>CM032117.1:53386502-54783205 GCA_018894105.1 Jacaranda mimosifolia
CAATTATTTTAATTATAAAATTTAAATTAATTTTTTTAATTTCATTATTTTTAAATATAATTTAAAATTATTTAAATTTAAAATATATTTTAGATTTAGAAAAAAAACTTGTTTAATAAAATAAAATTTTAAATTATATTTAAATATAATTTAAATTTAGAAATAACTTATTAAATAAAATATAATTTAAAATTATATTTTATAAATAACTTGTTTATAAATTTTAAATTATATTTTCAAATTTTTTGAAATAATTTTTTAATAAAATATAATTAAAGATTATATTTTAAATTTTAAATTTAGAAATAACTTGTTTATAAATTTTATTAGAATTTAAAATATAATTTAAATTTAAAAATAACTTGTTTAATAAAATATAATTTAAAATTATTCTTTCTATTAAATGTTAAATTTTAATTTGAAAATAAGCATTGAAAAGTATTTAAAATATAAATGTAAACAGTGCCCTAGAAAATCGCACTTTTGGTCTCATAACTTTGGTCTCGTCAATTCCCCCCCCCCGCCACCCCCAACAAAACCTACGTACCTGTTAGTAACCATGCTTATGGCCCGTGTGTTTGCCGTTAAGTATTTGACGGAAGGGGAGAGGCAGGATCAAATGTGAGAAAATTTTTAAATTATGGGACTCAATGTGATAATGCAGAAATGAATTGTACTCGATTGAAAATGACCCTAAGTTATGAGACTAAAAGTGTGATTTTCCCTCTTTATGTTTTCTAGAGAAGCAAGAACATTTACTAGTTTTGAGAAGTTGATGATGATATAAATAATCATTACGAATAGGAATTTTTTAACTATTTAACTTCAAATGGTTTGCATTCACACAAGTTGGTACCCAAAAAAAAAACCAATGTCCAATAATCCTTTTTGAGGAATTGAATCCATCAAATGGATTATGTGATGCTACGAGACTAGTCTGCAAAGATTTCAAGAATAGCGTATTTGATGCAGAGATTGTATTTGATCAGTATAGCGGCAAGCATGTATTTATACTTAGAATACCATTTTCACAAGCCAAAAGTGAATGTTGCCCATTCAAATTCAAGCGTAAGCAGTCCTCCATTAGACTTTGCTTTGCCACAATAATCAATAAAGTGCAAGGTCAAATAATCTCAAATGTAGGAGTCTGCTTATCGCAGTCAGTGCTCTCTCACAACTATTAAATATGGCTCTCTAGAGAAATATTACTATCTACAAAAAAGGTCTTGATCAAACCAAATATTGCCCTAAAATGTACACAAAAAGAAATTGTTTACAGAGAAGTATTCAATGCAAGTACTAATATTATTTATTCTTTAAGTTACATATTATGTATTCCTATGAAGAAAAAAAACTAATGTTATATTTCTTATTAGGATGCTACATCACAGATACAAGGCTATATGGAAGCTAGAATGACCATACCACAACTCTCAAACATCTAAAAGTAAGTCAATAAAATTTTTTTGCACATTTCTTGCAATTACTACCAAATTCTTTACAATTTCTTTCTATTACTACCAAATTCCTTATATTTTGTACTTCAATATTATTCCTCAATTCTTACATATTGCCATTCAATTTAGTGAATAATTGTTACGATATCAAATTTATTAGATGCTTGGTTTTAAACTTTTTGTTAACTGAACTCTTTAAATTTTATAAATAAAAACAAAAACCAATATACATATTATAAATTCGTAATATGAGATCTAAACCGCCGTGCAATGGGTATTTCTTTACCCGCCGAATGTGCTGCTGCTGTAGGTCGGACTTGGCCAACTTTGATTTATTATAAGCCTGTCAACTGGTACGGTTTTACTTCTCTCAGACCGATAACCATCAGGGCACAACCATTAGTGGCTACCGCTTACACTGAGTGGGGTATTCGTATTCTTCTGAAGTCAATTTTACTAAATTTTATTCAATTAATAATTATTCTCGAAAAGTTGGGTTAAATTTAAAGCCAAGTGGATCTTGGCAGTTATCAATTGTCTAAAATAATAAAAGAATCCATTTCTTAATTCTAATGGCGCAGCCTTCTTTATAATTAGTGTGAAGTAGCTTGGAAACTTCACCGCAATGATAGCTTGTAGACATCCCATTTGCCAAAAAAACCAAGGCAATGTTTGGTTATATTTTTTGGTGTGATTTTAATATGTGTTTTGGAAGAATAACTGTTGAAAGTGATATTAGAGAATGTGGAAATTGTGTTAAGGAATGTAATGATTTTTTGGTTATATTTTTAGGAATAGTTAAAATTGGTTTTGAAAAGTTTTGATATGTTTGTTTCTGTTTTGGGGTGAGACATTTTATATTGTAGCAGTTAAATCAATATTTTTTTGTTAGGTTTTTGAAAAGAAAGTGAAATTGAATGATTTTTTTTGTTAGAATAATAATAAAATATATAAAATATAATATCTATACATATATATGTATGTATGTATTGAAAAATAGAGAAGTTTTGGGAATAATGAAGGATAGAAAAAAATATTTTGAGGAAAAAATAAGCTTTAATATTTTGAAAGAAAAATGAGTGTTTTGTTTTGGAGAAACATAACCAAACATAACCCAAATAATTATCAACAGGAATTTTCCTGTACTAATCCATTCATTATGATTCTTTAGGGCAAAAAGAAAATTGAAAATGCTTATAAGATCTTGCAACAGTAAAATTTATTTTTTCTAGGTGTTTGATAATATCTTGAGATCTCAAAAACAGAAATATTTACCGAACTTGCAAGTTCAACACCTCAGAAGGCTCTTAACATTTGCTGAGGTTGAATTTTTTTATTTTTATTTTTTCCGAAGAGTTTGCAAGGTTTCAATTTTCAAACTCACACCAACAAATCCATTATATGATTTCATATCATTTGTCACCTATTTGAGCATTTATTAATTAAGCATTATTGTGCATTTTAAACCCTTTTAATATGACAGTCATTTAAATCTAATCTTAAAAAAAAAAATCTAATCACCAAATTCTTTTCCTCAAACGACTTGAGGGTTTCTCACAGCCTAAGAGTTCTTCTCCGGCTTTCACTTTTGTCCAACAATGAGACTAAATTTGGTTTCAAACAAGTAAGAAAAAGTTAAATAAAACCCATTACTAATGTGTTGGCACATGAGCTTAATGAGCATTTGGAATATTTTATGTCACTAAAGAGTCAATTAGCCAAAAAGCTAATCCATGACATTGTCGACAACTTGAAACAATTACACCTAGTGATACAAAAGTACTTGTTGCTCATTTGTCCAAAATCATTACCCTCAAAAAAGCTAATCTTCATTTAATTGTTTATCAAGATGGTAATCAAGCATAACTTTGTTTTAGATATTATAATCTTACTTCAATGATACACTCCTACTTTCTTTTCCAATGGTGGCCCAAAGGCTTACTTTGTGTTTGTGATAATACATTGGGTATTTCCTACTACCATGCAGTAAAAGTGACCTACACAAGAGTAGTGCAACACCTCAATGGTTAAGCTTTCTAGACTTATTATGAGCATTTTTGCAAGCACAAGCTGTTAAAAGCTAAAAGCATCTCCTCCCAAGTTCCTAAATTACTCTCCAGCTGGCTTAACTAAACAATTAAGTTGTTAGAGTACATGGGCAATTTTGACTAATTCACATCAAAAAGTAGTTTCAACTGTTAGCACACAAAGTTTCAGCTTATTCCTGATTCCCAGTAGTTTTCCCAAGCACCCATAACTTTCACTTTTCCAGCACTTTCCAAAGTTTCTCAAAAAGTTGGAAGCTTCTCAAAGAACAAAAGCATTGGCAAACATGTTAGACATGAAGTAAAATCTTGCATGGTGTGAAACTTAGACATTCATGATTTCAATGTGAACTGATGATTTACTTAATTCTTGTGTATATGCATATGGTATTAGGTCGGATAAAATAGTATATCCAACCTAATACCTCAATGTAAATGGGGTCGTAATGTACCCAGTACCTACCTTCTCTGGAAAGATGTATATCTTCATGATCCTCAAGACTCTTTGTTTTGCACAATCTTTTTCTGTAATGGCTTAAGATCAGGATAAGCAGAGATATGGCCCTGGACACCTCTGGCTAGTGATTCTGCCACTTATTTTATCATAAATTTCTGGTACCAATTTAAAGATATAAAACCAAGGGGCCTAATTAAAACCCCATTCTTATCTCTTCAAACATTTGGTCATTTAGGTTTTCATGCCTCATGAGTGGCTAGCATGTGTTGCTTCTGATTGAATATTGGGGCTTTTTTTCTCCAACAAAATCTACTTATCTACATAAACATGTATATATGCTATATGGGTCCTCTAACTTCCATCCCCAATAAATCTAATATATTTAGAAAATCAAAGTTTTTTTCTTTTCTTTTTCTTTTTTTTTTTTTTTTTTTTTTTTTTTGATAACCGCAAGAAGCGGGGGGCTTAGGCAATGAGCGCCAACCTGTATATTAAATCACAAAAGGAGAAGAACATCCCCAAGAAAATCAAAGTTGGTAACTTTTATTATCTTTTTCCAACTGTAACATCTCAGCACATATTTAATTTGAGAGCCTTAGGTGAGATGACATAAAGGAGCTGCCACTCATTTGCGATGGTTCTCATTTCACACATGCATGGATGATAATATAATTGTAAAGTTATGCATTAGATGGGGTGATCCAACCAGTTGTAATGATGTGGGTAGGCTTCTCTTGTTCCCCAATTTTCCAGTTTGTTTTTCCCCATAACAGCTCCGAATCAACAACTTTATAGATGCTTATGGACCATATGCTGCGAAAGCTAAGTATGACTAGGCCAGAATTAAGAGTGAATCAAAAATTGTACCTATATTAAGGAGCATTTGTAACTGAACCCAAGTAGCTTCTTTCTCAAACTTCATGGCTCTGACGACGATGGATCCGGACTACAGGGCAACACTTTCTCAGGCACATCCAGAGACGATGGATTTTCTTTCAAATACTTGGTGCAACTTTGCAGTTCAGGCTTTGCAACCTGAGACACAAGAACGATCACTTGTTCTTCAAGACAACTCAATAAAGATATTTGAGAAGGATGCTAAGCATCCCTCTGTGGTAAGTTGATTATGCAGTTCTAGCCTTCTTATGACACTTGGTTGCATATGTTTTACATGACAGAATATAAATGCAAACTTGCAGAAGATGGACACGAGCACAAAGATGGACGATCGAGATAAGTTTGTGCCTCCTTGGAAAGCCAATGATGTAAAGGTAAACTACTACAACTAGCAACAGAAGTTGTGGATATCAACAAATTTATTACCACAACAAAACGAGGAAGAGAGAGGACTAAACGATGATCTGAAACATGATTATATATGATATTAACATTTTCTAAAAATAATGCACTGACGAAATCCTTCAATTTTTCCTCAGTCATGGATATGGATGCAACAAGCAATGCATCCGGAAGTGAATTACAACAGTTACTTCCGAAGGAAATGGGTAAGCTCTCGTCTGCATTAATGCACTTATTTCTGATAATAAGCTTCAATTTATAATAATGTGAACGCAGATGCCATGGAAACTTGCACTATTTAAACACGTCTCAATCAAAAAATGGCTGAAAGAAATAAAACAGAGGAAAAAGGAAGACCAGAGGTTACAAAAGGCAGAAGTACACGCAGCAATATCTGTGGCCGGTGTTGCAGCCGCCCTAGCTGCAATAGCGGCTGAAAACTTGCAAAATAGTGAAAAAAACAGCACCAAGGACTCTGCTGTTGCATCTGCAGCTGCCTTAGTGGCTGCACAATGTGCAAAGGTGGCGGAGGCAATGGGGGCAAAGAGAGAGCAGCTCAGCAGTGTAATAGGTTCAGTCATCAGTGCCACAAGCGCCAGTGAGATAGTAACCTTAACGGCCGCAGCCACAACATGTAAGAAATACAAGACATTATAAGTTGGGTTTGTCCAATATTTGTACACCAGTTGATGTGGGAAAGCTTATAGAATGCATACTCTTGTGTCAATGAGAAAATCATCTTCAGGGCCTGTGTCCTCATGCAAATTGTTTCAATGAGCTAAACCACCCTTGTTTTTCACAAAAATTTCCTCTCATTGTTCAGTTATGTCAACTTTGGTCAATTTTTGTTGCAGCGATAAGAGGAGCTGATACTCTAAAAGCCAGATCAGGATACAAAAACAGATTAAATGGGAGCTCCCCCGTGCTGCCACTTGAGGATAATAATGAACTTGATTTCAACTTTGAGAAATGCAGATCAGTTCTGGCCAAAGGTGCAGAGCTAAATATTGAGACAACAGATGGTATGAAATTACCAGAATCAGTTTGCAATCAAAATGGAACAATAATAGCTAAAAAAATTAGATGTATTCTAAACATACAAATTCCCCTTTCCACCACTTTCCCCTCTTCTTTTCTAACTTTAGTTTCCTGGTTGTTAAAATATCATGTGATTTTCAAGCCAGAAGCAAAGCCTAATCACAAGAAAGTATATGATCATTCAAGATGATGTATTTATTTTGTTATGTTTGACATCTTAAGAAATGTTTAGCATCATTACCCATATTTTTGTTCTCTTAACGATTATATATTCACAACTATCTTTTCTCTCTATTTGCTAATGTTGAAACAGGAAGGTATTTGCAGAGGTCAGTGACTGTCATCCTTAATAATGACGGGAAGGTATTGATATTTCCTCGTCCTAATAACTTACAGTTATTCAAAAGTTTTGCCTGTTAATGAAAAAGAAATTTTTTATCATCGCAAGATGAATTTCTATTCCTCTGAACTAAGCTCTTATCCTTGGGTTACAAAGGTTGTTCTCAAAATGAAGAAACTCAACAAGCTTAATGCTTTTGCAAGACAAAAGGAAGGTATGTTCTTTTTCATATCAAATGCTTGCGTATCTAAATGTTTTGTCGGTTTACCATGCATAATATTTACTGAAAGATGATAAGCATATTGCACATTAGAATTCAACGATTATAGATGATAAAAATATCGAAAGAGCGTGATACACAGGGACTATTTTCTTATAGGTATTGTCATGGACATGCATGCCGAGCTATATAAAGATTCAGAAGCAGGGGAAACTGAAACAGGCTACCTCGTTGTACTAACAACAGACAAGGGGGTGATCAAGCTGGACATGACAGATGACTATCAGCGCTACAGGACATGGTCAATGACTATAAATCACATGCTAATGATATCTTCTACCTTTACAAATTGTGAGCTACAATTCTACAAAAGTTGAAGCCTCTGAAATCTCATCTACAATAACATTATTGTTTATGCCCAAGAATCCTTATGCCGTCTTGTCTGATAAATATTGTATTTTCTTCCAGAGCATCATTAATAATTTGCATATTGATGATTTGTATAATAGGATGTGAACTTTAATAATATTTATGAATATAGTATGTCACTGAAGTTTATGTGCTACAGTTGCTTGGCAGTAAGTATACATTTTCTCCTAAGATGGATGCCAAAATTTTCTTTAGAATGATTAATCATTTAACCCCTTTCTGTATTTTGTAGATGAATCCACCCAGAACTACAAGATTATGCATTGGTTGATAATTAGGCACAAAAGCATGCTAGCATGAAACATTGTTTTGACAACAAGCTGAGTTTCCAAGCAAAAACGTGACTACAAATTGTTTTCTTTTCTGTATTCAGTAATCCATCAAACCAATAGAAACACAATCAGGGCCTCTCTGGTATTGAATGCAGAGAGCCATCAAAAATTTGATTCACCAAGTACAATGTGTGCCGAAGACATAAGATAAGAATGTAATTTACAAACATACATAGCAAAAAATGTCCAAATGACAACATTTGGGGCATATTACAGTTCATATGTGGCAGGCAGACCAGTCCACAATAGAAGCCTTCGAGGTCGATCTAAAAACCTGGCTTGCCATGCAGGTTCATCACTCTCCAAAGTGAAACCGCTTTTCATGTACAGATTCTTAGCTGGCTCATTATCCACAGCCACATGAACATACAGGTCGCTTATTCCTGGAAAATTCATTACAAAAATCATGCTCTTTAGTATTTATCCAGAAAACACAGCATATGTTTATGCAACTGTTATCACATGAATACACAAGTACTAAATATTTGCACCAGATGGCACTCCCATCCAAGAGAAACAAAATCATAGGTAACAATTTTAGTTTCTCGAACGACATTGTGTATTGTTTACCAAGGTTGTTTAAGACAAAAATATTGACATCCTCGTACCAGCAACATTATCATACATAAACAATACAATTAGCATTCTAAATTCCTCTTCTAAGAATCACCACTTGCAGACTACTTAATATGTAGATCTGTACAAATTTGCTCTATAGGCCCCAAAGGACAACTATAGTAACTTATACTCCCTAAGCACAGTATCACTATACAGTGACTCTATGCTGAAGAGTTCATCTCCTCCAATGATCCCAACTTTGGCACATTATCGAGCCCATGTTATCCAGACCTGTTTAAACTCTCATTAATGCCACAGCCCCATCTCAGATTCTACCATGCATTTTATATTATTCTCTCCATGTAAATCTCAACACCACTGACCAAGATTATGTCGAAACAGGAAAGTTTTGGAAGATTATGATTTTTCTATTAAGACTAGATGATAATTTAATCCACGATATGATGTTCTCCAAAAGCAACTTGTAGAAATAAAATTGGTTGAATACCAAATAATGAAGCTTTAACAAGCCCCATAATAGTTACTCATGTTAATCATTCTCAAATTAGTATTCACACTGCCTATTTAACAAATATAATAAAATTAAAAAGAGAAAAATACCCTAAAATCAAATCTTTTATGAAATAACAATAGAGTATGGATTGGAACCGAGTCTTCTTCCAGCCACCCCTTCGTTAACTATTTTCCTTTTCTAATAAAATAGGAGAACCACACCTCATGAATTTATTTTTTAAATCTCTAGTAATGGTGCCAGACAACTGGCTGACAACTCATAAACAAAAAATGAAAAACGTTAAACTAAAGAATTTTAGAAAGTATCAGTAAGAAAGAGATGTAAAAGGCATGGCTATTCAATACATTTTTCTTATTTAATTATGAAGACATGGGTTGGACCCGTGCCTTCAGCTTTACCGTAGTTAAATTTGATTTCATCCGCTATACAGTATTCTTGCAGAAATTTTGATTTAACAACATTTTTTAATTTTTTAAATTTAATAATATTTATTAAAAGGCCATTAATCCTGTCACCAATATGCGAAAAACTAAGCCCTAAGTCCTAAAGTATCAAGTGTTTTCGCTGAAAAGGGACAGAAAATAGATTGGGAGGAAAAAGATAATCTTTTCTATGTTAACCTTTTAAAAATAGCAAATTTCTGAATTGAAAGGTATATTACTTTTTACTTGGCCACAGGAAAATCACAGTTCTTCCAAAATCAATACCCTTGTCACCATAGAGTGCATGTATTTTGTGGCTGGGGGTGGGGGATGCTATTATTTGTGCAATTGGAGATCACTTGGGCAAAGCCCCAAAAAAGAAATGCACGATTTCAATTTCAAGAAACAGTTGGGCTGGTAAGGAGGAAGTAATATAGAGCTAAGAATTGATGATATATGATGGCAGCACAGGTGTGTGTGGGTGTAACTGAGATCCTTACCCCAATCTTCTGCAACCATCTTTGACTCTGCAATGAGCTCGTAGCCCAATCCATTTCGGTGCAATTCTTTGGCCACACATACATTGCTAATATATGCCCTTGCAAAATCAGCTCCAATTCCCTGTTAAAGTGGAATGCTAAAGTCAAGTAAAAACCTTTCAGAAGATCATCCGGTTTTAATGAAGTAAATGCCAATTTGAATTCAGAAGCATGAAGACGGGTATATATAAAAAAATTTAAATTTGGTCCATGATATACTACTCCACATCACAATGGCAAGCCTGCTTGAGATTATATTCCACATCCATATGGAAAGAACATAGTTGATATATCCTGTCTCAGAATAGATATTTATTCTTACTAGTCAATAAAAGAAACGAAAATCAAAAAGATGGAATATTAATGAGCAATGCATAGTTGGACATACCTTAGGCTTCATTCCTGTAATTTCATCTGGGAGGCTGATGCACTGATTTAGATCTAGGGTCCCAACAACAACACGATCTTCTCCATTTTGTGAAAACTGCAAAGAACAAGAAAGATAACTCAGTACGTGCCAGTAGATGATAATACAGCCAGTCACGGTCATCTGCAACATATGTGTGCACGACTGGCTGATGTAAATTAGAGGCACAAGATACATATAAAGATTCATAAAAACATAAGTTGGTTCATGAATATGTTTACTCATCCAAATATAAGTGCTTTGTTAAACAAAGCAGAATAAGATTAGCATAAAGGATTGCTTGAGAACAATTTAAACATTTAAAGACATCTTATTAAGTAAATTCTTCTGCATCTAGAATGATGGAAACTAGTATGTTCGGTAGGAGTGATTGGTGGGGTGACTCAAAGAAGGGTGGGGTTGGGAGACAGGTGTAACCCTCCTCTATTGTTTGGTGAGGAGGGGAGGTGGAGGTGAAGGCGCGGAAGCATGTGAGGCAATCTCTCGTGTATAACTTACATTCACTCCTAAACAGAGTTGGAGAAGAGGTTGAATTTGAAAACAAGTATATCCCCTTCAAACATGATATTTTATGATGTTAAACAAAGAGAAGGCCGAAAGGGGCTGCCTTTTCCTTTCCTTAATACAATTATTTTTGTTTTATGGCACTTGAGCTTCCAGAAAAGTGTGGGCAGCTGAAAACTAAGGCAGTTTTGGTGAATTTTCCTAATGAAGCGGTAAGTTCAATTATTTTTGACTTTACCTCAAAGTTATGGGCTGTGGGATTTTAGTTAAATGCCACAATTCTGTGCCGGACATGAGATATCCTTATTCAAATTATACCACTAAACTTCGATAAATACTATAGGCAACATCCAAGATCATCTGCTTCATGGATATAATAAAGTCGTAACAGATTTCCATATGACATGCTGCAGGGATTCACAGGACAAAAATACCAGTACATCAAGTAACCAAAGAAAAGGTGCTTACTTTGCAAGAAGAACACAAGTCTTCAGAAACATGTAACACTAATGAAATTGGCAGTGTAGCATTGATGCAAGAAACTCTTCTAAAGCCCTTTCTTTTTCCTGCTACACGTTCGCTCAGCGCTTCAAATTCGCGTTCAGCCAAGTACCTTTTATGATCCTAAGAAACTTGACAAGCAGGAAATAACATAAGATTTATATCAAAAAAGTTTAAGGAGGTGAGTTTTAAAGTTCATACTCATACAAATGATTGGTAAACTTTCAACAGAACAATAAAGTAATAATAAAGCAATATCATCAAGGAAGTGCAAATCTTAAAGGAAGAATCAGATAACCATAAAAGTTGCACTGGAATAGCCTAGGACCAAGGCAGAATGAGGTCTAGAGCAGGACAGATACGGGGAGCAGATGAAATGAAACATATATAACCTTTTGAAAGATCAATTGTCATTCTGCAATATAAATAAAGCAAGTTGAATATTCACAAATTACACACAACTGCTGCAACCAAATGTTTTTGTTTTACTACGCCTATTGCGAGCCCACTTGATTGCCAACATTATTATTCTTTCCCAAATCTACAAACTTTTACATAAATTCTTCAAACAAATATGCCGCAAATCATAAATTCTAGAAGAATTGAACGAAATGAGGTATGGACAATGACTTCAATAATAACCCACATCGCGTTGACCTGCAACGACTAAACGAAGCTAAAATTTGAGTAAAAGGGTTGCAGCATAACACTCACTTCGATGCCAAATGTCTCTTCGTTGAAATCGTAGAATGTCCTGACGCGGAGACACGCGGCGGCCCAGAGCTCCGCTTCGGACCATGTCTCTGACACAGACAACAACGACCTATTAATTTCATTTGTCCTCGACGGAATTGTCACTTGAGGTGCTGTTTGTTGATCGGATAGTTGGCAATAAAGACGAAGTGAGCGAACCGCGGGGCGACGGCGAGCGGAGGAAGGGAAACAGGCGATGCCGTAGAGATGCCTCAACGGGAGGTTGAGGGAAGCGTGTGGAGCAGAAAATGGCGGCGGAGTAGAGGATGGAATTTGGACGGCCATCCCTCTTCTCCTCCACCCACTCAACTTTGGTAACATCAATTGAATCAAATGATCTACAGATTAGTCAATTAAGTATTTTCTCGATTGGTTCCTAAAATGTCAGCCACGAATGAATTTGTTATTTCTTGTTTTATTACGTCATAATTCATGAGAACTTTGTCTAATAATTTAATTTAATATTAATTCAGATAATTTTTTGAGCAAAAATTCAGGTTAGGGATCATCTTTAAAAGCTTACTATTTTTATTAAAAAGTTCTAAGGGAAAAATTCCTAGATGGTACTTTGCACATAGATCGAATTAACAGCGGAATAAAATCAAATAACAAAGAAAACAAATGAAATGGAGATTCTTAGTTGACTTATTCAATAGTCGTAGTGTAAACGGATAGTAAACGGACTGAATATATAGTTTTTGTATTTGTATTTAATTTATTTTTAAATATTCGAATACGAATAGGCATTAGATGAATATTTATGCAATGATATTCAAATTCAATTATAATTATTTAAATACATCCATATTTGATTGAAATTACCTATATTCAAATTATTTTTTAGATATTTAAATTTGATGATAATTATTTGGATATACATTTATGAATATCCGAATAAGTGAATATGTCAATTTATAACAAATACATCTTTTTTAATTAATAGAAAAAACTATATAATTTTATTAAAAATGAAGCAATCAAACAAGCATTACAATTTCTAATTAATAATTGACTTTATAATTGATTACTAGCACTAATTAATATTAATAATAACATTTAAGTATATTCATTATAAGGTCAACCAACATTAATCTATATTGATTAACTTCATTTTTTAATTTTTTTTATATTAAAATAATTTTTTCAATTTATTTTTTTCTGAATATTTTAATTATAATTTATATATATATGCATATATGGATTGTGAGATTTTTATTAAAAAATATAAATACTATATTATTCAATGAATATATATATATATATTCATATCGGATCTAAAACAAATCATACTATATTCGTATCCATTTATAATAAAATATCTACTAATGGAATACGAACCACATCCATTTTAAATGAAATGGATAATATTTTGTATGAACGAACATAAATTCAAACGATAAATAAATTTTTGAATATTCATTTACGGCCTTATCCAATAGCTTCAAAAGCATTACTTTCTGCAGGTTGCTTGGAGGGGAGAGTTAAGGTAATTAAATACCAATATTTATTATATTTTGAAATTATAAATTTACAAAACTTTATAAAAATTCTAATTATATTCAAAAAAATTATTTTGATTTCAAAGAATTATAAAATTCTAAAAAAATAATTGAAAGTTTTGTATCTAATATTTTGGTCGGTTTGAACTTGATTCACTCTGTTCAATCAAGTTCAATTGGTTTTTAATCTAAACACGATCAAAAAGCGTTTCAAATTTTAGAATATTTTAATCAACTAAAATATTTGATTGATTAAATTTAGTTATAAGTATTCATGATTCAAAATAAATACATTGAACGTATAATTAAATAATTTGATCCGTTAATTATCTAAATATGAGATTTAACAATATTTTTTTAAATTAATAATCCTATATAGAGATAAATTATATTAATAAAGACTTTTAAATATAATGCAATATATATTGCATTATTATTATTATTATTAATGCACTAAATTTTGTTTGTCGAAGCAATTGATTTAATGAAATTATATATACACTTTCATTTGAATAATTTAGCTCAAAAACACAAATTATTATGGTTATACATTATAAATTGTACATTATCAAATCATTAATTTGAAAGAACACAAATTAAGGACTATATTTATAATAAATTCAAATTTAAGCTCAAATTACTTTATAAATACTATCTTTAGATCAAAAGATAATATTAAAATATCATTTAACATATTTTATTAGATGATTCTTTCTAGTAATATAAAAATATATGGAAGGTATTGAAAACCTAAAAGCATGATAAAGAGATAATGATCATACATTTATGAACATAAATCTCTAGTTTAGCATGCAAAATTTTTGGTTTAAAGTTTTGGAGGTCTAAAAGAAAAGCTAAATAAAAAATTCAAAGAATGTGAAATTCTTGATATAGCTCAAATATATAGAAATTGTATTCCATTACCTGATTATTCTTTGTCTTTAATTTTTATTTAACATGAAATTTCTTTAAAACTTTATATTATTATGGTTAAAAAATTGAAATATTTCCATTGAATCTCTAACTAAATATTCTTTTAATTTGTGAAAACACCATCAATTATTCCACCACCAAAATGTGTGGAGTGATTTTCTTTCTTGTGGTATATAAATTGGTGATTATTTTTTTCTTTTTCATTTCTTTTTGAATGTATACCCATTTTATAGGTGAAGTTTAATGCTTTAGGCAATGACACATTATTTATGAGGCTAATTGAGGGAATCAAATATGGCCTAAAATTAGGGATGAGCAAAATTATCTATTAATCAAAAAAACTAATTAACCGACCTAACCGAAATCAAATTTACCAAATCGTTTTGTCCAGTTTATTTTCGATTCGGTTTAACGGTTAATTTTTTAGAAATTTTCGGTTAACGGTGCGGTTCGGTTAATTTTTCATAAAAAAATCGGTTAAAATAGATTTAATCGAACTTATATAAATTCTCAACCATTGTGTAGGTTGCTCGGTTTTTTCTTTATAAATTATATAACTATGGGAAGAAGTATATGTGAACTAAAAATAACGAAGAGTAGCTTTAGATTTATAAAGTTTAGGTTGTATTATTGTTAAATTGTTTACTAGAAAACTACCTATGTAGATACATTCTCAGTTGAATAAAGTTTTAATTTTTGGATTGAGTCCATTTGATTCTAGATTTTTCTTATTGTAACCTAATTAGAAGATATTCAAAAGTTCCCTAGAAGCTTGCTAAACAGTGGTAAAGGTATGACAATTTTTAGGTGTTCTACTTACTAATACATGTTATTTGTTCTATAGTATTGAAAGTTCTTTACTATGATTTTAAAAATAATTAGATTGCTTGTTTTTACTTGAACCAAAATAATTACATTTTTGTTTTAATTATAATATTATGGTGTTGAATAATAATATTGAAAAAAAAATAAAATAAAGATTGGTTAATTGGTAAATTATCCAAACGGAACCGAAAATATTCGGTTAATTTTACCGGATAACCGAAAAATTCGGTGTGGTAAACAGTTAATATTCATACATTTTCGGTGAATTAATCGATCGGTTTGGTCTGTTAATTTACCGAACCGACTGATGTTCACCGCTATCTAAAACAATATAACTCGATAAAAAGGTACTTAGAAGAATGTTATAGCGTGGTGTTTGTAGATTATAACTTAATTTTACTTGGTGGTATAATTTTTCAATTTTTAGAACTGAAATATATACATTTTTTAATTACCCAAAATCATCATTTTTAATTCGAATCCAGGTCCACTAAACTATATAATAATCCATGCATCGGATGTATCTACACCAAATCATACATTAAATCCCCATTCTTGGCAATATACAATATTTATAAAAATAATGGTACAACATATGTGTGCGTGTATATATATATATATATGAAATACCCAATCCAACTCTTTACCCAAGATCCGACAATAGAAACGTTGAAATCACAAAGCGAGAATACTCTCATGATCCTCGCGACGAGCTAAAGAATATGTCCCAACTCCGTCGCCGAAAAAGGCCAAAACCACCACCAAAATGTGTCTTTCAACTCAACTAAGCAAACCCCCAAGTCAATTTTACCAAACTCCATCGAATTGAAGCCCAATTTCAGCCTCAATCCTCCAGCGCCACCACTTGCTACCGCGCAGTATTCTTCCAATTCCGTCGCCAACGGTGGTCCGTTTGAGAAGCTAAAGCTACCCATGTGATCCTTGAGCTAAGAGTTTCAAAATCCGCTACTGAGAAACTTCTTTCCGCTGCTACTCCATCGGACCCACCATTATCCGCCACGGTTGAACTTTCAAGCCGATTTTTCGACCGTTACACTGGTGGATTTGGGAAGAAGTTGGTATATTCATGTTCCACGCAAAGAAAGGAAGAGAATGGTACCAAACTTGCTAGGTTTTGGTTGCCGAAGAAGAGAGAAAACGGTGATGGTGGTAGGTTGTAGTGGAGAAGAAAGAAGAAGAATGGGTGAAAATACAAAATGTGGTATTTATAGGGTACTTTTAAAAAAAAAAAAAAAGTTCTGATTTGGCCTCTAAACTTCTGTCCAGCTTACAATTAAGTCCTTCAAAATTTTGAGCTTCTTTAATTGAGTCCACCAAATGTTAAGTGCCTAAAATTGACCCCCATTGGACCTAAACTAATTCCATGTAAACCCACAAAACTTTGAAAATGCGATCCAATCAAGTCTTGCTTATTTGCACTTTGACCCCAAAACTTCCAAAAATTTTGCAATCAAGTCCTTTGATTTATTTTTCGAGCCCTAAAATCCGATCAAACCAATTTCTTGATTTCTAAATCCTTATTTTCAAAAATATCGAATTTCACGGGTGTTATATTTATAGTAACATATGAAAGCTAATTGAATGCTTTTGTTTATTTTAATATTATAAAAAATTAGCATATACATCAGGTAAACCAAAATTACTAATTCCAATTAATCTTGCACACATTTATTGTGGCACCCCACTCGGGATATAGCCCCAAAAGCCGGAATGCCACTCAGTTTAATCCTATAACATGCAATATCATTTTTGATAGGCCCATAATATTTTTTTTCCAAAATTATCCAATAAACCACAATGATCACAACTCGTAGCATGCTTTAAACTGAATACCATAATATTAGAGTGCTCAATTCACGCTAATCATCCATCAACTCTGAACCAAGATATCATCATAAGCAACATAGTCCATACATAATAAAAGTCTTACATTTGTCCCAATAGTTTACACATTTCTAATACCAAAATATCATAAGTGGTGAATTCATATATAAACATCCATTCACCAAACTCTAATACAAAACATCAAGTCAAAACCCTTAGCCCAAGCCTCCAGTCTCATACCTGTCTAAAAGGAAATAAACGGTACGAGGGTGAGCCATAAGGACTAAGTGAGGAATAAGATAAAAGAATAGACGGTTGTCAAGAATCAATCAATAACAATCCAGTTCAACAGTTGAAACTATGGAAGCACAATCATATGCCAGAATGAAGCAAAAGGAACAGTTTTCAAACATTTAACAATTGCTAGGTCAGAATGCTGTAACCATCAGCTCAAAAGGCCCGGGATCATCTCAACCGATGCTATTCGAGAGGTATAGAGCGTCTCAACCGATCACAGTTCAGGATGAAATACAAACGGCTCAGTTGGCTTGGGATATCAGCCCGATCTAGATTGGAAACTCACTCCAGCCTTATTACTCCACGAGCAAAATACAATTAACATTACAAGCCCAACAGAATATGCATTTAAATAAAAGAACAAAATATGCATATCAGAACAACCTTGTGCTTCCATAACAGTACAAATGATCAATCAATAACAGTTCAATGGCACGAGCATGACAGCTCGACAATAATAGTAGCACAAGCATGACAACTTGGTGAAACAGTGGCCCAAGCGCGACGGCTTGGCAATAACAGTGGCACAAGCACGACGGCTTGGCAAGGCTCTTGGCCCAACAATTCTCCCGTATCATTTCAGTCAATATTTTGAACGATCAATTGCCAACAGGGCAGAATAACTTAACAATTATGCCATCAAGGCGATCTACGATACATTGAATAATCAATAAAACCAATATGGTATTTGACAATAACAATTTCAATTCAATGAGATTAATACAATAAAACTGAGAAAGTTCATGGCGCCAGAATGGTAAATCAATTTGTGATCAGAATAGTTTTAAAACCACGAGCCACTCAGGCGTACAATTCAGTTTCAGATAGAACAATTCCAAGGAACTTCATAGAGTTCGATTCAAACGGTCATTTTCAAGAAACACGGATAAATATCAATCATTTTCAAATCAAGATAATCGCACAGGGTTCGATAATTAATAACAACAATCAAGATAGATATTAAATCAGTAGAACCTAATGGGTTCAATGATATGGAATAAGCTCATACATAGGGCTGTAAATAGATATTCGAAAATTCATTTACTGTTCGCATTCGTATCCGTTTATACAAAATTTATCCGCATCCATTTAAAGTGGATATTATCTGTATTCGATTAGTAGATATTCGATTATAAATGGATACGGATATGGTAAATGCTTATCCGATTCGTTTAATATCCGATCCAAATACATATTTATTAAATAATATATTATTTATATTTTTCAATAGAAATATCATAATCCATATATGTATATATATAAATTACAATTGAAGAATTGAGAAGAAAAAAGAATAAATTTAAAAAATTATTGTAATATAGAGAAAAAATTGAAGAATAAAGTTAATCAACATAATTATTGTTGGTTGACTTTATAATTAATATACTTAAATGCCATTATTATTATTATTATTATTATTATTATTATTATTATTATTATTATTATTATTATTATTATTATCTTTCATTTTAATGAAATTACATGGTTCCTTCTATTAATTAAAACATGTGTTTGTTATTTGTTCATAGATTCACGTATTTGGATATTCGTAAATGGATCTCTAAATAATCATCAGTGAATATGAACATAAAACAATAATTTGAATAAGGATAAGTTTAATAAAATATGAATGCATTTGAATAATTATAATCGAATACAGATATATTCGAATCTGACCGACATCCGACGGATACGGATTTGGATATCATTGTTAAATATCCATCAAATCCGTATTTGTGTCCGAATATTTGAAAAGTTAAACAGATACGAATATAAAAATAGTGTATTCGATCCGTTTAATATCCGTTTACACCTCTACTCATACAAGCAAACACCATTTGGCAGATCCCTCACAGGGGCAACAGTAATTCACAAAATACGATAATCAAATCATTACCAACCCTCACAGGGGTTTATCAATAAAATTGATAGTTCAAAAGTGCCAGATTAGCGAATCCTCACCTTATCAACCTCAGCAGTGGAGTCAATATCTACTGATCCTCAGGGCAAACTCCTTCGTCACCTATTCAAAAAAAGTAATTTTCTATCAAAACTCTTGTTCAACCCCAATGATGTCTAACATTCATAATTATTCTAATAGCTATCCCATTGTCGGAAGTTACCACCTAATATATTATAATTAGGGCTTATTCTTCGACAATATCTCCATAGCATGCTATTCGCATTGGATATATAAATTATTTATGGAGTTCATCCTATACCAGTAAAACAACACAACTAAATCCCTAATTTACATATTTAACCTTATAACATTACATGATTTTGATTATAACAACCCAAAATACATATATATAAATCCAAACTTTGTCACTAAGTCATGGTTACATAAAATTAGGGCTTTCTTCATTTAATAGGTTTATCTAACCATGTATCACATGAAATAATACAATTTTGGGCTTTTCCGAGCTCAAATACGTGCATGTATGTTTGATTTTCCATGCATGGCTATATTTTTCAGTTGATCCGTTTATTCTTTCTGATTATACAATGTTAGATACGATTTGAACGTGTATATATATACATGCAATACAAAAATCATTTTCTTCTAGTTAATTATTAATATCTCACTATCAGATCACAATCTCCACGATCAGACCTCGTGCATGCATTCCTCTCGTCGAGGGGAAAATTCTATTCTTCCGCCGCTGCCACCAGAGACTACCACCAACACCACCAAAAGGAGCATTTTAGCTCAACAAACCCAACGCCCAACTCAATTTCAGCCTTTGCCACTGGATTACCCTTCAATTTCAGCTTGGAAGCTCCAAGCTGCCGTGACTCTTTTGTCTAAAATTTGCCATCGCCGTCGCCGGAAACTTCAATCAGAGGCCATCATCTTCATCCTTGAGTTGCGCCCTATCGATCCTACTGGTTGCATGCCTATTTTCGTCACCGGAAAAGAAGACCCACGAAGCTCTGATGTATCTCCATTCGAGCTTCACGTTTCTCGGTGGTTTTGCCGGAAATGGAAGTGGCGAAGGGTATATTTGTGTTCAGGGTGAAGTGGGGATGACGCTTATGAGGTTGGTTTGGAGTTTGAGGTGGTGGCCGGAGGTTCACCGATGAGAGATGGAGAAGAGGGTGTTTCGGTGGGGAAGACGAAATGTGGGGGAGAAAGTGAGATTTTTCATTTTGATAGATTTAGGCTTTTCAGAATTACAGATTGACCCCCGACAGTTTTATTAAGTTCAATTCAACCACCATTTTCTAGCAACCTTCACATAGGGTCCTCTAGTTATTAAAATTACGCATTGACCCTCATAATTTTTAAAAATGATGCAATTAAATCTTTTATTTTTACGTTTTAGCCCACAAAACTTTTGAAAAATCAATTAAATAAATGAAATAATAAATTATAAAAATAAATGTTTTTTCTAGGGGTGTTACATTTATATATTTATTTTATTTCTTTAATTAGTTTTTCTTTGTCCCTTCTTCTTTTCCACCACAATCACCACCACTCGGCCTCCATGCCTCCACCACCACCACCCATCCCAAACTCAAATAGAGATTCCTTCCCACCATCACAATCTATCCCTCAACTCCTTCCTCTTCCCAAGTCAACACAAATCATCCAGCCTAGGTATGGAAATATGTTAGTTTAGGCTAGTCTTTGATTTAGAAAAAGCTTGATCCTGACCTATATCTATGATAGATTTTTTATATTAAGTTAGGCCTGACTTTTTAATAAATTCAAAAATCTTGATATGGCATGAAAGTATATGTAAAAGTCTATTTTCTATTGAAATTCAATTAGGCTTAAACATTACATAAATCTAAACTTTTAATAGGTTCAAATTTGTAATAGACCTTAATATGTATAGTTATTTAATAAGCTTGAAAGTTATGCAAATTATGAAAATGTTATGCAAACAATAGCCAAAAAGATAAAACATAGATCCATAATTATGAAAGTTAACAATTAAAGTATAAAATAATTGTATATAAATAAAAGTTATATGGATATTGAAAGTTTAAAGGTAAACTAATTCACTTTCATTAAACTTTGATTAAATAATAAAACTATTTATTTATTAATATATAATATAAATATAATTTTTTATATTGAAGAATAATAAATGGACCAGCTTGTTAGGTATGTAGGCTTTTAAAAGGATCTAAATTTAACATATTTAATTAAAAATGCTATTTTTTAAATTGATATGCTCATTTTATTAAGGGCACGTTTGGTTTTATAGATAGGATTGATAAAATTATAATGATATGGTGGGATTACACTGTTGAGGATAATATAATATTGTGTTTGGTGACTAGAATTACACAGTTTGGATAAAAGGATTAAATAATAAATTTACTAAAATATCCATTTTAGGAAGACTAAAAGTTAAATTTGCATGGATATAATTGTCATATCACAAATTCTCCCTCTTCTCACTAATTTGGATTACGCAATCACACCTCAAGTGGGGTGATAGACAATCAATTGAATTTTGGATTATTTACCGGGCTTCCAATCATTCCTGGACCTTTGTCATTGAAACCAAACACTTGACATGACTTGATAAAATTATCTATCAAGTCATGTCTACCAAACCAAACGAGCCCTAAATAGATTTTTCTTAGCTAGCCCCATACAACCATCGTTAATCCAACCCCTAAACCCAGGCTTCTGTTTTCAATTTTTTATATATTCATTATATGACAGATATATAAAATAAATAATAAAAGAATTATATATAATTAGGTTGAATTGATTATAATCAACCTCAATAGTCAATCCGGACGTTTACTGTGACATTGCAAGAAAATAAAGTATATTCCGTGTTCAAGTGTACATGAAATTAATACGGAGTTCTTTATTTAAGAGTCTGCACTAATCTGCAGCAACGTATAGTACTGGAATAATTGCTTTTCCCATGCATCTTAATTTTACTACACGAAACGTACAGAAGCAACCAGAAATAACAGGACGATGAATTAACCGCACGGAACCCAACTTTTTTTGGGAAAAGCAGCCCCAACTTTTTACCCCGTTTATATTAATAAATAATATTAAGAACAGCATTTACGAAGAAAATACTCTTTGATTATGCTTGTAGCTTCAACTTTACTCGCAAAGCAAAGAAATCATCAGAATATCTTCCCTTCACAGTGTGGTTCGGTTCAACATGCATAAACTATTGTGCTAACTAGAGTTCTACTGAAAACTCATGTACTCAAGAAATTATATATATAGTTTTTTTTTTTTTTTAAATATTTATCTAACCAATGATACCTAAGTATATCCTCATATTGACGACATATTATCCCACCAACATTATTAATGGTGGATTTTATCTTCCATATAAAGTCATTTAATTGGTGAGACAAAAGCGATATCTCATAGAGCTAATTCAAAATTCTTAGGCTATGTTTGGTTGTAAATTGAAGCAATTTGTCAAAATAATTTTTAGAAAGTGGGATTGGAGAATTTGATGATTGTTTATTTGTATTTTAAGTGGTAGGTGGAGAATATTTTGGGAGAAAATTATTTGTTTAGTTGTATTTTGGGAGGGGACAAGGCACCACATCAATAATTTTTTTATTTTTTATTTTTGGTTGGTAGCTATTTTAAAATTATTTATGTATGTGTATATATAGATTGGATATGAGGGGATAAAAAATGAGAGGTCTGGACATTGGATAATGGGTAGGAAATAAATTGATAAGGTAATTTGGGTCTTTTTAAGTGTGCTTTGAGAGTGGGGTTGGGAAATGTTTATAACTTGTTTATTTATATTTTGGGAGTTAACACTACAAGAAATTACCCTTTCACTAATGAAAAAATCCATCACAAATTTAATAAATTCCATCACAAAATATGATTTAGTGATGGATTTATTTCACCATAGATCCATTAGTAAATGCCTCGTCACTAATTTCTATGATGAAAACAAAGTGCATCACAAAATTAATATTGTGATGGAATTTCCGTCACAGATTTAAAAAAAGTTCCATCACAAAAGCATATTTAAAATTATGAAATTGTGACACTATTCTTGTGATGAATTTTTTCATCACTAAGTTGGTCACTAAATTAAAAAATAAATTCTTATTTGTGACAAACTCAATATAAATCCATCACTAAATTCATCATTAAACAAATAAAGCAATTTCCTATCAATAAGCAATTTAAATCTCAATTATTTCACAATGCAGTTCAACTTCCATCACAAACTACCAAAAGTATTAAATAATAAATTTAGAAACATATCACATCATACCCTCTCAATACCTATATGCAACTTAAATCATATCCACAAAAATATTAAAACAACACTAACATCAACCAAAAAGTATGATGATAAAGCAATTTTCATTTAGTAGATAGTCACAGAAAAAACCAATCTACAATATCGAAAACTCAACATACTTAACTAACAATCTATAATATCCAAGCCTTATTTGACAAAACATAGTTACAAAAAGAGGATACTAGCTAATCTTAGTGATCCTTTTTTCTTTCCCCACCAATAGAGCTATGTACTCATTGTTATCTAAACCACTTGATATTTCAAATTTCAAAATCTCACCTTTTGAAAAAAATCACGAATACCAGCTTGAACTAGGTTAGGGATTTCCTGCTTTGTTGCAACTAGTTCAGTTTGAGCTGAAGCTAAATCTGATCGAGAGATGGCCAAATCAACTGAACATCTTTCACTTGTTGGCGTAGTTCTTCTTCCCTCTGCATAGCATCTTCCAATCGTTTAGTTGCATCCTCGGCCATCTTTCTAGCATCCTCGGCCATCATTCTAGCCTTTTCTGGTTCTTTTTTCAACTCATCACTTGCCAAATTTATGGTTTGTGGTTGAATTATTCCCTTGTATCTTGGTGCCAAAAATGGAGGACCAAGAATTTCACTAACATGTTGGCGAGTGCCAAATCCATATAGTCGACCCTTTGATGGTTTGCCCGCTGCCTTGATCCATTTCTCAGCATCAAGCTTGTGATGTTTTGATAAATCCAAACCATATTGTGCAATCATGTCTTCACTATATATTTCCTAAAATAAATAATAAGAAGAAAAGAAGTAAGTGCTTATCAAAGTCAAGAAAATACAAATTAACTATCCAAAAGAAAAGAATGATGTAGTTAAAATCTCTTCGTAGAAAGTAGTGGTGATCTTCAGAGACTATTAAGAGGCTGTTCTATGAGAAAATGGTGAGCCCTTTGGGGATATGCTAAAAATTTGTACAACAAAAGATGCTTTCTAAAAAGAATGGTGTATTTCCTTCTAGCCAGAATCTCCTTCGAGCGGCAAATAATTGTTCTGGCTAGGAACATATGTATATTTGTTTATTTATTTAGCTCTAAGGTTCCCTAATAGTTTAGTACCACGTATGCATTTGCTAACAAATTAATATAAATAAAATGAGAGTTTATCTCAAGAATTCTTTTATATTTTGAAGCTACTAAAAAATATTGAGCATATCACTTGAGGTTAAGAGCATTACACGTTTAGATCAGGACATCATCTATTCTTTGATATCAAGGAATTTTGACCTTTTTCCTCAGTCACCTTTCTGTAATTTCTCATTAAACAATTCAAAGACCCATCTAACCACATCTATAAATATCAGCAAATCCGAGCCTCAACACCATTGGCAGCAATTCAAGATTCACCCATTTGCACCTCCCTATATTGTCTTCATTCTGACAACTGAACTCACACTGCTCAGTGCTTACTACAAATTATTATTATTAATAATAAAAAGGTCAAAGAAGAGAAAAGGAACAAAGGTACATACTCAACTTTACAGAAACTCAAACAAGCCATTGTAACTGATAACTGGTATTCCCACTCATTTTTCTCTATTCTCTTCTTGTTCTTCCCTTCTTTATCAATTCCTCTTTTTTCATCCTTTGATATTCCATAAATTGTAATACAATCATCTATTATTTACCAATTAACTCAGTATTACAGAATTTGATAATGAAAGTAACATCTAAAAGCTACTTCACAATAAGAAAATCAACATCATCAAAAAATAGCTCCAACCATCAAATTCCATAAAATTTCTATATCAACTTCAACAAAAGAAAAAAACAAGATGAAACAGAATACATATCATACTTGAACTGAATCTAACCAGAAGACTTTGCAAACGAAATTATAGCCAGAAATCTAAACAATAAGAGACAAAATAGAAACAGCACATCAGATATACCCACTATGGTGAAAAATTCGATGTCTCTTGCATTTTCATCCTGAAGATAATTTGATTCTCAAATTGTACGCATATTCCTTCGATTCATAGATTACAATAGCAATCACAATGTGACAGAATGACTTCTGGTCTTAACAAAGTTAATCAAAGTTTCAGCATAAACCTCATTTCAATCTAGGGGACCGTAGCATAAGAATATAATGAATAATGAAACCAAAAGGGAGTTAAAGAACTAAATTGACAAAAATAAAATCACATTCCCAAATTTCCTAAATAATTGATCTTTAACTAATAAATAACTAAATGCCCCACAGAAATCAAACCAAAGTGGAAGTTATAAAGGTACCTAAAACCTAAAAGTAAAACTAGCATAAGTTGTAGAAATAAAGAGTTTCCGCTTGGAGAGACGTTCATTGATCTATAAAGCCAATTTTACAATTTTAGCAAGTTGCATTCACTAATGGAAGCAGTATATTAAATTATTCAGGAACTCATACGGATTAACACCTAAAGTACACACTCCTTTGATTATCTCATTCTCTCATTTCCAAAAGCTAGTACAATAGCTTAAAGAAAATATATATTTAACAAGGACACAACTTTCTAAGCACCAACCAATCCACGTGATCAACGAAGTAACATTATGTCTTTCAATCAAGGGGTTCCATCAATTCCACAATGTGACATAAGATTTTGTATTATAATAAGTTCCTCAATCAACGGGTTTAAGAAGAGGTATATGATACAAATATTAATGATATTTGATTAAATTCAAATCCACCACAAAATATGAAAAGGCTAACTTCATGAAGTATTATTCAAGTGAAACCTGTGAGTCAAAGATTTTATCTAACTGAACTTATCAATTTAAAAAGTATGTTTTAAGATGTTAAAATTTTATTAACATAGTAAGAATATATATAACCTAATATGTAATTTGGATCTTACTAACTATTTCAATTGTTTGATCGGATGGATGACATTATGGTTTTTATATAATTCAAATTATTTCACTTTGGATTTTTTATTTTATTTTATATTTTATCTCATATTCTCTCTTGCTGAATGCATGCTAATTATATCTTAATTCAATTTAATTATTTTTATATTTGATACACTTGATATTTATTCATAAAATGAAATAGATAACCCAATTTGAAATTATCTAAGTTTGATATGGGTAAAATTGATGATTAAGCTATTCTTATCCCTAATTTGATTTAATTATCAAAATATTTTAGAACTTATGCTCTCCTTTTCCTTTTTCGTCATGTGTTGGATTAAAACCTCATCACAGTCTGAAATCTGTTTGAAACGTGTGCTACCATCCAACCAATAGCACAAAGCCCACATTGTAAGGCATATAGCATCATTCTTTGTAAATGCCTTCAATCACATGATAACATACACATACTTTCTGTCATTCTAAGCTTACTAAGGATAATATTACCTCTTCTTCGGTGACTTAATCATTAAAGAATTTTAATTGGTGTCTCTTACAACTAATTTGGTTGTGTTTTCATTTTTAATATTTTTAAAATTTAAAAAGTTAGTTAGAGTAAATGAGTTAAAAATATATTTATATTTGGACAGTATATTGGGAAAGTAATGATTATATAAGATTTAGTAGGTTGTAGGTGGAGAGAGATAGTAATAATGAAAAAAAAAAGAAAATATATATACTATATAAGTTATTCGGAAAAAATATGTATGTTATTGAAAAATGTATTTTGATATGAAAATGAGTTGAAATATAGATAAAAATGATAATAAGTTGTTGATAATTTATTTTTAAATAATAAAAATGAGCGAAATGTATTTAAAAATGTAAACAAACTAGTCGTTAGAGATTTGAATTGATGTCTTTGATATTAAGTTGAATCCCATCATTCAATATATTTACTTATTTAGTGGCTTGTAGCCTGAATGGCATCAATCTTCCCATATTATGTGGGAGGTCTTATGTTCGACTCCAAGTAGGCGTGTTATGTGCATTGTTTGTAGTTTATACTTTGATTGTTTGGATTGATAATAGAAAAAATATTAATTTGTTGATATGATGATAAATTCTTTATTTGTAATACTCTCTCTTAAATATATATATATCAGCAATGTGAGTTTAATAGTATACGATCTTATAAATTCCTTACCTGTTAAAAACAATTTAAAGATCATGAAGTTCAAATAAACTCTTTATTTAAATGATTAATTAATTATTTTAATATATTTTATTTTATTTTGACTTATGAGATTAAACATAGAAAGTTCACTAAAACCAGTCATCTGTTGGCTACTGGTGTAATTCCGAAGGATGCCATTTTTGGAGGTTGAAATTGAAAGTTTCAGCAATATATTCAATGTGTAATGATACACGTTAAAAGCATTGCTGTAACGACTTGAATAGTTGAATAAGGTTTCAGTAAGAAGCCATCAAGACGGGAAAACAGGATGATCAGATCGATCAGGCCATCATGACATCTATACAAAGACTACATACATATATATATGAACTGTTTTTGTCAAAGAAACTTTGTCAGAAAAAAAGGCCTTTACGGCACGACCACAGAGAATTATGACAAAGTGGTCAATTGAAGCAGGCATTGTACATGTTTTCTAACACTAGAAAAAAATATTATATTAACAATAAAATAATAAATGATAATAAAAAAATTATCACTAATCATATATTAAGTGACAATAATTTTTATTTTATCACTGGTGATATTTTTTAGATGGCAATAACTTTTCTTTTGTCACAATATGGTTCATTAATGACAAAAACTAATTTTTTATGTTGTCACTATTAACAATTAATGAATCTCTTAGCCCCGTTTGGATTTATCTTTATTTTCATTTTCAGTTTCCAACATTTTCAAATTTGTGGAATTTACTTATGTAATATGTGTGAAAATGAAAATGTGTTTGGATGAAATGTTTGAAAATGTAATGATTATGTTGGTTTCAATAGGTTAGAGGTGAAGAGCGATAGAAATAATGGAATAAAAAGAGAATATATATAGGTTATTGGAGAATATTAATAACTTTTTCTTTTTTCATCATCTAAGAGCCCGTTTGGATTCATTTCCAAACCCCATTTTCACCAATTCTACTATTTTAGAAATAAAATACATCACTTTTTTCACCCAACATAATTTTTATTTTTATTTTCGTTTTCAAAACACATTCTCCAATGACCAATATATCTTCTCCCAATAACATATATATCTTTTCTCTCTATTTCATTATTTCTATTTCTCTCCACCTACAGCCTATTAAAACCAATATAATCATTATAATTCCAAACATTTCATCTAAATACATCTTATTTTCACGTAACATCATATAACTAATTTCCACCTATTTGGAAGGGCTGGAAACTAGAAATGAAAATGAAAATGAATCCAAACAGGGGCTTAGGGGCCATTTGGTTATGTTTTATTTTCATTTGCAACTATTTTTACTATTTAAAAATGAATTATCAACAACTTATCATAATTTTTACCAATACTTCAACTCATTTTCATCTCAAAATATATTTTTTAATAACCTACATATCTTCTTTTAATAACCTATATATCTTCTCCCTCTTATTCATTATTACTATTTTTCTCTACCTACAACATGCTAAACCTTGTATAATCATTATTTTCCTAACATACTATCCAAATACAAATATATTTTAATTCATTTACTCCAACTAACTTTTCAAATTTTAAAAATATTGAAAATAAAAATTAAAAATAAAACCACAACCAAACTCCCCATTAGTGATTTGTTCAAAGCTTAATGTAGTATTTAATATCATATATGAATAATTTCAGCTGTTACTGTAACTAAAGTACTTATGCACAACTTCTACACTACTAAAAAACTAAGCATCTGCTATAAAAATTGCTTCAAAATTAATTTGTAGCTATAGCTACATATTATAGCTACGGATTTTTGTAGTAAATATAATTTTTTTAATTATAATCAATAAAAAATATGAATTATTAATCCATAGTATTGGATATCCGAAACATAACAGATTACTTATGTATTATCCATAAAAAATTAATATATTTATAAAAAAGAATGATCATCAACTGTGAATTGATTGTAGTAAGGGTTAGCTACAAGAATATCAATTTCGAACTTGGTTTGGACAATTTCACAGCTAAACTTATAAATTTTTAGTATCAGCTACGGATTGGCCGTAGTTGATACTCTACCTATGATGATGATGATGATGATGATAATGTCTCTCTATTTACAATTTATCTAAACACAAACTCATTTTCACTACCTACCTTTTCAAATTTTCAAAATGATGAAAATAAAAAATTATGAGAATAAAAATAAAACCAAACGGAGTACCCTCAAGGCTTGTTTTGTTTTGTTTTGAGAGAATTAAATTATTGGGAAAATGAATTTTAGAGAGTAAGATTGGAAAGAATAATGTTTGGTTGGTTTTATTTTCTGGAGTAATTATATATTGTTTTGAGAGTGAATATTGTGGCACCCCACTTGGTATAGCCCACATGTCGAAACGCCACTCAATTCAATCTTATAGCATGCAAACGTCATATTCGATAGGCTCATAAAAAATTTCACAAATCTTTAATAAATCACAATGATCATCAACTCATAGTATGCTTCAAACTTAATACCATAATATCATAGTGGTATAATTCATGCTAATAATCCCACAATATTCAAAACTAAACTATCGACATAAGCAACATAATTCATACATGCCATCGACCTTAATCTCACCCTGTCATATCACAATATCCCTAAGTTTATATCTTGACATACGATGAATCCATAACAGTTACAAACAATTGTGTTACAATAAAAAACAACAGCGAATTTCATTTTAAGCAAACCTTACAAAAGTATATATACAAAACATACTGATCCCATAATATCCAACATAATATAAACACACCTTGCAGATGTTATATTCAGACCTAACATATCACAACATCTCTAAGGTATACAAAACATCCACGAGTACCCATAAGCATATACAAATGTTTTCGCTTACAAAATGTGTTCGCCAATCCAAGCTTGGAATTCAAGCTCATCACTTAACCCTGTCTGAGAAAGTCAAAGAAATAGGGGGGTAAGTCTAAATGACTTAGTGAGGGATAATCGAAATAGTAGGTAGTGGGGATCTGTCGAGGAAGAAAAAACCCAACAAATCATAGATTAACAACTAAACAGGAACATTTCAAGATATAACAAGATAAGCAAATAGGAATCTCTTATTCATTATTGCTCCATGAACAGTTTATTAGGAATCAGATACTGTCAGAATAAGCAATCCTGAATATCACATGTCGTCCCAAGAATTAGAACATTAGTCTGACAGTTAGTCACTAAATTTTCCAGTCAATCAATCAGTCAGTAAATCGGTCAATCAAATAATCAGTCTATTAGTTATCAGTCACTCAATTAGTTGGTCAATCGGTCAGTCATTCAGTAAATCAATTAGTCGGTTAATTAGTCAAAAAATCAATTAGTCAGTTGGTCAGTCAAACATATCGGCACATCCCGAGCTTAATAGTTATGAACAACTTATCCTAATTAGTCTGTTAATCAGTCAGACATATTAGCATGTTCCGAGCATAACAACTGGGAACGACTTATACAGATGCCCATACGGATCGTATGGCACATTGCTGATACCTATTAAACAGGTGTGCCTATGAGGTAACCATAGCAGTATAGAATAGTTCAAGTCAGTACAGAAATATCGACAAGGCAATACAATATCAATTCAAACTAGCTAACATGGCCACTTAACGCTTTAACATATAAACAAGTTATCGGTAAGGCAACGGATAACGATATAGATAACAAGATATTAACAGGCAATCTAGCGATACAGAATATAAACAAGAGTTTTGGGGAACCTCACAGGGTTCGGTAATTAACAGCAACATTACCGAAAATCAAGACAGGTATCAGATCAACATAACTTAATCGGGCTTAATGATGGCTATGGAATAAACTCATACAAAGTAAGAACCAATTGGTAGAACCTCACATAAGTACAACAAATAACAGAGTGTGACAATCAAGTCAAGTATCAACCCTCACAGGGGTTTATCAAGAAAATCAATAAGTACAAGAAATGCCAGATAGGCATATCCTCACCTCCATAATCTCAGAGAAAAGGGCAATCCATCATCAGCAATCTATGAGTTAGCAACACGCACTTCTTCGTCACCTAACAAGAATAGCATATTCACAGTCAAATTCTCTATTCAACTCTAATAATCTTTAATAATTACAGTTACCCCATAGGCAGTCTAAAAGCACTACTGCTTGGCCAATACGATAGTTTTAGGGTCCATCGATTCCAGTAATGAAATGAAATCTGGTCCTTAGTTACATAATAAACCTCATAACATTATTCTAAATCAGTAATAATAGTCCAATCATCTTAATAATCCAATTATTGTCACTAGGTCTCAAATCCATAAAATTAGGGTTTTCTCACTTCAATAAACTTAGTTAACCTAAGATTATCATATAACAATATAAATTTGGGTCTACTAACTCATAGTATGATTATATGCATTTCTCAATTTTTTCGATCAAATCATGTATTCTTTGGTTGGTACAATGGATTGTAAAATTTAGAAGGTATATACCTACACATGCATAAAATTAAACCTAAATCCCATTTTTACCAAATTTCTCCTTATCGAAGTGTAATTTGCACCATCAGTTCCCGTGTATGTATTCCTTGTGAAGAGACAGATTCTATCCTATCGCCACCACCGGTGGAGTTATACACCACCACCACCACCACCACCACCACCAGTAGACGTCTTTCAGCTAGAGCAATCTAATGCCCTAACCAATTTCTTGTTCTCCCACCGAATTGACCGCCAATTGGCCAAAAAACTGTCAGCCCACCACCAATGTTGCCGTGCTGTTTTCTTTCGATTTCGTCGCCGCCAGTAGTTCGTTCTAAAATCTGAAGCTACTGGCGTGTTCCTTGAGTTGAGGGCTACAAAACCCACACTTGGGTTACGTCTAACAGTCGTTGAAAAACCTGCTCCTGTCAAGCTTCGTCGTGGCTAGATTTTTGGTCACCTTTTCTGGCCGTTTCACCGGTCGGATTGGGGAGTTCTTGGTGCCGGTGTGCTCGTCGTGAAGAGAGGAAAAGAATGGCTAGAATATTTGGTAGTTTTGGTCGTCGGTGGAAGAAACTCGCCAGAGAAAGGGAGATGTGGTTTCGATGGGGAAGATGATGAAAATGGGGGGTTGAAATGCAAAATGCCATTTTATAGAATTGAACCTTCTATATTCGCAGATTGAGCCCCAATTTTCCCTCCAGCCTGCAATTAAGTCCTCCAAAATTCTCCCATTCCTCAATTCAGTCCCTCAAATGCTTGAGTGCCTCACTTCCACCCACTTAACCATGCAAACCCCAAAATTCCTAAAAAGTGATCCAATCAAGTCTTGTTTATTTGTAATTTGACCCCAAAACTTCCAACATTCTTGCAATTAAATCCTTTTTATTATTTTTCGAGCCCTAAAATACGACCAACTAATACCTTGATTTTCTAAATCCTTATTTCCCAAAAATTACCGAATTTTAGGGGTGTTACAAATATTGTGTTTGATCTTATTTTAAAATAAAATATTTTGTATTGTAAATATAAAATTAATATTGTTTACATGGTTAGTTAGTGGGTAGAAAATGTGATTTTATATTAGTATTTTATCTATGGATGTATAATTTGTAACATGATAATATATATATATGAATATTTCAAGTAGTGATTATACATATATATATATATATATATATTTGTTTCAGGGAATGAAAAAAATAATATTTTGGGAATGGTTTGGATGTATTTTTGGTAGTGCTCTTCAAGAATAAATCAGGTTTTTTAGTTTCATTTTTTCTAGTAAAAAATGTTTTGGGAAAATGAAATCAAATAAACATCAATTTCCTAAATATTTTTCCCAACACATTTCAAATAAAATCGAGCACTTCCTTGGCTACTTCACAGATGACTAATTTAAATAATCAAGCACTTCTTTGCCATCCAGCAAATGTCACTAAATACTATATGACATTTTTATTAATGACATTATAATTAATTATGAGTGATATTTTAAGAAAAATAATTAATGACATTAATTAAATACTTTTAAAATATATTTACGGTGGTATTTTTAATCAAATGTCATGATTGTATTTGTCATTCATTTATCAAATATTATTTTATAATGACACATTTTATAATTATCACCATATTATTTTTATGTAGTATTATTTTATTAAATATCACAAAATTAATGTCACTAAAGACCTTTCTCCTTTCTTCTTCCTCTTCTTCTTCTTCTTTCTATTTTTTTTTCCTTTTTTTTTTCTCGCTCTTTCTTGTAGTGGCTATTAACACAAACAAATTTGAACGTAAATATTGTCCTTGTAGCACGCAATGGATCAATCAACCATCCCCATGGGAAATTCTCTGCATCATAGATGATATATACATAATCATGATTCCTCAAGATTTGAGCTTTCTGTACCCTACCCTCAGTAGTGTAATTATTAGTATATATATATATATATAGTTTAGGGTTATCAACACGTTACCCTTTGAACTATATTGATAATCACAAATACCCTTAAATTATCAAATGTAACAAAAAGTTCCCTTAATTTAACGGTAATAGATGAAAAAGAGGATAAAGAAAATTTATTTGTATATTTTATTTAATATTTTAAAAATACCTTTCAACCACTTAACACAAAAATTATGCATTTGATAATTTCTTTGCTTGAGAAAAAATGATTTTAGCCAAACAAGAAAGAAAAAATTTTTATTTCATAAACTTGGTCTACAAAAAACAAAGTCTACTTTCTTTTCTTCATTCATGCACTTTCAAACTAAATTTTATAGAAAATTATCTTTCATTGCAGTACTATGGGAGAAAAATCAGAATCATAATTTAATTTTTTTGTTGGTGATTCGAATTTTTTAGGTATTTTAGATTTTCTAAGAAAAAGTATTTTGGATTTTTATCTTTATAACCAGAGGATTGGGCACCCCAATACAGTACAACAATACTATTTACTTGCTGGATTGTAAAAGGATCTAATCATTTTATTGTCTTCTTCAACTTTTTACAAAGAGAGATTTTTTCCCTTTTTCACCAACTTTATTTATACAAAATATTCCCAACACGTACCATCGTAAATGACATAATTTCTACAATTACTAAACCCTACAACACAAACATACACCAGAACATATACAGTATTAAACCCATGAAATAATTTTTGTGAAATGCATGAAAAAAAAAAACCCTAATTTTTTAAGGATGAAAATCCTAAATCTTTTTTGTAATTTGTAAAATCCCTAAATTCTATTATATATATATATATATACATACTAGAATATAAATATAAACCCATTAATTAATTATTGTAAAATCCAGAAAGAAAGTCCTATTTGTTGTTAAAGATACAAAAACTCAAGATACTTTTTATTAGAAAATTCAAAATACTTAAAAGAATTCAAACCACCTATAAAAAATTAGATTATGATTTTTCACCCATATTTCAATGAAGATAATTTTCTATAAAATTTGGTTTGTGCATAAATGAAGAAAAGAAAGTGGGCTTTATTTTTTCTAGATCAAGTTCATGATATGAATCCTTTTTCTTTATTTTTTGGCTAAAATCATTTTTTCTCAAGCAAAGAAACTATCAAATGCATAAGTTTTGGGTTAAATGGGAGAAGGGTATTTTTGAAATATTGAATAAAATATACATATAAATTCTCTCTTTCCTTTTTTTCATCCATTGCCATTAAATTAGGACAGCTTTTTATTACATTTGAAAGTTTATGGGAGTGTTTGCGACTATTAGTATAATTCATGGTGTAAAGTGTATTTAACCCGATAATTTAATATAAAAGTTCTCAATATTGACTAATAAACAAACAGAAGAATTCAGAATTCAGAAGTTATGACATAAAAGCAGTAGTACTGTGTAGTCTTACATCAGTGTAAGTGTAGATAAGAACTAGTCAGTGAACAAATTGGAAGCCATTAATGACCATCTTAATTAACTCCTGCAGAAACCTACAGTACTCCTACTGCATGCATGCATATATCGCACTATAAAGAAGACAACTGATCTTATGATCTGCAGCAAAAATAGTCAAACAAAATAATTCGACGATCTTCTCAATTCTCATGCATACATCGTATTAATTGCTGCATACTGCACCGTATGCACTGTTGCAAACTTTTGCTCAAAAATTACCTGGAAAAAAAATAAAAATGGTTGGAGTCCCCATGCAAATTGCAATTGCCTCTGACCTTTTATGGTGTTATTCTTTTCGCATATATATAACGTAGATCAGAAGGTAAAAGATATGTGGCTGCCAAAGTTTTGAGGGACAGATGCGATATATAGTGTTGTTTGTTCAGTCACATTACTTGCATTGCCATTTTCTCTGTTACAATGTACTTTGCATAGTTTTCACACACACTCACGTACAGACATATACATACAAGAATGGACTCAGAATTTTCAATGGGGCGTACGTCATATTTAATTTGTAATATATTTAATTTATTAATATTTATGTTTCATTTACTTCATAAGTAATTGTCCAAAACCCCGATTAAATTAATTTTGAGAAATTATTATTTTCTAATTTTGTATGATCATTAATGTATAATTTGATATTATTTCAGTATTCATGATCATTTCAGTAACATAACAACCAAAAAATAAGAACACCTTTATATTACTATTAAATTAAATATGTGCGAGAGTAATGATAATGTTGTTGAGAGATCATATGCCATTTCTTAAAATTTCAAAACAAAATTACCTAGCTATACGTGGAAAAATATAAAAAAAGTAAAAAAATTTAAAAAAGTCGAAATCTAAGTTGTAAAAATAAAGCACAGTACTTTAATTCGTACTACTATGTTCAGAAAAGTATAAGTACATAACAAAAAATATAATGATTTAATATTCTAAAATTACATAATTTTGAAACTGGACTTGCAAACACTATAAAAAAAAGATAAGTTATTAACAAAATAATAAGTGACAATACAAAAGTTGTCACTAATTATATGTATTAGATGATAAAAAATTTAATTTTGTCACCTTAATAATTTTTACAAACTAAATAGTGACAATAATAGTGATTAAATTGTCACTATAAGGGTATAACTAATTGGTAATAATAACAGTTTAAAATATTAATTTTTGTCACAATGAATCATATTATAACAAAGAAAAATAATTGTTGTCACCTAAAGAGTATATAGTGATAAAGTAAAAATTATTGTCAATTAATACATATAATTAGAAATAATTTTTACATTATCGCTTATTATTTTATTATTAATATAATTTTTTTTTTGTAGTGAAATGAATTACTACTCTTTAACGTACGTTAGTGAATTAATTTGTTTAATAAAACTCTGAAACTTATTCAATGTTTTTAGAGTCGTTTTAATATAATTTGTTTGACATTAATTAATAAAACTATAAAAAAGACAATACATTATAATTCGTCAGTCATTATTGTTTACTACCAGATGTATACATAAAAAAATAATGAGTTTTAGATAATATTTAAACAATTAATTAAAATATTAAAGAAAGGAAAAGAAAAAGTTAAAATTAAAGGAAGACTTACATTTGATCGATCCTGTCCGTTGTGAATGGAAGAACAAACCACAATTTGGATCAAGATAATCGAAGGCATATTTATTTAAAAACGTACAAAAATATTTTCTCATTAACTAGCTAATGAATTAATAATCTTGTTAATTGCTTAAGAATAAAATTAAAGTGAAGTCGCGAATATTCCCTTTTGGAGTGTTAATATTAGCTCTCATTTTTAATACAGCCAGATAGGTATATCAAGGTAAAAAACAATTTACTCCCCTATATTTTGTAAAATATATAATATTTATTCTCCTTATGTTAGCAACTTTTAATTAATGCATCCATCAGGTGTTGTTGAGATGATATTGATTTGATAAGAAATTGACATGTGTGGCTTTTATTAAGCTTGAAGCCTATATATTATATATCTCCAACATTCTAAGAATTCCTTTATCTAATACCTCAATTTTCTAAAATATAATGAAATACATTATCTCACTTTTTAACTTGATTCTTATTGTTACTGTATTTTGATTTTTAATTTTGATATGAAGTCATCCTATCAAGTTTAAGCTATATAGTCTATTTGTCTCCTCTTGGTTGTAAAGTCAAGTCGAATTGTGAAACTTATGACATGAAATACAGTATACAGTTAGAGATCATTGGATGGATTTCAATCGTAACCTTCCAATGCTTAAGTCAAAAATGATATATAGATCAACCGTGTTAATATAATGTTGTAAAGATGAGTAATACATACCTAATCCATCCGAATTTGAGGGTATTTGTAGTGGTGGATAATGGCAGATCTATCGTATCAATATCTCATGGATGTTAAGATAATACAGCATGTCCTTAATCTACAAATGGGATCTTAGGGTCACACGATAGGTTGTAGTCTAGGTAAAGTTGACTTGTGAAAAAGTGGGTGGATCATAGGGGTTTTTTGAATTTTCGGCATTATTCAGTTATATGAGAACAAGATGGTTATTTAAAACCTTATCTATATCGTTAACTCCCTCACTTCTCAATGCATGTTTACAAGGATGGAGAAGTGACTTAACTGGTAATTAAAAATCAAAGGTTGATTATTTCCTTTTCTCCTAAATTTCAAATTTAGAATTATTTTTTTTGAAAAACAATTAGCTGGTTATAATGTGAGAAGTTATACACATTATATATAATTTTAGGAATGAGAATGTGGGATATTTTCTAGATGTTTTGGCTGTATTTTAAGCAGTATCATTGGAGAATGAATCGGGGTGTTAAATTTCGTTTCCCCAGATCAAAAATGCCATGGAAAAATGAAATTAGACAAAGCCATAATTTTTTTTAGGGTAAAATTATGGTTTATCTTTGAAATGAACACCATCAATGGTAAGCTGAGTTGACTGTTAAGCTGAAGAAATAAATAGCAATACAAAAAAGTGTAATATTGTTAATAAATAAATAAATAAATAAATAAATAATAATATGAAAATTATCATCAATATCATATATTAAGTTACAATAATTTTTATTATGTCACTTATGATACTTTTTAAATGATAATAATTTTTATTTTATCATAATATAACTTATATATAGTAATAAGTAATTTTTAAGTCATCATTATCAACATTTAGTACAAACTAGCGATAAAGTTTATATTATTGCCACGTTGTCACTGTTAATGTGCCATTATTTTTTAATAATGATAATTTAAACACAATTCTTGTCATTATTAAACTTACAAAAATTATTGCTGTAATTAATAAATATTTTTTTTATTATTTATCAATATAATTAGTGATAATTTTTACATTGTTGCCTACTATTGTGTCACTATTTTATTTTGTAGAAAGCGTGATAGTTTTATAGAACTGGAGGGTCAGACTTATATGGGATATGGACATATAGTTTTATAGACCTGGAGGGTCAGTCCTGTATGGGATATGCCATAAATTAAAGGGGCAAATTGTAGTGTACCCATAGTTTTATTTGCATGAAAGAAAAATGAGTGAAGTTTTTAATTTCATGTAATTTATATATTCCCTCCTCCTAAAATTATAAGACTTTCATTTGACTGCAGTATTTTTTCTTTTAAAGTTGAAAATATAAGGCTACACATTTCTATATTATTGTTACACTACAAAAAATTAGAGTATTAATTACGACTAATTCATAATTGATGCTAAAAATTTATAGTCTTAATATGAAATTGACCTAACTTAATTTGAAATGGATGCTCTCATAGTTAATCTTCATTACGAACAATTCGTTAATAATTATTCTTTTATTAATCTTATGAATAATTTGGAATTAATCTATTGCGCTTGTAATGAACATACTAGCGGTTGAGAGTTGATAATTTTTGTTGCTTGTTATCTTTAAAAATTATATTTGCTATAGAAAAATTGTGGTCATAATTTGTAGTTATAGCTATGAAATTCATTTTGTAGCAATATTATCGCAGCGAATGTGAAATTCGTAACAGTATTATCGTAGCGAATGCCTAATATTTTGGTTGTGTCCTTAAATGTAGTAATGTAAGATTAGTGGTGTCAAAATTTTATATATTTTTATGTGATTGTCTTTAAACATAGTAATATGGGGTTAGTGGTGTTACATTGTGAATATAAACAATAGAATTGATTATCCAATGACATCGTAGTGGTGTTACATTGTGAATATAAATAATAGAATTGATTATCCAATGACATCGTCTTTATCCTTATACATATAATATATAAAACTCAATACTCTAATAAACTTTTGGTGTATTCATATAAAAACTAGTTAAAAAAATGATTAGAAACTTAAAAAAATATAAAATCTTACTTTTTAGACACTTCAAAAAAATCATTAATTTTAATATAGTGAATAAAATTCTTGGAATTATATATAAAAAAAATGCGAGAAACAACCTCTCTCCATCCAACCCTTACCGAATCAATTTCTGTAGATACAACAGTAACTATTTGGTTTATCCGTGTGGTACTTTTCTGTTTCTTCTTTTCTAAGTAGGACTCCTATATAGTTTTTGGAGTTTTCCTTGGGGGATCTCCCAAAAAAAAAAAAAAAAAAAAAAAAAAGAAGTGAAAAGGGCTGTTGTTTTTGGGTTCCATTTGTTGTCTATATAAACCTGCTACATCCATCCTTTCAACATCATCATCAATTTATGCCACATTCTATCATTTCACAGCATAACCGAAATTATATATATCAGTCTATTCATGCGGCTTTGGCCTGCTGTCTTTTCTTTCTCTTCCTCTTCTTCAATGTCACTTGAGTACCTTTTCTCCATGGAACCATCTTCTGCTAAGTATGCTTGTCTGTTGGGGAAGACACGACTGATGGGCTTCCAGAAGTTGTCAAGAATTTATCGAAAGACAAGAGAAGTTTAATATGGTTGGCGCTGTCCTGATTGAGCTTTTAGTTAATTTTTTTTGTATTTTTAAATTATTTTTTTTCTTGACCTTGCAAGGCTTTTCATTTGTTTAATTTTATTTTATTTGAATTTATGTTACTTTATTTTTTTTTAGATTTATTTTTATCCAATTCAAACCTCCCACCTTCTTTATTTTTATCTATTCCTCCTGAGCTTGGATTTGTAACTTTTGAACTTTGCAGTTGAATGCTGCTTTAATTTTTCATGCGGATTGTCACAGTAGCACAGTTTGTTGTTTTTTTCTATTCGTTTTTTCTGGTCTTAGTCCTGTCTTTGCGTGTTGGTTTCTTTGTTTTGAGTCAGGTACAATGTACTACATTATATGGTAACCTAATGTTTCTGTAGTCTAATGATGTACAAGGCGGACCTGAATGTTCTTACATTTGATTAGTTGTTAATTGCAATTATTTAATTCGCGAAATTAACAGAGATTCTTCTAATTTCCAGTACACTAATTTGTGGAATTTAGCCATCAGGAAATATTTGTCTTTTTTAAACTGCAAGAGGGAATAAATTGAAAAATTCTTGTAACATATAAATTGAATGAAGATATATCCCATTTTGTATGACATAAATTGACTGGGATTTTATCTTACATAGAATCAATGTTAAAAGCACATTACTCCAATTTTACTTTAGTACCAAGAGACTTATCTTTGTCTAATATCCATGAAAAAAAAATATTCATGGTATTAGGACATCAATTCAAGTTCAGTTCATCTATATTAGTCTATGATGGAAAACACTTATGTCTACAAGTATGATCACTCTTTTCTGTCCCTAATAGGTTGATAAATCTATGTATAGAACAAAAATATTGATGTTATTCAAGTAAGAGTTCTATTTGGATAAGTCAAATGACGGTGTTTGGATGAGTTTGGCATATCTTCAAAATATTTTATAAGATGATTAGGGACTTTAATCAAATTGTTTGGTATAATTTATAGAAAAAGATCTTATGCAAATTACAAAAATAAGATGTTAAGGTTTTAGAAGTTTTTTTATAAAAGTAAGAAATTCTTAAATTATTTTTAAAATTTTAACAATCTCTTATAATTTTTAATTATGTTAATTATAAAATTATTATTGCTAACATTAAACTCTAAGATTTTTCGCATTAAACACTTTAAAGTTTTACTTTTAAAATAAAATTTTAACATCTTATAAGTTTTAAGATATTTTAAAAAAGTTAGGCTAAATACACTATAATTAAATTCTAATTTACCACTGAAGATGATAGCTAATTTGTTTTTATCCATTAGTATAATTACTCATCATTATGGTCATCATTTTCAATCTACGGTTCATTAGCGAGCTTATGTAGGTAAGTTGTTTTAGCATTTGTAGGAGTATGGCATCCATTGGCTCTGGGTAAACTGATTACTGGCGTCCGACCTAAATGGGCCGGTTATGGGTTTTGGGCGTGGGTATCTTGACCTGTTTTCGTAGATGAGCTCAATATAATATTATTTACAGGTAGGATTGACAATAGATCGAATTTTAATTCGAATTTGATCTAAATTTTAAGATTTTTATTTAATTAAAATATTTGATGGATTAGATCCAATTATAGATATTCATAATTCGAAATAAGTGGATCGAATATGAAATTAAGCAATTTAATCCATTAAAGATTCGAATCCGAACTTTAATAATTTTTTATTAAATTAATAATTTTATATATAATATTAATAAAGATTTTAATATATTATATTGATATAATAGTTACATTAATGTCTATATTATACTGTTAATATTGAGTTTTTATCCTAAAAAATAAGATGGACAATGAAAAAATATCAAATACAATAATGTTTAATAGTTCATTTATACATTAACATAATGTGAAATAAAGGTTTATTATTCAAATATTTAACTTTTGAACGAATATATAATAAAAAGTTGTTAAAAATTTAATTATGACGTAAATATACTTTATAAATATAATATTTTTATGCAATCCAAAATGGGGGATGGGAGGGTGGGAATATTAAATCGGGTCGAACTGTTTTACCAAAATTTGGATATTCGTTGGATTAGAATATGATACTGATTAACAAAGATTTTATAGGATATCAGGTCGGATTCGAATATGAATTTTGATAGTCAAATTTATATATTGACTGATTCAATCTAAATCTAACCCATTGATAGTTCTACTTATAAGTTTAATTAACCTCGCCGTGAACATGCTCCAAAATATTAAGTATTGTGTTCCCCATCCTTCCTTAGACTTCAATAGGTTTGTGATGGTGACCACGAAGACAAATCCATATCATTAAAGATTACACAGCATTTTTAAAGAAAAAAGGCTACTACTGAATAAATAAATGACATAGGTATGTGACATAGAAACAACTTTTGAAAATAAAAAATCTACTATCGCAATAGACCTATGACGTACTTGAGTAAAATACGAATTCAAGATCTCTTACAGGACGTTGGGATTTAGTTTTGGGAGGTATTTTCATTTTTTAGTGAAAAAAAAATAAAAAATTAATTATAAAAGTGTTTTTGAAAATGAAATATTATTTGAATGTTTTGTTTAAACTGCAATAATTATGTAGGATTGCAAATGAGTTATGTTAGAAAAATATAATAATTTTGTATTAAAAGTCGTGTAAATATGAATAAAAAAGATGAAAAGTGAAAATGTAGAGAGAGTGTAGGAATTTATCTAAAAGAATATTTTGAGAATAAAAATATTTGTGAAAATAGGGAAGAAGTTGATGATCCCCTATTTTTATTTTCAACAAAAAATGAAAATAAATTCAGAAAACAAAAACAAACGACCCTTAAGAATTTTAAGACCTCAGTTAACAACTTGACAAGACTACGCGGTACAGACGTACCTTCCTCTAAAACAAAAACATAATAATAATTATTATTCTTCTCTAAAATCCCAAATTCAGGACAATAACAAGAGAAGATCATCTGCTAATTCTGGCATTTAAGGCCACAAAAGAAGAGAAGTTTCATCCGTCAATGGAGGAACTTAATGATCTTTTTACAAATTATGGCATATTTTACGTATTTACCCAAATAAATTTTCACAGACAGTACCTTGTAGCTGTGACAAAACCATTATAGCAATAGTGTACCAACTTTTCAAGAAAATTCGTCTGAAGAATGAAATTAATTCGACCAACTTTAGCAGCTACTTCCAGTTCCCATGGATTGATTGAAAGAACACAACCATCTCCTACCTTCATTCTGAGAAGTCGAGCGCCTAAAGCTCGATGATCTTGAATATCTGGTTCTTGGGACCAAACAAGGACTAGTGTCTGAAGCTCCCATGCAAAGGCGCGGGCTGAATTTTACCGAAGGAAACCTTTTGCAGCTGAGGGAGCGGAAAGAAGAACCTATAGGGGAAAGACGACCACAATGGAAATCCGGCTTGCAGAATGGCGTTTCCAAAGAGTTTGATTCTGGAACCTCAGTCGAACAAGTGCAAAACGGCAGGGATAAACTCGTTCTTGGAATATCTTTGATTATCGGCCTTGTGCCTGCAAGCTTAACGAAAGAAACTATGCCATGCCGGCATAGGGGACAGGCAATTGAACCGGGCGGCCCATGAGCCACAGTAGATGTGCTATTTGTGGAACACAGATACAGAGCACATTGAGTGCAGAACTCATGGAAACAACCTGCATAACAAGCATTCTAACTGTTAGATATTTATTTCAACAAGCATGGGAAGCCACTAAACAGGGGATTCTAGGAGTAATGCTGTATATATGACTCGAGCTTGAGTCAAGTTTTTAAAATTTTCAGGCTCAGCTTGAGTTCGTGAAACTAATAAATTTAAGATCAAACTCGAGCTTGAACTGAATTCATTTACAATCAAGTTTGTTTGAGATTGAGGTTGAACTTGTGTTGACCTATGCTAAAAACATAGTTTAGTTTGGTTATTGAACTAATATGATTTATATGATTTTTTTTTTAATAATATTTTCTTATTATATATTTTCACATAAAAAATGGAAGATCGTTTTAGAATTAGTAAATTGGTTATTATAATATTAAATTAATATGATTAAAAACATTTCCAAGGTTCACCTATATTGAGTTGTATAGTTTTGATACTTGGTGTTACTATGACTCATAATATTTAGATATCTAAATTGCACTTATTAGTATTATTTATTATGTTTAGTCTTTTATTATAATACTACCATTAAGCTTACGAACTGACTCATGAGCTTACACTTATACTTAAGCTCAAGCTCAATAAGGTCTAAAGCAGAGTTTAGACTCAAGCCACTTCATTAGCTTGCGAGCTTACTCTACTAATCTTACTCCCTTGCTATGAGTGGAGCCGTCTATGATAAATATCAATATGCATATGGAAAGTCACTGAAAGCTTCATCAGATCCACAACCTAGACCATCATTAGCCATCAAGCAGACTATTATTGACAAAGAGGCAGCACCACATCATATTTCATGTACCAGAAGCAACTATGTGCTGACCCTGTTAGCCCCATCCAGCCATCTGCCTAAGTAAATTGATTTATGATGCATTAATTAGAAACTTGAGTGTTATTTTCTTTTATTCGGTCTATTTAAAAATTTTGTGTTCTCTATCAAGGTATATGGATAGTTGAAAAGAAGAAAGACTGAAAAAAGATGGTCTGTCTATTTGAGATAAATGATCAGCAAGTTGGACCAAGCATACCTTCTGCTGCAACTGTGCACTTTCTTTCTAAGCAAACAACACATGGATCTAAACATGCAGAGGGTGAATCATTGCTTCTCCATCCACATTGTCTGAAAATGTCACAAAAGAAGGATAACAGTTAGACTAGCTGGAACTTGTGGAAATTGCAAACTCAAGAATAAGTTCTCTGCAACCAAGGAAAAAAAATTAGATTTTAAATTTGATAAAAGCTCATCGCCAGGCTATGCATTTCAGTTTAAAGATATAGATTACCTAGTTGGTATGATTCAGTTTAAAGTAATAAGTATTCCAGGGTAAAAATCAAAAGAAGCTGGGCCATGATTCTATGGTTTTATTCCCACCATTAGAATTGGTCAATTTTATGACTGAAAAATACTCATCTGAATTGGCCTCACTTGTACTCACCTAGCAATTTCAACAATGCTCATGAGTGGAATACATAAATATGGTGAAGGACAAAGTCTTGGTTGGCTCCTTGGTTGTCGGCTTAGAACGTCCTCAAGCCAATCTCTATGCCATGAACGAGCAACCATCAATGGTGTCCATCTTTGAACATGCAGTGTAATATAGCAAGTTAGAGGAAAGAAATGCTCAACAGAAACTAATAAAAGAGTAAAACTTTAAAACTTCAACAGCCAAAAAGTGTCATAATATAGCATTTGATAAGGAAGAGCTGATGTTATACACCCCAAAAATGTGGACCAAAACTTTTCTTTATTCAAAGTAACATGAAAAATAACACACCTGTAAGCAAATGAAAAATAGGTAACACAAAATATCATGCATGCCACTGTTATGGAAATCCACACATCCCTACCATGCCTCTGAGAGTAAATATTATCTGACAGGCCGCAAGTACCAGAATGGATGGAAGATGAGGGCTGAGAACAATATTCATTACCAAACTCAAGAACTTATGGAGAATTACATCAGAATCAATATTTTCTTTTCAGTTGAAAGAGAGATGGGACATCTATAATTAGGCCTCTAAACTTGATTATTGATAAATTCTTGATGCATGTAAGAGATTAACTTGGAAGCTTCACAAAACAATTTCTAAAGAAAATTTATCAAACAAAAATAAAGAAGAGAAGAATTGTTTGCATTAGCTCAAGATATATATTGCTTCCTGTGGTCATATTTTCATTTTACTACATGATGATCAACAATGTTATATTGCACTAATCCAGCAAATCAAGTGTGAACCTGAAACTTGTGATTGAAGAAGTAACTGGAGAAGGCCTGGATGAGGTGTCCTTTAGAAGCTAAATGGTGTTCCCGAAGAAAATTTAGAAGAGATGAGAACTCATTTTATAGAAGTCCTTTCTGGCATACAGCTTCGAAAAGGGGTATCTTATGTAATGCTTTATGCTTAACCCAATTGGGTGTGTTTGACACATGATACTCAATGTCGAGTTGTAACTTAAGTGAGAAGGGGCAATCCCCAGACAGATTGGTTGGGGGAAATGAAAATACTTTAAAGTTCTAGTAGATGATTGCTTTTTTAAATAGCTGGACCTATTATGCAGACATGTTTGACATTTACGATAGTTGGCATTTAAGGACGTTTATGCTCAGGTTCGAAACTAAATAATATGCAGAAATAAAGAAGATTGAATGGCCATATAATATTGGTTGGTTGTTAATGCCATAATCTAGAAAGGAACTATGAGTATCACTGAACAGCAACACATCCTAGGAAAAACCAAAGAAAAAGAAAAAATCTGCGCTGTAAGTAAAGAATTTTTTTAGGCAACTCAATAAAATATGAAACCAGACGCTTGCATACCCATTTGCATTCTCCATGGTCAGATTGGCACCTTTGGCAATCAAAAGCTGAAAATGGCCAAATAGACGTTATATTCAGCGCATCTGTATGGAATGAATAGTTGTTTAGTCACCAATAAACCAACCTGACAGCACTGAGCACTACCACCACATGCAGCATAATGGAGTGGTGTGCTTCCAGCACCTGTAAGGAGAAAATGTGTGTATACTTGGAATTAATAATTTAAGATAACACTCATCAGGTTTTAAACATGTAAGAGCTTCATCACTTGAATGTTGTTAACAGAAGAGAATATAATTCAATGCTTTTGATCACATAATGACATGATCTCCCGACTTTTGATATTCCTTACCAGAATAGGTGCAAAAGGCATTCACAGCCCTGCCATTTTTCATTATTATATTTCCTGGATAATGCTGGGCTGAGAAACCAAGTAGATCCATTTAAAATCTTAAAACTTTTTCTCCAACAGGCCTTTGAGTCGATGGATTCAAACTACGGTTTCGCAGCTTAATCATTTATCCATCTATAATGAAGTTTGTTCAAGCAACAAAATCTTTGTTTTGCAGAGCAATAGCTTACACAATGTTTGGTATCTAGTAATTGAAAGCTTAGAATTGGAGCTAGACATTCTTCTATCAAAATTTGAACAGATATTTCATCAATTCCGATACTATCGCTCTGAGTCTATAGATCCAAACAAATTACAATCCTTTTCTTTATGCAATTCAGATTGGAAGTCATTTTCGCTAAATTCTAAAAATCCCTCTGGTATCAAATAGCTGTTCAAATTTTAAACAGGGTTATCTGACAGGTAAAACACAATCAAGGTATCTTATCAACAGGGCCAGTTTCCTTTTTGTCATCAAATCATGAGCAACAAGTAAAACCGTACAGTACACAAAGTTTATTTCAATAGATAAATTATTAGTGTAATGACATTAAAATTTATGTTTTAGGAACTTGATGTTTAAGAATGCAGGACGTCTGTGTCACAACTAGATTCCTGAATCTTCTTTCAAATTGTCAAGCAGAACTAGCAATACCTTTTAGACAAATTGCAGAATTGTCTATATAAAACTTATGAAGATTAATGTGTCATTGCAAGAAGCCCAGTAAGTCTGGTGATTCAATGTTCATGTTAATGTCTCCAATAAATAAGATCAGTAAATAATTCCTCATCGGATTACGAAAGAAATATGAAAGGAAACAATTAAACAATTAGAAGCAATTTTTACCTTTCAGACTTGCTTTCTGATGGAATTATGGATTGGACCTTGGAGTTGGAACTTCAGAAAAGTTAGTTCAGGTAAAAATTAGACTTTTTATATTCACCAACTCAAGTAACTAATTTTATATGGCCAGAAGGTGTTGTCGACCTGATCAGAGAAAGTGGTGAAGCGGGTTTTAACAGGCTCAACCACAAGCCTAACTAGATAACCACATTATAGAGGACACCGAGTGCAAGAACCGGAATTTCCTTTCCTCGGAAGGAATGGAATGCATGGGATAAAAAAATTAAAAAACATGACATCAAAACAGAAATATGGGTATTGAAATCATTTCAGTTTTGCCAAGGCAAAAAGACATGTCCAGTGAGATTTTGTTCTGGAAATCTCAACATCAATACCATAACAAAGTATCAACAGAAGAGTAGAAAACAAAAATGAACAAGCAATCACAACAAGATGAACAACAATCTTGAAATCAAACTATTATTCATGGTACTTAAACAGATTATTAAACATAAAGCAAACGACAATTTGCCATGAATGCTATATGACTGCAAAAGAATGTAAAATCTGTCATACCTATTAAATCAATTGTAGTCCCATCTTCCACAGTTACATCAGATACTGAAGCCCCTAAATCCAGAAGGAGGTGAACAGTTTCAGCTTGCCCATTCAGTGCTGCCATATGAAGGGCAGTGATGCCACCATCAGCAGGTCGATTGATTACTTCACAGAGTGCACTAGCATAAACAAAGTCAAACCAAATCTACTCAGCTAATTGTATAGAAAGTCACATAATTCAAAAGAAAATTTTCAAATGGAGTACCCTTCATTGAACTCTGAAACAGATTCATCATTTTTTGATCTTTTCCTTAAAATACTGCAAAAATTAGGAATGCTGGGAATGTAATCAGCAAGGAGAAGCCTGATGCACCGAGAATGGCCATTTAGAGCAGCTAAGTGAAGTGCAGTTCCTCCATTGAGATAATCAGCTCTATGGATCTAGAAAACAAAGCAATCACAAACTTATGTGTTATTCTTACTATGCATCTCAACTTATCAAAGCCAGAGTAGTAGTATATGAAACCATAAGACATCATTAACGGTCATACATTGGCTTTAAAGAGTATTAGAGTCTGAACAACCTCCCAGTGACCATATTGGCAAGCTTGCATCAGGGCAGTCTGCCACCCGATAAACAAGAAAACACTTTAAAGTTACTACTAAAACAATGATCTTCAAGCAATCAAGGACAATACCAATTAATCATCAATTTAATTTAGTGTCAAACACACTTAATTGACAAATGGACCAATGAGAAAGGAGCAAAAGAGAAATAGGAAACAAAATTGTACCTGTCCACGATAATTCCGGAGATTAATATCAACTCCAGACTCTATCAAGAGTGAAACAATCTAAAGACAAGGAATGAGCAATATAATCCAAGTCAGGTCCTCACTGTGAAAAGATTATTAGACTGAAACGATTGAAGTTAATTATACACAATTCTTTTTGAAGCTCATATAAAACCTTGACATACCTCATGATGACCCTGTGCTGCAGAATAGTGCAAAGGAGAATTCCGAACTCCGAAGGTGGAATACCTTGCAAGGCGTGGATTATACTCCAACAAAGCCTTGGCCTCTTGAAGATCCCCATCTCTTGCTGCAGAGACCAGACGCTCTCCGGATGCAGAGCATCCAAAAGAATTACCCACAAGACTCAAAAATCCCATTGTCACCACTTATACACAAACCAGCAACCATAAAATCAAGATTCTGAAATGACACCAAGGCTGCAAATCAAAATTCTGAAATGACCTTTCTATCTCCAAAAATGATAAAACATAATAAACAGGCACACATGCATCTGTCTTGCTTGTCACTATGCAAACTTGTTGTTCCTTGATCTTTAAACCATCTGAGAATCTCACCAATTTACCAATCTTTACACTCATTTTCCATGTTTTCTACCTAAACGGCAACTAACTCGGAACCAATCTTACCTGTACATACATCCATAAGACAATCTGTTGTAACTGTCAGCATCTCACTTCGCTCTGATCGATTGTCCAATGGTTATAATTCTCCAAATGGAGAAGGAAAAATTTCGCCATCATAGAACTATTTGCAATTACTGCTTGATCATTAATATATGTAAAAGAGAAAACAATTCTATCTTGACAAAGACAGATTTCTGTATCAGCTAAAAGGACTATGTCATCTCCTAAAGACCAAGATAAAAGAAAATAGAGCTGAAAAATGAATAAAAACTCGATCTTCACAATCCACTTGCCAAGCTTCCCTCACAAAATTGACAGAAGCGTAAAAAAAAAGGTCAAAACTCCCGCTTCTCTATTTCTCCTCAATATCAAGATTCTGCAATGCCCTTTCAAAACATTTCCTGAGAAACTAAAGAATATCTTCAAATCCAACCTCCAAACTTTGCCTGAAATTCAAGAATACCATCACCCAGATTCCAAATTTTCCGGGAGATCCCAGAACAACAAGCACAGCAGTAACCAAGATTCACATTTTCGATAAATGTCACGCCCAAACTCCTCCAAAAAGATTATTTTCTCCCCTTTCCTTTTTCTAACCGACAATAACAAATATTAATGACAAACAATCATCCCCTAAAATCTCTCTGCATTCCTTCTCTCTCCACATTAATTATCTTAAAGATACGCCATCTATGAGGTGTAATGCTTAGTATTCGGCTTAATAACACTCATAACACACTTATCTGCCAGTTATTAAGGCTGGCGTCATTGGCATTTGTTTAGAATGTGGGGATGGATAAATAAACGAAGCGGGGCCAGCGAGTTTTGCGGCAACCTCAAACCCACAGGCCTGCAAGGAAAGTGTGCACTTCATCATTGGCACTTGTTATTATTCTCATTATTGCCAGTCAATTTGGGTAGTTGGGTTGTTATTATTCTCCTCTCTTCAATCGTGTCGATTTCTTTTCCGGTCTTCAGGACAAAAGCATTTTGTTCCTTGCCTATTTCCCCCGTTCTTGTCTCTATGCCTTCTTATTTTGTTTTTTGTTTATCCTATTTGCAAATTGCTCGGGTTAATTATAATTTTTCATGTGAAATATAAAATGTTCAGAACGCTCCTCGTGAAAAATAAACGTACAAAAAACTTCCATATGTTTTAAAAAATCATGCACACCGTCGCCTCCTTCTCATTTGCTGTTCATTTAATATAATTTTAATATAAAAAGACTAATTTACCCTTAATCATTTAATATATTTTCAATTCAATTTAAACAACCTTTTATTATCATATTTTTTTCTTTTCTTTCATTCTTTTATTTTCTTTTTATTTCTCATTTCTCTCTTCTTTCATTATTTCACATATTTATGATTTTATACATATATATAAATTTATTATTATTTCTCATTTCTCATTATTTCATATATTCTCATTTTATACATATATAAATTTATTTATAAAATTAAAATCACTTTTATTTTTACCTTATCAATTATATTAATCTTTCTTTCAATTAATTCATTCCAAAGTAAATAAAATTTAAATTTCATAAAAATATATAACATATTTTTTATTTATACTTAAATACATATATAATATATATACATATATATAAATTTATCTATAAAATTTAAATAACTTTTATTTATATATTTTTTCTTTCTAATTATTCATTTCAAATTAAATATTATATATATTTATTAAAATATAATATATATATATGTGTGTGTGTGTGTGTGTGATAATGTATACAATTATTTAATAACATCATCTTTATATAAATTTATCTATAAAATTTACATAATTTTATTTATATTTTTTCTTTCTAATTATTTATTTCAAATTAAATATTATATATATTTATGAAAATATATAATATATTTATATACATATATATTTTTTATAAGATAATTATATTTATATATTTATTATCATATACATGACAATATATATAATACATATATCATAATATACACATATACTACAAAATCCTAGCCACCCACCCACCCCACCCCATCTCCCCAAACCTTACTGCCGTCATGGCTGCCATGGCAGCATTATGGCCAGATCCGGCCACTGATCGCCATGGCGGCCGACGGCCTCCATCCCCTTTTTTTTTTTTATATATATATATAGTATCGCCGGCTGCCGGCTACTGGATGCCGGCAGTACTCAATTATGTATATATAATTGTATATATATAAATGATAATATGCATATATACACTTGTATATATAATATATATATATATACATTATATATATTATAATATATTATATTGTATATATATGTTTTATATATATATATTTTAAAAAATATAATATAATTTGATCTAAATCGTTGATTTTTTAAAAGGAGATCAAACGGTTGATGAATAAGGGCATAATTGTTTTTTTTTTATATAAAAATTTAAGCTCAATTGCACATATAGGCGCGTGTTTTACACCCATGCTCTCGGAGGGGTTCGTTGCATGGTTTTTTAAAATATAGGGGATTTTTTTGTACGTTTATTTTTCACAGGGGGGTGTTCTGAACATTTCATATTTCACAGGGGGGTAAATTGTAATTAACCCCAAATTACTCCCTATATCCTCTTAATATATCAATTATTTGCTAAAAGTTATTTTTATTTCATATTTCAACCTTTTTAAGTAATGAGAAAATTATACTATAATTAGATTGATCGCTGAGTGATTTTTGGCCCAATGACATAAGTCTCACCATAAAATGTAAGGTGTAGAAATTCAAACTTTAGTAAATTCCTGGTGTGTGTATGTATAAATAATAAATAAAAAAAATTGACTTTATAAGTGATTCTAGTATTTTTGAATATTCCAAAGGTGAAAAGGTTTGAAGTGCTGTGTTTTAACAAGATAAAGAGAGTAATTTTGAGAATTAAAATATTTGCATCTAAAGTTGCACTTAAAAGTAACTTTGCACTGGGAAGTCAAATGTGTTTGGAAGCCACATGGCAAGAGATTGCATGTATATTCTCACCTTTGCAGGGCAACCAGATGGTCATAGGAATATCACTTGAAGTTTAACCCCAAAAGAGGGAAAAAGTAAAAAAAAGAAAAAAAACTAGAAGAAAAAATAGAAATACACAATAAGATCTATATCTTGTGTAGGAGGCTCAATTTTTTAAGCAGCTCAAGTAATTTTATTGACAATTTTGGGAGTTATCTTGAAATTTCTCAATAGTTAGTAGGTGTTTGAAAATTACCTTATAACGATTCTCCTCTAAATTAATTTGTTAGTTTTCGTTTTTAAGAAGCCGCGCTTACATCATTACATTAGTAAAATCAACTAATAATTAATTCACTATAATCATCAATACTCAACCAATTAGAACAAATAATAAAATTAAAATGCCTATTGACTGAGACAAATGCCGACATTTGATGGGAATTGAGTTCAAAAATGTTATGGCTGTGATTGCATGTGGGATAAAATCTTATTTTTTGTTCTGAAAAATGCGAGATAAGGGTTAGGTTATGTTTGATTGTGAGACTTTAGAACAAGTCTTTAGGGCTGTCTTAAGAGGCAACTTTTGAGGTCTACAGTGTATATTTGTTTTTCCTTATATCATCTACTCTCTCGCTTGGCTCCATTGGCTCCATTATTATTAAAATTATAAATTATTTATAAAATTTTGTCTATATTATAAGTTTCAAACAAATCCTTAGACAATGTATATTTTATAATTAAAAAGATTTCAACTTATTACATTTATAAATTATTTATATTTTTTTCTATATTATAAATCCCAAACAAACCCGAAATACCAAAATTTGATTTATTAATAGACGGTCTATTTTTTAAAATTAAACAAAAAACCAATTATTATATTAGTTTATTTATAATTTTTTTTTATCATTAATCTCAAACAAATCCAAAACACTAAAATTAAATTTATTATTAGACAATTTATTTTTTAAAATAAAAAAATCAATTAATTTATCATATTCATAATTTATTTATAATTTTTTATTATTAATCCCAAACAAATCCTAAAAACCAAAATTCGATATATTAATAAACGAATGTTTTTTAAAATTACAAGAAAAAATTCAAGTTACTAAATTTATACATAATTTATTAGTTTTTTTTATAATTCTAAATCCCAAACAAAGCTAAAACTTATAAATCAATCTCATTATCTCAAACATATCTTAAAAATAATCTTACTACCAACACAACATTACATTACATCAACCATTACATCACATGTGAATCATCGTTACACTTTATCTTACAATCGATCAAAACCTCATCTTCCATTCTTATATCTCCAGAACACCAAAATAACCCCAAAATCTTTAAAACACAAAAAATGAGACCATACCTCACAAGCAATCACAACCTATGGTTCTTGGATTTTAGGCCTAGCCTTTACAGTTGTTTATTTTTTTATCTTCTTAATTCTTATACGCACGTATATTTGGAGTTAATTAAGATTGAACTTTCGATCTTATATTTTATATGTGAGACTGATGCTATTGGATTAAATAATTACTCGACTTTTACATTTATTTGATCAAGTTGAATAATTTAAAAGCGTGAAAAGTACACTAATCAAACGATATGTGAATACATCAAATAAACCACTAATGTATTTCTCTACATAGGTTTTTGCGTAATTATAACAGATGTTCTTCAGATGAAGGCAGAAATATGTTGGAGCACAGTGAAAGCAGTTTAGATACGAGATTTAATTTATTAGGAATCCACAAATCACACCTACAAATTTGATGATAAAATTAATACTCGATAGATAGAAAAATAAAATAGACATAGATTTACGTGGTTCGGCAAATTTCACCTACCTCCACGAGAGTTTTTGTTCTTCAATTATGATAGAATTTTATTAGTACAAGTCAACTCTTGAATTTGACATGCCCAAACTCAAACCTAAAAAACCCATTGTACAACCACATCGTAACTACCAAAGAGATATTCACTCCACCCCTTTGTATCGCCTCACTCATACTCACAATAACTATCCCATGAGTATCATGAGTGTCATCTCAAGTAATCAAATAAACACCTCTATTTATAATAGAAAATTATTTGACTACTTTACCTAAAACTAAGAAACTCAATACAAGAAGGAGTCCTATTTTAGTTAAACTTGGTCTTTCAATAACAAGTCAAATCCTAACAACCTTTACCTTGACAAGGTTTCTCATCTCAACAATTGTTCATGACTCCATCGTAGGCTAAATTCCATTGGCCTTCAATGCTATCATCGCAAATGTTGAATTAGTAAGATCCTAGCACCAACTAACTCATCTTGACCAATGCACATGTACAGCCTAATGTGTGACTTTCAGGACTCCACCTCCAGTGAATATTCACAGTCCTTGGAATCTAACTGGCTCAAGGAAATTATATTCTTTTGTGTTTTTAGGACACATGTCACACTACCTAAAGTACGAACTGCTTCAACAGCTATTTTGATTTTCACCACTCCAACACCCATGACTCTCAAAGTAGAATCATCGCACAAAGACAAATTACTTGCCTTCCATGATTGAAGTGAATTAAAAATAATCCTCCATGGAGCAAACATACATTATGCATATGGAATCCAAAATCCAACCATCTCCACAAAATGATAATGTTGTCCGCAATACAAAATCAAATCTTCCTGCTGTAAATCCTTCATATCGGTCAGCTTTTCCTACCTTCCCTTCAATGCCACTACTAGGCCTTATTGAATTAGGAGATCCTCCACTCTTCCTTACCAAAAAGTGAAATTCCCTTTGCCATCAAATTTTTGAACCGTTAAATAATTTTCCAATGACACTGCCCATCTTCAAAAAATTAAATATCAACTTGCAGCTCCAACCAAAAGCTCTGATACCAATTTGTTGGAGCACAATGGAAGCAATTTAGATGCAGATTTAATTTATCAGAAATCCACAAATCACACCCACAAATTTGTTGACAAAATTATACCCGACAGATAGAAAAATAAAACAAACACAGATTTACTTGGTTCGGCAAATTTTGCCTACCTCAACGGGAGTTTTCATTCTTCAATTATAATAGAATTTTACCACTACAAGCCAACCCTTAAATTTGACATGCCCAAACTCAAGTCCAAAAAGCCCCTTGTACAACCACTAACATAATTACCAAAGAGATACTCACTCCACCCCTTTGTATTGCTCTACTCATACTCACAACAACTATCCCATGAGTATCATGAGTTTCACGAGTGTCATCTCAAGTAATTAAAGAGACACCTCTATTTATAATAGAAAATTACACGACTACTTTACTTAAATTAGGAAATCCAATACAAGAAGGAGTTCTAATTCTAGTCAAATTTGATCTCTCGATAACCTAGTCAAATCCCAACAAAACATTTATGGGTTTCTTTTTTCTTTTCTCTAAAACTAAAAACATATATATTTTTCTTTTTTTTTGAAAGAAAAAAAAAACATATGTATTTTTCATATCACGAGTAATCATGAATAGTCATTCATTCATATCCCACTTCATTAATTAAAATGCGCAAAAAGAATGTGAATTTCAGAACATGTATTTTCCTGGCTGTAGAGATCTGCACACCCTCTGCACGTGCGCTCCTTTTAGATCTTACTATCTTTTAATGCTATATGAATTTTTTTATATAGAATAAAAAATGACAAAAAAAATAAAAATCACAACAGAGATTGAGTTGGACAAGGTCCGCATGGTACCAAAGAAACATTAATGGAGAACACCGTAAAAATTTACAGTTAAAAATCTTATATTTTTAATAACAAATGCAATTTCTTACAAATGCACTTGCCAACTCAATAAAATTGGAGGTCTAAGGCAATACATAAAAATGAAAATTTTTATATAAAATAAAAATTAATTTTTTAATACACATGTCTTTTTAGTAATTATTTCGTATTTATAGAAAAAAACTTTTTGTATAAAATATTTTATTTAAATTTTAGTCTTTGACTTTTTTGATATTCAAAATTATTAATTATATTTTTGTAATTAATTTCATCTAACATTTTTTTTTAAATTGATAGCATAGCTAGCCCATTTTATCTTTCTTAAGACATTGACGGATTTTATTAGTTTCAATTTTGAAGAACTTATTTCGGAAGAAGAAAAATAAATTTAAGAAATAATACTTTGATTTATAGTAAAAGAGAATTAACGCTAATATTATTTAGTGATTAGTATTGAAAAAGAATGAGTGAGATAGAATTTTAATAAGCAAAAGAATAAGAATTAAAAGGAGAATGGAGATTTAGGAGAATCAAAAGTAATAAAATTTAAATGTATATTTTTAATTAATTATTTTATTGTAAGTTTAACTAATAAGGCCTCCAAATTAAAGACCTTATACTTTTTTTTTATGCCTAAATTGTTTGAAAAAGAAAACATATATATAAGGCTTCTAAACTAAAGACTTAATTTTTTTAGGCTGATAATGTAAAATAAAAATATAGGCCTTATATTTTTATTTTTGAGACCTAAAATATATAAAAAAAATACATGTAAGAAGCCTTCAAAATTTGAAAGCCTAAGGTAGTCGCCTTTCTGAACTAAAAGTAGAGCCACCTAAAAAACAAGCAAGCAAACAGAAAAAAAAAAAAAAAAAAAAATTCTCTCTTATTGAGGCAAAAACTGAAAAATTGACGAACGAGAAATCACTTGATAATGGCGAAGAGTTCTTTCCTACAACATAGATTAACAAAATTAAGGATGACTAACATAGATTAGAAAACCAATATATCGTGCACAACTCCCAATTTTGGACTAAGTTGCATTCTCCACACCCCAATCAGCTCGAAATAAAAAAGTTCAATTAGAGCTCGACACAGTTTGAGTTTAAGTTTAGCCTACCAAGCTTAAATTTGGGATCGAGCTAAGTTTAAGCTTTATTATAATAACTCGAAGCTCGTGCATGAGTCGGCACATAAACCTAAATATATATATATATATAAGTATTAAATAATATATAAAAATAATATTTATAAAATATATTCCACATATATATTGAAATAATTTTCAAACAATAATTTATTTAGTCACTTATAAATTACTTACTAAATAATAATTAATAATTTATAAGATACTAATTTATAAGTTGTAAAAGAAAATAGCACGATAAGTTTGATAAAAAATAAAAATTCTTTTATTAAAATATTTTTACAAAAGTATGTATAAATTTATAATATAACTATACCCCTATGTGAGCTAGTTATATTATATTAGCAACTTGTTGTATCATGTTCGTTCCAGTTATACATATGATATGGTACCTGTTTATCCTCAAACTCTATAATATTATATATATATATATATGATTAGCACAAATTTTTAAATTTAATATTAGTTGTACGAAAAAATAATTTATCATTATCTTAAAAAATCCATTTTATATTCTAATTTTCAAACTTCAAAAGTAAAAAATAATAACTTATTTAAAACTTATAAAAATTGATTGATTTTTAGTAAATTGCATGATTATAAAATATACGATTACTTTATACAAAATTATTATTATAACAATTAACAAGTCATTGATTATGTTTTTTTATATCTAATAATGTTAACTCGATATTGATATATAGAAACAACATCAATATGATTAATATCTTATATTTTATTCCAAAGCTATATTATTATTTATCAATTTATTTATATAATATATACAATTTAAATTGATTAATGCACATTTCAAAATTTAATTGTCCAGACATATGCTTACATATTCACTTTTATGTTCTAAGGTATAAAAATATGCACTACATTTGAGTGTTGACATATGTTTGATAGCTTGAGCTTGATCGTGGCTTGACATCTAATAAGCTCATCGAACTCGATTTCAAGCTCAATATTCATCAACGAGCTAGAACTTGTGCTTAAAATTAAAAGCTCGATAGTTTGAACTCGAAACTTACATATTTTATAGACGAGTTGAGTTTGAATTTAAAATTTTTGCAAAACTAGACTCGAGCTCGGTATTTGTAGTGTCGCCCCAAACCACTCATGTTGGCATGTTGCACCCTCAGTCTTTTTCCAACGTCCAAAAATATGTATTATTGGAAGAGTGGATCGGGCCTTATAGACAACATTTTACACCACCAAAATACACTAGTTTGACATTTTACATCTTTAAATCATAAAAACATTGACCTCTTGGACCCCATTAGGGTTTCCAACTACAAAATTCAACAAAGAATGGATCTAATTATTTGGATATGACTTTTGGTGTGTAACCATTAACATAGGAGTTCTAGTTTTTGTAGTAAAAACTAACAATTTGGGCACAAAATTTGCAACTAATAAGATTGTGGATAATTTTTTAGTTTATATTCTATATATTCTTGGGTGGAATATATTCCATGTATGAAACATGCAGAGTTTGTATTCTAAACATTTTTGGGTGGAATAATTCCAGCTATGTGTACGTATGAAACATGCAGTCTTTAGAGGTACGAGGAAGATTTTATAATGCAAGCCACCACAACAAAGTTAATTTTATAAATTGGCACTAGAAATGCCATTTAAATAGTAATGTACTAACAATTTTATATATAATAGTATTTCTTAAAGGTGCTACTTGTATTTGTGTAACTAAAAATATAAATATTACTGTCTTATTCTTGTTTTGAGCTTTAACAAAATGTAACAAAAGTACAAATAATGTATTAAATGTCAGAAAAAAAATCTTTAAATAAATAGTAAATGTCATAAGAAACTCTTTATATGGCATGTTAAATGCCATCTAGAGTATGTTATTTGACTTGTTAAAATGTTAAAAGAGATGGTATATTATATGCCACAAAATATTATTGTTGACAGTTTGAAATAACACAATATTCAAAAATTGTTGCATTACTTGCACGACACTTCAATTTATCAAAATATTTGTGAATCTTTAACTTATACAATATCCCAAAAAGATTATTTATTGATATATTTACGTGCCATATAAATTGAAAAACATTGATACTTTATATAAGCACTGCAAACTAAAAATACATTATAAATTAAAGATCATGTAACATTCACTTCAAGGTATAATTATATTTATTTCAATAGATAGAAATTCTAATTCTTTCAATCATATATATATATAAATATTATTCAAATGACTATATTGACACACACACACACACAAAAACTATAATTAGTTCTACTGGAGGTTAAAATTCTAATGTATTTCAATATTTATAAATCTTTGAAAAGCATTTAAATCAACTATGAGAAATCAAGTCTTGAAATGATCGATATGTTTTCCAAAGGTATTTAAATCATCTATAAAGACAAGATCTGCATCCTTTCAAATTTGTATAAGTAGGAAAATAATATAAAAAGATAGTTATTATAACAAATTTAGAACTTAATTGTAATCATGCAAAACAATAATATTGATATTTTACAACACTTACAGAGATTATAATGCTATCAATTCATGCTGCAGAAAATTTTGGCCAGACTATGTTGTTTTGAATAGCTTGCATGCATGACAGTCTTATATATACGGTCTATATGATCTAACTATTTGCTCGCTATTAGGCTTTATAATAACTTGCGCATAGATTTTTCCCAGTAATCAAATCCCAGTTTTTGTCCATCCACTTCATTAAATAAATATTTTGTGTCATAGTAACTTAATCACAATTATTACGCTCTCTTAATAATACTCTTCAAATAAATATGTAATCAATTTGAAGTAAACTAAATGCAGGTCGGCCTTATCCAAGAAAAGAACTATATTAGAGTAGTTAACGATTCTGACTAAGCTATCAATTTCTCAAAAATATTTCATTGATGAATTGAAGTTTTTTTTTTTTTTTTTCTTTCTTGGTTAACTTGCTCATATTTAAAAGTAAAATTAATCTCATTAATTCTCCTCAAAGTTACCATGCAGTACTCAAAAACTTAATATTAGATTAAAAGTAGTAAGTTCTGGTGTTTTTAAAACCAATATAAATTAATAAGCCTTTTAAAGAGGACAATTCCACCAAACAATGTATATGGTATAAACTACAAGAGCAAATGCAAATGAATTAACTAACAAAATGTTTAAGGAAAGACTTTAAATCCCCACATGTTCAAGTACAGGGAACTTAACACTAAGCGATATCGAAAAAGAATTAGAAAATTTTAAGTGGTTTAGTATTAAAGTGCGAATATGAGTATAATTGTAACTAAATGTTGCTGATAAAACTGCCAATAGTATCGAAAAATGTTAAGGATCAATGTATGATCATCCCATTTTTGGCCTCTTAATTAAAATAGCGTAATGATTTAATTAAAACCCATATATCCATGGTTAAACTATAGATAAAAAATTAGATTTTAATTAAATATTAATTGTATCAGTTAGGATTTTATATAATTATTAAAATTTAAGTGACTAAAATCAAATAGAAAAATTAGCTACTCGAAATTCCAAGGATTGGATGAAAGATGGGGTCGAAATGGAGGCAATGCTCAGAAACTTCTGGGGTGCAATTGAAAGGCGTGCTCATTGGCGTTGAGAAAAGCCACCTTTGGCGGCGCTTGAGTGAAATTTTAGCTTGAATAGGATCCGACTTGATCTAATTTGGGAAAACATTTGGGTATAAATTTCTTTGATTAATTATTGTAGTTGGGACAAATTCTTATTATAAGTTAAATTGAATTGGGGCCATAGAGAAATTAAAATTGGACTAGCCATACTTTAAGGAAACTAAAATTATTATAGTTGTCAAATTGAATTATTTATGAGTTTGGGCCTAATAGCTTAAAATCAAAATAGTCCAAGACCATAGATTATACTAGTCAGATTTATTGTGTGGAATTAGCTTGTAAGTAAAGTTCAATTGAGATATATTACTCATAAATTGAGTTTGACAAGTTAAGAACCCAGCTAGAACTAGAACTATAAGTAAAGTTATAATATGAAGAATTTGGACAAACTAAAATTAAGATTTAAATTAGTTTGAATTAAGTTGAATCTTGTGATAATATTGAATTAAGTTGAATATTCTGATAACATATATATATATATATATATATATATGATGTTGGACCTCATGATCCAAACCCTTGATTATTCAAAAATAACGAGCCAAAATTTAATTAACCTAAAATCTTCTAATAGTATTTAGTTTATGCGATTTGGACTTGTTAGCTCCAAATAGTTAAGTCCACAACAATTGGAATATGTATTCACGCATATCTGTTTGGAATATGAAAATTTCTTCATATATGAGTTCAAGAAATATTGTTTTGGAAAAGAGATTTTGCCGATAACAAATTTGTTAAAGAATGATTTAAATAATGTTTTGTTAAGCACATTGACATATTTCGGGTCAATCAGGAAGACTATCATGGTGATTAGAATGTATGTGGTTCTAGAATTTGTTTGGTTCTGTTTTGATTTTGTATATGATAAGTATGTAATAGAAAATCAAATATAAGCCGTTGGGACTTGAGTGTCGTCTCAATACTTTTGCGGATGTTTTCGGGAAATTTGGGCAAGAGATTACCCTGACGGACATCTTTTAGAAGTTTGGACAAGAGATTTGTTCCAAAAAGATGACAAATAGTATTAAATCAATGGCGATTAGTCTCACGCCTATTATCTATTTGGGTCCTCTCTCTTAGGCACTTTAGTTTTTCTCGTTGGATATGGTCATATTATTTCAATTTTGCTTTATTTGAGTTGGCCACTAGGGATTTGGATAAATAAGATAAATATTTTCCGATAAAGTGGAGTGTTAAGGTTCGAGATCACCCACAAATTATTTTCAAAAAATAATTGTTGAATTTTCGAAAGAAGATTTGTATCTTCCGAATTTGAAATAAAACTTTTCTTATTGAGAAGTTCTGAGGATGATTGGTTGGGTTCTAATATAACCATTTCCTATGTTACATTGTTCTATTATAAAAAATAGATGTACTCAAATCTTAGCTCAATTAGCTTACTTTGGATCATCTATTCCATTGCTTGTTCCATTTCTTATTTCAATTTGCTGTATTTATGCCAAGTGCATATGATTTTCAATTAACTATTTTTATAAGAAAATATCTAATCCACGTGTCATATATTTATGAAATGAAATAGAAGATGGAATAAGAAATGAAATAGAAGATTTAAACCACAATTAACTAGCTTCCCTGCGAAAATAGAAAAAAGTTTCAACTAAGACCGGTGTTTTGCACTTTAGATCATTTATTCCAGTCCCTATTTCATCTTTTATTCCAACTTGCTGTATTTATACCAAATGTATTTGATTGTCAGTCAACTATTTTTATAAGGAAATGTTTAATACACATGTTATATATTCATGAAATGGAATAGAAAATAAAATAGAAGATTTAAACTGGGTGTTCGTAGTCCATTTATCTTCATAAAGATGCTAAAATTTGTTGTTGTCGATACTCACCTTTTTCCTTTTATTTTCATCTTTCTTGTTATTCTCCTCAAAGGTGAAAAGGTAGCACCGTGGACTAGCATAACAATTAGTTCACTTTGGATCATCTATTCCATTCTGTGTTTTATCTCCTATTCCAATGTAATGTATCTATACCAAATGTATTTGGTTCTCAATCAATTATTTTTATAAGAAAATATTTAATACACGTGTCATACATTCATGTAATGGAATAGGAGATGAAATATATATATATATATATATATATATTTAAATAGAGAATCTAAACTGCAATTAATTGAAGAATTTTTTTCAGTTTTATCGCATTGCTATTATTAGAAGGTCAAACCCATTACACAACCCACTAGTGATCCGATCCACTCGATTTTAGTCTATTTCAAATTCTATTGAATTGTATAGATCGACCTGACAGAATTTTAGGATAATCGAGCTTGGGAAAAATTTGTGTCGAGGTTCAAGGATGCAATAATCTTCTTCTATAGTTGAAGGTCTATAATGGCTCTGTATAGTGGTTATTGGAGATTGAAGCTGTTCTTACCTAGTTCAACAGTAAGATAACGATTTTTTAGCCTGCTTTCATGCTAAATGATGAGGTATTCATAGTATATTAATGAGATGCGTCTATACTATTCGTACAGGTGGACGTGGCAACAACCAAATGACCAAGCATTGGGGTTGATTTGGTTGGCAGGTTAGATCATTCCAACCCAAATAAAAAAAATACTAATTTGTTTAAACATTGTTTTGAATGGTATTTTATCTTGCAATTATTTAACCCACATCAACTTGAAATGCAAGTTATGTGAATTTATTCCATCACCACATACGTAGTAATTAATTCACAACTATTATGTCAGCCAAATCTAAAACCCTACCAACAATAAAACTCTGAACTCTCCTTATAGAACATAATAGATCAGTATGAAAAAAAATCATAAAAGGTGGATTATTATAAGGTCTAAGCATTGTTGATGGAATGACTAAACATGAAGAGCAATGTTGATTTTGTCAAAAACTTCGGTTAATTAATTTTGGTGACATGATCTTGTTTCATATTGAGAGAATGCTTCTTTATGTCATCACATATGCTTTTATAGGACAAAATTACCTATTAATATGTATTACTAGAATAATGTTTGAATACAATAGGATCTCCATATTTGATGATGAATTTGAAAATCACTAAATTTAGTATATAATATATATATATATATAAATACATATAATATCCTTTATACGAAATTTTTTTTCATCAATATGTGCCGACATAATAATATTTTGTTAATGTAATTGGACCTCTGTATTTGATAATGAATTTGAAGATCATAGAATTTAATCAGTATAAGATGATATATATGTGTGTATGTAAAATTTAGTATAAAATAACACACACACACACACACACACACACAACTCTATCTTATAAATGTGTATGCGTGCGACAATAGTGCCACGGTGTGTGGTGTGTTGTTTTCCATTTTTTTTTCCTTTGCAGGATTGCAAAAATGATGCTGTTTTGGGATTGAGTTGCTGTGTGTGATTGTACTCTGTGCTGTTGGGATTGAGCTATTCTGATTTAGGTGCATTAAAAAAATGTGGGCCATGCGAATGGTTAGAAGAAATGTTGTTTTTTTCTTTGGTTAAATGGAAAAGTCGTGTTCCAATTTTTGGATAAAAGTTTCGTGTTTTCCTTCTTGGTGGTATCGCAGCCTCTGTTTGCTTTTTTTTTTTTTTGGTGGTGTGAGGATAGAGAAAGATTGGTGGGCAGAAATGAATCATTGAGAAATATGCGCCAAGTAGAAAGCTGGTTAAATTCAACATTTATACACAGAACTTTTGAAGGTATTTTTATTACTGCTTGAAATATTTTTGGTATGTTACAATTATATTATATATATATAATGAATGAATTTTTTCCCTTTTTTTTTTTTTAACTTATATGAAGAGGAGATGCTGTTGATGTTGAAGAAATACGTTCAGGTTTAAACTTAAGCAAAATATTTTTTTTCACATTTCAAGTTGTCCTAATTAGCATATTTTAATTTACTATAGAATGTTAATAGTTCCATTCTTGTTATCTTATATAGAAACAACTTCAGCAAATGAGAACTTCTCAGGTAATTTTTTACTATAGTTCACCAAAATTTCATATTTTATTTTCAGCATAAAAAAAATCTAATAAATGGACTTATCAATTTTTATTTTTTCCTATAGGAATGAGCTTCTACTTATTGCATTAAACAAGAAGGCTATATGTGGTAAATACAATTACTTTATTTGTACTTTGTTTTGCATTTTTGGATCTTATTTGAAAATTTATTACTCATGTAAGATATACTATTCGCCCTTAAATTGTCTCTATCTAATTTTGTGGAGAATGAAATTTGCATTATATGTGGAGTGGAGCTTGGTGGGCCTCAATGACTGGGAGCAAAATTGAAAATGGTTGGGCTGGTTTTGTTAGAGAGCATAGGTTGGAGAATGGATATACATTTTAGTACAACATACTAGGCAAAATATAATTGATTGCAAGATTTTTTATGTTGAAAAAAGAGAGGTGCAGTACCCTTGGACTATAGGAATTAATAGAAGAAATGTTTATCAAGCTGTCAATACTCTTCAAAGAGAAGTAGGTAAAAAAAAAAAAGAAGGATGGACTATGTGTAATTATTGACTGTGTTTTGTTTATATTGAAAAAAACTTATTTCTTTCTTTTTCTTTTCTTTTTTTTTTTTAACTTGCAATTCATTTGGAATCACCGATGATGCAAGTCTATGGAGCAATTGGAAAAAGAACAGCCATTCAATTTTATCAGATGCATATATATTGGAATGACGACAACATCTCTAACTAGAACAAGGTACAAAACATACTACTATATAGGAATAAAACATATTAGCTATTAATTCTTTTTAAAATTATAAGTTTTAAAATTTTGACTTTTAGGTACCCACTGAACTTAAAAGAAAATATCAAAATGACATCATAAGACGTGTGAAAGTAACTTTTGGTTACAAAAAGTATGCACAACTTGCTGTTGCTCTTTTACATGACGCAATTTAGCAAGAAAGATGTGAGTGTCTTTTTGATGAAGTGATCAAGAGGTCAGCGAGAACAATGATGTGGATTGAAGCTGGAAAAAAATAAATATTATGTGCATATGCTTGCGCCTTGAGAGCAGAGTTTAATCATAATTGCTGTCCAGTTTATCTGTGGGATATGGCTATAATATTTGACTAAGTTTTTTAATATTTTGCAAGACATATCAGTAGAATTTTTCCTTATTATGTTTAAGAAATTGTAAACTTCAACTTCTCTTTTAATTTTTTTTTTTTTTTTGGATATTCATATTATGTAAGTTAGGCTCATATTGGTATTCACATATTACCTATCCTAGAAAAATCTTATTTTATTAGTATTGGCTTTAATTTTAGTGCGCTCTCTCTCTCTCTCTCTCTCTATATATATATATATATATATATATGCTTTTTTGGTAATATATGTGCATGTAAGAAATAATGTTTTTCCTCTCTTGTTTACATTTTCCTGCTATTTGTTTTACAATAATTTTAATCCAGACTAAGAAAGATATAAAACGATACTAGCGAAATTAAAAAATATTTGTTATATACAGTACACATATTATTGATATAAATAAATTTATTTGTATATTCATTGCAATTTTTTATTACTTAACTTATAAAAACTATTTGTTGAAAATAGTTTCTACAAATTAGACATAACACATAATAATTTACATAATTGTGAAATGATTTTTTCTATATTTAAAATATTAAGAATCTAAGTACATAAATTTTTTAACACATTTAAAAATGTATATAAATATATGTAATTTTTTTTGACATTTTTTAAAACTTATGATTGATTCAATATAGATACATATTCAAAATATATTTAATGATGGATTTCTAACTACAATCAGAGTGCAAAACAATTTTGGCTGTCTATTCATAATTTAATTTTACCTTTTTGTGAATTCGGCTTATGGTGAAGCCAAATCAAGCTTTTTATAGAGGTTACTTTGTCAATAATTTTTCTTCCTTTGTTGTTGATTCAAGTAGACAATTCTTACTAATAACAGACCAAATATTAGCCAACATTTGTTATATTAACATAACATTCATCAGCTCATATACAAAAATAAGTACACATAATAATGGGCTAAATAAATTTGGTGTAGACGAAGTCCATTGTACTTTTCATTTTGTTTTATTTTATTTTAAAGCCCAAAATTCGACCTAGAGTAGGGTTGTCAATGAGTCGGATTCGGCTTGGATCATGCTAGATCCAAGTTTGAATCTGAAAGTAATGTATCAGATATAAATCTTATCCAACATCCATCGGATCTGTAGTTGGTATAATCATATCCAGATCCAAATAAAACCCGGATATCTAAAAAAAATTAAATTTGAATATTTAAAAAATCATCATATATTTATTATTTTTTTAAAAAATTAGTAGAATCCAAATTCAAAACATTCATCCTTAAAAAAAAAAAGATACATAAGAGATTAATGAATAAATTTTCAAGTTTATTGATCACTTAAAAGTAACAATAGAATTTAACAAAATTACATTCATTCACCAAATCATTACATTTTAGATTCCGTTGTGGATAATACTATTTATTTGGCATTATAAATACATAGTTATACTTGATTATTCAATCAACTAAAGTTTTATAAAAAAGAAACTCATTTTCATCAAATCGGGATTTGCATTGCATTCTTGCCATATTATTGCATTCGACTCCTACTTATTAAGTGATGTAATTATAATGTAAATAAGCTCAAAATCTAACAATTTATATGAAAAACACCTGATTTGATATATTATATAGGAATTCATTACTTTCTCCATCCAAATATCCACATTGGCAGTATTATAGGAACCTGTGTATACATGTGTATAATACTATATATGTATAATACTAAATATATTCAGATTCGAATTATTAATGGATCGGATCGAGCCATATCCATATTCACTCCACTTATTTCAGATTATGAAGTTTTTTAATCGGATCATATCCGTTGAATCTTTTTATTGATTAAAGATTCTAAATAATCGGATCGAATTTGAATCAAATTCGGATTAAAATCCGCACCATTGACAACCCTAACTTAGAGAAAATCTATTAAACTTCTTTTTTATTTTTAAATGCGAGAGTTGACTAGGGGTGTAAATGAGTTGAGCTCAAGTCGAGCTCGGCAAAAATTGCAGGGTCAGCTTGAGCTCGAGCTGGCTCATCAGAAAATTTTAAATTAAATAAAAATATTAAATTATTAATATATGATAATTATTTAATAATAATTAATAGAATAATTTAAAATATAATTATAAATAAAATATATATTATAATAATTACGATACTAATTTAAATTATAATGTATTATAATTATTTAATCGTATATAATAATTATTTAAAACTAGAAAAAAGTAAATTATTAATATATACTAATTATTTAATTAATATATAATAAATATTTAAAATTAGAAAAAAAAGTAAATTATTAATATGTATTAATTATTTAATTAATGTATAAAAAATATTTAAAAATATGAAAAATCTCATGAGCTGGCTCATGAGCTTTCGAACAGCTAAAATAAAGTTCAAGCTCAGCTCATGTTAAAGCTCGAGCTTCTCGAGCTTGAGTCGAGCTACAATCGAGTTGGCTCACGAGGTTCGTGAATCGGCTCGACTCATCTTACATCCCTAGAGTTGACTGACTGAAATATGAAGAAAAAAAAAAAAGGATATATGTATTATATTATATATAATAAGAGAAATCAATAAATCATTGTGTAGAGTTGCCAACCATGCTAACATAGTAAGTAGTTGTGCAGTGCTAAAGGAGTCCCAACAGTCAGGTTTTGCTTCTTCTTATGCAATATTTTTTGCACTAATTCGTTCAAACATTCAGTTCATTTTTTATGCTCTCGTCTTCTTTTTTTCGTTTATTTCTTGTTCCATTTACCCATTACTTTTTATTGTTTGATTGCCTATTTTGCTGATAGAATTGAAAATGTATGAGAAAAATACCAGAATTTTATAGGCATTGTGAAATTTTTTTTGGTTTTTGTTGCTTTGAGTGAAATAAATTTTCTTGCCGCATGCAATGATTTGTCGCTTGAAATCATTATTCTAATTATATGTCTCTATTGTTCTAATGCTCTGTTGCCCATTGTGTATTCAGCTATGGGTTAGAATGAAATTTGTTGTTCTTATGTTCTATTCTTTTTATGCTTCAGACCTCATTTACATTGTGATCTGGATTGTGTCAATAAGTAAGACATAATTATTTTAATTGCTGCAGATATTGTTTTCACGCAAGTTAAAAAAAAATATTGGAAAAGGCAAATTAACTTTGCATGCTCTTGAACAATGTCTCATATATCTGATATGCATGTATCACTACAAGAAAAAAATGATTTTAGCAACCAAAATCTCAGTGACCATGATAAAATGGTTGCTAAATATATAACTTTAGCAGCCAAAAGTAATCTGGTTGCTAAAATCAAGTTACATAAGTATTGTTGCGACCAACAGATATTCAGCAGCTGTAACTGGTCGCTATAATTTGACCAACCTTAGGCAGTGGTATAGCAACCAAAATTTGAGTATTTGGCGAGAACTTTTATTGTTGCTAAATATGAACATTAATTGCAAGTAATTTAACAACAAAATATTGGGTGCTTATTGTAAATCTTTTAATTTGATGATTAACAACCAATTCTTTTGGTTGCTAAAAATAAACTTATAGCAACCAACATTTTGTGGTCACTAAGAAAAATATCTACAAGAAGCAAATTTATATGGTTACTAAAAAAGTACTCATATCAATCAAATATGCTTTATTTCTAATTAGTTCTTGAAGATATTTATTAAATGGTTAAAGAGTTAAACTGATTATGTGTTAAAGTATAACTAATTACGAAAAGGGAAAATTGGAAATACATAAATCTTTTGAGTTCATATAACTAATTATCTAAAGTAGCTCATACTCAAAGCTGTTCTAATTGACTCTAGAATGCCAAGATCATTCATTAATTTGTCAAGGACGTTCACCTAGCATGTGGTCCTTAGGAGCTGGTTTTGAGTCTTTGTTGTGGCAAAATCAGTGCAAGGAGGTACATATATTGATTCCCCAATTCAACCAATTTAACATGATAAATTGGCTTCCAATTTGGTAGATTATATAATGAGCAATAAGCCTCTAATTGACCCGTGGGCCATGGTCGAATCCACCTTGCAGCAGAACCATATTCAAATTTAGTTTCGAGTCCCCGTTTAAGCAAAAAATTCATTAAATAGACAGCAAATGCAGCAGTAGATTTGTTCCAAATGAGGTGGCAGGGGTCAACTCCTTTCTCAAGAGTGTTTGTAACACAACTTGGGCAAGAAATCTATCCATAAGCTGTAGTATAAATTCAAACCCAAAACATAAAGAACATCCCTTGTGATGTTGTGAATAGCTTAGAATCAGTACAACTTCAGCAAGAAGGCCCCAATTGAAACAAGAGTCAGGTACCCAAAACACAAGGAACAGTAGCTTAAATTAGCAACTAATAATGCTTTCTGGACATCAATTTCCCTCAATAATTTCCATCAGCAAAACATAAATATACGTAAATCATAAAAGGGAATTCTATTTGAAGAACACTTCATCATCGCTAATTCTATAGACAAAATTTGACAGGTCATTTTCGGCTCACGGAGACCACCCAAAATTTGGAGATTCGCAGTAACAAATTTTTCTATTTCTGATTAAAGAAACAATAGCTAAATGGATTTAAAACTTGCAGCAAAATATGATAAAATTATGAGCATTTGAACAACAATGATCATGAACGATTCAATAGGGCTAATATGACTTAGATAATTTTGCTGAATAAGATCCAACAAAATAGAAAAACCAAATTTGACAGCCCCTTTAGATTGAGAAAATGCGAAAATTCCAAGGAACCTAAGGTTCAACTGATGCAAGCTTAACAAAGCTCATTCCAAAAACACACCACTTCTGTTTTTTGAAAATTTTGCTGCTTAAAGTAGCAGCAAATTGTTGTGATTTCAAGCCCTGTACATTAGCAGAGTTGAGGAAATGCAAGCTCCTAAGCAACAGCAACATCAAAACACAAAAGGCACAGGAACTCCACAAGATCCTAGCACACAATAAGCAAATTTGAGTAGATAACTAACAAGCCAAAAACTCCAGCAAGATCAGAAGCAGCAGCAAAAAAAAGAAAAGATATCAACTTCATTGTTTTACTTCTCAATCCATCAAACTAAGAAGCAAAATTCTGTTGAAAATATCAAGCAAAATAAGTTCCACAAGTTATCAAAAACTAAAAGAAAATGTGCATCAAAGAATAGAAGCTCTTGGAAGCAAAATCTTCATCAATTGCATGAACCAAAATTATCTCAATCATTCGGTCAAACAACACAAAGCTTTTAGCCACTAAAATGTTGCGCTTATACTCATCCCAAACCATGGTCAAGATTAAATAAATTGAACATCATCTCAAACACAACAGAAAATTGAAGAGAAACCAACTATTCTATTTGACAACTAAAAGTGAAAACAACGAACTAAAGATTGTTTTCGCTAAAGCAAACATGTCCTTCATCTTAAACCAAATCTTGTACTCAGATCATTGTATTTCATTATCCTTAACCATCATTGCACTTGCATCCAGAAGAATAAAAAAGTTCAAATAAGTGCAAAACTCATTTACAAATTATTATATAAATAAAAACATAGGTGGAATGATTTTAATAATTTCTTTAAATTAATATGTATAGTCTACTAAAATTTCTTGGCAGTAAATAATTAAAGAAGGTTTAACCTATTTATTAAGGAAAAAGAATCATCGTCGTTCAACTCACAAATTGGATGGATTAATGATATCAGAAAACCTTTTGCCAGTGATCTCCTCAATGCATTTCACCACCGCTTCTAGTACTGTAGACTTTTGAAGAGCTAACTCAACTTTTGCACTTGCCAACTCCTCTTGTAATCGTGCTTGGTTGCTAGATGTTTCAAGATTTGAAGTAACATCACGAACTGATCTTTTTTTACTAAGATTCTTTGATTTGACATATGATGAATTCTCTTCAAGGACATGTACGTAAATCTATTCTACAGCCATACGAGGAGCGTTTTCTGGTAAAGCTTGTTGTTGTTCTCGCAATTCCTTCATTTGAGCTTGTTATTGCAATATGAAACACTCAATCATTTTTATGCATAAAGTTTTACTACTATTACCAAATAAATATATTTATGAGATAAACAAAGAAATCATGTAAAGCTTTACTGCAACTTATGCTATGAGCCTTGATCTCTTCGTCAGCCCATCCAGCTTTAGCATTGTAAAATTCAACTTCCCACACATCAATATCATCAAAATTCTATCACATAGCAATTGAAAATATAAATATATGATATAGTTAAAAACAATTTTACTATAAAAGAAAATAACTTATATTCTCATATTGATGTGTTGCCCAAGATTTAGTCCCCAACTTATGGTTGTGCTTCAGTTTTTCTCTATTTTTTGACTGAGTCTCTGAAATTTTCTGCAAAATATTAACAATTAAAATTTTGCTAATGAGATTTCTTGCTTGTTAGATTAACAAAGTTCAAGTATGTTTTACTATTACTAACATTATACAAATCGATAATATTTACCTTAAATTTTCCTGTCTCCTAAAAGTTGCACAACCAAAGCCAATCATCAAAATGGTTAGCAAATTTCTCATAAATACCGTGTCTAGCTAGTGCCACACCACATTTAGCTTTTATCCTTAGATAATGTCTATGGGCATTTGAATGAAAAGTGGAGTATTGTTTGGCAAATGACTTCCATATACAATGGACCAGGTGGGGCTCCTTCACTTTGTAATTAAGCTTATTCTTTGACATTTAGAAGATTACAACCTCCTTTTAGACATAAGTTCTCTAACCAAAATATTATCAAAAAGATAAATTAAAGCGAAATAAAACTAAAACCAACACTTACAACCAACTTTCTAAACAGGTCCTTTTTTTTTTCCATTAGAAATATTTTCCCAACCCTCAACTTGCATTGGAGCTTCAAGTCTAATCAAGACCCCAATTTGAGTTGCATGTTTTGAACTATGTTGCCCAATAGGTTTGCTAATTCCCTTTGAAATAATAATTTTTGGCTTCTCTTTGCATTTGTGTGTGTACTTTTGTGTGTTTAACCATGTAGTAAGGCCGCAACCTCATTTTTCTTCCACAAATCCTTAGTTAATAATAAAGTAAAGTTAAACCATTTATTTTTTCTAACAACATGCAAAAAATAAAATTTAAAGAAATAAGTACTAAGATATTAACCTTGGTACCACGAGATGTTTTATCAATTATCTCCTCTACTGATTCTACAAAGCATATTCTTTAATAAGTCCATAGTAGTAAATCGAATTAAGATGTTTTTGCTTAATATTACCTCTCATCTTTGTTCTGATATTTTCATTTGGCATATTGGGCATATGTTGCACTTGAGACTCTCCCCTAGGCACTCTAACTGCAAAATGAAGAAATAATTATTTTTTCTAGTATGTAATATAATTATAAACTTAGAAACATTAACAATGTAAAAGATAGACTGCCTGCAGCTATAATATTACCACGAATTGGTGATCATCTACTTGTGGAACTTGGAATATTTGAATTGCTATGGAGGAAAAGCTACCCTTTTCTTCCTACCTGAAATTGCAAGAAAGTCAAATACATTTAAATTGGGATGTACGCCACCATAAAAGCCTCGTCAGAACAAGCTTGCATAGAAAACTAGAATTTGCATAAAAAAATTGGAATTTGCTATTGAACTATGCCAATCATTCAAGATGACGATAATGTAGACAAACATAACTCATTTCAATGCATATTGCATATGCTTGTATTTACTTAAGCATATGTGTCCAATATGATGCATGAAGAGTTTATTTACATAAAGCATCAATATATGATGAAATCAGTACATGGCATTTGGCCACCGCTGTTCCACCCACATGTATTAAATTTGATTTAAAACATACTAAACACATATTTATATTGCATGTTGACCACTCTAATCCCTATAAAAGCATTCTGATTTATTCTATATATATACACATATACAACATGTATAGCTTTTAGTGTGGAATTTCATCTATTGCAGCTTAAGGCTTGCTACCTCAGAATTGATTGTTTAGTATTGGAATTTTGAGTGGTTATGTGGTTTGGCTTTATGTTGACAGTTCAAATGCTCAGATAATATTGATAAACTTGATTGATCTCCTAGTGAGTATATTTAGCAGCTAATCAATTATTTTGCGATTCAAGGCTATTAGTACTGAGAATAGTCAATTATTGCATTTTTTTGGGCAAATATTACCTTAGTTTAGAATTATCTTTCTATTGCCATATTGCTTTTGTTCTGTATTTTCTAAAGCTAGGTTATTGAATTCATTGTTTGGAATTTTGTTGCATCCACAAATTTTGTTGCTGCATGGATGGGATGGATTTTGCCGTTGAGTTGGTTTAGTTGTTATGATCCTTTTGATGTTAATACAGAAACATTGAACTGTTGCCTCTTTGGGATTTTTTTGTTTTGGCATGAGCTGCATAGCTGCTGCTATAAGTTCTTTTGTGCAGCAAATTCTTCTACTCATGTATAGGAGATTGCATCAAATTCTTGTGGATGCTGGTGATTGATCTTTTTCCCATTTTGTAGTTCTTGGTTGTGTTGGTCTTTGAAAAGTTTGAACTGCAATTTGGTAATTTGATGAGCAATTCAATTTTGAATCTGATGAAAGTTGGAACCTGATTATGCCATAAGCTTGGAAATTTCAGATTTGGTTGCTTTGTTGTGATGTTATTTGTTTGCTTTGCTTATTGTGTGGCTCAGAACTTTGATTTTGTTTACTTTTACATAATGCTTGCTTTGCAGTGCTTGTTTGCAGGAATGGAGATTTGTTCTTGGTCTCTGGGGCATCTCTTGCAAGTACTTGAGGAGGGTTGCAATATGATGTGATTTAATCTCTTTTCTTTTCTTTTATTTATTTATTTTTTTGTTCTTTTTTCTTATTTTCCTCTAGGGGAGATTAGTTAGCAATTTTTCTTTATCCCAAAAATATTGTGAGGGCAGTAAGTACTTCCTTAGTTCTATTTAGCACAAGTACTCTTCACTTGTAATCTCATTTTGCTTTGTAATATATCTTGGATCTATTCCAACTCAAATTGTTTTGCAATTATTTATTGGCTTAAAAGTACATATTAGCAATCATTTCAATCTACTTTTGCAGCCACTATTTGGTTGCTAAAATATACACATAGCAACCAATTGAAATTATTTCTCCAATCAGCATTTGATTTCTAATAAGTAATATATTAGCAACTACTAGCTACACTTTGGGTCACTAAATCATAAAAAATGTATTAAGTCTTGCGACAATATTAAAATTATTACAACTAATTATTTTTCGCTAAAACATACTCTTTGGCAATTATGTTTTATCGTCACAATGTGGTCTTCACAACTATTGCAACTATCTAAAAGTCATTGCAACCAATGATTTGGTTGCTAAAGAATCAAATTTTACCAACCAAAAGATGTGGTCATTGTATGTGTACCTACAACAACCATGTCAATGTTATAACGACACCACGAACTTTTACACTAGCGAGTAAAAAAATATGTTGCTGATTTTCCATCTTTATTAACCATTATTGGATGGTCGCTAAACATGTATTTTCAGTATCTAAGTTAATAACTCGTCACTGAGTACTTTTAGTAACTACTCTATTGTGACCACCTGTGGCCATCGTTATTTTGGTCATTGTAAGTTTAGCAACTATTTTTTTACTTTTAGCGACTAATGACAATGATCGTTGAAACCATTTTTCCAATTTAGCTAGTTATGTTGATCTCCAACAGTCACACATGGAAGAACTCGAAGACACCGGATTTATAAAAAGAACTAAGATTCAAGTGAAAAATCATTTAGGAGAAATAATGGAAACAAACTACTACTTACAGACTTCAGGGAGATATTATATTTTAGCAGTTATAGGGCCAGTTTGAACAATATATTGTTATACATTCACAATTGAGCCCTTTTTTGCTTCTATCTTCAAACAACAATATCGTTTTGATGCATATATGTCGTGGAAAGAGATGCAAGAAGTTGAGGATTGGCTTGACTCCAACTTTTTGTATGGTCTTGCTAGAGGTAATTTTATAATAGCCATTAATTAAAGATTACTTTCAGTGGAACTTTGAGTGAATTTCATTATTTTATCATTCTAATAAGTACTTTAGTATTTATTTCTTATTTATACTCTACATCTAACCACAAATATAGAAGAAATGTCTATACATATTGATGGTGATCGAATAGGTAAATGGATTTGATTATCACATCTATTTCTTTTTAACATAAAGATAAAGTTATTTTTTATTCTTACACTAACAAACATGAATTCATTCGATTAATTTCTTACATAGACATAGCCGATGCAACTATGGAATTTTCAGGTACTTCTATAAATCACTGGTATTGAAAATATAGTTACTATTTTTCTTTTAATCTTGCATTTTTGAGAATAACACTACGTCAACTCTTTTCCTGTGTTAGTTTTTAGGAATCAATCTATATCTATCACTTGTAAAAGATAGATTTTGTTTGGTAATTGTACTTAAGTTGTTTAAATTTATATTTTGGTATTTTATAATTATTATAACCTTGTTTGATTAACGCTCTTTTCTAATTGAAATAGGATTTACCATTGGGCTTAATTCAATCTTTAAGTCTTTACACTGAGCATGACATATACATGTGGTGTGGTAACAAAGTGAGGCGTACTTGGATGAGAAATGACACTTTTGTTGATGGTTGGAATAATTTTGTTTGGGCGCATAGATTGCAAGACAATTATCGAGTTCTTATTCAACATACAAAACTCAACAAGAGTTTTTGATAAAAAGGGAAAGGAAGTGCTTTTCGTTGGAGTGAAGGGCTTACCAGAGGAAAACTAACTGAGCTCATGAATAATATATCCTATCAAGAGAATGGTAATTGTAACAAACCATACTTAAATTAAACTTACAAATTTTTGCTTCTTTATATTTAAACATTTCTTTCTTTGATATTATATTGATCCTTGAAAGATTAAGATTTATTCCTTGCTACATCTAAACATCTCCCTTTTTGATAGTCTGTGTCAAAAGTACAATGTTGGATGTTTATGGAGCATCAGGTCATAGAAAGGCCATGCAGTTTTATGGAATGAAATTATATTGGTCCAACTACACCATCAAAAATTGGTACAAGGTACACATAATTTTAAATTACATTTTATGCATATAATTATGGTCTTCTGTACTTAATTTACTCACATTGAATATTGTTTTAGGTTCTCACGAAAATTAAGAAGATATTCTAAAATAACAAGGATAGGAACCAGTGACGGATTCAGGGGGGCAAGAGGGGGCCTTTGCCCCCCCACCCCCCAACATTTTGTACGCTTTTTTGTAATTTTACTAATATTTCTATATATTTTTAAACTTTAATAATAATCTTCCTAACATTTATATATATATATATATATATATAATTTTTGTAATAATTTCTAGCTAGTTTACGTATATTTAAAATTTTAGTTATAACTTTTATTAGTTCTTTATCTATTTTAGTTTTGCAAAATTTAAAGCAAAGCTTTCGGCCATATTTACAATCAAATAATTTACAATTAGGTTGGGTTTAGGCCCACTAGGACACTTTTATTTTATCTTTGGGAACATATTTGTCAAAAGTAGACTTTAGAAATTAGATGAAAGATGATTTTTTAGTTGATTCTTTAATTACTTATATTGAGAAAGATATTGTTAAAAATTTGATATTGATTTGGTCATTAATGAGTATTATGATATGAAAGAGTATCGTGCTCAACTTCAATGACAACATGTATTTGGATTAGTTATCCCCCCCCCCCCCCCCCCCGTCCGTCTCAGTTCTGAATCCGTCTCTGACATGAACCTAAAGATTTGCTTTGGACTTACAGAATACGCTCTGCTTGCTGTTTCTTTGTATGATGACAGTATTTGGCAACAAAAGTTTGACAGTGTTTTCAAAGAAGCCTACAAAAGAACAACGAAGAGGGTGCTTTGGTTTTAGACTGATGTTGACACATTTAATCTGCATATTTTTGCACTGGGAGGAACTGAATTAATTCATAATTCAATCCCTGTTTCAGAACGGAATATGTTATTGGTGCATGCTTGATCACTCCAAATACAGTCTACTTTTTGCTGTACTTCCTGGCTGTTTTGCAATCTTCGGCTTTTAGATGTTTGGACATTTGATCAACATTTTCATTATTATTTCTTTTGTGCTACTGTGGAAACAATGAATTATCTTTGCAGTTTTTTGTATAAGTTAATGCTATTGCTTTTAGCAAACATATTATGAATTGGTGTGTAACGCTATTTCACTTCTAATTGAACTATTTTGAATGTTTTATGCCTTGATAAAGTAGTTAATTAATTCATTGTAGTTGTTTAATACAGTCTTTCCTTGTATTAGCGATTCTTGAAAAAATTTATGAAGTTTGTAACTAATTTCAAGCTTAGTTTTGCTCTTAGTTATTATGTTTGTTTGTGTTATTTTTTAACAGGCATCTATAATTATATATACATAAAATTATTATTTTTGACAAAATCATTTTTGCGCATAGATAAATTTGTCATGTATCTCCACGGACATGGTGAGGTGCCCCCTTTCTAGTATATATATATATATATATATATATATAGATTGATATTGGTTGACAGATGTTGATATATATATATGTATATTATAAACCAATTGAGGTTAACTAGTCTGGAAAGATGTGGAATTGGGACACTGGAAGAACCACTTGCATTCACATGCACATGGGAAGGTACATTCAAAATCCTTAATTAAGTATTCAATCATACCAATGGGCGGATATGTGAAGGCTTTTACCAATGATTTGGAAGCCCTTTTGACAATATAAGCTCAATAGTCAAGGGATTTGTTAATGGCAGGTAATTATGATCGATTACATATATAGGCTTAGGGATAATGGCGACAAAGAAGGGCGAAAAAAATCGGAGTAAGAATATCGGTAGACCAATTATAAGCAAAAACATGAAAATTCACTTATTAATTTATTTATCCTAACAGTATCATCTTTTGCATGTGATTGGCCGCAAAAATTGGATTACACCTTAAACATTCGATATACAATATAGAGAAATCAATCTAGTTCTCGCTGCTTGCAAACACGACGTTAAGATTCGAAAATTGCACTGTTAGCCATCTGTAGAGTCTCGTGAACAATATATATTAACACAAAATATTAAGCGGACCCACGTTTCAACCGGCAAAGGAGAAAGTCATTTTGAATTTTGAAATTTATTGTGGGACAAAATTTAGTTATCTAATCATATGAGAGAAATGTAAAAGAGATGGACACATCAATTTTGTCCAGCAAAATTTTCTGGCAGGGTCAACCAGTTATCGGATCTTCTACGCAAGTAATGGTAATAAAACATTTTTTTGGACTTCTGCTGAAGTACTTTTTGTAGGCTTCCCACTTCGTTTCTGGAATTTTGCCTTTTGTTTGTCCCTTTTCCTTGTTTCTAATGCGTTGATCGTGACATTCCATTTTCAGGAAATGGGACAAATTTGGGGTTTTCTTTCAAAGATTTTTTTCCCCTTTCCCAATGCAAATGCACAATAAAAACTTGTAGGATTCAAATTCGCACATGTATGAGATTTGTTAAGGCTCAAATCTTAAGCCACTGGATCAATTGATCATTTGATAGGTTTTCTTTCAAAGACTTTTAATTCTATGTGTGGTGTTGTGTTTTGCATGTGCGTTACTAATCAACACGATAAGAAAAAGATAAATTAGTGATAAAATAGTAAGTGATAATATAAATGTTATTAGTTATTATATATATTAGGTGACAAAAGATTTTGTTTTGTCAGCTTAATAATTTTTACAAACTAAATAGTGATAAGGATAATATTTAAATTGTCAGTATTGACAATTAGTGACACATCTTTTATGACAACCTAGTGACAAAGAAAATTTTATCACAAATTATGTATAGTAACAATCTTTATTATCACTAGATTGTCACCATAGAGATGTCAATAATTATCAATAGTGACAATTTAAACATAAGTTTTTTTTTCATTATTGAATAATATTGTGATAAACTAAAAATTATTGTCTCTTAAAAAGTATTATTAGTGACAAAATAAAAATTATCATAACTTAATATATGTCATTAGTGACATTTTTTATTTTGTCACTTATTATTTTATTATTAATATTATATTTTTTTGTATTGTAAACCCAAGTCATCATACTTTTAGATCTCATCTTTAATCGCTTCAACAATATGAATATGAATATATCAGTAAGCCAGTTTTGTTGATCAACAATGTAAGATACGGAACAACATACAATTTTTGCTTTAAGGGCATTTTGGAAATTGTATCGTGGGGCAAGGGTTTAAGACCGATTAAAAGGCTAATAATGACAATGACAAATATAATAGCACAATTATCAGAACCCATCCAACAGCTACGGTACGTAGTGCTTAAGCCTAGAGTGTTAGTCAACCACCAACCTAACTTATTGGTACCTTTTTTTGAAGTCTAGGGCCCGGTTGATTTCATTTTCTAACCTCATTTTCACGTTTTATATTATTTGAAAATAAAAATATATTAATTTTTTTCTTCATATTTTTATCCAACATTATTTTTATTTTCATTTTCAAAATATATTTTTTCAATAACCTATATATTTTCTTTCATTATTTCGTTATTACCATCTTTCTATACCTAAAATATATTAAACCCAACATAATCGTTATTTTTCCAACAACTATCTAAATACAAACTCATTTTTACTAACTACATTTTTAAAATTTGAAAATAATGAAAATGAAAAATGAGAATGAAAATAAAACCAAATGGGCCCTAACTTTTTGAATTATTTTTCTCAAAAAACAGAAAACAATGCAAGAAAACCATGAGTATGAATTAAAATAGAGTTTCCCTTCACATAATAGATTTAGAAAGAAAGTATTGGGATTGCATCATTTATATATAGTATACTTAAAATCAGGGATGGAGAGTTCTATTCTATTCTATTCACGTTGAGCGTTGTGCCATTTCTATGTCCTACATAAGCATTGCAAACTCACTAGTGTTTTCAGCGCATATGTTTTCTACATTTGGATCTTCAAAATTCTCCTGAATTAGGGACTGTCTGGTATTAATTTGAAGAACAAGGATAATAGGACAAAAGCAAGACCCAAGTGCCTTTTACATACTCATTATTAAAAAAACGTCAAAAGTCAAAACGAAAATCTCTCGGGGTGTCCATATAATTTTTATTATTACTGATATATCATTGAATAAGGTTGTTAGTAATAATTATATCCCAAAATATAGCTATAAAATTATAAAAATTTGTAGTGATAAGATGTCAAATTTATCACGAACTATATGCAGCGTTAAAATTTTTTGTTTTACTATATTAAATTATTAACATGTTCAAGAGTAATATATATATATATATATATGAATTATTAGGTTTAATTTGATTTTGAATTTTTGATATCCCACATTAAAGAAGAAGAAAAAATATTACAATAAATGAGTGTTGTGGGTGTCAGGTCAAATAAAATTTTAATCTTAAATAAACATTAGTAAAGGTGTCATATCATATGACCCATCACCCATGAATTTGTTTAGGGGGACCATCTCATGTGGACTTGATGTGAAAGTGTGTGAATAATTGAAAATATGTGTACCGTTACAAATATGTGAAAATAAGAAACGACATATGTATATATATAAAAAAAAAAAAACAAAAAAAGAAGCTAACATACTAATTGAACTAATGGATCTTGGTATACATAAATTTTAGTTTGACGGATTAACAATCCTTGTGCAAGTATATATGTAGTAATACTATTTTGAATAAAAATCAAATAATTTGTGATCGAACTTTAGATACATATCAACATGTTTTCTTTATAACTTTGTATCATATTTAATGTAGATCATGCATATTTTAATGATCTTTTTCTTATAAAAATATGTCTTTATAAAAAAAATTCTAATTAAAATCAAACTATTTCAGCATGTTGAATCAGTTACTTGATTGGGTGTGGTTAAATCAAATCTAAACTACAATTTCTTGTCTCAACATTTTAATATTTCTTCTACCCGTTATAATATGATTATTGCATACAATGGACCTTTTATCAAGCAAGACAATGAAGCATGATCAAAATAGGATCATCAAAGATTCATTAAAATGATAGAGTGTTGAACTTTTTCATGGGGAGATAAAAATGTAATGAGATTCGGCAAAGAGGATTCATTTAAGTTAAATTAAATAACTAAGGCTTTGTTTGGTTATGTTTTCCCGAAACAATATTGTTTTGAGAAAATATAACCAAACATATATATCTCCATTTTTTCTCTAACATACACATTCTTCAAATACACATACATATTATATATATATATATATATATTATATTTTATTCTTATTCTAACATTAAAAAAAAATCATTCAATTCTATTTTTACCCCAAAATTTAACAAAAAACATTGATTTGACTGTTATAGTAAAAAATATCTCCCCCAAAGCATAAACAAACATACCAAAAAATAACTTTTACATTATTCAATAATTCATTATCCCAAAACACATAATAAATACATAATAAAATCAAATAAAAAACATAACCAAGCAAAGCCTAAAGTGTTATCCTTTGCTAAAGAAGATAGATGATAAAGACTGGAAAAAAACACTAAAATCATAACAGAAAAATACATTGTGGAAGAATATGTAGTCTCTTTTTTAGTTTTGGAAAATGAAAATAGAATATAACAAGAATAAGAAGAAAGACTATTTACATTCTTTTTCTTGTTGCTTGAGTATAAAGTATTCAATTGAATATAATAATAAAAAAAGTTTATTTGTTTTTAAATAAGATATTAAATAAATTATTATTTATTTATAATTCGTTAGAACAAAAACCTACTGACGCAAGATTTTATCTTTTTAAAGTACTCTTTTATTTTGAATATTCAAACAATTTGTACAAAACAACTAGACAGCATTGGAGGGGCTGCAAACAAAGATTAAATTGTTTTACATTTTGTACAATAAATGTTTATGATCTCATCTATAGCATTGATGAACTTTAGCAGTGAATAATGTGGCTTGTACAAAATTGGGATATCCAATTTCCACGTACTGCGTTGGGTCTGGGGTTGATCAATATTATTGAGCTAGCAACCACAGGTTTGGAAGGTGAACTCAATTAATTTATGCTCACTAGTGCATGTGAGGCCCCATCTTACCATTTTGCAGAACAATCAAATAAATAAATAAATAAATAAATAAATAGGGTTACTTAATTGTGGTTCTAATCATTAGTTTTAAGTGTTATTTCCTGGCAACCTTATTTTTATTCAGTTCGAATTTAATTTTTGTCATAAAATTGTTGTTCATTCATCTAATGACCAATGTTTTAAAATATCAACGTTTTCATCAAGGAGATCAATTTTTTTTATTTTTATTTTTAAAAAGAAAGGGACAGTATTAATGGATACAATTTATGAATTCTTGACTAATTCATGTGTTTGATTGCGTTTAATAGAGAAATATACCTTATTTTAGAAATAAATTCTTAAATTATTTAGATAAAATAAATTATTATCTTACAAGATATTAGTAATTTTATAATTAATAAAAAATTATTAAAATTTGAAAATAAAGTAAAAGGTAAATAATTAGAAGTAAGAAATTTTTTTTCCTAATTAATATTTTTTTCTTCAAAAATAGGATTAACCGATAATGCAGAAGTAATCAAAATGCATTATGAATCATTTATTTTTATGTCATGATTGAAATCCCTATTTCATATTTTATGTCTTATTCAGTGTGTGTATATATAGATATTAAAAAAATTGATTGAAAAAACTTCTTTTGATGACCGAATTCAACTGAAGCAGTTTCAATATTCTTTCTACATTTGATGATAAGAGGACATAAAAATAAGAGAATCAGAAAATTTTAATCTCATTGATGGAGACATGTAAGGAAAGATCCTTCTTCAATGTGGGTTTTTGTTTCAATGGCTGACTGCTCTTTAGATGGCACAAAAAGTTTAGTACAAATGCAAGAGTCCATCAGCACAAGAAAGTGCAAAAAATGTGTCACTTCCAAGACTATGGGGTCCATTCCATTCCGGTAACACTCACAATGACCCCAAACCTCCCAATTTCATGTTCAAAAAAATTTGTTAAAGTTCAAACATCAAATATTATACATATAAATATAAGGACAATATAACTAAATTATTGACCATTGTGCACCTTCACCTATATACATACTTATATATATAGAGCTTTGACTTACACCATCTGTAGTTTTGTCTTTCCCACAAAAAGGGCATTCATGGAATCAGATAAGAAAAAGGAAAGGAATAGAAGCACTGAAACAAGAATGTGAACAGATGGGATAACAAATTCACTAATACCATGACAAGATGAGATTAAAAAACAAGGGGTGTTTGGAGTTTGCAAGGAAATTTTTTTAATAATTTATACTGCTCAAGATTAGTTTTATTTAATTTAGGAGACTTAAATGTGCATTGGGGTTAATGAAATGGGGTTCTTCCAAGTCAACCCCAAAAAGCCTAGCATTTGATGAAATCATAAAGGGTGACCTGCTCTAGTTTTTTTTTTGAATATTTTTTATAGACTTGCATTAGATTTGAGTGCAATTGTTTGGGCTAATCAGATCCAATAATAATGGTGACCTTCTTGTGAGATTTATTGCAGCAAATTCAAATCCTCATCTTCTGTGTGTCACATTTATTTCTCTTACAGCAATTTTCTCCCCCTCTGTAAATTTTGACCTTGCAGGTTCCTCTTTCCAGTTAAAAAAAAAGACTGGGAAGCCCCTTGCTCTTTATCTGAGGGCCTGCTCAAATCTCACTTCATTTGTCTTACACTTCCATTTCCTCTGAAGCTTTGAAAACTTGCTGTAACCTCTCATTTCAGCCAATATCTTTCTCTTTTTAGTCAAATGGGACACATGTACCATGTGATATTAGTATAAAGCTCCAATCTTGGTGACTTTTTTCCCAACTTTTGAAGAAAAATGGGTCTGGTTCTTCTTGATGTCAAAGAGAAAAGCTTTCTTTCTCCATCACAACAGCCATACTTTCTCCTTTTGCCACCTCCACCTCCTTTCCTCTCTTCACAATCCAATGGTTTCAACTGGAATAACAAGGTAAGCCCCAGTATACTGCTAATCATCATAATCCTTGCAATTATCTTCTTTATTTCTGGTTTAATCCACCTCCTTGTTAGATTCCTATTGAGACCTCCAAACAGGGACCCAGATGAAATGGGCAATGTGACTGCCCTTCAAGGCCAGTTGCAGCAACTTTTTCACTTACATGATGCTGGTGTTGATCAGTCTTTCATTGATACTCTTCCTGTGTTCAATTACAAAGCCATTATTGGAGTGAAGGATCCGTTTGATTGTGCTGTTTGTTTGTGTGAATTTGAGGCTGAAGATAAGCTTAGACTGTTGCCTAAATGCAGCCATGCCTTTCACATGGACTGCATTGATACTTGGCTATTGTCTCACTCCACTTGCCCTCTTTGCAGAGCAAGTTTGCTACCTGATTTCTCCCCAAATAGCAATTGTTCTCCCATAGTTCTTGTTCTAGAATCTGGGAGTGAGAGTTCAAGAGAGATTGTTTCAGATAGAGAGGTGGGAATATTGGGAAACACAAATTCAGTTGCAAGAGTGAATTCCCATGACAATGATTTTAGGCTGGCTCATGCAGATCCAGTGCAGAAATCTGGTGAAATTCAAGCAAAAGAGGATGAAAGTCAGAAAGCAATGGCGTTGTCAGGGGAAAAAGTTGTATCAGTGAAACTTGGGAAATTTAGAAGTGTTGATGGTGGAGGTGAGGGCAGCAGTGATAGTAATGCTGATGCAAGAAGATGCTTTTCAATGGGGTCATTTGCTTATGTAATGGATGAGAATTCATCTTTGCAAGTGCCCATTAGGACCCCTTTGAAGAAACAATCCACCAGCAACAAGAAATCTTCTTTGCCATTGACACCAGGCCACAGGCCAGCAATGTCTGAATGTGGCTGTGATTCAAGAAGAGAATTCAAAGGTTTTGAAGCATTTAGCATTCTTGAAATTCAAAGTGGTGAAAATGATGGTAATATTTCTCATAATAAGTCCACTGGCACAAGTAAGAGGGAAAGTTTTTCAGTGTCAAAAATTTGGCTAAGGGGAAGGAAGGATAAGCCTGGTGCAGCCACAATGGAGTCATCGAGACGAGCGTTTTCGTTCCGGTTTCCAGTGCAATGGAATCCGGTGGCTGCCGATGAGTTGAAGCCCAAGAATGGTAGGAGGACTATATCAGAAATGGACATGAGTAGGTGGGAAAATGGAGGGAGTGAAGTGGGCTTTGATGAGGAAATAGAAAGCTGTAATAGTTTGGACTCTCAGGCAAATCCACCATCTTTTGCCAGGAGGACACTTCTCTGGCTTATGGGAAGGCCACATAAGGTTGTTAACTCATCCTTTTCAGGCAATGTTTAGATTATGTTTTGCAATTTGTTTGATACATTTCCCTGAAAGACAAATTATTAGTTCATCAGTAGAGAATAGGACAATGAGAACTGATGAGAGTTGTTTGGAGGGAGGAGGGGATATAGACATGCAAATTGTGTATGAAAATGCTTCTTTTAAGTTTTCCAGAGCAAAATTAAGCAGATATTTGGCTTTCTTTTCCTAAAAGCTTTTGAATTGTTATATTTTCTTTGACGCTAAGAAATGTGATAGATTTCCCACATCTTTTCTGTGGGGATTCTTGACTTATTTTCATGTTTGGTATTGAAATTAAGTTGTTTTCTGCTACTAATTGATCACATCTTTGCTTTGTAGAAGCTCCCTTAGCACTAATATCCATCAGTGAATCATCTTCCACACTTGCCATGCTTGATACATGTGCACATTTAAAGTGGCATTCTATCAGCTGTCATAGTTAGTTTTGAGCATTTATTTGGGCCTTCTTCATTTCTCAGGAAAAAACATTTGAAAATTCGGTTTTCTGCCCTCTTTTTATGGTTAAAAGTCCTACTAAATTTAACCAATATCTAGGAGTTGTTCTGATTCATTTTCTTTCATAAGTCCCAACATTGGATCCTTAGTTTAGTATTAGCGTCAAAAGCTGGTAGGTGAAACAAACTTTCAAGTTGAAGGAGGGAAACTAACTATAGCTTAATTGCGCGAAAGCAACTTATTAATAAGCCAAGTAATGAAACTTCTAGTTTAGGTGTGGTGAGTTCAAATACACATGCACGTGGGGGTGGACGTTGGAATTGAGTAGTTCGGATACCGAACCAATTTGTTCGGAAATTATTTGTTCAAGTCAAGTTTTTTATGGGAAAAAAATTTGGGTCAAGTATCCCATATCCCAAAAAAATTGAATCGAATATCGGATAGGACCTCCTACCCCATTAGATAATTCGGGTACCTGATATAAATTTATATATAAATATATATTATAACCATACATATTATAATATATATTTAAAATTTTAACTATAGAAAATTAAAAAACTTTATATATTACTTATAATATACACATATATATTTATTTATTTATGGCCTCTGTATAATAGATGCCAAACATGTATTTAATTTTTTTTCCTTTGATTTAATTTTCTAAATTAAAAAATTATGTCGGGTACCCGACAAGTTCGGGTCAGTGTCATGTAGTTAAAATTGTTACCCGATATATTGGGTACCCGACGTGAACTATCCGAATTTGTACTACCTCACGCAAATGCCCACCCCTACATGCACGTTAGGGGTCCTCTAAATTTAAACCCTCAGCCTTACAGTTTATGCATGATACTTGTGTTATTAGACCAAATGCCACTCAACATCAGATTTAATTATAATAATGATTGCTTATATATAGTTTGTGCTTGAGATTTTTGTCATTGGATCAAAGGCCACACAGCATCAAAGTTAACTACAATAATGACAGCTGATATTAGACGTAGGTGTGCATGTCTATTTCGTTGTACACCATTATAAAGAATGAGACTATAATCTTAATTATTGGAGCCGATTATTCAAAATCGTATACTTTTGCGAATTGGTTATGAACATACAAGTTCAATATTTATGTCGTTTGCAATGGCATTTATTTCCACCTGCCCTTCAACATGTGCAACTGTTGGATAATGGATGCCATAATGGAAGAAAAAGATTTATCTAGACAAGTGTAAGAATTCATGCTTCTCTGTAATACCGCCACAATAGTCAATTACGTAACACGAATACTTAAGGGTATGTTTGGATTTGTTTTTGGAGAATATTTTTATTTTTCGTTTTCTGAAAATATTTGCAAAATATAAATAATTTTTTTTTCTTTCAAAATTTAACCTTTTTCCTCAAAATGATGTAAGAAAATAAGAAAGTAGTAAACTCGATCTCTCTAATTAAAATTTCTGTACGTTAAATCCATGAAATTTATATTTGCAAACAAATAAGGATCTTTGTGAAATTTAAAATCGCTTGAAATAATAAATCAATAAGAAATTTTCATTTAGTTAAAATACTCAAAATTATTAATAATTAGTATTTAGTATAGATATATTATGATTATTATTTAAATTCAAGTTTAAATATTAGTCATTTGATTCAATCAAAAGGTTTTTCAACAACCAAGAATTTTTTAATTTAATAAAAAAACTTCAAATTCTAAAAATTCAGTATTTGGTCGAAATTAAACTATACTACTATAGGTCCACCACTGTGCCATATACAATAGTATAAATAACCTAAACATGTAGATATGCAGTAAACAATAATAAATTTAAAAAGATGTATGCAACAAATTCAAAAAGGACATATATAAGTGTAAAGAAAAAGAGAAGCTCATATCAATAATTACGCTAAATTTTACTAGTGTTGTCTATATATTGTGTAATATTTGTGGGAGTTTATTTGTCTGACTGTTTAATTCGTACAATAATTTATAAATTTTCGGTGTGTGATTTTATTATAGGCATCAACTATAACTCAATCTGAATATTTTACAGTGATGAAGACTCTTATAATTAAACCAGGAGAGAGTTGTCATAGGCATCAACTATGGAGACTCCATGCCTTTTATTATTAATATATATATATATATGTATGTATCATTCCCGTGGCTAAAGATTGCAGAAAATGGGGGAACAATGTGAAGGTGGTCGCAGGCTGTTGCACTGAATGAAAGAAATGCAAAATAGATGCGTACAGAAATAGGTGAGTGGACTAAATGGCCTACGTTATTACTGTGAGGGGGACGCTTGAGAGCCGCTGTCTGTTGTTATAAGTATGACCTAACACTACCTCGTCGGCTTTGACCCCACCCCACTTATATATATACATACATAGTTACATGCAAATCTACTAAGGTCATTTGATAGAATTGTGGATTCCTGTTCCAAACTAAGAAATAAAATGATAAGCACCGAGGATATATACTGATAGCTTAAGATTTTGGATCTCTATTTCATTTTCTATTTTATTTTTTATTTCAATTTATTATATTTATATTAAGTATATTTGATTTTCAATCAATTATTTTTATAAAAAAATATTTAATACACATATTATATATATATATAGAGAGAGAGAGAGAGAGGATGAAATGAGAAATGAAATAGAGAATTTAACCCGATAGCCTAATTATTTAGAACCATTAATGCTTAAAACGTATTGAAATTTGTTGGCACAACCAATTATGTGTGTGTGTGTGTATATATAGGCACATGATACGAATCTATTATTGTTTGAGATACCTTTTTAAGAGTTTATATAAATTATGTATTTATAAAACTTTTTACTTTCTTGCCTACTTCTATTTTTGATTTTCAGACTCATATCTTGTCCATCTATATTTAATTTTAAATTTTACTTTGTCACTGCTTTGCTAAGTTTTTCCAAAATTAAAAGCAAAAATGTCTCTTTTTTGTGATGAATAGATGTGCAGTATCAAGCCATCATATATAAAACGACATAGATGCCAAGTAAACAATAATTCTTGTAAATTTTTGTTTTTCCTTTTTTTTTTTTTTAAAAAGCCTTTTGCTTGCGTTATTATTAATAAGAAAGAATTAAGGTAGCCTCTTAGCTGGAGCACTACTATCCACTATTTTCAAGAATTTATTTTGCAATTTCAGATATATTACTTGATATAAAATTACTCTATTTATATATATATTTTTATGGAAGTATAACTCTTTTTTAATGTATGCATACCATACCAGTAGAGCTCAAATACAATCATTAATACAAACTTCTTCTTCATTACACTTGCCAATGTCCTTATAAAATTATTACCAATTGTCTATCTACATATATTTGTATATGTATATATGGAAAAAAATGATTGTACCCCTTGTGAAAAACAAAATAGGCAAAAGACCACCCCGTGAAAAAAAAAGAAGAAAAACATACAAAAAACCACCTTGTCATTTTTAAAATCATGCAACGAAGCCCCTTTCGTGCTCTGGTGATGCCCACGTGCTTGTTTATGCGACTGGTTATGATTTTATTGTGGGGAAAAGGTCAATTTTACCCTCTTGGTATGTAATTTCTTGTAAAAATTCTTCTTCCCCAAAATTTTCCCATCAGCTGCTTGAGACTCCACATTACTTTCTCCTCCAAATTTCTTGCTCACTGATTTGAAGGGTTGCAATGGCATCTTCTTCTACAAATACGATGAGGAATAGGTACAGGTTCAATAAACCCACATTGGACCTTCAATATGGGAAGCCTCCAGTCTGTAGATGCTTGGCTGATGTAGCCCTTTGAGTAGTGGTGAATGATAAGAAAAGCTCATTAGGTAAGCTCTATTATTTTTGCCCTCTTCAACGTTGCAACTTCTTTGCGTGGTGCATGCCTTTGACAGCAACACGGTCTCCATCTGGGCTTCTGGTGACCTATCCATAGGAGCACGGTGGTGACGCATTTTATGGAGGTGAAGAAACTGAACTGCCAGATGTGGATGAAGTGATTTCTAGGGTGTCAAGAGTAGTTGGGTGTAGGCAGGATGAGAATGATGGTCACTTTGTGCATTTCTCTTGGTTTGTAATAGCTATTTTGTTGACAATTTTGATTGTCATAGTGTTAATGAAATGAGTATATGCTTGCAAGTTTTGTATGTTGTAATGAACGAAATTTGCTCTTGAATTTACCCCTGTATGTATGTTTCTTTGTTGACAGCAATTTGAGTCATTTTTCATTGGGGGGCAGGGGAGGGGGGGTGTAAATTCCCAATTTGAACACAACAAATAATTTGATGCCGGGGGTGGGGGGGTGAATTGCTAATTTATCTAGGAAAAAAATATTGTAAGAGTTTATCCTATGCAATCTTAATCCACAACAGAGACACCATGTTGTGTGTTTCTTTCCATATTATAGTGTTCTTTATAGTTTGGTGGGAAGGATTTGGAAGCATTTGAAAATGTGCTTCACGTCGAGGGGGGTAAACTGCCAATTTGAACAAGACATATAATTTCATAGGGGGGTAAATTGCCTATTTATTAGAAAATAATTTTGCAAGAGGTTAACTTGTACATCCTAAATTCCACAATAGAAACATCAATTGAACAACACTCAATCTGTAAAAGCAACTGCAATTCAACACCACCTAAAATATAATGTGAACCTCAAATAGTGGTAACAAAATATACAAAATGCACACCAAAAACTAGATAATGGCAAGTCAAAATAAACAAAAAGTAACAGGGAATCTTTTAATGCACAAAATAGGGCCACAACTGTCCCATTTTCTCCATACACTTTAAAAACCTCAAAAGCAAAAAAAGGCATCTTTTCTGCATACCAAATGCACTAATGCACAATGTTCAAAAAATAAAATACCAACCACACATTGTTCAAAACACATTTATATTGTTCAGTCCTTTCTAACCAAATGAAGAAGAAAATCTATGGCCTAGATACTTTCTTCTCAGCAACCCTTTTCCTTATATTTCCAAAGACTTGACCAATAGTTTGTTTTTTCACTCTTCTTGCTCACTGTGCAGGTGTTGGGGCAGCAGATCCACTTGATCCAAGTGGTGGAGTAACTCCAGTAGATTCAGCAAATCCAGCAGCTCCATAGGTAGGTTGTTTCTACAACATGATTGAAGTAAAAACGTGTCCAAATCATATGAAATAAAAACAATAGAAAAAGGGTTATACTCTGGCTATGCTTGAGAATCTTGGCGAAGGGCAGGGTCTTGAGAATCTATCTCTATTTTAGTCTGGCCACTAGTAGGAATACTTCTTGTAACCTGAAAGCAAATCAAAATAGGCAAACCACATTAGTATAGAAAAACAATATAAGTGTGCTAATTACAGATTTTAAAACAAGATGGGCATCTTATATGACTTGGCTCAGGTGAGAGGCTTCAGAATCCATGTCCATTTGAGGCTGTGCACTAGCTAAGCTCCTTGTAGCTTGAAAGCAAATGAAAACCATATCAGAATATGAGTATAGAAAATCAATTCAAGTAATTTGAATACTAGTTTGATTACCTTATAAAATTTTGACTTGGGATGAGTGGGGTTTTTGCAAGTGCCTTTATTATGACTAGACAATTTTTACAAGTGCGTGTGAGGCCTTTTCTTGTTGATGTGCTCCTCTGTAACTCATCTAGACCCCTCATTCTTAACTTAGTTGGCCTTCCAAGCTTTCTTCTGATTTGAGGAGGCTTAAGTGGCAAAAAATCTGTCTTGTTGTAGTCCCTAAGCCCAGGCACTCCATGTATCACATGCTTATACACTTTCAAATAAATCTCTTTCTTGTAACAATCATCAACAAAATCCTCTAACTTCAACCTTCTCTCTGAAATTGCAGCTAAAGCATGGCAACAAGGGTATGCATTTAGTTGGAACATCCCACATGTACATGTTTTTTTCTACAGATCCACTAAATACGTATCATTTGAGCTGTCCACCTCAAATTCTTTCCCTCTATACCACCTAGCATAACAATGCCTTGTTAGAGACTGCTTTTTGTTAATCTTTTTGAGGATGTTTGGGCATATAGATCCTGTATACTTCTCCATCCCAGCTCTCTTTGTCTGAATCCTTGTCATCAGCTTAGTCCTTATCCCATCAAACATGGAAATAATAAGCTTGTCCCTTGCATCAAGGATGTAACTGTTAAAAGATTCAGATAAATTATTAACTAAAATATCACTCTTATAGCTTGTTGAAAAATATGACCTGGCCCAATGTTTAGGTGGAACACTCCTAAGCCACTCCATTGCAGTTTGAACATTAGCATCCATTTTGGGATCTTTTTTCTCCAACAGCTTCATGTAATGCTCAAAATCTAACTTCCCAGCAACTGAGGTTGCTTTCCAAAATAATTCTTTCATTTTCTGGCCACTGTATTTTTTTTTAAAATTCTCATACATGTGCCGCATACTGTACCTATGATCACAATCTGGAGCAACATCTTTAAGTGCTTCTATCAATCCTTTCTGACTATCTGAGATGAAAGTCCATCCCCGTTCACCAATATCATCTATAAGTTCAGCTAAAAATCATGTCCATGTCTCCCTATTCTCCACTGGAACAACAACCATGGCTATAGAGACTATGTTCTCATTGCCATCCCTCCCCACGGCAACAAGAAGTTGGCCTCTATAACCTGTCTTCAAAAAATAGCCATTTAGACTAATTATTGGTCTACATCCAGATAAAAATGCCATTCTCATTGCATCCAAACAAAAGTACATCCTATCAAAAATTGGAGGATCACTGTCATTAACTTTTCTCAACAATAGCTTGCTGCCAGGATACTTCTGTCTGATAGTAGCACAATAATCCCAAAGCTTCAAATATTGTTGTCCATCAGTTCCTTTGATCTCATCCAATGCATGCCTCTTTGCTCTTACCACCTTCATTGTGCTCACTTGTACATTCATTTTTCTTCGAATGGTGTTCTTCAACTTCTCAATAGAAATGCCAAGGTTATCTCTGATAATGTTCCACCCTCTTGCCTAAATATCTAGCCTTTGCAAAGCTGTTAGAATATGTCCTAGGACAAGTGTTCTCTCCTTTAATTGCCTTCACTTGAAATGTGGATGAATCCATAACAGGGGAGGCATGTATTCTCCAGTTGCAACTCTCATTCTTGCACTTGGTAGTTACTCTTGCATTCTTATTTCTAATCTACTCTATTTCAAATCCTTATCTGACTGCCCAATCCTTCAAAGCTTCCTTAAACACCTGTGCATTTGAGAATTTCATTCCAACAACTATTTTAAAATTCCTCATCTCATGCCCTTTTCTAAAATGAGGATGCTTTGGTGCATCTTCATCAGAGCTACTCAAGCTGACTACGTCATCTTCCACACCTGGATCACTACACCATTCTTCATCTTCAACATTTTGAGATATGGCTGGTCTCTTTGGCTTATGGTCCTTTGACTTCACAATCTTCTTCAACTTTCTCACTTGTTCCTTTCTACTTGTGTTCTTCTCTATGAAGATGTCATCATCACTGGAGCCCTCCAAGTCTTCTAACATAAGGCTTGGGGTATATGAGTCAATATCATAATCACTTGGCATGTAATCTTCATCTTCTAAGTTACTTGGATCAATTGGAAGAGCACATTCTTTTCTTTTCTTTTTTGACTGTCTTCTCTCCTTATTTCATTTTATTTGCTTGTTTTCTCAAGCTGAAGATATCCAATTGTTGCTTCCATTGTATCCTCCATCTAATTCGCATCAGGAGCTTGAAAATCAAACTGAAATGCAGCATCAAATGCCCCATCAAATTGTTGATTGTCTTCAACTTTCTGCTGTTCTTGCTCAATATTCTGATTATCATGAACTTGCTGTGGTTCTTCCTCAAGACTCTGATTCTCATCAACTTGTTGTGGTTCTTGCTCAGTATTTGGATTCTCATCAACTTGTTATGGTTTTTGCTCAATATTTGGATACTCATCAACTTGTTGTGGTTCTTGCTTTGACTGAAATGCACAATCAAATTGATCCACTTGTTGCTGCTTTTCCTCAGCTTGCTGATTTTGTTGATTCTCAGTTGCTTGCTAGATTTCCTCCTCATCTTGTTGCATGTTGGGATTCTCAACGACCCTAGGTTGAGTCTGTATCTCATCAGTTTTAGCTTGCATTGTTTGACTATCCTTTGGATGCATCTCTTCAATTATTTCATCTTGCTCCTCCCCCTCAACTGGAGGTTGTGTACCTACCTCAATTTCATCGGCCTCCACTTGCTGTCCAATACCAAATTCATCATTAAAATTGATTCCAGATGTCAACAACTTAATCCCTAAATCTTGGTCCTTGTTGTAATGCTTTTCTTGCTTTTTAAATAAATGCTCCAAGCTTATTAAGTTGCCATGCTCATCTATTACCTGCAATAAATCACCTAACTCTTCAATATATAGTAAAATAGGAAAGTTAATGCCTCTGTATGCCCTTTGCATGTCAATTATGCTGTCATCGAGCATCTCACTGTTTAACAACCTTAACCTATTCTCAAGTGATTCTCCAGGTTTTCTGTAATAGAAGTTTGCGGCCCCTTTCTTGCCTCCATGCATCATGTACAATTCATTCATCACATCTAAATTGAAATAATCTAAATCAAACTTTGAAATACTAATTAGAGAACCTCCTCTGTATATCAGTTTAGGTGTGTGCACAATTTCCCCTCCGTACCAAATCTCCAACTGATGATATTAACTCATTTGCATGCATAAAAAATTAAGAAATAAATATCTAGCCTTTTAATTATAGTATGATAAGGGAAACTTTGATATTGACTCAACAAAATGATTTGGATTGATTCTAATAACCTTCATACTGACCAATATTTGACTAATTTAAGTCAATATAACACACTCACAGACAAAAATGATTATATTTGACTTCAATTGTTGGGTAAATTTGTTTAGTTTAGGGACCACAACAAGTTGTATCATATGGACAAAACTGCATGTTTGTATTAGTTACAATTATTGGGGACCACATCCAACAATTCAAAACAATAATTTAAAATTAATAAATTAAACTAAACCCTACAGTAATGAAAATACTATACTACTAACATAAAGAATCTATACAGAATCCAATCAAACAAGTGAACCAAAAAATTGTAATCAACATCATCAACTTCATTCATAATGTACACAAAGAACTTACCAATAATATATATATACACACACACATATGTACACACAACAACTACCCACACCCATATATAGTCTGTAAGTTTCCAAAACTTCAAAATATGATAGTAGAAATTTATCAAATCCTAATGCCAACATCAGAAAGTAAAATAGTATAAGCTCTATACCTTAAGCGCTTGGGGAAAACCGAAGTTGCGCAAGGAAAATGTGAGGTTGTTGCGAGCCCCCAAACCCACCAAGATTTGGTCTAACCTCCAATCTTTCAAAAATCCTCCCAAGATCGAGCAAATAAACTAGCTGGATGCCTTGATTTCGTGAGGTTGCAGGTAGGGTTTCGGAATGAGAGTGGGAGTGTTCGAACTTTGTGTTGGGAGGAGGGATTTCGATTTGAATGTTTGGAGAAAGTTGAACAAAGTCTGAGGTTATTTTACTTGAGGGCATTCCAATCTTGTCACAGATAATTGTGCACTAAACTGCAGGCAGGATGCACTGAGCTATATTTCTAGAATGACGAGGGGGTTTTTGCATGTTTTTTTCTTTTTTTTTTCATAGGGGCTCATTCTAAATATTTTATATTTCACAGGGGGTAAAATGTTATTAGCCCATGTAATAATAATAATAATAATAATAATAATTATTATTATTATTATTATTATTATTATTATTATTATTATCTAATACAAAAGCATTTATTTACATTAAATCAGTTGTTGCATTGGAACCTTATAATTCTCGTCCTAGAAGCTTTAATAAATGTATATTATTGCTCTATTAATGTCTTATCGTATCCAGATCACCGTATTCATATCCGTACAAGATAGCATATCATAGAGGCTGTCCAACTTCATGTGCGTATGATGTTATACATGATGTGGGCTAGTCATTTTTTGTTTTGAAAAAATCAAGTATATATCTTATTACATACGGAATAACGAATATCAATTGTTAAAAGTTAATTGGCAATTAATAATATACTTAATTTCAAAATTATTATCTATCTATGAAATAGTATTAAAATAAATAAAGATTCATATATAAGTGAGATTTGAAACAAAAACTTTTAAAATATCAAGATTCAATCTTATTACTTTTGTAAGGCCACATTAGCTAACCACAAATTTTTGTCCTAAAAATTCTTCAATTTTGTATGCGGATTTAGAGGCATAATGTTTTCTTATTACGTATATGTATATACATACATTTAGTTTTCAAAAATAAAAAATAAAAAAATAAATTACTGCTCATTTGTTTTCTAATAAATTGATATAGGAACGATTGACTAATATTTTTCACATATTTTTGTTTATTTGAGTCTTTTTTTTATGTTCAAAGGCAAGGTTGGTTGGATTTTAAATTTATCTCTTGATAACTTATTTCATGATAAGTTGTTTAATTATTAATTATTGTATTGTTGTTTGGTTTGCATGATTGTTTGTAAATATACCTACATAATTGTTGTTTGGTTGGAGGTATAATAATCCTTGCCATTTGATTGTTTCATGAAATGACCATGCTATCTTTAGCTTAAAAAAAAGACAAGCAATTCTTTCTCTTCTTTTTTTTTCCACAAATTATTTTTGCAATGAATAGTTGTGGAGACACGTTCACTTTTTTCAAATTGTTTTCATTCCCTATTTTTATTGATTTAATCACTTCCCAAAGTCTCAACAGAAAGAATCTAACCAATAATTTCTAATTTATTTTTATAAATTTTAAAAAATGTTAATTTATAAAATTAATAAATTAGAATAAAAATAAATTATTTTTATAGTTATAATATGTGTAAATATAACATTTGGATTAGTTTAATAATTTTTCAATATTAATAGCTTGACTTATTTTTTTCTAATTTTTTGAAATTACTAATTCAGAATAAATTAAATTATTTTAATATTATTCAAAATTATTAAATTTTAATTTATAATGTAAGTTCAGAATCATTAATTTCATATCATAAAATTATAATATATAATTTATTTTTTTAATTTTCTTAAATTACTTATTTAAAATAAACAAGTTATTACTTATAAGTAAGACATTCTAGTAATTTGCTAAAAGAACTTGAAGGCAAATAAGATATTTTGCTGCAAAAGGAGAGTTATTGATAAGTAGGGGGTGGGTTTAGTAATACCACATATTATGTTTATATATACATGCCCAATAATAAATCACATGCTTGTGTGTATACAAATCCACAAACCAAATATAACATTGAAAATGATAAATTTTTTTAATCCTATCTAATCTCACTAACCAAACTTTCTGTAGATTCCACATGGATAATGGATTTCCACAAGGCCCAAACTTCTTACCATCTTTAAAGAAAAAAAGCCCATATAATTGACCCAAATCCCAAACCCTAAACTCTCTCTGAGTTTAAGTGTGGCCCAAACGAGAGCCACAGTGAATACGAATGGTTCCGAAGACTGAGATCGATTTCAATTTCTTATGATGAAGAGGTCCGAGATGAGAAAAAGTCGTGACAGAACCAAGCCCATAGTGCTGAATATGGGCCTTATAAAGCAACTAGAAATGGCTACTTGGACCCCTACTCCGCCCTCAATTATTTACATTGTTATTTAATTTGCAAGCAAGGTGGCTAGGGCTTTCGATGAGTCGGATTTGGATTGAATCAGTCATATTCAAATTCGATCGGATATCCTATAGGATCTTTGTTAGTCAATTCTATATCCGAATCCGATTAAAAAATCCCACCTGATTTAATATTTTTTTTTCTTTTGGATTGTATAAAAATATTGCATTTATAACTTAAATTTACATCATATTAGAATTTTTAATAATTTTTTTATTATATATTAGTCCAAAAGTTAAATATTTGAATGCTAAACCCCTATTTCACGTCATATTAATATATAGATAAACTATTATACATTATTATATTTGATATTTTATCAGTATTCATCTTATTTTTTAGGCTAAAGACTCAATATTAATAGCATAATATAAACTTCAATATATATATATTTTAGGTCAATATAATATATAGATTTTATTTTAAAATTTTTATTAATTTTATATGTAAGAGAATTAATTTAATGAAAAATTATTAAAATTTAGATTCGGATCTTTAACGGATTGTATTGCTTAAATTCATATTTGATCCACTTATTTCAGATTACAAACATTTATAATCGGATATGATCCATTGGATATTTTATTGGATAAAAATTCTAAAATTTGGATCGAATTTAGATCGGATTCGGATTAAAATTCGATCCATTAACAGATCTAAAGGCAGCCATCAAATTCTCTCATTCGAGGACTATTTGGCCTAATACGGAATGGCTTATGCTTACCATAAAAGACTTTCTTTTTTCTTTTTCTTTTTTCCCCTCCCTAGGAGTGTAAATTGATATTAAACAGATCTAATATATTGTTTTTATATTCAAATCTAATTAATTTTTGAATATCATATATAGATATGGATCTGACGGATATTTATGCAATGATATCTGAATTCATATCCATTAGATATCGATCGAATTCGAATATTCATATCTGATTATAATTATTTAGATGCATTCATATTCGATTAAAATTACCCATATTCGAACTCAAATATTATTTTTTGGATATTCAAATTAAATGATATTGGATATCCGTTTTATGAATATCTGAATATGTGAATCCTTTAACTTATAACAAATGCATATTTTTTAATTGATAGAATGAACTATCATAAAAAAGAAAGTAATAAAATAAATAGCATTATTGTTAATTAATAATAGACTTTATAATTGATTATTAATACTAATTAATATTAATAATTATATTTAGGTATATTAATTATAAAGTCAACCAACAATGATTTATATTGATTAACTTCATTCTTCAATTTTTCCTCAATAATTTTTTAGTTTATGATTTTTCTTCCTAATTCTTCAATTATAATTTATATATATATATATAATATACACATATATGGATTATGATATTTTTATTAAAAAATATAAATAATATATTATGTATAATAATATACCATATACAATAATTCTTTAAATATAATTTATTATATATATATATATATGAAAAATTAGAGTATATTGAATTTTTTGAAATATTATTTATCAAATACAAATAATATATATAATTAGGCTATGAAAAATCAAATATATAAATGGATATATTTAATGAATATATACTCGAAGCAGATATTAGATGGATCGGGTACGCATTTACCATATCTGTATCCATTTATGATTGAATATTCACTAATCGAATACGAATAATATCCACTTTAAATGAATGTGGATACTCTTTTATATAAATAAATACGAATACGAATGATAAAATTTTTTGAATATTCATTTACCCTCCCCCCTCCCCCTCCCCTGTCAAAAGTACATTTTTACTCAAGAAAATGATGTCAATCAGATATTCTTCCAAAGCATAGTGCCTTTTTCAAGAAATCAGTTCATTTGGAGCCATGCTTCCTATTCAAAGGTCAATGCGTAACTTTGACGAGGGTAGGAGATATTGAATCGGATAAAATCAGAGTATGGATGACAAATTGGGTTTAGAACTATGGTTTTAGTTAACCCACTTAGTTTTACATTGGGCTGGGTTTAAAATAATATAAGTGAGTTTGAGTAGAGTTGGGTGCTAATAGTTTTAATGTGAGTTGGGCTTAAGTGGGTTTAATTGGGTTATAAGTTCAAATGAGTATGAAATGGGTTGAAGATGGGTCGAAAATGAGTTGTAAATGGCTCAAGCTAATTTCACTCAAAATTTGATATATATATATAACAGATCCACCCAAAATTAACATGCTTTTTCATTATTATATTCTTACTTAATTATTAAATTCTCAAGAAAAATTTCTGTAAGTAATTATAATTTTTATATATAATTTGAGTTACAATTACTTCAATTAAATGCCACAATTTATAGTATAGATACAGATATTAGTGGGGTCACAATTTTTTTTTCTTTTTTTAAAAATAAGATCATCTTAAGGAAATAGACGTGGAGGCTTATTATGAAATTTTCAAAATTTGTATTTACGATTACCTTTCTTTCATTTATGAAATTTAATTGAAATTGGAGTTAGATTATAATAGAGTAAAATTTCAAATGAAATGAGAGTTAGACTATAATGGAGTAAATGAGAATTACTAAATAATTAATAAGAATTAAGATTCCTTTTTACTTATTCTAAAGTTTTAATATATAAATCATGCCAAATGAATGTTGCGTTTGCATGTTGTACTTGCAATTAAAGAGTTTTAAGTCACTACGATTTTCACTTTATTCATTATCTTCTTTTTGTTAATAATAATTAATTAACATACGTAAAATAAAGATAAAAAGTCATAATTTAACAAAATAATATAGTAATATATTTAGCAAAAAGTTATGATATATACATATATATATATATATTGTATTGGACCTACCCAAACCCAGCCCAACTCGGCCCAACCCAACCTATTTTGAGCCCATAAATATATACTTGTTTTGAACCCAACCCATAAAAACTCAACCCGCACCCAAGTCAACTTACCCATTTACCACCCCTAAATCGGAGTATATTAGACTCGTCCTTGGGATGAAACTTACGGACATATTAAGTTTATTTGTATTCTTTTTTCCATATTTAGGTAAAGCAGTTGATGGATTGAGGCTCATTTTGTGTGGAATATGACAGAACTTTTTTGGCATAAAATTAGAGATGCAATCAAGTTGAGCTAAGCCGATTTGGGAAAAATGTCCAAGCTCAAGCTCGAAATATATATATATATATATTAGAGTCGAACTCAACTTGACTCGACTCCATTAAATTCAAATTATCATGTGAGCGGTAAATAACTGCATGCTTGAGCTCAAATTCCGAATAAAATAATAGTAATATAATATATATTTTTTGCTAAAGAATAATATTTAATTATATAATAATCGCGGCCTCTAACTTAGATACAGATGACTCGAAATTAACTCGAAATAGAAATCGAGCTCGATTAAACTCGATTTGAGTTCAAAACAGCCCGACCTTAGCTTGTGAGAGTTACGAGCTATTTGCACCCCAAAATAAAATCATTACCATCAATAAATAAAATCATTACTCGCTTGCAACCCTAAATAAATTCATTACTCGTTTGCACTCATCATTTTGCAGTTCATCTCACCATTGATTTTGAGAGGGATATAGCCGTCAATTTAATAAAAAATATACGCATGAGTGAAGATATGTCACACCAAAAGAGAAACTATGACATATAATTTAACCACTAAGGTAATAAATAATAAACTAAAGATGCGCAACGCAGAACTTTAAACTTTTTGACCATTCATATCAAATCAAACAAGACTCACAATATGAGGAAGAGGGTGCATGCCAAATGACTTCTACGGGGAAGTAGCTTCTCGGGCTCAGGCCTCAAGCCAAACATGTGCCAAAGAAACAAAACGTTAGCCCATGCTGCTCCAAAAAGAATTCAACTAATCTTTTGAAAATTCTATTTCGGACCTTTACGCAGTCATTGTTTCGATACAAATTAATACTTGATTTTTATCTTAGTCACTAATTCGATCATTAATTAGTGATTGAGTATCTTTTTTAGTTATTGATATTAGCAACCTCAGAAAGCGGTAACTAATTTAATAACTAATTAATATAATGATTGAATTATTTTTCGATCACTAATTTGATATTAAATTTTCTTTTGATCGTTGATGAATTAGTGATCAAAATAATTGCTTACAAATATAAAGTTTATTTGATTACAAATTTTTTTAATATGGAAGCATGAAATTTATGTAATACTTATATAAGAAATAAAATATTATATCTGTTTAGATTAATATATAAATGTAATTATATATATTTATGTATTTCTAGAGTTAATAATATGTATATATAAAAATATATAAATATATAATTTTATTTATAGATATATAATTATTAAATATTTTTATACTATATTCATATAATTAAAAATCTATAAGTGTATTTATCAACACACAAATAATAAAATATAACAACAATATTCTTATACAAAGAAAGAATATGAGAATTATTAATATATATTAATACATACATGTTAATAAAAATATATGTTATATAATATATTATAGAAATTAATAACATAATATTAATTTAGAAAAGTGGATAGTAAGTCATTTTAAAGCGATAGGTAAGGAAAGATGTCTAAATCCTCAAAGTTATGAAATTCAAAATATTTAACATTTTATCGCCGGTCATAGGTTGGCTTATATAGTGGGGTTCATATTCTCTTTCTTTATCCCACTTGAATTAGTGACCACTTGTGGCGATTCCTAGACATTAGTGGACGCTATAATAGTTGTCAACAATTATATATGATTTTAAGAAAATAAAGAAAAAGTGTATGATCACTTGAAATGATGTGATTAGAAGTGACGTATAAGCAAATGATACATTTTAAGCCTATTAGGATAGAATATTTTAATTTTTTGTTTGATTGGTATGATTAATATATAAATAAATTAAAATATAATATATAAATTTACTATTATATCCTTCATACTTTTTAATAAGTTTTTCATAATTTTCTCATTCTTTCCCATTTTTAGGATCATGGTTTAATTGGAAATAAGATAAAAAATAGATCATATTAAATCTTTATAATTCTTATCACATCTAATCAAGCATTCCCCCCCTTGATCCATTTTTCAAAAGCAACAATAAATAATGTAGGGCTTATGATTTATCAAGGGCTTTTATCAATTGAAACAAACATTAAAAGAGGCTTGATTAAGTATGTATCATACCTAATCAAGCCAAGCAAACAAGGCCTAGGTGGGCTACAATAGCAGTTACTAATTAGTGATTGCTTAATGATCTATATAATAATTGATGACGAGGATTTTCTTACCAAACAATTACTAAATTGATTTCCGAACCCATCAATGATCGTTTTTTGTTTATTCAGTTTTGATTCGAGCAACTACTGATACAGTATTTTAAAGTGTCACTCCATCACAAACCACTTTGTCATAGAACAAAAAAAGGCAAAAAAAAAAAAAAAAAAAAAAAAAAAGAACTTTGCCATAGATAAAAAAACAACTTTGGCATAGAACTGCTATAAACTGTTTGCAGATGTGGAGATTTGGATTAGAAATAATAGAATTCGTTTTCACGTATTAGGGAATAATCGAAGCTGACTAGATTTTGATTCGTCCATTGCTACGAACTTTGTGGTTTGTCTGTCGAGGTGCATTTGTGAAAGTGGAATTTGAGATCTTTTATTTGATTGGAGGGACACATATTTCCAAATGCTCCAAAACAATTTCTCTGTGTCTGTTTGTAATGTTTATCCGGACATGTTTGGATCACATTTGATGTTAATTTTTGCTGTTTATAATTAAATCAAAACTGACATACAAAATAGACAAGGGGAAACTAGTCTTTTTACTATGCTTCCATCAGCATTCGAGACACTACAGCAACAACAATAACAACAACAACAACAACAAGGACAATAAAATAAACGATAATATAAAAATTATCACATTGATGGCATGTACTAAGTGATAATAACATAATTTTATGACCAATAATATCTTTTAAATGTCAACATTTTTATTTTATGATTGACAAGAAATGATGCTTTAAGTCATTTCCATTGATGATTAGTGACAATTTATATTGACGACCTATTGACAATAAAACTATAATTTGTTACAAAATTTTCATAGGAACTAAATTGTCACTATAGATGTATTAGTAATTGTTACAAAACTTACACTATTCTTATCATGATTAACTCTGTAAAAATGATCATTAGGGTGATAAAATAAAATTTATTATCACTTAATATGTATATATATATATAATTAGTGACTATTTTTATATTATTATTTACTATTTTATCACTATTTTTTTCCCCAATAATAAGTTTTTACTTTGGCTGGCCTAAAATACAAAATTTAAGAATATTTGAAACAGAGAGCATGTAAAAGTACATAAGAAAAGTAAATATAAGTAAATTAGCTAGTCTAATGTACCATATTTCAGTATTATTCGAAATTATATTATTGTATTATTTTAATTGATAAGTCAAGTTAAAATAACTATTCTTTCCGGACGGGCCTCATAATAGTTCAATGAGAGAATATATTTTTGAGTGAGTTTTTAAAGTCTCACGAAAGGGAAAAAGATCAAAATTGTTAAAAAATTCTTAATGGTGAAATTGTGTTAAATTATTTTTATTAGATTAGTATGACTAAGACATTATACAAGAATTAGGGCATCAGTTATGGTTGATTCCGTAGCTAATGCTAAAAATTCACAGTTTTGACTATGAGATCATTATAGCGAAATTCGAAATAGATATTCTCATACCTAACCCTTGGTATGACTGATTCATAACTGATAGTTTTTTTATATATATTAACTTTTTTATGGATAATGCGTATACTAATTTATTACATTTCAAACTTACAAGGCTATGGATTAATAACTAATAATTTTTGTTGATTATAACAAATATAAATTATATTTTCTATAAAAATTTATAATTATAATTTGTAGTTATAGACTTATAGTTACAAAATTAATTTCATAACGGATACTTAGTTTTTTAGTAGTGATATAATAAGACTAATTTAAAATTATATATTAATTTAGGATAGCACATAAGACAATAATGATGATGAAAAATAGTAATAAATACCATTATAAAATTAAAAATCATTTGAATTAATTTAAATATTATATGCATATAGATTTGAATATTAAATTGGATTTGAAACTCAATTTTAATTTTAAAAGCTTATTGAGCTTGAATTTAATTAAAGCCAAAATGTTCAAAAGCTTAAATGAAAAGTCGACTTGTTTGCCTTCTAATAATTAGTACAACAGGTTGAATAATGCCATTACAAACACAATATGTTACCAAAAGGGAGCCATCAGGGCCGCCTAGATTTCATTCACCTCTTTCCTAATTCTCTATCATCACCAGTCGACAAACAATTTGGTGGAAATAAATGGTATATTCATTCACCTTAATTCCATCTCAGAATTATAATTGTTTTCTTGGTACTGTTTATTTGTTAACTTAATTATATATATATATATATTAATATTATAATAAAGAAATTGACTAATTCATTAACAGAAGTACTGAATAATATTAGTTATCCTATTATAAAAGTATTTCTCATAAAATATTTCCCAAAAAGCCAACCAAAATAGATTCAAACATCAGCTGGGATTTTATACAGCGAGAGTTATTCTATATATTAAATTATGAGTTAAAATTCTTCTCAATAAATTTGACAATTCAGAAACAAATTGCCTGGAATTGTTTTTTAAATGAATCAATGTCAATCCAATTCTTTTATACGTGACAAAATTCTTTTATTTATCACCATGAATAAAAATATCCAGATAGAAATAATAGAGCGGATAAATTAATTTGTAATTTGATAATAAATTTCTAAACCCAGAAATAAATCAATTATGGATACAGTACAATTTCTATGATGAGCAGAACAGTTGGGGAAACTATCAGTAACGCTCTTTCAAAATAAACAAAATGCATTATATATGGCAATTTTCTTGTTTTGGCGCTACACGGCGAAACAATAAATGTATTATAATTGTCTATTATACAATGTCCGTATTTTTGGTTGGAGTTTCCTCTTTGGCGTTCTCAGTGTTTTTTACAGGCACTGTTTTGAGTACTCGATCTGAACGGAAGATGCTTGCAATTACATAGAGATGCCAACAAATAATCAGATGTTCTTTGAGATTTGGGAACTGGGATAACATAGCTGATGCGGTTGCCACTGTCTTGTTATTTGGACAACAGCAGCTATCAAATTCTTAATTAATTAGGATGTGAACAAAAATCCATCTTAATTAGCTTTTATATGTGTGCAGCAAATGTCAGAAGAAACATTATGTTAACTGTTTTTCTGAGGGAATGTTTTCATTCTTCAAGAAATGAAATCAATATTTAACGTTTTTCCCCTCAAAATATATTTTAAAAAATTCTAATTATATTGTTATTATTATCATTGTTATTAATAATATGTATTATAATTTATAAATCTCTCTACATAGTTAAATCATAATATCAATAAAAAAATATTATATTTACATCTTCCAATCATTATTGAATATAAACTTATATTTTTCAGTCACTATACTAACATACATAATATATACGACCATATATATATATATATATATATATATTAATCTAAAAGTTTGATCGATATTAACAATTTTGTCTTATATAAAAAGTATATATTTCCTTAAAAAATAACACTAAATCCATGCATTTTTAGTTTTCACACATTCCTAATACATCTTTTCCTAAAAAAAAATCACTTGAAAACAACACCAATCATTAAATATTTTCACGTCACTTTACTGCAATAGGATGGTATTTTGGTATTTAGCTCTTGGTTTCATCTATAAAAAGGGGTATCATATTTCATGTTTTGCCACACAAAGATCACACTTGCTAAATATAGGAATTTTCAAATCAGTAGGGCAGAAATTAAGTAGAAAATGTGCAACAGTACCATGCGAGTTTTGATATTAATGGTGGTGGTGATGATGGCGGCAATATTTAGCTTCGCTTCCATTGCATGTGCTGATTCGGGAACTGCTACTTATTATACGCCTCCTTATGTTCGTAAGTATCTTTTAACAACCATATATAATTTTTATGTAACATATATAGATACAATTAAAGAGAACAATCTCACTACAAAAAATTAGTGGCATTAGCTACAACTAATTAAGCTACAAATGCTAAAAGTTTCTGGCTTTAATTATAAAATTGACTTAACTAAATCCAAAGTAGAAGTTCTGGTAGACAACTTTTGCTACAGTCAATCCGTGCCTAATGATTATTCTTATATATATATATATACATATATTAATTTTTTTATAAATAATAAATGCATAGTTAATCTGTTTTGATTCAAGTGTACAAGATTGCAAATTGATAATTAATTATTTTTATTGCTTATAATTTAAAAAAATTACATTTGCTATGAAAATTTATAGTTATAATTTTTTTTTGAAGATTTTTTTTTTTATAGTTATAATTAATTTGTAACTATGATATGAAATTACTTTCATAGCAAATACTTAGTGTTTGATAGTGCCTATTTGTTTTTCTCTCCAAAATGCATGTTACATGTAGGATGTGCATAAAATCTATTTTAATCCTCTATTTCAATCTATACTTTATCTCATGTTTTATTTCATGAATATATATATATATATATATCAAATATAAATAATATATAATTAATTATTTTTATAAAAAATACTTAATAGATGGAAGATGAAATACAAATTAAAATAAAGAATCCAAACCAACAAAAAAACTGACATGGATGAAAAATGCCCATATTGGAACATTATATCCTTAGTGGACCGGTGCTTTTAATTAGAGAATTTATAAATACTTTAGAAACTAAATTATTATTTGTACATGGAGGTTTCAAATTAAGCAAACGAAACAAGAGAAAGAAAAGCATTCAAATTGTGAAGAATTGAGATAGAGCACTTCATATTTTGTCTAATTACCATAATATAATAATACTCCTTTCTCAGGATAGTTTTATGCTTTTCATTTTTTATCTCTGGAATCATAAAATATTGTGGGTGGCTAGTACGTAATTAGACCCAGAGACGGATTGGTTGGTTGGGGCGGGGGGGGGGGTGGGGGGGTGGGCCGCCCAATTACTTATATATATATTGTGTATGTATATATACTTATAATAATTAATTTAAATAATTTACATTTCAAAAGAATAGGTTATTTAATATTAATTAAAAATGATTAATTTTTTATTACCAAATAACATTCTTTGATTTTAAAAAAAAATTAACTTTTCTTATTGGGCCTTAAATAAAAAATTGATTATTTAGATATATTGAATTAAATTAATTAATTTTTAATAAACAATAAAAATTAAAATTAATTAATTTAATCATTATCTATTTTAATTTTTTAAAACTTAAAATAAATTTTAAAGTCCATATTCACAATCAAATAATCAAACGAAAATAATTAGGCCAGACGTGTCTAGGTACTTCATTTTATGTGCGTGATAAAACTTTATAGGGGTTTAGTTAAAAAAAATATTGAGATACCTACAAAACAATCAAAATTCATTTTTTTTTTTTACTTCAATAAGATTGAAACAAAGAGATAAGAGTAAGTGAATATTTTAGAATTTTTTTTTCTTCTGAATTTCTGTCTTTCAATAGCTACAAGCTAGTGAGAAAACTCTCTCACCATAAATATTGTGAAAAATAGGCTAAAAAAAAAATGAAAAATGACTTTTTAGTCGATTGTTTAATTATTTATATTAAAAAAGATTTTAATAAAAGTTTATTTATTTGATCACTGATGAAATTTATGATATAAAAGATCATTGTATTCAACTTCGATAAATTTTTTTTATTTTGAATTCATAAATTATAAAATTTATATTTGAACTTTTGCGTTTTTATAACTTTTGCCCCTTATACTCTCGTTGTTGGATTGGTATCCTATTAGATCTTAATAGTGGGATAGCTAATTGTTGTGTGATGATGACAGCTTCATCATGCGATGGCTACGAGAACGAGGGCGTGATGATCGCGGCGGCCAGCGACGCAATATGGGACAACAGGGCTGCGTGTGGTAGAACTTACCAAGTCAAATGCACGGGGGCTACAAACAAAGGTGTTCCCCATCCTTGTACGGGCCAAAGTGTGGCAGTTAAAATTGTAGACTACTGCCCGCCGGGTTGTCGCGGGACTATTGATCTCTCTCAAGAAGCATTTGCGATTATTGCTAATCCTGATGCTGGCAAGATCAACATTCAATTTGATCAGTAAGTGGGACATATATACATATATATATATATTGATCTCCGTAGTTGAATTAACGTATACTTTTAAATGCTAGCTACGTACAATTTCTAACTATTGTTACTCTTTTAATATTTTCAGGGTTTGAAATGTGATGATCTGAAGATGCAAGATATGGATTTGGACTATGAAATATGATAATTCCCAATAAATGAGCAGCAATATGTATGTCACTATTTAATGAACGTGCAGTTAAATATCAATAATATTATATGGAATTATCAAAGTAATTAATTATGCGGATCTTATATTTCATTTTATTTTTCAACTTTTATTTTATTTCATTGATATATGTGACTACATAAGGTCTAACGACAGTTAAACATAAAAAATCAAGAAATCATGCCTTTAACTTAGATGTTTTGTATATGAATGCAAATTAAATATATAGTATTAATAAGGACAGGTGCTGATTGGATCATTGAGAAAATGATGACTGTGTATAAAATTATACATAAATATAGATATATCCTTGTAAATGTCAATATTGTGTGCGTTTTTAAGATCTCTTATCAACATTTAAAAGATTTTGCTATTGTAAATCAAGTTCCAAAATAAAGTAGGGAACTTTGTACGGAGAATACTCACAAATTTAATTATATTAATAAGAAATTGTCACCAATGACTATAATAATTTAGGTTTCTAAATTATAACTATTAATCATATAAAATAAACGAGAAGATTAATAATTTGAATAACAGTTAGATCATTTTTTATAGGGTGAATTACGGCTACCATCCCTGAGGTCTGACGTAATTATGGAATGGTCCTCATATTTTTTAAAATTACAAAAATCCCCATGAAGTTTGTCACCGTTCAACAATTTAGTCCAACCGTTAAACTGCCATCAGGGTTTTTCAAATTTTCGTTAAAAATGGCTTGTGAAATTTCTTAAATGCCCTTAAGTGATTTGGTTGATGAATTAATTACAAAAATACCTAAATCTTAGTAAAAAAATATATTAAAAATTATGTAAAATATTTATATACATATACATACGTGTATAAAATAATGTTATATAACACATATATATGATACATATCATATATACATATACATATGACCCCCCCAACCGCACCCCCATGCACCGCCCCCCACCGGCCAGGTCTGGCCACGGCAGCCACTGCCAGCGGCCACCGTGGTGGTGGTGGTGCTGCCATGGCAAGAGCAAGTTTGCTGCCTGCTGCTCATGGTAGCGCGGCTGCCACGGGCAGCAGGCAGTAGAAGAAGGTTGGGGGGGAGGGGGGGCAGGTGGGGAATAGGGAAAGGTGGGTGAGGTTTGATTTAAAAAAAAATTATTTTTTTTCAATTAATAAATAATTTAGTTAAGATAAATTTAATTAAGTTTTATTAATTATTTTAGAGAAATTTATTAGTTGAATAAATATCTTTAGTTATGATTATTATTTTAATAAATAATGTAATTAAATTTAAAAAATTTATTTTTTAATTAATAATAATATCGGTTAAAAATATATATATCTTAATTTTTTACTTATTTTTTATTAATTAATATAATTTTTAATTTATTATTTTTGTTAATTAATTTTTTTTACTTATTTATTGTTATTTTAGATAGATTTATTATTAGAATAAATATTTTATTTATTTTAAATATCTTTAATTTATATATGATTATTATTTTACTAAATAATATAATTAATTAATTTTAAAATTTTATCTTTTTTAATAAATAATAATATAGGTTAAAAATATATATATATCTTAGTTTTTTTACTTATTTATTCTTAATTAATATAGTTTTTAATTTTTAATTTATTGTTTTTGTTAATTAATAAATTTAACTAAAATTTATTAATTATTTTAGATATATTTATTTTTTGAATAAATTATAAATATTTCTACTTTAAATATAATTTCTATTTTAATAAATAATTTAATTAATATTGTTTAATATGTAACTCAAGTAATAATTTTTATTATTTAATATTATTAGATAAATTTAATTATATAAGTAAATTATTTTAAATATATATACTATTTAAAATAATTCAAAAATTTTGGCCTATTAATTTTAAATTTATATCCACATAGAGGGGCATTTAGGACTTTAGCCATCCAACCAATTTTCAGCAATTTTTTATTTTTTTAAATTATTTTTCCGATAGGGGCATTTTGGACTTTTCTCATTTTTCGTCCACCTTGCCATTAAGTTTGAAATCTTAGGGGATTTTTTATAATTTTTAAAAATACGAGAACCATTTTATAATTATGCTAAAATTTAGAAGTGGTAGCCATAATTCATCTTTTTTTATATATTGTGTTCATAACTAACGGGGCCTAATTAAATTTGTCCAGCTGGATGGCGACTTAGAGTCTATTTATTAAGTATGCCATGTTCCGATAAAGTTCAAACTTAATGAACAAATAATCAAATCAAACTTAAAATCCAAAAACAATTTTTTATAATAAATTTAGTCTTTGCTACAATTACTTTGCAATTTCTTGTTGTGTGGGTTTTGCTAAAATATAAAAATAATTTTTCAAAAGTTAAAATTGTAAATTTGTTTCATGTAAATGTCGATTAATTAATTTTTAAAAGGTATAAATGTAAAAATTAAAATTTTATATTAGAGGACAAAATTACTATCAGAACAAAATATTGAAGGGAATAAAATGCGAAACAAAATTATTGGAATGAAACTTTAAAGCATAATTGATGAGAGTGTAAATTGTTTAGGGTTATATTAGGCCAAGGTCCAATCCAGTCGACCAGACAACAAGTCAATAGAGGTACTTGGTGAACTGATAGGGTCGAGTCCTGCAAACAATAGCAAACGTCAGGCTCGCCGAGCGACCCTCGACTAAGGCATTTCAACGCTCAAGTCAGTATAATCGACTGGAAGATAGAGTAACAGATTGAGGGCTTTTTAGCGATAAATGACATACCTTGTTGAAGGTTGGCATTAGGGTATTTATAGCCTTTTCAATGTGGTTGATATGTGTATGATGCCTTTGTTGCACATGAGGGGTCTTTGTCCTTGCTTGGGGGCCTTTGAGTCTTTTTCAGTCTGTGTACTATTCTAGATGGCGCGGCCTGTAGCTACGTAGGACAAGGTGGTACACTAAAGGCGCACACTAGCTTGGTGCGGCTGGAAATGGTAGTACTATGGAGGCATGCATCATTAATGTGGAGGTATGCTGCCTGGCAAAGCATTCAATGCAGCTGAGAGGCTATTGAACAAATTCGACCTCTATGGGTGATTTAAATACTTCTGTGAGACATCACTAAGGGCTCTAGCCAACAAGGTGCAACTATGTTGTAATGAGTCTCTTTGGCTAAAGGCTGAGCGAGGCACTCCTGATGGCGGTCGCCCGTAACCTGGTCGACGGAGCAAGTGTTGCATCGTGAGGTCGAGATTAGGTCGATAATGCGGACAACACTAAATAGGTAATCGGGTCATCTCTTGTCTGATTGAGGGTAATTGGGCTCTAGTCGAGTGTTATTGGGTTGGGCCTGGTGGGCTATCCCATATCAATAATAAATGTAAAAATTAAAATTATATATTGAAGGGCAAAATTACTATCAGAACAAAACATTGAAGGGAATAAAATGCAAAACAAAATTATTGGAATGAAACTTTAAAGCACGCATTATAAAAATAAAATTTATAAATGTAGTCTCTCTAATATACACAAAAAGTGAGAAAAAAAATTCTATGCTTATAATCTGTCTCAAAAATACACAATTAAGATGGATTATTTTCATTGCTAACACAAATATTAAAACATTAATAATTTTTGATAGATTAGTGATGGAAAATATTCCCTCTGTATTTTTAGTCTGTAATTTGTCTCTATTTCATCACAAAAAATATTTTTGTCCTTGTTTTATAAATTTAAGATGACTAAATTCGTCTCTAATTTGTTCACATAGAAGAATTCATTTCCCCATTTGATCTAATTTGTACCCCCTTTCCTAATTATTGTTGTGTATCCCCTTTCCTAATTACTGTTGTGCATCCCCTTTCCTAATTATTGCTGTGAAACAGAGGGCTTGCTGAAAAGAAATTCTTTTCTTTTTTATCCCATTTTATATAAAAGTCAATTATCCATCTAATCTAATATTGACTGGATATTTGATCACTCAAAGATTCTCCCGAGTCCATCACATATAAAGCAACTTTTGCCCCATTCCAAAACGATTAAATATTGAATTCCTCTTAGGCTCTTCAACCTGATTTAAGATCCAGTCGTTAGACACCCCTTAATAATGGAGGAAATCGTTTGAAGCCATGTTCTATATATTAAGACTCACGATGAGAAGATAACTGTAAACCCCAATTTACGGTTCTTAAATCTGAAGCTATTATTTCATGAAATAAAATATATACCAAATAAATTGAACGTATGTTAATTTTAAATTGAGATGATTGAGGTTACAAATAATTATTGCCAATTGAGGGATTGAATTAGAAATAAGATAAAGGGCTTTATCTTTCAGAAATTTAAATGTTGGAGGTTCATAAGTAAAAATTAAAAGTTTAGGACTGGATTACGAATATAACAAGGACACAACTGTTCAGATTTGGAATACTGGGGGTCACCAAGGTATATTAAAATGTTGTGGTGGGGGGGGGGGGGGGGGGGACGGGGTGCTGGATTAAAAGGTTCTGGGCAAAATTGATGATGGCTAGAAGTATTTGGATGTAACTGTAAGGCAGTTGAAAGTTTAGGGGGTTTAATTTAGAATTTTGAAGAATAATTTTCTATATAATGTTTGGCCTGAAATTTCATCTAATCTTCATTTGCAAATCGCAAGCACACCCAACATACTGCAGACTAAAATCTAACCAAAAAACTCAGCACTAATGTTGCAAATGTGTTTCTCTCATCATAAGGAACACTTTGGTATAAGAAATACTCAAAACTACCGGTGAATTTTGTCAGAAAATTGGGGGATAAGGAGTTTTGGTCGGGATTTGATGGGTAGGCTTATGGTGTCGTCAATTTGGAGTTTCGATTGGTGGTGGTGGAGGAATTAAGGTAGTCGGGACGCGGCGGTGGCAGGGCTTATGCAACAATTTTTTGGCCAATTGGCCGGCCAAAGGGCGATCAACGGAAAATTGATTTGGGGGTTTTACTCATCTCCGTGAGGTGCACCTTCCGGCGGTGTTAGCCTTTGTCTCTCGCGATTGTGCATGGCAGCTGGCGGCGGCGCAACGACGATGATGTTATGGTGAAGTGCTCAAAAACAGATTTTGCGCTTAATCAAACTACTTTCGGGCTCCAATTTGGGTAGCAAGGGGACGGGCTACCAAGCTCACTGAGAGAAGCTACGCTACGTAATATCATCAAGTGAGGTTTATACTCGATATATATTACGAGACTTCCTTACTGAGAAAAGAACCTAAGTATAGTAATATGATATTGCTTTTTGTTTCGTTCTATATGCTTGGATTCGATATATTGTTCTATACCGCTTCATTTCAGATACACTTATCTCACGATTCTTTCATTGAACTTGATAAATTGGTTGAATGCCTCATACTACGCTGTTCTTAAGAAATTAATTCTTGAATGCTTGCCTAAAAATAATATTTTATTAAAAGTCAATGTTCTCATCTAGATAGGATTATGAAATTCGTGAATTAAACTATGAAATTTTGGAACACTGAGACTATTACAATATGATTAACTGATATATTATCAAGTTCATCGCCATATTTCATTGTATAACTGTGAGACAGTTTAGATAATTAGTTATTATTGGGTAATACATTGGTTGTGGAGGCCACATCATCGGTTCGTATTTATATATTGGTGATAGAGGTATTCATGTTGGCTGGCCTATACTTATATACTACTAACTTATATTCTAGTGATAGAGGCAGTCATGTTGGCTGACCCATACTTATATACTGGTGATAGAGGTAGTCATGTTGGCTGACCTATACTTATATACCGATGATAGAGGCAGTCATGTTGACTCATCCGTATTTATACAACGGTGATAGAGGCAGTTATGCTGACTTGCCTGTATTATGTATTGGTTATGGAAGCCATTTTATTGATCAACTTGAAAGTGATTTTCGATTTATTCTAGCTATATTGCGATTGTAGCATAAAGCTCAAAGTGGAAACATTCTTGTACAGTCGATTTCATTAACTGTGCTCATATAGTTGGTTTATTTAAATATTTTTGCACAATTAGTTTTATAAGATCGAACTGATCCTTGAATTTCGAATCTGGGTCTTTATGAAACGAATTTGTATACGTAGTTCCCTAAACTAATTCAAATCTTGAGTTTTGTATATGAGATTTCCCACGCAATGTACTAAAACCTGAGATGCCTTTTTGCTGGTATGGGACAACGTTGAGTCAGCTTATGATCTCCAACTCTATTTCATGACTTTCGTGGAATTTATCTATTCATCAATATCCAGTTGCTTGGGTATGTGCTTTAATTATTCGTACTCGAAATAAATATTTTTCCTATATGCGTATATCGTATTCCATTTGTTATATTCTGTCCACACATGTTGATCTTTACCTCACTAAGTCCTTCGGACTTACGCCTCCTTACACTGTTTCTTTCGGTTATTTGCCCTAAATTGAGGAATAGAAGGTACCATAAGCTTGAGAACATGGTGTATAGTACATATAGTGTTATCAAGGTATCTATAAATGGTAAGGATATGATATGTATGTATGCTTGTAATGTAATAGTGCGTTTGTCAGTAAATTATCATCTTTATCTTTTGATCAAGTGTAATAGGCTAGAGCTTGTGATATTTGATGCAAGCCTTTGGGTGATTGTAAAATTACGAAAACTCAGGCTTGGCTTACTATTTGTAGCATGACTAGTTGATATAGATGTTAGTCAGTGATTATGATCTTACTCATCACTTAGGTTATTATGGAACTGTTTACATTAAAATTTTTGAAGGTGCATATTTTATATTTTGAAAATTCTTAAAAATTCGGTTGGAATAGCACATCGGTCTGGAGCAGGCACCTTCCGGTCGGGGCGTTACAATAACTTGGTATAAATTAACCAAACTATTGGATAATTAATTCGGTAAAAAAGTTGTCATATAACATTTTTCTCATTTTGTTGAAAAGATCTTTTTATTTCTCAATTTTTTTAATAAATTATTAGAATTATTTTTTTTCCTAATTGTATTATGACTTGTATATTAATTTTAAACTATCTCATTAAACTTAATTGACTTATAATTAGTTAATCAACACAAGTTTATTTTGAAGTTAATATGCGTAAGGAGACTGGCTCAAAAATATGATTGTGGACGTGCTAAGTCTGTTTGTTTTCATTTCAAACCCCATTTTCATATTTTTTATTATTTGAAAATTGTAATATATCACTTTTTATACATTTTCACTAATATATTTTCATTTTCAATCTCAAAACACATTCTCTAATAATTTATATATCTTCTCTCTTTATTATCATTATTTTTATCTCTCTCCATTAGGCCTGTAAATGAGTAGGGTATCACCTACCCACATCCATACCCTAGAATATCCAAATAAAAATACTCTATATTCTACCTAATCCTAAAATATCCATAAGAATGAGACCCTAACCCCACCTTATCCTATCTAACCCAAGACCCATAGGGTCTAGCTTATTAGACTTATGTTTTTAATGTATATACTAATTTTTTCAATATATACTAAAAATATTATTTGGCATATGATAACAAAAAATAAAAAATAAAAACTTTTTCTACATTTAATTTAATTAAATCATTAAATTTAAATTAATTAATCTTTATTTTCAATTTTTCATTCATTAATAAAATTTATATTAACAAAGTTTATTCATTAGCAAAATTAATTTTATTAACTGTTTTTATAAAATGTTTATTCCATTATTAATTTTAATATTGTTAATTTTATTATGAAAAATGTTCAACTGTTGCTATTGCTATTCCAATTTTTTTAAGAAAATTGCTATCACAATATATTAACTTTATTAATTTAGTTTGATTTTTAATAAAAAAAATTATTTAGTTGTTACTTTTCATTCACATATTTATAATTTTTATATATAAAAAGTTTATCATTAATATAAATTTAATTTTGTTATAGATAATTTTTATGTTCATAAATTAAATTTAAGTATAAAGTAATGAGTAATTTTTTGACATGGTTACATGGGTAATTTATGTGTATAGACCCTATCCATACCTATTACATTATTTTTAATAAGTATGGGTATGAACATGGGTATGTGTATGACATTTTGGGTCTAGGTAGGGTGTTACCCTATCCATTTATAGGTCTCTATCTACAACCTCCCAAACTTAACATAAATAATTACTTTTCCAATAATCTATTCAAATACAAACTCATTTTCACTAACTATCTTTTCAAATTTTGGAAATGATGAAAATGAAAATAAAACCAAATGGGCCCTAAAAGTAACTTAGTTTGAGCTCAAACTATCTATAACCCAAATTAACATGGCTTATAATTAAATAGTTGTATTCTGATATTTAGGTTTCTTTGTTTTGGAACTTTATTGTGTAAGAGTAAGACATAGGGTTGCAAACCTAAACGGATTAATTTGTTCCATTCATTTATAGGGTACAATGCTTTATTCTAGTACATATCACAAGAAAGTGACACATTAAAACGCTTAATAATCATGAAGATCGAGAACATCTTCATATCTACTACTAGCTTTCCTTCATTCCAAAATTAGATTTCACAAAATCCTACGCGCTTCTCTTGTAGATCCCTAAATCCTGCAAAAACAAAATAATTAAAATTAGAAAATAAATTGTAATTGAAATAGTTAATCGTGCAATTGAAGGTCCAATGATTCTTTTACTTATTAATTTGCTCCAAATTTCTTGTTCTAGCCAAATGTAACTTTTCTTTTATGTTATATTTGAATCTTCAATTTCAGCGAACAAAATATTAAAAGAAATATTTTCATTTTTCAAATGGTATAAATGTATCACTTATATAATTTTTCTACATTCGATTATTTTCTCTGCATCAAAATATAAACATAGTTGTGTAATAAAAAGTTCCTTAAAAGAAAAAAAAGAAAAGAAAAACAATAGAAGGTGTTGGGCTTACTGGCGGTAGTCAATTTTGATTATTCCCGCTATGGGGTTTGCAATTTTAGCAAATGCTTCTCTAGAGAGATCTAGGGTTCCGCCACATCCAGGGCAGTGATCCACTATCTTCACCACCACGCTCCGGCCAGTGCAAGGATGTGGAACCGGATTTGTTGGTCCCGTGCATGTTACGTTGAATACTTTACCACAAATAGCTCCATTTCTCCATAGAGGATCACTTGCTGCAGCTATCATAACACCATAGTTTTTGTTTCCATAACATGCTGAAGCTGTAACCACAAAATTATCAGTTTGGAACCTCTATTTCATTCCATATTTTATCTTTTATTTCGTTTAATAGATATGTGCAAACTGTATTAATTTTTTTCTTTTATAAAAATAATTGATTGAAAATTAGATACAATTGACATATATCTATCAAGTTGGAATATGAGATAAAATTATACTGGCCACATGGTGATTTGCAATTCAAGAATATAAATTTTTTAAAAGTAGTAATGATTTCCATTTTTAGAGAAAAGTAAAAAAATCTTGATGCAACTTTTTTAAGTGAAACATAATATTGATTATATAAGCGAAAAATTCTATTCCAGATTTATTTTGGTCTAATCCAATTAACGATTTGTCAAACAGATATCTATTTAATATGTGGTTGGTGTTATACTTTGAGGAGATGATACTTAATCACAAAATAAATCATAATTATATTTGTCCTACGATTAATAATCTGATCAATTTAGATTTGTATAAGAATTCGAATTATAAAATAGTATAAGCGAGCAAAGATCAAGGAAGGGGATCACTTACGAACATAATTTGTGTAGAAGGTGGCTGTTCCTGGTATAGCCAAAGCCACAGACAATGAACTTGCCACAATGCCAAAAATAATTGCCAAGCTTATTTGCAAAGCCATTTCCTTTAATTTCACAGCTTGGAATAATTAGGAGCTTACACTATTTTATAGTTGAAATAAGTGGGACGAACACTCAATGTTAAAAATGATTTTTTCAATTAAATTTATATGGTTATGCAAAATATGCAAAGAGCAATTATATTATTATCCTCCTTCAAGATTGAGGCCAGTTACTCTAGAAAATTTTCATAATACTTAGTAAAATATAATTGATGGTGTGGTCATTTTATTATTGTACCTGATCTGATTACTGAATATATTTCAATAGTCATTTATTGATTTCTTTAATTTTATGGACATAGCAAAATCTGAATATAATCAACTCATTGATATGTATTAGGTGCAGATATTTTTATTTACGAAATAAGATTTAACCTATCAATTTCAATATTTATTCAATTAATCAATTTTCAAATAATAATCCATCCAAATATTGCAATCTAAAAGTTTGATATACCCAAAATAGGGTTTATGTCAGTAGGTCTATTGGTATTTGATAAGGGTACGTTTGGATATATAGCTATGATTGATAAGATTATATTAATATAGTGGGATTACTGTAGCACCCCCGCTAGGGATATCACCCAAATGCCAGAATGCCACTCAAATCAATCTTATAGCATGCAATAATATATCCGATAGGCCCATAATTTTTTTTTTCAAAAATCTCTAATAAACCACAGTGATCACAACTCACAGCATGGTTTAACTTAATACAATAATATCAAAGTGCAAAAGTCATACTAATAACCTATCATTATTCAAAATAGATATTAGCATAAGAAATATCATACATACATTCCAAAAGTCTCATACTCTTCCTGATATATTACAACACTTCTAATATCCATCCATATTAAATGGTGATGTAACACCCCTGAAATTTAGTATTTTAGGAAATAAGAATTTAGAAATTAATAGAATTATTGGTCGAATTTTATGGCCCAGAAAAGAAATATAAAAGGACTTAATTGTAAAGATTTTTGAAGTTAAGGGGTGTGCATGGAAGAAAACTAGTCAATGGGGGCTTAAGAGAAATTTTTGGGACTTCATAGACTCAATTGAGGAGTGCTTATACTCAAGGACTAAATTGCAAAATAGGAAATTTGATTTTTGAAAACGGGCAGCAGGATATTTTTTTTTCTCCACTTTTCCTTTCTTTTTTCTTCTTCTTTTTCCTTCTTTCTTTCCTCTTCTCCTCCAACCGCGACCACCAATTTTCTCACCGGCGAGCTTCTTCCCGACCACAAACCATTTCACTTCACCACCCAACCAACTCCCCTCACCTCCAGCACTCCACTTGCACTCCCACACACAACGGAAGACCGCCGAAACCGAACAACGGAGCACGGCTAAAAACCCCACCTCACGGCGTGCAAGTGGGTTTGCACCTTTCCGGCGTCAAACAGAGCATCTAAGGGGTGATTTAGCTAGTACTCGACGAGGGGAACAAGGTGGTATCAGAGCTTAGGTCTGGAAGGCCCGACCAACGCTATGATGTGATCCTTGGGTACGAAAATCTTGGATAGTAGAATTAAGCGTGATTGTGGAATGTTTAAGATGTGAATGAGTCCAAGGATATCGGAGCCTAGGTTTGTTGATGACTTAGGCATTTGGTAACATTGATTTGATAATAGTGGAATTTGTGAATGATTTCTTATTTCGGTTAGTTTGAGTATGAATTGTAGGTGTTTTTATTTATCGAAAGTGATATGTGGAATTAAGATGAAATTGATTAGTTACTATTAGTGAGATGATTTGGTTACTACAGGATGTCTTTGGGATCTTGTGGTATATTGTTGAATGATTAGACTTGCATGCCTATGAATTTGATTTGATCTTATCTAATTATCTCTTCATCTCTTTTGTAGAAGCCTGGTAGAGTTGGTAGTAGTAATGGCATCTCAAGGAAGTTTAGATACACACCGTTCCACCTAGAATCGGTCGATGGGGTAGACCTCCTGGGCAAAAGGTTGTTAATCAACAAGTTCCTAGGAGAGAAGCACCTGTCCATCCTCAACTGATGCCGGAAGAGGAAGTTTCTCAAAATCCTCCAATAGATCAACCAGTAGTAGATCCCCCAGCAGGGCTGGCTCCACGAGAGAGGCAGGGACGTAGACAATCGACAGTTAGAGCAGGGGTAGCAGGGGAGGTTACATAAGACTGAGCCTTGGAACGATTTATTCGTTTCAATTCCCTGAAGTTCTTGGGAGGTCCTGATGATAGAAAGGTTGAGGAGTGGATCGAGAGTTTAGAAGTTATTTTTGAGACACTGTACTACTCAGATGAACGGAGGGTTCGATTTGCCGTATTTCTTCTGGAGGGTTCCGCCCAGAGTTGGTGGAAGATGATTGATCGAAGATGGACGACTGATGGAACCCGCCGAACTTGGGAGAATTTCACTCGAGACTTTATGAGCAAATTTGTGCCAGAAGTGGTGAAACAAGCCAAGGAAAGGGAATTCATGGACCTTGTACAGGGGGCACAATCTGTAAGTCAATATGATGCTACTTTTAGCCGATTGATGCAATATGCTCTCTACCTACAAGATGAGGAAGGTCGACAAGTTCGACGATTCTTACAAGGGCTGCGGCCAGAGCTTAGGCAAGGATTGGCCATTTTGGACTTGCCAAATCTCAATATGGCAGTAAGTTGAGCACTGCAACTGGAGTAAGAGCTGCAGGAAATTTGAAAGATTGAGAGAAAGGGTCGTAAGGATAAGATACGCTTTGAGGAATAGAGTGATATTGGAAGAAAGCAATCGAGACTCCAGGTTGAAGGCACTATCCATCGAGTCCATCAATCTAGTAAGACTGCAAATGTGGCTCAAGGATTGGCTTGAAAACTATGTGGATTTTGTGGAGGATATAACCATGACGAGTCTGGATGTTGGAAAAAGCAGGGTAGATGCATAGGTTGCGGTAGCAACCAGCACTTCCTAAGAGATTGCCCCAAAAGAAAAGGGTCAACACCTGCAGAAAAAGGGAAGCAGGTAGCAAAATCTAGTAGGAGATCGAAAATATGAGCCCGTGTATATGCCATGATGGGAGATGAAGCACTAGATCCTACTGAGATGGCAGGAGGTACAATTTCTATCTCTGAAATCTATGATAATGCCATATATATATGATCTTGGTGTTTTGCATTCTATCACTTGTTGTATTTCCCGAATTAAATGTGCAATCTGAGACTATGGTTTAGTAGAAAAGTTCGAACACCCTTAGAAATAAGGTTAATAATAAACACCATGTGTTGGGATTGCCAAATGGCGATTGGGAATAGTGGATCAATTCCTCTAAGATAAAGACGGTAGTCAACGGGAAGAGACTAGAAAACATGATAGAAGTTCATAGTCTTCTGTGTCTTGTCGGCTGTTAACAAAGGTTTAAAGAACTTTTCTAAATTGCTGAAGCATTAACTAAATTAACATAATGAGTAGGATTGAGGAGAAAGTTTGCCAGTAAGGTGCACAAATCAAGAGATACGATGCATATGAGAGGCATATGGATGTATCGGACTTGAAGAAGTAATTATGGTAGAATATTATAAAGAGAATGTAGATCGATTGACCGAATCTACTTATTTTCTACCAGTCGGAACAGTACACAAATAAGAATTTGGGGACAGATTCTTTTAAGGGAGGAGGTATGTAACACCCTTGAAATTTAGTATTTTCGAAAATAAGAATTTAGAAATTAATAGAATTATTGGTTGGATTTAAGGCCCGGAAAAGAAATATAAAAGGACTTAATTATAAAGATTTTTGAAGTTAAGGGATGTGAATGGAAGAAAACTAGTCAATGGGGGCTTAGGAGAAATGTTTGGGACTTCATGGACTCAATTGAGGAGTGCTTATACTCAAGGACTAAATTGAAAAATAGAAAATTTGATTTTTGAAAATGGGCAGCATGATATTTTTTTTTCTCAGCTTTTCCTTTCTTCTTTCTTCTTCTTTTTTCTTCTTTCTTTCCTTTTCTCCTCCAATCGCGACCACCATTTTTCTCACAGGCGAGCTTCTTCCCGGCCACAAACCACTTCACTTCACCACCCAAACCAACTTCCCTCACCTCCAGCACTCCACCTGTACCCCCACACACGGTGGAAGGCTGCCGAAATCGAACAACGGAGAGCGGCCGAAAACACCACCTCACAGCGGGCAAATGGGTTTGCACCTTTCTGGCGTCAAACGGTGCAGGGGTGATTTAGCTAGTACTCGACGAGGGGAACAAGGTGGTAGCACTGCATGGCGGAGATACGCGGCGGGGACGGCAAAAAATCGGCGACCAAGGTTTGAACCGTGAAGGGTTCGGGATGGGTTTTGTGGCTATTTCGGAAACCAAGGGCACTGTTGAAAAGCTCTCAGCGAGAGGATTCTTTGGGTGGTGCCATCTCATTTTTCGGAGACACCAGATGGCGACTCTCTGGCGACCTCAGACCAGTTTCACTTCCTTGACGTGACGGTCGCAACTGTGTAATTGGTTTGTGGTTTTAATACTCCGGTAGCAAGCTTTAGCATTTAGATTTAGTTGTACCTTTAATGTATATATGTTGCTTGCATTGTACCTTTCCTAATTTAGTATTGTACCTTGCTAAGAATAGGAATTGGGAAGAGATAATATGTTTATATATATGTATGTTGATTCCTATACAAGGAGTATGGAATAAGTGGACTCGGACTTATGCAAAATGCCAAAACATGGATTTAAATAGTATTAAGGATTATATTATAAGATTAAATGGCATTTGATTAGGAATTGATTATGTAAGGATTAATCATATTGTGTGATTTAAGAGATTATGTCCATGACCTTGAAATAGGAATGAGATACTGTATTAATTGATAAATTAGTGATTCTGGAATGTTAATGGTATAATTGTGATTAATAGAATTAAGTATGGATTTTGATTATGAACGTTACTTTTTGGTTAAGCAACGACGAAGTGGGTCACACGGACCAATAGGCTGCTGACTGTGATAACACTTTTGAGATTACGAAGGTGAGGGTTTGCCAACCTGGCACTCCTTTCAATTATCTGTTATTAGGATAAGCCCCTATGTGGGTTTTCTATTTCTATACCATACTCAGTTATGTTTGAAATCTGAAATGTGTTTGAATTCCAATTGTTATCTGTTATCTGATTTGAACACCCCTGTGGGGGTTATTTTTGATATCGATTTTGCTTCTGTTTGTTCTGGCGCCCAGAAATCCTATCCGGTATCTGTACCATTCTGTTATTTGTTCTGTTTGTTCTATTATCTGTGGCCTTGTCGGCATTTCTGTACTGTTCTGAACTGTCTGTACGTGTATACCCTTGTGAGGGTTATCCTTCGATTAACATCTGTTATCCGTCCGTACTATTATCTATTGATCTGATATCCGACTGTCTGTTATCTGTTACTGATCTGATATGTTGTTCCCAGTTGTAAAGTGGGACGAGCTGATATGCTGTTCCCAGCTGTAAAGCGAGACGAGCTGAAATGTTGTTCCCAGCTATAAAGCGGGACGAGCCATTAAGCGACTGATATGATTGTTTTGATATGATTTGTTAGATTGATTCGATTGATCTGATATGTTTATTGATTGATTTTGATTGTTTCCTGACTAATTGACCGCTTGACTGATTGACTGACTGACTGATTGATTGCCTGACTGCCTGCCTGCCTAACTATCAAACCGTATTCTGATCTGTTCTGCTTGACTGTTGATTTACAGTCTGTTGAGTTGATTCTTCCTCAACAAATTCTTTATATTATGCATATAGTTATCTCTCACTAAGTCCTTCGGAATTACTCGCCCATTTATTTTGATTCATTCTCTTAGACAGGGAATAAGTGAGGAAATTGGACTTCAGGCTGGATAGGAGCATGTTTTGTAATAGATCAGATGTTGCATGTATCTATGGAAATCGTCTGATTGCTAAGTATGGATTTGAGGCATATGATACATTATGTTGATATGGGTGGTTTAAGGATTGTAAATATTTTGTTATGTAAGAACGTGAATCTTGGCCTTTACTTTATGGTTTATCGAGTTTGTTAAGTTTGAAATTTTGCTGCTTTTGATAAGTTGAATTGGAGATCTTGTGGCATGTATTTAGTTATGTGTTGTATATTACAGGTTTGTTTAAGTTTGAATCCGCTGCTATTTATGATGAGCATGAAATGTTTGATTTTGGCCCTATTGAATTGTATTTTAGGTTCAGAATTATTGAATAGGTTGATATCTCAGCTTTGGGTTACCCGAAGTGGGATGTCACAGGTGAACTCACATATGAACATACATTCACCAAACTTAATACAAAATGTCAAGCCATAACTCTCAGTCCAAGCCTTTAGTCTCATACCTGTCTAAAAGGAAATAAACGGTATGAGGGTGACTTAGTGAGGAACAAGGCAAAGCAATGGATGGATGTCTAGAGTCAATAATAACAATGAAGCTCGATAACACGAGACTATGGAAGCACAAAACAAGCCAGAATAAAGATAATGATCATTTTTCCCAAACAATAACAATTACCCGGTCGGGATGCTGTAACCGTCAACTCAAAAGGCCTGGGATCATCTCGACCAATGCTATTCGGGAGGTATAAAGTGTCTCAACCGATCACAGTTGGGAGGAAATACAGATGGCTCAGTTGGCTTGGCTTCAACTTGATCTAGACTGGGAACTCACTCCAGCCTTATTGCTCCACGAGCTAAAACAATTTAAGAGTGCAAGCCTAACAGACTATACATATCAAATAAAATAATTATGCATATCAGATTATCCTTATGCCTCCATAACAATACAATCGATCAATCAATAACAATTCAGTGGCATGAGCATGAAAGCTCGGCAATAACAATAACACAAGCATGACAGCTTGGCAAAAACAGTGGCACAAGCACAACGACTTGGCAAAACAACAGCACAAGCATAACAACTTGGCAAGGCTCTCGGCCCAACAATTCTCCTATATCATTTTCAATCAATATTTTGAATGATCAATTGCCAACAGGGCAGAATAACTGAACAATGATGTCCACATGTCAAATCCATGATATACTGATCAATCAAGGAAATCAATATGATATTTGACACTCAAAACACCAATTCAACAAGAATGATATAGTAACACTGTGAAAGTTCATGGCACTAGAACAGTAAATCAATGCGTTCAGAACGATTTTAAAGAAAACACAGGCCACTCAATCGTACAGCTCAGTTTCTAGAAAAAGAAATCAATTTTCACAAAGCTTCACAAAAGTCGATCTAGATAGTCATTTTCAATAAAACGGATCAAATATCAATCAATTTCAAATCAAGAGAACCTCACAGGGTTCGAGAATCAATAACAAATCACAATAGATATCAAATCAGCATAACCTAATGGGCTCAACGAAGACTATAGATTAAGCTCAAACAAATTAATAACCAATCAGTAGAACCCTTACAAGGGTAACAACAATCAACAGAGTACGATAAACAAAGCAATAATAACCCTCATGGGGGTTTATCAAGGAAATAATAGGTCCAAAGGTTGCCAGATTGGTGGATCCTCACCTTGTTAATCTCAGCAATAAGTCAGAATCCTATTGGTCTCCGGAACCCAAATCCTCATCACCTATTTAAAAGGATAATTTACAAATTAAACCCTCGTTCAATCCTGAATATCTATATCAGTCATACTTAATTATAATCAAATGAAATAATCCCCTAATAACATAACAGTTAGGGTCTTTCTCTTTAGCATCAATACTGTAGGATATATTATACATACTAGCTATAGGAAATATGTACGGGTTTCAACCTATACCATCAAAATAATACAATTGAGTCCTTAACTTACCCATTTAACCTTATAACAGATACTAGGTTAATAATAACAATTCAATTTTTTATAAAATCCCAAATTTTGTTACTTAAGTCACAATAACATAAAATTAGAGTTTTCTATACTTAATAAGCTATATAATCTATAGTTCACATGAAATAATATCAATTCGAGTTCAATAAACTTAATTATTGATCATGAACATTAAAATCTTATGCATGGTTGTTCTAATTGATCATTTCCTTCATTGAATAAGGAATACATGTATACAAATACATGCAACAAGCTAAATTCCATTTCCAGACAATTACCCAAATATTGAGTTGTCAAAAAAGAGGAACGATGATTAGCCCTCATGCATGGCTTCACCTCGTCGACACGAGCATTTTGTCCGGTCATCGCTGCTACAAAGTTTTGAAACCACCACCAAAAGCTACTCCTCAACCCCAGGAATCCAATACTCCAATTAGTTTTTCATTCTGACACCAGGGGGACGCTTTAATTGCTTGAAAATAGTAGCTTTGCCACCAACATCGTCGTGCGGTTTTTGTGAAAATTTTCCTCCTACAGTGGTCCGTTCAACAATTCGAGAGTACCGGAGTGATCCTTGAGCTCAGCCCAATAGAATGGTAATGATTTTAGCTGTCAAAATTCGCCAGAGTGACAACCCATTTTTCCTTCAATTTTCGTCGATTTCTTCTTAAATTTCTCCAGTGTTCTCGCCTGAAATGAGTAAGGGTAGGTGATTTTTGAGTTTAAGGTAGTAGGGTGATGGTAATTGTTGGTTGATATAAGGTGGCTCATGGTGGTGGTGAGGTTTCGCCGGTGGTGAAGGGATGGGGAGTGCACGGTGATGAAGATGATGAATGGAGGGGGAGAAAATAAAAAAGAAAAACTTATTTTTATGTTTAAAATTTTTCATAATCACAATTGAGCCCCCTAAAATTTCTGTTGGCCAAACTTAAGTCCTTCAAACCAATACTTATCTCAATTGAGTCCTAGCATTTAATGGTGGCTTCACATTGGATCCAAGTCTAATAAAATTTCAAACATTAACCCCTATTAGAAATAAAATGATGAAATTTAATCCTCTAAACTTATATTTAAGCCCTTGAACTAACAAAATATACATACATATATATATATATTTATTGTTTTAGATATTATTTTAATTATCAAATTTGGAGAATTCAAAAATTATTTTAAAATTCTCGGGATGTTACAATTACACTATTCAAAATAAGATAATACTGTGTTTGGGGTTTAGGATTATGTATTTTGGATATGTATTTATTTTATCAATTATTTATATGGATATAAGGATTAAATAATTGGTCTACTCAATTTACTAAACTACCCATTATAATAAGATAAGTTCAAATCCCAATATCTTCATTTATGTGTATAATTGTCAAATGACTAATTTCCTTTTTCCACTTTCATTTTGGATTACACAATCTAGATCATCTTGGGGAGATTAATTATCAATTGAAAATAGGACTGTGGACCGGGCCCTTTATCTACCCTGGGCTTTTTTTTCACTTCATCCAAAGGGGCTTGATATATAATTTGTTAAGCCCCATCCAACAATCCAAACGTGCCCTAAGTGAATTACTCATCCTTGTCTAGTTACTTAGACATAATGACTGAAAATATTGGAGGTTAAAATTGGAACTTACTTGGTGCTCACTTACACGTAGAGGTGTCAAATGAACTGGGCTGAGCGTTTAACAGATGGTTAATGGCGGTCCCGGGCCAAACCGAGCCGGCTCGTGGGCCATTCGTGGTCCTGACCGTGACGGGCTGAAAATTGGAAAGTTCGGCTCGGCTCAAAACCAACCCACTATATAGGTGAGCAGGTTTAATTATGAGCCGAGCTAGGCGGTCCGGCTCGTGAGCCAGCTCGCGGGTTGGCCCACGAGTTTTTTTTTTTTTTTCCTTTGAAAATGAATTTAAAAATTTGAAGTTTTCATATTTATGTGATTATTAATATTTTTTTCAACACTTATACTTTTTTAAAAGACTTAATAATTTATACTTATGTGATTTTTAATATTTTACATCACTTAAATTTTTATAAAAAACTTAAAAATTTATACTTATATTAATTTTTTTTTTATAAATTATATTTTTCCGAAAACATCAGCAAATAAAGTGGTGAGGGGTTTGGCATGGACCCCTCTACCCATCATTAATTTAGAAAAGATAATTACATAGAGGTGGATTTGACCAAACTCTAAATGAAAGTACATAATAATAAATAAATAAATAAAAAGATAAACAACTTTGTAATATCTAAACATCTAAACATGTATAATGATAAATCGGTCATTTACTTAAGTGATCTAAATCGCTCTCGGATTGAGATGCGATGGTGGATGCAGTTTCAAGCCATTCTTCATCTTCTTCTTCAAATTGAGGCAATATGGTCTTCGCCTTTCTCATATTTTTGTTTCTATACTCTTGGTCTAACCAATCCTTCCAAAGAATACAAAACTTGATCGAATTGAGTTTTAACCATGATCTTGTATTGGTCAATGTGCGCTTGCCCGCACTAAAGGCACTCTCGGATGCCACCGTCGACGTTTGAGGTGCAAGTACGTCTCGAGCAATGCATGAAAGAATTGGATACACTTTAGCATTATCCTTCCACTACTCTAACACGCTGAATCCTTCATAGTCTTCTTCACATGTGTTTTATAAATATAGCGATATCTCCGTGCTACTTTCGGGTCTTGAGCTTGATGGTCTTTCATTCATCAAATTACCTAAAGATGCAAACATTCCTCTTTTGCTAGTAGATGGCCATTGCGTACCTACATGCATTTGTCCTATCCCACAATTTTGACTATAAACACTATACAAAATTTTCAAAATATCTAAAATTCTTGTTTTTTCTTCTTCATAGTTAAAATCCTCATGAAGTATAAAATCATTATATTTTTGCATTAATACAACACACATATCTAACTTTAATTTAGGATCTAAAACACTTGAAATAATTGCTATGTAGGGTATTTTTTTTCATAATACTTAAGAATTTTTTTTCCCATTGCACAAATTACTTCACTTAAATGTTTATCATATCTATGATTATCAAATAATTGAGCAATTTCATATAGTGTACATAATACCAAGTTAGATGTTGGATAAAAATGACCGGACATAATTTTGGTTTTATCATTAAATGTTTGAAGAAGTGGAGCAAGAACTTCCACAATATCCCAATCTGCATCATGCAAAAATGGTTCACCATAATCATCAAACATTTCTTTATTACAAAATTCACTAATTATATGACAATAAGGCATTTCCTCACTAAGCATTCTATATGTAGATTTCCACCTATGTTGAGTTTATAAGTAAGGAATTACAAATCTTGTCCTACGGTCTTGACAAAATCTTTTATATTCTTGTGTTCTAACTGATGAAGCCATAATATGTGTTAAAGCACTTCTAATTTTACCTACCGAAAAATTAATTTTTTCTAAACCATCTTGACAACATAAATGAATAATATGACAAAAAAATCTAACATGGGAAAAAAAATACCATTTTCTAAAGGGTCTATTAATTTAACTAATTCCCTTGCGGCAGATGTATTATTACATGCATTATCAAAAGACATAGACATAACTTTATCAATTAATTTCCAACCCCTAAGGCAATCTCTAATTATTTCATAAATATGAATACTCGTATGGGGATGATCAAGTTGTCGAAATTCAATTATTCTCTTTTGCATGTACCAATTATCATCAATCTAATGAGCCGTAACACATAAATAATGCAAATTGTCTCTACCTAACCACATATCGGATGTAAAAAAAACTCTACATTTCAAATTATCAAAAATTTCAGTTAAATTTAAAATTTTTGCTAAATATTGTTTATACCCATCATCATAGCAAGTGTTACGTGAAATGGGTTTATAAGCCGATTGTAAATACATTTGATTATATATAGTTACTAATTCATTTTATGGCATAAGTAAAAGGTAACTCATTTTGTACAACTAATCTACATAAGCCTATCTCATATTTTCTTGACTATATCTCCAACTTTATAGCTCGCCCAATTCATTTCGATAAAGTTGTGATTAACCCTCTACCCCCACACCCTCTTCATTCCAACCCGGATGATGAGTGTCTAAATGTCTTTTAATTATACTCCTTCCACCTCCTTTTTTATGTTTATAAACTGCACGATAAATTTTATAATGCACCGAACCAGGTGGACCAATATCTATACATTTCCATACATCACTAGTTAATCTTCTTTTCTTATTCCCATGTATATCATTATGTGTGTCACTATCATCGGGTGCTGGTGTTTCATCATCATGTAGGGGGTTTTCTTCATCTATTCTATCGGTAGTGGGATGATATTGTTCTTGTAATTCGGTATTATGCAAAGTTGCGGGTGTTTGTGCAATAAAATTATATTCTTCCATGTTTAAATTACATTCTATATAATATCGGGCCGTAGAACTAGAAGAAGAGGGAGGGAATAGTAGTAGGTCTTAGGGGTGGGTCTATAAATTGATGACTAGTACTACGCCTAGCAGGTTGAGTGGAGGGACAAATTGAGGGGTCATTTAAAGGAGAATGTTGGTCTATCCTCGGAGGGGCCGTAGAGAGACTACTAGTTTTTTTTATTTTTAGAACTACTAGCAAGATTAAAAAATTTCTTCATTTTTATAATCAACTAAATATGAATAATTAACAAATAAAATTCACAAAGATTAACACACAAATTAAATTGTAAAAAAAGGATAGATGTTACTGTAAAAGACGTAATAACAATTAAGAAGTTGCAACTTGATACACCACCATTCACGGCTCCACGAAGTAGTAAATTGATAGACCTCCATTCAAAGCTCCACCAAATAAATTTAAAAATATGTACAAAATGAATAAAAGATATAATTTATTTATAAATTATTAGATTAGAGAGAAATTGAGAAATTGTATAATAAGAAATAAAATTTTAGAATATTTGAGGCTTTAGAGATTTGGGAGAAATTGAAAGATTTGATAGAAAACATTTTTATTACAAATGACCACTATTTATAGTGGTCATTTGTTATTTTTGAAAAAAAAAAAAAGAGAGAGAAGCAAATTGCTGCCAAGCTAAAATTGCCGCCAGCGACAGCAATTTAAATGCTAAATTGACCGTTAGCCAATGGCTAGGCCAGCGGTCAATTTACTTAAACTAGTCGTATTGCAACGACTACTTTCCCTTTTTTTATTTTTATTTTTATAATTTATAATTTTTATAAATTTATAATTTATAATTTAAAAATTAAAATTTCTTAATTATTGATTTATACGTTTATAAACTAATAAATATAAATTGATAATTTATAATTTAAAAATTATAAGTTCTTAAATTTTTAAAAATTATAATTTATAATTTAAATTAAAAAAAATATTGCGGGCTAAGCAGGCTAGCCCGTGAGCCGGTTCGTTTAGCCCGTGAGCCAGTTCGTTTAGCCCGTGAGCTAGGCTATCCCATGGTCCTTCACGGTCCGCGGGCTGAGCCGATCCTAAGTTGCAAAATTTCAACTCGAGACAGGTTTTCAAGCGAGCCGGTCTAGCCCAACCCATATTAAAAAATTAAACGAGTCGAGCTGGGCCGATTTTTTTGCGGGCCGGGCCGGGCCAAGCAGGTTAGTTGGCCCGTTTTGACACCTCTACTTACACGTAATACTAGGGGTATAAACAAACCGAGTTCAGTATAAATCTAGTAAGCTCAAGTTTGGTTTGTCCATTAACTCGTGAGCTTGACAGCCTAATCAAGCTCGACTCATTAGATAGACAAAGGCTCGAGCAAATAGAAAAGCAAAAAAACTCGATTCATATAGACTCGGATGAGCTCAAGCTCGTATCGGCTTGTATTTGCTTGAGCTTATTTAAACTCAAAATAAGATCTATAATTATAAACTTTTCAAATAATTTTATTATTTTCCTAAAAATAAAAAATATATTATTATGGAAAAAATTCAAAATTGATCATGTAACTTAACCCTAATGAAAAAGTAAAACTTTAATATTTTAGGCAACAAATCAAGCCCGAATTACATTTGCGAGCAGCTCGCATCTTCATGATAGCTGATTTGGCGCCACGTGGTGCTACATGTTGCCTAATCATCAAATGTATCACCACTTTCCTATGTGGCTTGTAATTTGGCAATTCAACTTGCCACTTCAAAAAATAAAAATTAAAAAAATAAAAATGCAAAAAAGCATAAAAAAAATAAACTTACATATAGAAACCAAAAAATCAAGATATTAAAAACTAGTACAAATAAAAATGCATAAAACTTGAAAATAAAAATAAAAATGCAAAAAAATCAACAACAAATAAATATACCTCCACGCTTTTTATTTGAAGTACATATATACAAATATAAATGTATATTACCCAAAAGATATTTTAAAATATAAATATATTTTAAACACACACACACACACACATACCCCAGCCTCAACCCCTCTCCCTCCACACCCCATCCTCGGGTTGCCATGGCTATGGCAGCCATGGGCAGTCGTGGCCAGCACATTTGGGTGATGGCCAAGCCCAAGCGGCCATTGCCAGCAAATCTGGTTGTGGCGGCCACTGGCCAGTAGATCTGGCCTTGGTTGCTCGTCTATGGATGTTGTGCCAGATCTGGCTGTGGCCACCTAGCGATCGATGGCCTAGTTGGGGAGAGGGGGAGTGTGCATGGCTGGTTTAGGGGGAAGGCTGAGAAGGGTGTTGCTGTGCACGACCATTAACATGGGTGGTTGCCTGGGCAGTGGCGGTGGCTAGCAGGCGACCATGTTAGGGGTGGGTGTTTTGGGTGGAGGGAGAGGGTGGAAATGGAAAAGGGTGGGGTAATTATATATATGTATATATATATATATTTATAAATTTAATATTATTCAGTAATTTGTATTATATAGTTAAGAGCATAAATTTTAAAATTTTAATTTAATTATTTTTAATTAGAAAATTTAATTAACTTATTTTGGATATATTTATTATTTTAATATTGTTGAGTATATAATTTAAAATATTAAAATTATATTTTCTTAGAATAGATTTAGATATTATATTTTTAATTATTTATTTATTTTATATCTTAATTAAATTCAACTAAATTTAATGAAATTATTTTAAATATCTTTATTATTTTTATAATATTTGGTTTTTTTTTTTTTTTTACAAAATGAGAAATTATGGGGTTTTGTTTTTCCTAATGAATGTGTTTAATCATTTATTCCTTTTTTTTTTAATTTGGTTTAAAATTTTGTTTTTAATTTTGATGATTTTTTGTTTTTTTCTTTTTCTGTGTCCAAATGTAAATATTATAGTGATGTGGCACAAGAATTGACAAAGCATATGCGATGTAGGAGAAAGGTAAATATTTAGGTTGACAGAGTGCCATGTGGCGCCAAATCAGCTGCCACGTAGATGCTAGCCACTTGCAAATGTAATTCGGGCTTGATTTGTCCTCAAATTGCTAAATTTTTAAAGGAGGTGTACCAATTTTGCAGTCCAAAAAGTTAAAGTCCTACTTTGCTAGTAGGATCAAGTTATGGGACCCATTTTTCATTTTTTCCAATTATTCTTATTATTACTACTACAACCACAACCACAACCACCACCACCACCACCACCACTACTATTACTATTAGGTATCTTTAGGGCATGTTCTCTTGGCTTTTGGGTGTTTTGTAGAAAATATTTTAGGAGAATGGGTTAATTTTTGGGAAATATTTGGAGAGTGTGCCTTTTTTTTGTGTGGAAAACATGGAAAATGAATTGAGAATGAGTTGTTTGTTCTTTTGTGTTTTTAGGGGAGACAAATTTTATTGTTGATGTCAAATTAGTTGCTTTTTGGTTGGGTTTAAAGGGTGAGAATGACTTATATATATATATATGTAATGATTGAAATATGATTGTTGGGTGTTTTGTAAATGAATTGTGATGGTTTTTGGGGTATTGAAATTTTATTTTTTGGAAGAAGAATTTGAGAACATGTACCTATTTTGTAATTGTTTTGGGAGAATGAAATTTTTTTGGGAAAAGCAAAAAGAACAATCCGTTATAGATCTTATTATGTAAGCCCAGGTTGTAACTACACATACATACATAAATACATATATATAATAAAAAAACTTATTTAGGCCACAAGATTTTCGAGTCGAATACTGTTGAACTCGATTTGGTTCACTTGACTAACAAGCCGAGCTCCAGCTTGGCTCAATATAAGCTCGAAAAAATTGAGCCAAATTTGAGCTTTCATCCAATTAAGCCCAAACATTCGTAAATTGTCTGATCTCATTTATACCTCTACATAATACATTCTCCAAGTTGCAGTTGCCAATGCGCTGAAATTGGTTGCATTATTGCAAACCATATTAAGCTTGAGACAAAAATCTGATAATTTTTTTTTTTTGGGTCTTAATAGCTATCTTTGTTTGGATTTTGTCCCAATAAAGTGAAGAACCATCAACTAGGAACTACCAATGGATATAGCAACATAGTTGGCTTTTTTTGAAGTTTTAACAACTTTTTCTTCATTACATTCTTTTTTTGAAGTTTTAACAACTTTTTATTCATTACATTCAACATCCTAAGCAACATAAGTATCATTTGTCTTGTTTTTTCACACACTTGAGGTCTTTCTAAGCAAAGAAACCATACCTATTATTCATGAAAGCACAACCATAAAATCTCATATTTGGATTTTCATCAGTCTATGAGGTTTTCAATGGGGATGGTGCACCACAAAAATAATGGCACATTTACTTGCAACTATTTTTCTTTCTTCTCCTGCAAAAATCTATCGGAGCTCTCATTGGGAGTAAAAATCCAAACAAGGCTAACATATGGGACCAAAAAAGCTCAACTTAACAGCCACGTGAGTTGCTTCGTTAAGTTCTAGATGGAAGCCCGTTTGAGTCCTCAAATTGAAAAAAAAAAATTGTACTTATTGGATGCAATGTGCGAAATTGATAAAGAATGGGATCAAAATTAAAACAGGTCTAACTTATGGGAACAAAAATACAATTTACCCTAATAAATTATGTTGGCCTAGTTTAGGGACAAAATTTTCGAAATACAGTTTTTTGGACAAATTATATTTATGCTTCATTTTTATTTTTCATTGAAACCTTATTAGATTGTAAACTTAAAACAAAATTTAAATTTATCCCCAACACTTCTGCCCAAAATTAGTGTGAGTAGCACACGCCATGTGTTGTACTTGTACTTGTCTTTGGGTTGTTATATTTGTCTCAACAAAAATATATTGAGAAAGTACTAGATCGTGTTGGGATAGATAAGTTCAAGCTAGATAGTACTCTACTCGCAACTCGTTAATTTCAAGACTTTTTGGGTTGTTGTACTTATCTTAGTAAAAATATATTGAGAAAGTACTAGATCATTTTGGATGGATAAGTCCAAGCTAATTAGTATGCCACTCCCAGCTCATTTTAGGCTCTCATTAGATTTATCACTGAGTACTAAGGAGGAAGTGGAGCACATATCTAATGTGCAATATGCTAGTATAGTTGGTAATTTGATGTACATCATGGGGTGCACTAGGCCAGATATTTCACATGCTGTAGTGTTATGAGTAGGTACATGCATAAGGCAGGGAAGATGCATTGGCATGCAGTGAAATAGATTATGAGGTATCTAAGAGGCTCTATTGATGGATGTTTGAGTATACTCAACTGAATTCTACTACTATACTTGTTGGTTATGTAGATGTGGATTATGCTGGAGATTTGGACAGTAGGAGGTCTATGACACTATGTGTTTTGTGTTTTGGGTTGTACTATTTGCTGGAAGGTGATGGGTGTAGTCATCAATTGCATTGTTCACAACAAAGGCTGAGTACATGACTTTAGGTAAAGGCATGAAGGAAGTTATTTGGCTAACGTAGTTGGCTGATGATATGTGTATGAGTTTTTATATTAGTATTGTATTTTATAATAGTCAGAGTACCATACAATTGTCAAAGAATCAAGCATTTCATGAGAGAATAAAGCACATTGATGTGAGGTATCAATTTCCCAAGGATATGGTGTCTGAAGGTGTTGTCTTAGTTGACAAGGTTGGAACTAAGGATAATTCGACAGATATGTTGACGAAGACCATTTTGGAATCAAATTCAAGCATTACTTGGATTTAATAAACATTTTCAGACTCAAATGATTGCCCTTTTAGGGAGGACAAAGATAATGGATGGAGCATTTTAAGCCAAGGTGGAGATTGTTGAATGTGCCTTGAAATTCAAGTTGAAAATAATGAAAATAGCAAGAAAAGATGAAAATGATATGGAAATAATGTGACGAGACAAAAATAATGTAGAAACGCGGCATAGCCGGCAATGGCAGGCATGCAGCAAGGGTGCCCAAGCGTGTAAAGGCGCTAGGGCATGTGCGCGAGGCACCCTAGCGCTTGTTAGGCAGACATCGTCGTGCCGGGCACAACCAACCTGCATCTAGGCGTGGGAGCTGCTGTCCATCTTGGAAAGATAGCATCTTATGCATCCCCGAAATAATTGTTGTGCATCAGGGCGCATGATAGAGGCCTAACTGGCCATTTTTCGACCTAAGCTTATATTTAATCAATTTTCCCCTATTTTTGAAAAATGATTCAATTCAAATTAGTTCTAGACTATTTTTGAGATTTTTTTTCTCTATCAGAGGTTAGAACGGGAGTGTTAGGTGTTCTATGAGATTTGTGGGGCTTGAATTTTTATTTGACACTTGATTTGAGATTAATAAAATTAATCTCTTTATTAGTGGGAGTAGGTACATCATCAAACTACGTTAAATCTTGTATTCTTCCATTGAATTACTTTGCGAGTATTTTCTAATTATTGTTATTTGGTCGTTTTGGGTTACAATATAATAATTATTTAAAAGCTATTTATTTAATAGTAGAATAATTATTTAAAAGCTATCTATTTAATGTACTATTTCGAATAGTACATTAAATCGACATGATTTTTGAAGGCAAAATTACAAAATTGATCCTATAACTAAATTCTACTAAAAATTTTGGACTTTATCTATTCAGACTGCAAGATTGATACAACACATCTTGAAATTTGGTAATTTGAGGACAAATTGGGCCTAAAGTCATCATGCAGCAGCATGAGCCTATGTGGCTTTTGATTTGGCACCATGTGACACCCTATCATCAGACTTATCCTTTTTCTCTCCTATGTGGCAATGATGTGGTAATTCAACAAAAACATAAAATAAAAATATAAAACAAACAAAAAATACATTAATATATACAAAATAAAAAAAGACATAAAAATAGAAAAAAGCTAAAAAATGCATTCATACAAACATAGATAGATACATATATATACATATATGCCCGGCTCAGGCATTTGCATGGGTCAGCTGCAGGATGACCGTGGCACGTGCGGCTGTGGCCAAGCGATCGCCAGGCCCAAGTAGAGGTGCCCATTGGTCCGCAGCCAAGTTAAGGGGAAAGAGGGGAGGGGTGTGTTGGTTAAACTATTTTAGAATATTTATATTTTTAATATTATTATGTAATTTATAATTATATAATTAAGAGGATAAACTTAAATTTTATTGCTTAATTTTTGTTTTATTATATTTGAATTAATAAATAAAATATATTTATATTTAATCGAACCATTTTAGATATATTTATAATTTTAATGTTATTATGTAATTTAGAATTATATAGTTAAGAGAATAGATTTAAGTTTTTAGAGTTTAATTTCTATTTTATTTTTAATTTAATAAATAAATTCAATAAAATTTAATTAAATTTTAGATATATTTACTAATTTAATATTATTAAATATGTAACTCAAAATTATTAAAATTATATGGCCTAAAGTGATGAATTAGATTTTTAAAAAATTTTAGAAGATAAATTTGTTCAAATAAAATCTTACAAATTTGAGGGATGTTTGATATTTTAAATTCTTATGTGTAAGTTTTAAATCTTTTTCAAAATTCAATTGCATTTAATTTGATGATTTGGCAAGTGAGGTAGACGTCTATGTATGTATATGATATATATATACACACACATAAAAGTATATAAATATTTTTTTAACGATTTTTTTATCTTTAATTTTACTTTTTACTTTTTGCTGTTTTTGGTTTTTATGTATTTATTTTTTAGTTTCTTGTGCAAATTTTTCTTTTTTTTTTTTTTTTTGTTTGAGTGTAATAAATGTGCTAATGTGGCAAAAGGAGTTGTCACACCATATGCCATGTAGGAGAGAAGATGATGTATGGACTGACACGATGCCACATGGAGCCAAATTAGACGCCATGTAGGCTTGGGTTGCTGCTTGATGACTTTCGGGCTCAATTTATTCTCAAATTACCAAATTTTAGGATACGTTGTATCTATCTTGCTGCTTGAAAAGATAAAGTTCAAAATTGCTAATAAGGCGTAGTTATAGGACTAATTTTACAATTTTGTCATTTTTAAACAATAAATCAAGTTCGTCAAAATATATGTTCCAAAATATAAATATCAAAATATATCAATAATTTTCACAATAAGCTATTGGAGGGCCTGTGATTTTTTTTGCTCATATGAAATTCTTATTCCTTGTACTCTAAGTTGCCTACTTGGACAAAACAGAATCGCATGACTGATTTCATCCCTTTCATGTAGCTAACCTCCAGCTGATGTGAGGCATAACCCTTCCCTTTTATTTTTTTTATTTTTTTATTTTTTTGTGCTGGGGTGGGGGTGGGGGTGGGGGTATTTGGTGGAAGTCATAACTAACAGCCTGATACGCCTAATTGTCTTTCTAAATCTAACCATGGCCCCAAAACAAAATTTTCTAGGGTGTCCTCTAAGGTAATAGAACTTCCCAAGAACTAGGGGTGTAAATAGATATTAAATGGATTTGATACACTGTTTTCATATTTGTATTCATTTAATTATTTGAGTATTCGAATATAGATATGGATTTGACGGATATTTAAAATGATATCCTAATTCGTATACGTCAAATATCGATCATATTTGGATATATCCATATTCGATTATAATTATTCAGATGCATTCATATTTTATTAAACTTATCCAAATTTGAATTATTATTTTATATTCATATTTGATAATAATTATTTAGATATCCATTTACGAATATCTAGATACGTGAATCTATAAACCTATAACAAATACATATTTTAATGAATAGAAGAAACTATACAATTTCAATAAAACGAAAGTAATCAAACAAATAACATAATTTCTAATTAATAATTGACTTTATAATTAATTATTAATACTTATTAATAATAATAATGACATTAAAGTATATTAATTATGAAGTCAACCAACAATAATTATGTTGATTAACTTTATTCTTCAATTTTTTCTCTATATTACAATAATTTTTTAAATATATTCTTTTTTCTCCCCAATTCTTCAATTATATTATATATATATATACATATATCAATTATAAGATTTTTATTGAAAAATATAAATAATATATTATTTAATAAATATATATTAGGATCGGATATTAAACGAATTGGATACGCATTTACCACATTTGTATCTATTTATAATCAGATATCTACTAATCAGATACGGATAATATCCGCCGCTTTAAACAGGTGCAGATAAATTTTGTATAAATAGATACGAATGCGAACGGTAAATAAATTTTTGAATATCCATTTACAGCCACACCAAGAACATCCTCAAGGGTAAAAGATACATATAATGAATTTTGAACGGCATATTTTTGTCTCATATCACATCCATCATACATAAATCAATTAATACGAATTACAGTCAGAAACATTGTAATTGAATCTCAAGATAATCTTGAATTGTAGTAGTGCACTCGTTCCAAATATCAAATCACATTATATATATATATATATATATATTCAATAATCAAGAAATTTTGGAAAGGACGTTTCTTGAGTACATCCCAGCAAATTTTGATCTTTTTGTAATGTCTTAACATATTTATCATAGTCAAATTATCATGAAACATGAGTCAAGAATCATTCAATGAAGTAATAGAAGTATATAGGTTCTTTCTCCAGGAAGAAATTCTCGCAATAGCAAATATAAAGCTCACTTGATAGATGTGTGAACTGGTGCAATTTTCCAGTGGTTTTGGTTACTCGTGCCCTCGTTTCTTAATCAATTTAAAATTTTGTATAAGATAACCTGGATTTGTGTTGTATTAAAATTTTCTAAAAACCATAAATATAAACATGTCCAGCATCTTAGTTAGGTTTTCATATTTAATTTATTTCATTCAATCGTATTCTCCTAACTTTCTTTTTGTAATGAGAGGCATTAGATAACTAGATGTGGCGACTCTTAATTTGATGAGTAGCTAAGGGGATTATTAGTACTATTGTCTTTATTTCATAACATCATTGAGATCTCATTTGAGGCCCTGATGGAAATCTGATGATAAGTTTGAGTTTATCTAGCTCTGCTATGGTCAACAACTCAGTTATCCTAAATTTTTCGATGTCATCGTGCATCATCTCATTGATCATTTTAACAAGTCTCTCAAATACTAACTTAATTCATGATAGATTCGTGCCTAACTAAGCCTTATTAGCTAGTCTGATTTCATATAATATCTTATTATCCGTACCTAATATATTGGTTAATTGATTTGTTTAATCCTTCTCGTTAGGATTGCCCTCAACTTCACTTTATTTCAATTGATATAATTCTTCTTAAATCTTAATGTTAAAATATCTATGTAACTCATTCTCATTCTCATTAGATATTTAGGTATCTAAATAAGTTTTATTCATTTTATTTCGAAACATCACTTAAATGTTTTATAATTTAATCCAAAAGTCAAAATTACTAATACAAAAGTATTGATAGCTATACCTTTTGGCCATATTTTTTATGGTCATTTGATTCATTAACATAAGTCTCACTTATACTTCTACCATACGTGTGTGTGTATATAAAAAAAAATAAAAAAATTTCTGGCCGTACTGATCGTCAAAGATATATATGTATTGGAAATTATGCAACTATACGGTTTTCATTTTTTCTTCATTCTTTTTATTACTTTAATTACGAAGATCAGAGAAAGACTTTGAAACCCAAAAAGAACACAAATATAAGCTTTTATAATTCAAATGAAGAAAGTATTACAAGGCTAATACTCGTTCTCCGACTTTATAGAAATCAGGCAATGATTTCCATCCACTGCCTTTTATTCAAACAAGTAGTTGTACAATATATATAATCTTCCATGAGGAAAATGCTTATTCTTTTCCAAGTAAGTCGAAGGCTTTGTTTTTCCACTAACTCCTCAAACCCTGCAAGAATTGTAGAAAAATAATTTGTAATTCAATTAAAAAAAAAAAAAAAAAGAAAAATGAAGATTCAAGAAAAGTCAAAAGAGGTTAAAGGAAGAAGTTGACAAGTTGTTTTTTGCCTCCAAGAGGATAAGGATTAAAGTAGCAAAGTTCATCTTGAATTTTACTTCCAAGAGAACCATATACAATTGTGTACAAATTATGATGTCTACATATATGTGTGTAGTATGTACTTGAAAAGAAGATAGAATAGAAGTATAGAGAGAGATAGATGTAAGAAAAAAGAGTGAAAAACATCTTGTAACCAAAATTATTCCAAAGTTGTATTGCATGAACTTAAAAAAAAATAGTGTAATATTATATTGTTACATAAATCTTATCCTCCTAATTATTAGTTCTCTCTCAAATCTTACATTTACACCCAACAAGAATTCCGAGGGAATTTCAGACTGTAGTGGTTTTTGTGATTAAAGAACGAAAAAACTGCATATATATATATATATATATATATTTGTCTATATATAATTATATTTCTATGTAGGCCGTATGGTCTGTTCAGAAATTAGATCACTCACTGGTTATATTCAATTAGGATTTTTCCGGCATTAGGATCAGCAATCATGGCGAAAGCTTCCTGAGAGAGATCCAACTGGTCGGATTGGCATCCCGGGCAAAGATCAACGACTTTCACTGTGATTTCACCGTTACGGCAAGGCTGAGGTACACCTTGGTTGGTGGGTCCAGTGCACCTAATTCTGTAACTTCTTCCACATGCCGCACGATTGTTGAAAATAGCAGCATTAGCTGCCACTATCATCGTGCCCTGGTCTTGGAATCCATAGCACGAAGACGCTGCAATATTCGATCATGAAAAAATAAATATCATATATATATATATATATATATGTAACTCAGACCAAATAAACATTATTCTAACCTAATGAAAACTGACTTTTTTTGAGAAAATTAAGGTCAGTAGTTTTGAGAGAGGACGAGTGAACTTACGAACATAAGGGGGAGTGTAGAAAGTGGCAGTCCCAGAAATAGCACAGGCAATGGAAATTAGAGTACTAGCAACCAGTGCCAATATTAAAACTCTTTTTCCGATTGCCATTTTCAACGTAAATAATTTTCTGAATAAACTCCTAACTAATTGCTTTCTTCTTTAATTTGTATATTTTACATTCAAGCAACTAGGAAATGTTATCCTATTTGTAGGGTAGGATGATCAGGTCATCTATTACAGTTATCGGTCTTCACACGTTTTCTAGTACTTGACCTTACGAATGACTTTTCCGAATGGAAACAAACGCAGAAAAATTTTGTTTGACAATGCATGGTCTTGTAAAGAGTTGATATTTTGTTTTGCGATTTACTTCGAACAATAAATTTGCACCAAATTATATATCCATGTAGAGAGATATACATGCGTATGCTGCACTGATTTTTTTATTCCTTGTATTTTTAACTTCAGCTGATCATATTCTTTATTTTTATTAATGCTTCATCTTTTATTATAATTCTTTATTAATGCATTATGATTATACACAATAATAATCAATTCTAGAGGACTTACGCAAGGTGATATTAATTTGAGTTAGGCATGTCAATAGATAGGGTATCACCCTATTCAGACCTGTATCTTAAAATACCTAAAGAAAAATATATTATAGTTTACTCTACCATAACATATCCAAAATAATAGGATCATAACCCTACTCTACCCTATCTAACCCAAAACTCATTGGGTCTAGTTTATTGTACTTATGTTTTTAATGTATAAACTAATTTTCTCAATATATATAAAAAAATATTATTTAGCATCTGATACAAAAAAAAAAAATAAATTCTACATTTAATTTAATTTAGTCATTAATTTAATTTAATTAATATTTATTTTTAATTTTTCATTCATTAATAAAGTTTTTATTAACAAAGTTTATTCCAGGGACTATTAATTTTAATATTAATAGTTTTATTAATGAAAACTATATTTTAATGGTTACTATTGCTATTGTACTATATATATTAACTTTGTTAATTTAATTTAATTTTTAATGAAGAAAACTATTTAACTGTTACAGTTCATTTACATATTGTAATTTTTATATATAAAAAATTTATTATTAGTATAAATAATTTTTAGGTTAATAGGTTAAATTTAAATATAAGGTAATGGATAATTTTTGGGCATGAGTATATGAGTAATTTGTGAATATACACTCTACACATATCCATTACATTATCTTTAATTGATATAGGTACGGATATAGACATGGGTATGCCTTACCCATTTACATACCTAATTTGAGTACTATCAGGACCAAGTTAAGTTGATGAATAAATGCTTTGAAAATTATGCACGGACGCAAGTGGCCAATAAACACTAGCCCAAAAATATCTACCCTCTCGTAAATGGGCATTAGTTGTCAAGGAAGGTGACAAAAGAGAATCTTTTTATTGCCCTGGAGAAGCACCAACAAAATACAAAATATTGAAATGCATCTACGAGATTTTCGTATAGCCCTTAGCCAAGACAGGTAAACTTTTTCTTCAAAAGTGCAACTCAGTGCCTCCTTCCCACATTTGCTTTATAATATTTTGGTGTTTTGTTGAATTTTGATTCTAAGATCATATCAAATATAAAATTATTAATTATATGTGTGTGTCTATATATATATATATGTGTGTGTGTTTATTTTAAGTTCTAACTTCTAAAGTTTATATACATATATTTCTGTTTATTACTTTTTACTATATTGTTTTTATATGTTTTAGGTATCAAATTAAAAGTTAGTAAATAGAAAAAGCAAATGTGATTTAATTCTAAGTTCACATTATTCATTTTTTGATTTAATTTTATATTATTTATTATTTTGATATCTAATTTTATATTATATGACAGGTAATTTAATAAATCATTTTTGAAAGAATTCACTATAACTAGAAATTAGATAAACTACTATTTTGATATTTAATTGTTAGTCTTATAAAATTTTGGTGTTCTATTGTGCATGACAAATTAAGATCTTGAGCCAAAAAAGTAAAAGCAGATAAGCAGCCTAATAAAATAAATAAACAAATAAAAAGGGAGGCCAATGAAACCAACAACTTAAGTCCACCAATTATTTAATTAATAAGTGTAGCAACTCTCAAAGTTAAAAAAAAAAAAAAAAAAAAAAGCATCTAAAGAATCATTTGCGAACTTGAGTTTTGACTCTATGCAAGCACATTTCAAGAGAAGAAGCCCAACATCACACTGATTTCCAAAAAGAACAAAATCCATTTTCGTGCAACATCATCTTAGCACCATTTGTGGGAACTCCCTTTTCATGTATAGAACGTTGAGGATGCAAACAAGATCCAAAGCTTTAGACTCTAGTGTCCAAGTGGCACCACGAGGTGCGAGTACAAAAAACAATCTATTAGAAGCCTAGTCTCATCTGGCAATGGAGGCGGTGGCCAATGTGTACCAACCACCAGAGGCAACACTCCTTGGAGGACCAACACTCTAAGTGACTTAAGAAGCAATAATGGTGCTAGTGGATAATGCCTCTGCACGAGCCGCAACCAATGTAATAGCCTAGTACACTGATGAGCATCACCTGTAGGAGCAATGTCAGTTCCCTCATTGTAGCCAAAAAGTATCATCATCCATAGAGGACAAAATCCAGGGCAAATAGAGAACGATGTACTATACCTCTTTGTTTCTCAACAGGTCGATGTGTAGTCTTCCATCTGAGTTGATCAATTATAAGAATTGCTTATTGCAAATTGGAGATCTAACTTAATCCACTATCCCTCAGTGCTTAAGAGGTGCAGAAGCAAATTCCTTCTCATTGCCTTTGCTTTCTCGAGATGTAGTCTCTTTTGCCCTGCCATTTTGGAGGAGTAATTCCCCATGGTATTAAGATCATCAACCTTTCGGAGTTTGATGACATAAGTTACTTAGGAATTCCTAGACGACTTTCTAGTGTGCTTGGAATTCTACAACCTCAGCGAAGTTGTTTAATGTAAGGTGCCTTGGGCCATACTTACCAAGTGCATTCTAACCTGGTTTAGTCAGATGCTGGCCGAATCTATCACCACCTAGGAATAGCTAATGCAACACTTCTTCCATAACTTTTTCATCAACCAAAAGTACCCTAAGACAGTGATCTATCTATTTATCATCAAGCAGAAAGATGGAAAAACCTTGAGAGATTATATCAATCAATTTGTCATTTGTGAGATCCCGCATATTAGCTAGGTGTTCCTACCTAATATTATTCAATAAAACTTGAAGCACCAAAATTCCATGAATCCATAGTGGGAAATCCACCAACCGCCTCAGAGGAACTTTCCTTTTAAGTGAGGAAGTATGTATATATTAGGGAAGTGGTGACCCGGTAGCATGCTAATAAGTGTAAGACACAGAAAGAAAGAGGCAACACCAATAAAAAGCTTAAGGACATCTAATGTAGCCTTCCTAGATCATTCTTCATATACACTAGTGGATATACTGGTTGTTACCAAACAACATGGTGGGTTTAATCTATCACCCCTCAAAGATAAAAAACAACTCTACGAGATAATGCTCAAGAAGTGGTGTTGTTTCCACCATGATTATGGGTATACCATTAAGGTGTGGCCAAATCTGAAAGACAAGATGGAGAAGCTTATTCAAATGTTGGTACTAGAAAGAATATGTGCCTTGACAGTCCAAAGAAGTGGTTTGAACTAAGTTACGATAGAAACTATCAATGCTCACTTAGAAAATAGTTGTAGTAAATTGAAAGGCAGTGTCAACATGAAACTGATAGCTTGCTTATTGCTGGTATCATCTCAGTAATCTCAAAAGGATTCACAATAGGTGATTTCTCTTATGTAAGGAAGGCACTCACAAAAGTAGCCAAGCATGCACCAACTTTTATCTTGAACCAACTCTGGACATTTATGAAGTGTGCACCACTTCCTAGTATTACCTTTAGAGAAGAAGACATTTAAATAAGATGAGGTGAGCAAAATGATATACTGGTGATCTCAGCCTCCCTCACCAACTTCTGGGTGAAGAAAATTTTGGTAGATAGCAAAAGCTCAACAAATATCATCTTCTATGACATCTTCCTCTAGCTTGGCAAAGATAACGGACAACTACAAAAAAATTGACACCCCCTTAGAAGGTACAATAGTGAGACTACAGAAGCACTCGGAGATATATCTCTCATTCTTTCCTCTGGCATTCATTCCCGAAGGATCATGAAGATGGTAAAGTTTTTTAGCAATCAAGGTCCATTTGCTTATGATATTTGGAGGTTTGCCTATAACCTATTTTGGATAATAGTATTAACTCACAATATGAAGATGAGGCATTCCACTTTTAGTGGAATTAGAAAAGTAATTGAAGACCAACATACTTAGGTAGTACTACGACAATATTTGAAAGGGGTAAGAGTTCTTGCTACCAACCTAGATGGTCTTGGAAGGTAACACAAGAATAGCGTAGGAGATAAAGCTAATGGCCTAGCCCTAAAGGATAATACTATTGTAGCACCGGTATAGGAGGTCAACCCTTGAAGGGAGAAACCTGAGCAGTGTGAGCACAATAGAAGAAACCCTTAGGATTGAAAAAGCTACCTTAATAACTTAGATAACATTGCAGAGACATAGAAACTTTCCAACTTTAATAAACGTGCCCTTTGAGCTGCTATAGACTTGCTTTCATAATAACTTTGTTTATTTCAATATATTAAGCTTCCCTTTCAATGTTTAAATTTCTTTTCCAAGAACTTAGAATGAGTTTACGCCTTGGCTAGGGAGAGATCGTTCCAAATGGAACTTGATAACCTCAACCACAAGCTAGAAACCTTTTGGAAACAGAAAGTAAAAACTTGTTGGCTCCAAGATGGCGATGCGAACACTCAATTATTCCATTTATCCATTGTGACCCATGCAAGGTACAACCATATATCATCTTTGCTTAAATCAAACAATTAATTTATTTTTTCTAAGGCAGATATTGGAGAAGTTGCTGTGAACCACTTCAAGGAACTCTTCAAGTCAGATTCACCTAGTCTAACTCCTTCATGCCTTACGAATCTATATGGACTTTTTGAACCTATTGTATCTTAGGATGAAATTGAGAACCTCTGTTGAATATCATTTCCAACCGAAATTAAAAAAAAAAAATTCTATATGGATTCTAACAAAAGCCCTGTACCTGATGGATTCCCAACTTTATTTTTTAAGAACTTTTAGACAATTACAAGCAATTCCCTTGTCCATGCAGTTAGGTTTTTCTTTAAGAGTAATAGACTTCTCACAGTCTTCAACCACACACACACATCACTCTCATTCCTAAAAATGACAAAGCTAATTGTATTAACCAATACCGATCGATAAGCCTCTGTAATGTTTCGTACGAAAGCTATTTCAAAGATACTGGCTAATAGGCTCAAATCGATGCTCAATCATTTTATTTCACTATTTCACATGGCCTTTGTCCAAGGGAGAAAAATTTAGGACAATACAGTCATTTCCCACGAAATTTTGCATTATCTTACTCATAAAAAAGGGAAAGATGGTTTCATGGCAATCAAAACTGACCTTTCAAAAGCTTATAATTGGATTAGCTAGGGATTTGTCTGCTGCATCCTTGATAACCTTGGTTTGCTTAGGAAATTTGTTACTTGGGTTTGATAATGTATCACAACTCCTTCTTACTCAGTTCTTATCAATGTCTCACCTGTTGGTTTCTTTAAATCCTCTGGGGGTATTAGACAAGGCAATCCTATTTCTCCTTATCTCTTCATTATCGCTATAGAAGCATTGTCTATGCTGTTTTGTAAGAAACATGAAGCCTCCAATTTTGGGGGAATTAAGACCAGTCATTACAACCCTCGTATTTCTCATTTGTTTTATGCAGACGACTTCTTAATTTTTTGTAGAGCTACAGTTTCTAATACTGTTTGTATTTTCAGAATCTTCTTAGAATTTTATTGTTGGTTGGGGCAAGAAATGCACCACATGATACATGATCTCAAGTGAGTTTTATTTTGGAAATAGGGGAATACAGACACAAAGCAAAACACTTGGGATTCCATTTTTGTAGGCTTATGCCCAAAACAAAAGACTGGGATGAATTACTGGACAAATTGAGAAGCAAACTCTTAAGCTGGAAAGCAAAAAATTTATCCTAAGCTGGTAGATCTACCGTTGTCAAGAGTGTGGCTCAAGCGATTCCTTTATACTACCTAACGATTTCCGTCATTCCAAAAACTGTTTGTGAGAAAATCGATGGAGTCATGAGAGATTTTTTGTGGGGTTTTGACTCAAAGAGAAAAGAGATTTTCCTCAAGAGTTGGGATACACTTTATACCCCAAAAAAGTTGGGAGGCATCGGTCTTCGCAAAATGTAGGATTTCAATAAGATTTTTGATAGCAAGACTTGCCTGGAAGATGGCTACTTTTCGGGGACATAATTTGGGTTCATATACTAAAGTCTAAATATCTCAAGGAAGAGAATTTTATTGACCATACAACCCCTCTGCGACCTCTTTGTGGTTTTGGAAAAGCCTGATCAAATGTAAGAATATTGTTCTTATGGGTGTTTGAGTCTAAATTTCCATACATTCGATGATTCGTATTTGGGAGGATCCTTGGATTCTTTATCTTTCTAACCACAAGCCGAGCCCTCACAATGTTCTTGACCTAGAATTGGTGATGTTTTGTTGGTCGGTAATCCTCAATTGAATGCTTCTGGTGACTGGAATCTCTCACTAATCAAAAGTCTCTTATGTGGTGAAACAATTGAAGCTATTCGACGCATTTGCATCTCTTCAGCGTAGGAGACAAGAAAGTTGGTGTAGGTTCCTTCTGTGTCAAGGAACTTTTCAACTCAATATGCATATGATTGCTTGATCAAGCAAAAGTTTCCCACTCCAAAAGAATCGATCGTTTGTATTTGGAAGACAATTTAGAAATCCAAACACCATGAAAGGTACTAGTTCTTCCTTTGGAAGATTATGCAGAATTTGCTCCCAACAAGGACAAGAATTGGACAAATTATCCATGTTGGTGATCTCTCATCTCCCTTTTATTTCTCTGGTATTGAAAGCACTGAACACCTCTTCCTTAAATGCCGCATTACCATGGAAATCTAGTTTCTCTCACAGTGGAGCTTTAGATTGGAACCATTTACAAATCTTCAAATCATTGAGTGGATTTCCTTATTATTGAACCCTCTATTCGAACTCATTCATCAGCCCTACCTTTAGGAACATTTTCTTACATTTTGCATTGTTGTGATGGAAAACATTTGGAGACTCCGAAACTCTCTAATTCTTAGGGAAAACATGCTGCCTACCAATGATCTTATTCGCAAGGCCGAGAAGTCAGATTTTGAGTACTATCAAGCTCAATCCTTCAAATCTATTGGGCTTAAAGGATGTCATCTTATAAACAATTAGAACAAACCTCAGCTTGGAAGGCTCAAGTTCAATTCTGATGTCGCTTTCAAAGATGAGAAGACGACAACCTCTTTGATTGTTTGGGATCACCATGGCTTAATGGTGTTTAATTCCATTCTCAGGGATTTCTCGCATGACCCAATTAATGTAGAAACTCTTGGGATCAGAGAAGTAGTCTAGTGGGCAGATTACCTTTCAATTGAGCAAAGTATTTTTGAGAGTGATTCATTGAATTCTATTTATATGATTAGCCATCCAAGGAGTGAGATGCACTAGGCTTCAAAAGTTCTCATCAAAGAAATTTGAACTTAACTAGAACAAGTGGCCAAAATGAAAATTCAATTTTGTCTCTCGTAACTGTAATTAGGCTACCCATAACTATGCCTAATGCATAGATGATCTTAATTTAGATGGTGGAATTCCTTTTGAATGGTTGCCTCCTTCTGTCTTCTATGATGAGGTTTTTTCTTTGCTTGTTCCTTTGTATTTTGACTTTGGTCAGCCTTATGACTAATGCAATTTGCCCATTTATCCAAAAAAAAAAAAAAAAAAGAACTTTTAGAATGAGTTTTAGTTTATCATGAATAAAAGACCATCCATATTTGGTAGATGACAATTGTTTCTTCTGCTATTTCAATAAAATGTTCTAATACTCAAGTTTCAACTATCTCTATTAACAAGGGATTAAGAAAAAGAACACCTAAAGTACTCACTAAACAACGGAAAAGTACCTCAAAAGAGGTAACATATGCAATCCTCAATCTAAAGAGAGAAGAACAAACTCAAACTCATTAGAATGACAAACTCTATATCTCAATAACTCTAATTCACTCAAAGTAAGCGAAATAGACAAATTGTTAATGCTAGCAGACTATCGACAACCAAAGCATCTTTAGACCCTTCCTCAAAAGAGTTTTCTTCTCCAGACTTAAACTCTGAATCAAACCTTGACTTTGGTGAATAAGATGACTTAATAATTGGACATTGTTAAATGCACTTTTGATGGCATGCAACTCCACAATTCATAATTGGACTAGATTATGCACCTAAAGGAGGCTCATATACTCAGAAAACATAGCAACACTACAGGAGGATGATCTTGTGAACACGAACCAGCTTGGCACTATTGAGGCCACCCAAAATGGTGGGTACCCTAGTAGTGGAGTTGCCCAAAAAGGGTGCCACCCATGCCAAGGTGCCCCATAAGCACACCATAGTCGACAACCCATGAGGCGGTCAGCTACTTCTTGAGGGTGGCACCCTTGTCGCCCCCTATCTCATTGAAGCAACCAACCTCCTAGACTCTAATTCTAATTTGGTCCCACTGCCCAACTTCTTGCCCTCAACTTTGAACATCCCTCTCTTAAGTTCAGATTCCCCCAAAGTAATAGACTCAAAAGAGTTAAAAAATCCGAGTGATAAAAGAAAGTAAAAGAAAAGTGGCAACTTATCTTTTGAACTCATCTTGACAACAAAGACAACTTCGCAAGCTAAAGAATTTTTTTAAATTGTTAAGTCCATCGGAGAAGCAATTCACTAGTAAAGCACTAGTTCTTCAAGACAACAAACCAAAGAGACTTGTATGTCTCCGTATTACTTAAATTTTTACTTAAATTATTTCAAAATTGAATTGAAGTTAAGTTGATACAAGATGATGAAATTACTTATTATGGTAAGGTAAAATAAAATTAACTCTTAAGATATACTTTCAATATGAAACTAAGTTTCTAAATTGAAAGTAATGGGCTTGACGATATGATTAAATAAAATTGTAAAGGCAAAAAAAATAAAAAGCAAGTGGAAGGCCTAATTAAATTAATAAACAAATAAGAAAGGAAGGCCAATGAGCACAATAATTTTATATTTTGTATGATTTTAAGAAATAAGATAAGAGAAAAATAAGAAACAAAATTGTCCAATCGTTACATAATAATAACAGTAAAACAGACAATAGGTATGCCAGAATACATTTTTCAATTGCAAAATGACCGAGTGAAGTACACCTTCGAACAGAAGGAGGCAGGATGTTTCTTTATTTTTTTCACATGTGGTTCAGCGTCCATTTAAGTTTTGCCCATTTCAATTTATATAAAGATCAGATAAAATGCAATCCAACCGTCAAAAATTAACACCAATTAGCATTCAATCCAAAAAAAAGAAAAATGAAAAATGAAAAAATTGACTGGATAAGAACTATGAATAATTTTTAATGGTCCTGCTGAGAAATTATCACTTCCAGTATGGATATATTACTTTGGGTATTCGATTATTAGATAATCAGGGAGAAAAAGAAAAAGAAAAAAGAAAAGAAAAGAAAAGAAAACAAGAGAAGAACAAGTTTGGATGTTTTTACCGATATTGAAAATTCAACATCTTTGACAATGTTGGAATTCCCAATAGAATTTGTTTGGTATTTAGGGCCCAACATAAAGTTCCGTGTCGGTTAGGGAATTTCAGGTTGTTCTAGATGCATTCAATCTAATTCGTCAAAAGGCCATTCAAAGTTAGTCCGACCATTATTTATATCAATTTTTCGGATACTTATATGCTTGCGGTGGAATTTTATTTTGTGAAAGTAAAAAAAAAATTAACTTAGCTGACGTTTTATTGGAGGTGTAATAACAAAATTTATCAATTGGGATATAATTTAATTCGAATATTTTTATCCATCCTTATAATTATTTCGCCCAAGAAATAGCCATCCTTAAAAAAAAAAATTAAATAAAAAAGGTCCAGAGATATCGGCGACGTGCCAAAATTTTCATGTACAATAGGAAATTAGTTATAGATAAATGAGGATAAGAATTTTCGCCCAACAAATTTTCCACACAGTTTAAGTACAAAAGGAATTTCTATTGTGCACTGGGGGATAAGGTCATAGGGGCTTGGGGTTCAACTGGCAAGCCCACTACCGCCCAGTAAAGTTCCTTGTACATCCAGATCAAGTTAGATCAAACTAACAATAACAATAACAGTAGCTGTAATAATAAATTCAGTCATTAGTTCATCATCGAATTTAACTGCTAGTCTAGAAATATTATTAAATAAAAAGATATCATAAAAGAACATGTTTTCTTTTAACTTGTAACAAAAAAGGAAAATTTTATGTGCACAGTGGAATATAAATATAATGCAATGTAAATTGAAGAAAAGTTTCATGGAATGCATTACAGTATATAACCTTCTGGGTTTTGAAAGGTATTATATAACACATAAAAGTTTAGGCACTCACAATACTTATCAATAAGATCAAGGGTCGACCCTAATAGCTTAAGTCTCAAAACACCTGTTGACATAAGAGTAGTATTAAATTAAATCAGCATTTTGATTTGATCCATGAATTCTAACCTTAAATTCATCCAAGAAATCAAGACAATGATTAATAAAACTCTAAAATCAATACTAACAAAAAAATTTCTATATGTCACTAGCCTAGTACATACATACTCACAAAACTTATCAAGAATTTGTCCTTTCGTACATACTTTGTTGATTTGCTTATAACTTTCTTTCTACATATTTGATTGGCTCGATTCTTATGGCATTACAAAGCTAAGAAAGAGTACTAAAGCTCTTATGTTCATGATGCGGTCTAATTGGCTAATATGAGAGAGAAAATTTGAGTTCAAGAGGTAGTAGTGGCGCAAAAGCAGATTTTCAATTTTTAGGAAATTTTTTAGATGTGACACTTAGTTGTATCTAAGCTATAACTTTTACTACAACTCTTGGATGAATGTGATTCAAAATCCTATAAAAACCTAATATATAGATATACAATTCATATGTGACCATATTGCCTAATTAAATGGAATCAAGTAGTAAAAGTTGTCACAATATTCTATTCTAGGAAAATCAAAGTCCTATATTTTCTATATTGCCACACCGTAGTATTTTAGCCATAACATTCTCCATATGCATCGAATTAAAGTGATTCAAATGGATGTAAAAACCTAAGAGACAGATATTCAGTTCCTATGTTCACCATAATGCCATATTAAATCAAAAGCAAGTAGCAAAGGTGTTACACTATTCTGTTCTAGGAAAATCGAAGCCCTGTATTTTCTGTAATGCCACACCTTTGTATGTTAGTCATAACTTGCTCCCCATATATTAGATTGAAATGATTAAGATGGCAATAATTACCTAAGAGATATATTTACAAATATTATGTTCATCCTATTACTTAATTCTATTGAGATAAAGTAGTAAAAGAGTCAAAATTATCTATTTTTGAAAAATCAAAATCCTGTATTTCCAAACTTGACACATCTTAGTATTGTGATCATAACTTTCTATATATAAATGAAATTGAGGTGATTTAGGCGGCATTAGAAACCTAAGACAAGATATAAAATTTGTATGTTGATCATTTTGCTTAATCCCATCATGAAGAAGTAGTAAATCTAACACAAATATCCATTTTTTGAGAAAATCAAAACATAACGACATCAACTATTGAATTTTGCATTTTATCAAATGCAAACAAAATAATATATTATGAGATATAGTTTAACCAAAACTTATGTTTATATCATAATTTAACTATGGGATCATACCTATGAAGAAGGGAGAACAAGAGTCGAGAGTGTTGAGATTTTTTGGCAATCTTTTTCTTGCCCTACCGTTTGGGGTTTCTTCAAAGGAGATGAATGGGTTGAGAATTTTTTAAGGAAAATTATTTTTCTAGAAACTATGAAGGTTTGAATGTATATTGTAGAGAGAAGAAGTTGTTCAAATGTGACATAGAAAAAGGAAACCTAATAAATTAAGATTTCTATAAGGATTCTAAATGCTGAAAATTCTATCTTTATCTACATATTTGCTTGTATATTATTATTTATTTCATCCTTTGTTTTCTTTTTTCTTTTTCTTAGCTTTGAATAAGACTCCAAGGTAATAGCAATAAATAAGATTTAGTTATTCCTAAATAATTGAATAATTTCAATTAATTTAAGATTTAAAAATAGGGAAAAATATGGGACACTACAACAAATGCCCCCACTTCAAGACTTGGCGAAAAATGTGACAATCATCCAAGAAAGAGGCAAGACTTGAAGTTTTTTTTTCTTTTGTTTTTTTCTTAATTTTTTAACATATGTTCGCAACGAGAACATACTCCAAACATTCCTCAAGCTTTGTTGCCCAATAAAAGGATCACGTCATAACATCATTCAAAGTAAACATTTATTTGAGGGGGTGCCGTAAATAGTTTATACTCATGAAGACCAGGAGTGATATACAATTTAGGTTCATGTGTCAAGGAGCATATTTAACTTGAGTAGATATTTTATACTCTTATCAAGGAGTCAACTTGAATTTGATTAACAATTTATACTTGTGTCATAGAGTTTGCATGAGTTTGACTTAATAAACAGTTTATACTTTTATCAAGGAATACATGGGGAGACTTAACTTAAAATTTTAGATAGTTTATGCTCGTATCTAGGAGCCTTATTGACAGTTTAAACTCTTAACAAGGAGCACATGGAAAAACTTCAATCTATAAATTTTAGATAATTTATGCTCGTATCTAGAAGCATTTGGAATTCAAAGAATTGAGCTTTGGACTTGAAGACTTGAAGATTTGAGTCTTTGATTTGGAAATTCGAAGACTTAAGTCTTGAATTTGGACATCGGGAGACTTGAGTCTTGAATTTGAAGACTTGAAGACTTGAAGACTTGAGTTGTGGATTTAGAAATTTACAAACTTGAGTTTTGAATTTGAAGACGTTGAAACTTGAGACATGATCTTGAATTTGAAGACTTGGAGAACTTGAGTCTTTGATTAGAGACCTAAAAATTTGAGTCTTGGCCTTGGAGACTTAGAGAGTACTTGAGCCTTGACTTGAAGTCATAGAGACTTGAGTCGTAGATTTTAGAGACTTACAGACTTGAATTTGTATTTAAAGACTTGAATTTGAATTTGGAGACATGAAGATTTAAGTCTTGAATTTGAAGTTTTGGAGACTTGAGTTATGGATTTGGAGACATAGAGACTTGAGAATTTTAAATAGTTTATGCTCTTATCTGGGAGCATTATTGACAGTTTAGACTTATATCAAGGAGCATTTGGAATTTAGTGATGAAAATTAATTGCTTCTAACATCTTCACCATCATTGGCATCACTTGAGTCTTCTTGTTAATCAAAATTCATGCTTACTTCAATATTATGTGCACACGTTTTCACATCTTCAAAAGTTTTTGGTTTAATTCCTTGAAGTATGTAGCAAAGATTCCAATGCATCCTTGAATACACATCTCAATGGATGCAGTCTCTGATAATTGATCTTTGTAGTTAAAACGCAAATTTCTCCAGCGATTGATGTAATCAATAACAATTTCTTCCTTCCACTAGCGAGAGTTGATGAGTTCAATCATGCTGATTGTCCTTTAAGTACTGTAGAAACGAGAGGAACTCTTATTCTAGTTGCCCCCGACTATCGATGGAGCCTGCCTCCAAATCAGTATACCAATCAAAAGTATCATCCTTTAATCATCGAACAAATTGCTTGACTAAATGATCCCCATATGTCCTAGCATGATTATAAGTTTCAATAAAATGAGCTGCATGCTTCTTTGGGTTACCCTTACCATCAAATTGCTGAAACCTTAGGGGCTGGTAATCAATTGGCATTTTTCAAGTTGTCAATCCTTTGAGTATAAGGCTTGGAGTAAGTCATAGATGACTTAGAACTTCCATCAAGCTTGTCTTTGATAGTCCCTATGATAAATTCCTTGAATGGGTCAATGGGAATTAGTCCATCAGTGGAAACTTGTAGTTCTTTTGTTGCACTCTCTTCAGTTTTAGCTGGTTGTCTCCTTAGAGATATTTTGCCTTTATCTTGATCCATAATTTGTTTCTCCACCATGCAGCTAGCATCAAAATTGTCCACTTTACTCATCAATTTGGAAATTTGAAAGTCTCACTTTTCAACATATTTCGTGAGTCCTTCAATAGCCCTCTTCAAATTTGCAATTCGTTCCTCCAAAGTTGTAGCACTTGTCACTATCATCGTCGCCATGCTCGAGGAATTTGATATTGAGTGGAGAATGGATGATATGGATTCTTCCTTCGAGTCGCCACCATCTTCATTAATATTAATAAAATGCAGCAACACCTTTTCCATAGTAAGCGAAGGAGCCACCCCCGAAGATAATTTCAACTTCTTGGATATACTTCTTCTGATGATGCTAACACTTTTTGATCCAGCACTTGAGGAATTTGAGGTAGTAATTTTCAAAACAACAATCTTGTTGGCAGCCATTTGATACTTTAGTCTTGATGAAAGAAAGAAGCCAGAGGTAGAGATAGTCTTACTGGGCGTGCCGAAATTTTATAAGCACAAATTTCTTTGTCTGCAATAAACAAAATTACAAGATAAGAAAAATATACACAAATAAAATAAAATTCAAATTTATCAATTGTGGATTTATTCTCTAATCTAATCCTCTAATTCTTCCCCTCCAAATATAATCTTGAAATTTGATGAACTTCGCAATGAATACTTTGAACACCATGGATCTCTTTTAATTTGATTTGAAGAAAATAATGCCAATTTGAGAGCTCTGTACCTTAATCTCGAATGAAACGCCAAAATGTGATTAGCTCCACAAAGAACGCCTTAAACGCCGTAGATCTCCTTAAATTTGATTGAGAGAATTGTTGGACTCTTTTTTAGTCAATGTTGGTTAGCCTAGGACAGAATCTGAATTTCTATTTCTTCCATTTGGACCAACTACTTGGATTTTTAAGATAAAAGGTTTTGCTACCCACTCAAGGAATTCTACTTTGTTGTTGATCATCAAAATTGCATTCACACTGTCTGATTCCAACACCATTTGTTGAAACTTGAGAGCATCCAAGATCTTTGTTGCTTCTAAAAGGGCAAAAGCTTCAGCCTGGGAGGGATCTTGACACCATCTTTTCGCCGTTTAAGTGCAAAGGATCGATCCGTTTGAGTTACACAGCAGCACCGTGACATATGACAGGCTATTTGAGAAGGATGCATCCACATTAGTTTTGATCCACCCATTATGCAGTAGGTTCCAATGAACAGAAGGAACCATAGTGAGGATTTTGTGGCTTTTTTGACTTCTGAGCATTCCACTATGTATCGGCATCATCAAGGACCTGCTTCAAGAACAAATTATGAGAAATAGAACGACCATGGATCATATCATTCCTAGTTTTCTAGATAGCGAACGTGGCCATAACTGAGAAGTTAATAAATTCAGTAGATTGGGAAGTTGAAGGAACAAGACCCAGTGACAGCTGGGTTAGTGTTTTGATATATTGCAAAATAGACCATTCTGCAAATGGGTTGAATCAGAAGTTCCATTTTGAACCAAAGAACAAGGATTTAGAAGGTGTTTGGCTAAGCTTATTTTAAACATCTTATAAGATTTTACATCTTATAAGATGTTTTTGGAGCTTATAAGATGTTAGATCTTATTTTTAAAATAAATTGTTGAAGTGTTTGGATAAAATAAGATGTTGGAGCTTATAAGATGTTAATGATGGTAATTTTGTAATTAAAATAGTTAAAAATGAAGGAGCTTGTTAAAATCTTAAAAATAAGTTAGGGCCTCCTTACTTTTTTTAAAAGAGCTTATAAGCTCATAATATCTTATTTTAGAATCTTATAAGCTCTTTTTTAAAAAAAATTACCTAATACTTTTTATCAACTTATAAGCTCTTAAATATCTTATAAGATGTTTTGAGAAGCTTATAAGCTCACCCAAACACCCTCTTAATAAAAAGGCACTTGAGGAATAGATGTTCCAAATTTTCCTCGTCCTGGTTGTACAGTCGGCAAGCAATATCAGCAATAGGGAAAAGGTGACTAAGTCGGGATCGAGTGGGAAGAAGACCATTGAGAATTCTTCACAAGAAAATCTTATACCTATCATGAATTCCGAGTGACCACAAATTTTTCCAAGGGAAAATAATGGGAGGGTTCAGCATCTTGCGAGCAACTAAAGACAAATAGGTAGATTTGGATAAGAAGCTACCTGACTTAGAGGCAATCCAAACTAGAGATTCATGGTCTCTGGGTAGTTCAATGGAAATTTTAAGAATTTCCTTAACCACATCAATGTGGAGTAAATCAGAGAGGACACTTAAGTTCCACTCCCCAGATTCTTAATTAATAAGGTCGCAAACCAAATTCGGCCAATTAATTTCCAGGTTAAATGAAGGATTTACGGATGGGATATGGTTAGAGAGAGAAGGAATCCAAGGTTCAATCCATATACACACTTTCGAGTTCACTGCAACAGAGAAACAGGAAGAATCCCTCATCAAGTCCTAACATTTCATAATCATCCTCCATTGAGGTAATTGAAATTACTAATAGAAGTATATGTTAAAAGCAATTACCTAGAATCACTACTTTTTTCTTAAAAAAAATCACTAATAATTTAGTTATGGTATGACATGAAATAAATTTCACAAAAATTGGTAAAGTATATATAGTTATTAATAACTGTAAAATTTATAAATTTATAACTTATCATAATATATTGATTAAATTAACTACTTAATATAATTTTAATATATCAACTAAATTAACCATATTTTTCAAGAAGTATAAAAAATTTAAGTTTTTACCCATTTTTTCTCCTCACCTATACATTACTTTTTTGAATATTTTTTTCTCTAAATTTAATGCCTCACGCTTTTTCAAATATATTATTCAATAAAATAATTTCGGGCATATAAAATATACTTTTAAAGTATAAAATATAATAATATTTTTGAAAATTTATGATAAATATTTGGTAGGTAGTTTGATGGTAAATTCATATCTTTTCAAGTAAGATATTGTAGGTTTGAGTCTTATACAAAGCAATTGGATCATGTTGGAGTTTCATATATGGGGTGCTAGAGGTAGACTAAGATGCCACTCAAAAGAATCTTTCTGCCATTTGATTTAGCTTGTTATTTAATTAATTTTGTGGCATATTAATATGTCATTTAAAGGAATCTTTTGCGACATTTTAACATCATTATATCCATTTTTTGTGGCACATTAGCATGTCATTTAAAAGTATTTTTGTGACATTTTAGCATGCTAGTTATTGTACTTTTTATGACATATTACCTTGTTATTTAAATGAACTTTTGTAGCATTTTAACCTGCCACTACATGCAATTTTTAAAGGCATATTAGTGTGTCATTTAAAATAATTTTTAATCACATTTTAGCATGTTATCTAATGCATTTTCCATGACATTTTAATGTGTCATTTGATGCATTTTTTGTTGCATTTTATTAATGCCAAAACAAAGGCAATTTAGTGTCATTTATACATTTAACTACACCACTACAAGTGGCACTTTTAAAATACATCATTAAATATAAAATTGCCACTATAAAATTATTTAAGTGGCATTTTTTAATGTCTTTAATGCTTGATTTTGTTACAGTGGTTGTAAAAATTTAATTAGAATATGATCAAAATTGCACAGTTACGGTCAAATATCTTTGTGCCACATATATTAATATTGATGATAATATAGTCTAGGAGCTGGAAAAATAGGGACCATGCTCAATGCAGTTGACCTAAGAGTTTGCTGGGAATATATATGATAATGAGAGAGGGTCGATTCTTGCAACCAAGCAGCGCACATAAGGCTAGCCGAGAGGGCCCTCGGCTAAGCCACTCTGATACTTAACTTAATATAATCAACCAAAATTTAAGGTGATGGAGTGAGGGCCAAAGTTATAGTGAACATACCTCATGGCTAGGTGGCAACAGACTATTATAGTTCGAAGTGGGAGGTTAAAATATCCATGGTGCCCTTGCCCTTACAGGGAGGGCTATTGTCCCTACCTAAGGGTTTTTAGGTCTTTCCTCGCTTGAAAACCTTTTCCAAGTGGCGTATTCCTCTTTCTTTCGAGATATGGTAGAGATCTTCGCATTTAATGCAGAGGCATACTAGTGGTACACGGAGATATGCTCATTTAATGTGGGGCACGCCTTCTAGAAATGTGTTAAATGCGACAGAATAGTGATGAAGCCTTATTTAATGCGACAGCGACTACTGGCAGGAAATACCTTTTATGTTGCAAGTCAACCTCTTAGGTTCAAGATGCATTTCTGGTCATGAGCCTCTCTAATAGCTCTAGTCAATGGAGAATGCTAATATCCTATTATAGTTGACTAGCTCGATGCTTACTTTAGTGTAAGCTTTGTTTGTCCTGTGCTAGTCCTATTGGGATTATTGGGCTCAGGTCCTATCTTGGACCTGGCAATGACATCAACTTTTAGGACGACTACATAGGGTCCATATCATGAGTTCCCCCCACTCTGTAGTCCAATCAACCTTTTAGATGGTCAGAGTAAGGAGTAGCTAAATCCTTGTTTTAATTATCAACTAGGTTTTTGAAGACGAGAGCTATTTTTAAATGTCGATCGGGGTTTCAAGGGTGGGAGCCATTTTTGGGTGGTTTTCTCGGCAATTATGTGTGGTGACCAGCAATTACGCATTGATTAACTGGTAGCCAGTAGCCGGTCAATTTAATCGGTTGACATGTCAGGTCCAGTATATATTTTGACTGGCTATTTAATATTTTGACTGCATCGTTGAAAGGTCAAGCTCTGGAATTTTGATCGAGTTCAGCATACTCTTGTTCATCGCTCCTACTTCATAAGTCTTTTTACTCCTCTACTTTAGTTTACTTGTGTCGTTTTGTCCTGCCCTTTTTGTAGTTGTAAAGATGGCGAAGTTAGTCGAGGGTCACGGATTTGAATCTTTTGATTCTAAGGTGACTCTATCATCAAATGCTTCAATGAGTAAGGGTAGTGGATCTACTTCTCCTGAATCATTGAGTGAAAGTTCGAGTAGTTCTAGTGAATCTAGGCGTGAGTGGTAATGAGCCAAGGTTAGAAGCTCATGAGGAAGCTAGGACCTCTGGTCCCCTAGTCGATAAGGCTGGTTTGTCAATACTTGTGGTTGACAAGGGAGGACCCCATTGATAGGTGGATCAATCCCCTATGTCAAGAAGAAGGTTGTTTACGACTATCCTTTGAGGTTACTTTAGATGACTTGAGGTCAATTCGGGGTAGGTATTATATTCCTAACGAGTTTAAGTTAATCAAGCTTAAGGCAAAAGGATAGGATGAATGCACCTCCCGAATGGTGTATTGCTGTCTTTGAGGATGCTTTAAAATGTGGCCTTAATTTTTCACTTGCGCAACCATAATTGACCTATTGATGGGCTTCCGCGTTTGCGTCACTCAACTTTTTGCCTAATTTTTTCTCCATTTTAGCAATCTTTTTCATCACCCAATGTCCTGTAAGTCAGGAAATACTGAGAAGTCGGGTTTCTATTATCTAAACACTCAACCCTATAGAAAAATCTTTCTAACTCCCTCTTATTCTTATGGCCAAGCCCGAAAGAAGAGGTATTTCTTTGTGTGAGCTCCTAGTAGAGATGGTTTTAATATCCTTCGGGGCTAGTTGAAGGGATGGGTCGAGATGCTTGTAAATGAGAATTCAACTTGGAATAACACTTTCATTTGAGATTTGATTGAGTTTGGGGAGATAGAGGCATCCGAGTTCACTAGGGAGAGGAACTTGGTGTTGGTGGGATTGTCAACTGCCCCTTTAAGGCCGTAGGTGAATGCACGTTTAGGTACACCTGAATTTCTTTTGAGTTGATGCCTTTCCCTTTATTTTAACGTAGTGTTTGATCGATAAATTTCTTTTTTGCAAGTCAATCCACTATGAATCGCGCATGTCATGAGGCCATAGTGAGGCAAACAAAGGCGCAGAAGGGTCAGGAGGTTGTTACTACTCGTTAGGAGATCGCAACTCAGGCAACTTGATTTAGGAGAGCGACCCCAACTACTCAGCCTCTCGCCATTCAAAGTATGGCTGAGATGGTAAGCCATGTTGCCCGTCCAAAGAGAAAGGCCGCCAAGGTCAAAGAGCATAGTCAACCCTCTACATTAAAGAAGATTGCGGCGAAAAAGGGGAAGAGGAGAGTTGTTGCCTATGATGAAGATGCATATTGGATGTTACCCAATGATGAGCTATTTAAATTATGAAATTTCCCTAAGCAAAGTTTTGGTCCCAGGTTCGACGTGTTGAATACTGCGTGATGCTGAGTGCGAGGTTGACTGGGGTGACCTTATTGGTTGTACTAATTGCCGATCTTTTCCTCGAAGAGCATAAGAAGATGCTTGACCTACATCATCTATAGACCTTAAGGCATTTGCCTATTATGTAAACATGGTAAAGGTTTTGCTCGAGTTGCTTTGTATTGTAGTTTGTGTGGCTCTAATGTTAGATTATTCTATAGGTCGGGCAATAGGGATACAACCTGCATTAGCGGTATGAGCTTTGTCGAGCGTATAGTGTCAAGTTGGAAAAGGAATACGAGTAGTTAGAGAAGGGATAGTTCGAGCTCTCGAAGACTAAGCTAAAGCCTATAGAGTCAAGAGTGCAAGAACTAAAGAGGCTGATTGAGGAGAAGGATCTGGAGCTGCTGGCAGCCATTCAGAAAAAAAAATCGGGTGGAAGATTTACTGAACAAGTCGATGGCGGAGGTACAGGAGGCCTCCCTGTCTGGTCAGGGCGCAAGGATATGAAAGTTGTCTACATTATGCTCGAATAGAATTCTTCAAGATCCTTCCTGACATCTGGAAGGAAGTTGCTCAATAATTCATGCTGAGCTCTGTCGCTAACACCAGCGTGAAGTTTAGTCTAGACGATGCTAAAGAAGCATTTGAGAAAGTAGTGAAGGAATTGGAGTTCTTAGGTTATTAGATCCGAAGAAAAGATAAAGCTTGGCTGAGTGTATTGAAGAATGAGCAACTTGAAGACTAAACTGAGGAGGTGCTTGGTGAAGCGATGAAAATTCTTGTTCATCAAAAGGTTGCTGCGGTGGGGAAAGAGTTTGAATTTGCTAGTGATTTCACCCTAGTCATCAAGAATAAAAAGATAGATGTTGATATGTATGTTGCTGAACGTCCATTCCTGGGTGACGATGCTGGGCCCTCGCAGCCTGTGGGGGTGCTTCCTTCTAGACTAGTTTAGGAAGTCAAAGGCCTACCTGTGGTCGTTGCTATTGATGTAATGGATGAGCTTAGTAAAGCTATGGACGAGGACACTGCCGAAGCTATTTTCCATGGGAGCCAGGGGGAAGGATATATTTATTATTACTTTCTTGATGATGTGATGCCCTAATGGGTGCTTAAACAATTTACTTGTTGCTTGTAAGGGTGTTGAATTTTTTGACAATTTCTATTTCAATGTCAATAGTGATGTTTTTTGCCGATGTCGTGTGTTTATGCTGATATTGATCATTTGTATTTTATGTTACTGCAATGTGTTTTTGATTATATGGTGACCTTCCAGGTTGATATATCTCTTGTAAAGTGGTTCGAAATTAACTTAATTACGAACATTGGGGTCAAGGTGTAATTTTCATTTTTCCTTAGTTAGTTTGAAACCAACTATATTACAATGTCGACAAATGTTCATATCTTCATGAATTGATTTGAGACTGTGAGGTCGGCATATGCTTATTCTTTTATTGATTGGTTTGAAACCAATTTTATTATGCGACTATAGGGTCGATGTATGCTTACTTCTTCATTGATTGGCTTGAAATCAATTTTTCTACACCATTGTGGGGTTGATGTATGCTCTTTTTTTATTGATTAGTTTGAAACCAATTTCACTACGCGACTATGACGTCGATGTATGCTCACTTTTTCATTCATTGGTTTGAAACCAATTTTAATTTTGTGCATTAAGGGGAGAAATATTCATGTTACTTAAGATCAAATCGATATTACAAGACCATTTCATGAGAGATAAAGTTCCTTTGGTAGAAGAAAAATTACAATTGCGCATTTTCAAGAAGATTGGATCTCGTGCGACTTTGAGATGGTTGACTGAGAGTACGGGATCTCATTTTGACACATAAAATTTCTTCAAATTTGTTGCATTGTATGGTCGAGGTAATTCATTCTTGTTCATATTAGCTATCATGTAAGAGTTATTTTTAGCCACTTTAACAACTAAGTATGGACCCCCTCCCCCAATTTGGGGTTGAGTTTTCAATAGGTCTTGACACTTCTACCTTCTTGAGGACAAGGTCCCCAACTTGGAAGCTTTTTGGCTTTGTGTATGCTTACTATTATAGCTCATCAACATTTTTGAGGTGATTATTCGACACTCATTTGTGATTAGATTGTAGTGAATCACTCGAGCTGATGTTGTATGAATTCTGCTGGGACCACTGCTTCTGAGCCATAGACCAGACTGTAGAGGCTATGACTTGTCGTAGTTATTAGGGTCGTCTTGTAAGCCGACAACACTCCTAGGAGGTTATCCGCCCAGTTACCTTTAGACCCTTCCAATATGATCTTGATATGGTCTAGAATGATTCGATTGGTAACTTCTCTATGCCCATTTATCTGCAGGTTGCCAATCGACGAGAGGTGTTATCGTATCCCTAAACTTTTGCACCAATTTCTCATGCTTCTGCTATGGAATTATTTATATTATTTGACATCAATGTCGTTAGTAGACTAAAATGGCAAATAATGTTCTTCCATAAGAAGCTTTTAATTGCCACATCAGTTATCTTCAGAACTACCTCTAATTCAGCCCACTTAGTAAAGTACTTGATTGTCACTATCATACATTTTCTCTAACCCGTGGCTTTCAAAAATGAGCTTACTATATCTATCTCCTACTGGTCGAATGGCCATGTGATCTAGACTAAGATTAGGGTCGAAGCTGGCTGATGGCATACATTGGCGTTCACCTGACAGGATGTGCATTTCCGACAAAATCGATCGCATTTTAGAGTAAGGTTGGCCAAAAGTAGCCATATCTAATAACCTTGTAGGCTAAGGCTTGTCCCCTAGAGTTGTTCTCACAAATGCCTACATGGATGTCTTTCAAAACCTTTTGGGCCTGTTCTGACGTTAGACATCTTAATAAAGAAGCTTTGTATAACTGACCATACTCATCGAGGGCGAATTTGGCAACCCATCTTCTCAATCTTTGAGCTTCTGCCTTATCCTCTAGCACCCTACCTTCTCTCAAATAAGCTTTGATTTTATCTTGCCAATTAGGAGGTGATTTCTCAATGTCCCATACTTAGTTCCGATTGAGACTGCTTAGGGCGGGTTTGTCTGCAACCAAAATGTGATGGTTCTATCCCTGGTACCTTTGGTTGAGTTAGCGAACTTAGATAGCACAGATGCTCTCATTTTTCAACCTGAGTACCTGACTGAGTATATGGCCTGAAGCTCTTATGTCTACTATCCTTGAATCCTTCTCTATTTGATCAAGAGTGCTCAAGGCGTAGTGGGAGAACAAACATGCAAAATCATCTGAATAGGCAAGATTAATAAGAGTGTCAATTCATGTGGCTTGGGTAGGTTCAGGTTGGGTTGAGGTAGGGGTGTAAAATAAAAATATCAAACCCAAACCCAACCCAACCCGATGTTAAACCCAAAAGGCTAAACCTTAACCTAACCCATAAAATTTTGTGTCAGGTTCGAGTTGACCTGAATTTTAGTTAGGTCACCTAACAATATGATAAATTCGATCCGACCTGACCCAACCCAACCCCACCTGATCTATTTATTTTCTTTTTCATATTTATAAATTCCAAGATCATAATTGAGTAGAAATTTGGTCTACAATAAAATCTAAATTTTGGCACAATAATTAAGGTATAAGAAACACATTAGTTTGTCATGTCCATGAGTACTCCAAATACAAAAAAATAACAAACCATTGTTCAATTAACAAGTTTGATGACAACCATCAAATGATCAAAATGTATAATTAACTACAAAATAGTAGAAATTAAAGTCGAAAGATAAACACATATTGAATTCAATCGTCTTTGAATGGGAAGAATGGAAGTGTTATTACTATTTGTTAATAATGTTATTGTAATTTTTAAATTTGTAAATTGTAAGAATTTTCAAATTTTAGATTTTTGGATATATATATGTATTATTTATATTTTTTTAATTAGTTAAAATTTTAAGGTGGGTCGGGTTGGGTCAAGTTTATTGGGTTATTGGGTCACCCACTTATTTTTTTAAGTTACGCGGGTTGACCCAAAAACAACCCAACCTTATTTTCTTTTCTCGGGTCTGACCCAATTTGACCAAAACCCAAAAACGCCAAACCTAAATCTAATTTTTTTCAGGTGGGTTATTGTCATGTTATCAGATTAGGTTTGATTTTGATGCCCTTAATTAATCTGGCTTGCATCTGTATGTTGTTTGCCCTTTATCAACCTAGCAACCTCCTGTTGCACCATATCAGCTAGAGTTGAAGTTCAATCTTGATCCTTTTGGACATTCTTATTTGTTCGTAATTCCAAAAGAGTGTTCACATGATTCACATTTTGTTTGCTATTAAGTTGCATTTTTATCTTTTTATTCATATAAGTTCCCCTTGTGATTAATAGTAAAGATGCTTAATTGATAGGTTTTAATTTTCTTTTTATATTTTGTGAAGCAAATTAAAGATTCGAGCTTAATGCAATTGAAAATTGAGCATTTGATATACTTGGAGCTGAGGTCGCATTCCCGAGGAGATAAGGAATGGAAGAAGGGAACAATTTGAGTGCATGTATGTCTTGCTTTCCAAGACTATTATGCAAATTTGATTTGGAAGCATTCAATCTATTTTGGCAGTTGTATATATTTGGAATATTTTAATTTCTATTTCTTTAATTATGATAATTTGAGTTTTTCTATTATGGCAGGACTCATATTAGTTTCCTAGTTGATTTAGGAGTAGTGGGCTATTTATATAGACCTAGGTGTCTTTCATAAGGATCCTTTTCATTCTTTTATTCAGCATATTTTTAGTTTCCTGCGTTTTTTTCTTACCATGACTTGCTAAACTCTTTTTCAAGCTTAAGGGATTATTGAAGTTTGGTTTCTTCAATATTTGTGAGATCTAAATGATTTAATATGTTTTCCTTATTTCTCGAGTATTTATTTATCTTCTATTTGCATTACAAGTATTCAGGTTTATTGAATTTATGACCCAAATTTTATAGCTTAGACTATCAATTAGAACATTAAATTCGTAACTGTTTAATTGTTCTAATACTCGTGGAAAATAGCATAGTTATGTATGGTAATATGCATGATTTATGCTATGTGGATAAATAATCCAGTCTAAATGAACCTCACATGTGTGTATTCGTTGGCTAGGGCTAGATCTCTCTAGTTTTTAATGCTATTGATAAATTAAATCCTAGGAGCGTTTCTTTAGGGTTATTTATTGGCAAGGGAACTAACTAACGAACTTCTCTTAGTTATGAAGATAGTAAGGAGAAATTGGTTATTAGGACATCTCGAGTAACTATAACCAGTTTATTCAAAAATGAGAAATTTATCTTTGCATCGATGATCAAATCTAAGAACCAAACTGAAATTTTACCTTATGCTAGATTTCATTCTTATTGATTCCTTATTTTTATTTGTGATTTATTTACTTCTAAATTCTAGGTCTTTGTTTTCATAAAAATCCCCATTCTACTTTACTTTGTTTAGTAAATATGAAAGAAATAAAATTTACCAGTCCCTATGAAATACGACCCTACTCATCGCTATTTACAAATCATATCTTTAGAGTAGGAATTTATTTTTGTTAGATTCGGAACCCATCAAATTTTGGTGCCGTTGCCGAGGGGACTGGTGTCAAATAATTTTTTTTCTTTCAATACCTTGATTTTCTAGTACATGTGAACTTCAATGGCTTGTGAAAGAACTTTAAGGGAGTTAGCTGAACCAGATTTGGCTCAACAACCACTTTGTATTGAATATCCAGAGTTGGAAACACCTTTTGAGCTAAAATTTGGATTAATCCATCTGCTACCCATTTTCCACGGTTTGGAGAATAAAGATCCCTATAAGCATTTAAAGGCACTTCATTTTGTGTTCTCCACTATGAAACCCCAACGAGTGTCTGAAGAGTAAGTCAAGTTGCGAACTTTTTCATTTTCTTTAGCAGATAAAGCTAAAGATTGGTTGTTTTATATACCCCCTTGGTTTGTCACTATATAGATGGAAATGGCAAAATTATTTCCTGAGAAGTTCTTCCCTGCTTCACGCACTACTAGCATTAGAAAAGAGATCAGTGAGATAAGACAGAGAGACCCGGAGAATCTTCATGAATATTAGGAAAGGTTTAAACAACTTTGTGCAAGCTGCCTACAATATGGTATTACTGAGCAACTTCTCATTTAGTACTTTTATGAAGGACTTTTACCTATAGAAAGGAGAATGATGGATGCAGCAAGCCAAGGAGCTATAGTGAACAAAACTCCAAGCAAAGCTAGATAGTTATTTTCTATAATAGTTGCCAATTCCTAAATATTTAGATATTCTGGGGACCCTGCTAAAAGGGTCAATGAGGTAAGTAATTCTTCTCTTGAGCATTAGATTTCTACTCTAACTCCTTTTGTTCAATAGTTGGTCATAGGAAATACGCAACAAGTCAAGGCTTGTGGGATTTATGCTAATGTTGGTTATCCTATGAATATATGTCCTATGCTCTAAAAGGATTCCTGCAAATAAACTAATGCAGTAGGAAGATTTCCTAGACCACCGCAAAGAAAGTACGGTCCCTACTCAAACATCTACCCTAGGATAGAGGGATCATCTAAAATTTTAGCTTCGGAGGGAGACCGCAGAACTACCAACACTTCCAACAAAAATAGCCTCCTCCATAGTAGCCATCCTCTTCAGATATAGGTATGTCTCTTGAAGAAATTGTTAAATCCCTTGTGACTAACACTCAACAATATCAACAGGAAATACGAGCAAGCATTCAGAACCTAGAGAATCAAATGAGTCAGTTAGCCACCTCATTGAGTAAGATAGAATCCTAAAGAAGGCTACCTTCTCAGACAGTTGTCAATCCCAAGTAGAAAGTTAGTGCAATTACTCTGAGGAATGATAAAGAGCTGAAGGAACCCAACAAGAAGACAAGAGAAAATACTATTGTGGAAAAAGTAGAGAGCGAAATTGTCATGCCTTAAGATTTTGTTGAACATTGACATAAAAGCAACAATAAGGTGACAATACCATTGGTTGTACACCCCCCATTTCCAAAAAGGTTAACTAAATCCGAACCACCATCTCCAACACCATCTGCCGTCCTGAACCATCACCTTTGGTCACCATCTCCATCTCCATCTCCAATCACCATCCACTACCACCATCTCCATCATCGGCCACTATCATCTTCAACCATCAAGTCACCATCAACAAGAACCACCACCATCACCACCTACTTTTACCACATTTGGCCACCTCTAAACACGCCATCACCAATACTTTCCCTCACCATAAACTACTTAACCAAACATGAAAGAAAACCAATCTGCAACTCATTCTCAATGGGCCAAGAGCACTCAGATAACGCGTATATGTCCAACTCAAACTACTTCTACAGTTAATGTTCGACCATCTGCTTCATTTGGATTTCAATGTCATTTTAGACTTGGAAAAGGAAAAACTTTCTTTCCAACCATAGAATCTGACTTGCAAGGGTCTCTCCAGTTTACCACATCTCATGAACGGGATAGATATACTGAGGTTTGCTCTAGACCAATCCTCCCCTGTAAGTATATTCACCATCTCACTCTTGAGACTTTAAATATTTGTGCTGATGTTGATCGATTAATTGATGCTATTGGGTAGCGCCCTTATTTCTTCATTCGTTATCCGACATATGTTGAACTTGTGCATGAATTCTATACTACTTTTGAGTTTAACAAGCCAGCTAATTTCTCTCTAAATACTCCTAATGTAGTTGCATTTAGATTAATGGGTCAAAGGTTTAGCTTGTCTATCACTAAATTTAACTTAGCATTCGATTTTATCACACCTAAACGTACACATTCTGATGAATATTTGAATACTAGATGTGATTTTAATGCTAAGTTTATACCTCAAACGCTTTACAAATCTTTGACTCAAAACATAGCTATCCCTTATGATTGTAGCAAATCTAAAGATACTTTTCTTGTCGATCCTGCTTTGAAATATGTTCATCATTTTCTTGCATTTTCCTTTTTAGGTAGGAAGGATTCAGTTGGCGTGCTGTCAAAAGTTGAGTTTTATTTTCTGTAGTGCATGCTTAACAATGTGAAAGTTAACCTCGGTTGTTGGTTGGCTACTCAGTTTGCAAGTATCTTGGCTGACAAACTTGCATTAATCTTGGGATAATTTATTACATATTTGGCCATACACGATCACTTGATCACTTCTGATAATATAACATTACATATTGTTTGTGATATGACACCTTTGGATTTGAATTGTTTAGAAGGGATGGGCCTACATGGCAGATGGAACAGTGTGTTTTATTTTTGCTATCCAGGACCTATTGTGTCACAAAAGCATAGAAGGGTTTTTGTTGATGATGAGAAAACCTCACCCACCTCTGCTGCAGCTAAACTAAGGACTCATGAAGATGATCTTCATGCTCTTTGACACCAGCTTTCATGCATAGAGACCAACCTTATGGCCTATTTTGCCCATATTGGTTTCTCACCCCCAGTTCCACTCAGTCCTTAAAGTCATACGGATGTTGTCTCCTCAAGGAAGTCTCTCTTCCACATTTTTTATGCATTTACATTCTTATTTTAAAATATTAAGGCCAATGTTTTGCTTAAGTATGGAGGAGGAAAATTTGGATTCATTTTGCTTCAAACATGCATGAAATGGTTCTTTATTCTTCTTGTTTGCTTTCAAAGTGTGCTTTAGTTCTTGATTTGTTAATCTTTCTTGTTCACTTTTTGCCTCTTTTTGATGCTTGTCCCTAAGGTAACACTTAAATAATTGGTTAACATTATGACATATTGTAAGAATGGCATTAGTAGTTGAGTTCTTATTTATTGCACTTTGATTTTTTACCTTGTTGGTTGATTTGAATGAAAAATGTATGAAGGAACCAATGCATATCACCCTAATATTTGTCTAGCATAACAGGTTAACTTTTCTAGAGCTTGCCTTGATGAACATGTATAGGTTGAATTATTGAGTTGAATGTACTAAGATAATAAAGGTGACTGGGTTTTACCATTTAACCTTCCCAAGAAAAAAGGGGAAGGCTTGATTACTCCGTTAATCACAAAAATAAAGTGATTATGAATATGGATAATAACCATATAGGTCTGTGATCGGCTGAGTAACCAAGTGCATTCATCACTAATGTATGTATTCACGTAAAAAAGTCAGATGGCATTCTAGACAAATTATGGCTGGCTAAGTAACCGGGTGCATTTATTACGAATGTTTGTATTCGTATAAACAGGTTGGTCTACATGCTGAATTTAGCACCCCAGAAAAAAATCGAATAATATTTTTCCCTTTCATCCTTTATGTTTTATTACATTTGACTTGCTATTTCTCTATGAATATGTGATATCATTGCATATTTTTTATAGTTGTCCTTCTATGTCTTAACTTGAATTGAACTTAATGAAAAAGTGTTAAATCCCTTTTACATTTCAAGTTCAAAGAGACTACTAGGGTGATAGGTGATTTGTGTGATTTATAAGGGCACTTTCTATGCAGTGCATGTTCTTACTTATGTCTTGATTCAACCCTAAAAAATGTGATAATTTAAACTATTTGGAGACAAGTTGAGAAATAGGAAGAAAGGATTGTGAGAAAGATTGGCAAATTGGAGCTATTGTATGCTTGAGGACAAGCATTGCCAAGTATAGGGGAATTTGTTAACTTGCATTTTTTTGTGTTTTTATTAGTATAATTTCCCCTTAATAGTAAAAATGATTAATTGATGGGTTCTAACTTTCATTTTATATTTTGTGAAGCAAATTGAAGATTCAAGCTTAATGCAGTTAAAAATCGAGCATTTGACATACTTGGAGCAGAGGTCGCATTCTCAAGGAGATGAGGAATGGAAGAAGGGAATAATTTGAGTACGGGCGTGTCTTACTTCCCAAGACTATTATGCAAATTTGATTTGAAAGCATTCAATCTATTTTGGCAGTTGTACATATTTTGAATACTTTAATTTTCATTTCTTTAATTAGGATAATTTGAGTTTTCCCATTCTTGTAGGACTGTTAAGTTTTCCAATTGATTTAGGAGTAGTGGGCTATTTATATGGAACTAGGTATCTTTCATATGGAGCTTTTCATTCTTTTATTCAGCATAACTCTTGCTCTAGCCTAAGGGATTATCAAAGTTTGGTTTCTTCAATAATAGTGAGATCTAAATGATTTAATTCGTTTTCCTTATTTCTTGAGTATTTATTTATCTTCTATTTTCATTACGAGTATTTAGGTTTACTGAATTTAGGGTCCAATTTTGATAATTTAGAATATTTGTTCTGTCAATTAGAACATTAAATTCATAATTGTTTAATTGTTCTAATACCTATGGCAAATAGCATAGTTATGTGTGGTAATATGCATGATTTATACTATGGGGATAAGTAATCTAGTCTAAATGAACCCCGCGTGTGTGAGTTTGTTAACTAGGGTTGGATCTCTCTAGTTTTTAATGCTGTCCATAATTTAAATCCTAAGAGCATTTCTTTAGGGTTGTTTATTGGCAAGAAAAATAACTAACGAGCTTCTCTTAGTTATCAAGATAGTAAGGAGAGATTGGTTATTAGGGTGTCCTAAGTAACTATAAACAGTTTATGCAGGAATGAGAAATTTGTCTTTGCATTAATGATCAAAATCTGAGAACCAAACTGAGATTTTACCTTAGGCTAGAATTCATTCTTATTGATTTCTTATTTTATTTGTGATTTATTTATTTTTAAGATTCTAAGTTTTTGCTTTCATAAAAATTCCCCCTTCTATTTTACTTTATTTAATAAACTCAAAAGAAACAAAATTTACCAGTCTCTGTGGAATATGCCCCTACTTATCATTGATTACAAATCATAACTTTATAGTAGGAATTTATTTATGTTGGATTTGACACCCACCAAATTAAATTTGGATTCATTTTGGTTCAAACATGCATGAAATGGTTCTTTATTCTTCTTATTTGCTTTCAAAGTGTGATTTAGTTCTTGATTTGTTAATTTTTATTGTTCGCCTTTTGCCTCTTGTCAATGCTTGTCCCTAAGGTAACACTTAAATAATTAGGTTGAATTAGGAAATATAGTAAGAATGGCATTAGTAGTTGAGTTCTTATTTATTGCACTTTGACTTGTTACCTTGTTGGTTAACTTGGATGAAAAATGTATGAGAGAATTAATGCAAATCACCCTAATTATTGTCATGCATAACGGGTTAACTTTTTTAGAGCTTGCCTTGATGAACATATTTAGGTTGAATTGTTGAGTTGAATATACTAAGACAATGAAGGTGACTGGGTTTGACCATTTAGCCTCTCCAAAAAAAAAGGGAGCTTGATTACTCCACTAATAACTAAAATAAAGTGATTATGAGTAGGAATAATAACCATCTAGATCTATGACCGGCTAAGTAACTGGGTGCATTCATAACCAATGTTTGTATTTGTGTAAAAAGGTTGGATGACATTCTAGACAAATTGTGAGTAACTGGATGCATTCATTACCAATGTTTGTATTCGCACAAAAATGTTGGTCTATGCACTGAATTTAGTGCTAAAAAAAGAAGAAGAATAAGAGAGATCAAATAAGGTTTTTCCCTTTCATCCTTTATATTTTCTTGCATTCGATTTGCTATTTCTCCATAAATATGTGATATCATTGCATGTTCTTGATAGTTGTTTTTCTATGTCTTAACTTGAAATGAACTTAATGAAGAAGCATTAAATCCTTTTTCAATTTCAAGTTTGAAGAGATTGCCAGGGTAACAGGTTATTTGTGTAATTTATAAGGGTTCTTTCAGTGAAATGCATGTTCTTACTTGTGTCTTGATTCGATGGTCCAAAATGTGATAATTTGAACTATTTGGAGACAAGTTGAGAATTAGGAAGAAAGGATTGTGAGAAAGATTGATAAACTGGGGCTACTGTATGCTTGAGGACAAGCATTGTCTAAGTGTGGGGGAATTTGTTAAGTCGCATTTTTGTCTTTTTATTCGTATAATTTCCCCTTGAGATTAATAGTAAAAATGTTTAATTGATGTGTTTTAACTTTCATTTTATATTTTGTGAAGCAAATTGAAGATTCGAGTTTAATGCAATTAAAAATCGAGCATTTGACATACTTGCAGCAGAGATCGCATGCCCAAAGAGATGAGAAATGGAAGAAGGGAATAATTTGAGTACGGGCGTGTCTTGCTTTCAAAGACTATTATGCAACTTTGATTTGGAAGCATTCAATCTATTTTTGCAGTTATATATATTTCGAATATTTTAATTTCTATTTCTTTAATTAGGATAATTTGAGTTTTCCTATTCTTGTAGGACTCTTATTAGTTTCCCAATTGATTAGGAGTAGTGCGCTATTTATATGGAACTAGGTATCTTTCATAGGGAGCTTTTTCATTCTTTTATTCAGTAGATTTTTAGTTTCTTGCATTTTCTTCTTTCCATGAGTTGCTAAACTCTTGCTGTAGCCAAAGGTATTATCGAAGTTTGGTTTGTTTAATATTTGTGAGATCTAAATGATTTAATTTGCTTTCCTTATTTCTTGAGTATTTATTTATCTTGTATTTTCATTATAAGTATTCAAGTTTATTGAATTTATGGCCGAAATTTAATAGCTTAGAATATTTGTTCTGTCAATTAGAACATTAAATCTGTAATTGTTTAACTATTCTAATACTTGTAGCAAATAGCATAGTTATGTGTGGTAATATGCATGATTTATGCTATGGGGATAAATAATCTAGTCTAAATGAACCCTGTGTGTGTGAGTTTGTTGACTATGGTTGGGTCTCTCTAATTTTTAATGCTATCCATAATTTAAATCCTAAGAGCGTTTCTTTAGGGCTGTTTATTGGCAAGAAAAATAACTAGCGAGCTTCTCTTAATTATCGAGATAGTAAGGAGAGATTGGTTATTAGAGCGTCCCAAGTAACTATAACCAGCTTATTCAGAAATGAGAAATTTGTCTTTGCATCAATGATCAAATCTAAGAATCAAACTGAGATTTTACCTTAGGCTAGAATTCATTCTTATTGATTTCTTATTTTACTTGTGATTTATTTATTTTTAAGATTCTAGGTTTTCATTTTCATAAAAATTCTCCCCTCTATTTTATTTTATTTAGTAAACTTGAAAGAAACAAAATTTACCAGTCCCTCTGGAATACGACCCTACTCATCACTATTTACAAATTATATCTTTAGAGTAGGAATTTATTTTTGTTGGATTCGACACCCATCATTTGCCTTGGCTCTGAGCCTTCTTTTCCTTAAGTTCTTTGTACCAATCCGGATAGCCATTATGTTTAAAGCAATTCTTTTTTGTATGACCATCTTTGCCATAGTGGTTACAATGTTTTTCATTCTTTCTTCCCGAATCTTTTCTATAAGCCGTCTTGTTACCGTTATCCTTTTTGAGTGATGAATTTCCTTTAACCATCATGGTAGTATTCTCAATTGAATCTATATACGAAATATTCACTTCTCTTTGTTTTTCAGCTCGCAAAACCATGGAGTATGCCTTAGTCACACTAAGGAAAGGTTCTATGACCAGAATCTGGTTTCTCACATGGTCATATGTATTATTCAACCCCATAAGAAACTGCGTAAGTCCATTTGAAGAGTTCACTTCGGTCACGTATCGTGTTGCTCCACAAGTACAATCCGAAATTGGCATCGTAGCATTTAACTCATCCTATAATTTCTTCAATTTTGTGTAATATCGTACAACAGAAAGAGTTATTTGGTTAATCGAACTAATTTCTTACTGCAGCTGATAGAGGGGGGGCCATTGCACTCTCCAAATCTTACAGTGATTTCCTGCCATAACTCTCTAGACGAAGTAGTGTATAGAAAGGCTTTGACGATCTATTTAGATATCGAGTTGAGAATCCATGAGGTCACCATGCAATGAACTCATATTCAACTAAATCCTCAACCGACATAGGGTATTTTGCATCAACAAACCTTAATTTTACCTTGGCACTCAACATAATCCTCATTGAGCGACTCCATGAGAGATAATTGGTGCATATCAATAGTGTAGTCACCAACATTATTTCTAGATGATTCGATGCCCTCAAAATCTCCGATCGATTCTTCTATACTCGTAACCTTGCATCGATGTCAAGGAGTTTATCCTAAATTTTGATAATTTTGCTTAAATTGATAGAAGATTTCTAAAGTTATTAAAGCCACATAATCGTGGCTCCGATACTATGTAAACTTGCAAGAAAGAAAATTATTTAAGGAAGATGAATAGTGGAGAGAAATTTTTTGTGTATGTTGTTCACAATGAATCTACTCAAGGGTGTATACATACACGATTCAGGCTACTAAACCGACTAACAAAATGGTTAACTATTTAACCAACCAACTAACTAAAGAATAATTAGCTAATTAATCTGCGCTACATTTACATGACAAATATGAACAATATGTCATTAGTTCTACACAGACTTGCATGCCAGCTATGTAAAAATTAGAATTCCATACATGAGACAATTTCTCAAAGAAGAGAAGCAATGGTTAAAAGATTTGATATGAAGATCTAACCTAATTACCATGTCTAGCATACAAGTAATTGTGAAATAGCTCCTAGAAAAATAAAATATTTATCTTCTTTGCTTTACATAGATGTAATTTTAAAATAATTTATATATATTACGATTATATATAGTGATATTGGATAGCCCAACTAGCCTAGTCCAGCAATACGCAACCAGGACAAACATATGGTGTCGGACAGGCTAATTACCAATAGGCACAACCTATTGACCATCACTCGACCTCAGGAGCCTTACTTATTATAGTGAGCACCAGCGTTCGCCGCTCAACCAGACCATGATCAACCATAACTAGGATACGCAGTCCTTCATCCGACCATGAAAGTTTAACCACGATAAGGTTACATCTTGTCGACTAGAGCCTGAAATGTATCTTGTAGAAGTATTCACCTCGACCAGAGAAGTCGAGCCAAGATGAAAGCCTCTTAGACGCATTGAATGCTCCACCAGGCAGCGTGCCTCTACATTAATGGTACATGCCACCACAGTACTATCTTTTCTCAACAACGCCAGGCTAATACATGCCACCAAAGTACCACCATGCCCTGGGCTAAGCCACCTGGAGTAGTATATAGGAAGGAGAATACTTCAAAGCCATCAGTTAAGGACAAGAGTCATTCCTGCTCAATAAGGGCATCGAAGTCATTTCAACCCCACTTAGAAAGCTATAAATACTCTATTGCTAACCCTCAGTAAGGTATGCCATTCATTACTGTAGAGCCCTCACTCTCCTACTCCATTTTCTAGTTGATATACTGACTTAAGCGTCGGAACACCTTAGCCAAGGGCACCTCGGCTAGCCTGACATTAGCTATTGATTGCAAGACTCGATCAAGTCACATCAAAAACATTCTCATCAACCTTCACTAGAACGACCATATTAGATTTCACGACCAATACACTCATTAACAATTTTTGACCTCATCATTTGGCGCCATCTATGGGAAACTTAAGTCCATAATCGAAAAAATGGTGAATACTGGGCGAGCCATTTCAGAAAGAGAGAAAAACAGAAGATCCCCAACACTTCCTCCTCAACCCCAACAAGAACCTGAAATGGCAGGACCTAGTGCCCAACCAAATCAAGTGGTCAAATTAACCATGCCTCAACTCATGAATCTCATAAGCAAGCAGATATTTGCTCAAATTTCTTCTCAACTATCAGCTGCCCTCAATTGACACAACAATCAGCTCAGGCCAGTTGCTAGTGCTACTTCTCAACCCACTTAGTATAAGGAGAGGCCCCTTAGAGAAGAGATGGGTCGATCAAAGGCCAAGTGACCACCCCCTGACGAGAAGATGGCCTGAGGTGATTTTCAAGAGAAAAAGATTGGCAAAACCATCATGAGGAAGTTGCAGACTCCACCGACTATGTCGTTCGGCCCTTTGACCCTCACAGTGTGATAAGGTCGAGCACACGAGACAACAGACAAATAGAAACCTCACTCAGACTGATTGGGAAGAATGGAAATAAGTCTCCCATCAAGTACAATAGTTAAATCGACGACTTGAAGAAATTTTGAAAAAAAACTCATACAAGAATCTCCTTTATGATAGTGCTCCCTACTTTCTCAGTGAAAGGAGTCACTATTCATCCAAGAGATTATCGAGCAGCAAATCACTGTTGATGCCAAAGTTTTGACTAGATTACCCCAGATATGATGGCTCGACGGATCCGAATAAGCACCTCCTCCAGTTCGAGCACATGATGCAATTACATAGGCATAACGAGTATATCCATGCAAAGATGTTGGTGACCACCTTTCAAAGAATCGTGCTCGATTAGTTCGTGAAGTTAGGGCCTGCATTGATCTACCCATACAATTAGCTGTGCGATGCCAATTTGCTAGTCGGAGGAAGGCAAAGCTCCCCATACCTATTTTCACACGGTGAAGCAAAACGAGGGAGAGTCATCCATGACTTATTTACCAGATTTAACACAAAAATTCAGAAGATTAACAGCCTGCGATTCGAGTTACTGATCAACGTACATTTCTTAGGCCTCCACCATAAAGAATATGCCAATGCTTTGGTCAGGGAATAGCCGAGGATGATAGAAGAGCTACTCAACCTCACTGAGAGATACATAACGTAAGAGGATATAAGTAGGTTGAAATATGGCAACCCTGATGCTGACAAGAAGAAGAAAAAGGAGAAGGATGACCGGCAGCACAAAGACAGACATTAATCTCTGATCAAATGATTGCTCAACTACACTCTACTCAATGTTGCAAGAAATGAGGTGTTGTTAGCCATCCAACATGACAACCTCCTCAAAAAACCCAGGAAAATAACTAAGATAGAAGCCATGAAGAGGTCCAAAAAAATACTACCATTTTCATCAACAAAAAGGCCAAGACACAGAGGACTGTTTCGATCTCTATGATGAGATTGAAAGGTTAATCCGATAGAGCCATCTAAAAAAATTTGTTGATGAGCAAGCAAAATAAGAAGCAGGCATAACCGACCAGACTCCCCACAGAGAACAGTCGGTTAGCCCAAGGAAAAAAGATAAAGAAAAGAGTCTTGCCTACGATCCCTACCCACCCATTAGGGGAGTAATCAACACCATTGCAGGGTGCCCGATAGGGGGGGACTCGAAGTCAGCTAGAAGGCAGCACCAATGAAGACTGAAATCGACCAAATCCTCCCCGGTCGAAACATTTTTCCAACTATTGACCATTGCAGAGCTAATTTCCTTCTCTGATGCTCACCTTTCTCACATCGAAACTCATATGGCCGACAACAAACTGGATTGCTCTTTGGTGGTATCTATTGAAATTGCAAACTTTGAGGTCAGAAAGTGCTAGTCGATAATAAGAGCTCAACAAACATCATTTTTCTGTCCACCTTGAAGAGAATGAACATGGGCAAGTTAAAATTTGAGCACATTCACACCCCGCTGGTTGGATTTGATTGGAGATTATCCCTGAAGGATCCATTAATCTATCTACATCGCTTGGGGAGGCTCATCAGCATAGAATTTGGATGGTTAGCTACCTAGCCATCAACGCACCTTTTGCCTACAACCGTATCATTGGGCGACCAGCATTTAACAACTTCCGTTCTATTATCTTGGCATACCATATGAAGGTTAAATATATAACAACTGCTGAGACTGGCAAACTCCTTTGCAATGTGAAAGAGACCTGGTTGTGCTGCACAATTTCAGTCAAGGTAAATGAACAGAAAATCCAACCTAAACTAGAACCCTTGAGGGACGCCCCAATACCAAAACCCGAGGAGGGGACAGTCGAGCAAAAAATGAAAGCTGGAAGAGATAAGGGTCAAGCCTATCAATAAATTCAAGATAATTAAGCTGGAGCCAAGTAACCTCGACAAGACTAGCAGGATTGAAACAGGCATGGGTAGTAGCATGGAGTGTCTTATGGTTGATTTTCTTTGAAGAAAGGTTGATATTTTTGCTTGGAAGGCCTCCAACCTTTAGGGAATCAACCCCAATGTCATCGTCCACCATCTGAATGTGGACCTCTCATACAAGCCAGTAAAATAGAAGACCAGGACCTTCAATGTTGAAAAGTGCCAAATCATCGAAAATGAGGCCAACAAGCTTTTAGAGGCAAGATACATTATAGAAATCTAATACCCAAGTTGGCTTTATAATGTAGTCCTTGTCCCTAAAAATAAGGGAAAGTGGCACATGTGTAATGATTTTATTGATTTGAATAAAACTTGCCCTAAAAAACCTTATCCCCTGCCTCGTATAGATTAGTTAGTCGATTCTACTACTGGTTGTGACTTATTGAGCTTGATGGATGTAGGCTACTACCAAGTTTTCATGGCACCCAAGAATAGGGATAAGACATCTTTCATCATCCCCAATGGGGTATATTGTTTTCCGGTCATGCCCTTTGGGCTAAAAAATACAGGGGTAACTTATCAAAGACTATTAAACTTTATGTTACAAATGAGATCAAAAAATCCATGGAGGTTCGTGTCAATGACATGATTGTAAAAATAGAAAAAGCAAAAAATTACTTGATCGACCTCAATCACACATTCTCAATACTAAGAGCAGTTGGAATGAAGCTCAACCTTAACAAGTGTACATTCAGAGTGAGATGGGGCAAGTTCTTGGGTTACATGGTTAGCCAGAGAGGTATCGAAGTGAACCCGCAAAAAATTAAGGCCATTTTGGACATTATGCCTTCTCGATCAGGCAGAGACGTTTAGCGTCTGTCGGTAGGATCATCGCGCAGGGAAGGTTCATTACCCGATTAGTCGACAAGAGCTTGCCATTCTTCAAGATCCTAAGGAATACAAGGATATCAGGTTTTCAGTGAACCAAGTAATGCGACCAGGCACCGATCAAATTGAAATAATACCTCTCGCCAGCATCGATGTTGGCCAAACCTGAGGTTGGAGAAGTTCTACACATCTATTTAGTAGTCTCATCGGCTTCTATCAATTTAATTTTCGTTTCGACTAGAAATGGCACTCATCGATATGTCTACTATTATAGCAGGTATTGTAAGGTCCCGAACATAACTATTTGGAGATCAAGAAATTCGTCCTCGCCATAGTCAATGCAACCAGGAAGTTAAGGCCCTGTTTCCAATCTTACTTTATTGTGGTCTTGACAAATCAACCATTGAAACAAGTACTTTCCAAGCTAGATATGTCAGGGAGATTAGCCAAGTGGGCAATCGAGTTGGGTGAATTCAACATCACATTTCAGCCCCAAATTGTTATAAGGCCCAAGTTTTGACCAACTTTGTCGCTGAGAGGCTCAACCTTCCCAACCAGCTTGACCCCAACTCGCTTGTATGGACTTTGCACGTCGATGATTGAACAACTTCCTCAAGTGGAGTAATTAGTGTTTCTCTACAGTTACCACAAGGCGAAGAATACGACTTCGCAATCAAACTCGACTACCCTATCACAAACAACGAGGCGAAATATAAGGCCCTCTTGATTGGCATGAGGATGGCAATAAGTAGGGGAGTCAAACAGCTGGCAGTCATCACCAATTCCTCGTTGGTTGCAGAGCAAGTCGATGGGAACTTTGAAGCCAAAGAGTCTACAATGAGCAAGTACTTGGCTGAGGTGAAGAGGTTGCAATAGCAGTTCAAAAAATTCACCCTAAGCCAAGTCCCTCGATCAAAGAATGAGCGGGCTGATGCACTTTCTGAGTTTACTAGTTTAATGAAAAGGACCAGTGATAGGACGATCACATTTTTGGTCGATCGCAAACCTACTATAAGTGACCCCGACCAAAATTTGGTTGGATAGATCGAAGAAGCATTTCCCTCCTAGTAGGACACAATAAAAGCCCATTTGAAAGAAGGCATAATTCCTAAAGACAAAAGCAAAGCACGCAGGCTCAGAGGCCAATCAACCAAGTTCACCCTCGATGAGCACGACCAACTTTACAGGAGGTTAATTTTGGGACCACCGCTCAGGTTGACTCTAGAGCAAGCCCATGAAGTCTTATATGAGGTGCATTCAGGTATCTGTAGCAACTACTCAAAAAGCTGACCCCTTGCATAGAAAGTTATCAGATATGGATACTTTTGGCCAACTTTATTAAGCGACATAGTGGATTTTGCCAAGAAATGTCCATCCTACTAGGTCTACTCGAACATACCTTACCAGCCCACCGCATTAATGGTGAATGTACAGCTCACATGGCTGTTCGACTAGTAGGGGATGATATAGTCAAATCTTTTCCAAAAATAATAGGTTAGAGGAAATTTATGATCGTCGCCGTCGAATACTTTACAACATAGGCTGAAGTAGAGGCAATCCCCAAAATAACTGATACGGCCATCAAGAGCTTTATATGGAAGAACATCATATGCCATTTTGGTCTACCCAAAGTCTTAATATAAAAAAATGGGACACAATTCCAAAGCAAGAGTACGAAAAGGTGGTGTGAGAGCTTTAGGATTCGACATCATTTCACGTTAGTTGGAAACCCATAAGCCAATGGCCAAACAGAAGTGTAATGAACAAAACTGTCATAGACTACCTCAAGGCTCGACTGGAAGAGACTGGCGCGAGTTGGGTAGATGACCTCCCTGGAGTACTTTGGGCATACAGAACAACCCTTCGAACAGCTACTAGTCACAGCCCTTACAATTTGGTCTATGGATCTAAAGTGGTTGTTCTGACAGAACTCATACAACATACTGCTCGAGTGATCTATTACAACCCGATCAATTATAGCTCCAAGAGAAAATTAGACCTGGAGACAATTGATGAGTTCCATCAGCAAGCATATATATTTATCCAAAGATACAGGTCCAAGATGGCACAACACTATAACAAAGATATCCGACCAAGAAGTTTCAAAGTAGGGACTTCGTCCACAAAAAGGTCGAAGTATCGACGAACGTAGAGAAACTCGACCCGAAATGGAAGGGACCATATTTGCTGGTTAAGGTAGCCAAGCACAATATATATCAACTCATGGACATGAACAACAATGAGCTTTCTCGACCATGGAATGCGATTAATTTGAGGAAATTCTATGTGTAAAGAGAGTCAAAGTCTCCATTGTACTACGGTATCTCTTCACATCAATAAAACTTCGCACATTTCTACAACTACTATTCCAGACCAAAAACAAAGGCTTCTAGCCCAAATTAACGAATGACTTGATAGTTTGGAGTTGACCCCATAGTCGATAATAGTTTCAAATTGCAAAATAAAGGCTTCTAGCCTAAATTAATGAATGACTTGATCATTCAGAGTGGATCCCGTAGTCGACGATGGTTCCAAATGGCAAAGCAAAGGCTTCTAGCCCAAACCAACAAAAGAGTTGATTGTTCATAGTAAACCACATACCAAACGATGTTTTCCAATATGTGACAAGGCATTTAAACCAAAACCAAAAATGATTTACTTATCCAGAGTCAACCCCACAATTGATCTCAAAGATGAAAAACAATAAAATTCTAGTTTCAAGTCCAAACTAATGCGCACAAAATCGATCGTGCAGCCAAAAGCAAACTCGCCAATACAAGTAAAATGTCACAATAATAGCATTAAGACTCGAGCTAACCCAAAAGTCGACGACGAAGATATGCATAATATCTTGGATTAGTTCCATTATCTTTACGCCAATCGATTCCTAAATCGACCATGAACTTTCATTCCTTTAGAGGGTAATCATTTTAAACGATTTCTAACTGGAGATGGAGTTACTCATATTGTTATTGCTGGCGATAGACATTCGATAAGAATGGCAAGTCCTAAAACTAAAGTAAATTGAACACAAATTGATAAATGGAAATGCCATCTATTATACTTCAATATTTGATTACAAAAGCCAAGAGGGACAATAACAGCAACCACCTCGCAGGTTGACTAGAAACATGCAAAAGAAAAGTACAAAAGTACAATGAGCTAAAAGCTCAGCTAAGCTTAGCACCCTCAACTTACGCAACTCGCGTGCCCTTATCGATCACCTAATCGAACTCATAACTGGAGGGAATGGGGACAACCGCAGGACCTTCAACTTCCTACTTGGGCACTGCAGCAGTAAATGGTAGGATTTCAGGGAGCGTTCAAGAAGGGCCTACCTCATCAATGAAGAATGCTCTTGGCAAAGGAGAGAACACATCAACCAGGTTAACCATGCCATTCTGGATGTCGAATACAAAGTTATTCGCGAAGGTAAACTCTTTCGTTACCTCCGCAAGCCTCATTTGGTAACCAGCCATAGGCTCGGGCACAACCGTACCAACATTCTCCTCCTCGGGTGCACCCTCATTGGGGTCAGGATACTTTGCTAGCTGCTCGATTAGCATCGGGCTGAGGTATTCCTTGTCTTCTGGACAAAACTAATACCCCAAGTATTCGAGTTACTTGATCGCATTCTCGAAGGCCTCTTTTGTGTCATTAAGGGAGAAGATAATGCTAGCGTCTTGAAATGCCGAGCACAATATAAACTGATCCATGGCCTCTCGTTGCATCAGCGGCAGCTCCTTAAAAAGCTTATCTCAAGCATACTACATCGCCGCGCTATACCCCTAGTTCTAACTAGACTCATAGCCCTGTTGCGCATCTAGCCTAGCCTTCAACAGTAGCTCTTCTATTTTGTTCTTCTCTAACACCGCGAGTAGGACCTGTAAAACCTTCAGGTCAAGTTATCTATACCTTTCCTTAAGCTGCTTAATTCTCGCTTGCGCCGACTTGAATTGAGCCTTCAAGATTTTAGCATCTCCTTGGCCTTCTCGAAGCTAGTCTTGGTCCCCAAGCACCAGTTCCCACCTCCTATAAAAATGGTAGCCTAGCTGGCTAACCCACAAAGGAAACTACCTCACTCGATCAGAATAAAAATAAATAAAAGCATAGCAAAGCGCTCGACAAGCAATTTAAATTCGACTAAACACTTACCATATTAGAGTGATACGCCAATGCCCTTAGCGCCCATCCTGGTTGAGCTCCAAGAACTTTTTTTGGTTGGACGTGAATAGACTAGCCATCATCACTTTGAGGGGGGTAGCCCCAGTCGACCCCACCGTCAACATGGACAGGGAATTATGAATGGCCATAGCGCTGTCGTTGCCAAATCGGGGTGCAGGCAACTTAGGCAACTAGAATAGCTAGTCCTCTTCTCGCTACCCGAAGAGGTCATAACTAGTGGGCTGCTTCAAGACTCCTACTCTACCCTTGCCTTTGTCGACAGCAGACTTCTTCTGAGCAGGGTCCCCTTGCTCGATCGCCAATCTTTTTGGTCAATGAGATGGGCTGGGAGCCCCAGCAGCTGGTTGCGCCGGTGGAGTTACTGCTCGAGCCGGAGGACCAACTAAGACAGGTATTTCGTTTTGTAGCAGTGCGATGACCTGAGCTTCCCAATGAGTTGCTGCATTCTTGTTGCGTGCATGCCAAAGTCTATGCTCGTGCCCGGTTCATGATCTCTCTTGCAATAATGAAATAAGGTAAGACAACTTCAACCAAAAATATGATATTAATCAATAAAAAGGCCAATGAACTCTACCTAGTCGAGCATCGGCTAGTAAATCTAACTGAGCAGATGACAAGCCTGCCAGCACCAAATTTTTTTCCTCATATACCCTAAGGCCTCCGTCTGGCCAAACTGAACAAAATTATGGACAAAGGTATTTGGCCAGGTCGGGGTTATATTACTGGGCAACTCGACAAGCCCCCTCCACCACCACTAGGAATATTGAAACCCCCGGGCATCTGAATGTAAAGGTAAAGTTTTTTCCATGCCTGTCCATGAGATGATGAGGGGGTCACCAAGAACTTTCGTCGGGGATGAGCAATCAAATAATAAAAGCCTGACTCATTGGTACTACCCGACTTTCATGACATGGTTAAATGGAAAAGATTAGAGAAATTGACAAAAGAAGCAGGCCGGTCATGTATATGCATTAGAATAGCAAAGCTATAAAAGGTAAAAAAATAGTTGGGAAGAAGTTAGATTATACAAACTTCCAGATCTGTCAGCAGGTCGACTATAAACTGGGCAAGGGAAACCTAAGCCCACATATTAAGGCCTCTTCAAATACAGTTATGCATCTAATAGGTAGCTGATGCATCTTATAAGTAGGACTTAGAATGATTAACTCGTACTCTAGAGGAACGTGATACAGTTCTCTAATAAGTGTAAGGTCGGCAGAAGTAATTTTGGAAACGATCTCACTATAGTGGTCGGGAGTGAATAATCGACCACGGGACATAGGTGGCTGGCTTGGCCCAGCCTCGCCCCCAGTGGCTACATGGACGTCACTCGAACTGTTGGAGCTCAAACTATCATCGAAAGAACCATCAGCCCCGCAAGTCGAGTTGCTTCCCCCACTGGTTGGATCCCGATCCGACCTTGTGGCCTCATTGTCACTACCCTGGCTACCCTCATCCCCGAATACCCCTAGCATTATGGAGATTCAACAAAATGATGATTTGCTCAAAAGAATTTTAAAAACTTATGCGGTGCGAAAGTCTAGACTAGGGCACAATCAAATATAAATGCAGAGCAATTAGCTGAATCGACCTGACAGAAGGCTGTAAAATTGAAAATGGGAATTTTCACCACTTTATTTATAGGCCTTCGTGCGCAGCAATAGAAATGACCGCAATAATTACCCTACCATCGCTTGATGCTTCACATGACCAAATTTAACATATGCATTTAATGTGCTGGAACCCTGGTCGATTTTGAAACTTTGATTAACCTAGTTCTTGCAGAATAGCTACTCCCCATTCCTTATCGTCGATCCTCTCGATCAGGACTCGAAAGTTAGAGAGACGACTCAATAGGCCCAACCCAGTAATACTCGATCAGGACATAAATATAGTATATAACGGCCCAATTACCAATAAGCCCAACCTATTGATCGTCACTTGACCTCAGGAGCCTTACTTATCGTAGCGAGTACAGGCATTCGCCTCTCGACCAAATAATGGTTGACCATAACTAGGATATGCAGTCCCTCATCCGACCATGAAGGTTTAACCATGACGAGGTTACATCTTGTTAAGTAGAGCCTAAGAAGGTATCTTGTAGAAGTATTCACCTTGACCAGAGAAGTCGAGCCAAGACGACAGCCTCTCAGCCACATTAATGCTCCACCAGGCGGCACGCCACCACATTAATGGTGTATGCTACCACAATACTACCTTTTCTCATCAGTGCCAAGATAGTGCGCGCCACCAGAGTACAACCATGACGTAGGTTATGCCACATGGAATAGTACATAGGCAGGAAAAAACTTTAAAGCCCTTAGATAAAGACAAGAGTCATTCCTGCTCAACAAGGGCACCAAAGTCATATCAACCTCATTGAGAAGGCTATAAATACCCTATCACTAACCCTCAGTAATGTATACCATTAATCACTCTAGAGCTCTCACTCTCCTGCTCCATTTTCTAGTCGATATATTGACTTGAGCATCGGAGTGCCTTAGCTGAAGTCACCTCGGCTAGCCTGACATTTGCTATTGATCGCAGGACTTGACTGAGTCACATCGAAAGCATTTTCCTTGACCTCCACCAGGTCGACCATATTGGATTTCAACCCAATACACTCATTAATGGTTTTTACCCTCATCATATATTATTTGTCCAAATGTCTCCATATATATTTTAGGTAATTCTCAAGCTTTCAAGGGCAAAATAATAGTCTCAAAAGTCTTCTGTTGTAGTAATGTCAGTGCATAGGCTTCTAAAAGTATGACAACACTTTATAAGGATAATCATATTAAATTGTCCACTTAAATGATCGTTTATGACTTATTTGAAATATGCCTTACTTATTTGTCTCCAATTATTAATTTTTTTCCATTTAATTTATTGTTGATATCATTTTGATATGTGTCTTTATTTATTTATTTTTAATTATACATTTTTGTTGCAGTGTTGATAACAACAATCAACAATCAACTGTGATAAAAATAAAACTATATATTATTGTGAAATAAGGGCCTAAAATTGCTTAGAATTATTAATGGGACATCAAAATTTCAACATTTTTTACGTTGATAACTGAATTGTAGAAGTATTATAAAACCAAAGAAATATTTTTTGTCGGTGCCAGCTCTATTCAATTAAATACGGGGTGGACAAAAATCTAGCATTTAATTTTTAGAAGTACATTATGGATTTTTAAAAAAAATTATGGAAAATAATCGGCTCAAAAGTATAAAAATGAATACCATATGGATTCACAGACACGCAAGTAAAATATCATTGTAAAAGAATTATCTATGATTAGAAATATAGAATAAATTATTTCAAATCATAATTTGGCATTCAAGTTCTAATTTCTAAATGACTTTTTCTAGTTTATAGAAAAGTTGTATTTCATAATTGACAATAATAGAAAGAAACGTCTAATTCCTAATTATATAGTCAATATATCCTAAATTTTAATTTGCAATTTGAAATTATTGAACAAATTTCATTAAATAATTCAATTACATGTTTACGAAAATAATGTAAAAATATTTTAATACAATTTATCTACATTACCTAATCCTTAAACTATAATGCATAATTCTAAGCAAATTATATAATTTTAATATTCTAAAATTGAAATTAACACATAATGTGCTTAATAAAATAATATTACAACAAATTAATGCAATTTATCAACAATACCTAAACCCTAAACCACAATTCGCAAACCTAAACAAACTACGTAGTTTCAATTTCCGAAAATTGAAATTGAACTTACCATATAAATTGAAATTAAAAATAAAAACAAGGCTATATATCAGACGACAGTGCACGGTGCGGGTACTAACAGTGCACGAGAGGGCCAGAGAGAGAGAGAGAGAGAAGAAATTAGTAGAAAGAAGGCAAAAACTCTAAATTGGCACACTGTATCATACCACATCAGCTTTTTAGGTAATTTTTTTATTTTCATGAAAAAATGACTAAAAATAATAATTTTTCAATACTTATAGAATTAAAATTGTAATTTTGTAATTCATGAGACTAAAAATCAAATTCGATAAAATTATAGGACCAAAAATGTAATTTTACCATAATTTTCATATTACAAATTCAAATTGTTTGTAATATTCTTTTTTACTTATGAGTTGCATTTCACAAAAGAACAAATTTTGAGATCACCTCACTCATAATTCAATTAACTTCAATAGTAGACCTGACAAAATAGTACCCACACCCACGGGTACCCAAAAATTTACGGGTAATGATCTTTTATTTTCAATCTAATAAAATACGAAAATTTTTACCCATATCCAAATTACCCGCCGTTTTTTAGCCCAACCCGTGAGTACCCACAGGTTACCCGTATATATGTATATATATATATTTATGATTTAAAATTTTTTAATCTAACTTTTAATTTTTGAATTTTATAAATAAAAAAATTACAACATATTGATACCATAGAGCAATACCCGAAATACAAAATTGTGTACAATAAAAAACTCTTCCCAAATAGCAACCACCTATATAGTCAATTGATAAATAATTTGTTGTGCATATTTTCATAGGTGTAATATCTTCTTTTACAAAAACAACAATATTTGAGTGATATCTAAACTTTTAATTCAAAAAACTTTTAACATGTAATGAGATTTAAATTTTAACTTTTAAATGTAATGTACTTTAAATTTGATGGATTTTGAATACTTAAGTTGTAAGTATTAAATTGATTAAAAAAAAAGGTTGTAAGTATTAAACTACAACATTATTAATATACTTTAAGTGCTTATTCAATTTAATAAATTCATTGTCATTTTTTAACTTTATTTAGTTAATATTTTAATGACATCATGTAAGTTGCAAGGTGGATATTAATTTACTTTTTAAATATTAAAAAAATAAAAAATTATTATGGGTACCCTTGAATTACCCATTATCCATGAGGGTGGATAATGGGTCCACTATCTTATGGGTAAATTTGCCCAACTCATGATTACCCGTCTTTGGGTTACCTATGAGTACCCACTTGTTAGGTCTATTCAGTAGTCAAATTGATAAATTTAAATTCTTGATAGCTTTATCAATCTATCAATTTCCCTTTGTCAAAATATATCTAATTTATGTATTTATATTTAAATTTTTTGTTGAATTTTGGCAGCAATGCTGTAGATTGGATGTGGCATAGTCTTTGTCCATATGTCTCTTTCTTGAAAATTTATCTTTCAAATGACTTCTACGGCAAATTGACATCTACTTATTATTTTTTTTCTCCTTCCATGTACTTCTAGATTTATTTAAACTGTGTGTGAAATTAACCAAATCTTTATCCATCTCATCAGTTTTGTGCTTAAAATTCCACGTGGAGAAGTATTGGCACGGCTGCGGAAAGCCGCCTGGAAGCAACTTTGACCAGCCGAGGGCTAAGAAAATAAGAAATTTGTGGGTTAAATATGGAATTCGAAATTGTCATAAAATTCTCTGTGTAAAAAATGAAGTCTAATTACCATCATGTGTTTTGTCAAAATTGCTATCATACTCCCAGATGGGAGTCATGCGCAAAGTGTGCGGGTAGGAATACAATTTTGCCTATAATTTGTCTAAAATGCCCTCCAGGGTCTAGTGGCCCTTTTTTAATCTAAAGTTTAAAAACTAAAATATAAAACTAAAAATACAAAAAAAAAAAAAAAAGCATAAAAATTTATAAATATTTATACATAATAAGTATATATATAATATATAAATATAAATATGTATAATATATAATATATAAATATGGAAAAAATGCAAAATTGGTTCTACAATTTGACCCTACGGGTAAAATAAGATACACACACACATCTCATTTTCCCTCCAAAACTTTCATTTTTCAAAATATACATACATATATATTATAAATAGACATTATGTATATATATATATATATATATATATTTTATTATTATTATTCTAACAATAAAAAAAATCAATCAATTCCATTTTCAACCCAAAAATTTTACAAAAAAGTATTGATTTGACTGCTATAATAAAAAATATCTCCCCCCAAAACATAAATAAACATATCAAAATACAACTTTCACATTCTCTAATAATTCGTTCTCTCAAAACACAAAATAAAATTATACAAAAAACATAACCAAACATTCCCATAGATTTTTAAGTTTTACTTAAGAATATTAAATAAAATAAATTTATCTATTAATTTAAATAATAAATACACACATATATATACACTACCATTTTCCTCCCCCCAACCAAACGCCCACCCCCAACATAGCCGCTGCCGCCAATGGCGGCTCGAGCCAACGGCCGTGCCCAGCAGCACGACCATGGCAGCTGGGGGTGGGGTGTGGAGGGGGTGGGGGGATGTACAGGGGTGGTTTGGAGGGAAGGGTGATAAGGGGGCCAATCGTTGGTCCAAGCAGCCGCCTCGGCAGAGGTGGCTGGCCGGCGGCCATGTTGGGGGTGGGTAGGTGGGGTGCGGCGGGAAGGGAAAAGGTAAGGTAATTATATATATATATATGTGTGTGTGTGTGTGTGTGTGTGTGTGTGTGTGTGTATTTTATAGTAATAACTATTATTATTATTATTTAAATTAATAGATAAATTTATTTACATTGAATTAAACTATTTTAGACTTATTTACAAATTTAATATTATTAAGTAATTTATATTATATAGTTAAAATAATAGACTTTTAAATTTTAAATTTATTGTATTTTTAATTAGAAAATATTTAATATTATTAAGTAATTTATATTATATAGTTAAGGGCATAGATTTTTAAATTTTTAATTTTTAATTAAAAAATTTAGTTAAATTATTTTAGATATATTTATTATTTTAATATTATTGAGTATATAATTTAAAATATTAAACTTATATTGTCTAAGAATAGATTTAGATATTATATTTTTAATTTTTTATTTATTTTATATCTTGATTAAATTCAACTAAATTTAATGAAATTACTTTATATATCTTTATTATTTTCATAATATTTGGATTCTTTATGTTTACAAAATGAGAAATTGTGGGCTTTTATTTTTTCAGCTAATGTGTTTAATCATTTATTCTTTTTTTTTTTCTAATTTATCTTCCTCAACATACATAAGGGCAATTTGGGTATTTTCTTTCTTCTTTTTTTTTTCTTTCCAAAACTAAAAAGTGAACATGGGGCGGGGGAGGCAATTTTGACAAAACACATTATGGTAATTAGACTTCATTTTTTACATAGGAAATTTTATGACAATTTCGAATTTCATTTGGGGTTATGCGTATTTAACCTGAAATCCTGTTGATGCATATATTTCATTAGTTTGTAATTTATTGGTGCTTCTCCAGGGCTATAATTTTTTTTTTCCCTCACTTTCCTTAATTAAGAAGTTGTATATTGGTGGGAAAAAAATACAACCTTACGAGAGGTTAGGCATATTTTGAAATAACAAATTAGTTGAAATTAACATAAAGCTCATGTACTAGTATGCTTATTAATATCATCTTATGCAAGTCTAGAATTAATTATTACTGGCATGTACCCAGTGCATGCACCAAAAATAATTTTAATATTCAAATAACTTATTTTATAATAAAATTTATTTTATTTTAAGTGATTAAAAATAATAGTAATTCTTTCTAATATTTAAACAAAAAAATTTATTACAGATTAAATAAAATAAATTGAGAATTTCTATTGAAGATATTACATTTGAAAAAAATTTGTGCTTGAATAAGTTGCAAAATATCATGAATTGCTAAGGTATTTAAAAATTATAATACACAAATTTTTTAAATAATAAATTTTAGAAAAGAAATGAAAGAATTAAGAAATAAAAATGGAGCTGCATATTTTACTTAATATCTTTGTAAATTACATATATAGTTATACATATTCTGGTATGATAAATAGACAAATAATTTTTTAAAAATATAAAGCTTTTCTATATGATTCTCAATAATATGAAAGTCATAGTCATAATTTTTATAACATTTGATATTTTTAAGATGTCAAGAATAAATATATAATCTCTTTGTATTTCATCTATAATACACTAGATTATTATTTGATCACCAATTTAGTAAATAGATTATAAAATGCAATATTTTACAAATTAAAATATTTCCTAATATTCTATATAACTTTTATAAGTAAAATTTACTTATTTTTATCAATTATACATGTAGTTATCTTATTATTTTTGTAATTATCAAATAACATATATTATGTGAATGGTCATAAAATAATAAGTAATTTTTCAATATCAATTTAAAATAAAATATCAATCTCTCATAAATTTCTTTTATAAGTATAATATATATAAATAATTCAATAGAGACTTACTTTCAATCAATTTTTTTGATCTGAACCCATTAACCCATGTGAGGACTTTCTTTTATGAATTATTATAAGCAAAAATATAAATATGTATGTATACATGACATCAAAATAAAAGTGTGACAAATGCAATGAGAAATGTGAAAAATTGATATTATTTGTTGTTTAACTACTGCTCATCTATCAAGTTTTTGAAAATTTTCAACTATATCAATTTTAATATAATTGGGTAAATTGTCTATTCTAAAAAGCTTATAAATTATATCTTTCAAAAGATAACATCTTTAAAGAATAAGAAAAGAAAAGAACAAACCTCGTGATTTCGATGTAAATTAATCGCAAATATTCAATATTTTTCTTGATTCTATTACCTTATCAATATTTCATTTATCCTACACATAATTAGTTACATCAATACTCAGAGTAAGTCAATTTCATGTAATGAACAAAACATAAAAGTATACAATTAAAACTGAAACAATAAGATCAATAAAAGAATGAAACTAAATGGAGATACTTGGTGATTCTTTTCTTCAAGATGTAAAATTTGGGAGATAGGAGAAGATTTATTTGAGATTTGGGCATATTTTCATTCGTTAAATTGTATTTAGGTATATAAAGTAGAAGAATTTTAATACAACTAAATATTTTTGATATTATCTCCTCAATATAAATATCAAATAGATAATATCAAATCCTTTATCAAGTAAAAATTATGATATATTATCAAATTAGCATGTGCCCTATGCGATGCACCAAAAATGGTTATATGATTGAATAATTTATTTTGTAATAATATTTATTTTCCTTCATGTGATTAAAACATGAATTGTAATTATTTTTAGCATTTAATGAAAAAAATTATTACTAATTAAATACAATAATATGAATATTTTAATTAAAAATATTATATTTGAAGATAATTTATAATTAAATAAGTTGTAGAATATCAAGAATTGACCACACTGACTTTATAAATTATACAAAATTTTATAAAATGATAACATTTAAAAAAATAAATAAAAGAATTGAGAAAATTAAAATAGCATGGAGTATTTTACTAAATATACTTCTTAAATTAGATATATATTTATACATGCATATTTTGATATGATAAATAAGCAAATAATTTTTTTAATAATATAAAGATTTTTTGTGTAATTCCTAATAATGTGGAAGTTATAGTTACAATTTTCATAACATTTGAGAATTTTAAGTTTTAAAATATTTTTTATAAGAGTAAATATAATATCTTTGTACTTTATCTTGAAAATAACTTACATTAAGTTATTAATTATTTGATAACTAATTCAATAAATAGTTTGTAGCATAGAATTTTATAAGTTAAAATATCTTTTAATATTCCTTATAAATCTAATAACCAAAATTTATTTATGTTTATTTGTATATGTAGTTATTTTATTATTTTTAAAATTATCAACTAACATATATTATGTACATGAAAAAATAATAAGTAAATCTTCAATATTCAGTTTAAAATAAAATAATAATCTCTTAATGTTTCTTCTATAATTAGAATATAAAATTTATGAATAATTAAATGGATATTTACTTTCAGTCAATTCTTTTTATCTCACATCATTAATCAATGTAAAAATATTTTTATGAATTATTATAAGCAAAAATATTAAAATAAATGTACGCTATATAATTACAGAATATTGTAATTAAATATATTGAAAGATATAGAAATTGATATCATTTGCTATTTAAGTGGTCATTTATTAAACTTCAAAAAAATTTCAACTATGTCAATTATATATATGTCCCCATATAAAAGAATTTATTTCAAATAATTGAAAATAAGTTCTCCATTATTATATTGCTAGAAAACTAAAATGATTTAAATTAACAATATAAAAATAAAGTTAAGAGTTTATAGTTGTTATAGGAAGTAAATGTTTATATTTAAAATAAACTATTCAATGAAATTATTTGTTATATTCTATATATTATCATGTATAAAGATATTTTACACATCTAAAAATATTATTGCAAAAATCATTGAATTTTAAAGACGTTGATAAGTTGTCTAGTTATTTAATTAATAAATAAAATTAATTTATTTCATCAAATGATAGAGTATTATTTATTTATTAATATTTTTTACTAGAAATAATTGAATATCTTATTACTTCAACTAAAATAATATGATTGTATCCATATAAATATAATTTTTTTATTAAATATGAAAAATTATTAGTTGTTTTGAAATAACTTAGCTATCAACTACTTTTTTGGGATAAATTTTAAGTTTTATTGGATAAAAATGTATAATTAAATTTAAAAACAATCTCACTCTTAAAATAAAAAAATAAGTTAATACATATTAGAGTTCGTACTTTTTTAGATAATTTCATTACTAGGTATATCTATTTATTTTTTGATAGTTAATATTATCAAAGTGAATATAAATTACTAAATATGAAATATATCAATTCTGTTAAAGTATTTACTTAGCAATGAAATTTTGAGTTTTAGTTGTATTTACATGATATTTTATAAATAATTTATCCATTGAAGAGAAATAAAATTATTTTCTTATAAAAATTATTATAAATAAGTAAAGATTCAACCAATCGAAATAAACTTATCAAAGGACATGATGTCATAGAGAAAAAATAATAAAAAAAAAAATTCTTTCTTATATCCACACAATTAGAAATGGGAAAATCAAGTGCTAATAATTTAGTGAATATTTTTTATAGAAAAATATATACTATTGCTTTATTCATTTGATAAGAAATTTGAAATACTTTCAACAACTAAATAAAATTATAATCTTTTTGAATATTTCATAAAATCACATTATTCGAGGTACATTATTCAAATATGAATTTAATTTATTTTTTTTAGCTAGATAAATTGATAGAGTTGCAACTAAAATAATAGTAAAATAAAAATTCAATTTCAAAGATAAATTCTTATATGAACATACAAAGAATATTTGAAAATAATAATGAAAATAAATCTATAAAATATAATTAATTAAATTAAAAAATGCTGCATGTTGATATTTTTAAGTAATATAAATATTGCAATCCTAAGTTGGCCTTAAGAGCTTTAATTTTAAATAAATATTGAGGCAATAATAAAGTAATAATGTTGATAAAATATTTAAATATATTAGAAAATATCTAATTAATTTAGAATAAAAATAAAACAAAAACAATACAAAGATTTATTTCAAAAAAATATTAAAAACTTTCTACGAAATGAAATTTAAATTAATTAAAAAGAAAAAAGAAACGTCATTATATTATGCTAATTAGGGAAAGAAGTTCTACAATTAAAAATATAGAAATGTATTGCGGATAATGTAAAAAGAATAATTGTAGAATAGTAAAATTTATATATAAAAATAAATGAAATATTTATCTATTAATCTTGTGATAAATTAAATTTATAAGATAGAGTTTTATGATAAGAATTAATATGATGCTTATAAAATATTTTTTAAAATAAAAACTTATTTAGTGAGATAAAAATATGATTATTGATATTTTTTGAATTATCTTATGAGATAGAAATCTATATTGCAATTTTAGATAAACACAACATGATATTTTAGTTATAATAGATAAGTTAATCATATTAAAATAAAATATAAAAGTAAATAAACAACCAATGAAATTTTTTTCAACAGAATTAAAAAACTTAAATTTCTAAGAATTTGACATTTGGCCAAAATTCCACAATTAGAATTAAAATTACACAATTATGGGTCCCATAACGTTGTGCTATCTATATTATTATATATAGCACAACCATGTGGGACCCATAATTATGCAATTTTGATTCTAATTGTGCAATTTTGGCCAAATGGCAAGTTCTTATAATTTTGAGCATTTTAATTTATTTAAATTTTTATTATTATTTATTAATTATTATGTCTAACCGATATTATTATATCTTATCACTAATTTTATTTTATTTGAAATTTAAAATATATCTATCTATAGTATAGATAACACTGAATTGATCAGTCGATATTAGGAGATGAGTTCAGTACTATAGGATGTCAAAGGAATTGACGGGGGCCCTCACAAATAGTGCAACATGTGGTTTAATTCGATGCAAAGTGAAGAACCTTACTAGGGCTTGACATGCCGTGAATCCTATAGGATTTTATTGCATATTGTAGGATGATTAGATTTGTGTATCCTTGAGTTTATGTTGATTTCATTTAACTCATCCTCTTTTATCCTTAGAAGCTTGGAGGAGTTAGCAGAATTAATGGTATCTCAAGGAATTTTGGTATACCTGTTCCTTCTAGAGCTGGATGGTGGGGAAGACCTCCTGGGCGACGGGTTAGCGATCTACAAGTTCCAGGACGAGAGGCATCTTCTTACTCACAAGCTAGGCAAGAATAAGAGGTATGACAAAACCTTTCAAATAGTTAGCCAACAAACCCTGTGTATCCGAAAAAATTGGGAATTTTACCATAGGATCTACAACCAAGGGCTAGAGCAAAAGTTGTTAATGAGACGGCTGAAGATCAAGCATTTGAACAATTTCTTCGTTTCAATCCCATGAAGTTCCCAGAAGACCCTGATAATAAAAAAGTCGAAGAATGGATTAAGAGTTTAGAGAATTATTTTTGAGATACTGCATTAGTGAGCGAGGGGTTTGATTTGCCATGTTTCTTCTGGAAAGTTCTGCCCAAAGTTAGTGGAAGATGATTGATCAAAAGTAGGTGGCTGAAGGAACCCAACGAACATGGGAGAAATTAACCCAAGACTTCATGAGTAAATATATGCTAGAAGTGGTGAAGCAAGCAAGAAAGAGAGAGAGAGAGAGTTAATAGATCTTGTACAGGGTGCACAATCTGTTAGTCAGTATGAGGCTACTTTTAGCTGACTAATATAATTTGCTTCCTACATATAAGATGATGAAGGTCGACAGGCTTAATGATTCGTACAAAGGCTATGGCAAGAGCTTAGGCAAGCCTTGGCCTATTATGATTTGCCAAATCTCAATTTGGCAATAAGCAGAGCATGCAACTTGAGTTAGAGTTGTAGGAAATTCGAAAGATTGAGAGTCAAGGCCGAAAGGAAAAGATATACCTTGATGGTAGAGTAATGTTGGAAGGAAACAGTCGAGGCTTTAAGTGGGAAGTATTGCCCAACAAGCTCCTTAGTCTAGCGAGATGGCACATTTGACTCAAGAGAGACCACAAAAGCGATGTGGATTTTGTAGAGCATCAAGCCACGAGGAATCGGAATGCTGGAAGAAACAGGGCAGATGCTTGGGTTGTGGCAGCAATCAATACTACTTGGAAAATTGCCTTAATATGAGAGGTTTAGTATCAGCAAGAAAAGGGAAATAGGTGGCTAAATGTTCTAGTTGAGTTCTTGGATGTCGAAGGAAAGTCTGATACTGCATATTTTGGCTTCATAACCAAAACGGAGTTTAAGGAGTAGTAGGTGCATGGGTTATGTATATACCTAGTATATTTAAGTTTTTGTGAATCTGTATCTAGTTGCTTGGGAATGTACGATAAGTTATAACATCTAGCATATTAAGTTTGAACTTGACTACTCTCTAGTGTAAATAACATGTAAGTGTGAACTTGTGATGTTGTTAATTGTATGTTGCTACAATGGTTTTATGGTCTTTTAAATAAGAGCACGCACTCTGTCAGAACTGAAATAGAGGATACTTTAAATATTGAAATGATAGGTGGTTGAGATAATGAGAAACCAGAATGTTACAGGTACCAGTGTTAACCGAAGTTCATACAGAACTCAAGTCAGAATCTGGGGACCAAATCTTTTAAGGGGGAGGAGTGTGACACTCCTAAAATTTGGTATCATGGAAAATAAATAAAAAGGGCTTGATTGCAAGAATTTTGAAAGTTTGGGGTCAAGATGGAATTTAGGAAGACTTGATTGGACTATATCTTGAAACTCTTGGGGTTCCATGGCCATTATTTTTGGTTAAAGGGGTCAACGTGAGGCAGTATACAATCTAGGGGTTGAATTGAAGTGGGGCATAATCTTGGTGAACCTAATTGACAGCTGAAACAAACTTCTGGGGTGCCAAAACGTAATTATCGAGAATTGATAAATATATAGCAATTTCACCTTTCTTCTTCATTTTTTTCTCCAAACACCACCATGCACTACCCTTTCAGCGGCCAACCCTCATCGGCAACCAAACCTTAGCAAATTTGGTATCATTTTCTTCCTTTCTTCACGTAGAACATGAATATACCAATTTCTCCCTAAACCTTCTAGTGTACCGGTCAGAAACTGAGCTCAAAGTTTTGGCCATGGTGGTGGTTGATGGATTTCTTTACTCCAACGACTGAAACTTGAATGTGAGTGGTGGATTTCGACGGGCTCAGCTCAAGGATCACATCGTGTCTTCAATTTTAGGAATGGGACACTATGGATGAAGAAATTAGGAGAAAATGACGAGGCGGTGAATAGTAATCCTGAAGCTTCCAGGCTAAAATTGACCTTCAATTCGACGGTGTTTGATGAAATTGTTTGAGGGGTTTGATTTGTTGAGCTGAGATGTATCTTTTGGTGCTGTCGTTGGCCATCTCAAGCGGCGGGGGTGAAGAGACAGAATCTTTATCTCGTCACAAGAATTACATGCACGCAAGCTGATCATTCATTCGAAGCTTTGATAAAAAGATATTGGGTAAAAATGAGAAACTTGTGTTAAAGTTGTATATGTGTGTATGTATGTATTTTCCAAACCTTACGATGTATTGTATAAACGAGGAACGTGCATGATTTGATCGAAAGTATTGAGATATGCATAGAATTACATAAGTTAATGGATCCAGATTTTATCATATCGTGTAATAATTTTGATAATTAAGTTACTTAGGTAAAGAAACCCTCATTTTATGAATTTGGAACCTAAGTGGCAATAATTGGATTAATTGAGATGATACAAAACTAAGATTTGGGTAATGCATATACCATTATAAGTTTAGTAAACTCGAATTTGTATTATCATATGATAAATTTGAGATTTTTAAGGGATATTGGACCATCGTTATCGATTTAGTATGTTGTGGCAAGATCAATTGGATGATTTAGGACCCAATTATATATCCTTTAACAAGATCGGCGCTATTAACATGTCTTTATTGAGGCTATCGATTTTGCCAATTAAGTATCAATTTTAGGTCGTTAATTTGTACAAATGTGATTATATGATCGAATGAGGATCTTGACTTTAGACCTATTCTTTTGGATTAGGTGAAGAAGAAGTGGGTCCCATGGACTAATAGTCGGTGACTACATTTCTGAGACTACAGAGGTGAGGATCTGCCAATCTGGCACTCTTGTACCTGTCAAATTTTCTTGATAAACCCATGTGAGTGTTGGTATTTATTTTATTATCGTATTCTATTCATTATTGTTACTTCTATGAGGTTCTGCCAATCGGCACTTGCTTCGCATGAGCTTACTCCATAACCATTGTTGAACCTGGTTAAGTTTTGCTAATCTGATATCTGTCTTGATTTTCGTTATCACTACTATTAATTTTTGAACCCTGTGAGGTTCTCTTGATTTGAACCCTGTGAGGCTTCCCAAAACTACTGTTTATATTCTGTATCGTTAGATTTTCTATTACTGTCTTGTTATCATATGCCTTGCCGGTATTCTTGTTTGTTCGTATATGGCCTTGATGGCTTAATTATACTTGTTAATTGTTATGGTATTTGCCTTGACGACATTTCTGTACATGTTATCTGTTGCCTTGTTGGTAAATCCAATTGATTGATATTGTTCATACGTTAGCGATATGCTAGGGAGACTTTTAGGTATCGATATGCCTTGTAGGCAAATTCAATTGATTGATATTGATCCGATTGATTGATATTGTTCATATGTTAGCGATATGCTAGGGAAACTCCTAGGTATCGATATGTTTTGTCAGCAAATCCAACTAATTAATATTGATCATTCATCTGTCTGTGATATGCTAGATTCCTAGGTATAAATGATATGCTAGGGATACTCCTAGGTATCGTCCATCTGTCTGTAATATGCTAGGGATACTTCTATGTATCAATGATATGCTAAAGATACTCCTAGGTATCGTCCATCTATCTGTGATATGCTAGGAAGACTCCTAGGTATTGATATGCCATGTCGGCAAATCTGATTGATTGATATGGTTCGTATGTCAGTGATATGTCTAGGCATCAATGACATGCTAGGGATATTCCTAGTCATCGCCCGTCTATCTATGATATGGTAGGGATACTCCTATGTATCAACGATATGCTAGGGATACTCCTAGGTATCAATCGTCTATCTATGATATGCTAGAGAGACTCCTAAGTATCAACAATATGCTAGGGATACTCCTAGGTATTGTCTATCTATTTGTGATATGCTAGGGATACTCGTAGGTATCGTTCGTCTGTCTGTGATATGTTAAAGATACTCCTAGGTATCTACCGTGCCTCGTTTATGTGCTAGGGATACTCCTAGGCATCTTCTGTGTGCCAAGCCGTCGTGCTTGTGCCATTGTTACTACCAAGCTGTCGTGCTTATGCCATTGTTTCTGCCAAGCTATCGTGCTTGTGCTATTGTTATTACCGAGCTGTCATGCTCGTGCTATTGAATTATTATTGTTGATCGATTGTATTATCATAGAGGCATAAAGGTATTGTGATATGCATGTTAAGCCAGTTCCGTTGAACTACATATGACTCAGGCTAGTTTATTCTAACCATATCTGATCGTTTGTACATTGTTCTATAAGAAATGAGAGATTCCTATCCGCTTAAACAGTTATTCATATCTAATATTGTTCTTGTTCTAAACGTTAACTTATGATCTACTGAGTTGATTTGTCCTCAACAAATCTCTACTGCTTATGACTAAGATTATACCTCACTAAGTCCTTTGGACTTACCTCCTATATTTATTTGATTTTTCTTAGACAAGTTTAAGTGATGAACTGGAAATCCAGGCTTGGATGGGCGAACACATTTTTGTAATAGAAAACGATTGTATATGCTTATGGGTTCTTTTGGGACATTTTGTATACCCTAGAGACATTGTAATATGTCATGTTGCTATTAATGACTTAAGGCACATAAATGTTTTGTTAAATATAAGAAAAGTGAATTATGATATGTACTTGATGGTTTGTGGAGTCAGTTAAGTTTGAAATTTTCGCTGCTTTGATAAGTCAACTTTGAAATCTTTTGGGTTTATTGATTTAATTGTAAATTCAATTTAAGAATAAATTAAGTGACGCATCGGCTTAGGTGCTATACCAAGTGGGGTGCTACAATTTTGGGCCTATTGCTTTTAATGGATAAAGGTTTAAGCCTTAATTGAGTAGCGCCTAGACTTAGGTGCTATCCCAAGTGGAGGCACTACAGAGGTGCTCATAATTGTGCAATTTTGACCAACTTTTTATTTTTTAGAATTTTGAATTTTTTAATTAAATTTTAAAATTATTTTTTAGTTATTAAAATTGATATTATTTATTCTTTTTAAAGATATCTAAATTTTTGCAATCGTTTTCTTGATTAGAACAACATTTTTTATTTATTTCTAATATAAAAAAATTGCATTTTATCTATAAAATCTTTTCCATATCTATTTTCAATATGTGGAAATTTTTTTGATCATTTGAACTCTATAGTTTGATAAGCCTTTCATGGTTTTTCTATATCTTTAATAACTAATTTAAATCTATATCACTATATATAAAGTTTTTCAAAAGTCATTTCATTAATATTATTAGGTTCTAGCATTTTTTTTCACTCTATTCTTTGTGTACTTTTTATTTTCTAGCATTTTTTTCATCTATCTCTTTGTGTGCATCTTTAGTTCATTATTCTAAGTGTTTATTGTTTATTTGATTTTGTTTTCTTTCTTTTTTGGTTTATTTTAGGTATACTATACGATTGAAGAGATTTTTCGGATTTTAATGCTATAATTTTCTTTTCAACCTAAACGAGGTCTATCATTTAGCCTTTATTAATATTAAATTTGTAAATTTCTATATTGTTTTTGTTTACTACTTAGTTTATGTTATCAATTCATTTATTATGAAATTTATTAATTGAGCTTAATATTTTTAATTTAATTTAATTTTTATTAGTTACATTTTTGCGCCTTAATTATTGATAACTTTTGTCTTTTAATTTTTATTTTATTTAAATTATTATACATTTAGCATCCTTTCACTAATTTTTTGAATCAAGTTATTAATTTATTGTTAAATTTTGTAATTTATTTTTTAATTTGCTTTCTTTTCTTTTCTTTTCTTTTTTTGTTTTTTGTTTTTTTTTGCTCATCTAAGTTTATAGTTTTGTAGGATGAGATCTATTTTTTTGTTTTAATATTTTTAAAATTTATTTCACTTTTTGAATGTTTATAATTTTAAAGTATGTCATTTTTAATTTTTAGTTTAGACTCATCTATTTGTAATTATGTCTGCATAAATATGTATAATTTGAACTCTTTTTAAAAATTTTATATACTACATCATTATATATTCTTAGATCATTTTTGATATATTTTAAAAAAAAATATGAGATGGTTATTTCAATAGAAAATACACCTATTAACTTTTTAAGTCTATAAATCTAGACATTATTTAGTCTACACAATATATATATATATATATATATATATAATTTTTTTTTAATTTTATTGTTGGAAAGGTTAACAACTTTTTTTGTTATGCACTTTTTTCCTACTATTTGTGAAATACAATATGAAGATCCAATTCCATTCATACAAGAAAATTGAGAATGAACATAATAATTTATTTTTTTCATATTTTATTTTACATTCTAATTTCATCCTCATATCCTATCGCCAATTCCTATTTAAAATTAATTTTGAACTTCTAATGACTTTATTAGTTTACTATGATTTCAACTTTGCATTACTAATATCAAACTTTTTTCTTCACTTAATTATCCAATAACTAAGCTATGAGTCAAATTAAAAGGTTTCTATAAACTTATATACTAATATTAATCTTAACTTTGTAATTATTTTATATATTTATTTTAGTTTCTTAATTTTTTTTAATCTTTACGATCATAGTTTTGTCTTGACTTAATTGATTTTTAATAAAAAAACTAAAATTAAATAAGATTTTTCTAATCCTTGGCAACTAATATATTATCAAATTTTTTATATTTTAAGTTTTAACTTAATATATACCATCCTCTTTCAAGTCTAAAATAATCTTAAAGTATTATAATTTTAAATTTTTTCAAACAACTTTCAAGCCATCAATCTTGCGTTTTATATTATTCTCATATATTTTTATTTTTTAATGCAAATATCTGTTAGCTTTTGATCGCCTAATACTTTTTTTTTAATAAAATACATAATCATACTCATAGACTTTTATTTTTGGATGTTTTAATTTTTTTTTAACTTCTTGCTGAATAATTTTGAAATTTATTTTTTATGACATGATATTTATACATATATATATATATATATGAGATGTCTTTATATGTTGCAAACTTTTAAATACTAAATTTTAAAACTTTAAATTTAATTTTACTAATTATTTGATAATTTTGTGATATTTTTATTTTTATATTACTATTTTAGTTATATTTATAATTCCATAATTATATTAATATATACTAATTTTAAAGAATTCGTACATAGCACGGGGATAATGTTAGTATATATATATATAGCATTTTCTTCTCTCATTTATTCCTTTTGTACTTAAACTATGTGGAAAATTTGTTGGGCGAAAATTCTTATCCTCATTTATCTATAACTAACTTCCTACTGTACATGAAAATTTTGGCACGTCGCCAATATCTTTGGACTTTCTTTTTTTATTTTTTTATTTTTTTAAAGGTTGGCAATTTATTGGGCGAAACAATTATAATGATGGATAAAAGTATTCGAATTAAATTATAATTATATCTCAATGGAGAAATTTTGTTATTACACCTCCAACAAAACGTCAGCTAAGTTAAAAGTTTTTTACCTTCACGAAATAAAATACCACCACAAGCATATATGTATCCGTAAAATTGATATAAATAATGGTTGTACTAACTTTGAATGGCATTTTGACGAATTAGATTGAAATATTGAATGAATCCAGAACAAGAAGAAATTCCTAACGGAGACGGAACTTTATGTTAGGCCCATAATGCCAAACAAATTCCACTGAGAATTTCAACGTTGTCTTTTTTTGAAAAAGATGTTGAATCTTCAATATTGCTACAAACTTCCAGACTCGTTTACCTTCTCTTTTGTTTTCTTTTTTCTTTTCTCCCTAATTATCTAACAATCAAATACCCAACGTAATATATCCATACCGGTGGTGATAATTTCTCACTAGGACTATTAAAAATTATTCCTGCTTCTTATATGCAGTCAATTTTTTTCAATTTTTTTTTTTGGATTGATTGCTAATAGGTGTTAATATTTGATGGTTGGATTGCATTTTGTCTCTTTATATAAATTGAGATGGGCAAAACTTAAATGGATGCTGGACCACATGTGAAAAAAAATAAAGAAATATCCTACCTCCTGTTTGAAAGTGTACCTCACTCGGTCATTTTGCAATTGAAAAATGTATTTTGGCATACCTATTATCTGTTTTACTATTATTATTATGTAAAGATTGGACAATTTTGTTTCCTATTTTTCTCTTATCTTATTTCTTAAAATCATACAAAATATTAAATTATTGTGCTCATTGGCCTTCCTTTCTTATTTGTTTATTAATTTAATTAGGCCTTCCACTTGCTTTTTATTTTTGTTGCCTTTACAATTTTATTTTGTCATATCGTCAAGCCCATTACTTTCAATTTAAAAACTTAATTTCATATTGAAATTATATCTTAAGATTTAATTTTTTTTACCTTAACGTACCTTTAATTCAATTTTGAAATAAGTTAAGTAAGTAAAAGGTTAAGTAATACAGAGCCATGCAAGTCTCTTTGGTTTGTTATCTTGAAGAACTAGTGCTTTACTAGTGAATTGCTTCTTTGATGCCTCTTCTTTTACTTTCTCTTATCACTCATATTTTTTAACTCTTTTGAGTCTATTGCTTTGGGGGAGTCTGAACATAAGAGAGAGATGTTCAAACTTGAGAGCAAGAAGTCGGGTAGTGCGACCAAATTAGAATTAGATTCTAGAGTCACGGTTGGAGTTGGCAGCAAAGTAGTAGGAGGTTAGTTACTTCAATGAGATAGGGGGCGACAAGGGTGCTGCCCTCAAGGAGTAGCTGACCGCCCCATTGGTTGTTGACTATGGTGTGCTTATGGGGCACCTTGGCATGGGTGGCACCCTTTTGGGTAGGTCCACTGTTGGGATACCCACCATTTGGGGTGGCCTCGATAGTGCCAAGCTGGTTTGTGTTCACAAGGTCATCCTCATGTAGTGTTGCTATGTTTTTTGTGTATGTGAGCCCCCTTTAGGTGCATAATCTAGTCCAATTATGAATTATGGAGTCGCACGTCATCAAAAGTGCATTTAGCAATGTCCGGTTATTAAGTCATCTTATTCACCAATGTCAAAGTCTGATTCAGAATTTAAGTCTCGAGAAGAAAACTCTTTTTGAGGGAAGGTCTAAAGATGCTTTGGTTGTCGATAGTCTGCTAGCATTAATAGTTTGTCTATTTCGCTTACTTTGAGTGAATTAGAGTTATTGAGATATAGAGTTGGTCATTCTAATGAGTTTGAGTTTGTTCTTCTCTCTTTGGATTGATGATTGCATATGTTGCCCCTTTTGAGGTACTTTTCCATTGTTTAGTGAGTACTTTAGGTTTTCTTTTTCTTAATCCCTTGTTATTAGAGATAGTTGAAGCTGGAATATAAGAACATTTTACTGAAATAGCAAAAGAAACGATTGTCATCTCCTAAATATGGTCTTCTATTCATGATAAACTGAAACTCATTCTAAGAATTTTTTTATTTTATTATTATTATTTTTTAATAAATGGGCAAATTGCATTGGTCATAAAACTAACCAAAGTCAAAATACAAGGGAACAAACAAATAAAAAACCTCATCACATAAGACAGAAGGAGGCAACCATTCAAAAGGAATTCTCCCCTCCAAGTTAAGATCATCCACGCCTTTGGCATAGTTATTGGTAGCCCAATTGCAATTACTAGAGATAAACTTGAATTTTCATTTTGGCCACTTGTTTCTAGTAAGTTCAAATTTCTTTGATAAGAACTCTTGAAGCCTAGTGCATCTCATTCCTTGGATGGTTAATCAAATAAATAGTATTCAATGAATCACTCTCAAAAATACTTTACTCAATTGAAAGGTAATCTGCCCACCGGACTGCTTCTCTGATCGCAAGAGTTTCTGTAGTAGTTGGGTCATGCGAGAAATCCCTAAGAATGGAATTAAACACTATTAAGCCGTGGTGATCCCAAACAATCAAAGATGTTGTCGTTTTCCCATCTTTGAAAGCGACATCAGAATTGAACTTGAGCCTTCAAACCCGGGGGTTTGTTTTAATTGTTGATAATATGACCTTCCTTAAGCTCAGTAGATTAGGAGGATTGAGCTTGGTAGTACTCAAATGATGACTTCTCGATCTTTCGAATAAGATCATTAGTAGGGAGCATGTTTTCCCCAAGAATTACTGAGTTTTGGAGTCTCCAAATGTTTTCCATCTCAACAATGCAAAATGTAAGAAAATGTTCCTAAAGGTGGGGCTGATGAATGAGTCCGGACAAAGGGGTCAATAACAAGGAAATCCATTTAGTGATTGAAAGATTTGTAAACGGTTTTAATCTAAAGCTTCACTACGAGAGAAACTAGATTACCACGGCAACACAGCATTTAAGGTGTTCAGTACTTTTAATATCATAAAGACAAAAGGGAGATGAGATACCACCATGGAGAATATGTCCAATTCTTGTCCTTGTTTGGAGCAAATTCTACATAATCTTCCAAAGGAAGAACTGGTGCCTTTCATAGAGTTTGGATTTCTAAATTCTATTCCAAATACAAATGATAGATTCATTAGGAGTGGGAAAATTTTTGCTTGATCAAGCAATCATATGCAGATTGAGTTGAAAAGTTCCCTGACGCAGAAGGAATCCACACCAACTTTCTTGTTCCTACACTGGAGAGATGCGGATGTGCTGAATAGCTTCAACCATTTCATCACATAAAAGACTTTATATTAGTGAGATATTCCGTCACTAGAAGCATTCAATTGAAGATTACCAACCAACAAAACATCACCAATTCTAGGGTTAAGAACATTGCGAAGGCTCGGCTTGTGGTTAGAAAGACAAGGAATCCAAGGATCCTCCCAAATACGTACCATCGTAAGTATGGAAAACTAGAAGCAATCACCCATAAGGATAATATTCTTACATTTGATCAGGCTTTTCTAAAACCACAAGGAGGTTGCAGAGGGGTTGTATGGTTAATAAAATTCTCTTCCTTGCGATATTTAGACTTCAGTATATAAACCCAAATTCTGTCTTCAAAAGTAGCCATCTTCCAGATGAGTTTTGCAAGATTCTTGAAATCCCTAGTAGCTACATAGCCGTTGCTTGAGCTGCTGGAGCACGAACTAATTGCCAGAAGAACTATCAAACCAGCTAGTTATGTTGCTTCCTCTATCGGTTAGATCCCGATCCGACCTCGTGGCCTCACTGTCACTACTCTGGCTATCCTCCTCCTCGAACACCCCTAGCATCATGGAGATTCAACAAAATGATGATTTGCTCAAAAGAATTTCGAAAACTTATGTGGTATGAAAGTCTAGACCAGGGCACAATCGAATATAAATGCAGAGCAATTGGCTGAATTGACCTGACGGAAGGTTGTAAAAGTAAAAATGGGAATTTCGCCGCTCCTATTTATAGGCCTCTACGCACGGCAACTGAAAGGACTACAATAATTGCCTTGCCATTGCTTGACGCTTCACATGACCTAATGTAACAGACACATTTAATGCGTTGGAACCCTGGTCGATTTCTAAAACTTTGGCTAACCCAGTTCCTGCAAAATAGCTACTCCCCATTCTTTTTCGTCAATCCTCTCGATCAAGACTCAAAAGTTGGGGGACTCATGATATGGGACGGCCCAATAGGCCCAGCCCAGCGATACTCGATCAGGACAGAAATAGAGCGTCTGACAGCCCAATTACCAATAGCCCCAACTTATTGACCGTTACTCGACCTCAGGAGCATTACTTATCGTAGCGAGTACCGGTGTTTGCCTCTCGATGAATGGTCGACCATAACTAGGATATGCAGTCCCTCATCTGATCGTGAAGGTTGAACCACAATGAGGTTACATTTTGTTCACTAGAGCCTGATAAGGTATCTTGTAGAAGTATTCATCTCGACCAGAGAAGTCGAGTCAAGATGATAGCCTCTCAGCCACATTAAATGCTCCAATAGGCAGCGTGCCCCTACATTAATGGTGCATGCCACCGCAGTACTACATTTTCTCAGTAGTGCCAGGACAATACGCACCACCAGAGTACCACCATGCCTGAGGCTATGCCACCTAAAATAGTACACAGGTAGGAGAAGACTTCAAAGCCCTCAGATAAGGACATGGGCCATTCTTGCTTAACAAAGGCACCAAAGTCATATCAACCCCACTGAGAAGGCGATAAATACCCTATTGTTAATCCTCAGCAAGGTATGCCATGCATCACTCTAGAGCCCTCACTCTTCTGCTCCATTTTCTAGTTGATATATTGATTTAAGTATTGGAATACCTTAGCCGAGGGCACCTCAGTTAGCCTAACATTTGTTATTGATTGTAGGACTCGACCTAATCACATCGAAAGCATTCTCCTCGACCTCCACTAGGTTGACCATATTGGATTTTAGCCCAATACACTCATTAACAATTTTTACCCTCATCATATATTATTTGTCCAAATGTCTCCATATATATTGGAGGTAATTCTCAAGCTTTCAAGGGCAAAAATAATAGTCTCAAAAATCTTCTATTGTAATAATGTCAGTACATAGGCTTCTAAAAATATGACAACACTTTATAAGGATAATCATATTAAATTGTTTACTTAAATTATCATTTATGACTAATTTGAAATATGGCTTATTTATTTGTCTCCAATTATTAATTTTTTTTCCCATTTAATTTATTATTGATAAATGTGTCTTTATTTATTTCTTTTTAATTATACATTTTTGTCGCAGTGTTGATAACAACAATCAACAATCAACTATGACAAAAATTTGCAACATTGATGACAACGATCAACTGTGATAAAAATAAAATTATATATTATTGTGAAATTAGGACCTATAATTACTTTGAATTATTAATGGGACATCAAATTTTCAGCATTTTTTTGCGTTGATAACTGAATTGTAGATGTATTATAAAACCAAAGAAATATTTTTTGTCGGTGCCAACTCTATTCAATTAAACACGGGGTGGACGAAATCTACCATTTAATTTGTAGAAGTACATTATGGATTTTTTAAAAAATTTATGGAAAATAATTGGCTCAAAAGTATTAAAATGAATACCATATGGATTCACAGACATGCAAGTAAAATATCAATGTAAAAGAATTATCTATGGTTGGAAATATAGAATAAATTATTTCAAATCATAATTTGGCATTCAAGTTCTAATTTCTAAATGACTTTTTCTAGTTTATAGAAAAATTGTGTTTCATAATTGACAATAATATAAAGTAACTTCTAATTCCTAATTATATTGTCAATATATCCTAAATTTTAATTTGCAATTTGAAATTGTTAAACAAATTTCATTAAATAATTCAATTACATGTTTACTAAAATAATATAAGAATATTTTAATAAAATTTATCAACATTACCTAATCCTTAAACTATAATGCATAATTCTAAGCAAATTATATAATTTTAATATTCTAAAATTGAAATTAAGACATAATATGCTTAATAAAATAACATAACATCAAATTAATGCAATTTATCAACAATACCTAAACCCTAAACCACAATTCACAAACCTAAACAAACTACGTAGTTTCAGTATCCTAAAATTGAAATTGAAGCTACCATATAAATTGAAATTAAAAATAAAAAACGAAGTTATATATCAGACGACAGTGCACTATGGCAGTGCACGATGCGGATACTAACATTCAGAGAGAGAGAGAGAGAGAGAGAGAGATAAGAAATGAGTAGAAAGAAGGCAAAACTCTAAATTGGCACATTGTCACCATACCACGTTAGCTTTTTAGGTAAATTTTTTTATTTTTGATGAGAAAATGACTAAAAGTAATAATTTTTCAATACTTATAGAATTAAAATTATAATTTTGCAATTCGTAAGACTAAAAATTCAATTCGATAAAGTTATAGGATGAAAAATGCATTTTAACCATATTTTTCACATTACAAATTCAAATTGTTAGTAATATTCTTTTTTACTTATGAGTTGCATTCCACAAAAGAACAAATTTTGAGATCAACTCACTCATAATTCGATTAACTTCAGTGGTCAAATTGAAAATTTTAAATTCTTGCCAGCTTCATCAATCTATCAATTTCCCTTTATCAAAATATATCTAATTCATGTATTTATATTTAAATTTTTTGTTGAATTTTGGCAGCAATGCTGTAGAGTGGATGTGGCAAAGTCTTTGTCCATATGTCTCTTTCTTGAAAATTTATCTTTGAAATAACTTCTACGGCAAATTGACATCTACGTATGTTTTTTTCCTCCTTCCACGTATTTCTTAATTTATTTAAACTGTGTGTGAAATTAATCAAATCTTTATCCATCGCATCAGTTTTGTGCTTAAAATTCCACGTTGAGAAGTATTGGCACGGATGCGGAAAGCCGCCTGGAAGCAACTTCTTTCTTAAACATATATTTTGAGTTAAATCAGAACAACGACAAAATCTCTAATTAACAAAACAACAACAACAACAATTAATAATAATAATAATAATTAATCCCATCTTCCATACCTAAAAGTTTACCGGACTTTGACCAGCAGAGGGCTAAGAAAATAAGAAATCTTGTTGATGCATATATTTCATTAGGTTGTATTTTATTGGTGCTTCTCCAAGGCTATAATTTTTTTTCCCTCACTTTCCTTAATTAAGAAGTTGTATATTGGTGGGAAAAGAAATACAACCTTACGAGAGGTTACGCATATTTTGAAATAACAAATTAGTTGAAATTAACAGAAAGCTCATATACTAGTATGCATATTAATATCATCTCATGCAAGTCTAGAATTAATTATTACTGGCATGTACCCAATGCGTGCATTAAAAATAATTTTAATATTAAAATAACTTATTTTATAATAAAATTCATTTTATTTTATGTGATTAAAAAATAATAATTATTCTTTCCAATATTTAAACAAAATTTTTTTATTACTAATTAAATAAAATAAATTGAGTATTTCTATTGAAGATATTACGTTTTAAAAAAAAATTGTACTTGAATAAGTTGCAGAATATCAAGAATTGCTATGCTATTTAAAAATTATAATACACAAACTTTTAAAATGATAAATTTTAGAAAATAAATGAAAGAATTAAGAAATAAAAATGGAGCAGCATATTTTACTTAATACCTTTGTAAATTACATGTATATATATATATATATATATTTATACATATTATGGTATGATAAATAGACAAATAATTTTTTAAAAATATAAAGCTTTTCTATAGATTCCTAATAATATGGAAGTCACAATCATAATTTTTATAACATTTGACATTTTTGAGATGTCAAGAATAAATATATAATCTCTTTGTATTTCATCTATAATACATTAGATTATTATTTGATCACCAATTTAGTAAATAGATTATAACATGCAATATTTTACAAATTAAAATATTTCTTAATATCCTATATAACTTTGATAAGTAAAATTTACTTATTTTTATTAATTATACATGTAGTTATCTTATTATTTTTGGAATTATCAAATACATATATTATGTGAATAGTCGTAAAATAATAAGTAAATTTTCAATATCAATTTGAAATAAAATATCAATCTCTCATAAATTTCTTTATATATATATATAATTCAATGGAGACTTACTTTCAATCAAATATTTTTATCTGACCCCGTTAATCCATGTGAGGACTTTCTTTTATGAATTATTATAAGCAAAAATATAAATACGTATGTATACATGACATCAAAATAAAAGTGTGACAAATTTATTGAGAAATGTTAAAAATTGATATTATTTGTTGTTTAACTAGTGATCATTTATCAAGTTTTTGAAAAATTTCAACTATGTCAATTTTAATATAATTGAGTAAATTGTCTATTCTAAAAAGCTTATAAATTATATCTGTCAAAAGATAACATCTTTAAAGAATAAGAAAAGAAAAGAACAAACCTCGTGATTTCGATGCAAATTAATCGCAAACATTCAATATTTTTCTTAATTCTATTACCTTCTCAGTATTTCCTTTATCCTACACATAAGTTACATCAATACTCAGACTCAGTCAATTTCATGTAATGAACAAAACATAAAAGTATACAATTAAAACTGAAACAATAAGACCAATAAAAGAATGAAACTAAATGGAGATATTTGGTGATTCTTTTCTTCAAGATGTGAAATTTGGTAGATAGGAGAAGATTTATTTGAGACTAGGGCATATTTCATTTTTTAAATTGTATTTAGGTATAAACTAGAAGAATTTTAATACAACTGAACATTTTTGATATTATCTCCTCAATATAAATATCAAATAGATAATATCAAGTCCCTTGTTAGATAAAAATTATGATATATTATCAAACTAGCATGTGCTCAGTGCGATGCACCAAAAATAGTTATATGATTGAATAATTTATTTTGTAATAATATTTATTTTCTTCATGTGATTAAAACATGATTGTAATTATTTTTAGCATTTAATGAAAAAAAATATTACTAATTAAATACAATAATATGAATATTTTGATTAAAAATATTATATTTGAAGATAATTTATAATTAAATAAGTTGTAGAATATCAAGGATTGCCCACACTAACTTTATAAATTATACAAAAATGATAAAATTTTAATAAATAAATAAATAAAGAAAGAAAAAAAAATAACACGGAGTATTTTAATAATGCGCTTTTTAAATTTTATATATATATATATATATATATTTATACATGCATATTTTGATATGATAAATAAGGAAATAATTTTTTTAATAATATAAAGATTTTTTATATAATTCCTAATAACATGGAAGTTATAGTTACAATTTTCATGACATTTTTGTATTAGAGTAAATATAATACTTTTGTACTTTATCTAAGAAAATAACTTTCATTAAGTTACTAATTATTTGATAACTAATTCAATAAATAGTTTGTAGCATACAATTTTATAAGCTAAAATATCTTTTAATATTTCATATAACTTTGATAAGTAAAATTTATTTATTTTTATTTGTATATTTAGTTATTTTATTATTTTTAAAATTATCAATTAACATATATTATAAATAATAAATAAAATTTCCATATTCAATTTAAAATAAAATACTAATCTCTTATAAGTTTCTTTTATAATTAGAATATAAAAACTACGAACAATTAAATGGACATTTACTTTTAGTCAATTTTTTTTTATCTCACATTATTAATCCATATAAAAATATTTTTATGAATTATTTTAAGCAAAAATATTAAAATAAATGTATGCTATATAATTATAAAATAGTGTAATTAAATATATTGAAAGATATAAAAATTGATATCATTTGCTATTGAAGTGGTCATTTATTAAACTTTAAAAAGTTTTCAACTATGTCAACTATATATATGTCCCATATAAAAGAATTTATTTCAAATAATTGAAAATAAGTTCTCCATTATTATATTGCTAGAAAACTAAAATGATTTAAATTAACAATATAAAAATAAAGTTCACAGTTTATAGTTGTTATAGGAAGTAACTGTTTATATTTGAAACAAATTATTTAATGAAATTATTTGTTATATTCTATTATAATCATGTATAAAAATATTTTACATCTAAAAATATTATTGTAAAAATAATTGAATTTTAAAGACATCGATACATTGAGGACTTCATATCAATTAATTTATAATTATTCATTTCTCAAACTTCTACCTCTTTAATAAAGAATTGATAATTTGGTATTTACAAATATTTGTTTATCTCTTTTATAAACAATTAATAAGTTGTAAAATTTTTTAAGCAAGTTATGATGTTAAGAGATAATTATGATTGTTAAGTATTTTAATTTCACTTTTGAAGTTGTCTAGAAAATAATTATTTAATTAATAAATAAAAATAATTTATTTCATCAAATGATTGAGTATTATTTATTTATTTATTAATTTTTTTTATTAGAAATAATTGAATATCATATTACTTCAACTAAAAATAATATGATTGTATCCATATAAATATAAAAAAAAAATTATTAAATATGAAAAATTATTAGTTGTTTTGAAATAACTTAGTTATCAACTACTTTTTTGGGATAGATTTTAAGCTTTATTGGATAAAAATGTATAATTAAATTAAAAAAAAATCTCACTCTTTAAATAAAAAATAAGTTAATATTTATTAGAGCTCATACTTTTTTGGATAATTTCCTTACTCGGTATATCTACTTAGTTTTTGATAGTTAATATTATCAAAGTGGATATAAATTACTAAATATGAAATATATCAATTCTGTTAAAGTATTTACTTAGCAATGGAATTTTGAGTTTTAGTTGTATTTACATAATATTTTATAAATAATTTACCTATTGAAGAGAATTAAAATGATTTTCTTATAACAATTGTTATAAATAAGTAAAGACTCAACCTGTAGCGCCCCCACTAAGGATGACTCCTAAGCGGAGGTGCCACCAATTCAAGCTTGAAACCTAAATCAAATAATAATTGGGGAATCAAGAATTTAACCAACTCAAAGGAAAAACATCCTGCACTAACCCAAAATATCAATCCATAGAGCGTAGTATGTACAACCAAGTATCTTATGTTTCATACAAACATCTTCATAGCATCTCTTAGATAGTTGTCTCGATCAAATATAGACTATATATACAATCAGAATGCCTAATCTATTACAAAATGACTTCCAACCAAAGTGTATAGGAAAAGAATAAAGAATAGCAAAGAGGGTGAGTCTTATGGACTTAATGAGGGAAACATGTAACAAGAGATAGAGGAAAAATATTGAATTTCAACGGCAATAAATAAGGTCATTGATAATAAATCAGATAATCAGTTCATGATTGATGGAAATTAGATTTAGACTCAAAAACTTGAAACATGTAAACATTTAGCTGGCCTATTGGCATCTTTCCTTATTGCTCATTGATGAATACAAGATAACTTTACAATAGCATTTAACCTGAACTTGAAAAATTTCTCCTTATCTCTACATTTGCTTGAGCACACAGCTCGGCATGTAACGATTTATTTTTATGGCATGGTCGACGGTATGCCCGATCCCACCACTCATAGTTCGCTACCTCCAGCTACTTGTAAGTTAGGATCATCTAGGGGTATTACCCAAGAGTTTATAGGTTTAATCAATTGAGTCCTTCCAAAATCCCAAAAAGAAGCTATCGCTGCTTACTATTATGCGGGACCCACATCGTTGTCACCTAATATTTTCACAATCAAAATATATATTCAACTCTAATAATCCAATTAAACCATTAATAATCTAAAATTACCAATTAACCGATTAATATAATAGTTATAGGACTTAAACGATACTATTGGCCCAAAATAACTAATAAAGTCATTATTGCCAACCTCTGTAACACCCCCTCTTGGGATGAGCCCTAAACGGAGGTTCCATCAATTTAAGCTTAAAATATAAATCAAATAATAACTGGGGAATCAAGAATTTAACCAACGTATGGGAAAAACAACTTGCACTAACCCAAAATATCACTCCATAGCATAATATGTACAACCAAGTATCTTAGGTTTCATACAAACATCTTCATAGGATCTCTTAGATAGCTATCTTGATCAGGTATAGACTATATGTACAATCATAACACCTAATCTATTACAAAATGACTTCTAACCAAAGTGTGAGCCTCTGCTTCTCACTTGGACCTGTCCAGGAAAAGAATAAAGAATAGCAAAGAGGGTGAATCTTAAGGACTCAGTGAGGGAAACACATAACAGGAGATAGAGGAAAAATGTTGAATTTCAACAGTAATAAACAAGGTCATTGATAATAAATCCAATAATCAGTTCATGATTGACGAAAATTAGATTTAGACTCATAAAAACATGAAACATGTAAACATTTAGCTGGCCTGTTGGCATCATTCCATATTGTTCCTTGATGAATACAAGGTAACTTTACAATAGTATTTAACCGGAACTTGAAAAATTTCTTCTTATCTCTCCATTTGCTCAAGCACATAGCTCGGCAGGTAATAATTTGTTTATATGGCATGGTCGACCACATGCCGAATCCTGTCACTCACAGTTCACTACGTCTAGCACACTATTGAATCAGGATCGAAGGTGGGTACTAGCCGGAAGACCTGTCACCGTTGGTCCATTTTGCTCGGTCGATTTTTCGGACCTAGCCCAGGCCCTAACTTCTCATTGTGTCCCTCTGGGTTGAACTTCCCAAGGGCGTCCATGTGGGTTGAATGATATAATGCCAACAGATATCAAGTCAACTTTTAAAGCAATAACATGAACATTTCGGAACTTTACCATATTTGCAATTTACAAGGCATGACATTTTTCAATAACAACCAGCAAGGCCTATTCCAATAAACAAGGTATATGAACAATTTAAGAGAACTTCTAGCGCAAATAAGTCTATCAGACCTTTTCAAATATTACTTTAACAGATATCAAGAACATAGGATTATCCGGCAAGGTTGTGGCATAGGGGACAAAAATCTAACAATGTAAAGAAAGTTCTGGGCACTAGAACGAGTTCAAACATATAATAACGTCCAAGAATACAGGCAAGTCATGAAATTCGAAAATTGAGAATCAATAAATTTCAGAATCAAGTCAAACAGAAACCCTCACAGGGGTTCATCACAAAACAAATAGGTATGAGAAAGTGCTAGAGTGGCAGACCCTTATCTCCAAAATCCTAAAAGTTGTCGCTGCCTATTAAACTGCGGGACTCACTTCGTCGTCACCTAACTAAAATAATATTTTTACAATCAAACTTCACATTCAATCCTAATAATCACAATCAAACCATTAATAGTCCAAACTCAATAAATAACCGATTAACATGATAGTTTTAGGCTTAAACGGTACTACTGGCCCAAAATGGCTCGTAAAGTCGTTAATGTCAAAATAACCCTAGTTTTTATATCAAGTCTAATAACAGAACGTAAACTAGTTCTCAGTTATATTTTTAACCTTATATCGGTATCCCATATCAAAATAAATGGTCCAAATATCCAATTATCCCACTTATTTCCACTTAGGTCTCAATTTCTAAATTTAGGGTTTTCTTACTCAAATAACTCAATAAATCCCTGATTATCATAATTTGATACAAATCCAGGTCCAAGAATCCAATATCATCTATGCATGTAACAATATGCTGCTAGATATAATTTAGAATTGTTTATTTAAAGGCACAAGAGTTATAAATAGCGAAAATGTACAAAGACCCTAAACTCAATACCGATCTTTACCCTAGAACACCCAATCGAGACCCCAAAATTACGAACCGAATGTACCACTATGATCACCACGATGAGGTGAAGATTTTGTACTGGAACTGCCGCCGCGCTGCCACCGTCCAAAAATGCTAAAACCACAAATGTTTGCCACATTTCGTCATCCTGAGCCCATTGATCCTATTAGTTTCTAGTTTTGAGGCCAAAATGGTGGTCAACCGTGGTCCACAATCTCAACACCACCTTCTTGCCACCGCGCCTGCAACTTTCATTTTCGTCGCCACCGTCGCATCAAGCCTTCATGCACAGTCACCAGCGTGGTCTTCGAGTGAGGGCTTCTCAAAACTCTGCCCAGAAATGCGTCTTTGCTGTCGCTCACCTCCTATCATCATGGTCAAGCTTTTAGTTTCAAGAATAATGGTGGCCTACCGGTGTTAGGTGTTGTGCATGTGGTGGCGATGGGTACTGTGAATGAGGAGAAGTGGTTGGTAGAGTTGAGTGGTTGAGATGGTCGCTGGGGATGGCTACCGAGGGTCATCGGTGAAGATGGTGAAGAAAGTGACACATTGAAAGGGATGAAAATAGAGGAAAATGGAATGAAAATGAATAAAAGAAATGTTTTTATAAAATCAAGTTTTTGTATTTGCAATTTAACCCTCAGCGTTTAATAAGTTAGTATATTGAGTCTTGCTAATTAATTAAAAATATGGCTAAGACTTAGTTGACTTGAAAATTGCCATGCAACCCTAAAACTTTGAAAAGGTGATCTAATCAAGTCTTGCTTAGTTGCATTTGACCCCAAAACTTTAAAAAAATTTGCATTCAAGTCTCGAGCCCTAAAATTCGATTAACTAATATCTTAATTCCTATATCCTTATTTTTTTAAAATACCAAATTTTAGGGGTGTTACAATCCTCCCCCACTTAAAATAATTTGGTCCCCAGATTCTCATCTTCAACTAGAAGACTTCGGTTAATAGGACACATATACGAGTCTCGTTCCCAAGTTACCTGAATTAAATGCTATTTTATCCCATTGTCCTAATATACTTCTTCCAATTCTTAGTGGCGTTTATTTCACTAAGATTTTAAGAACCTCTTCTTTCTAGTTACTATCATATCATTTTCCCTAAGGTACAGGGTGTCACCCCTCTTATGTTTCTTTTTTATTAGGTAACCATTATGCATACTATCACATCTCATTTCTATACTCAAATGGTCTTCAATTTCACCCCAATAAAGAAGATGCTATTATTCAAAAGATCACAAAATCATTATAGCAACAAAAGATAAACAACGCCACGAGTTCATACTTACATGATATTTACATTAAGGAGTAATCAAGTTCAAACTTAGCATACTAGTCTTCATAACAAGTCATACATACCCAAACAGCTGACTATAAGTTTACAAAACTAAACATACTAGATATAGTCATAAACAACACACCGGTTGCTTCTTAGATGCTGCCTGAGACATAAAATCACGATTATGTAGGATCAAACATCCTTATGACATTCAAGTACTTAGGTAAAACCTTTTGCTACATGTTTTCCTTTACCTTTTTGAGCACTTGAGATTAATCGTTTACTGCTAGGGCAATCTTGAAGGAAATATTGACAGTTGCCATACCTTAAACATCTTCCTAGCTTTTTTCGACAGTTAGACTCCTCATGATTTAATGCACCATAAAATCCTAACCCTTTTTTAATGTCCCATATTGGACCTTTCGCCATTTCCTACCTAAACTATTTTCTTTGCCAACAGCAACTCTAGATTCACAAACTTTCCCTATCTTGCCTCTTCTCTCATCTGTATGCATCTCAAGAGGTTCTTGTTCCACCCATAAGGCCCTCTGTAAGGCTTCCTCAAAGTTAGACTACTCGTAATGCGTGAAAGTTCATCGTATCTCAGATCTTAACCCCTTAACAAATTTCTCAATCCTACACTTCTCATTTCTTAATATCTGTGGGCCATACGGAATCAGCCTGCTGAATCTTGCTTCATATTGCCGCACTATCATATCTGTTTAGGTAAGACCTTCAAATTCTTATTTTCGGGTATCTCTTACTTCTTGTGGTATACATCTATCCATAAATTCCCAAACGAAGTTGTCCCAGATGTGAGGTAACTTCTTATGTTCCCATTGTTGGCCTACTAAAGTTCACCACCGACCTATAGCTCCTTCTAATAGATAGATGGCAAAGATATACTTGAGATCATTTGGGTAATCTAACATATGAAAAATATCATCAATCTCCCAGATCCAAGCTTCTGCCTTTTGGTGATCTGATTCACCTATAAACGTTGGAGGGTGAAACTTAAGAAGATGCGCTATAGTCCCAAAATTTAGAGGCTCTTTGCTTCTCTCAGGGCTATCAATCTGACCTTGTTGCTGGTGTGATTATAGGAATTGCTGCCACATTGTATTCATATGTTCTATAACTTCTCTCCTTACTATTAAACGCACATGTGGACCTCGTGTCTTTTCTTCAACACTTATTGGACGTCTCCATTTTAAGGTGTCTTCTTCTAGATTTTGTCAGTCTGGATAGTGCATTAGGATTAGTTCTTGTGACGCCATTTCATAAGTTGCAAGCCCTGTAGTTGCATATTATACTTATCTATAATATTTAAATGAGATGTTTGTCAGTTAATATCTATTCATTGTTAGTTCTCATTGCACAAGATTCAAAATATATGCACAATTTCTTAAAATTTTGAAAATAAGGAAGATTAAAGTAAGTTTAACAAATTTTCAATGACTCATAATAGAAAGAAAGGAAATCTGCTAACAAATATTTGAAAGATAAAATTCATTAATATATTATGTTAGCATTAGCAAAATTACGTCAGCATGTATAGAAGTTCAAAATTTACAAAATAGCTATGCTAACTATATGCCTGATCGAACACAAAATGATAAGGCGTAAGAAGGGGAAAAAAGAAAATATCAGCCAATGCTACGTGGTCCAACAATTAAAAGCTACTACCAAGTGACTACTACCCTATATACATACTTACAATGTGCCCATGGCACCAAATCATCTAACTTTAGTTTTCCTTGTCAGTGATATCGGACGCAACATCCTCGCTATAGTCCGTCCACTGTTGGAAATCATCCTCCATCCAGAGCTGAGGATTGTCCTCACACCATTGTTAATCTCCCGATAACTTTATCGTTTGAGTCAGACCATACAAGTTTATCCAATATTAATCTATCCGTATAACCTTTCAAATCATTAAACATGACTTTGTTCAGGAGGATCTTCAACTTATAATTCTAAAATCTCACAAAGTACATCTAAACATGAGTTATTTCTTTAGATTTCACATTTTTGATATTCAAAGAGCCCCATGCTTGACATTCTTAGATTACTGGATCGGACACTAGTTGTCCTGAAAACATATCCTCTCATCATTGATTATTTCTTAATTTCTATAGCCCATGGTCTCAATTTCCTATCTTCATATCTCTTGTCAACATAATCATACCATCCGAGCCATAACTATACATGCGCGTCATATACTTTTATTTTTATTTTTAACGGCATTGTATCTAAGATCACCCCTTACCTTTAGACATACTGTTAGATTTCAATTTTTGCATAAGCCAAAACGTCACTCAGTTATAATAATCACGCATTTCTTGAATGTACTGCTACCTACAATAATCCTTTTTCTGTATACCCACATAACCAAATTTTCATTCGTAAGCAATTGGGAGGAATTCGTTTATTCCAAGATAATCACCTTCTAGCACTACTTACCTTCTCAGAATGATCCTTACTCGTCATTTGAGCTCTCCTCTAGATCCTTCTCCATATGGGCTTATTTGGCATGAAGACCTTGCACTTGAGCCACTGTTATCCTAGCCCGTTCTCCTTCGTTCAATGTATTCCATAATCTTTCCACGAGGTAACCCCTAAAACCCAATATCACTTTCCAATGGCTGACTCGTGCTCGGCTTGGCATGAGTGACTCATGCTGATTGCATAACCTATCTTTGAGTGTCCGACACATCTTTGCCAAGCTCACTTTTTCATGTTCTAAACCTCAATCCTTTTCTACTAGAGACTCTTTGCTCCCTTTATCTATAGGTTCATTTCCTATGATTGTTAGCCATCCCTTAATACAGAAATCACAAAATTAGTTTCATTAACACTAGACTATTTAGATTCATTTCCAATTTCCCTGGATCCTATAAAACCTTTCAATATACACAAAACACTCAAAGTTCAAATCTTAACTTAACCTAAACAGAAGGTTAGCTATAAACCCTAATTCAACACCTAGGTCATCGATAACCTAGGCTCCAATACTACCTCTGTAACACCCAATCTCGGGATGACCCCTAAAGGAGGTGCCACCAATTCAAGCTTAAAAAATAAATTAAATAATAATTGGGGAATCAAGAATTTAACCAATTCAAGGGAAAAACAACTTACACTAACCCTAAATATCACTCCATAGCATAATATGTACAGCCAAGTATCTTAGATTTCATACAAACATCTTCATAGCATCTCTTAGACAGTTGTCTCTATCAGGTGCAGTCTATATGTAAAACATAACCCCTAATCTATTACAAAATGACTTCCAACCAAAGCGTGAGCCTCTGCGTCTCACTTGGACCTGTCTAGGAAAAAGAATAAAGAATAGCAAGGAGGGTGAGTCTTAAGGACTCAGTGAGGGAAACACATAACAGGAGATAGAGTAAAAATGTTGAATTTCAACGGCAATAAACAAGGTCAATGATAATAAATTAAATAATTAGTTCATGATTGACGAAAATTAGATTTAGACTCAGAAAAAATATAAAACATATAAACATTTGGCTGGCATGTTGGCATTTTTCCTTATTGCTCCTTAATGAATACAAGGTAACTTTACAATAGCATTTAACCTAAACTTGAAAATTTTCTCCTTATCTCTCCATTTGCTTGAGCACACAGCTCGATGAGTAATAATTTGTTTATATGGCATGGTCGACCACATGTCGGATCCCATCACTCACAGTTCGTTACCTCCAGCTCCTTATTGAGTTAAGATTGGAGGTGGGTACTAGCCAGACGACCTATCACCATTGGTCCGTTTCGCCTGGCCATACCGGACCTAGCCACGGGCACAACATCTCATGGCGTCCCTCTAGGTTGAACTTCCCAAGGGCGTCCCTGTGGGATGAATGATATAATGCCAACAGATATCAAGTCAACTTTTAAAGCAATAACATGAATATTTCAAAACTTTACCAGATTTGCGATTTACAAGGCATGACATTTTTCAATAACAACCGGAAATGCCTATTCCAATAAACAAGGTACATGAACAATTTAAAAGAAATTCTGGCACAAGTAGGTCTATTAGACCCTTTCACATATTACTTTCATAGATATCAAGAACACAGGATTAGTTGGCAAGGCTAGGGTATACGGGACATAAATCTGACAATGCAAAGAAAGTTCAGGGCACCATAATGAGTTCAAACATATAATAACATCCAAGAATGCAGATGAGTCATGAAATTCAATAACCAAGAATCAATAAGTTTAAGAATCAAGTCAAACAGAAACCCTCACAGGGGTTCATCACGAAACAAACAAGTATGAGAAAGTGCCAAAGCTATAGACCCTTACCTCTGAAATCCCAAAAGTTTTTGCTGCTTGTTGAACTACGGGACTTACTTTGTCGCCAACTAACTAAAATAATATTTTCACAATAAAACTTCACATTCAATCCTAATAATCATAATTAAACCATTAATAATCCAAAATCACTAATTAATCGAATAACATGATAGTTTTAGGCTTAAACGGTACTACCAGCTTAAAATGGCTAGTAAAGTCATTAATGTCAAAATAACCCCAGTTTTTATATCAAGTCTAATAGTAGAACATAAACTTGTTCTCAATTACATTTTTAACCTTATATCGGTATCCCATATCAAAATAAACTGTCCAAATATCCAATTATCCAGATTATTTCTACTTAGGTCTCAATTTCTAAATTTAGGATTTTCTTACTCAAATAACTCAATAAATCCCCAATTATCATAATTTGATACAAATCCAGGTCCAAGAATCCAGCATCATCTATGTATGTAACAATCTGCTGCTAGATACAATTTAGAATCGTTTGTTCAAAGGCACAAGAATTATAAATAGTGAAAGTACACAATGACCTTAAACTCAATACCAATCTTTATCCCAGAATGCCCAATCGAGACCCCAAAATCATGAACTAAATATACCACCATGATCACCATGATGAGGAGAAGATTTTGTCCTGGAACTACCACCCCGCCGCGTCGTTGCCGTTGAAAAATGCTAAAACCACCATTGTTTGCTATGTTTCGTCCTCCTAAGTCCAATTATCCTATTAGTTTCAAGTTTTGAGACCATAATAGTGGCTAACGTGGTCCATAATCTCAACACTACTTTCTCACTGCTGCACCTGCAACTTCCATGTTCGTCGCCTCCACCGCCACGTCAAGCCTCCATGCAAGGTCACTAGTGTGGTTTCCGAGCTGGGGGCTTTTTAGAACTCCACCCAGAAACCCATCTCTGCCATTGCTCGCCTCCTGCCATCGCGCTCAAGCTTTCGATTTCAAGAATAATAATGGCCTGCCGGTGTTGGGTGTATATGCATGTGGTGGCGATGAGGTACTATGAGTGAGGAGAGGTGGTTGGTATAGTTGGGTGGTTGAGATGGTCGCTGGAGATGGTTGCCGAGGGTCACCGGTGAAGATGGTGAAGAAAGTGACGCCGCGAAGGGGATAAAAATAGAGGAAAATGGAATGAAAATGAAGAAAAGAAATGTTTTTATAAAATTCAAGCTCTTGTATTTGCAATTTAACCCTCAACTTTTAATAAGTTATTCAATTGAGTCCTGCTAATTAATTAAAAATATGGCTGAGACCCAATAGATTTGAAAATTGCCATGCAACCCAAAAACTTTGAAAAAGTGATCCAATCAAGTCTTGCATTTGACCCCAAAACTTTAAAAATTTTCGCAATCAAGTCCTTTTTATTTATTTTTCGATCCCTAAAATTCGATTAACCAATATCTTAATTCCTAAATCCTTATTTTTTAAAATACCAAATTTTAGGGATGTTACAATCCTTCCCCACTTAAAAGAATCTGGTTCTCGGATTCTCATCTTCAACTAGAAGATTTCGGTTAATAGGACGTCTATACAGGTCTTGTTCCCAACTTTCTTTAATCAAATGCTATTTTATCCCATTGTCCCAGTATATTTCTTCTAATTCTTAGTGGCGTTTATTTCACAAAGATTTTACTTTCCAATTACCATTAGATCATTCTCCCTAAGGTAACGAAACCTGGCTTTGATACCACCTCTGTAGCGTCCCCACTCGTTATGACCCCTAAGCGAAGGTGCCACCAATTCACGCTTGAAATCTAAATCAAATAATAATTGGGGAATCGAGAATTTAACCAACTCAAAGGAAAAATAACCTGCACTAACCCAAAATATCACTCCATAGAGCATAGTATGTACAACCAAGTATCTTAGGTTTCATACAAATATCTTCACAGCATCTCTTAGATAGTTGTCTCGATATATACTATATGTACAATCAGAATGCCCAATCTATTACAAAATGACTTCCAACCAAAGTGTGAGCCTTGGCTTCTCACTTAGACCTATCTAGGAAAAGAATAAAGAATAACAAAGAGGGTGAGTCTTAAGGACTTAGTAAGGGAAACACATAATAGGAGATAGAGGAAAAATATTGAATTTCAATGGTAATAATCTAGGTCATTGATAATAAATCAGATAATCAGTTCATGATTGACGAAAATTAGATTTAGACCCATAAAAACTTGAAACATGCAAACATTTAGCTGGCCTGTTGGCATCCTTTCTTATTGCTCCTTGATGAATACAAGATAACTTTACAATAGCATTTAACCTGAACTTGAAAATTTTCTCTTCATCTCTCCATTTGCTTGAGCATACAACTCGGTGTGTAACAACTTGTTTTTATCTCATGGTCGATGGCATGCCCGATCCCATCCCTCACAGTTCGCTACCTCCAGCTATTTGTAAGTCAAGATTGTAGGTAAGTACTAGCCAGGAGATCTATCACCGTCGGTCCGTACCGCCCGACCATCTTTCTGGACCTATCCACGGCCCCAACTTCCCATGGCGTCCCTTTGGGTTGAACTTCCCAATGGCGTCCACGTAGGTTGAATGATATAATGCTAATAGATATCAATTCGACTTTTAAAGCAATAACATGAACATTTCAAAACTTTACCAAATTTGCAATTTATAAGGCATAACATTATCCAATAACGGCTAGCAAGGCCTATTCCAATCAATAAAGTACATGAACAATTTAAGAGAACTTTTGACACAAATAGGTCTACCAGACCCTTTCAAATATTCCTTTCACAGATATCAAGAACATGGGTAGTCGGCAAGGCTGGGGTATAAGGAATAGAAATCTGACAATGTAAAGAAAGTTATGGGCACCAATTTGGGACATTAAAAATTGAAGAAAATCGAAGGATTCCCCAAGTAAAGCTGCGCTAGTGTAACCATAATATGGGAAAAACCACATGAGAGCAAAAAGATTCCATACGCCAACAGTATCCCGACCTTTTCCAGTATTCAAGTAAGAATCTGGGGATCCAATTCTTTTAAGAGGAGAAAGTTGTAACACCCTTACAAATTTCATAATTGGTGAATTTTTTTGTGAAATTTGATTGCCATTAATTTTATTTTCATGAATTTCAATTATTTATGTGTTTCAAATAGTTTTAGGACCAAATTGTAATTTTAGAAAACTTAATTGAAGTATGTTTGAAAGTTTTGGGGTCAATTTGTAATTTTTGAAAACTTAATTGAACAAACTTCTACAAGATTTGGGGTTGCATGGCTATTTTAGGGTCAACCAGGTTAAAGCTGTAATTCCATATAATCGGAAGGACTCAATTGATTGAACCTATAAACTCTTCGAGTCAATTAGAAAATATTAGAAAATAGCCCTTTAAATAACTCATTTGCCGTTTTCCTCTCTATTTTTCCCTTTCTTCCCCATTGCGGCACTCTATCCTTTCTCTCCGGCGATCTTCTTGGCAACCACCCCGAAATGGAAAACTACTCCAATCATCTTCTTTCCCTTGACCTCAGTTTCATATACATACCACGTGCACACACAAACTCCGACGAATCACCAAAAACTGTGAAGACCGAATTGGGCAACGGTGAGCTCTTTCAGTGATGGTGAAATGGCGATAGAGTTGGGTTCTGGTTAGTATTTTTGGAAGAGCTTAGCTCTGGGATTGTAAGGGTGGTTTTAGATTGAATATTGGGCCTGCGACAGTGCTGGAAATGAGAGAAATTGATGCAGCTGCATAAATGGTGTTTGGGGTTTCAGGGCAAAATTGAAGGTTGTTGAGGTAGCAAAACTTGAAATTGGTTGTGGCATGGGGTTCGGGAGGTTGAAAGGAGCATTTCGGTGGTGATTGGGTATTTTTCGGCGCCGAACGCCGACGATAGTGATGAGGCAGTGTTATCTCCTCATCGCGATGGTCGTGATGGTGTTCTTGGTTTGTGAATCTGAGGTTTCGTTGATCAAATTGTGGGTAAAAAAGTTGGGAAAGGGTTTTACTTATACATTTGTATATACACTTGTTGTATTGCTATCTCGTTAGACCTTGTATTATGAAAAAATAAAAGACTAAAATACGATTAATATGTATATTTCCCTATGCATGGAGTATTGGGTAGTTCATAGACCCAGATATGTCTTGTTACATGCCTAAATATGGACTAAATGAGTTTATTAACTGATTAAACCCTAATATATGGATTTAAAACCTAATTGACCTTTGATGGAATTGATTATGAAGAATTGAGCTATTATTGTGATTTAGGACAATATTATGAGAATGATTAAGTAATTGAGGATTAGTTTATGTTCTGTTATTAAAATAATATGAAAATTGGGATTACTTTGGCAATAATGACTTATTAGTTACTTTGGGCTAATAGTATTGATTAAGTCCTATAACTATTATCTTAATTGATTAACTGGTCATTTTAGACTATTAATGGTTTAATTGGATTATTAGAGTTGAATATGGATTTGATTGTGAAAATATTATTTTGGTTAGGTGACGACGATGTAGGTCTTGTAGAGGACTAAGCGGCGACAACTTCTTTTTGGGATTTTGGAGGTGATGGTCTGCCACTTTGGCACTTTCTCATACTTATTTGTTTTGTGATGAACCCCTGTGAGGGTTTTTGTTTGACTTGATTCTTAAACTTACTGATTCTTGATTGTCGAATTTCATGACTCACCTATATTCTTGGATGTTATTATATGTTTGAATCCGTTCTGGTGCCCAGAACTTTCTTTACGTTGTCAAATTTTTGTCCCTTATACCCCAGCCTTGCCGGCTGACCCCATGTTCTTGATATCTGTGAAAGTAATATTTGAAAGGGTTTGGTAGACCTATTTGTGCTAGAAGTTCTCTTAAATTGTTCATGTACCTTGTTTATTGGAATAGGCTTTGCCAACCATTATTGGATAGTGTTATGCCTTGTAAATTGCAAATCTGGTAAAGTTCCAAAATGTTCATGTTATTACTTTAAAAGTTGAATTGATATCTATTGGCATTATATCATTTAACCCAAGGGAGCGCTCTTGGGAAGTTCAACCCAGAGGGATGCCATGGGAAGTTGGGCCTGGGCTAAGTCCCGAAAGACAGTCGGGCGATGCAGACTGACAATGACAAATCTCTCGGCTAGTACCCACCTATGATCCTGATATACAAGTAGCCGGAGATAGCGAACTGTGAGTGGCGAGATCGGGTATGTCGTCGACCTTGCCATAAAAAATAAGTTGTTACATGCCGAGCTGTATGCTCGAGCAAATGGAGAGATTTGTAAAGTTATCTTGTATTCATCAGGGAGCAATAAGGAAGGATGCCAACAAGCCAGCTAAATGTTTACATGTTTCAAGTTTTTATGAGTCTAAATCTAATTTCCATCAATCATGAACTGATTATCTGATTTATTATCAATGACCTAGTTTATTACCATTGAAATTCAATATTTTTCCTCCATCTCCTATTATGTGTTTCCCTTACTAAGTCCTTAAGACTCACCTTCTTTGTTATTCTTTATTCTTTTCCTAGACAGGTCTAAGTGAGAAGTCGAGGCTCACACTTTGGTTGGAAGTCATTTTGTAATAGATTGGGCATTCTGATTGTACTTATAGTCTATACCTAATCGAGACAACTATCTAAGAGATGCTGTGAAGATGTTTATATGAAATCTAAGATACTTGGTTGTACATACTATGCTCTATGGAGTGATATTTTGGGTTAGTGCAGGTTGTTTTTCCTTTGAGTTGGTTAAACTCTTGATTCCCCAGTTATTATTTGATTTGGATTTCAAGCTTGAATTGGTGGCACCTCCACTTAGGGGTCATCCTGAGTGAGTGGGGGCGCTACAAAGGTGGTATCAGAGAGTAGGTTTGAGATGACCTAAGTAAATGGGTATTAAGAGGATACATGGTGTGTCTATAAGAAGTAAGGGATTATATCTAGGATAGTCGACTAGTTTGTAGTCTCACTTCTAGAAACGAACATTAGACTTTAGATTAGAAGAGAACTTTGATTATTTTATGTGTGATTGAAAATCTCCCTGTGATTAAGGAAAGATGGTGGATGAGATTAGAGTGATGAAAGTTCTTATGTAGACTTTTAATAATTTAACTTCTGTTATAATGAACTTAGTTTAGTTTATCAAACAAATTTATAATTATATATATAAAAGATCACAATTTCGTTGTTAACTTTGGATGTTATTGTGTAATGTTGATAGTAGTAAGTTAAGGAAAAACAAGGGTTGATTTAGAAAAGGCAATAGCATCCTATGAAGGTTCTCATATACCTGACCCACCTCGAGCAGGTCGGTGTCGAAAAGGGAGACTGTCAGGTCCATAGGCCACTGTACAACGTATCCTTAGACAGAGAGCACTAGCTAAACCACGAACTCAGATAGAAGAAGAGGTTTCATAAATCCCTCATGTTAATCAACTAGCTATAGGCCAACCAGCAGAGCCCATGTTTTAGATGTGGCAACAATTTATGCAGTTTTGCTAGCAGTAGGGATAGGGTAATCAAGCAGGGAATGTTGATGAACATACAGAAGACTGAGCTTTAGAATGGTTCATCCAGTTGCAACCCTCAAAATTCCTAGGGAAACTTGATGACAGAAAAGTTAAGATGTGGGTTAAGAGCTTGGAAAATATATTTGGAACTCTGCGTTATCCAGATGAGAAAAAGATCTGATACGCCACATTTCTTTTGGAAGGTCCTTCACATGATTGGTGGCAAATGATCGATCATAGGTGGAATGCAGAGAGAACTCATCGAACTTGGGAAAACTTCACACGGGAGTTTATGGAAAACTATGTACCGGAGGTGATAAAGTATGCCAGGGAAAGAGAATTCATGGAATTAATACGAGGAGCGTTATTAGTTAGCCAATATGAAGCTACATTTAGCCGACTAATTCAGTATGCACCTCACATATTTGTAGATGAGAGGCGACAAGTTCGCAAGTTTATGGAAAGGTTACAACAATAACTTAGACGGTGCCTTCTCTCATGTGATCTTCCAAGCTACAATCATGCAGTGAGTAAAACACTACAGGCAGAATTAGATCTGCAGGAGATCAAAAAGATTGAAGATAAAGGGCGACCGGGGATGTTACCACCTGGCAGGCAGAACAACCCTAGGAAAAAGTAGCTAAAGTTATAAATTAAGGGTGCCAACTAGCGAGATTATCATACCAGCAAAATCATGAATCTAGCCCCAAAGACGTGTGGATTTTGTGGAAAATCAAGCCATGATGAATTAGAATGCTTGAAAAAGCATGGTAAATGCATAATTTGTGGTAGCGATCAACACTTTATCAAGGATTGTCCCAATCTAAGAAGGCTATCCCCCACAAAGAAAGGGAAACAAGTTGCAGGAACTAGTGGAAATCCAAAAGTCCGAGGACGTGCATGTACTCTGACTGGAGAAGAAGCGCCTGATCCCTCTGAAGTGGTTGAAGGTACAATTTCTATTCTTCGAACTAGTGTAAATGTTTTATATGATCCTGGTGCTTCTCAATTCTTTCATATCTACAATAATGTCTGAAAAATTAAGTATGCAACCCAAAATTATGACTTTCCAGATAAAAGTTCAGACACCCTTAAGAATAGGGTTAATGGCAGATATCATGTATCGGGATTGCCTGATTATGATTAGGGTAGAGTATATATAGTTGATCTTATACAAATGCCTATATAAAGATATGATTTAATCCTTGGAATGGATTGGATATATAAACATCAGGCACAGGTAAATTGTTATACCAAGTGCCTCACTCTCGGGGATAAGATACCGGTACCGACATGCTATTCCACAAATAACACTTTCCCAATACCAATTATATCTACGCTAGAAGCTAGGAAGATTTTGAGGGAAGGTGGACAAGGATTCTTGGTGTATCTCATCAATAAGCCTCGAGATACAGTTAAGATTGAATAGGTGAAAATGGTAGGTGAGCACTCGAAAGTGTTTCTAGAAGAATTGAGCTCGTTACCCCCTGACAGAGAGATAGAATTGGTAATTCACACTCTTCCAGTGGCAACGCCTTTCTCCAAGACTCCCTATCTAATGGCTCCTATAAAGCCTAAAGAACTAAAAAACCAACTTCAAAAGCTATTGAACAGAACTTCATAAGACCTAGTACCTCTCTTTGGGGAGCCCCAATATTAGTTGTTAAGAAAAAGGACAGATCCCTAAGGATGTGTATTGATTATAGGGAGTTAAACAAAGTCACAATCAAGAATAAATACCCTCTACTACATGTGGAAGAATTATTTGATCTTTTACAAGGAGCTACAATCTTTTCAAAGTTAGAGTTAAGACAAGAGTATTATTAATTGAAAATAAAAGAGGAAGATATTTTGAAGACCGGACTCAACTCTCGATATGATCATTTTAAGTTTGTAGTGATGCCGTTTGGTCTAACCAATGCTTTAGCAGCATTGATGGACTTGATGCATCGGGTGTTTCGACCATATCTAGACCAGTTTGTGGTTATTTTCATAGATGACATTTTGGTGTACTCAAGGACCAAAGAAGAGCATGTAGAACACTTGTACTTAGTTCTCAAAACTCTAAAAGAGCATCAGTTATATGCCAAATTCAGTAAATGAGAGTTCTGGATAAAAAAGGTGGCATTTCTGGAACACATTATATCTTAAGACGGGACAGAGGTTGATCCCTCCAAGATAGAGGTGATAGTCAACTGGAAAAGACCTGAAACTATAACAAAATTTTGTAGTTTCTTGGGACTTGTCGACTACTATCGATGAATTGTACAAGACTTCTGTAAAATAGTTGGCCTGTTGACCAAACTAACTCAAAAAAATTGACCATTTAATTGGGACGATAGTTGTAAGGAAAGTTTCCAAGAATTCAAGAATAGACTAACGTCAGCTCCAATTTTTGCCTTTCCAAAGGGATAAGAAGGATTCATCATGTTCACCGACGCTTCTAAAGAAGGGCTTGGGTGTGTGTTGATGTAGAAGGGGCCTATGCATCCAGAAAACTAAAACAACACAAGGAGAACTACCCAACTCATGATTTGGAGTTGGCTGCAGTAATTTGTGCCCTAATAAAATGGAGGCATTACCTGTATGGGGCTATGCTTGAGGTATACACTGATCACAAAAGCCTCAAGCATTTGCACTCCCAAAAGGATTTGAATATGCGACAACGTAGGTGGACTGAATTTTTGGAGGATTATCACTTTTCTATCTTTTACACCCAGAAAAGGCAAATATGGTGGCAGATGTACTAAGCCAAAAGGTCGAAATAGCCCACATGCTGAAAAGAGAAACATTAGAAAGTTCAGGTAGATGGGGTGATCCAAATGAAACAACGAGGCTGGATTGTAGGATTAAAGGTACTGCCAGAGCTTTACAATGAGATATGATGAGCTCAAGCCAATGATAGCTAGATACTGAAGCAAAAGAAAACAGTTGAGAATCTTGAAAAATGCGAATTCATTATAGATGGTCAAGGTAGTCTTTTATTCCACCAAAGAATATGCGTGCCTAAAGAGATAAAAGGAAAACTACTGGATGAGGCACACAAAGCAAGATATGCCATACCTCCGGGAGGAACAAAGATGTATCAGGACTTAAAAAAGCAATTTTGGTGGAATAGGATGAAGAAAGATGTAACAGAATATGTGCAAAAATGCTTGCCCTGTCAGTTAGTAAATGTAGAACACAAGTGGCCATCAGGATTGTTATAGCCACTTCCTATCCCTGACTGGAAATGGAAGTAGATAACTATAGACTTTGTGACTGGTCTACCAATGGTTAGAGGGGGATATGACAATATCTGGGTAATAGTGGACCGTTTAACAAAGTTGGCACATTTTCTACCAATCAAAATGAATTACAAGGTTGAGAAACTAGCAGGATTATACATCAAGGATATCGTTATATTACATGGAATTTTGACCAGTATTGTATCCAATCGAGATCCAAAATTCACTTTGAGGCTTTGGAAAAGTTTGCAGAAACACTTGGGAACAAGGTTAAAATTTAGTTTTGCTGCCCACCCTCAGTCCGACGGATGGTCAGAAATAGTTATCAGGATTATGGAGGATATGCTACGGGCTTGTATCATGGATTTTGGTAGGAGTTGGAGCAGACATCTTCCTTTGATTGAATTTGCTTACAATAACAGTTATCAGTTTGTTATCCAAATGGCACTATACGAGGCACCATATGGCCAGAAGTGTCAATCTCTGTTGCATTGGGATCTGGCATAGTACAAAGGTACCATGACAAGTCTTAGGGAACTGTAAAACCTGAATTGATTCAAGATACTATTGCAAAGGTATAGATTATTAAGCAACGGATAAAAGTTGCCCAAGACTGATAGAAAAGTTATGCAAACAAATGCAGGAAGAACTTGGAGCTTGAAATTGGTGATCGAGTGTTTCTCAAGGTATCATCGAGAAAAAGGGTTAGAAGAATCGGTAAAGGGAGAAAGCAGAGTCCATGATATGTTGGACCCTATGAAATATGTGAAAGAATTGGACTAGTAGCTTATCATCTTGTATTACCCCAAGACCTAGCAGGGATACATGATGTCTTTCATGTATCACAACTATGGAAATACTATCTTGATCCTTCCCATATCATACCTCATGAGCTTATGGAATTAAAAGGCAATATGACGTACAAGGAGTAACCAGTTTGTATCTTAGATCGAAAGTTTTGGGAACTTAGAAATCAAAGGATTCCTTAAGTGAATGTGCTATGGCACAAGCAAAATGTGGAAGAAGCCATGTGGGAGCAAGAAGATTTCATAAGCCAATAGTATCCCAACCTTTTTTCAGTATTCAGGTAAGAATCTGAGGGGACTAGATTCTTTTAAGAGGAGGATGATGTAACACCCTTAGAAATTTCATGGTTGTATGAAATTTAATTGCCATTAATTTTATTTTCATGAATTTCAATTATTTATGTATTTCAAATAGTTTTGGGGCCAAATTATAATTTTAGAAAACCTAATTGAAGTATGTTCGAAAGTTTTGGGGTTGATTCATAATTTTTGAAAACTTAATTGAACAAACTTCTACAAGATTTGGGGTGCATGGCTATTTTACGGTCAACCAGGTTAAAGCTGTAATTCTATATAATCGGAAGGACTCAATTGATTGAACCTATAAACTCTTCAGGTCAATTCGAAAATATTAGAAAATGGCCCTTTAAATAACCCATTTTCCATTTTCCATTTTCATCCTTATTTTTTTCCTTTCTTCCCCACCGTGGTACCCTCTCCTTTCTCTCCGGCAATCTTCCTGGAAACTACCCTGAAACGGAAAACTACTCCAATCATCTTCTTTCCCTTGACCTCAGCTTCACATCCATACCACATGCAAAAACAAAATCAGATGAATCACCAAAAAACGTGAAGACCAAACTAGGCAACAATGAGCTCTTCGGGCGATGATGAAACGACAATGAAGCTGGGTTTTGAGTAGTATGTTTGGTACAGCTCAGCTCAGAGATTGTAAGGGTGATCTTAGACTGAAGATTAGGCCGGTGACGGCGGTGGAAATGAGAGAAATCGACATGGTGGTATGAATCGTGTTTGGGGTTTCAAGGCAAAATTGAAGGTTGTTGAGGCAGTAAAACTTGAAATTGGTTGTCGCTTGAAGAGCTCACCGTTGCGTGGTTCAGTCTTCACGTTTTTTGGTGATTCACCGGAGTTTGTGTGTTCATGTGGTATGGATGTGAAGTTGAGGTCAAGGGAAAGAAGTTGATCGAAGTAGTTTTCCATTTCGAGGTGGTTGCCGAGAAGATAGCCGGAGAGAAAGGAGAGGGTGCCGCGGTGGGGAAGAATGGAAAAAATGGGGAGGAAAATGGAAAATGGGTTACTTGAAAGGCGATTTTCTAATATTTTTGAATTGACCCCAAGAGTTTATAGGTTCAATCAATGGAGTCCTTCCAATTATATGGAATTACAGCTTTAACCTAGCTGACCCTAAAATAGCCATGCAACTCCAAATCTTGTAGAAGTTTGTCCAATTAAGTCTGCAAAAATTATGAATTGACCCCAAAACTTTCAAACATACTTCAATTAGGTTTTCTAAAATTACAATTTGTTCCCAAAACTATTTGAAATACATAAATAATTAAAATTCATGAAAATAAAATTAATGACAATTAAATTTCATACAACCATGAAATTTCTAGAGGTGTTACACAACCAGTTGAAATAAACTTATCAAAGTACATGATATCATAGAGAAAAAATAGAAAATAAAAAAACAAATCTTTCTTATAATCACATGGCCAGAAATGGGTAAATCAAGTGCCAATAAATTTAGTTAATATTTTTTGTAGAAAAATATATAGTGTTTCTTTATTCATTTGATAAGAAAATTGAAATAATTTCAACAACTAAATAAAATTATAATATTTTTGAATATTTCATAAAATCACATTATTCGAGGTACATTATTCACATATGAATTATATATAATTTTTTTGATCTAGATAAATTGATAGAGAAGCAACTAAAATAATAGTAAAATAAAATTTCAATTTGAAAGACAAACTCTTATATGAACATACAAAAAATATTTGAAAATAATAATGAAAATAAATCTATAAAATATAATTAATTAAAATAAAAAAATATTGCGTGTTGATACTTTTAAGTAATATAAATATTGCAATACTAAGTTGGCCATAAGAGCTTTAATTTCAAATAAATATTGATGCAATAATAAAGTAATAATGTTGATAAAATATTTAAATATATTATAAAAATATCTAATTAATTTAGAATAAAAATAAAACGAAAACAATATAAAGATGTATTTCAAAAAAATATTAAAAATTTCCTACGAAATGAACATTAAATTAATTGGAAAGAAAAAAGAAACATCATTATACTATGCTAATTACAGAAATAAGTTCTACAATTAAAAATATAGAATTGTACCACGAATAATGTAAAAAGAATAATTGTAGAATAATAATATATATAAATAAATGAAATATTTATCTATTAATCTTGTGATAAATTAAATTTATGAGATAGAGTTTTATGATAAGAATAATTAATATGATGCTTATAAAATATTTTAAAAATATAAACCTATTTAGTGGGATAAAAATATGATTATTGATATTTTTTGAATTATCTTATGAGATAGAAATCTATATTGCAATTTTAGATAAATACAACATGATATTTTAGTTGTAATAGATAAGTTGATCGTATTAAAATGAAATATAAAACTAAATAATTCAACTGAATTAAAAAACTTAAAATTCTAAAAATTTGACATTTGGCCAAAATTACACAATTAGAATTAAATTTACACAATTGTGGATTCCACAACGTTGTGCTCTCTATACTATTATATATAGCACAATGGTATAGGACTCATAATTATGCAATTTTGATTCTAATTGTACAATTTTGGCCAAATGGCAAATTCTTATAATTTTGATCATTTTAATTCATTTAAAAATTTTTCATTATTTATTAATTATTATTTCTAACCGATATAATTATATCTTATCTCTAATTTTCTTTCATTTGACATTTAAAATCTATCTATCTATCTATAGATAGATAACACAACAGTATTGAATTCATAATTGTGCTATTTTGACCAACTTTTGAATTCTTAGAATTTTGAGTTTTTTTAGTTAAATTTAAAAATTCATCTTTAGTTATTAAATTTGATATTAGTTATTCCTTTTAAATATATCTAATTTTTTGAAATCATTTTCTTGATTACAACAATATTCTTTATTTATTTCTAATATAAAAAAAAATTGCATTTTATCTATAAAATCTTTTCCATTTCTACTTTCAATATGTGGAAGATTTGTTGATCATTTGAACTCTATAGTTTGATAAGCCTTTCATGATTTTCTCATATCTTTAATAACTAATTTATATCTATATCACTATATATGAAGTCCTTCAAAAGTCATTTCATTAATATTATCAGGTTTTAGCATTTTTTTTCACTCTATTCTTTGTGTCCTCTTTATTTTCTAGCATTTTTTTTCCCTTCTATCTCTTTGTGTGCATTTGTAGTTCAGTATTCAAAGTGTTTATTGTTTATTTGATTTTGTTGTTCACTTTTTGATTTTGTTTTCTTTCTTTTTTGGTTTATTTTAGGTATATTACATGATGAAAGAGATTTTTTAATTTCAATGCTATAATTTTCTTTTCAACCTAAATAAGGTCTATCATTTAGCCTTTATTAATATTAAATTTGTAAATTTCTATAGCTTTTTTGTTTACTACTTAGTTTATGTTATCAATTCATTTATTATGAGATTTATCAATTGCACTTAATGTTTTTAATTTAATTTAATTTTGTTAGTTACATTTTTCTCCTTAATTATTGATAAATTTTGTCATTTAATTTTTATTTTATTTAGATTATTATACATTTCGCATCCTTTTACTAATTTTTTGAATCAAATTATTAATTTATTGTTAAATTTTGTAATGTATTTTTTAATTCGCTTTTTCTTTTGACTCATCTAAGTTTATAGTTTTATAGGATGAGATCTATTTTTTTGTTTTAATATTTTTACAATTTATTTCACTTTTTGATTGTTTATAATTTTAGAATTATGTCATTTAATTTTATTTTATATTCATATATTTGTAATTATGTGTATATAAATATGTATAATTTGAACTATTTTTAAGAATTTTTTTATACTACATCAATATATACTCTTAAATCATTTTTTATATACTTAAAAAAATTATGAGATGATTATTTCAATAGTGATATGGGACCAGCCCTTTGGGGCCCCTTAGGCCCAGCAAGCTTATTGGGCCAAATCAGAACCAGGCCCAAGTTCGACCGTGAGGTCAGAGGATAATGTTTTCAATCGACCAATGTGGCCGGCCTCGTCGACCTCTACCTTGATTTAAACAAAGCTAAATATTTAATGGCTAATAGTGATGGCCTGCACTGTTTTTTCTGCCACATTAAATACGCCTCAACCACATGTCTATTTGCATTTTATGTTATGACGGTGTGTCGCCTCCACCATTAACGTTGTCGCCTCCGCATTAATCGCAGCATGGTTCCTCTTCTATTCAACAAAATCACCCAAGCAGTACTAAGCCAGTTAATAGTTACAAAGCATGGGCTCATGCAGAAATAACCTAAATTACCCCTATTCGTGGAAATCATGCAAGAAGCTTTTGAGGCAAAATTCATCTTTTTACTCAGAAGAAAATATTATAAATACATAATCCTCCCAGTGAAACGGTAAGAAAAAAGACTCTCATATAGCAGTCACTTTGCTTCATTCTATTTAAAGTTGAGTAACTAACTTAAGCATTAGAGGGTCCTAGTTGAGAACTCTCTCGGCTAGCCTAACGGTTGTTTCCTTGGCTACAGGTTCTACCCCAATCCACTTTGCAAACAATCTCTCAGGTCAAGATAAACCGTGTGATAGAAAATATCCTCAACATTTTGGCACTATTTGTGGGAAGAGAATTTTCAGTTGAAAATGGTAGAAACCAGGTGAATCACCTCCAAAAGGCAGAACGATCGTCACTCACCCTTGCCCCCATCATTGCCATTGCAGGAGCAACCTTTATAGGAAACGGGTGGCCCTAGTTCTCAACCGGAGCAAGTGGTCACTTTGACCATTCTGCTACTCATGCAGATGATCAACGACCAAATTTTCGCCCAACTTTCAGCTCAGTTATCTACTGCTTTGCAGAGGCATAATAACCATTTAGCAAGCTCTACCCCTCGCATCAAGAGCAGCGACTCTTGATAGAAGGCCAGACTAAGAACGAGACACGCTTTCTCCCCAGTATGCATGAGTTGAGCCCGGGCTGTTTCCCTCGTAGTGAGCCTCATCATTTTCCTCGAGAATAGGTGGCCAACTCAGTAGACCAGTGAATTTGACCCAATCGAGCCCAATAGTGCAAGCGAGGTCGAACATCCGCGACCCAATCCTAGTCGAGACATGTCTAGGGCTGATAGAGAAAATAGGAAGCAGTGTCACACTAGGTCCAGCAACTTAACAGGAGATTGGAGGAAATTTCAAAGAGAAATTTGGACCAATCTTAAGTTGATATTGCTCCCCGGATCCGATGTGAAAAAGATTCTCCTTTCATTCAAGAAATCATCGAGGAGCATATAGCACTTGACACAAAGGTTTCTACGGGGTTGCCTCGATAAGATAGATCATCAAACCCGAATGAGCACCTCTTACAGTTTGAGCATATGATGCAGCAGCATGGCCATAGTGATCATATACATGCAAAGATGTTGGTGACCACTTTTCAAAGAATAACATTGGAATGGTTTATTAAGCTCGAGCCAGCATCTATATGCTCTTATGACCAGCTTTGTGATAAATTTTTGCACTAATTTGCTAGCATGAGGAAAGCGAAGTTGCCCTATACCCATCTACATATGGTAGAGCAAAATGAAGGTGAATGTTTGAGGGATTTTTTCTCCAGATTTAATACCGAAGTCTTGAAAATCGACAACCCCTGTATTGAGTTCTTAATTGATGTGTTATTTTTGGGGTTGAGGCATAAGGAGTGTGCTAATGCCTTGGTTAGAGAGTGCTCGCATATGATGGAAGAGCTCCTTAACTTGGCAAAAAGATACATAACTTAAGAGGAAATGAATAAGATGAAGTTTGGAGGGGGAGAGTTTGACAAGAAAAAGAGAAGGGAGAAGGATGACAGACACTAGAAACAAGGTCACCGGTCTCCTATAAAGCGTTTTCACAACTACGCACCCTTGAACACACCCCTAAAGGAGGTCTTTTTAGCAATCCAACATGACAACCTCTTGAAGAGACGAAAGCCAAAGCCATGACACTGAGGACATGAAAAAAATCAAATAAGTATTGCCATTTCCATCAACAAAAGGGACATGACACTGAGGACTATTTCAACTTTCAAGAAGAGATGTAGCACCTTGCTAGACAGGCCCACCTCAAAACGTATGTGGATCAAAAAGCTCTGCAGGCCATGGCTCAATCTGACCAAACTCCCCGTAGAGAACAGTCTTCGAGCCAAAGCATGAGGATAATGGAAAACAAAAAATGGTAGACGATCGCCCCAACTTGAGAGGTGTAATTGACATGATTGCTAGGGGGCCATTGGGGGGGATTCGAGGTGAGCGAGAAAGTCAACTTTCAAGCCATTAATCTTGTATTTTATATCATTCTCATATATTTTAAATTGTTAGTGCAACTATCTGTTAGCTTTTGATCGCATAATTTTTTTTTTTTTAATAAAGCACATAATCATATTCATATATTTTTTAATAAAGTACATAATAACTTTGAATTTTTTTTTTTGTGACATAATATATATATATTTATATATGAGATATATTTATATGTTGCAAACTTTTAAATACTAAATTTTAAAACTTTAAATTTAATTTTACTAATTATTTGATAATTTTGTGATATTTTTATTTATATATTATTGTTTTAGTTATATTTATAATTCATAATTATATTAATATGTACTAATTTTAAAGAATCCGTGCATAGCTCGGGGATAATGCTAGTATGTAATAGTACTAGCATGTGCTCAATGCAATGCACCGAAAAATAACTATTTTTAGTATTTGAAAAACAAAATCTGTTATTAATTAAATAAAATAATATGAATATTTCAATTTAAAGATATTATGTTTGAAGATATTTGTACTTAAATAAGTTGTGGAATATGAAAAACTACTAATTCTAAGTTTATAAATTATACAAAAAGTTTTAAAATGATAAAATTTAAAGAAATAAATGAAAGAATTAAGAAAATAAAAACAGAGCATAATATTTAATTAATTTACTTTTTAAATTAGATATATATTTATACATACATATTTTGATATGATAGGTAAATAATTTTTTTAAAATATAAAGTTTTTTTTATATGATTTCGTAATAACATAAAAGTTACAGTTAAAGTTTTTCATGATATTTGAGAACTTTAAATGTTAAGTATTTTTTGTTAGAGTAAATATATAACTTTTGTGTACTTTATCTATGAAATAGCTTACTTTAGACTATAATTTGATAACTAATTCTATAGGTACTTTGTAACATGCAATTTTTATAAATTAAAATATCTCTTAATATTCTATATCACTCTGGTAAGTAAATTTATTTATATATACAGTTATTTTATTATTTTTGAAATTATCAAATGACACATATTATGTACATGAACATATCATCGGAAGTAAAATTTTAATAGTAAAATCAAAATAAAATATCACTTTCTCATATATAAGTTTCTTTTATAAATATATAAAAATGTACAAATAATTAAATGGATAGTTACTTTCAATCAAACTTTTTTGATATGATATAATCAATTCATGTAAAAATATTTTTTATGAATTATTATAACAAAAAATAGTAAAATAAATGTATGTGATATAATTATAAAATTATTTAACTAAATATATTGAAAATATAAAATTGATATCATTTGCTATTTAAGTAGTCATTTATCAAGCTTTTGCAAATTTTCAATTATGTCCACCATATATATATGTTCAATATAAAAGAACTTATTTCAAATAGCTGAAAATGAGTTCTCTATTATTATATTACTAAAAACTAAAATAATTTAAATTAATTAATAATATAAAAATAAAGTTTAAAGTTGATAGTCGTTGTAGGAAGTAACTTTTTATATTTGAAATATTCTTTAGATTAAATTATTTATTATATGCTATATATATAGTTTTATCTAAAAATATTTTACATATCTAAAAAATATTGTAATTATTCATTTCTCAAACTTCTAGCTCTTTAATAAAGATTATAAAATATTATCAAATATATTTTGGATTTTGGATGAAAGAAAATTAGAGATAAGATATAATCATATCTATTAGAGATAATAATGAACAACTAATAAAAAACTTTTAATTGAATTAAAATGCTCAAAATTCTAAGAATTTGACATTTGGCCAAAATTACACAACTAGAATCAAAAGAACATAATTGGATAAGCACAGAACTGTGTTATATATAATAGTACAGATAGATAGGTATATTTTGAATTTTGGATGAAAGAAAATAAACGTAAGATACAATCATATTGATTAAAAATAATAATCAAAAACTAATGAAAATATTTTAATTGAATTAAAATACTCAAAATTATTAGAATTTGACATTTGCCAAAATTGCACAATTAGATGAGTACAAAACTATGTTATGTATAATAGTACTAGCATTATTCCTGTGCTTTGCATGGACTCTTTAAAATTATTATATATTAATGTAATTATTGAATTATAAATATAATTAAAAATAACAATATAAAAATAAAATTATCTCAAAAAATGATCAAATAATTACTTAAAAGTAAATTTAAGATTATTCAGTGAGAAGTTAAAAAAATATTCTAAACTTCCAAAAATAAAAGTCTATGAATATGATTACATATTTTATTAAAAAGAAAAAAAAATGCAACCAAAAACTAATAGATAGTTGCATTAAAAACTAAAAGTATATGAGAAGGATATATAATACAAGATTGCTGGCTTAAAAGTTGTGGGAAAAAAATTGAAATTATAATACTTTAAGATTATGTGAGACTAAAAAGACAATGAGTATATATTAAGTTTAAACTTAAAATATAAACAATTAGATAATAAATTGGCTGCTAAAAATTTAAAAAATTTCTTATTTAATTTTAATTTTTGAATAAAAATTAATTAAGCCAAGACAAAACTATGATAGTAAAGAAAAAAAAATCAAAAAATAAAATAAATATATAAAATAATTATAAAGTTAAAGTCAATATTAGTATACAAGTTAAACCTTTTATTGACTCATAGTTTAGTTATCCAATAATTAAGTGAAGAAAAGAATTAAGGATATATATTGATAAAATAGTATTTAAAATTTTTAAAAATAGTATGACTTATACATAGTTATAAATGCACAATTACATATATATATATATATATGAATAAAAAATAAAAATTAAATGACATACTTTTAAAATATAAATATTCAAAAAGTGAAACAAACTTTACAAATACGAAAACCAAAAGCAGATCTTATCATGTAAAATTATAAACTTAGATAAATAAAAATAAGGGAATTTAAAAATAAATTACAAAATCTAACAAATAAATTAATAAATTAATTCAAAGAATGAATTAAAGAATACTAAATGTATAATAATTTAAATAAAATAAAAATTAACTGACAAAATTTATCAATAATTGAAGATAAAAATATAATTATAAAAATAAAATAAAATAAAAATATATTAAGAGCAATTGATATATATCTCATCTCATAAAATTATAAAATTAAAAGAACAAAAATGAATTTAAAAATTTTTAAATTAAAAAATGAATCAATAACTTAAACTAAGTAATAGACAAAAAAGATAATAAAAATTTACAAAGTTAATAACAATATAAGTTAAATGATAGACTTTATCTATGGTTGAAAAGAAAATTATAGCATTAAAATCCAAAAAATCTCTTCCATCATGTACGTAACATCCCTAAAAAAAAATGAAATCAAAAAAGTGAAAAATAAAATCAAACAATCAATAAACAATTTGAAGAATAAAATAAAGAGGCACAAAAAGAGATACAGGGAAAAAAATGCTAGAAAATAAAGATGCACACAAAGAATAGAGTGGAAAAAAAAGCTAGAAATTGAGAGTATTTATAAAATGTCTATCGAAATACTCTATATATAGTGGTATAGATATAAATTAGTTATTAAAGATAATAGAAAATTATGAAAAACTTATCAAACTATAGAGCTCAAATGATCCCGGTATCTTCCACATATTGAGAGTAGAGAAGAAATAGATTTTGTAGATAAAATGAAATAATTTTTTTGGTATTTGAGATAAACAACAAATATTTTGTTCTAATCAATAAATGATTTCTAAAATCTAGATATCTTTAAAAGGAATAAATATTTTCAATTTAATTATCAAAAAATTAATTTTTAAATTTAAATAAAAAGCTCAAAATTCTAAAAATTCAGAATTTGATCAAAATTGCACAATTATGGATCCCACACTGTTATTCTATAAAATAATTATAGAATAATAAAATTTATATATAAAATAAATAAAATATTTATTTATTAATCTTGTGAAAAATTAAATTTATAAGATAAAATTTTGTGATAAGACTACTTAACATGATGCTTATAAAATATTTTTTAAATTATAAACTTATTTAGTGAGATAAAAATATGATTATACATATTTTTTGAATTATCTTATGAGATAGAAATCTATATCACAATTCTAGATAAGCACAACATAATATTTTAGTTATAATAGATAAGTTGATTGTATTAAAATAAAATATAAAAGTAAACGAACAACCAATAAAAAATTTTCAACTGAATTAAAATACTCAAAATTCTAAGAATTTGATATTTGGCCAAAATTGGACAATTAGAATCAAAATTACATAATTGTGGTTTCCACACCATTGTGATATATATAATACTAGCGTAAACCCCGTGCTATGCACGATATATTCACTTAACTAATAAATTAAAAATAAATAAATATGCAACTAATTTTTTGTGATTTTACATATAAGTTATTACGATTTTTCATATTCTATAAAAAAAAATATTATCATTTTTAAAAGAAAACATTATTTTAAATAGTTAAGTAGTAAGTATTCATTAAAATAAAAATGCTATAGTACTTTAAATAAAATTATTAATGTGAAGAGAGCAACATACATAACATATGAGGGAATATATATACATACCAACACCTTATCCACTTCAAACTTTATCTTGTAGAGGATTAACGACTTTGATTTCAAGTTGTGATCTAATTCATTTGGGTCAAGTGGTTCCACATAAAAAAAACAAACCTAAACAATTTCAAAATATCTTTTGGTAATAAAATTATTTTGGTCCAAAATACTAAGATTCTTTATTAGTTTGAATATTCTATATTAAATCCAGAAGCAATTCAGAAATATATAAAATATTGTCTAAGAAATTCTTGTTGCATACCAAAAAAAAAAAAATTATAAATAGGGATAAACCTACAAAAATTATGTAACACATCAAAATAGGATATTTATAAAGAAACTTGGGTTATTTAATTAATCAAATAAAAAGATTTGTAATGAATAAATAAAGCTAAATTAATTAATGAAAATGAAATAACAAATTAAAAAGTAGTCTTTAAAACCAAGTAAACATGAAAAGTGAAAAACCGGTGCATATATATATAAGTATATGTATATATTATACATACATTATTTACACAAAGGTAACTTGAAAAAAATGAATTAATTTGATAAAAAAAAAAAGAATAAAAACCACAACGAAATTAGAATTAAAAGATACCTTTCAAACATGATATTTATGGTCCAAAACAGAGAAAAGAAATATATATATGAACTTAGAGAATATTGATAAAAATATTAACCCAACAAAAAGGAATTATAATAAATTACAAACTAAACCAAATTATTATAATTGAAAAAAGAAAGAAAGAAAAATAGAAAAAGAGCAAAACTTGCAACTTAAAGAAATATCTTACACATCCTGGTAAAGGTTCAAAACCCCAAATGATAAAAGTGGATGTGAAAATAAAGGGAAAAAATAAGTAATGTGGTTTGCAAGTAAAATACTTTCTAATCTTTAAAGTTTATCATTGTTAAATATAGATCATCTACTTACAATTCTGTTGTAATATCTTTTATTATCAGCAAAACATTTATTCACTACACACACACACACACACACAAGAAAGAAAGAAAGAAAAACAAAGATTTAAATGATAATTGAACAACAAATACATCTATACATGATGTTATGTTTCTAATGCGTATATTGAAAATGAATCAATATAAAGATAAAAAAATATATATGAATGCTGATAGAACGTAATAAAAGTATACTTGAAAATTTAGAATGAAAAAGTTATCTTGAAGAAAAAGGAGAAGAAGAAGAAGGGGATGAGTGGAAGCAGAGATAAATAAGTTATGATTTGTTTAATAGGATGAAATTTATAGAATAACTTTTTTGTAGGAGTCCTTAATTTGGTGCTCATAAAACATCTTTTGAATTTTAATTTTATTTGTTGAAAAAAAAATCAGAGATAAGATACGATCATATTAATTAGGATAATAATCAACAGTTAATAAAAACTTTGAATTTAATTAAAAAACTCAAAATTCTAAAAATTTGCCACTTGGTCAAAATTGCAATCGAAATTGCATAATTGTAGGTCCTACACCGTTGTGCTATATATAATAGTATAGATTATAGATAGATATAGATTGGGTCTGGTACTATTAAGAACTGCAATAAAGAAATAAAATATTAATTAAAATAAAGAATTTATACTGAAATTAAAAATACAGGTAAATAAAAAGAAAAAGATAAGCATATACTGGTGGAAATTTATTGAAGTTGGAATTAAGTAGATCATAAAACAAAACATCAACTCTTATGACGATTGGCAAATAAAATTAGTCTATGATTCCATCCAGAAAAGTCATTCCAAGACTAACTAGAAACGTGTGGAGATTGTCAACCTAATAGATGACCTGATCATCCTATCCTATAAATAGGGTGACATTTCCAAGTTGCTTGAATGTAAAATATACAAATTAAAGCATAAAACAATTTGTTAGGAGCTTTATTCAGAAAATTATTGAGGTCGATTGAAAATGGCCATGGAACAGAAAGTTATAATATTGGCACTTGTTGCTAGTACCCTAATCTCCATGGCCGGTGCCATTCCTGGAACCGCCACTTTCTATACTCCCCCTTATACTCGTAAGTCTCCCCTCTCTCATAATTGGTTAGATCAATAATTTTTATCTTATTTTTTGTTTTTATTTAAACAAATATAAATCAAGAGTCTGGTAAAGTTTGAACATATAACCTTCTACAATATGTGAGAAACTTGTGTCATTGGGCCACATACTACTCGACAATATATATTTAAATGAGATTTTTTTTATTTATACACACACTCACAAGAGGTTCGATAGGTTCGGTCAATCGAACCTCTAACCTCGCACAATTTGTTAAATTTTTACGTCATATTGATTATTTCATTTATTGATTGCAGCATCTGCATGCTTCGGTAACCAGGACCATGGCACAATGATAGCAGCAGCTAATCCTGCTCTGTACAACAATGGTGCGGCCTGTGGAAGAAGATACACAGTCCGATGCACTGGACCAGCCGGCCAGTGCCGCAATGGTCAAATTACAGTGGAGATTGTTGATCTCTGTCCTGGATGTGGAGCCAATCAGCTCGATCTCTCCCAGGAAGCTTTCGCCATGATTGCCAATCCTGACGCTGGAAGAATCCAAATTGACTATAACCAGTGAGTCGAATTTACTTTTTTTTTTTTTTTTAATAAATACAAACAATATGCAGCCATTTGTGCTGTCATAAATTCTTTATTTACGTAAAAATATTACTGAAGATATGATTCCCTTGTAATTTGCAGGGCCTAAGGGGACAGTCTGGGACAACATATATAATTAAAATCTTCAACTTACAAAGAATAAGCTTCATATGTAGCATGTTCCTTATGGAACCTTATATATGTGGTACTGAATTGAATAAAAGGCAGATGGTGTATAGAAATCAGTGTTTGATTTCTGTACGGTTGGATGACGCCTTCTGATCTTGCATGTAATACTTTTCTTTTGAAATAAAGCTTAAATTTTGATTTATTATTTTGATTTAATTTTTTCCTATCTTCCTAAAGTTAACTCTTGGGTGGTCAATAATTAGTTAATTCTAGATTTAGTGAAAATGGTGGTGATGGATAAATATTTGCTCTTTTCCTAATTTATAGATGCCACTTTTTCGGATGTCATAAATAAGAGAAATTATTTTAAAGCAACATAGTAGTTCTTAATTTTACTATGCAATGTTTGATGGACTAGTAGTGTGTGTGTGTGTGTGTATATATATATATATATTTAAATCAATTAGAGTTTGAAGGTAATGAAAAATACGTATTGTTGCTTTCCTCTTAAGAAACAATTCAACTATCTTTGTACAAAAAATTAATAATATATGTAATTTTATAAAATATTTTTTCTCGAAAGTATAATGTTTGAATAGTTGGAGATTTTAATTCATTATGTTTGATATTGGGCCATTATTTAAACTGATATTTAATATTTTTTATTTAATATTGATATTGGTTGAAGGTTTATTCATACATGCAATATCTTTCAATGTAATAATCGCAAAACTTGACATATAATGTTTTTTTCAAGATGTAAGTGTTTTATCAAATTAAGAAAGTTTTTAAATATATAATGTAGTCATGTGTTCGCAATTCTATTACAATTAAATTGTTCGAAGATTATAACTTTGATAATATTACATTACTTTTATTATTTTTCTGTAACATACATAGATCATACAGAACTATTTTCAGTTCAATAATAACTCTTACAACATAACAAAAAATTGAAACTATAAGCAACTACTCGTCTCAAATCATTTGGATCAATAAAATTTGAAAAGTACCACAAATTAATTCAATCATGAGGGATTTTTTCATTCCATCAAAAGTAAACTAGTTCTATGTGTAAAGTAAGAGTAAACTAGCTCTATGTGTAAAGTAATGTTTCTCACACCAGATTCATGGTTATCTATACTCTTTGTCTTAAATAATTTTCCAGTTCAAAATCTTGCGTTTGAGCTAATGTGTTCTATTTACTAAAACACTAATAAATTTATTTTTAAAATGAATTGAACTTGTGTAATTTCATAATAAAAGGACTGCATGTCAAATGAATTTGTTTCCATAAACAATTTAAATGGAATAAAGAGGTGCTTGTGCTAATGTGTAAAGAGAAAAAATTTGGAAAAAATTATGAAAATAAGAGAAAACAAATCTTTTTATGTTGAAACAAATCATTATGAATTCAAAATGTCAACATTCTTTTTTTCTTGTGATGAGCTAAAGATAAAAAATTTCGATACAAAAATCTATAATTTGATGTATCCATCAATCTATCAATTTCCCTTTACAAAAATCTATTAAGTTCATGTATTTATGTTAAAATTCTTAGTTAAATTTTGGCAGCATTAGACCATTAATAATCCTGTGCAATGCTGTATAGTTCTAGGTGTGTCAAACTCTTGGTCCATGTCTCTTCTTGAAAATTTGTCAATGAAATAACTTATAATATGTAAAACTTGACATATCTGTATGGATTTTTTTCTCTTTCCATGTATTATTTGAATTATTTAAAGTTTAAGTAAAATTAATCTAATCTCTGCAGATCCCATCAGTTTTATGCTTAATATTCCACGTTGAAAAGTATTGGCATGTCAGAAAATATATAGCGTGAAAGCAACTTCTCCCCTGAACATAAATTTTGACTATATAATTAAACTAAATGAATCTAGAACAACAATAAAATCCCTAAGAGAAGAATATGGATATTTATGTTACAAACATAAGGTCTTGACAAAAGAAAAAAGAACACCCAAAAAAAAAAAAAAAAAAACTTAACCCGACTGTCCATAGCCGGCCAAAAATTAATCGGATCAGACCTGCTGAAGGCTGAGAATAATAAAACCCTTTAGGTGCATTTCATCATCATTGTTTCCAGTCACCGAGACATCATCAACATAAACAATCAAAAAGATAAAGGTAGAGCCAGAATGCTTGACAAAGAGACAATTGTCATAAGCAGACTGAGTGAAGCTAAAAGACTGCAGCTTAGAAGTGAACTCAATGTTCCACTCTCTAGAAGCTTGTTTAAGGCCATATAAGGACTTGATCAACTTACAAACCTATCCTTCTTTAGCTTTACTGTAACATTCTAGAGTTATCATATATACTTCTTGGCCATATAGAAAGGCGTTATTTATGTCAAACTGATGGATAGGCCAGCACCTTGCAGTTGCCAAAGCTAAAAAGATTCTCGCATTACCAATTTAGCTATTGGGGAAAAGGAATCTATGTAGTCCAAGCCCTCAATTTGGTTGAACCCCTTTGCAACCAATCTAGCTTTAAACCTCTTAATACTACCATCTGGGGCATATTTAATCTTGTAAACCAATTTGGAGCCAATAGCCCTCTTCCCTGGAGGTAGGTTGGTTAATTCCCAAGTTTGGTTCTTCTCCAAGGCACTAAGCTCACCCTGCATAGCCTCAACCCATCTTGCCTCAGTACAAGCCTGCTTATAAGAGACAAGTTCTGAAGCATCATGTACACTGGCTAAGAGTCCCATGTACTAATTATTAAATCTTGGGGATATTGTCTAAGGGTAGGTTTTAATAGGATAGAGGGATCCTGTAGGCACCTCATTCTTTGAAGTCTTGGAAGTAGACCTTATATGCCTTTTGTTCAGGATTATAACCAAGGAACAGACATCTTGAAGCTCTAGCATCAAATTTGTCTTTATGAGGTTGAACATTGGTAACATAGCATAAGCAGCCAAAGACCTTTAATGAACTATAATCAGGATCCTCGTTATGAAGGTTTTCGTATGGGGTTTTCCATTTTAAGATAGAAAAAGATATTCTATTAATGATATGGGTGGCCATAAGGATGGTTTCACCCTAGAATTTCTTAGGCAAACAAAACTGAAATAGCAAGGCTATAGCTAGTTGTAATAGGTGTTTGTGTTTTCTTTTAGCTATACTGTTTTGCTGGGGAGTATAAGGGGTCGTTCTTTGATGTAGGATGCCATGTGTGAGGAAAGAGCTTGACATTCTTGGCCAGTAAATTCAAAACCATTGTCTGATCTCACAATTTTGATAGAGGTGTGAAATTGGTTTTGTATCATTTTGATAAAATAGGCCAATGTGGAGGGAACTTGACTTTTATGGTTGAGAAGATATGTCCATGTAGCCCTATTATGGTCATCCACCATAGTTAGGAAGTAATTAGCTCCAGTTATTGAGGTTTGGCTGTAAGGTCCCCATACATCTAAGTGAATCATTTCAAACAATTTTGTGGTTTTGGATGTACTAATGGGGAAGCTCAATCTTTGCTGCTTAACTAGGGGACAAATGTCACACGGGGGTAAGGAAATATCAATTTTATTGCAAGAGAATTCAAGTGACACATGATAAAAGGAGATAAATGGCCGAGTCTCCTGTGCCAAAGAGAAATTTTCAGTGGTTTTTATTTCTATAGAGGAACAAGTACAACTATTATAATGAGTAGATGCAAGTAAAGACTTAGGACTCTTAGTATCATTGTCAAGAAGTTTGATGAAGTATTTCAGCTGATTACAATCAAAGGACTTGGAATCTAAGATGTATAGCCTTCCACTAACCTTTCCTATTGCCAGGACCTATTTTGTATGAAAGTCAAGCAGCAAACAATAAGATAGATAAAAGAGAAACATGATTTGTGAGGTTTTACAAAGTTTATTTACTAAGAGTAAGTTGTAATGGAATGAGGGAATGTGCAATGCATTGGTTTGAACAAGACTATTTGGAAGGTGAAAATCTCCTGTGTGGTAGACTATTTTCACATGTCCATCTGGCAAGTAAACTGGGGGTATCTCGTTTACTGGATTAAGGTTTGTAATGAGTTTAAAATCACAATACATGTGGTTAGAAGCACCTGCATCTATGATCCAACTTCCTTACTCTAGTAAGCTCATTGTACTAAAAGCAAAGTGAGAAGAGATACCTGCAAAATCATTGAAGTGTGCCATGTTATCCACTGAGGTTTCTGCTGCATCCTTTCCTATCATGAACTTGTTAATCTCCAACTAAACAATATTTTGGATATCTGCTTTTAAGACCAGCATTCATAGGAACTTCCTTTTCAGTTTCAACGTCATTAGGAGCCTCAACCATGTTGGTAGCTTGTCTGGAAATAGTTTTGCTTCTAGCATTCATTAGTTCCTTGTACCAATCAGGAAATCTTGCAACTTGAAACATGTTTCCTTGGTGTGCCCTGTGTAACTATAGTGTGAACAAAACAGTTGTGACTCATCAGTCTACTTTCATTGTTTTACAACTCCTCTAGGCTTCTTGCATGTTTGTCCTCTTCCATTTCCATTATTCTGCTTTCTAAAATTCTGGTTACTGGCCATCACAGCTAAGTTCTCCACATTTTCAGCAAAGTTGTTGTGAACCTCTCTTTATTTTTCAACTCTTAGTACCATCAAGTAAGCTTTGTTAACATTAGGCAATGGCTCCATGGCAAGGATGATATTATCATATCCATCAGTAAGCTCCCTTAAAAATTGCATCAACTTGGTGGAAGATTGCTGATCACTTAACTGTTTCATAGCACCACAGTCACATTGAGGTAAAGGCAACAAGCCTTGCAATTCATCTCATAACCTCTTAAGCTTTGCAAAATACTGCGCAATAGTTTGATTTCCTTGCGAAATTGAGCTTATTTTTCTTTTTATTTGATACAATAGAGGGCTATTACATTCCCCAAAACTTTCTTCAAACTCATCCCATAGTTGTTTGGCAGAAGATGTATATAAGAAGGCATCAACTATTTCCTTTGAAATTGAATTTAAAATCCATGATTGTACCATACAATCAACCTTGCTCTAGGATTCAAAATCATCAAAATCTTCATTAGGCTTTGCATAATTTCCATTGATGAATCTTAATTTAGTTTTGGCTCCTAAAGCTATTTTCAAATATCTACTCCATGTGAGGTAATTATTTTCGCTTAAAGGCATGGAAACAAGTACCATACTTGGATTATCCGAAGATTGGAGGTAGAGAAAGTTGTGGTCTCAATCTCTATTCTCAATCGTTCTTGTTTCACGGATGTTTTCAAATTTGCTTTCTCGATTTCTGCTGGTTTGCTTCTTCTATCTCTTGTCAAGATTTGAAGCTTCTTAGTAGATTTGTTGTGGTTCTGGATACCATGAACAAATCTAGAGACAAATCGAAGGAAATTTTGGTAGAAAGAATGCTTTCATTCTGGAATTATCTGATAAACTATACAACATGGCAGGTTTATATACATGAGGGGGAGGGGGGGGGGGGGGGGGGAGAAACTCAGCTAATAAGTTGGGATTAGCTAACTAATCAAAACTAACAAGGGCTAACTACCTAATTACAGCAGAAACGAAAACAAAATTAAATATGGTGGGCAGATTGGGAATTTCTTCAAACACTTTATACGGACAATCATATTAAAATGTCTACTTAAGTTACCATTTATGATTGATTTAAAATTTTTCTTATTTATTTGTTTCTAATTATTAATTTTATTGCAGTGTTAAGGAAATATAAGTCATGTACGTATACCTAACATGAGCTGATTGGAGTTAACTATGTATTGATTATTACTTGATTAATTAATTGATTGTATTTTAATATAATAATGTATTTATCCATTTCATTTAAAAAAAATCATCAAGGATCAAGAAAATATTATTCGCGTTTTCTTTTTTTATGGATGCATGCAATAATTAAGAGAAACGTTCTCTTGGTATTTGCACTACTACGTACAATAGAGGATTTTTAGAATTATTCTTTTTATCATTAAAAGTTTAAAAATTATCTCTAATACATAGAGGTATTTGAACAAACAGCCATCATTGCAATTGCTAAATATATGGGGGCCATTTTCAATACTTTCTTTATATAAAGTAATAACAATGTGCTGCTTTTTAAAGGTTATTTTACCATTATTTATAAACTAATCTAATATATGTGTCTCAGTATATAAACCTTCAAAAATATGACAGTACTTTATAAGGATGCTAATATTAAATCGGGTTAATTACATAGACCTCCTGAGGTTTGGCCTATTTACAATATGGTACAAAGGTTTTACGAAATTACAAATACCCTCCTAAGGTTAACGGTCAACCGTTAAGTCAAACGATTTTTGTGAAATGACTATATTACTCTTGATTGAATATATCCAAAAAAAAGCCAAAAAGAAAAAAAGCACAAAGACTAAAATGACCTTAACATTATAAAATAAAAAAAACACTATGAAATTTTATGAAAATAACGAAAGTAACCTCATGTCATAAAATTACAAAAATACACTAAAATTATTAATAAAAAATATAAATTATAAAATAATTGAATAATTATATATATATATGTTTGTATGCTTATATAATACAATATCATATATATATTTATAATTATACTTAATATATATAATACACATATATATAGCATATACATGCACATATACAACCACATCCATCCAAGCCCCCCTATTAGCTAGATCTGGCTAGGGCGACCTCTGCCATGGCAACCACCATGGCAATGGTGGCCTGCTACCATGGCGGCCACCATGGCAGCCGTATGGGCAGCTACTGCCGATCGGTGCCAATCAGCCATGGTCAATGAACAAAGGGAGGGGTGGGGGTTGGGGGAAGAAAAAAAGGGGGTAGGGTGGGGTAGGGGTGTATTTTTAAAATATAATATATATTTTATTAATTAATTAAAATTTTAATTAAAATATATAATTTTATCTATTTATTCTAAATTAATAAAGTATTTTAAATTTTTTATCTTATTTTTAATTAGATATATTCGTTATTTAAATAATTTATTTGTTTTAAATATGATTATTATTTTAATAATTCATTTGGTTAAATTATTTCATATATGTTTGTTATTTTAATAATTCAATTAATAAATATATTTTCTATTTAATATAATTAAATCAATTAAATTATGTATATAAATTATTTTAGATATTTTTCACTATATAATAATTTTTTTTGAATTTAAAATTTTATTTTTTGAATTAATTAATTATTAGTATGTTAGATATTAATGTTTTTTCATTTTTGATTTTTACTAATAAATAAATTCAACTAAATTAATTATATTATTTTAGATTTTTTTTATTTTAATATTATAAAATATATAATTTAAAATTATTAAACTTATGGTTATATAAGATAATATTATAATTTTATTTTTTAATATGTTACTTATTTTATTTTTTAATTAATAAATAATTTCAACTTAATCTAATTTAATTATTTTAATTATAACTATTATTTTGATATGACTAATCATTATGTAATCTAAAATTATAAAAGGTATTTTATGTAAGAGATGAATTAAATATTTATTTTTTAATTAATTAATTAATTATTAGTATGTTAATATTAATGTTTTTTTCATTATTCGTTTTTATTAATAAATAAATTCAACTAAATTTAATTATATTATTTTAGATGTGTTTTTATTTTAATATTATAAAATGTATAATTTAAAATTATTGAAATTATGGCTATATAAGATAATAGATTTTTATTTTATTTTTTAATATTTGACTTATTTTATTTCTTATTTAATAAGTAATTTCAACTTAATCTAATTTAATTATTTTAATTATAACTATTATTTTGATATCACTAATCATTATGAAATCTAAAATTATAAAAGGTATTTTATGTAAGAGATGAATTAAATATTTATTTTTTAATTAATTAATTAATTATTAGTATGTTAATATTAATGTTTTTTCATTTTTTGTTTTTATTAATAAATAAATTCAACTAAATTTAATTATATAATTTTAGATGTGTTTTTATTTTAATTTTATAAAATGTATAATTTAAAATTATTGAAATTATGGTTATATAAGATAATAGATTTTTCTTTTATTTTTTAATATTTGACTTTTTTTATTTCTTAATGAATAAGTAATTTCAACTTAATCTAATTAAATTATTTTAATTATAACTATTATTTTGTTATCACTAATCATTATGAAATCTAAAATTATAAAAGCTATTTTATGTAAGAGATGAATTTAATGTTTTTTTATTTTTTTTACTTATTTTCTTTTTTAATTAATAAATAGATTAATTAAACTTAATTAGATTATTTAACTTAAATTTAAAGATTATTTAGTATTTATGAAATTTTATTAATAATAAAATATAATTAAATTTATTTTGTGTAATTTAAATAATGTTAAAATTACATCCTTGTGGTGTGAAAAATATTACAATAGGTCCAAGGGTAATTTTGTCTTATAAAGAACCATAACAGTGACTAGGGGGCATTTTTGGATCTTCATGCAAAATTTTTGATGACGTCAGCTTTTTTTTGGATGGAGGCTACTGTTTTTTCAAAAATATAAGATAGAGCAAAACCTCATGAGGGTATTTGTAATGTCATCAAACATTTGGGTTTTTGGGTAAATAGACCAAACCTCAGGGGGGTCTATGTAATTAACCTTATTAAATTTTTGTCATTTAACTTATTATTGATGACATTTTGAAATGTGTCTTTATTTATTGATTTATAATCACATATTTTTGTTGTAGTGTTCATAAAAATCAACAATCAATTATGATAAAAATAAAAAATATATATTTTTGTGAAACTATGAACTAAAATTGCATAGAATTATTAATGGGGCATCAAAATTTCAACATTTTTTATGTTTCACTACAAAAGTTAGGGCACCAACTACGGCGAATCTATAGCTGATGCTAAAAATTATAGCTTTGGCTACAAAATTATCCTAACTAAGTTCGAAATTAACGCTCTTGTAGTTAACCTTCGCTACGACCAATCCGTAGCTGATGATTATTCTTTTTTATAAATACATTAATTTTTCTATGAATAATGCATAAGTAATATGTTATATTTCGAACATGTAAAGTTATGAATTGGTCATTCATAATTTTTATTGATTATAATTATAAAAAATTTCATTCGCTACGAAATTAATTCATAGCCATACTACGAAATTAATTCATAGCTATAGCTATGAATTAATTTCTTAGCAAATGCTTAATTTTTTATAGTGTTGATAACTAAATTGTAAAATAGAAGTATTATAAAACAAAAGAAATATTTTTTGCTCGTGCTAGCTCTATTCAATTAAATATGGGGTGGACGAAATCTAGCATGCATTTAATTTGTAGAAGCACTACAGGAGAATAGAGTTTTAGAGACGAAAATTTAGAGACAGATTCTTTCTGTCTCTAATTTTCATGAAATAGAGATGGAATTAGAGACAAAATCAAATTTTGTCTGAATTTAATAAAGTAATTAGAAATAAGAGACAGATTCACACATAGATTTGAAGTTCATCTAAATTTAAAAGAAGAATATGCCAACACAGACAGATTTGTCCATGGAATAGAGACAATGTAAAATTTAAAAATTTATTTTTGAAATCTGTCTTTCTTTCCATCTCTAATTTTATAAATTTTAAAAAAGAATAAAAATAGTATCGTTGAATTTGAGATGGACTTTCTCAAATGATTTTAAGACATAATTTTTAATATTTACAATAAAAGTTTAAATAAAAAATTTTGGTCCAAAATTAATTAAAAATTATTTCAAAACATAACTAATGTCTAAGTTTATTTAAACAAAAAAAAATCAAAATAGAATATTTTCTCTATCAAAATTTTCTGCCCTAAAAACTGCCCTAGAAATTCCCAAGTTCTCATCGATCTCCCTTCAAGAGCCCATCGCCAATCACCTATTGTCAGCTGCCACCCTTTGTTGTCTATCTTTGCCACCCCGAAAAACTTTTCATCTCATTTCGGAAGGCAAATTGCTCTGCTTATCTCCGCCTCCATCCCCACAATCAATTGATTGTGATGTGTGCAACAATTTTTCTGCTATAAGGTAAATACAATTTTCTTCTATTGTTTTTTGCTTCATTCAAACCCATTGCCTAGTCACCAGTCTCTAATTTCATCGCAATGGAAGGAGGAAACATATCATGTGGTTAAACGAAGTTCCTTTAAATTCTCATGCTCCATATGTGTTAAAGCATGGTTTCTAATAAGGTTGCTAGGTGAAGTTTTTACAATCATATTGCACTTAGAAAATTGCGTATAATATTCTTAAATTGTACTCATAAATCTACTTCATTAGATTTTCACTTCAAGAAGCAGAAAAGAGTAGGGGAAAAAGGGAAAAGAAAAAGGTTTATATCTCATTCTCTTTTTTTAGAATGACTACATGAAAACTATTTTCCATGCTAGTCATGTGTATGCATTGCAATTATAAGTTTGAATAGCTATAATTTCAGGCATATGCTTAGTCTAAACTTTCTCACTATTTATTTAGGAGAGCCTGCTATTTCATTAGATGTCCACATAGTTGAACTCTATTCTAACTCATGCTGAATGGGCGTAACAGATGAAATCTTTAAGCCTTTTTTGCTTGCAATATTTAAGTCTCATGCAATGTAAAATTTGCGGTAAAGTAGACAATATTTTGATCTGCTGCATGATATTGTACTAATAATTTGTAGGATCAACGACAATGTTATAAAACTCATTTGAGTTTTTATGTTTAATTAAATTACCTTTCCTAGATATGTTCCAAATATGCTAATAGTTTATTATGAGTTGAAACATGTGTTGTCTGGAAATGTAATGTTTGTTGCACGTATGGTACTCTGTTTGTGCATATATACTTAATATTTGCATGCTAGAAGAGTACATATTTTTTCATGCAAAAAGCAATAGATAAAGAAATTCATCTTCAATATCATATTATGTCTGCAGATTTTATGAAGTAAAAGATAACCGGCAAGCAGAAGCATTCTAGAATCGTGAATCAATCAGTGTAGAGGATTTCTTGGTCATTTGTTTGTTCATGAGAACGGTCTTTTGTCTTTTGGGATTTGTAATATGGTCATTAAAGAAATGCCCCCAAAATGGCTTGTGCTTTTTTTACATTTTACATATTCATTTATGCATTAATCCAAGAGCATGAAGTTTGTCAATTTGATTATAAAAATCAAGTTTGCTTAAAATTTCAAGCTTTTTATTTATTTATTGCTTGTGTAAGTATTCGAGGTGAAGAATAATGTCATTCTGATTCCCTGTGTTTCTGATAGGTGAAGAATAAAGTTGTTGGTGAAATCATTGAATTCATTAAAGGTCATCAGTTGTTGTTTGATCAAACTCTTCCGGGTATACTTAGCAAGGTAAAGGCCCCATAGAGTTTAATAAATCTTGTTCTTGAGTGTGAACATGTTGGCAGGAGCAGCTGTGTGTATATTACTTGGTCAAATAATTGACTATTTTTTGCAGATTGGCTAATGTATGTGTGATCATTGAAGATTTTATGGTGTCAATGTTAGTATTGAGAGTTGAGGCATTAATACAACTCAACATAGTCCTAGTAGCTTGCTCTTCATAGGGAATTGATCAATTGTAAATTCCTATTGAAAAATTTTTTCTGACTATAAAACTAAATGGTATTGATAAGGTTTGGCCATATGAGGAGAGTGATGAATATGGATTTATTCAAGGGCTCTTCCAAGATAATGTATGCTCTTTTATCTCGTGATCCAGACATATTTACTTCAATACGATTTGTCCGATCAGAGGTAATCTTGAATTTCCCTCATACTTCTGTAGATATTATATGATATTATATGAAGTTATTCAAAATAAGGCATTTGAGTTTTGTGGTTTAGAATGAGTCTACAACACAGAGAACAAACAAGAACCTATTGCTAGCTAGTTCACTAGGAAGAAGCAAGTAGGGAAAAACTGACATTTCCAATGCTTTAGAATTATTTTCACTAGAACATTGATATAAATAACCTCATGAAGATTGTGGTCCAGAATGTCTCCAATACAGAGTACGGATCAATTTAAAATCAGAGTTTAATGAAGTTTTGATTTAGAATTATGGGTCATGAAAAATTTGACACAAATCAAATAACCGCATAATATGAAGATAATATATAGGTCCCATTTTGAACTCATTTTTTAATCTGACTCAAAATAGATATAAGAAGAGAAGAAGAGGATAAGAAAATGCTTGAGCAAGTTATGGAGGAGGCTTGAAAGCACGAAGAAGAGGCTAGGAAGATGGAAGAAGAGGCTAGAAGAAGGGGAAAAGAGGCTAGGAAGAGAGAGGCGTGGCTATAAGAGATGGTTTGTAAACTGCTTCAAGAAGTGGCGTATACAAACCATCATTATGCCAATGGATTTGGACCCTGAGAGCAATAGGATTTTGGTAGGAAGCATTGATGCTTTTATTTTTACTAATTGGATAATCAAGTAACTTTAATGTTAATCATTTGACTAATTTCTCAGATTGTTAGATTAATTAGTTACTTTACATTATGGTGGATGGCCAAAATAATTTGTTCCGGTGAATTGTATTCAGTTTTTAATGACCCATATTATTTGTGGATGATTAGGTGATTGTTTTGAAATTTGATATTATTTAGTAGTATAGAAAATTCATTTGAAGCAAGTATTGATTTGGATTTACATAAAAAATTAAATGGATTATAGACAAATCTAAAGCTAATTAGAGACAAATTTATAGGCAAAAAATTGAGAATTAGAGACAGAAATAAAGATGGAAAAAGATATATAAAAGTAGAGATGAAATCAGAGATGGATTTTGGTAAAATAAATATTAGATATTAGAGATAGAATCAAAAGAAGAAAGGCTACGAAAATAGAGATGGATTTTGTTAAAAATATATTAAATAGTAAAGATGGATTTAGAGATTGCATTTATCCCTCTTTAAATTCAACGACGGAAATCATTTTGTCTTCTAAATTTGAGACAAGGCTTTCAGCCACATGTCCAAAGACTGAAAAATCTGTCTCTATTTTGTTTTTAAGACAGAAATTAGGGCTTTAGAGACGGAATTATCCGTCTCTGATGCCCTGTTTTCTTGTAGTGGTACATTATGAAATTTTAAAAAAATTATGGAAAATAATCGGCTCAAAAGAATAAAAATGTAAACCATATGGATTCATAAACATGCAAGTAAAATATCAATGTAAAAGAATTATTTATGATTAAAAATATAGAATAAATTATTTCAAATCATAATTTGACATTCAAGTTATAATTACCAAATGACCTCTTCTAATTTGTAGAAAAATTGTATTTCATAATTGACAATAATAGAAAGTAACGTCTAATTCCCAATTATGTATTCAATATATCCTAAATTTTAGTTTGCAATTTGAAATTTATTAAACAAATTTCATACAATAATTCAATAATTTGTTTAATAAAATAATATGAGAATATTTTAATACAATTTATCAACATTACCTAATCCTTAAATTATAATGCATAAATCTAAGAAAATTATATAATTTTAATATTCTAAAATTGAAATTAACACATAATATGCTTGATAAAATAATATAACAAAAAATGAATGCAATTTATCAATAATACCTAAACCTAAACAAATTACATAGTTTCAGTACCCTAAAATTGAAATTGATATTAACACATAACAATCCAAACCATAACATATATATAAACCTAAACAAATTAAATAATTTCAATACACTAAAATTGAAATCGAAATCAAAATATAAATTGAAATTAAAAATAAGAAACAAAGCTATACACTAGACGACAGTGCACTGCGGCAGTGCACGGTGGGGGCTTGGAGAGAGAAAGAGAGAGAGAGAAGAAGAAGAAGAAGAAGAAGAAGGCAAAAACCCTAAATTGGCACAGATCTCATCGTGCCTCATCAAGTTTTTTGGTAATATTTTTTATCTTCAGTGAGAAAATGATTAAAAATGATAATTTTTTAATATTTATATGACTAAAATTATAATTTTGTAATTTATAGGACGAAAAATCAAATTGGATAATGCTATAGGGTGAAAAATACAGTTTTGCCATAATTTTCATATTATGAATTCAAATTATTGTAATATTCTTTTTTACTTATGAGTTGCATTCCACAAAAGAACAAATTTGAGATCAACTCACTCGTAATTTGATTAACTTCAGTAGTCAATTTGACAAATTTAAATTCTTGATAACTCTATCAATCTGTCAATTTCCCTTTATCAGAATATATCTATTTCATGTATTTATATTTAAATTTTTTGTTGAGTTTTGGCAGCAATAGTAGACCATCAATAATCCTGTGCAATGCGCTGTAGATTGGATGGATGTGGCAAAGTCTTGGTCTATATGTCTCTTCTTGAAAATTTATCTTTGAAATAACTTCTACGGGAAATATTAATCAAATCTTTATCCATCTCATCAGTTTTGTGCTTAAAATTTGATGTTGAAAAGTATTGGCACGGCTGCGGAAAGCTGCCTGGAAGCAACTTCTTCTTGAACATATATTTTGAGTTAAATCAGAACGACGACAAAATCTCTAATTAACACATGATGGATATTAATGTTAGAAAAATTTTGGTATTCCACACCCAAAAGTTTACCGGACTTTGACCAGCAGAGGGCTGAGAAAGTAAGAAATCTTGTTGATGCATATATTTCATTAGTTTGTATTTATTGGTGCTTCTCCAGGGCTATAATTTTTTTTTCGCACTTTCCATAACTAAGAAGTTGCATATTGGTGGGAAAAAAATACCACTTTACAAGAGGTTAGGCATATTTTGAAATAAAAAATTATTTGAAATTAACATCAAACTCATATCTATACTATTATATATAGTACAATGGTGTTGGACTCACAATTATGCAATTTTGATTCTGATTGTCCAATTTTGGCCAAATATCAAATTCTTAGAATTTTGAATATTTTAATTCAATTAAAAAAATTTCATTGGTTGTTTATTTAATTTTATATTTCAGCTTATCTATTATAACTAAAATATCATATTGTGTTTGTCCAAAATTGTGATATAGATTTCTATCTCATAAGATAATTCAAAAAATATGTATAATCATATTTTTATCTCACTAAATAAGTTTATAATTTAAAAATATTTTATAAGCATCATGTTAAGTACTCTTATTGCAACACCCCTGAAATTCAGTATTTTCGGAAACAAGGATTTAGAAATTAAGAGATTTATTGATTGGATTTAGTACTCAATTGCAAGGAAATTGGAAGTTTTGGGGTCAGATTTATAATTTTGAAGAATTGAATTAAAACACTTTTGAAACCTAAGGGGTTTGCATGGAAGAACCTTGGTCAACGGGGGCTAAGGAGTAAATTTTAGGACTCAATTATAGAGTGCTAAAAATTCCAGGGACTAAATTGCAAAAAATAAAAATTAGATTTGAAAAAAAAAAGGAGCAGCACGATTTTCTCCATTTTCCTTCTTCTTCCATTTTTCTTTCTTTCTTCCTTCTCCTTTGTCTCTCATTTTTCCACCTGCAACAACCATCTTTTTCGACGGTTTCCCTAGCGATGGCCTTTTTCCCATATCTGCTCCGATAACCTTCTTCATGTCCCTTCCAGCTTCACGTTGATACCACATGCACACACAAACTACCGACGGGTCACCGGAAAAAGAAGCTTGAAGGTGGACCGCGGCAGAGGTGGCGGGCTGAGGCTTTTCCGTGATTTTCACGGCGGGCCCAGGGTACCATTCTAATGGGCTCATCTCAAGGAGTTCACTAATAACTTCAGCTTCTCAAATGGACCACTGACGACGAAGTAATTAAAGAAAAACTGTGGCGGGGAGCTTGGTGGCGCTGAGTGTTCGAAGGAGAAATTGAAGGCTTTCATGGCGGCTTTTGATAAAATTGATCAGGGATTTGGATTTAGATTTGTTGAGCTGAAACACAGTTCTGGTTGGGTTGTGATATTTTCCGGCGGCGATGCTCCGATGACCTTAGAAAAATTTCTTCTCCTCGTTCCGATGATCGTAGTGGTGCTATTGGTTTGTGATTCCAAGGCCTAGATAAGCAATTTGGGTTATATGGAGCTTGAGGATTAAGCTTTAATTGGTTGTACCTTGTTATATATGTATAATGCATATGTTGTACTTTCCTAATTTAGATTGTATCTATGCTAGGAATAGGATTTGGGATGTATTGATATAAATATGATTGTGATGGAGATCCCGAAGCAAGGAGGAATATTCAATTGTGGACCCGAACATGTCATGCCAAATGCCAAAATTGAGATTTAATAAATATTGACTAAGGATTATGTAATGTGAGATTAAGTGACATTTGATTAGGATTAATTGTGCAAGAATTAAGGACTAGTTTATCTTATGATATTGGAATTGATATGAAACCGGGATTATGTTAGCAATAATTTACCTTATTAGCCATTTTGGGCTGATAATTACAATTAACTCCTAAAACTATCATGTTAATCGAGATGTTAGTAATTTTGGATTAATGATAAGCATAATAGTAAGTGTTATGGGTTATAAGGGTTGTATGGGGATTCTGATTCTGAACCTATTCTTTTGGATTAGGTAACGTGGAATTGGAACCCACCGACTTATTGGCTACAGATTGTGATTTGTATATTAAGACTACAAAGGTGAGGCTCTGCCATTCTGACCTTGATTCTATCTATTCTTGTGTGAGGGTTCAATGTGCTTGTGTACCGTACTTGTTCTTGTATTGAAACTCATAATTTGTTGAGATCTTGTTTGTCGTCTGTTGCTTGTTACGTGAACTCCTGTGAGGGTTTATTTTATTAGTTCTTGCTTCTAATATTGTTCAGTACAATCCATAGCCTTGCTAGCTCTTTTGTTATCTGTTACAACTTTAGTTGGCCATGTTGGCTTACCTGAATTGTTTATTAATATCGTATGGCCTTGTCGGCATATTTGATTATTGAATTTATTTATAGATACTTTTACACAAAATCTATTTACGCCGAGTGCCAATCCTAGCGGAATGCTTGGATTACTATCCTAGATTAGTATCATTGTACTGGTGATAAAAACAGTGTTATTGGCTTACTTGGTTTGCAATCTTGACTTTGGGCAGTCAGGGGTTGATTGGGGCCTAAAGCTTGATCGGCGAGGATCGGTCCTACCGATTCGTGTGGTTGCGATCTTACCTTCGGGAAAGGTCTGATCGGCGAGGATTGGTTTTAATGATTCGTGCTACAGTAGTTTGGCGAGTTGGCCACTCGTCGAGGGGATATAAGGGGCAGGCTGTTTTACGATCAGATCAAGGAAATATAAGGGGGTTGGCCGTTTTACGATCGTATTATTTATACAAGTGTCGAGGCGATATAAGGGGGTAGGCCGTTTCACAGGCGTATTGTTTATATAGTATCAAAACGATATAAGGGGGTAGGCCATTTTACGATCGTATCGCTTATACAAGATTGAGGAGATATAAAGGGATAGGCCGTTTTACGGTCGTATTATTTTTACACAACTGGGAATGAAATAGGGGAAGGCTGTTACACGGTCGTACATGTGAAATATGCTTGTACCATTGGTTTTATAAAATGTTCTTGTCTAGTTTGTTTTATAAAGCTGAACAAAATCCTAAATTTGGAAACCTGCGTATTTCCTGAAATAATTTGTTACTGAGTCTTTAAAACTACTCATGTCTACGAGTTTTGAGATTTTCTATGTAATGTATTTAAACAAGAAATGACTCTTCGCCGGTATGGGACGGCATTAAGTCATCTCATAAAATGTGGTACAAGAAATACTAGTTTCTGGTTTTAGTTCGTAGATTTTGTAAACTCTTTCAAATCTTCAAATCCAGTCATCGCAATTTGTATTTTTAGTTATTTGGATTCAGAATAAATATTCTTCTTGTAAATATAGATTGTATTCCATTTCATTCTGATTCCTTCATACATGCAGATGCTTGTCTCACTGAGTCATTCGGACTCACCTTTTTGTGTTGTTCTTTTTGTTCTTTTGCCCGATTGAAGTGTAGAAGGCATCCTGAGCCTGGGGCTACCTTTTGGTATAGTTTAAATATTGTTATCACCGCATCTAAAATGGTAATATTGCGAGATGTTATAGTTGTAATGTAAAAGGAGGCATAAGTTATAAGTTAGTGTATTTTCTTCTACGACATGCGACAGGTTGGAGTTCTTGATGAATGATGTAGATATGTAAGTTAAATTATGGGCCTTTGAGAAATTTTGACTTGTTATGAGAAATTGGGTTTTGCTCGTTATTTTCAGCATGAGTAGCTTGAATTTTAAATTACAAAATTCCTTAGGTTGAAAATTTTGGAAAGTGTAATTCAGTATAATTGGTTGTAAAAGATTCGATTGGAATAGCATCTACATTCGAAGCAAGCACCTCCCGAATTGGGTGTTACAGAGGTGGTATCAGAGCTTAGATTTGGAAACCTGAGCTATGCCGGGACAGGGTCCTCAGAATATGGGATTTCTAGATTAGTGTGGATTATGTTTAACTTGAGAATTTTGTTAGGATGTGAATTTTGCGATAATGCATGATATCGGAAAGTGAAGGATTGGTATTGGGATGGCCAGCCAGTATATAGTCCATTACTTTACGATATCATGCACGTGACTTCTGAATGTTTGGTGGAATGATATCTTTGGAGTTACGTTGTTGACCTAGCATTTTGTGATAATAGAATGTGGGAACTGAAAGATTGTTTGAGATGATCAGTGAATGACATATATATATGATTGCGACTCTAATATCTGAGGTAATTGGTTTATTAGCTATGGAAGAGCACTGGTTTGATTATAAGTTGATACCAGATAAGAGGAAATGATCGCTTGTGAGAAATGAGGCTCTTAGAAATCATGTTGTAAATTTGAGGAAATAAGAAATAATGTTTTCCTGGAAAATCTTAAGATCCAATATTATGGGACACATAGAATACTTAAAGTATGTAGTTATATGTATTCAAATGGAGATATAAATGTTTCATATATAATCTTTTGAGGAGTGAAATGAAATGAGTAAGTTTAGCAAATATGTTATATGAACTTATGTATGATTCAATGTGGTTTTATTTGCTAGTGTTATTCGATATACACATATTCCTATTTCATAATATACTTGTACTCAACATACCCTTGTACATTATGATAAGAACCCTTAGAAGTTTGATTGTTAACGGAGTCTCTTATTGAATATTGTAGATTTCACATAGTTAATAGGACTGAAAGATCATATATACTAAGTGATGTCACGGGAACAACCTCACCCATTTCAATTATCCTGGACTGTTCGAGGTCATAGAGGACGACCTACCGTCAATCGAGATGAAGTACAAGAGGGTCAAATGGGAAATGCTTATGATCAAGGACACCCAGCACCAGAGGATAGAACAATGTCGATCCCACAATTAGACTAGGGAATTAGAGGACAAGCTGTAGAATAGATGTTTACTATGTGGCAGCCGTGTATGCAATTCTGTTTGTAGCAAAGTCAAGCTGGAGGTTCTCAAAATATTGAACAACTTGTTGTGGGTCGAATGCTAGAATGGTTCCTTAAACACAACCCCCTGAGGTTTATTGGCGAACCAGATGATCGGAGGGCAGAAACATAAGTCGAAGAGATTGAGAAAAAATTTCAAGTACTAGATTATCCTGAAGAACAGAAGGTTAAACATGCCACTTTTCTTTTAGGAGAAGATGCCTATCATTGGTGGAGGTTACTAGACCAACAATAGAACCAAGAAGGAACTCTCTGTACCTGGGAGAACTTTAAAAGTGAATTTATGAATAAATTTAAGCCTAAAGTTGTAAAGAATGCTCGGGAGAAAGAGTCTATGGAACTTACTCAAGGATCTATGTCAGTGTGCCAGTGTGAAACCAAATTTAATCATTTAATCTGGTACGCACCTCATATATTGGGTGATAAGAAACACAGAATAAGGTAATTCATTGAAGGGCTAAAGATTGAGTTGCGAAGAGCTCTTTTAACCTGTGAATTTCCCACTTATAGCAGAGCCGTAAATAGGGCCATGCAGGTAGAATCAGTTATTAAGGAAATATCTAAAATCAAAGAAAATATTAAGAAGGGAAAGACTTTTGGGTTCGCAGTTCAAAGTGGAGAAAAAAGTGACTCTGGGAGGAAACAATAGAGGGTTCAAGGTCAGACATCAGTCAGCCACCTCTCTCTTAGTGGAAATAACACTTGTCCAACTCAACTGACTCCAAGAAAAGCTTGTGAATTTTGTCGTGAAGCCCATCACAATGAATCTACATATTGAAAAAAGCATGGAAAATGTATATGACGTGGCAGTGACCAACAATTTGTTAAGAATTGTACTAGGGGTAGAAAATTCACCTCCAATGATCAAAGAAATAAGGGAAAACAACTTATAGAATCTAGCTGAAGATAGAAGGGCTCGACTCGCCCTAATGCCCCTACCTAAAGGAATGTACCGGGCTCACAAAATGTTGTCTAAGGTATGGTTACGTTCACAATATTTTGAGAAACTAATGAGACTCATTCTCTTACATCTTTCTATCTCACTTTAAAGTTAAACTAGAATTTGAACCCAGGCCTCAATCAAACCCTTATAGATATGGATGTTAATAACCGCCATTTGTGAAAAAGATTTAGTGTCACCCTTGACGAAGTGTACTTGTGTCAATTTCTTCTATACCCATCAATGTTGCCCTAATTTTCTTGAATAAGATGAGGATCTGAATGTAAGACAGCATGACGGATTGAAATTCCAGAAGACTGTTACTCTTCCAGCACCTATCACCTGAAAAGGCGAATGTAGTAGCCGATTCCTTGAGCCGAAAGACTACAATGGTTCACCTCCTGGAAGCAGAAGCATCAGAAAGCCTAAGAACGGGTGTTATGTTTAAACCGAAGGAAAGTTGATCCTTTTAGAGAGTCTGAGTGCAATACCAATATTCAAGGTATTCTTCTGTTCTGTAAGAAAACATGTGTGTCAGAAGAAATGGGAGAAGGATTGTTAGATAAGGCACACAAGTCAAGATAACCGATGCATCTGAGAAGCATGAAGATGTATCAAGACTTGAAGGAACAATCCTAGTAGAATGTAATGAAGAAAAGATGTTGATCAATAGACCGAATCTACTCATTTTTTGTCAGTCAGAACAGTACTTGGATGAGAATCTGGGGACCAGATTCTTTCAAGGGGAGAGTCTGTAACACCCTGAAATTTAGTATTTTCAAAAACAAGGATTTAGAAATTAAGAGATTTATTGATTGGATTTTAGGACTCAATTGCAAGGAAATTGGAAGTTTTTGGGTCAGATTTATAATTTTGAAGAATTGAATTAAAACATTTTTGAAACCTGAGGGGTTTGCATGGAAGAACCTTTGTCAACGGGGGCTAAGGAATAAATTTCAGGATTCGAAGGACTCAATTGTGGAGTGCTAAAAATTTCAAGGAATAAATTGCAAAAAAAAAAAAAAAAAGATTTAAAAAAAAGGATCAGCACGATTTTCTCCATTTTCCTTCTTCTTCCATTTTCCTTTCTTCCTTCTCCTTTCTTTCTCATTTTTCCACCCGCGACCACTATCTTTTTCAATGATTTCTTCGGTGATAGCTTTTTTCCCATATCTGCTCAGATAAACTTCTTCCTCTCCCTTCCAGCTTTACGTTGATACCACATGCACACACAAACTACCGGCGGGTCACCGAAAAAAGAAGCTTAAAGGTAGACCGTGGCAGAGGTGGCAGGCTGAGGCTTTTCGGTGATTTTCACGGTGGGCCCAGGGCACCATTCTGATGGGCTCAGCTCAAGGAGTTCAGCGGTAACTTCAGCTTCTCAAACGGACCACCGACGGAGAAGTAATTAAAGAAAAACCACGGTGGGGAGCTTGGTGGTGCTAAGTGTTTGGAGGAGAATTGAAGGCTTTCCTTGTGGCTTTTGATAAAATTGATTAGGGATTTGGATTTGTTGAGCTGAAACACAACTTCTAGTTGGGTTGTGATATTTTTCGGCAGCCGGCGGCGGCGCTCTAGCGGTGCTTCGGCAACCTTAGAACAGTTTCTTCTCCTCATTCTGACAATCACAATGGTGATATTGGTTTGTGATTCTGAGGCCTAGATAAGCAATTTGGGTAGTATGGAGTGTGAGGATTAAGCTTTAATTGGTTGAACCTTGTTATATATGTATAATGTATATGTTGTACTTTCCTAATTTAGATTGTATCTATGCTAGGAATAGGATTTGGGATGTATTGATATAAATATGATTGTGATGGAGATCCCTAAGCAAGGAGGAATATTCAATTGTGGACCCGGACATGTCATGCTAAATGCTAAAATTGAGATTTAATAAATATTGACTAAGGATTATGTAATGTGAGACTAAGTGGTATTTGATTAGGATTAATTATGCAGGAATTAAGGACTAGTTTATTTTATGATGTTGGAATTGATATGAAATCGGGATTATTTTAGCAATAATTTACCTTATTAGCCACTTTGGGCCGATAGTTACAATTAAGTCCTAAAACTATCATGTTAATCGAGATGTTAGTAATTTTGGATTAATAATAAGAATGATAGTAAGTATTACGGGTTATTAGGGTTGTATGGGGATTCTGATTCTAAACCTATTCTTTTGGATTAGGTAACGTGGAATTGGAACCCACTGACTCATAGGCTACAGATAGTGATTTGTATATTAAGATTACAAAGGTGAGGCTTTGCCATTCTGGCCTTGATTCTATCTATTCTTGTGAAATGACCCCTGTGTGGGTTCAACGTGCTTGTGTACCGTACTTGTTTTTATATTGAAACTCGTAATTTGTTGAGATCTTGTTTGTCATCTGTTGCATGTTTCGTGAACTCCTGTGAGAGTTTATTTTATTAGTTTTTGCTTCTAATATTGTTCAGTACAATCCATGGCCTTGCCAGCTCTCTTGTTATCTGTTACAGCTTTAGTTGGCCATGTTGGCTTACCTGAATTGTTTATTGATATCGTATGGCCTTGTCGGCATATTTGATTATTGAATTTATTTATTGATACTTTTATGCAAAATCTATTTGGGCCGAGTGCTAATAGCGGAATGTTTAGATTACTATCCTACATCTGTATCATTGTACTGGTGATAAAAACAGTATTATTGGTTTACTTGGTTTGCGATCTTGACTTTGGGCAGTCAGGGATTGACTGGGGCCTAAAGCTTGATCGGCGAGGATCGGTCCTACCAATTTGTGTGGTTGCGATCTTTCCTTCGAGGAAGGCTTGATCGGTGAGGATCAATTTTACCGATTCATGCTACAGCAGTTTGGAGAATTGGCCTCTCGTAGAGGGGATATAAGAGGGCAGGCCATTTTACAATCGGATCAAGGCGATATAAGGGGGTCGGCCATTTTATGGTCATATCATTTATACAAGTGTCGAGGCGATATAAGGGAGCAGGCCATTTCAAGGTCGTATTGTTTATATAGCATCGAGGTGATATAAGGGGGTCAGCCGTTTTACGGTCGTGTTGTTTATACAAGATTGAGGAGAATAAGGGAGTAGGCCATTTTATGGTCGTATCATTTTTACACAACCGGGAATGAAATAGAGGAAGGCCGTTACACGGTCATACATGTGAAATATGCTTGTACCATTGGTTTTATAAAATGTTCTTGTCTAGTCTGTTTTATACAACTGAACAAAATCTTGAATTTGGAAACCTACGTATTTCCTGAAACAATTTGTTATTGAGTCTTTAAAACTACTCATGTCTATGAGTTTTGAGATTTTCTATGTAATGTATTTAAACATAAAATGACTCTTCGCCGGTATGGGACGGCATTAAGTCATCTCATAAAATGTGGTACAAGAAATACTAGTTTCTAGTTTTAGTTCATGGATTTTGTAAACTCTTTCAAATATTCAAATCCAGTTATCGTAATTTGTATTTTTAGTTATTTGGATTCAGAATAAATATTCTTCTTGTAAATGTAGATTGTATTCCATTTCATTCTGATTCCTCCATACATGCAGATGCTTACCTCACTGAGTCATTCGGACTCACCCTCTTTATGTTGTTCTTTTTGTTCTTTAGCCCGATTGAAGTGTAGAAGGCATCCTGAGCCTGGGGCTACCTTTTGGTATAGTGTAAATATTGTTATCACCGCATCCAAAACAATAAGGTTACGAGATGTTATAGTTGTAATGTAAAAGGAGGCATAAGTTATAAGTTAGTGTATTTTCTTCTACGAAGTGTGATAGGTTGGAGTTCTTGATGAATGATGTAGATATGTAAGTTAAATTATGGGCCTTTGAGAAATTTTGACTTTTTATGAGAACTTGGATTTTGCTCGTCATTTTCAGCATGAATAGCTTGAATTTTAAATTACAAAATTCCTTATGTTGAAAATTTTGGAGAGTGTAATTGGGTATAATTGGTTTTAAAAGATTCGATTGGAGTAGTACCTCGATCCAAAGCAAGCAACTCCTGAATGGGGTGTTACACTTATCACCGAATTCTATCTTATAAATTTAATGTATCACAAGATTAATAGATAAATATTTTATTTATTTTATATATAAATTTTATTATTCTACAATTATTTTATAGCAGAATGGTGTGGGATCCATAATTATGCAATTTTGATCAAATTCTGAATTTTTAGAATTTTGAGCTTTTTAATTAAATTTAAAAATTGGTTTTTGATAATTAAATTGAAAATATTTATTCCTTTTAAAGATATCTAGATTTTAGAAATCATTTATTGATTAGAACAAATTATTGTTGTTTATCTCAAATACCAAAAAAATTATTTTATTTTATCTACAAAATCTATTTCTTTTCTACTCTTAATATGTGGAAGATACCATGATCATTTGAACTGTATAGTTTGATAAATTTTTCATAATTTTCTCTTATTTTTAATAACTAATTTATATCTATACCACTATATATAGAGTATTCCGAAAGTCATTTTATGTAACACCTCCTCTCGGGACAGTACCAAAGCTGAGGTGCTACACAATTCAGTCTTAAAATTTTGCCTATAGCAAACAATAGATCCATAAAACTTGTCTCCAAATCCTTCAAGCCATACAAAATATTAACTCCATATATCCTAGACATAATTACATAATACATATCATTCAACAAAACATGTACTGCTCTCAGGCAAACACCGTCATTCATGACCTTTTTCAAGGTTCCAATTTCACCCTGACATACATGGAACTTCATATAGGAACAATCAAAAGTCTATACTATTACAAAACACATTCAAGCCTGAGGTCCTTGCCCATCATCTGTACTTGTTTGAGAAAAGTCAAAATAATGTTTGAGGGTAAGTCATAAGGACTTAATAAGAGAAGAGAGACTAAAAAGATTCGAAGAAAAGGAACGTGGCACAATTATCAGTGAATATGTGTTAACAACAAGAATGCTTATATGAATTAGCTAGGTATCTATTACTCAGAAGATCAAAGTTTAATGAACTGTTAGCATCCTTCCTTACTACTCCCAGATGAAATTATGGTTGTTAGTACCGAGCATCAGTATAGTATAAATAGAACTTCCTTATGGCTCTATTGCTTGAGCACTCGGCTCAGCATGTAATAATTTGTTTGTATGGCATGGTCGATCGCATGCTAGATCCCGCCATTCACAGTTCACTACGTCTAGCTCCCTGTTGAGTCAGGATCGTAGGTGGGTACTAGCTAGTAGACCTATCACCATCAGTCCATTCCGCTCAGTCGTCTTTCCAAACTTAGCCCTGGGCCCAGCTCCCCCGTGGCATCCCTCCGGGTGGGTTCCCCCATGGCGTCCCATGGTTAGTAATATGTAATGCCAACGTATATGAGTTTAACCTTTGAACAACCAGTATGAATATAACAGGGTACAAATTTGTAACAATCAATACACTGGCCAGCACGGCCGTTTCGAAATAATAATCTAGGCATTCTGCTAGAATTGGCACTCAGTCGATACAATCAACACATAAAACAGATTCAAGAAATACAGGGTCAGCCGGCTAAGCTGTGGGGTATAAGGAACAAAAATGCCTCCACGATAATATGATAGCAACTAATAGATCTAGATAAGTCAACATGGTTAAATAAAGCTGTACAGATAATAGATATGCCGGCGAAGTAATAGAAAACGGTGCAGATTAGTACCAATACGAGATAAACAGACAGACAACTGAGATACAGATAACAGATAAGGTTCTGGGCGCTAGAATAGACAGAAATAGAATCAATATCAAATGACAACCCTCACAGGGGTGCTCCAATAAGATAACAAATAACAAATAAGATTTCAAGCATATTCAGAGTATGATATAGAAACAGAAACCCACACAGGGGCTTATCACAAATAAGAGATAAATAGGAAAGGTGCCAGACTGGCAGACCCTCACCTCAAAAGTCTCAGAAGTTAGCTACAATCAATGACCTATTGACTTGCAGTTTTCTGCTCCTCGTCACCTAACCACAAGAGTGATTTATTTATCAAAACCCATAATCAAATAGGATACCGCTCAATAATTAAAACCTTACTATTAACTGTCTAAACCGGCAACCATCTAATCAATTCTATAAAAGACTTCATCCGGATTATCGTAACAAAATACTCTTAATACTACGACTAATTTATTGTCGGTTATAGGGTTCTTAATGACACAAATAATAGATATATACAACTAAATCCCACATCAGTGTTCTAATCAGTAACAATAAGCCAACTAATCCAATAACTCAATATTAATCATAATAATTCAGCTGTCAGTAAAAAAATCCAAGCTTTTGTCGATTAAATCCCGATTACATAAAATTGGGGTTTTCTACACTTAGTATACTATATAACCTATAGTTCATGAAATAATACCGTTATAGATTCACTAGGCCTATTTAATCAATCAAAGGTGTTCTATTTTAATGCATGTAGTGTTCTGATCATCCAATACCATCATAATATACGGTAATACAAAGTTTTACGATGATCAAAACGTATAAACATACACATGCAATTACATACATAAAAATATCGTTATATACCGATATCTCACTAATGAAAAAGAATCTCCACGATCAGACTGCATGCATGTGTTCCTTGCGACGAGGCGATGATTCTGCCTAGGCACCGCCGCCGCTATCCACCATCACCGAAAAATGAGATCGCACCACCCCAAGATTCCTCTCGCCGAGATCTTTCCAATGGTACCCTTGGTTTCAGAAATAGCCGCAGGAAAACCCCTCAAAACCCACCCCAAAGCTTTCATGGTTCAAAGGTTTGCCGTCGATTTTTCGCCATCTTTGCCCCGTATCTCTGCCATGCAGTGCTTCCACCTTGTTCCCCTCGCCGAATACTAACTAAAACACCCTTTAGATGCTCCGTTAGGCGCCTAAAAATAAGGAACTCAGTTGCTGGCCATGAGCTTGTTTTCGGCCGTCCTCCGCCGTGCTGCTCCGGCGGTTGTCCGCCCTGTATGATGGTGCTAGTCGAGTGCTGGAGGTAAGGGGAGTTGATTTGGGGTGTTGGTTCAAAGAAAGAAGTGTCGCCGGTGGGTGGTGGTTGGCCGCGGTGAAGAAAAGAAAGAAAGAGAAAAAAGGAAGAAGAAAAAGAAAAGAAAACTGGAGAAAGAAGAAGGAAGAAAAACAAAGTTGCTGACCGATTTTAAAAATTCAAATTTTGCAATTTGCAATTTAGTCCCTGGGAACCTTAAGTCATGCAATTGAGTATATAAAATTACAATTTTGACCACAAAATTGTAAAATAATTAATAAATAAAATTCAATAATTTCAAATATTAATAACACATATAAATGAAATCATAAAAATTTCTAGGGTGCTACATTTTATCAATACTCTCAATCTCTAGCATTTTTTTCTGCTCTATTCTTTGTATGCATCTTTATTTTCGAGCATTTTTTTCCTTTATCTCTTTGTGTGCCTCTTTATTTTATTCTTCAAATTGTTTATTGATTGTTTGATTTTATTTTTCACTTTTTTGATTTCGTTCTTTTTTTTAGGGATGTTATGTACATGATGGAAGAGACTTTTGGATTTTAATGCTATAATTTTCTTTTCAACCATAGATAAAGTCTATCATTTAGCTTTTGCTGTTATTAACTTTGTATTTTTTATTATCTTTTTTGTTTATTACTTAGTTTAAGTTATCGATTCATTTTTTTTATTTTTAAATTCATTTTTTGTTCTTTTAATTTTATAATTTTATGAAATGAGATATATTTTAATTGCTCTTAATATATTTTAATTTAATTTTTTTTATTAATTATATATTTATCTTCAATTATTGATCAATTTTGTCAGTTAAATTTTATTTTATTTAAATTGCTATATATTTAGTATCCTTTAATTCATTCTTTGAATTAAGTTATTAATTTATTTGTTAGATTTTGTAATTTATTTTTAAATTCTCTTATTTTTGTTTATCTAAGTTTATAATTTTACAAGATAAGATCTATTTTTTGGTTATTGTATTTGTAAAGTCTGTTTCACTTTTTGAATATTTATATTTTAAAAGTATGTCATTTAATTTTTATTTTTTATTCATATATATGTAATTGTGTATTTATAAGTATGTATAATTCGTACTATTTTTAAAAAATTTAAATACTATTTTATCAATATATATCCTTAATTCTTTTCTTCACTTAATTATTTGATAACTAAACTATGAGTCAATAAAAGGTTTAACTTATATACTAATATTGATTTTAACTTTATAATTTTTTTATTTGAATTTTTTTTCTTTACTATCATGGTTTTGTCTTGGTTTAATTGATTTTTATTCAAAAATAAAATTAAATAAGAAAATTTTTAAATTCTTGGCAGCCAATATATTATCTAATTGTTTATATTTTAAGTCTTAACTTAATATATACTCATTGTCTTTTTAATCTAACGTAATCTTAAAGTATTATAATTTTAATTTTTTTCCAACAACTTTTAAGCTAGCAATCTTGTGTTTTATATCCTTCTCATATACTTTTATTTTTTAATGCAACTATCTATTAGTTTTTGGTTGCATATTTTTTTTCTTTTTAATAAATTATGTAATCATATTCATAGACTTTTATTTTTGGAAGTGTAGAATATATTTTTAACTTTTCACTGAATAATCTTAAATTTACTTTTTACTAATTATTTGACCATTTTTTGCGATAATTTTATTTTTATATTATTAAATTTAATTATATTTATAATTCAATAATTACATTAATATGCAATAATTTTAAAGAATCCGTACATAGCCGGGAATAATGTTAGTACTAGTATGCATATTAATATCATCTCATGCAAGTCTAGAATTAATTATTATTAAAAAATATATATAAATTAGAATAAAAAATTTGTAATGAAATTAAAAATACAGATAAATAAAAAGAAAAAGATATTCTGGCGGAAATTTATTGACGTTAGAATTAAGTTGATTATACAACAAAACATCAACTCTTAAGACGATTGCCAAACGACTGCCAAACGAAAGGAGTCTACGATTCCATCACGAAAAGTAATTCGAAGTCTAACTAGACACGTGTGAAGGTTGTTAATAGATGACCTGATCATCTTGTCCTATAAATAGGGTGACATTTCCAAGTTGTTTGAATGTAAAATGTACAAATTAAAACATAAAACAATTTATTAGGAGCTTTATTCAGAAAATTATTGAGGTCGATCGAAAATGGCCATAGAACAAAAAGTTATAATATTGGCACTTGTTGCTAGTACCCTAATCTCCACGGCCTATGCCATCCCTGGAACTGTCACTTTCTATACTCCCCCTTATACTCGTAAGTCCCCTCTCTCTTAATTGGTCAGATAAATAATTTTTATTTTATTTTATTTTAAACAAATATAAATCAAGAGTCCGTTAGGGGTTGAACATTTGACCCTCTACATTATATTAGAGACTTGTATCATTGGATCATATGCTACTCGACAATATATATTTAAATGAGTTATTTTTTTATTTATGCACACATTCACATGAGGTTCGATGGGTTCGGTCAATTGAACCTCTAACCTCACATTATTAATTTGTTAAACTTTTACGTCATATTGATTATTTGATTGGTTGATTGCAGCATCTGCATGCTTCGGTAACGAGGACCATGGCACGATGATAGCAGCAGCTAATCCTGCTCTATACAACAATGGTGCGGTTTGTGGAAGAAGATACAGAGTCCGGTGCACTGGACCGGCTAGCCAGTGCTGCAATGGTGAAATTACAGTCATGGTTCGCAGGAACGGTCGCGGAGAACGGAATGGAGGCTACCTTTCCAGTTCCATTGCAATGCCGCGGAACGGTCGAGGGCGTTCCGCACATTATGTATTTAAAATATTCCAAAAATTCGAAAAAATATTAGAACATATAAAATTATCTAGTAGTATTTATGTTAGATAATTAACATAATTTTATGTATTATAAATGAATTTAGATTTCATAAAGTTTTGTCACGACAACATTGATGATAGTATTTTGTAAATCATTCATTCATTAATTATTCAACAGTATAATGAAAGTGAAATTGCTACAATAAAATCATAAACATTACTAATTAATAGAAAGTGTAGTACAATAATGTGCAAAATGTTGTAATATTCTTTAGTGTATTTTTGATGAAATATATTAATACAAATACTTTTACATACTAATGTAATGATTTTCAATTTTTGGCATGTAAACAAATAATTAAAGTTTTTCCATCATTCTATTTAAATTATAATTAATTAGAAATATTATAATTTTCTTAATAAGATTTAAACATTTTTTTTTAAGTCCCAACAAAATATAGAACATTTTATATATCAATTCTTTATATATTCTTATTCTTTTATAAATTGGAAATTCAAATATAATATATAGAAATACAAACTTACTATATTTAAATTAATCTATTTGTAATAAATTTAAATAAATATTTAATTATTGTATAACTAAATATTTAGAAACTAAAATGAACATCTTAATATAATTTTTAAATACAAAAATTAAGATAATATATATATCAAATCAAAAAAGATAAAAAATAAAAATAAAAAAAAAATGAAAAGACTGCCTTGAGCGACTCCCCGCCTCCCCCATTTCCAAGCACCATTTCCAACTTTACCATTCAATGTCACCAAAACCTCCCGCCGGCAACCATTCTGCGACCATCATCTCCAGAAACACAACCTCCCGTTCCGGTTGCCGTTCCATTTAGAGATATCGTTCAAAAATTCCGCGACATTCCGATAAATCGGAGTGTCAAGGCGTTCCGGCCGATTTATCAGCTTGATGCGACGGTTCCGAGTCTATAACCATTTACCACCGGAACAACGGAACTTTGGCCTTCGTTCCGGTTCTGGTTCCGGAACTCCCGTTCAGGCCGATTAATCGGCATTCCAGCAAACCACGATTACAGTGGAGATTGTTGATCGTGCAGCGGACCAGAGATCTTTTGATCTGTCCCAAGAAGCTTTCGCCATGATTGCCAACCCTGAAGCCGGAAGAATCCAAATTGACTATAACCAGCAAGTTGAATTTAATTTTTTTTTTTTTTAATAAATACAAACAATATGCAGCCATTTGTGCTGTCATAAATTCTTTATTTACGTAAAAGTATTGCCGACGATATGATTCCCTTGTAATTTGCAGGGTTTAAGGGGACTGTCTGGGACAACATATATAAAATCTTCAACTTACAAAGAATAAGCTTCATATGTAGCATGTTCCTCTTTGAACTTTATATATGTGGTTCTATATTGAATAAAAGGCAGATGGTGTATAGAAATCAGTGTTAGATTATTTCTATAAGGTTGGAGGAGCCTTCTGATCTTGCATGTAATACTTTTCTTCATTTGAAATAAAGCTTAAATTTTGGTTTAATTTTTTCCTATCTTCCTAAAATTAACTCTTGGTTGATCAATAATTAGTTAAATCTAGATTTAGAGAAAATGGTGATGATGGATAAATATTTGCTCTTTTCCTAATTTATAGATACCACTTTTTCGGATGTCATAAATAAGAGAATTAACTAGATTTTTTTATCGTAAAAGTTAACATATATAACTTTTCCTAATTTATAGATACCACTTTTTCTTGTGGCCCATCAGTATAAGTCTCCCACATAATGTGGGAGGTCAGGAGTTTAAACCCTAACGGACTCCTGATGTGCGTGTATATAAATAAAAAATAAAAAAAACATAGTAGTTTTTAATTTTACTATACGATTTTTAATGGAATAGTATAATTTTTCTTTTTTGTGTGTGTGTGTGTTAAAATCAAGTAGAGTTTGAATGTAATGAAAAATATTTATTGCTGTTTTCCACTTAAGAAACAATTCAGTGATCTTTATACCAAAAATTTATAATATATGTAATTTTATAAAATATTTTTTCTCGAAAGTATAATGTTTGAATAGTTGGGGATTTTAATTCATTAAGTTTGACATTGGGCCATTATTTAAACTGATATTTAATTTTTTTAATTTAATATTGATATTGGTTCAAGGTTTGCTCATATATGTAATTATTTACAATTATTTTTAAATATTATTTAATAGTTTCAATATCTTTTAATGTAATAATCGTAAAAGTTTAACATATATTTTTTTTTCCCAAGACGTAAGTGTTATATCAAATTAAGAAAGTTTTTAAATATATAATGCTGTCATGTGTCATAATTTCAAGGATTAGAATTTATTTCATAATACTCACAATATATTGCTTCCTATTACAATTAAATTGCTCGAAGATTATAACTTTGATAATATTACATAACTTTCAATATTTTTCCTGTAACATACATAGATCATACAGAACTATTTTCAGTTCAATAATAACTCTTATAACATGAAAAAAAATTGAAATAAATTATTTATAACGAAATCGTTATAAGCAGCCACTCGTCTCAAATCATTACCACAAATTAATTCAGCCATGGGGGCATTTTTCATTCCATCTAAAGTAAACTAGCTCTATGTGTAAAGTAATGTTTCTTGCACCAGATTCATGGCTTTCTATGCTCATTATCTTAAATAAATTTCCAGTGCAAAATCTTGGGTTTGAGCTAATGTGTGCTATTTACTAAAACACAAATAAAGTTATTTTTAAAACGAATTGAACTTGGGTAATTTCAGTAATAAAAGGATTGCATGTCAAATGAATTTGTTTCCATAAACAATTTAAATGGAATAAAGAGATGCTTGAGCTAATGTGTAAAGAGAAAAAATTTCGAACAAATTATGAAAATAAGAGAAAGCAAATCTTTTTATGTTGAAACAAATCATTATGAATTCAAAATGTCATTAACATTTTTTATTTTTCTTGTGATGAGCTAAAGACAAAAAATTTCAATACAAAAATCTATAATTTGATATATCCACCAATCTATCAATTTCCCTTTACAAAAATCTATTAAATTCATGTATTTATGTTAAAATTCTTGGCAGCATTAGACCATTAATAATCCTGTGCAATGCTATATAGTACTAGATGTGGCAGACTCTTGGTCCATGTCTCTTCTTGAAAATTTGTCTTTGAAATAACTTATAATATGTAAACTTGACATCTCTGTATGTATGTATTATTTGATTTATTTAAAGTATATGCAAAATTAACCAAATATCTGCAGATCCCATCAGTTTTATGCTTAATATTCCACGTTGAAAAGTATTGGCACGTCTGCAGATATATAGCGTGAAAGCAACTTCTCCCGTGGAACATAAATTTTGACTATATAATTAAATTAAATGAATCTAGAACAGCAATAAAATCCTTAACAGAAAAATATGAATATTTATGTTACAAACATAAGGTCTCGACACAAAAAAAAAAAAAAAAAGAAAAAAGAAAACAAAGGAAAAGAAAAGAAAAGAAAAGAAAAGAAAAAAAGAAAGAAAATTTTAACCCGACTGTCCGTAGCCGGCCAAAATTTAACCTAACCGGACCGGACCGGACCTGCTGAAGGCTAAGAATAATAAAACCCTTTAGATGCATCTCATTATTTTGTATTTTTATAGGTGCTTCTCTAGGGATATAAAAAGATAACTTTTTCCCCCACTTTCCTTAAGAAGTTACGTGCATAAGTTTTTGAAGTAAGAAATTAATTATTATATTTTGAATTCGTGACAAATAATGCCCCTTTACCAGAGCTTAGACATTTTTTGAAGTAAGAAATTAATTATTATAAATTACCAAATGGCTCATATATCTTGGTACTCAAATTACTATCATCCTATATAAATCTAGCTAGAATTAATTGTTACTGGTTTGGAACTATTAAGAACTTAATAAAAGATAGAACACATGAATTAAAATAAAGTATCTGAACTGAAGTTTAAAGTACAAGTGAATAAAAAGAAAAGATAAGCACACTGGTGCCGATTTATTGAAGTTGGAACTATATCACAGAACAAAACATCAGCTCTTAATTATACTAAAAATAATATAACGTTAGTGACAATAAATAAGTGATGATTTAAAAATCATCACTAATGAATAATTAAATAGCAATGACTTTTGTCATATATATCATTAATGATGCTTTTCAAGTGACAATAATTTTTATTTGTTATAATATAACTTAATAGGGCTAGTATTTGAAGTTATAATTATTATTAATATTTAATGACACGTATATTGCGACAACCTAGTCACAATAAAAATTGTCACTATGATTTGTGATAAATTTTTAATTGTTGCTAATAATTAGTATTACTGATGCCAAGAGCACTAATTAAACAAATATAAGAACACTTTTATTTTCTGATCTCTATTGGTCCCCTTTACATTTTTCAATAAAGTCTTTTATATGACTAAAGATCCCACTACTTGGGATCAAAACTGCCCACTAAGCCATTTATTATTTTAATACAATTGAGTCAATAAAATGAAGACATGTTGTAGCGTCCCCTCTTGGGATAGCACCTAAGGTGAGGCACCACTCCAGTTCAAATTTAAATCTCAAATCGCAATACAATCAATAGGCCCATGACAAGCTTTTCAAACTTAATTTATCAAAAGCAGCAGTAGATTACAACTAGCAGATACAACGAAACACAATACATACTGTAGTTCAACTCCTGAATACTTAACAAAGTATATACAAGCATCAGGTTCTCAATATCAAACTTGACATATCACCGCATTTCTATTCCAAACTTAGCATTTAAGAAATCCCACATATATCTTCATAAGCACCTGTTCAATTACGAATTGTATCTTCTCTTCAGCCCAAGCCAAAAATCCCTTTCCATCACTTAATCCTATCTAAGAAGCAAGAATAACACGGGGGGTAAGTCCAAATGACTTAGTGAAGGATAATAGTAACCATAAGCAATAAGGGTCTATTGAGGAATAATCAACTCAACATATTAGAATTTAACAAGTAAACGGGTACATTTCGAAGTACAGGCATTAACAGATTATGTAAACAAGCATTATCAAATTCAAGACTATTAATAGGTACTAGCTCGGGGGTTGTGACTACCGACTTGAACGGTGCGACCAGCTTAACCGCTTTACTACGGGAGGTATCACTGCTAACTCGCTCGGCCCGGACAACAGCCTTAACTAGACCAGGAACCGCACCATCCTTATTGCTCCAAGAGCAAGTTTCAAATGATCAAGATACAAGTACGAACAAGCAAACCCTTACAAAATATGCATCCAACGAAACGAGTTAAAACATGTATATCATATCACCTTATACCAATTAAACAAGTACTTCCATAGTGTGATGGCTTGGCATACAATTAGTGTGCCCATACGAACTTTATGGCGCATAGCAGATACCTAAGCGAACCGCTTAGCGTATCACGAATACCTATGCGGACCGCATAGCATACCCTGGACACCCAGGCGGACTGCAAGGCATGTCCCAAGTATCACAGCATTCTGCGTAGGATTGGCACTCGACCCAAGTTCAATCAAGTACAACAAATACCAATGAAGTACAACAATCAAGTACATACAAGCCAACTAGCTAGATATCAGGATACAACAAATGAGTATGCCGGCAAGGCATCTAATAACGATTCAAACAGGAACAAGCAAGTATGATCAAGACAAGTACCAGACATGATAGAAAGGAGTTCTGTGCGCCATAACGAACAAGAACGAGTGAAACAAGTGCTAACCCTCATAGGGGTATACAAGTCAATAGCATGTAACAAGCAAGTACGAGTCAAACAATTTACGAACAAGTACAATCAAGCAAATTAACCCTCACAGGGGTTATGCCACAAGACATATAGATATATCAAGGCCAAAATGGCAGACCCGCAGATGGGTTTTCAACAAATAATGAGAAGCTTATACAAAGCAATAACCCAAAGTGGGAGAATCTCACAGAGGCGTTCAAATCAAATAACAAATACCAACCGGAATTCAAATAAAATTTAGATTTCAAACAATCAGATAATGGAATAGAAACAGAGAATACACATAGGGGTTTTTCCAATAACAGATAAGTAAAAGAAGTGCCAGGTTGGTAGACCCTCACCTCCATAATCCCAGATGATACAAATTCTACATATTATCTATTGGTCCTCGCGACCCTCTTTGTCACCTAACCATAATGATATATTTAGTCAGAACCCACTTTAAATTCCTAATATATCTTTATCATACTTGTTCTTAATTCCAAAGTTTACTATTCATCCTATTAACATGATAACTTAAAATGACAATATTGATAAAATTCCATAAATGGCTATAAAACTAGTCTTGCCACAATAATCTCAATTCTCATATTGTTTTCTCTTATCAATAGTCAAGTCCTTAAGCACATGATCTTCGTAAGGTCACTTTAAATCATCAATTTGTTTAATGTCCCAATAATTTCCAATACTATCCAATTTAGGTCCTCAATCCCTAATCTTAAGTTCAATTTCTTGTCAAATTCATAATTCCAAGTTTTTTCACTTTGCATGATGTTCAAGTCCACTATATTATCATCCATAGCATGGAAAACCAATTCATATATACATGTGACCTATGATCCCTAAATTCTATTCTTAGCATGAATACAACATTTAATAGGAATATACATATACATGTATATACATATGTATATATATATAAATTTCTTCAATCCTTTACCACAACTACGCAATAGAACCTTGGATTCACGAACCAACTACGCCACTGCAGTCGTCACGTCAAGAGGAAGATTCTGTCTTCCTACTGCTGCTGCCGCCGTCGAAAAATTGAGAAATCACCACTGTTCTGCTCCTTTCGACGAGAGCTTTCCAACACCACCTTCGGTTTCAAGTTTTACAGGTTGTATCTTTGTCAACGGCACTCAACAGACCTCAATAGAAAATTTCGCCGCCTTGCTCCGATCGTCGATTTTCTTCTTCTCTGCCTCACCAAACCCACATGCAACTACTTAATCTACTTCTCCTCGCCAAGAGCTACTCGAAACACCCCTCAACCTTCCAGGCCATTGTCGGAAAAGCTTAAACCCATTTGCCAATTCTCGGTCCCTCAACTCTCACAGTGGCTCGCCGGTTTCCAGCCATACATGTGTGGAGGAAGGTGGTTAGAGGGTAGAGGAGAGTTGTTTGAAGGTGTTGGTTTGGTAGTTGGTGGTCGCCGGTGAGAGAGTCGCCAGCGGTAGGTTCACGGTGAAAGGAAAAAGAAACGAAGAAGAAGAGGAAAAAAGAAGGAGAAAAAGGAAAGAATGAAGAAAAACCTTTTGCCCAACTAGTTTTAAGAATTGGACTTTCCAAAATTGCAATTTGATCCCTAAAGTTTATAAGCAACTTCCATTAAGCCCTTAAATCAGAGAAAAGTACACTTCTGACCACGTTGACCTTATTCTTCCATGCAAACCCCAAAGTTTGAAAATGTCATCCAATTGAGTCTTGCCTAATTACAATTTGACCCCAATACTTTCCATTTTCTTGCAATTAAACCTTTTCATATATTTTTTGAAATATTGAATTTAAGGGGTGTTACACATGTGTAGCCCCATGTTCGTCTTTCTTTGGTCATAGGATTGAGATTTCTACATCCAAATGACTTTGATCTCAGCTTGGCCTAAAAAAATGAATGAAAATCGGGCCATAGCTCAGCTGTGTCTTCATCACACCCCACTCTTGTTTCCCTCGACTATTCTAAGGCAACTTTGGTTTATTCAATTCGGCTTGGCCATTTATGCCAATGCCATACTATCAGCATCATTACTGCAACTCAGTTAACTGCTATATTTCCATTGTTCTTTGCCAACTACTTCAATTTGATTGGATCTTTATCCTAGCCAATGCCTTCACTAGCATTATACCAACACTATCGGCTGGGTTAATTGGTTTGGCTCGGTCAACTGATTTGGCTCAATAAATTGATTTGGCTCTCCATTTGGTTCATTCATATATACAACATCATCTCCGTCTTCAAAGTAGTTCAAAGAATTCTTTGAACTTAGTATGGGATTATTGATTCAAAAGGCAGGGCTGTTTGGCACCAGATTTTATTTTCCTTAAGATGTGCTGCATTAAGATTTTTACAAAAGCAGGAGACAATTTCCCATCCCTAGGCTTCACTCCTAGCACTGTCACTAGCATTAATTAAGCCATCACATCATACGCATCACGTATGCCATGTGTATAGTTGAATTTAAAAGTTCGAGGCAAAGGGTCTTTTGGTTTTCTCTCCCACTTTACTATAAATGCCAAGTCCTCTTATATTTTTTCACTTTATCTTCTTCCTCTAAAATTCCAGTAGAAGTTTACTGTTGTGTTGCTTCTTTTGCTACGAATTACCAGAGCTCCTTCATTAATGTTTTTCCTGTGTCTCCTTGCACATGATGAGTCCAAGTTCTCTCTAAAAAAATTGTTCTCTTTTTAGAGTGGCTATTCATCCTGTTAACCTTTACACCTCATTAACATTCTTGGGTGGGCTCATTTCCATTATTGTATGGATTTTTTCTGGATTTTATTCTATCCCACTTTTAGTAGCCAGATAACCTAGGATCTTTCCTCCCTTGACTCCTAAAGCACATTTTTCTGGGTTGAGCTTCATCCCGTATTTGCGTAAGGTTTCAAAAGTCTCCTTTAGGTCCTCCACATGATCAACTTGGCTCACACACGTCATCAGCATGTCATCAACCTACACCTCTACATGTTGGTCAATCTGATGTTTAAACATACGATCTACTAGCTTCTGATATGTGGCCTCTGCATTCTTAAGACCAAAGGGCATGAGCAAGTAATAGTAAGTTCCTTGAGAAGTAATGAAACTCACCTATTTGCGGTCCTCCAAGCCTAGAGGAATCTAATGATATCCTTGCGAAGCGTCCATCATGCTAAGCAGCTCATATCTAGAAATGGAATCTACTAATAAGTTAATCTTTGGCAAAGGATAAAAATCTTTAGGACAGACCTCGTTCAAGTCACTAAAATCTATACACTTTCCATTTGTGTGCATGTCTCGATACCAACACTACATTGGAAATCCATTCAGGGAATTGGATTTCTACAATATGCCTACCATCCAATAACTTTTCCATTTTCTGCTAAATAACGCAGTAATTTTTCAGGCAAAAGTGTCTCTTCTTCTACTTAACTGGCTTACCAGTAAGGTATATGTTAAGCCTGTGCTCAGTTATGCTTGGATCTATTCTTGTAAGATCCTTAATAGAGAAAGCAAAAATACCTATATATTCCCTTGATGCAATAATAAGCTCTACTTTTAAGTTCGTCTCGAGGTGAGAACCTATCCGCATAATCTTGTTAAAATCTCCTAGTACTAATTCTACGGATAAGAGTTCTCCCTTTGACTCAAGCTTTTTCTATCTCTCTGCCAGCTGGGGCATACTTGAACTATTCTGCCTCTGTTTGTGTACTATACTATCGTCCTTATAACACATTTTCCTTACTGCATCAACATAACACTTCATACTGATCCTCCACTATTTCTCCTACCATTTCACCACTATATACTTCAATTTCATGTAGTAGGGGGAAGCAACTGCCTGGAAGAAATGCAACATATGCCTGCCAAAAATTGCATTATATGTAGAAGGAGCGTCAACTACTAAAAAATTTACCATACAAATCTTCCAATTTATCCCTATCCCCAAAGAAACAAGCAAAGACATACGCTCCCTCGGTCTGACTGTCTCTCCTAAAAATTTGTACAATGATGTTTCCACTAGCTCCAGTATAGTTTTCTCTAAATCTGTTTACTGGAAAGCATCGTAGAGCAACATGTCAGTTGAACTGCCACAATCAATGAAAATATGAGCTATCTCAAAGTTGGAATTATGGCGGTAATAACCAAAGCATCCTGGTGAGGTAGATGCAAAGCTTTCAAGTCATCCAATCCGAATTGAATAACAAGACTGTCGTTACTGCTAGAGACAGTGGCAACCTCCATGTTTCTATATGCTACAGCTCTGGTTCTTGCCCTCCTAGCTCAATGAGCATCCTGCTAGTCCTCCAAAGATCATGTGAATCATACCCTTGACTATCCCTTTTCTGGTGTTTTTCTTCCTATTAGGCTGATGTGCTCCCTGCTGTCCCTCCAAAGCTGCGTGTCCTGCCCCTTATACCTATCCATCGCGTCAGCCATCTCCACAAATTCACTTAATTGTCCATCTTGTACCAATTGTTCCAACTCATTTCGAAGATGATCACACTCCTCAGTTACATATCCATATTCATTGTGGGAACAACAAATTTTATCTTACCTGGGGTGCTTAGATAGATCCCTGTGGGTGTGAGGCCACCACAATAGGTTGAGATGTTCAATAGCCTGCATAATTTGCTCCATTGGCAGTTTTAGGGGAGTACAATAATCAAACTTGGGACCCATTGGTGGAGCTTTCATTTGCTACACAAATCCTGCTCGAAATCTTTCCTTTTGCCTAGGTTACTTACTGGTAGGATCCTCCCTCTTTTCTTTTCTTTTCTCCCTCAACTCCCATTCTTTCGCTTCAAAGTCCTATTCTTTGTGAATATATTTTTCTGCCCGCCATAGGAGTCCGCAGGTCATTTGCTCGAAGATCTAAAGAAAGGGCCAGGACGGAACCCTTGAGCAAAGGCACTGCTTAACAACTCATGAGTGGCTAATGGAACCTCCAGAACAGCTATAGTGAATTGCCTAACAAATCTTCTTAAAGTTTCATTCTTTCCCTGCCGAAATGAGAGCAGGCTCTGAGCATTACTCCTATATTGTTTGTTGCTGGTGAATTGATGCAAGAATTTTCTAGCAAAATCCCCAAATGTTTGAACAGACCGAGAAGGTAACTGTTCAAACCACCTCTCGACGACTTTTCCCAAAGTAATCAGGAAAGTCCGAAACTTTACTCCATCTGAGAATTGATACAACAAAGTTAGATTCTCAAATTTATAGAGATGATCGATAGGGTTAGTTGTACTAGTGTATCTGGGCATAGCAAAAGATTTATGATTCTTTAGAGAGGGCTCATACAGGATAACCTCAATAAATGGAGAAGCCTTGACATCTTCCCCTACGTTTCCTCCTATCTTTCTCTTTATTTCCTTTAACTCCCTCCTCATTTCCTCTGTTTCTAAAACTCAGTCTGCCTGGTGCTTCTGCTTCTCGTTACCACAACTGGATCCCACTGACACCTGACTTTCTGCCTCTGCCTTGGAGTCACTTGCCAACATTATATTCCATGAGATGGAAAACTACCTCAGGGGACTAGTGCGGAGGCTAGATCCTTAATCATAAAGGGGGATGGGCTAAGCCTATAAGGGAGTTACCTTTGGGAGTAACCCAACCTTTGTGATTGGAGGCCCCATGAAAAAGGTTTCATGGGTAAGAACAACACATACTACGTGACTTGTATATAGCACTAATTTTAATGAGAGTGTACATGAGATACCTCATTCTCATCCCTAAGGTGAAGTGCTATGATAAAGTGGTGTTAGGCTGGGCTTTGACCCTTAATGAGACCGAAGCAGGATTTCCGCAACATATGGATCACACATACCTTTAGAGGACTCACCTAAGTGAGAGTTGCCATGGCCATAGGTTTGGGCTAACCCTAGAGACCTCACAAGAATCAAGATTAAGTGTAGGGCCATTAATGCACTAACCCACCATAACCATGGCCTAAGTCAATACCATGTGTGGTAATTGAAGTTTGGTTCAAGGGACCTAATTCAAGACTTAGTCCATTATGGCTCCCTCAAACGGATATTGCCTACACTAAGTGTATGTTCAAGCCCGGAAGGCACATTCACCGATTGCACGGTATAAGTTGCCATAATATTTATTTTTATATTAAATTTCAAAAATTTTAAATCTTGTGGGGGATTGTTGGAAATAAGTTTTAAAATTTCTTCAATTTATCATGTGTCTTGACAACTAATGCGCCCATTTATTTTCTTCAATTTATTTTATTTCCAACAAATCATTTTATCATGTGTCTTAACATGACAACTAATGTGCCCGTTTATTTTATTCATTTCATATTTATGACTTCAATATTATTTTATTTAATGTATTTGACCACTATATTTTATCATTATTAGGTCTAATTATAATTGATTTTATGGTGGTTTTATGATGCTTTTAGTGGCCTATTAATTATTTCTAAATGGTCAAACTTTTGCTATTATGTAAAGGGGCCATAATCTTTCCATGGCACTGAGAGTTGGTGTGAGTTTTAGATTGTTTTATTTTATACACTCCCCACAAGCTTTTGTGTTTTTTGGCAACGTGACTATGGACTGATTCGTAGTCTTCTCGTGGTCATGCACATGAGATGAGACACTGCTGTGAGCTAATGGGTTTTATATTGGATTCATGATCAGCCACTAATACCAACGCAAATTGAGGCAATCATGGCTTTAGGACAACGACAAGTGTTGTGACTCTCCATTGATTCGGCTTCACTTTCATCATTATTTATGCGGTTTGGTTGATCACTTTCTTAATTATTATTTTGTAAAATTATGATCATATGAATTATTTTTACTTTATTTTATATTTTAACACAAATCACACAATTTTCCACAACAAAATTGGCATCAATATATGTGGCTTTTTTATCCTTCCATGTATTTTATTTATTTATTTAAGCTATATGCAAAATTAATCAAATATATATATATATATATATATATTCCATCAGTTTTGTGCTTAATATTCCACGTTGAAAAAAGTATTGGCACGTCTGCGGATAGCCTGAAAGCAACTTCTCCCCTGAATATAAATTTTGACTATATAGCTAAATTAAATGAATCTAGAACAACAATAAAATCCCTAATTACACAAGATGGATATTTATGTGAGGAACACAAGGCCTTGACAAACAAAAAAAAGAACAGGGAAAAAAAAGTGGAATAACTTAAACTGATTGTTTGTACCGAAAAGTTAACCGGACTTGGACCTGCTGAAGGCAAAGAAAATAAGAAAATCTTGTAGATGCATTTCATTATTTTGTGTTTTATTGGTGCTTCTTCAGGATTATAATTTTTTTTCCCTCACTTTTCTTAAGAAACTATATATTGGTGACAAGTAATGCCCCTTTACGAGAGGTTAATTAGACGACAAATTCAAAAATATCAAATTATTATAAATTAGCATAAAGCTCACATATTATTGAATTAATTTTCTTATCCAAGTCTAGACTTAATTATTACTGAATCTGGAACTATTAAGAACCATAACAAAAAATTAAACATTAACTAAAATAAGGAATTTGAAGTGAAGTTTTAAGTACACGTGAATTGAAAGAAAAAGATAAAGCATATAAATTGATGTTAGAACCAAATGAAAATTAAAATGTCAAAGTTTAAGACGATTGCCAAACCAAACTAGTCTATGATTCCATCCAGAAAAGTCATTCCAAGACTAACTAGAAAACGTGTGAAGATTGTTAACTGTAATAGATGACCTCATGATTTTATCCTATAAAGAGGGTGACATTTCCAAGTTACTTAAATGTAAAACATACAAATTAAAGCACAAAGCAATTGGTTAGGAGCTTTATTCAGAACATTTAAGTAGATAATGGCCATTGAAAGAGTCATAACATTGGCTATGGTTGCTAGTACCCTAATTTCCATGGCCTATGCCATCCCTGGAACTGCCACCTTCTATACTTCGGTTGGTCGTAAGTTCTCTCTCTCTCCCCCCCCCCCCCCTCTCTCACACACACACACTCTCTCTCTCTCTCTCACACACACAATTCTAATGAAGTTAGAATAATAATGTTTATTTTGTAAAAGTTATACATTGACTCCTTAAGAGATGAGAACCGATTGAAGAAATATGACATGAAATAAGTAATGAGATTAAATAATCAGGCAAATATTGTGCATATTTCTTAAGATTATCTGTAATACATATTTTGCCAATATACCTTTTGCTCCAAAAATATATATATTTTTTGTAATTGACAAAATTTTTAAAATTTTCAACCAAATTTATAATATAAATAAAATAAAAATTTGAGTTTATTCAAGTAAATATCATTTGTCCACAAACTTGAGAAGTTTGGTTAGACTTTATTTTACCTCAAAGTGCGCCACATAGTTAATTTTAATTTTATTGTGTAATAGATTGTCTTAAGATTATGTGGATAATTTGAACATTTTACTTTTATTAATAAATGATAAGAGTTTGGATAAGAACGTCCTACCTTCTATGTGATAAATAGATTTGTTTCCTGATCATGACAATAAAAATGGATTGAATAAAACAGCATATCGAACCTAATACCTCAAAGTAAATATGCCCCCATAGTGATCATTTGATTGGTTGCAGCAACTGCATGCGTTGGCCCCGTGGATCCAAGCACCCAAATAGCAGCAGCTAATCCTACTCTGTTCAATAATGGTACGGCCTGTGGAAAAAGATACAGAATCCGATGCACTGGACCTGCCAACCAATGCCGCAATGGTGAAATTACGGTGACGATCGTTGATCTCTGTCTTGCTTGCGAAGCCAATCAGTTCGATCTCTCTCAAGAAGCTTTCTCCCTGATTGCCAATCCTGACGCTGGAAGAATACAAATTGACTATAATCCGTGAGAAACTTTTAGAGATTAATCTTTAATACATACAAACAATATGCAGCCATTTATGCCATCATAAATTCTTTACGTAAAAATATTGCTGACAATATTATTCCCGCAGGGTTTGAGGGGACAGTCTGGGAGAACACAAAATCTTCAACTTACAAGGAATAAGCTTTGATATGTAGCTTTTTCCGCATGGAACTTTATGTATGTGGTACTGTACTACTACTTGTTGAATAAAAGGCAAAGTATAGAAATCAATGTTTGATTTCCATAAGGTTGGAGGACGCCTTAATTCTGATCTTGTATGTAATACTTTCTTTATTTGAAATAAATTAATCTTAAATATTGGTTTATTTTTGGGGGGTTTAATTTTTTCTATTTTCCTAAAATGAACTCTTGGTTGGCCACTAAGTTAATTCTAGATTTAGAGAAATGTTTTCTCTTTTCCAAATTAAAATATAGCTGGCACTTTTCTGAATGTATTAGAATAAAGTTGCGTCTCATAAAATATTTATTCGTTTTTAATATGTTGACTGTATTAAAGTTAATAGTATGGGACTGCTAATATATATAGATATACTACATACTACTACTATTTATAGGATATAAAAAACATACATAATATTTTTACTTTCTCGGGAGAAACTCCGTGCATGTCAAGTGTGCAACTATAATTTCGGCTCCTCCCTTTTCTTGCATTAAGTTCCTTTATGAATTGACGTTCTCATTTTCAATCGACGAATTAATATAACAAATATTTAATTACTTAGTGATTTACATTCAACTGAAACAATCTAATTACTGCATTTTAAATAGAAGGTATGAATGTGTATTTCATTCATATATCTCAAAATGGAGAAATATCAATAAGAGTGGATTGATTTTTCTGCAAATTTTTCTGCTCAGAGTTCTATTAAAATAGAGATGAAGTTCTCCATATCAGAGCTTATCGTCCTGAAATTTAGAGTGCGAACTACATTCCATCTACAAATCATCTCTAATAATGTTGGAAAAAGAATTATGCGGTAAAGGTACTCATACTAACTTCTTTTAATTTATTGCTTACACGTTCCCAATCCCTCAATTTTTCTGCGTTCTATGAAATATCTCATGATAATACACATACCGAGCAAGCTTTTTTACCCGAAATTCTGTTATGATATTAAATTATTAATCAATGTCTCGAACAAGTACATAAAATAAATTTAAAAGATTCTAAGTAGATTAGCATCCTCTATTTATTTCCCCTTGCGAATAGAACCACAGTAAACTTTGTGACATGCCTTGTTTTTCTATCGTATGATTCTTTTGATCAATTTTACATTTTTCCAAAACTTCTCTAGTACTCTAATACTTCTTAACTAGCTTATCTCATATATGTCAACTAAGTATAACCCTTAACAACCACCTGTAACGTTTGTTCTTCACCTAATTGGTTGTAAACATTTTCCGATACTACTTTTTGTTAGCTTATATCATCTTTTTGAATGTAACACTTACATTTTTATTCTACACCTCTCTTATTTGTATATTTATTACGTTGTCCCACCAATGCCTCAACTAGCATATTTTGAAAACAATCAATTATGTTAAGTAATTCTAAAATAATAATATTTTTACATAATTAACAACTATCAATGACATTACGTAAAATGAGACTTGTGTGCAGAAATGGCAACTCTCAGAATCATGGTTCGCATGCGGGCCTCCATTCATTTTACAATTCAAATACTTAATTTTTTTTTTAAAAAATTAAAAAATATTAAAACATATAAAAATATCTATTAGCTTTTATATTACGTATTTTGCATTATTTTGAATACCAAATAGAATATATTAACCTTTGTAATGATCTAATAATAGTTAAATCTTTTATAAAATCATTTTAACTAAGTTCATATATAATTTAACCATAAACATTATATTTTCCTTATAAAGATTTATACCTTTTTTTTAAATCGAAACAAAAAATAAAACATTTCTTATATTAATCCTTTGTAAATTATTTCTCTTTTATGAATTTGATCTATTCAAATTTATATACAATTAAAAATATAATCTTCCAAAATTATTACATAAAAATAAAAAAATTATTATATTTCTATCTAAATATTTTAAGTTAATATAATCATAATACTTAAATTATTTACAATAAATTTAATAAGTATATATAGATTATTAATAAGCTTCACATTTAAAAACTAGGAAAACAATCTAAATATAATTTTAAATGAAAGAGAAAAATTAGTAAAGCAACACGTTAAATAAAGCAAGACATAAAAGAATATCAAAAAAAAAAAATAGAAAACAAAAAAAGGAAAAGGTGCTCTACACTTTCTTCACTGTGCCTTTTGAGCTTCCTTTCCCTCTTCCCTTCCCTCATCACTTTCAAGCTGCAACTCAACCTAATCTCACCACCCACCGCCATCACTAGAAAAACTTGAAAACCGTATGGCCAATAATTGAAAACAACCCCCACCACCAAGGCCATCCCTCATTCAACAAGGCAATGCCCACAACCACCACACTATAAAGTACAGAAGCGTGGCTACTTTCTTGATTTCCATGATTGTGAACCGGGCCGTTCCGCATCATTTAGGCAGCGATAGTCCAAAAAATCGAATTGGAACGGCATTCCGGCTGATTAATCAGAGAGTGGCGGCCGATCCAGAAGCATAGCTATTTAGGACTAACGCGCCAAAACCCCGACCTCCGTTTCGGTTTCGAAACGGCCATTCCAGCCAATTTCGTGGGGTTCCGGCGAATCATGCTCGGAATGTGTTTTTCTTACAAAATCATCTATTTCAAATTCATTTATTAGTTGTCTACTGCATTATATAGTGACAACTTTTATATTGTCACTCATTAATTTATCATTAATTTCTCTTTCTTTTTTTTTTGTTGTAGTGATACTCCATGATTCAAAATTTAACTTGGTAAGAGATGTCCATTCATCACACAAAGGCGTAGTGATTAAAGGACTCAACAAGCATTTCAATACATTACACAAGATATTAAAAAAGTCTGTTTCAATCCACAAATTAAGTATCCTCCAAATACATAGAAATCGAAAACTTATTTTGGGCTAATGCCCTTTATTCAACAACAACAAGCGTACCAACCAAGATAAAACAAAGAGAAAAAAAACTGGGAGGATTACTAATTATTTATTTTGCTCAAAAGCTGCTACAAAGCTTATTCTTGGTAGCCTGAAGTGTCCTGTTGTCCCAACGTCTCTTAGGCCCTGTAAATTATGAGTTAGCGAATTAAGTAGAACATTTACAGTACCAATCAAAAAGCAACTAGTTTCTATAAATATGGGAAGATATATATATGTATATATATATGAAGAAAAAAAAAATCTCAAGAAAAAAACTTTATGATATCGAGTTAATGAACAATTTAATTATATAAGAATAAATAAAAGAATGGATGGACTATATATATATATATATATATGTGTGTGTGTGTGACTAAAGTAATTAATTTGATTTACGTACGGAGAGTAGTTAATGCGCATTCTGCCAGCATCAGGATCAGCAATCCTGGAGAAGGCTTCTCGGGACAGATCAAGCTGATTGGCTCTGCATCCAGGGCAAAGATCCACAATCGTCACTATAACTTCACCATTGCGACAGGGGTAGGGGCCTTGGTTGGTGCCGCCAGTACACCGCACTCTGTACCTATCTCCGCATGCTTTCCTATTTCTGAACATACTCGGGTTGGCCGCCGCTATCATAGTACCTTGGTCTTTATAGTTGTAGCATGCTGATGCTGCATATTAAATAACGTACGTCCATATATATTCAATGGAGGTATAAGCACTTGATGAATTATATAATTTATTAATACCTATACATATTCTTGTTCAAATTAAATCCAACCCATTTGAAGAATATTGTAATGAATATTGTGAAATCTAGTACGTAGTGATTTATTTAATTTATATATGATGGTCCAAATGTTTGATTAAGTTTTGCCAACTTTGCAATGTGCCTAATAGAGCTCTTATTTTCTTGGTAAAATCAGGAGTCACGTGGTGCTTGGTTGAGATATGTAGAAGCTTTAGAAGACATCTAATATGAGTTTTTAAAGTATTTGGTAATGTGGTCAATTAAAAATTTATCATTGTAATTACTAGTTTTTAAGTTATATAAGATCTTATTTTGTACATACGTTACAAGAAGTTATTTTTAGAATTATTTTTAGAATAACACATATATAGTATTTTTATAAATTTTAAAATATCTTATAAAATATATATGAGAATATAAAATCTTTTAGATAAATTTAACCAAAAGCAAATCTAATAGACAAACTTACGAAGATATTCTGTGTAGAAAGTGGCAGTTCCAGCGATAGCAGATGCTATGGATATTATGCTCGAGATAATAAGCACGGTAAGGAAGACACACTTGATTGCCATTCGTAATTTTGTAACTAAAGAGCTCTTCCAAACTTTATTTCCTGTTTCTATACTTTGTGAAATCACGAATTATTTTGCATGCTTGTAACTCGAAAAAATGCAATTTATATAGGCCTTCGATCGAGCCTCATGCTTTCAGTTAAAATTCCATGCACGTTTCTTTTTGCCTAAAGTACTATACTTTGAGCTAGGAAACGTAGTGCTTGCCTGTAGTTTTGTGCTCCACTATATGTGAATAATGAAAGGATATATATATATATATATATATATATATAGTTTTATAGGTTTCACTATTATTAACGAATAGTATACCGTGACATTTTGGGTATCAATTTTTTTATATTGAAATGTATTATATTCGCACTCAAATTATAATATTATATCCAAAATTCAGGTGCCAATTTGAAAATTAGTTCTATTATTATAAATTTTGAGCTTTTTGGTTGCATGGTTTGTGAATGACGATCTTTAATTAACTGATGAAATCCGGCCAATCTACCAGCTTTGGTTGCAAGGTTTGTGATTGTGTTAATATTTATATGTTTGATATCAAATATTTTAAAACTTTAAGCCTTTCAGTGATTATGTTTCATTTTAATTTAATTCTCTATAATTTTCAGGATTTTTATTTATTTTTATTTTGAGCAATGATTTTCATTTTAAAAAAAATGTGTTTGGTTAATAGTGTGGAAATACTGAAAAAGAAATTGGATGAGAATTAATATTTTAAGATAATAGTATTAAATATTTTAATATTAAATGTTATTGTTTAATTCATTGTGAGAATCATTACTTTTTTATGTTCTATCGACCTATATAATTATGCTGGAACAAGGAATTATTATACAATTAGTTATTTTTTATTAAATTATATTATTTCAATAATTAAAATGGACAATATAGTTTAAAAGATAAAATGGAGAATTCAACATACAAAAGATCATTTGAGTACCAATTTTACTCATTTTTTATCCTCTTACTTATTTGTTACAAACAACATAATGATTCAACAAGATTGCAATGTCCTTTTCACAAAAATCACAAGTCCACCAATCCATATTTTCAGAACTTCATGTCCATAATCTTCTTTCTTATATATATCAAATGCCTATCAATACAATATTTAACTTTACACCACCATTCAAATTATTTCATATATTAATTTTAAATAATCTAAAAAATATTTATGCACATGAAGTACACCACGTACGACAACTAGTAATTTTTGGTATATTGGTCAAAGTTTTGATATGCAGCACATTTTTGCGGCGTCTCATCAACTTGCTTCTCCTCACCAATGGATTGCGACTTCCAACTTCTTTATCCATTTCACAATTTGAAGAATTTTATACTCAATTGTCTTTTTAAAATCTTTTTATGTGATCCCATGCAAATTGATCAGTAATTCGGTCCTATATAGGATTATAATTGAGAAATTAGAATGTAAAAGAAAATATGAAAAAAATAAATTATTATGTTTAGTCCCAAAATTTTTGTATAAATATGATTGGTTCTTCACAATGTATTGTGCAAAATAACCACACACACACACACACAAAAAGGTGTAGCTAGCTCAAAAAATTTTATTTTTTTATTTTTTTGGTTTTTTATACACTAGCTCAAGGTAAACCCACCAGCCATAGATACATGATGGTGGAGTTGGGTTACATTACTAGGATCAAATTATTCAATTTGGGATTTGTAACACCCCTAAATTTAGTATTTTGGGGGAAAAAAAAGGATTTAGAAATCAAAATATTGGTTTGTCGAATTTTAGGGCTTGAAATATATATAAGGACTTAATTGTATGAAAATTTAAAGTTTTGGGGTTAATGCATAACTAGACAAGACATGTTTGGATCACATTTTCATAATTTTGGGGGTTTGCATGGAATTATTTTGGGTCAAATGGGTGGATATAAGGCACTCATTTAGTCCAAGGGCCAAATTGACTTTTATCAAAAGTTAGGAGGACTCAATTGGAAGCTAGACATAAGTTCTGGGGTTAATTTTCGAAATCAAAAAATTATTTTTATATATAGCATTTGCCCCCCCCCCCCTCAAAAAAAAAATTCTTAATTTTTCCTTCTTCTCCACCAAGCATCCTCAATCACCTTCTCCAATGACCTCCTCCGACAAGGGACCAAACCCTACAAATTACCTACCATTGTGTCCCTCTCAGCACAAGGATCATGTTAGTACCATTATCTTCCAGAACCCACTAGCGAGGTGGCCGGAATTCACGTTGGAAGTCTAGGTCATGGCAACAGTTGATGAGCCTGATGGAGCAACGGCGGAAGCTAGATTTTGGGTTGTGCTTCTTGTAGAACTCAGCTCGATACATGTGCTAGTGTCTTCAATTTTGGAAACAGACCACTGGAGCGGGCGAAATTGAGCTAAATATTGTATTTTAAGGTGAGGGTCTGTCAATCTGACATTTGATTACACCTATCTGTTATTGTAATAAACCCCTATAAGGGTTCATGTTTATGTATTGTAATTGTATCGTGTTTATTGAAATCTGTGAACTGTTTAATATCTCGCTGGTTATTTGTTAACTGATATGTACACTCTTGTGAGGGCTTACCAATTGGTACTTGCTTTGTACAAGCTTATTCAATATTTGTTTGCATGCCCTATAAGGCCCTACCGCTTTGGTACTTATATTGATTGCACTTGTCTATTATCCATTTCAAAAACCCTGTGAGGGTTCACCGACCTGGTATTTGATTTGATAATTGCAATGTGTTACTTGTTGAACCCTGTGAGGTTCTACTGATTTGATAATTGCTTTATGCACCTTGTGAGGGTAATTTTATTTGTCTTTTCTTAAAACTGATTATCTCTCGCTTGATTGAATTCCATGAATTATTTGAACTCATGAACTGTATCTGTTATTGAATCATGCACCCTTGTGCACACTTGATTTGCTTAAATCATTTATGATAACAAACTAATTGTCTATGTTCTGGCGCTATGAACTTTTATCGTCTTAGTCATTATCGTCTAGTCTAAATTCGTACTGTATGTTGTTATTTGACCTTGTTAGCATAATTGACTATCCTGTATACCATTTGATAGGCCATGTTGGCAAAAACTATTAATTGAACTTCCTGATATGTACACATGTATGGGGAAAATGATTATACCGGGTCGAGTGCCAATCCTAGCAGAATGCTTGGATACCTAGGACACGCCAAGCAGCCCGCTTAGGTGTCAGCGATACACTAAGCGGTCCGCTTAGGAATTAGCGATGCGTTAGGGATCTCCCCCTGGGGATTAGCAATGCGCCATATGAACAGTATGGGCATCTACTATGTACCAAGCTATCATGCATTGGTAAAATTGATTGACTGACTGGTATAAGGAGAATCCGATATGCATGTCGTGTTATGATTTGTTAGACTACATATGTTATTCGGGTTTGTTTTACTGTAGCCGTATCCTGATTGCTTGTAATCTTCTCATGGAGCAACAAGGATGGTGTGGTTTCTTGGTGTAGATCGAGCTGTTGTCCAGGCTGGACGAGCCGACTGCATTTCCTCCTGAGCTGATTTGGTTGAGACGGACCATTCCTCCCGAACTGATCCGATTGAGACAATCCCAGGCCGTTCAAGCTGACAATCACAACTCCCGAGCTAGTACCTACTAATAACCTTGAATGAGATAATGCTTGTTTGCTAAACTTGTTAATGCCTGCATCCTAATATGTTCCTATTCTAATTGTTAATTGATGATTTTTTGAGTTGATTATTTCTCGACAGACCCCTATTATCTGTTGTTAAAATTATCCCTCACCAAGTCCTTTGGACTTACCTCCTGTATTATTCATCTTTTTCCCAGATAGGGATTAGGTGATGGACTTGGACTCCAAGTTGGATCGGCGAATACATTTTGAACAGATTAGATGTTTGTATCTGCTTATGGGTTCACTTGAATGTTAAGCGTTAACTTAGAAATATTGTGATATGTTTGGTTGAATTATGATCTACGGTATGTATAATATGATGTATATTATGGGATCAGTTATGGTTTGTATATAGTACTTTTGTTGAAGTTTGCTTAAGTTGAAATCCATTGTTATCTCTGATAAGTTTAGAAAAAAAAATTGATGGGCCTATTGACTTTCTTGTTAATTCAATTTAAGATTAAATCGGGTAACATTTCAACTTGAAAATTATTCTGAGTGGGGTGCTACAAGATCACATAAAATAATTTTAAAAAGAGAATTGAGGATAAAATTCTTCAAATTGTAAGTGGATAAAGAAGTTGGAAGTCGTAATCCATTCGTGAGAACCGGGAACAAGCAAGCTGATGAGACGCCCGCAAAAATGTGCTTCGGACCAAAACTTTGACCATTTCTCAACTATGAGCTGTGATGCTAGCTAGCACTTTTTGTAAAAATTAGTAGTTGCCGTACGTGGTGTACTTCATGTGCATGAATACTTTTTAAATTATTTAAAATTTATGTAGAAAATAATTTGAATGGTGGTGTAAAGTTAAAAATTGTATTAATTATAGGCATTTGACATAATAATAATAATAATAATAATAATAATAATAATAATAATAATAATAATAATAATAGACATGGAGTTCTGAACACATAAATTTATGGGCTTGCGAATTTTGTGAAAAATACATTGCAACCTCATTGAATCATTATTATAACAAATAAACAAATAAGAATAGATTGGACCACTAGCCTGGCTCATTATGAGGATAAATTTAGAAAATTAATAAAATTGGTACCCGAATTATTTATTGCATGCAGAATTCTTCATTTTGTCTTTCAAAATGTATTGTCCATTTTAATTATTGGAACAATACAATTCAATAAAGAAAATAACTAATTAAATAATAGTCCCTTGTTCCAGCATACTGAGGTTGATGGAACATAAAAAAGTAATAAAACTCAGAAATGAATTAAACAATAACATTTAATATCAAAATATTTAATACTATTATCTTAAAATATTAGTTCTCATCCAATTTCTTTTTCAATATTTCCACACTATTAACCAAACACTTTTTTTTTTTTAATGAAAATCATTGCTCAAAAAAAAAGGAAATAATAAATTAAAATCCTGAAAATCATAGAGAATTAAATTAAAATGAAACATAATCACTGAAAGGCTTAAAGTTTTAAAATATTTGATATCAAACATATAAATATTAACACAATCACAAACCGTGCAACCAAAGATGGTAGATCGGCCGGATTTCATCAGTTAAAGATTGGCATTCACATTTTTTTTTTCTTTTCAAATTGGCACCTGCACATTGGATATAATCTGAATGCGAATATAATACATTTCAATATATAAAAATTGATACCCAAAAATGTCACGGTATATTATTCGTTAATAATAGTGAAACCTATAAAACTATATCTATATATATATCCTTTCACTATTCACATATAGTGGAGCACAAAACTATAGGCAAGCAATACGTTTCCTAGCTCAAAGTATAGTACTTTAGGCAAAAAGAAACGTGCATGGAATTTTAACTGAAAGCATGAGGCTCGATCAAAGGCCTATATAAATTGCATTTTTTCGAGTTACCAGCATGCAAAATAATTTGTGATTTCACAAAGTATACAAACAGGAAATAAAGTTTGGAGGAGCTCTTTAGTTACAAAATTAAGAATGGCAATCAAGCGTGTCTTCCTCACCGTGCTTATTATCTCGAGCATAATATCCATAGCATCTGCTATCGCTGGAACTGCAACTTTCTACACAGAATATCTTCGTAAGTTTGCCTATTAAATTTGCTTTTGGTTAAATTTATCTAAAAGATTTTATATTCTCATATATATTTTATAAGAAATTTTTAAAATTTATAAAAATACTATATATGTGTTATTCTAAAAATAACTTCTTGTAATGTATGTACAAAATAAGATCTTATATAATTTAAAAAATAGTAATTACAATGATAAATTTTTAATTGATCATATTACCAAATACTTTAAAAACTCACATTAAATTTCTTCTAAGGCTTCTACATATTTCAACCAAGCACCACGTGACTCCTGATTTTACCAAGAAAATAAGAGCTCTATGAGGCACATTGCAAAGTTGGCAAAACTTAATCAAACATGTGGACCGTCATATATAAATTAAATAAATCACTACGTACTAGATTTCACAATATTAATTACAATATTCATCAAATGGGTTGGATTTAATTTGAACAAAAATATGTATAGGTATTAATAAATTATATAATTTATCAAGTGCTTATATCTCCATTGAATATATATGCACGTACGTTATTTAATATGCAGCATCAGCATGCTACAACTATGAAGACCAGGGTACTATGATAGCAGCAGCCAACCCGAGCATGTTCAGAAATGGAAAAGCATGCGGGGATAGGTACAGAGTGCGGTGCACCGGCGGCACCAACCAAGGCCCCTACCCCTGCCGCAATGGTGAAGTTATAGTGACGATCGTGGATCTTTGCCCTGGATGCAGAGCCAATCAACTTGATCTCTCCCAAGAAGCCTTCTCCAGGATTGCTGATCCTGATGCTGGCAGAATCCGCATTAACTACACTCCGTACGTACCCAACAAATGATAATTAATTCGATCAATTACTTTAGTCATACATATATATAATTAAATTATTGATTGACTCATTATCTAAAAATTTTTAGATCATGCATGGATCACTATATATATATATATATATATATATATATCCAGTCAAAGTTTTTGGCTAAACTATTTGCTTTTTGATTGGTTCTCGAAACAGCACTGTAACTGTTTCACTTAATTCATTAACTCATAATTTACAGGGCTTAAGGAACATTGGAACAACAGGACACTTCGAGCTACCAAGAATAAGCTTTTTAGCAGCTTTTGAACAAAATAAATAATTAGTAATCCTCCTAGTTGTTTTTTTCTTTGTTTTATCTTGGTTTGTATACTGTTGTTGTTGAATAAAAGGCATTCGCCTAAAATCAGTTTTTGGTTTCTGTGTATATGGAGGATACTTTATTTGTGGATTGAAATAGACCTTTGTAATATATATCTTCTCTAATGTATTGAAATGCTTGTAATATATATATATATATATAATTGTTGAGTCCTTAAATCAATGTGTCTTTGTGTGATGAATGGACATCTCTAATTACCAAATTAAATTTTGAATCATGGAGTATTTGATGATATAATATTGAGATTTATAATTGTATTCATTTTTTTATCAATTACACCATTAAATGTATTAAAATATCATGCAATTACTAATATTAGACTGAGCCATACATATAAACAAAGTTGTGAGGGTGATTACAAGTATAATAGAGGGGTGAATTACACTTTTTCAAAATTTAAATAGCAAAAGTTTTATCATTCAATATCTTTTTGGCCTTTCAATGAAACTTTAAGTCTTACGCAGAATATAATCTCAGTTACTGATTGGATCTTTGTAAAACCACTTATGCTACCGGTAAGAACATTTAAAATTTAAAGCAGTAAAGTATAAATAAATAGACACTTGGGTTTATAGGTAGTTTGACTATGCCTAAATCCACTACTTAAGCATTCATATAGAATTTGAAATTTGTTAAATTAATATAATGTAAGAATGTTTATACACAATATGCACAATAGTTTGACAAAAAAGAGCAAAAGGATGGAAACACCTTAGAAGGGTTAAGACCAGCTCTCAACAGAGAGCAAAACCAGAATCCTAGATGGGATGAAGCAAATTTTGGAATGCTATAGAACCAATTGTTTTGTGAACGAGCTTAGAGAAACTTCTATCAATCTCACTTACAAAATCTCTTTGGACTAATGTATGTGTTGCTGCCATTCCGTACAACATGCTATTATTTTTCCAGACTAGAACCCAAAAAACCATAGAAAATTCCAACAACCTTGTTTTATTGGTTTCTTCACTTAAAGGTCATTTGAATGACCAGGCACTGTATTTGTTCTCTTCACGGAGTCTCTTAGGAGCACGTACACCTACTATCACTCTTCGCTACTATGTCCTTAGAGACACAAATGTGTCCTTGTCCTCTTCTCCCTAGGTTCATCAGAGGCAAACACCTCTTGACCTTCTTCACCACAAAATCCCTCGAAACAACAATAGAAAGCAAGGAATTAAAACACTTTAAACTCAAAATATGTATAAGAGTATCACAACTCTGTTAGCACGCTTAACACAGATTTTCATCCGTCTTACAGGATTAATTAGAATGCTGCAATTTTGTCGTATTTATAGATGGTCTCACAAGCGGCTATTTTATCTAGAACGGAAGGTATCCATTAGATGCAGCTGGAAAGATAATTTCATGGGAAGTGTCCGTTAGCATATATATGATTCCATGATTCTTGGACTTCATAAAAATGCAACATTATAATCTACTTTCCTTTTTATAAAGATATGAGCATCCAACAAGAATCTTTGCATGATCTCTTTTAATAAGCAAAGTCAATTCTTGCTCAGTAGGACAAATTCCAACAAACAATTAAGGCAACGAAGCTCTTTGAATATGGAAAGTTAATTTCAGCTAATTAGAACAGATTCTAATAAATAACTTTAGCATTATGAATTAAAACCATACTTAAAATTATCAAAATGGTTAACAGTTTCCCCTTTCGATAATGACAAAATTTGATTGCCTGAGAAGGAAAGATATCACCAATGATCCCCTGTATATGTGCCGTGATAATAGTTTACTTGTGCTCCTTATGTCATATGCATTCGAGAAACTAGACCAAAAGAGTAACAAATACCAACAGATACCAATTTGAGAATTTCTTACTAGATAACAAATTAGATCAGAGATATTAAGGATCATATAAAAAGAAAAGCATCATCCGTCAAGATGATTGTTTACAGGTCTAAAATTTTATGGTCTTACTCCCTTTTCAATCCATGCACCTGGTAGGTAAATAAAGTTAGTCAAATATAACGTCGAGATTTTCTAACCAATAATACAAGAAAACACATATTTTCCAATGGATTTTTTTGATAAAAAATTGAAATTTTCCATCCAAAAATGGACTTCTCCGAGGGACTTCAAGCACAAAGCACTCCATCGAAAAAAGTGGCTGTTGGAAAACATTCCCAATGAAATTTTCACTAGAATGTCGGTGGAAAAGCTTGTTGCTACTATGCTGAAAAAATGCTGTGTCGATTCCAACGATCGATATATGTGTCTCATAACATTGGCTGGCAATTTACGATCTGTTCATATGTTGTAAATTTGTTGAGTAAATATATATTTATTAATAAGTTTTTTAACTGTTTAATTTACTATTTTCGGGTTTTCTAGGGTCCCATACCCATGATTCTGTCTTGTCATCACGTACCCATATTTTAACCGTTCATATCAATTTGATTTAATCATCACCTTCGAACCATCATAAAGTGAAAAACCATGGTTCTTTTCTTCCATGGAACCATCTTCTTTTAAAATTAAATTATAAAAAATATAATAAAAATTATTATCCTTCCAATACTCAATGACGAAATTAACCATGTTAATTTTAATAAATTAAAAAACCTCTTTTCCTAATATTAAATCCTAATTCAATCAAAAGAAAATAAAAAAAAATTAAATAAACCCTAAGAGACAAATTTAATAAATTAAAAACCCTTTTAATAAATAAAATATTTTACCATGTAACCACATAATTTTATCTTACGCAATTAAAATAATTTAATTAAATTTTTATATATAAATAAATAAATTAAAATTACAAAAAAAAAAAAAAAGAATCAAGAACCCATCCCCACCCCATGGCCAGCCGGGCTGGCCATGGCGGGCGAGCTTCCAGGCGCGGTGCCTGGAAGCTTGTGATGGGAGGCAAAGCCTGGAAGTTCACGGCGGCCACCATGGCTACCAAACTTCCAGGCGGCCGCCTGGCTCATGGCTGCCATGGTCAATGGCCAGTTGGGTGCTTGGGGGCGCCAATCGGTGGTAGGGGGTTGCGGGTCAGCGGTCGGCAACTGTAGATAGGGCTGGGGGTGGGTGCTAGGATGTATATATATGTATACTCATGTATGTATATATGTATATAATATATATATATTTATATAAATATATGTGTATCTATATTAATGTCATTAATGGTGTTACTTTTATAATCAATATTAATTATATGATTAGTAATCTATTAATAATAATAAAGATTATATTAATAATAATATTAATTCCCTGTTCATTTACAACGAATTCAATCAGAAAAAAATCGGTGTCTTTTTACAATGAATTTTCCCTGATTTCCGTCTGATTGAATTCGTCTCTTAGGGTTTACTTTCTTTGATTTTCTTTTGATTGAATTAGGGTTTAATATTAGGATAAATCGGTTCCTTTTTACAATGAATTTTTCCTGATTTTCTTCTGATTAAATTCGTCTCATAGGGTTTATTTAATTTTCTATGATTTTCTTTTGATTGAATTAGGATTTAATATTAGGAAAAGAGGGCTTTTAATTTATTAAAATTAATATGGTTAATTTAGTCATTAAGTATTAGAAGAATAATAATTTTTATTTTATTTTTTATAATTTAATTTTAAAAGAAGATGGTTCCCTGGAAGAACCATGGTTCTTAACTTTATGATGGTTCGAAGGTGATGATTAAATCAAATTGATATGAACGGTTAAAATATGGATACGTGATGACAAGCCAGAATCATGGGTACGGGACCCTAGAAAATCCGAACTCTTTTAGGCCTCACATTGAGATCATGTATTAAAATAATTATAGTTCGGGGAAAACAAAAGAAACCCCCCCCCCTTTTTTTTTTTTCAATACATCACAAATTAAGACCCCAAAAAAAAAAAAAATGTAACAATGCATGAACATTGATCCTCTTCAAACTAATACATATTGACATGCATAAATATTTTAAAACCTTTATCTTCAAATTTTAGCTAAGACATCTCTAAATTTTATAAAAGTAAAAGAAAGATGAATTAATTATTATAAATCAATCCTTGTCCTATTTACACCTCAATTATTCGATGTATTTTGCTTAAATTTTTATTTATATTATACCAATCCTTCAATTTTTTTAATTTTTTAAATATGACTTTTCATTATCATTTATATTTTACAAAATATTAGCATGGAGTCATAACTTTGACACTTTAATTAATTCTTTTATTTTTTTTAATTATAATATAGTTCTATCATATTTGTATTTTTTTTAAAAAAATTCATCCCATGCCTTAATTTTACTTAATATTAACATAGTTCTATCATATTTGTATTAGAAATATTTCATTAATAAAATTTTTACTTAATATTAACATACCATATTATTTTTGTCCTAGTGAATTTGAAATTATATTTTTTAAATATAGAGAATTATAATATTTTTATTTATAAAAACATAACAAATTAGTTGCATGTATACTTATAAATTTTTTTGCTTAGTTTAATTAATTGAATATACCATGCATAGCCTAGGGCTTATGCTAGTATAGATACTATAGTTCCCAAAAAATTGAGTCACAACATTCTAAATTTCTTAAGAAACTAAATCTACTCTAATATTAAGAAGCTATTGGGGATGTGTATCTTGTAAATATGTTCATACTTATGAAACATGAATGTAAAGAAACCGTGAAACCTAAATGTACGTATAACTCTTTTTTTTATTCTTTACCCATTTTCACATTCTTAATTTATATTTATAAGTGAGAAATTAACATTAATATACACAAATTGTAATTTCACTTATTATGTAACTTCTTCTACTTAGCTATCATTCATTCATGTATGTTTATAAATGAAAATAAGCTATCAAAAATAGAACATTAATTAGGAGCAAAATGCCATAATAAAATTATTTCCCACTGCATTTATACTTAAAAATTATTTATTTTGAAAATAAAAAACCTTCCTTACCTCTAAATTATCTTTCAAGATAGATCTTTGCAACATATTTACTTGAGGATGTCTTATCGTTATATTATTTATATTTTATTTATTTTTTAAAATATTTTCAACATATTAATTAGCAATTTAATATGATAATCACATTTTGCTTCAAAAGAGTAAATCTTTTTATTAGGATATTATATTCAAATTTCTGAATAGGGATTGATATGTTGGTCATCTCATATATATTCGGTGATTAAATGAATAGGGATTGATATGTTATTCATCTCATATATATTTGGTTATTTTAATCATGGAAAGCTAAAAAGTAAAAAGTGAACTAAAAACGGGGTTGACGATAAAATATATAAATAAACTTAAATTATGTGAAAATATATCTTATGCTATATAAACTTAATTTTGTTGAACTAAGAACAACTCCAAAAAAATGGAAAAACTAGTAGAGCAAATAGTTACATATGCATACACACTATGATATTATTGGTATACACGAATGGGGTGAGAATGAAATGGCCATTTCTAAGTTTATTCATAAACATATGCTTGGTACTACAAAAAAAAAGGGTGGGGGGGGGGGGGTATTAGTGACCGCTCAATCGGTCACTAACAGGTTTATTGACCAATTTAGTGACCGATAGGGTCGGTCCCAAAAACTCTCATCACTTTTTTGTATCCATCACTAATTCGGTCACTAATTAGTGACCAACAGTTGCGGTCACTAATTATTTAAAAAAAAAATTAAAAATTTGTGTATGTTATTAGGAGTGACTGCATATTTCAGTCACTAATTTTAATGGGCCAAAAAGTTTTAAATTGGACTATGCGGTCACTAATTTTAATGGGTCAAAAGATTTTATTTTGGACTTTGCATCCTCTTAGAATCGAACTCAAGATCTTCATTTTGTTCAAATGAGTAACTAGACACTACACCACATGCATTTTCCTACATTTATCCCAACAATATAATATATATATATATACATATATAATATTTACAAATCAAAAGATAATTATAATATTCTTATGTATGAGTTACTATTCTTTTGCATTTTAAAATTTTACAAAAATAGCAATTATTTATTTAATATTTGTGCAATATTTCTTCAATGTAATAACGTACAATATCTATTATTTATAACTATTGCATTTAAATTTTAGGTATATTTTCTCATAATATATTATAAACACATTAAAAAATAGTATATACATACTAATATGTATAGTAATAAATAGTTTACAAATATATATGGTAATACATATATATATACTAATAAATACAAATTAATATATAATATTATTAATTATATTATAAGTATTTATTTACTCATAATACATGTATATAATATATATATATATAAATATTGATTTTCCATCAAGAGCTTCTACTTCTCAAATTAGAGAAATGTCTTCAAATGAATCTGAGAATCAACATAATAAAGTTAATGAATTAAGAATTCCTAGAAATAATATTGTTAAAGGAATTTATAATGATCAAGAACTGGAAATAACCGAGTCTGAAATAAATTTTTCTATTTAATGGATTACAGCTCAAAATTTGATTTTAGTCCTGGATCTCCAGCCATGCAACTCATTCAAAAACAATTTAATTTACACAAATGGGAGCCATTTAGAAAACGGTTTTTTGAAAATTTTAATGGAGAAGATAAATTAAAATTCCAAAATGAATTTTATTCTTTTGCTTCAAAAGAAAATAAAACAATTCCATTTGTACCTTGGTTTATAACCAGTTATGTTGAAAATTATATTTCAGTTTTGGAAAAAAATTATAAATTGAGTAGTGGACAAGTTTTAACAGCTATTTATCCACCTCAACAACCTTTTCAAATATATAATAATGGAGAAATAATATATTTTTCTGCATTTCAAAAACTTTTTGAAAATGAAACTCTTCAAATTACTATTGCTACTATTAATAATTAAGTTAAACGACAAAATTATGCTAATTTGCATCTTAATGTTTAGGGAGAACAAATTACATCTCTTTATCATAGAGTTGGAAGTTTATACTCACTTGTTAATCAAGTTAAAAATTTGATTAATGTTGCTAACCTTAATAAAGGACAACCCAAACCTTTAGAGGTTATTGCTACCCCTAGTATCCAACATCATCCTGAAATTCATAATTTCAAATTAAAATCTGTTAATAAATTAGAAAAGATCCTTGATAATAAGTTTAAAGGATTGAAACTTAATACTCTTAATAAAGAGTTTGAAGATGGTATGAGTAATACAGATAGTTATAAAAAAATATATTAAAGATAAGATTAATAAAATTGAAAAGTATGCTGACAGACCTATTATGAGGATGTAATATTATCCTAGACCTACGCCTGAAGATGTTCTTCATGAAGAACAAGAATATATTGTTAATAATAGTTATAATGGTAAAAACATTTATGAATTGAATTTAGATGGTTATACTGAAAGACAGACTTAAAAGGAGATTCAACATTCAAATAAAATGTTCATTTGGTGTGAATTAGAATTTATTTGAATGACATATCATCAGATGAAATGAAGATTCTAAATAAAATTCAAATTCATATGCCAACTTGCATGCTAGTTGGCGGCACCCTTTGAGGAAAGTGTGATTCCAACTTGGCATCACACCATCCTCACTCTATATATAGATATAGAGAGGGGCGGTCAAGCATATATGCTTGCATTACATTCCATGTGACTTTAGATCTAAGAAGGAAGTTTATCAGCATATAATTTAATCATGATTAAATTGATTATTTTTATATTAATATTTAGAAGGATTTTTTTTTCTCCAAATAATCATAACTAATTCTTCAACTACCTCTATGAGACTCGAACATGTAATCGACCTGTTTCAATTCATTATATAAGTAGGGCTAGTTTACTTCGGGCATTATTTGATCATCCTCTTCCTCCGAATCAATGCAACAGCTTGACCCCTTTTCACTTACCAAACCATACTTGTCACGGAAACTCTCTTGATCATCTTCTGGAACATGTAACAATAGGGAATCTACCGTCAGTTTCCTCCTGTTTCCGTTTTAAGTAAATGTAGCACTATGTTTCGCAAATTATTTTAGTGGTTAAATTAGTTCATCTTTTGTTGAAAATTTCTCACGCCTATTTAAAATCTTTTATGCGTATCTTTCTCGTTGTTGAATTGAATAATCTCATTAAGGCAAAATGGACTAAATGGGATCCTTGTTGATCAAATGGGGCTCTGAAAAACAATCCAAACTATTACTTTCCTCACACACCTCAAAGGAAACAGATTGCATGGGCCTTACTTGATTATTACTCCTCTCTCCTCTCTCAAATTGGATGGGTGAAATATAAAGGCATCTGAATTTTACCTTCTTATGATAACTCAAGGTACTCTTTTCTCACATAACATTTGAATGTAATATAAATCACTATTTGGTTGCAATTTGTTAGGTTTGTCCCTTGGTGTATGCAATCATTTACTGTGGTAATAAGAAATAAAGAGATGAAATTATAAGAAAGGACATACCCTGGACAGCAGGTCCATATTTCCTATTGTCACTACTTCTTATGAAGTTGCACTAAGTGATGCAAAACAACAATTGAAGCACTACAGCTGGAAATACCAGGTTGTTGATGAGGTATGTACAACTTGTGTATTTATCATTTTGTTCATGAATTTGGCATAATTGCCTGAAGTTTAGAAGTTAATCATTTATTACTGTTGCTTTAATTAAAGATATAATACTTCTCGAAGGGATACAGGTTGAAGAACTTGAAATGTAAATTGTGAAGGAACAAAAGTAATATATGTTGAAAACACACTTCTCTTAATTAGCATGTCTCTGCAGAACAACTTAGTTGAGCACTCTGTAAACAACTTAGCTGAGCACTGGTCACATTTGAACTTCATTCTTCTTGATAATTTTTTCATCCCATGAAGTGTTTGAGTCGTGGTAATGGAGTTCTAATTATTAAATACTTAGTGATTAATAATACTCCATTAAAATGTCTGCTTCTCATAAACATGTTAAGCTATTGCGATGAAATTGTTTTGTTCTTTATTGAATTACTCATTTAGTTATGAAGCATTGTTTTCTATTTTCTACCATTATATGCTTCAAGAAATTTAGGATTGGGCAACTTTGAGTAGTTAAAAATTTTCAGCTTGTGTATTGTAGATAATTCTATGTTCAAATGCATACTTTCATTTCAATTTTTTTGCTAACTGTAGATTGATATGCTTTATCAATTTTGATAAGTACATTAGTTCTGAAAATTTTGATGTTAAAGCAAGTAAGATTGTATACCTATTTGATTTGTGGTATTTAATATCAGTCCCACTATTTTATCTTTGATTTATTTATTATTATGTAAGATCCTATCTTCTGTTTTTTCTATTTACTTTATACTTCATTTCACCAAGTGTTTTGTATTGGCTATTTGTTTTTCATGCAGATCCAAATTCATGAGGTGAAGAGAGAAAGGTTTTTAACTTTGAATATTTACGCACTCGCAAAGAATTAGATAACTGTTTCTTTTTCTTTAAGTTTTATGATTATAGGTATGATTGCAATACAAGTATACCATGTATGGCTTAAACAGGATACTATATGTACAATTTTGAGCTACGATTCTATATTACATGCACAGATATTTTGTTTCTGTTTAACGATAATTTTATATATCTCTGATTCTTTAATTTTCTTTTATCTCACAAAAATTTGTGAAGATAAATATTCACAATTTTCTTATGTTAAGATAAATGTTTACAATTTTCTTACAAAATCATTTAATAGGATTGCACATCCAAAAATAAACTCTACATGAAAAATTATCATACTATATTTTTCTATACATGTCTAAAATTTCAAAAAATACCACAGCACAATTCATTTTTGGTTATGATCCTGCCACAGCTGTGGATTTGGGTTGGACAATATTGATTTCTACTAAAAATTGTATGCACATGAAAATATGTAGTGTGCTGAACATTTGATAATTGCTAGTTTCCTGCTCAATTATCTCAGACTCAATATTGCTTTTGTTTTTTCCAAGTTGCTGCTCATAATGCAAAGTACTTATTGCTTTTAGATGCATTTTTACTTTGATGTTTCAAACTTTGAAATGCTACAAATATTTTAATCTTGTCTGGGATTTGCTAGCATGCTTCCTGTATGAAATGAAGTTTGCAAGAATCTTGTTGGAAGCTCTCTGCGTTCAGAATTTAGGCTGTAGTATAGAAGCCAAAAATTGATGTGGAGAGCTACTGAGAAGGTTGTACATAATTTCAAGGTTGACTGTGCAATTTAGAAAAAGTGCATTAGATTGTAAAGTCCTAGAAGTGATTTTTTTGCTGCATAATTCTTTGCTGAAAACTGTGGTTGGTTTAGTCGGAATTTTCATCACATTTTGGGGCTTAGGTTTATGCATTTCTTAGGTTGATTGCAGTAGTAAATTTGTTCATTTGTTGTAGTCAACTTGGCTGCAGCACATCTTGGAACAGGTGCTTGATCAGAGCTTTGATGGGGATAGATATGCTATCTGATCAGAATTTGGAAAGCTTCAATTGGTATAGAGAAACAGTTTGAGCTACTGTCTTTGGCTTGAAATCCAAAGATACTTTATGCATGCAACGTACATGGTTGATTTCGTGGTGCATCTGCTGTTTGCAACTTAAAGGAGGAATTTTGGTGCAATTATTGATCACAATCTTGCAGTAGTTGTGGAGCCTTGTTGGAATTTCAATTGCTGAAATTTGCTAGAATGAAGACTTGAAATTAGAAAATTGCATATCCAACCACCATTCGCGTTGGCTCTTTTATTTCAATTTAGGGGGCTCTTTGATTTTGCCAAATTGCTCACTTAGTGGCTGTTTTTATATCTCAAGTTGATGGAAGTTTTTGGGCCTCCTATAATCTTTTTGATTGTGTGCATAATTTAGATTTAATTTTGCCTTTGCTCTTAGACATGTTGTAAGGAAAGCAAGTACTTATCTATTTTGTAACTTAAAACACTCTTGTATTGCAACAACTCATTTGATCTCTAATCTACAAGTTGGAGTCATTGCCTTAACTTTCTGTCTATAGATGGCTTTTCTTTATTAAAAAAAAAAAAGAAGAAGAAAAGAACTTGTAATAGCAAGTTGCCATGGAAAGTTAGTAAACTATTTTGTTTCACACCATGTTCCTTGACATCTGAAAAGGATTTTGGTAATTCTATAAAGGATAATTCTAGCATTTGTGCTGATTTGGGAGATTAAAATCAACCCAGTTCTAAAAAGCTCTTATCTTTTTATTGATCATTATGGAGTTAATATGCAATTTAATGTTACCTTTAATAACATTTATAGTTATCTAAAGTTATTGTATTATATATTTTTTTCATGTTTAAAATTCTAAAAAATATCACTAATAAAAATAAATTTATTTATTGAATGAAACGGGCATGACACCACGCGGCCTGGAGTTGGAAGGAAGAAGATGCAATCATGTAAACACAATTTCTCAGGGAGTAGGATACACGAATCGGATCGGGTTGGCCTGAAATAGGCCCAACTATGTGCTCAAATAATTAAAATCAAAGGATGGAGATTAGGTGTAGTGGCAAGTGGCTGATCAAGCCCATTAGAATTAGGCTCATTTGTATCCAGCCCATTATGGTCAGCTCTTTTGAAATAAGAATAGTCTAAAGTCAGGAACAGATTCGGAACTGAAATTGTGGGAGGCGCAAAAATTATCAAATATAAATTTTATAATACACGAATTCAAAATACTTGTTGTTATGGAAGTCGAGCACGATGCTCTTTCATATCATAATATTCATTAATGATCGAATCAATGTCAAAATTTTTAATAATATCTTTCATAATATAAGTAAATAATGAATAAGCTGAAAAATCATTTTTCAGCTAATTTCTAAAGTCTATTTTACAACAATCTTTCAGCTAATTTCGAAAATTCTATTTTTGAAAATATGTTCTCAAACAAATAAAATAAAAGTGTCCTAGTGGGTCTAAGCCTAATCTAATTGTAAATTATTTGATTGTAAATATGGGCTTAAAACTTTACTTTGAATTTTACAAAACTAAAATAGGATAAGAATTAATAAAAATTATTACTAAAATTTTAAATATATGGAAACTAGAAATTATTACAAAAATTAAAAAATACATATAAATATTGGGGAGATTGTTACTAAAATTTAAAAATATATAAAAATATTAGAAAAAAATATATATATATATATACAAATTGATGGTTTGGGGGTTTGTGGGGGCATTATACATCATAAAGATATAATCAAATATTAGAACCTAAAATAAGGCGCTCTCGTGTCACACTAAATATTTCAAATATGATTTGTGCTTATGATTCCATAAATTCGGTTAAAATTTTCTTTTAAAAACATTGTTGTTGTCTCTTAATAATTGATATTATCTTTTGTTCTACTTTATGAACTATATATTATTAATTATATATAAATTGACATTGTTGTTATACAGTTCTACATATTATATATAAGTAAATGTAAAATCTATTTACATTTGTGAATAAGTCCCTAGCAAAAAAGGCTACATGCAAGGTGGATATATAGCACAAGATTTGAAAGCAATGCCAACAGAAATATGGTCACGAGTTGTGCATGTTATTGGATTTCGACCATGTAAAAATCTGTTAATGAATTAGAAAAGATCCTTGATAATAAGTTTAAAGGATTGAAACTTAATACTCTTAATAAAGAGTTTGAAGATGGTATGAGTAATATAGATAGTTATAAAAAATATATTAAAGATGAGATTAATAAAATTGAAAAGTATGCTGATAGACCTACTATGAGGATGTATTATTATCCTAGACCTACGCTTCAAAATGTTCTTCATGAAGAACAAGAATATATTGTTAACAATAGTTATAATGGTAAAAACATTTATGAATGGAATTTAGATGGTTATACTGAAAGACATACTTATAAGGAGATTCAACATAATAAAGTTAATGATGATATTTCTCTAATTTGAGAAGTAGAAGCTCTTGATGGAAAATCAATATCATCAAAAGGTGAAATATGAGAATAAAAAGATGTATTAGAATGAGATCTAGAAATTCTAGATCTAGATGAAGGTTTTATTAATCTTTTGTTTTCTTCAAACTGTATTTGAACAATACCATCAGTAGATTGTATAATATTAGTAATATTAGAATTGGTTATTGGTTGTGGATTCACAACTTGTTCCATAATCCAATTTTCAGGAAAAACAATTTCTTCCCATTTTATAGCTCTTCTAGTAGTAATATTAGATCTACTAAAATTGGCTTCTATAAGAATTGTTTCATTTATAGGTTTATTAACTTTTTTACACTGTGGATTAAGTGTGTGAAGTGGTTTAAAATAAATCCTATAACAGATACATGTAACCTCTGTTCCTGGCATATAAGTATAACAATGCATTTTGACATTTAAAGTAAGAGCATCGAGTATATTAACATTAGATAAAGATAATTGCAAATTAGGATAAACATCAAAATAAACAAGGCCATGAGCCAAACTAGATTGTATAATACCCATCAAAGATCTTTTCCAATTAATATTTCTACTGTCTCTTAAAGCAGTTATAAAGCTTTCAGGTAGATTTTCCAAAGTTAAAGGTTTAAATGCAATTTGCACAAGACCAATATGAATAAATTTATAATTTTCTTTATAATGATCTATATCATATATATTCAACAATTTCAAAGTTTTTTCATTTCCATCTAATATAATGGATTCTTCTATAGTTTTAACTACTAGTTTTAAACCAAGTTTTTCAAAAGTACCTAATCTGTATATAACTTTAGGTTCTACTCTAGGAATAGTCCATTTATTAAGCAGATCTATATTATGAGGAATATCATATTCTTCATTGATACTGTTTTTAACAGTATCTCTCTTCCTTATTATATTCATAAGGAAAAGTTTGTGTCGGACTTCCATAGATCTATAGACAATCAAGCACCATGGCTCCGATACCATTCAGGGAAAGATCGGGAAATGTGTCGAAATTTAAGGATCTAAGGGCCAGCCATGAAAGGCGGTAGTGTAGGTAGAACCAGCCATAAAGGCGGTATTTTGCTCATGATCTCTAACTGCCTAGTTCCAATTACATATCAAGTTAGGCCCAACAACGCCCTAAACGCCTTCCACACGACTTCAGCGGACAAACCAGGGCACACCCCAAGATCCATAATTAAAATTGCCTGTTAAGATCCCGAAACCCCCTTATCCTCCTATTCTTCCTAACATTTCAAGATACTTATCCTTATAGCATGAGAAACATCATGCTTAACTAGTGTAAAGAAATATGTAGCCCAACATAGAGTTAAATTAGCCTGCCATTCAAGCTAATATATAAACATAATTAAAGAAATATAAATTCAAAACAAAAATTTAAATATATCTAGGAAAACTTTGAAGAATTTCAGTCTTCAGTTAATTTTGGATATAAAAGATGAAAATTTACAATAGAGGTTTTTACAAAGGAAGAAGAGGAGTGCTAAGTGGCTTCTCCATTAAAATTTTCAAAAGACCATTTTCTAAATGGCTCCCATTTGGGTAAATTAAATTTTTTTTGCATGAGTTGCCTGGCTGGAGATCCAGGACTAAAATTAATTTTTGAGCTAAAATCCATTAAATAGGAAAATTCATTTCAGACTCAGTTATTTTCGATTCTTGATTATTGTAAATTCCTTTGACAATATTATTTTTAGGAATTCTTAATCCATTAACTTTATTATGTTGAATCTCATATTCATTTGAAGAATAGGAGGATGTTTGGAACATGTTAATGTTATAAATTCCTTTAACAATATTATTTTTAGGAATTCTTAATTCATTAACTTTATTGTGTTGAATCTCATATTCATTTGAAGACATTTCTCTAATTTGAGAAGTAGAAGCTCTTGATGGAAAATCAATATCATCAAAAGGTGAAATATGAGAATAAAAAGATGTATTAGAATGAGATCTAGAAATTCTAGATCTAGATAGAATATATAGATCTATGAAAGTCCAACACAGATTTTTCCTTATGAATATAATAAGGAAGAGAGCACTGTTAAAAACAGTATCAATGAGGAATATGATATTCCTCATAATATAGATCTGCTTAACAAATGGACTATTCTTAGAGTAGAACCTAAAATTATATACAAACTAGGTACTTTTGAAAAACTTAGTTTAAAACAAGTAGTTAAAACAACAGAAGAATCCATTATATTAGATGGAAATGAAAAAACTTTGAAATTGTTGAATAGATCTGATATAGATCATTATAAAGAAAATTATAAATTTATTCATATTGGTCTTGTGCAAATTGTGTAACACCCCTATTATTTTTTTTATGTTAATAATTATTTGGAGAATTATGTTAATTATTATTTTATTTATTCTTGATTATAAACTCTTATTTAATTTAATTAGTTATAAAGTTTGGGGGTTAGAATTACAATTTTTAAGGATTAAATTGAAACATTTTCTTAACTTAAGGGGTTTGCATGGAAGAAACATAGACAACGGGGGCTTGGGAACAATTTTCAGAATTTCAAGGACTCAATTGAGGAGTGCCCAATATTTTGAGGACTAAATTGCAAAAATAAAAAATTGGATTTAAAACAAAATGGGCAGCACGATTTCTTCTTCATTTTCCTTTCTTCCACTTCTTTGAAGAAATAAAAGATTAATAGAACCTTCATCTAGATCTAGAATTTCTAGATCTCATTCTAATACATCTTTTTATTCTCATATTTCACCTTTTGATGATATTGATTTTCCATCAAGAGCTTCTACTTCTCAAATTAGAGAAATATCTTCAAATGAATCTGAGATTCAACATAATAAAGTTAATTCATTAACTTTATTATGTTGAATCTCTTTATAAATTTGTCTTTCAGTATAACCATCTAAATTCCATTCATAAATGCTTTTACCATTATAACTATTATTAACAATATATTCTTGTTCTTCAAGAAGAACATCTTGAAGCGTAGGTCTAGGATAATAATACATCCTCATAGTAGGTCTATCAACATACTTTTCAATTTTATTAATCTCATCTTTAATATATTTTTTATAACTATCTATATTACTCATACCATCTTCAAACTCTTTATTAAGAGTATTAAGTTTCAATCCTTTAAACTTATTATCAAGGATCTTTTCTAATTCATTAACAGATTTTTACATGGTCGAAATCCAATAACATGCACAACTCGTGACCATATTTCTGTTGGCATTGCTTTCAAATCTTAATTATGGAACAAGTTGTGAGTCCACAACCAATAACCAATTCTAATATTAATAATATTATACAATCTACTGATGGTACTGTTCAAATACAATTTGAAGAAAATAAAAGATTAATAGAACCTTCATCTAGATCCAAAATTTCTAGATCTCATTCTAATACATCTTTTTATTCTCATATTCGACCTTTTGATGATATTGATTTTCCATCAAAAGCTTCTACTTCTCAAATTAGAGAAATGTCTTCAAATGAATATGAGAATCAACATAATAAAGTTAATGAGTTAAGAATTCCTAGAAATAATATTGTTAAAGGAATTTATAATAATCAAGAACTGGAAATAACCGAGTCTGAAATGAATTTTTCTATTTAATGGATTACAGCTCAAAATTTGATTTTAGTCCTGGATCTCCAGCCAAGCAACTCATTCAAAAACAATTTAATTTACACAAATGGGAGCCATTTAGAAAACGGTTTTTTGAAAATTTTAATGGAGAAGATAAATTAAAATTCCAAAATGAATTTTATTCTTTTGCTTCAAAAGAAAATAAAATAATTCCATTTGTACCTTGGTTTATAACCAGTTATGTTGAAAATTATATTTCAGTTTTGGAAAGAAATTATAAATCGAGTAGTGGACAAGTTTTAACAGCTATTTATCCACCTCAACAACCTTTTCAAATATATAATAATGGAGAAATAATATATTTTTCTGCATTTCAAAAACTTTTTGAAAATGAAACTCTTCAAATTACTATTGCTACTATTAATAATTAAGTTAAACGACAAAATTATGCTAATTTGCATCTTAATGTTTAGGGAGAACAAATTACATCTCTTTATCATAGAGTTGGAAGTTTATACTCACTTGTTAATCAAGTTAAAAATTTGATTAATGTTGCTAACCTTAATAAAGGACAACCCAAACCTTCAGAGGTTATTGCTACCCCTAGTATCCAACCTCATCCTGAAATTCATAATTTCAAATTAAAATCTGTTAATAAATTAGAAAAGATCCTTGATAATAAGTTTAAAGGATTGAAACTTAATACTCTTAATAAAGAGTTTGAAGATGGTATGAGTAATACAGATAGTTATAAAAAAATATATTAAAGATAAGATTAATAAAATTGAAAAGTATGCTGATAGACCTACTATGAGGATGTAATATTATCCTAGACCTACGCCTGAAGATGTTCTTCATGAAGAACAAGAATATATTGTTAATAATAGTTATAATGGTAAAAACATTTATGAATTGAATTTAGATGGTTATACTGAAAGACAGACTTATAATACGAAAATCGAATCGAATGCTTATGTATAGCACTATTTCTAAAAATAATGGTAATAGTGATAAAGCTGTAGCTAATATGATTGTTGCAGGTTTTACTGGCCAACTAAAGGGTTGGTGGGATAATTATCTTACTACTTCTGATAGAACTGAAATTCTTAATACTGTTAAAAATGAAACATGTCATAATATTGAAAATGTTGTTTATACACGTATTATTAATATAATAGAACATTTTACTGGTAGATGGTCTGATAATAGTGAAAATATCAGAACTTTACTAAATGGTTTGAAATGTCCTACACTCACTTCATTTATGTGGTATAAGGATACATTTTTATCTAGAGTTTGGAACTCCCTGAGTCTAATAGTACTCATTAGAAATCAAAATTTATTGATGGGTTACCTTCTTTATTCGCTGAAGGAGTCAGAAAAAAACTTAGGAAAGCAGGTACTCGGATTGAGTATGAAAATTATACTTATGGTAAACTTATAGGGACATGTATTCAAGAAGGTTTATCCTTGTGTAATGAGATTAAATTAAATCAACAGATTAAACACCATAATATTACAGAAAAAATACAATTAGGTCAATTATGTGGTCAATGGTATGGAACAACCTTCCATTAGTAAGCCTCATAGGCAGAAAAAAGATAAGCTCTCTTTTAATAAAAGAAAAGAGAAGAGAAGAGAAAAAAAGAGAAAAAAGAAAGAAAGAGAGAATAGAAAAGAAAAAATCAAGAGCCTGTTTTAAATGTGGTAAAATAGGTCATTATACTAATAAGTGTAAAATGAAGAAAAAGATTAATAATTTTAATGTTGATGAAGAGTTAAAAGAAACTCTTTCTAAATTACTTTTAAATTCTGATTCTGATATTTCTGATAACTCAGATAATAATTCTGAGAAATCTTTAGTTTCTGATGATTTAAAACCTTTAAAAATGAGAATTATATTTCTGAAGAAAAATGTTGTGATCCTTGTCAACAACATAATTCTTGCATTAAACAACAAAGTAATAATGAAGAATTTTATAAAATTCTTGCTAAATTTAAAATTTTAAATGTTAATGTTTTAAATAGTGAAAATCTTATGGAACTTTTGAAATTTATAAAAGATCCAGAAATTGGATCTAAAATTATTGATCAAATGAAAAATACTCCTAGTACTTCTTCTTTTAATAGTTTTGATGAAAATCAAAAGGTTTATACTTCACCAGAACCTTATTCTATCGCAGAGGTTCAAAATTTTTTGAAACAAAGACAAAAGATTGAAACTCCTACTACAGTTAATGATTTGTCTGTAGAGATTAATAATTTAAAAAATGAGATTTATAGTCTTAAACAAGAAAATAAAATTCTTGATGAAAGAATTTCTATTTTAGGAAATAACAATAAAATTATGAGCTTTCATAATAAAGATTTTGATGAAATAATAAAATTTCTTCTAGTGATAATTTTCTTTCTACATTAGAGCTAATTACATCTTAAAAATGGCATGTGAAAATTACTTTGCTTATTGATAATAGATTTAAAAAAGAATTAACTGCTTTAGTTGATAGTGGAGCAGATTTGAATTGTATACAGGAAGGAATAATCCCTACCAGGTATTTTCATAAAACTACTTATACTCTCAGTTCTGCTAATGGTCAGAAGTTAGATATTCAATATAAAATACCAAAAGCATATATTTGCAAAAATAATACTTGTATTCCTACAACTTTTTTACTTATAAAAAATATTATAAACCAAGTTATACTTGGTACTCCGTTTTTAAAGAAAATATTTCCTATAAAAAATATTGATGAAAAAGGTTTTAAAGGAACTTTTGAAGGAAAAGAAATAACTTTTCAGTTTATAACTGAACCCTTTACTAGAGTTCTTCATCAAATTCAGGATTTGCTTATAGCAAAAAATCATCAAATAAATTTTCTTAAAGAAGAAATTAATATTTTAACAATTGAAGAAAAACTTCAAAATCCTAAACTACAGAATAAAATCGAAGTGATAATTAATCAATTTTCTTTAATAATCTATAATGTTCATCCAAATGCTTTTTGGAATAGAAAGAAGCCACTTAGCACTCTTCTTACTTTGTAAACACCTCTATTGTAAATTTTCATCTTTTGTATCCAAAATTAATTGAAGACTGAAATTCTTCAAAGTTTTCCCAGGTATATTTAAATTTTTGTTTTGAATTTATATTTCTTTAATTTTGTTTATATATTAGCTTGAATGGCAAGCTAATTTAACTCTGTGTTGGGCTACATATTTCTTTACTCTAGTCAAGCATGATGTTTCTCATGCTAGGATAAGTATCTGGAAATGTTAGGAAGAATAGGAGGATAAGGGGGTTTCGGGATCTTAACAGACAGTTTTAATTATGGATCTTGGGGTATGCCCTGGTTTGCCCGCTGAAGCCGTGTGGAAGGCATTTAGGGCGTTGTTGGGCATAACTTGATATGTAATTAGAACTAGACAGTTAGAGATCCTAAGTAAAATACTGCATTTATGGCTGGTTCTACCTACATTGCCGCCTTTCATGGCTGGCCCTTAGATCCTTGTGTAAGAATATTATTCTTATTTATTTCTTGTGCATCTATATATACATTAATAAATTAATATTCAATTATATGGATGTGATATAGAAATATTTAGTGGTTATATATTTATATATGTACGTATATTTTTATATTTTTCAGATATACATATTATTATCATAAACTTATATATATATATATGTATATTTATAACAAATACAATATTTTATTATTTATATAGGTGTCACATAAATTGTATGCTTTTATATTACAAGAATATGCAAAAGATAAAACTTTATATATGTGATCGTTTATTGATGGAAAAATGCGGTTACTAATTAGCAGTAATTGCATCAATGACTGAATGAAATTTTGGTCATAAATTAATGATTGAAAAATAATGTAGTCATTAATTAGTCACCGAATTAATGACTGTTTTATATAGTCACTAATATTAGTGACCAAAAAAAGAGTTCAGTCACTAATTAGTGACCGCTTTGCATGTGTGATCACTAATATTAGTAACTGAAAAAAGAGTTAGGTCACTAATTAGTAACCCAATTAGGGACCGCTTTTCTGTGGTCACTAATTCAGTCACTAACAGGTCACTAATTTTTTTTAAATATTTTATTTAAATTGGTGACTAATTGGTCATTAAGCGATCACTAATCAATCACTGATTGGTGACCGCTCAATCGATCCCCCATAATTTTAGCTATTCCCATTCTATTCGAATTGAACTTATTTTTGTATTTAATAAAATTACCCTATAATATTTAATAAAAGAATTCTACATCACAAAAATCCTCGTGTATATCTTCTTGATCGTATCATCTTCTCTATAGGGATTTAGCCCATAATCTTCAAATTTCAATTAAAGAAATATTAATCAGATATCGCATCTCTTTCATTTTAACCTAAACAAACTTAATTTTATTTCTCAAAATATAAATAAATCATAATCTTTGACATACATTTTTATAAAACAAGATATTGTATAAAAAAACATATGCATAGAATTATAAGATATAAACAATTTATCAATAAAATATTTTATTTTAATAATTTTATACAAAAGAATAATATTTAAGAAGTACTTTCATTGCATTCCTACCTATCACTGTTAAATATCAATTATGATATTGAAATTAAGTAAGAAACGACAATTTCATTTCTTTTCTTTCCTTATTATATCAAGAATAGAATAATTTATACTAACATAATTCTTTTTTATATTCATTCAGTCTTAAAGCCAATCCGAAGGGCTCATTGTTAAATTCCTTTGTCATTTCTCATTTCTTATCATACCTAATTCGGTTTCTACATACCAGTTACCCACTTTGGATTCTCAATTCCATTTTGTGTTTCATCTCCTATTCTAACATGATGTATATATGCCAAGTGTATGTGATTCTTAATCAATTATTTTTATAAAAAAATATTTAATATATGGATCATATATCCATAAAATGGAATACAAAATAAACCATAAATTGGAATAAGGGATTAAAACTGCCATTGACCACTTAAGGATTTATTATTAAAATTCAAATATTGAGTATCGTACTTGATATGGGGGAGTGGATTGAGCCCAATAGACCCAATAGTAGTCGACCAAGCCCAAGAATGCATTGGCCCAGTTAGCTAGTGTAAGCAATCAACATCCCCTCAATCAATCAGAGAATGGTTGACTAGCCTAAATATGGTCGATAGGCCCTTGGCCAAAGAGGCCTCTGGTCCCTAGAGGTCCATCATTCGACCAGAGTATGGTTGTGAGACTCATAGTCAAGGAAACATCTTGACCATAAGAGGTCGATTGGAGAAACAGGAAGCATTTCCTCGCCACCAATCACTGTTACATTAAATGCAACTCAACCACCACTCTGCCACATTAAACATGCTGACAGGCGGTGTGCCTCCGTATTTAACAAGCATGCCTCCACTATACCACCAGCATGCCTCCGCATTAAATGTAAAGATCTCTTCCATATCCTAAAAGGAAGGGGGACGTGCCACTTGGAGAAGGGTTTCAGGTAGAGAAAGACCTAAAGGTCCTCAAACAAAGACAAGAGTCATCACTGAGTGAGCAAGGGCATCGTAGATAATTTAACCTCTCACAATAGACTATAAATACCCTATTACAATCCTTCACATTAGGGGTGTTCATTCGGTTAAAATCGATCGAACCGAACGGTTCGATCGATTAACCGAAATTTTTGATTTTTCAAAAGCTATAACCGAAAAAATTAGTTCGGTTTCGGTTACCGATTTTTTCAGTTTCGGTTTTACCGAAATCTAACCCAAAAAAAAAAAAAAGAAAAAAAAAAGGAAAAAAACACTTATTTTTTGTACCAAAAAATTGTGATAAAAGTTTGTTTGATAAAAAATTTGAATTGGGTTACTTATTCTTTTAGTACCCAAAAATTTATTTGATAAAAGTATATTGATAAAAAATATTTATTTTTAGGTGAAAATATTGAATTAGATTTTTATTTTTTTTGTATATTGAAAATATTTGTTTTGATAAAATTATAATTTATCTATTCAAAATAAATATATTTAAAATATTATCAATTTATGAAGATAAATATATGTTTTAATTATTTATGTTATAAAAATTTTAGTGCACACATATTTTGTGAAAAATACAATTATAACCTTATTAAATCATCATTTCTAAAGAATAATTTTGGAGTGTTGATAAAATTTGTATCCAAACTATCTTTTTTTATGTTGAATTCTCCAATTTCCTTCAAATTATATTGTCAATTTTTGTTGTTGGAATAATTAAAAGGACAAATTATATAAATGAACAAAAATAACTTCTATTTTTGACATAAAACAGTTTTTATTTTTATAATAATATAGATAAAATATTTATTGACCAGCAGATGCACAGGAATAGTCGAATAGGATTCAATCCATTATCATTTAGTTTGCAATTTAAATTGAAATTTTAATTTTACTTATCAACATACCCTATAATATATATATATAAGTTTAATAAATTAATTAAAAGAAAATTTTTAATTTTCTTTTTATATAACATTTTTTACTCTTTAAATCATAATTATCTATATTTTTATATGTAATGTATATTAGTTCGTATAATAAAAAAAAAAAAATTTGTGCAATTGTACCATTTGAGTATAGAAAAAATATCATTTTTTTCTCTTTATATCATAACTATTCATGTTTTTATATGTTTTTTTTATATCATATATTAATATCTATACTATTTATAAAACGTAGGATTTTTAATAACTATTTTGATATATTTAGTAATAAGATGATAAAATCAATTATATTTTATAAAATAAAGACAATATAGTTTTAGTTTCTCTTCAATTTTACTTCTTTTTTTCTCAATTATTTCACCTTATCAAAAAATTTCTTTTATTTATCCCAAAAACTTAAAAATACATTAATATTTACATTATTTAAAAAATTATATTTATTTATTTTAGACTTAAAAAATTTAATAAAAAATGTGAAGTAAAACTAAAACTAGTAGCACTTGAATAATAAAATTTTATATATAAAAAAAATGAAAAAAATGAAAAAAAAACCAAACTGAACCAAAAAAAATTGAAAAAATCAATTTATTTTTTATTTTTTATTTTTTTCAGTTTTGGGTTTGAGTTTGGGTTTGGTTTCGGTTAACCGAAAAAAAAATCAAACCGAACTGAAAATCATTTTTTTTAAATACAAAACCGAAAATCGAACTGAACCTAATTCAGTTCGGTTAGGTTTTTTTGATTTTCGGTCGGTTTTGGTTTTTTTTGGACACCCCTACTTCATATAGGTATGTTCACTATAATTTTGGCCATCACTCTGCCGCTCTAAATTCTGATCGATTATACTGACTTGAGCATTGGAGTGCCTCAGCCGAGAGTCTTCTCGACTAGCCTGTCATGTGTTGATTAGTTGCAAGACTTGACCCACTTCTATCCTAATACGAACCTCCAGTCCACTTTCTAGTCCACTACAGTGGGCCAGAGCTCAATCCATTTACCCTCAAATCTTTGCATCATTAATACTTATATGTGTGTAGGTAATATTACTGTCTCAATTAATCACTTAATATGCACACCACTAATACTTAAAACATTATTATTGTATTATTAGGTGCGACAACAGACTAAGATATGTTTTGTTTAGGGAAAAACATTTGTTTTGGGAGTTCTACAAAAACATTCAACATTATATTAGGCCAAATTTCTTTGTTGGTCCCTCATGTATGGTGTTCATCCCACTTTAGTCCCTCATTTTTTAAATGTATTATTGTAGTCCCTCATTTCTAAAACACATATCATCATCATCTCTACTTGCAAATTTTCATTAGTACTTAACGGAGTTCATCGAAATTTTAGTCAAACTAAAAGGACAATTTGGACTTTCTACTTGTTTATTTCCCTCCACACATTTGTTCCATTTTTGCTACTGAATTTGCATATAATGACATAAATGACCATGTAAAATTCTGACCCAAATTCCATGCGCACTTACTATCATTTGCAAAGTGCAATCAATGTAGCTTAATACTATTTAAGACAAATTTCGAATTGAAAGTGAACAAAAAAAAAATTGCCAAAACTTACTGTAAACTGGTGGAAACAGTCCCCCTTTTGCAAAACAACATTATTCCAATTTCAAAATTTTGTTGTGATCAAATCCACATTTTGTTATGAGAAATTAGTTTTGTCGTTGATTTTTTAATAGTATTCTCTTCTTATAAGAACTAATGAGTAAAATAGATGTTTTTCTACTTTTACCCTTATCTGAAGAATATTCTATCCATTTAGGTTAAGTCTTAATAAAATACTAATAAAAGTTTATAAGTAGAAATGATGGTGATATATATTTTAGAGATGAAAGACTATTATTTGAAAAATGAGAGAATAAAATAAGATGAATACTATACATAAGAGATCAACAAAGAGATTTGGCCAGTATATTATATCAATATACGATAATGATTTCCTGAAGTTGCACTTATTCTTACAATTTAATAATAAGCATCTAAGGGAGGATGAGAATTTTAGATCCTTGGAGGTAAGGTTACTGAGACCGACAAAACCTACGACATGTCTGTCTATATCTTCATCTCCCCACCGCCAACCACCGCCGCGCCTTCTCCAACCACCACCAAATTCCGCATCTTTCCGTCTCCTTTCACTAAATCCCTCTAAATCTAAAGTCTTTTGCCTTTCTGATATTTGACCAGAAAATTAAAATATTTATAAATTTTCCAAAATCCGTTCCATATGCCAACATCCAACCATCAAAACCGCCACCGCCGCCATGCACCGGCACAGTACCTTAGCAGGGGCCAGAGGAAGCTACTCCTCTTCTTCCTGAAATGCATAGTCATGGTTGCTGTAATATCCCTTTTCCTCTTCTTCCTGGGCTTCGCCGCTATTGTCCTCCTCCATTTCCTCTTCTTGTCCAACACCCTCTACCGCCGCTGCTCCCGCCTCTTCCACCCCAACAACGCCGCCCCATCCGTCGCTAAAAGATTGCCTCCTCTGCACGCCATTCTCCCAGTCGTCACGTATAGCGCCACAGCATTTCCTGGGAGATCTGATTGTGCAATTTGCTTGGATTGTTTTCAAGAAGGGGATGGGTGTAGGAAGCTTCCGGTTTGTAAGCACCTGTTTCACGCGAAATGTGTGGATATGTGGATAGGGAAAAAGCCCACTTGCCCCGTTTGTCGAACCCGGGTTGATTTGGATCTCTCTAGGCTGCCTGGTTCAAGAATTAGTGGTGATGATCGATGGAAGAGGCTTTGGGCTGTTGAATTTGAGGAGGGCACTTCTTATTGAAGTCTCGTGGCATTGAAATTATCCTTAGCCTTAGGCTGGTGAAGTTATCCGATGGTTTTCATGAAATTTTTGATATAATCAATTCCGTCTTCCATTTAATCTCAGTTTATTGTTAATAGGCTATGAAAGTAACAGTAGACAATCAGGGTTGTAACTGTTATGCAACTTAATTCTCCTTGGTAACACTATTCTTTTTATGTTGACTTGCTGCTTTATCCATTGGGATTGTGGAAAATGGTAATGCATTGATAAGCTCTTGAAGGATATGCTTTAACAACATTAGCCTGACCTCCCCTGCTTCTCAATTCCCTTCTTTCCTTCACAGGCATAGATCACGAAATGATTCTTCTAATCTTGAATCTACTCCAACACTGACAGAGCTTCGCATTTATTCTTGTTTAGGTTACTGTTGGTGAAGCTGAGTAGTCAGTCAAGCCACTCTATCATACGTCCTCGACTTTTTGGTGGTTCTGAAGATGTGCTTTTCCCCATGTTCAAGACATCCTCAACAGATTGTGTGCTTATAAACCGAGGTATAGAGTAATAGAGATTATATTTACCGCCTGATCCTGTTGTAAACTTTTGAAGAGCACATTATTGTCTAAGATGTAGAAGTTACCTTGTTTGGCAAAATGCATTTAGGTAAATTAAACATTGAAATATAAAGTTCAATTGTATAGGGCAATGTTCAATGGGCTTTATGCCTGGTCCAAAGATCTGCTAGTTGCCATGCTAGAAAAGTGTTTCCTCATACCATTGGTCCTTCAACAATGTATTTTAAATTCTTAAGAATTGTGAGCTTTAGAGACCATTGACTTTCTGATTAGATTACAATAATACCTTTAAAGACAGCAGTTGACTGAGGTTGATTTGTTTAAACAAATGTCAGTATTTACTTACAACAATATGCTTAAGAACTGTCTTCGTTTTAGTCTCTTTGAATTTTTGGTCTGCCAAGTGTTTATTGGGAGTTAATTGCGGTAATCATCTTGCATAGTTATATCGTTTTGCAGTTGTAATCCTAGAAGTTTTGGAAGTTCTGATGGCTGCTAGTTAAGAACAAGACAAGAATCTGCTATTTCATAAACATACCCAGCCTGCTGGTAGTTTCTTAAGTTTAACTAGTGGAATGGTGTAGCTTCTGCACTTGCACTAGCTCTTAAATATCTGTATATTCTATGCTAAAGTTTAAAGGCATTTTATTTGAAGGAAAATAATATTGCCTATTCAGTGGACCTATTACCATTAAATCATGAATAATTCCACTATGGATAGCAACTTTTTCCATCACTTGTACACTACAGATTGATACTGGCAACACTTGAGCACCTTGTGGAAATGGAAATGTATCTGTAGTAAATAATTTATAGCTGGATTAACATCTTGTGGTTATGGATTACCCAATATCTAGTCGAATGTAAAATGACACACACCGCATTAACGCCATGTCTAGGAGGCACAACTGGGTCGAAAAAACATGCTAACACAGACCTCTTTTTCTACTATTCTTTTCACTGAGAGCAATCATATAAAAATGGTCTCAATTTTCGAATTTAGTTAAGGTACTGCTCAAAGAAAAAGCCTATCCACTCACCAAAATGCCAGGCTGAAACTCTTCTAGTACCAATGTAATTAATTTATGGGCTACCAGCGTAAGAAGGTTTGAATGCGATCATATAAAGAAGTCTTCTAATGTCTGATTTTTTTGCCCCTAGTATCAGCTATGTCCTACAGAGGGAAGATCTTATTGCTGAAAGTTCTCTTTTCGACGATCAGGAGGACATGGAAAACAAGCTTCTATGTAATAGTTAGGTCTTGGACCTGGCTACCTCATGTTTGTTGTGCTGTTGACTACTCCTCTGCTGATGTATGCTAATCTGTCTACCATTTCACTGGCCATTTTGCTTGCAATTGTCGTATCTATATTTTATCTTTACTTGGTTGTGCTTGGGCCTTGCTCATTGTTTTTATCGGTAGAAGAAAGTTCTGGGATGAAGGTATAATAATCTTGGTGGGTTCCTACTAAGTCTAAGAGTATGGACTTTTATTGGGAGTTTATTACTCATTGAATGTATGGGCATTTGGTGAGGGGTTGACATGCTCTTGGGCTCTTCCACCTTAATAGTTAGCTTTTGTGACTCTCATGAGAGTCATGACGATTTGTATCAGACCAACCACTGCCCACTCGTTTGCAAGTGAGCGATGCAGATGATGACACTGGCATTAGAGCAATATTCATCCAAAGTTAGGTAAAGTTAGTACAAAGCCAGCTTGTGTAGGTACCATGCATGGCCGATTTTGGTCGATTCCTACTAAGAGTATGAGCTCCTAGTGGGAGTTTATACAACATTAAATTTTTGGACACTTGTGTGGTTTATATGGTTCTTGGGTTCTTCTATCTTAACCGCTAACCTTTGAAGTACGACTCTTGAGGATCATGACAGGATTCACAGATAAAAGCTGTAACAAGTAGCACTTGTTAAGGGCAAAAGGTTGCACGGCTCGAGTGCAACAATATAATGACATGCCTTAAATATTATCTTTGTTTGCATCTTTTTCGCTCTTGCTCTTTTAACCTTCAGCTCTACACATTGAACCTTTTCTTGTAACTGAAGCACACACTAGTTTTATTTTCTTGTCATCTTTGTATTGTTTCGTGAATTCAAGAGGAAACTGCTGGTATGTTTCAAAAGGTGCTGCTTTAATTTTCATATTACAAGTTAGAGTTGTTAAAAAGTTAAAACGGTCTGGGCTGGAGCGTTTCACTTCGAGACCGCTGGTCCCATGCATGTCCAGTTCGTTTGTTTGATCTATTGTGAATATTATATATATATATATATATATATATTTGTAATTATTCGGTTCCTGCAAACTGAGTGGCACAATATATTAATGCAAATGAGTGTTAATTTTTATTTTTTATTTTTAAGAACAAACATGAAACATTTTATTGACATGAACTGTCATGCCCAGATGCATGTGATTTGAGAATCAATGAGTTGACTGCAACCCATAATACATAGAATGCAGTCTGGATTTTCTATTTCATTTATATTTCATCTCTTGTTTCATTTAATGGATTCGTATTAAGCATATCAATTATTTTTTCATAAAAATAATTAATTTGAAATCAAATATATTAAGTATTTATTTATTGAATTGGAATAGAAATTATAATATAAAATGAAATAAAAAATTCAAATAGTGTAGAATGTGAATATAAATTAAATTTTGGTGCAAATGTCCAATTGTGCCGTGGGAAATACGTCTTCAACTACAGTTTGTACTTTATTAATATTTTGGGAGCTGGAGGCCTAACCACGACGAAACTACCAGTTCCGAGTGAAGAATGCTCCCGTCCCGTTGACCGTGTATACTTTTCCACAGAACAGAGCATATTATTTAGAGGTAGTCTCTAAAGCTCAATCCAAACCCCTGAAGGCGCCATGGAATTCTCTGAAGTCTTCGGTTTCTTGCAAATTCTAAATGAATCCATTAAACTTCTCCCCAGAAATTGGAAACTCATGGGATCAATCGCCATACTCTCCCTACTCCTCCCATCAATCCTTTTCTTGATATCCAGTTACTTCATCCAATTCCTGCTAGATAACATGGCTGCTTCTTTCAGCTCCAACTCCTCTCAAACTATGCCATTAACATATTTGGCACTTCTTCTTGCACTTGAAATTGCTTTCTTTCTCGCTTATTTCGTAATCATCCACTTATCTGGTATTGCAACAATATTACTATCAGCCACATCTTACACCGGCAAGAGTTTGTCATTTGAGGATTTCTTTTCCAGCATAAAGCAAAAATGGAGAAACCCACTAAGTACAAGCTTCCGTATATCAGGCCAACCAGGCCGGTATTTGGCGTTTGTCGGGATATTGACTGTTCTCCTAGTGATCCTTTATCCCAATCCTGTTACGTTTTCTATTGCAATTTTTCTCTGGATTATAGTTCTCGTTTACCAGCTCTACTCATCGGTTGTTTGGGCCTTGTCGATTGTGGTTTCAGTTGTGGAAGATAGTTTTCAGGGGAAAGAAGCGCTGGAAAGAGCCGCACGGCTTGTTAAAGGCCAGAGGCTGCATGGTTTTATGCTGAACTTGTTCTTCAACCTGCTGGTTTTGATTATTTGCCTTGTTTACTGGATGATTTTTGGTGATAAAGGGTCTCTTAATCTCACAATATATGGATTCTTTTTTGTCAACTTCTTACCGTTGGCAAGGATTTCCGTGGACATAGCGTACACGGTGTTATATTTCAAGTGTAAGGAGCACCATGGCGAAGAGATAGAAGTATTTGGAAGTCTCCAGTACACTAAACTTCCTACCACTGCCCTGGGAAGTGATATTCCCTAAGTTTGGCTTTAAATGAAAACCATATATATTGTTGTATCATTGCTCTTTTGATCAATTTGAGTTGAACTTTTGAGCTGTTTCTTGCAATTTAACTATCTTTTGTGAGTTATACTCTAAAACCTTATGTTTGGACCTTGAATTTTAATGTGGAAAATGCAAAGAAAAACTTCATCGCGCTTCAAATAATGTAATCACGTGCCTTAATATTTGCATATTTGCATTTTCCTTCACTTTTTCCTGATTGTTTTCTTTGATCTAAGCATATGCTAAATATCCCAGCTTTAATTTACTCTCCGGTTAAAACACAAGCTAATAGCTCGATTAGTCTATTATACATAAACAAAAAGTTGTAAAGATTGAATAATCAGCATCCTGATCAAGACTGCTTCTAACTTGATCACAATTATAAAATATCTAATATATAGGTAATAAGTCAATCTCACATCCTAATCAAAACTACTTAATTCTAACTTGACCACAATTATAAAATATCTAGTTTCTTCAACTGAACAATCCTTCAATAATTTGGGAAGTCAGCTTAAAATTCAGTCTACAAGTCTGTTGATTCCATTTTATTTTACCAACCGTATAGTCCTTTTTAATTAAGGCCTTTGAGACTTTTTTTTAGAGAAAACGGCATTTACGCAATTAACAAAAGACTATAGGCTTTATCTTTCTAACGACTTGTCAAATTCAAGAATATGCTAGGGCTTGAAATTTCACTATTCTTTGGCAAAATTATATTTTGTCTTATAACATAGATGGTTCAGCAAATTTAGTCCCTTGATTTATGAGAAATTAAGTTGATCACATCTGTATTCTGTACAATGTGGAAGCTGCAGACAAAAACCATTAAATTAGCTCCTTTAGCATTCAATTTCCATAAGGGAACCAGCTTCCACACTTGCATTGCTTGACACATATGAACATTAAAAGTTGCATTCCCTCAGCTGTCATAGTTAGTTTTGAGCATAGTTTGGGACCTGTTGTCACAAAAAACAATTCAAAAAGAATGATTAAAAGTTTTGTTATGTTTGTCCAAAACTGCGAGTTGTTTTAATTCATTTTCTGTTAGGATTTGACTTGGTTGTTTGGATACCAAGGGCCTATTTTCTATGTTTTGGCCATTTTTTAAAAAATATTTTGGAGAATGTGTCAAGTATTTCTTTTCGTTTTGGGAAAATATGAAAAATGATTTGAGAATAGGTTTGTTTGTTTCTTTATTTTCTGGAGAAAAACAAACTTTACTATAAATGTCAAATCAGTTGCTTTTTTATTAGGCTTGTAGGGTCAATGGTGAAAGTGATTTTTTTATGTAGTATATGTATTTATATTTATAGTTGGATGTGTGTGTATGTATATATATATATATATTTGGAATGATTGAAATATGAGTTTAATTAATTTAATTGGTTATTTATTTTGAAATTTATATTTTTATAAATTTAACACTAGTAAATGATGTATTATTTGGAGTAATATATATAAATATATATATATATGTTAATGAATATTAATTATTCATGAAATCATAATTATATATCTTAATTATAAAAAAATCAGCTTATATCATAATTATATCATAATTGTTAATATCGACTTATAAAAAAAATTAATTACTATACGTTAATTATAAACTAATTGCTATTTATTAATTAAAATAGAATTATTTAACTATTTATTACTTACGATTTATGTATAAATAAAACTTAGTTATTTATTTAAATAAAATAAATTTTTAATAATTTATATATAAGAATTAATAACGATTCATCAAATTAAAAAAATAAATACTATTATATTATATAAAAGTACATCATCTTCAATTATTTATTAAATAAATAAATGTAATATTTAATTATACATAAAATATGAAACATAATTAATATATAAATAACAAGTTATTTGAATAAATTAATTTAATAATCATGTAATGCTGTGATTCACCGCCTGATCTATGCCCCCCCTTCATAAGACCCAGTGCGAAGATGGTATCAGAGCCATGAGTGTATAGGGAGTATTTAATGATTGCATGTTTAACACTTTCTAAAAATGAATTTTCTTAAAGGAAAATCTAGTAATATTAAGAATAGTACTATGGAGGAAATAGATCTTCTAGTTAATATTGAACTTCTTAATAAATGGACCATTCCAAAAGTGGATCCAAAACTTATTTATCAATATGGAACATTTGAGAAAATAGGTCTCAAACAAGTAGTAAAAACTACTAAAGAAACAATTCCTATTTGTAAAGATGATATTACTTTACAGCTTTTTCATAGATCTGATATTGATAAATATAGATCTGCTGATTATAGATTTATTCATATTGGTTTAATACAGATTGCTTTTAAACCACTTACTCTTGATAATCTTCCTGATAGTTTTGTTTCAATATTACGTGATGCTCGTAATTTAAATTGGAAGCACTCAATTATGGGTGTGATACAATCCAGTTTGGCTCATGGCCCTGTTTATTTTAATGTTTATCCTAATTTGCAGTTATCATTAACTGATGTTAATATTTTACATGCTTTAACTTTAAATGTGAAGTTGCATGGTTATAATTATATGCCTAATACTGAAACAATTTGTATTACTTATCGTGTTTATTATAAACCTCTGTACACATTAAATTCTATGTGTAAAATGATAAATAGTAATAAAAATGAAACAATTTTAATTGAAACCAATTTTTGTAAATCCCATATAACTACTAGAAAACCAATAAAATGGGATGATGTTAAATTTCCTGAAAATTGGATGATGGAAAATCTTGTTCCTATTCAACCGGTAATACAAACTGAGTTAAGTAGGGTTATTCAAACTCCAGATGGAAATGTTTCAATTGAGTTTAAACAACCTAGTAATAATAGGTTAAAATCAGGTAGATCTCATAGATCTTCTTCCTATTCTTCATTTTCTGTGTTTGATCCTCTTCATTATACTGTTGAGAGTCCTGAATTATCCAGAGCTTCAACATCCAAAGTTAGAGATAATAATTCTGAAACTCGTTTTGGAAAATTAAAAATTTCTTCTGATAATATTGTTCATGGAATTCCTGCTGATAATAATAGTGAGGAGTCTATGGAACCAACTGAATCCGATATGGATTTTTCTGTGAGAAATACTCGCATTTAATAAAGTTGTTTTTAATGAATCAAAACAAACTTGATTTTTCCAAAGTTCTTATAATAGAAAACTTATACAACTTGAATTTAATAAAGATCGTTGGATTTTATTTAGAAAATGGTTTTTTGATAATTTTAATAAAGATCAACAAAATTATTTTCAAACAGAATTTTATAAATTTGTGGAAGAAAAGAACCAAATAATACCTTTTGTTCCTTAGTTTTTGGTTAATTATATTGAACCTCAGATTTCTGTTCTTGAAAGAACTTATGTTTATGATAATGGTACGAAAGAAAAATCTATTTTTCCCCCACAAGATTCTTTTGTTATAGAAGGTAATAATAAATTTTCTTTTGTGACATTCTATAAGATGCTTGAAAATGATACAGCTGTTGTTACTATTCGTAATATGAATGTTTTAATTAAACAACAAAACTATGCTAATTTATATTTAAATGTGCTTGGTGAAAGTTTATATCAACTTGATCAAAGACTTAATAGTATAATTTTTTAATATAGAAAAATTAAATAAAAATAGAAATAATCTGGAAGAAAAGATTGATAAACAATTTGTTCATCCTTCTCCTGATCAGATTGCAATGCCTTCAATTCAGCCCCCTCCTGAAATTGATAATTTCATTCTTAGGGATGTTTCTGAATTAGAAAAAGTTATAACTAAGAAATTTGCTGAATTTAGAATTTCTACTCTTAATAAGGATTTAGATGAGAGTGATTATAATAATAAAGTTAGGGATGAGATTAATAAAATACAAAATTATGCAGATAGGCCAACAATGAGAACTTATTATTATCCTAGGCCTACACCTCAAGATGTGTTGCATGAAGAACAAGATTTAGTTCTTAATAATTCATATAATGGTAAAAGCATCTATGAATGGAACTTGGATGGTTTTACTGGATGCCATATTTATAATTTGGTGCATCATATGTTGATGTATTGTACTATTTGCAAGAATAATGGTAATAGTGATAAAACTGTTGCAAAAATGATTATTGCAGGTTTTACTGGCCAACTTAAAGGTTGGTGGGATAATTATCTTTCTCAGAATAATAAAGATGAGATTCTTAATACTGTTAAACAAGAAGGAAACAGTAATAATACTGAAAATGCTGTTTATACTTTGATTGTTACTATTATAGAACATTTTACTGGTAGATGGACTAATAAATCTAAACATATTAGAACTTTATTAAATGGTTTGAAGTGTCAGAGTCTTACATCTTTTAGGTGGTATAAGGACACCTTTCTTTCTAGAGTTATGGAGCTTACTGAGTCAAATAGTGACCATTGGAAATCCAAATTTATAGATGGGTTGCCTTCTTTGTTTGCCGAGAGAGTTAGGAAAACCCTTAGGCAAAATGAGTCTAATATAGATTATGGTAAATTTACATATGGTAAGTTAATAGGGACTTGTATACAGGAAGGATTAGCCTTGTGTAATGAGATAAAATTGAATCAACAAATAAAGCGTAATAATATTACAGATAGAAAACAATTAGGTCAGTTTTGTGGTCAGTTTGGGATGGAAAACCCAAAACAGATTAATAGTAAACCACAAAAACATGATAATGAGAGTTATAGGAAAAAATCTAGGAAGAAAACTCACAAACAGACTAGAGAAAAACAGAAAGAAAAAATGAGACGTTATAAAGAGTCTGGTAATTATAGAGAACCTAGACCTTCTAATAGGACCATAAAAAAGAAATTTCATAAATATGGTGCCTGTTATAAGTGTGGTAAGGTAGAACACTATGCTGATAAGTGTAGGATGAGAGAAAGGATTAATAGTCTTGAGATAGATGATAATCTTAAGGATATTCTGTTTAAATTAATGTTAGAATCTGATGATGATATTGATTCTGCTTTTTCTGATAATATTAATGAATGTGTTGAAAGTTCTAATTCTGAATGTGATCCTTGTAAGGAAGGATTGTCTTGTGATAATAATACATCTGATAATAGTAAATATGATAATGATGAGATGTATAATTTAATTTCTCAATTTTCTGAATTAAATGTTCTTAGTAATGATAATACTATTGAATTTTTGAAAATGATAAAAGATCCTATTTTAAGATCTAAAATAATAGATGAAATGGAAAATATTCCTTCTTCTTCTTCTCCCTCTCTAAATTCTTCTTCTTTTCAAAATGATATTTTAAGGGATAATGATCCCTATTCTATGTCTGAAGTTTATAAGATTTTAGAAAATAGAAATAAAATTAGAAGTCCTACTAATATAATTGATTTAAAAAAAGAAATTGAAAATTTAAAAAGAGAAATCATAGATTTAAAAAGAAATAATAATTCTTTAGAAGAAAGAATAAAAAGAATAGAAATTTCTCAGGGTAAACAGATTATTCCTCAAATTGATAATATGTTTAACTTTCCTGAGAGTATCAATAATAATATTCAAAGTGATGATTTTCTTAATAAATTAGAAATGGTTACTCCACAAAAATGGCTTGTGAAAATAAAACTTTTAATTAGTAATAATTTTTCAAAGGAATTTATGGCACTAATTGATAGTGGTGCTGATTTAAATTGTATTCAAGAAGGTTTGATACCTACTAGGTATTTTGAAAAAACTACTCATATTCTTCGTACTGCTAATAGTGAAAAACTTGATATAAGTTATAAATTATCAAAAGCTTTTATTTGTAAAAATAAAATTTGTATTCCTAATAGTTTCTTATTGGTTAAAAATATTTCTAACCAAATTATTCTTGGAACTCCTTTTTTAAAGAAAATTTATCCTTTAAAAATGGTTGATAAAAATGGCTTTATTGGTACTTATAATAATAATGAGATTTATTTTGAATTTATTGTTGAACCTTTTTCTAGAATCCTTAATAATATTGAGGAAGTTCTTAAAGCAAAGACTAATCATATTAATTTCTTAAAACAAGAAATAGTTAGTCTTGATATTGATAATCAATTAGAAAAGCCTAAGTTAAAAGAAAAAGTAGCTTTTCTTGAAAACCAATTTGCTTTATCTGTATGTGATGAACACCCTAATGCTTTTTGGAATAGAAAAAAGTATATTGTTGATTTGCCTTATGATGATAGCTTTGATGGTAATATTCCTACTAAAGCTAGGCCTTGTCAAATGAATTCTGAATATTTAAATTATTGTAAAAAAGAAATTGAGTCTTTATTACAAAAGAGCTTAATAAGGCCAACCAAGTCTGCTTGGTCCTGTACTGCGTTTTATGTTAATAAACATAGTGAACAAGAACGTGGTGCTCCTAGATTAGTAATAAACTATAAACCTCTTAATAAGGTTTTAAAATGGATTAAGTATCCTATCCCTAATAAAAAGGATTTGCTTGATAGACTTTTTGATGCTAATATATTTTCAAAATTTGATTTAAAATCTGGTTATTGGCAAATTCAAATTGCTGAAAAGGATAAGTTTAAAACTGCCTTTAATGTTCCATTTGGGCAATACGAATGGAATGTTATGCCTTTTGGTCTGAAGAATGCCCCTTCAGAATTTCAAAAAATTATGAATGATATTTTTAATCCCTTTAATAGTTTTATCATTGTTTATATTGATGATATTTTGGTTTTTTCTAATACTATAGAAAATCATTTTAAACATCTTAATATTTTTAAAACTGCTATAATAAATAGTGGTCTTGTTATTTCTAAACCCAAAATGGTTTTATTTCAAACTAAAATTAAATTTTTGGGTCATTTTATTGAGAAAGGAAAAATTGTTCCTATAAATAGAAGTATTGAATTTGCTTCTAAATTTCCTGATAGAATTACCGATAAAACTCAATTACAAAGATTTTTAGGGAGTTTAAATTATATTTCTCCTTATTATAAAAATCTTGCTCAAGATACTGCATTGTTATATGATAGGTTAAAAAAGGTTCCTAAACCTTGGAGTGATAGTCATACAAATGCTGTTATTAAAATTAAAGAAAAGGTTAATAAATTGCCTTGTTTAATGCTTTCTAATCCTAATTGGGATAAAATTGTTGAAACAGATGCCTCTGATAGAGGATATGGTGGTATTTTAACTCAAATTGATCCTAATAGTAAACAAGAAATTCTTGTTAGGTTTTGTTCTGGTAAATGGAATGATAGCCAGAAAAATTATGCAACTGTAGCTAAAGAAATCTTTGCTATAGTTAAATGTGTCCTTAAATTTCAAGATGATTTATATAATCAATTTTTTATAATTAAAACTGATTGTCAAGCCGCTCAATTTATGTTTAATAAAGATTTTAAACATAATGTTTCAAAGCAAATGTTTGCTAGGTGGCAAGCTTATATGGCCCCTTTTGATTTCAAAATCGTTTATAAAAAGGGAATTCATAATAGTATCCCTGATTTTCTAACCCGTGAAATTTTGCAGGGATGATCCCTTATAGGGATAGTGGCCGTAATCCCTTCTATAATAGAAGAGGGAGGGCGAGAGGAAGCAATCGTTCTGGGTATGCCAAACTAATAATAGAACATGGCAAACAGAAGCTTATAAATTCTCCAATTTCACAAGGTTCATATGCCTCTGACTCCAAGGATCCATTATATAAAGATCCATTATTTGCAGAATTTCTGCAATTTAAAAACCAGAAGAATGCAGGTAATAGTTCTTCTGCATCTACTTCTTCTGATAAGACTGAAGGAAATAATATGCCTTCATACATTGATGTTACTAAAAACATCTCTGCTCCTGTGGATGAGGATTCTCTCACAACATTTGAGCGAAAGGAGCATAAGGAGATAATAATGGTCTTGGATAATAAAGATTGTGAATGGGATGCCTGGAAGTTGATGAACAGGTACTTTGATACAGCATCATATGCTGCTGGGTCTTATAAACCCAGAATTTATTTTGAAAATATACTTATAGTAACGGGCTCCTGTGAAATAAATCATTATTTTCCCCTTTTTGAGAAAAATATTTTCAACTTTAGTAAAATTATAATTAAGAAAATTATTTCTATTGAGGAATGGGGAATATCCTCTCTTAAAGAAAAAGAATTTTATTTAAGAGCCCATAAAATCTCTTACAAATATAATTATTGGGATTATATCCAAGCTTTTACAAATATCTTTTTATATGAAAATCCTAGGAAAAAACATACTTGGTTTATAAAAGTATGTCCTGATGTTTTTAATAATCCCATCCCCAATTGGTTCTTGTTTTGGTGGAATCATATGGTCCAACTCATAATATTCTTCCGGACCAATTTAGACAGCTATTCGAACAATGGAGCTCATATTCTCCAGAATTAATAAAGGTTGAGGAAGAAAATCAGATGGTAAATAATAAGGCTGCTATGATTTTCTTTATGGAATTTTCAATCCCTTGGATCTGGAAATGGACGCCAGAAGTTGGGTTTGATGAAGATAATATTCCTTGTTTATACCGTTCTTTTTATATTAAATGGTGGAACAAGATGCTCCAAAGGGATAAGGAGACTGGCCAAATGGAAGGTCAAGAAACCCTAGATAACATTAAAAAGGCCATTCAGATTTATAAAGAAAAATTTGAATCTGATAAAAAGAAAGAAGTTTCTTCATTATTTGGCAAAGCTTCTGAAAAAATAAAGATGCGCAAAGGAAAATTGTCCAAAGCAGATCTTTTGAAGGAAGTTCTTAATATGGTTCAGGAAGAGTTAAAAGATCAAGATAATAATGACTCTTTTGAAGAAGATGATACAGTGTCAATGGCCACTTCTTCAAAATCAAAGATGGATGATAATCAATTCGGATGTCTGGCAGGAGAAGCTCAAGACCCAAATGAAGATATACCTTCCTCACAGGATATTAATAAAATCCTGGCTGCCCTAAGGAAAGAAGAATAAATTTTCTGATAGGGTAATTTGGTCTTTTGTAATAGGTAACAGTAATAGACTGTTTGAACAGTAATATACTGTTCACCTTTACTGTTCATAGTTACTGTTCGGATTCGAAATATTTGAAATCCGCACAGTATTTTTTGCTTTTTACTGTTCGGATTTGAAATGTTTGAAATCCGCACAGTATTCTTTTCTGTCTATAAGTATGATAGGCATTTGTTGTTGGAGGAGGACGCTTTCCATCCCTCTCCACATTTTTCTTTGTTTTCCCCTGATTTCCCCTCTGTAATTTCCTCATTTGTAATTTTCCTTCTTTAAGTTTAGTTTTATTTGTATAATACAAGAAGTTGCAGTTTTGAAGATCCCTTCTTGGTAAGCTTCTATTTTATTTTATTGTTTTTAATTTATTTAAGTTTTTAACTTAGCCTAATGGAAGGCTAAGGTGTTTGTGTTAAACATGTAAGAGTTAGATATTTCCTATATAGTTGTGGTAAAGGTCTGTATAAGTACAAGACTATGTAAGAAGGGTTCGGATCTCATGGTCTGGTTAGCCAGTTATGGTTGGGTTCTGAGGTTTAACGGCATTTCAAGTATGTTGTCCTCTGGGAGTTTGCCCTTTGCCCTTGTTAGCCGAGTTTGGCGTTTGTGGGCGTTTTGGGGCTTTTGTGTTCCAGAATTCATACTTGATGGGCTTGTTAAATTCAGGTAAACAATCACAATAATGTAATGCTGTGATTCACCGCCTAATCTGTGGCCCCCTTCATAAGATCCAGTACATAAAATATGAAACATAATTAATATATAAATAACAAGTTATTTGAATAAATTAATTTAATTAATTTAATAAGTTATTTAATTACTTTAATTACTTTAACTCATTATTTAATTAATAAATTATTTAGTAACACATTACCTAGTAATAATAAAATAATTTTACTTAAATTTAATTAATTCTCTCATCAATTACTTTAATAAGTACATCAATATTAATTTATTAAACTTAAAAGATTATTAAATAAATACCACCCTATAATCAAATTTTTTATTATGATTTTAAGATTTAATGAAGAATATTTTTTGAAGAAGATTAATTTATTTATTATATCAAATTAAAACATCTGAAGTTATTTATTAAATGAATAAGTGTAATATTTCATTAATAAATTTGATATGGGATAGTCCAACGGGCCCAACCCAATTAATTGACTATCGGGCCCAGCCCATTGGTGACCGACCAGGTTATCGACCAGACCCAACCTCACTGCGCCAACCTAATTGGCTATCAGGCCTAGTCCATTGGTGATCGATCAGGTTATCGACCAAACCCAAGCCTTTCTGCCCACATGAATATCAACACTTTGCCCAGTCAACCAAATTATGATCGATCAAATTGAGAATGTTTATTCAACACTCAACCAGGGCGATCTGAATCCAATAGAGTTCCATCATTTCAACCAGAGCATGCTTAGATGACTCACATGCGAGTGTTCATTTAGACCCTAGGAGGTCGAACAAACACGACTACCTCTCTGCCACATTGAATGCTATGATAGGCGGCATGCCTCCGCATTAATGATGTGTGCCTCCATTAGTACCATTTTCTGCAACACTAGGGTAGTGTGCGCCTCCTTCGTATCATGATGTCCTTTGGAGCTAGAGGAGGTGCCACCTAAAATAGTACACAAAATGGAGAAGACCTAAGGGTCCTCAGGTGAAGACAAAGGCGCCTTCTGTATATACAAGGGCATCATGGACATATCAGCCTTTCCAAAAAGGCTATAAATACTCCATTGCCATCCTTCAGCAAGTTATGCCCATTATTACTCAAAGCACTTACTTTGCTGCTCTACCTTCCAGTTGAATAAATTAATACTGACTTGAGTGTTAGAGTGCCTTAGTTGAGGGCACCTCGGCCAGCTTGACGTATGCTATTGGTTGTAGGACTCGACCCAACTACATCATCAAACGTCTTTCTCGACCTCCCAGCTGGTCAATTGGATTGGACCACAACCCAAAGTACCGTCAAACTGCTCATATCATCATCAACATTAGATATTAAATATAACTAATATATTATTTAATTAATATGTAAATTTAATTAATTTAATATGTTATTCAATAAATGAATTATTTAATAATAACATAAATAATATTTAATTAAATTTAATTTATTTTTTCAATAATTAGTTTAATTAAATTTGTAAACATAATTTATAGAATTTTTTAGCTAGTAAAATTTTAATATTTTCATATATGTAAATTTATATATACGTGTACACACATATGTATGAGTGAAGTGAGAGAGTGATAAATGAATGAGTGATGTGATATGTGAAGTGAGAAAATGAGAGGGTAGGTGTGGTTTTTAGGGTGTAGGATTTTTTTGGTTAATTGGGAGGGGCTTTTTAGGGATAAAATTTGAGTGTTTTGAGAAAAAATTTGGGAATGTGTCTCCATTCTGAACTTTTTATGGGGTTGAAAAATATTTTTGTAAAATGTAGGAGAACAGAGTCCAAGTTTAACTTGAACCTTAGTCTCCAAAAATTTTATCCTTTTACTTTCATATTATTATTATTATTATTATTATTATTATTATTATTATTATTATTTTATTTTTTATTTTTTATTTTTTATTTTTATTTTTGTTGTTGTTGTTGTTGTTGTTTTGGATGAAGTAGTCATATAATTAACTCTTATAAATAGGATTGCTTATTGATTATTCAGGTAACACTTGTGGAACATATAATTTTCATGGGATGGTGGTCTAATTGAGTGATGTAGGAGTAATATAAAGGGATGGAATGAGTATTCTTCTGGTAGTTTTGAAAATCATTGTACAAGGACATTTTTTTTATCTTGGGTTTGGGTGTGGCACCCAGGGTATTAAAAACAAGGCCTTTAATATATAATAAAAAAATAAAATTTTACAAAATTATTAAATTTCTAATACATATATCTTTTTGGTAAGCATTTCCGACTTTACAGGAAAAAAAAAATCTCATATAAAGTATTACTTTCTAAATTTTATTTTTTGGCTTTCTTGAGATGCAAACTTATTAATCAACTTTTAATCAGTTTCTTCTAATATTTCCTCTTCAGTTAATGGCATAGCTAAGCCATTCTATCTTCTTTAAGAAGTTGTTGATCTTAGATAAGATTTTATGAGTATCAATTTTGAAGAACTTTATGTGGCCAAAGCATAAGAGCAAGACATTTAAGAAATAAAACTTTGATATATGATGAAAGAGAACTGAAGTTAATGTTGTTTAATGATTAATATTAAAATATTATTTTGTGGTTAGAATTGGAAAGAGGAGTTATTTTGTGATAAATATTGAAAAAGAAGAAAGTAGACAGAGTTCTGATAAGTAAAAGAATAAGAAATAAAAAGATAAGAGGTGATTTATGAGAATTGAAAGTATTAAAATTAAAATTTATATATTTTAATTAATTAAATTAAATTAATTAATTATTATAAATTTAAATAATAAGGCCGTTATTTAATCATATGATAATGCCTTTATTTCGAGACCTTATACTTTTTCTTAGGCCTAAATTTATTGAAAACAAACATATGCATGAGACTTCTAAAATAAAGGCATTATATTTTTTTAGGAATTTAATGTAAAAAGAAAAATAGGCCTCATATTTTTTTTTTCTTGAGGCTTAAAAATAAAGAAATATATATATATGTAGGAGGCCTCCAAATTAAGGTGATCGCATTTTTTGGCTAAAGGTAGAACTACCTTTGCTACGCGCATCAATGACTAAAAAACAATAATCACAAATTGGTGATTGAAAAATAATTCAATCATTAATTAGTGATCGAATTAGTGATTGAATAAAGTTCGATAATTAAATAGTAATTGATTAGCGACTAAAATAAAAATTAGTTACTAATAAGTAATTGAATCAATGCCCATGTAATGGTGGTCACCGATGTTCAATCACCAATTTGTGATCGAATTAGTGATTGAATAAAGTTCGATAATTAATTAGTAATTGATTAGCGACTAAAATAAAAATTAGTTACTAATTAGTAATTGAATCAATGCCCATGTAATGGTGGTCACCGATGTGGTCATTGATAAGTTAATGAGTGGTCAATAATTTCTTTTAAATTTTATATTCAAATTGATCATTGATCAACCATTAAGTGGTAACTAATCACTGCAATCACTGAAATGAGGTTACTAAAACTCAAATACTTTTGCAGTGTAATATATGTTTTTTTTTTCAAGGAAGAGAGAGAAATATTTGGAGGTCTCCAGTATACTAAGGGCCTGTTTGGTTTTATTTTCATTTCCAATTTCCATTTCCACCATTTCTAAAATGGTGAAAATTAGTTGTGTTATGTGATGTGGAAATGAAAATGTATTTGGATGAAATGTTTGGAAATGTAATGATTATGTAGGTTGTAGGTGGAGAGAGATAGAAATAATGGAATAGAGAGAGAAGATATATAAGTTATTGGGAAGAGATATATATGTTATTGGAGAATGTATTTTGAAAATGAAAATTGAAATTGAATTGGATGAAAATTTTTAAAACATGATGATTTTTAGTTTTGGAATAGTAAAATTAGTGGGAAGGGGGTTTGGGAATAAAACCAAACAGGCTCTAAACTACCTACTAGTACCTTGGGAAGTGATATTATTCCTGAGTTTGGCTTTAAATGAAAACCATACTGTTTTATCATGCATCTTTTCTTTTCATCAGTCTTAGTTGAATCATTGAGCTGTTTCTTTCAATTTAGCAGTCTTTCAAGTTGTTTTTTCTTGAATTATAACTAAATGTTCCTACTTTACTTTCCAATTAAAACACATGCTGATAGCTTTTAGTCCATTATATATGAAGAAAAATTTCTAAACCTCGTAAGTGAAACAAAATTTCAAGTTCAAGGGGGAAACTTAATTAGCTTAATTTAGTAAAAGCAACTTATTAATAAGCCAATGACGAAATTTCCAGTTTAGGTATGAGTTGAAATGGAGCCAATCGTCGGAATGTAGTTGTACAGACTGTATCTTTTCTTATGGTCAGTGGCTCCTCATGCTGCTGCTAGAGATAGTTATTAGAACTTCAAGTCTGTTAGTTAGGGTTTTTACTTTCCTTATTAATTATCCCTAGTTCAGTTAGTTATAGATATTTTTATACCTTATGATAGAATTCACTTAGCTTAACCACGTGATTGATAGTGCTACTCCCCTTTGTATATATACCATGTACAGTTCTCATCTTGATAATACAGTTATTTTCATTTTTTGCACACACTCTGGCTCAGATTGCATGGTTAGCTTGCCACTCTCATTCTCTCCAGAATTCTCTCCAGTCTTCTTCTCCACGAATCTAAGCATTCTAATATGGTATCAGTGAAATCCTCTTGCCTTACCGCTGTGCTTCCTTGATCGCCGCCTTGCAGTTTTTCAATTAGATCTCTTGCTCCTAATCCTCTCATGGATGCTCCTCGATCTTCATCCTCAGCAGCTTTCAATGGCACTTCCGCCATTGATGACTCATCCAGCCCATTCTACCTCCCTCACTCCGATAGCCCCGGTCTCACTCTGGTTTCGCAATAATTAATCGACAAGAATTATGCCTCCTGGAGTAGAGCAATGATGATTGTGCTCTCTGTAAAGAACAAAATTGGCTTCGTCGACGGCACAATCCAGAAGCTAAATTCTGATGATCTTGTTCTTCTGAATTCATGGATCCGCAGCAACAATATTGTCATTTCCTGGCTCCTTAACTTGATTTCAAAGGAAATCTCTACCAGCATATTGTATTCTAATTTTGCGTATGAGATTTGGCTTGATCCTAAGGATCGTTTTCAGTGCAGCACCAGTCCTCATCTCTACCAACTGCATCGAGAACTCATCACCAACACACAAGGTTCAAATTCGGTTAGTATTTATTTCACTAAACTGAAAATTGTTTCGAATGAGTTAAGCAATTTCAAACGTCGTGCACTTGCAATCAGTATGTTTGTGGAGGTATGAGGGATTTGCTTGAGCACTATCACCGGGAATATGTTTTAGCATTCGCAATGGGACTCAATGATACTTATGCTCAAATTCAGTCAAATCTTATTAATAGATCCCCTACCTCAAATCAATAAGGTTTTCTTCTTAGTCTGTCAAGAGGAGATGCAACGCAGCCTTGGCAACAATCAAAACAGTGACACTCCTCACAACGTGGCATTTGTTGTGAAAATAGAATTTCACAAACAACCTCCTAAGACAATCAACACTCAATCTCCTAACTACTATAGAGGATAACACAAAGATAGACCTTACTACACTTATTGCTCTTCCTATCGGCATACTGTGGACACTTGCTATAAACTTCACGGCTATCCTTCCGAGTTCAAATTCAAAAACAAACCTTAGTCCTCTCAGCCAAATCATTCCAACTTCACTGCTAATTAAAAATTCTCCAACATAATCAGCGGGAAAAAGGCAATTTTGATCCACTAATTATGGCCTCCCGTGAAAAAAGGACTTTAATAATTTGTATTTTTCGATATAGTCCACCACATTAAAAAATTCAGCACATTGAGAACATTTGTTTGCAATTTAAGGACATTTGGCCTAAAATTGGCCAATTTTTTGCCGGAATTTGCATGTGCAACTCACATGATATTGTAAATTGGGGATTTATGACATGTGGCATTAATTGCCACATCACCGCCAAATCAACTGCCCACATGGTGATGCCATTGCCAAGTCACCATCCTAATTGGAAAAAAGCCATCAAAATGTTGCTTCCGAGAATCGAACTCAAAACCTCCAATGTGGACAAATAGCATAGCTACTCCTACACCACAAGAACAATATGGCTACGCAGTCTTTTAATTTTATATGTCAAAGTTCCGTTAAGCCTTTTAATTTTATATGTCTCTTTCCATCTTTAATATTATTTTTTAATTCTTAATAAAAAATTTCTTAACTTTCTTTAATCAGTGAAACTAAATAAATGAATTTTTTTTACGTATTAACAAAAATTTGAAATTTATTGATAATAAATTAATAAAGATTAACCTTGTACTTTTTAAATTAATAAAAGCTAAAATTTTACAAGTTTTTTAATTCATAAAAATTAAATTAGCAAAAATAAATTGTGTAATTTTTAATAAAAATTGTAATTATTTTATTGGTAATAAAAGCCAAATAAATGAAAATAATATTTGTATTGTTTTAATCAATTTATCATTGTTCTATTGAATTTAGCTTTTCTTGAATTAAATTTTAAAAAAATTATCAATTTTCTTACCATAATTTTACTAAAATTAAAATTTTTATGAAATAAATTTACAAAAATTATCATTTTATAAAAATTACTAAAATGATGAAATGATAATTTTAGCAATTACGAAATAAATTGATATATGAAATAAAATGATAATTATTTCAAAATAAAATAAATAAATTATTTCGTATATCAATAAAATAAATTGATATATGAAATAAAATAAATTTACAAAAATTAGTAAATTTACTAAAATTATCATTTTATTTCGAATATCATTTTATTTTCTTATCATTTTATTAATTTATTTATTTTATTTCGTGTATCAATTTATTTTATTGATATATGAAATAATTTATTTTATTTTATTGTAAAATGATAATTTATTTATTTTATTGATATATGAAATAATTCATTTTATTTTATTGTAAAATGATAATTTATTTATTTTATTTCGTGTATCAATTTATTTTATTGATATATGAAATAATTTATTTTATTTTATTGTAAAATGATAATTTATTTATTTTATTGATATATGAAATAATTCATTTTATTTTATTGTAAAATGATAATTTATTTATTTTATTTCGTGTATCAATTTATTTTATTGATATATGAAACAATTTATTTTATTTTATTGTAAAATGATAATTTATTTATTTTATTTCGTATATCAATTTATGTCATAATGCAAATTATCATTTTACTAAAATTATCATTTTATTTCGAATATCAATTTATTTTCTTATCATTTTATTAATTTATTTATTTTATTTCGTATATCAATTTATTTTATTGATATACAAAATAATTTATTTTATTTTATTGTAAAATGATAATTTATTTATTTTATATACGAAATAATTTATTTTATTTTATTGTAAAATGATAATCTATTTATTTTATTTCGTATATCAAGTTATTTTATTGATATAAGAAAGAATTTATTTATTTTATTTTGAAATAATTAACATTTTATTTCGTATATCAATTTATTTTGTAATTACTATATTTATCATTTTATAATATTAGTAATTTTTATAAAATGATAATTTTTGTAAATTTATTTTGTAAAAATGTTAATTTTAATAAAATTATAGTAAAAAAAAATTGAAACTTTTTTTAAGGGTAAATGCCACTAATAGTCCCTAATGTTTTGATTTTGTATCACTTTAGTCCTCAATCTTTAAAAGTTCATCTTTTAGTCCCTAACATTTACTTTTAGTTTCGTATTCTTCCCTAAGTCCACTTTACGACGGGTTTTAACCGGAAAATTGGCCACATGTTATGCACATGTTTTTCTTAAGGGAAAAATTGTAATTGGATTATTTCTTACAATTTTGGGCCAAAAAAATCATAGAAAATTCACCAAAAGCTTGCCTTCAACTTCGAACACTTGGAGAGAATGTAGAAAAGGCAAAAAGGGGGATATAATTAGGGTTTAGTTTTTCACTTGCAATTGAACAAGCAAATCTAAAAATTGTTGAAAACCTAGAGCGTGGAGTTGAAGAAGGGTATTGAACTCGACAATGTTAATTCGGGAGGTCAGAGATTTTGAAGTAACTCCTATATACGGTAAGACATTAACCACTCTTGTACTAAAAGTGACAATGCCATGAGATTCTGATATGATTTTTGTAATGTCATCATCTAGATGCTATGATTGTTTAATTTTGCTCATTTTCTGGTCAATGGGTATGCTGGCGCATTTTGTTAGTTTAAGCATGTTAGTGGTCCAGGCTCTTTTACTCTGCTTTTGCACTTGTAGAAGATTATGTAATGTTTTTTGAAATTTAGTTTGGTAGATATGATGTGTTTTTAATGTTGCTCAATTGCAGTAGAGATTCATGGCTAGTAGGTAATTTATGCATGTCAGTGGTCCAGAATCTTAATTAAGAGAGTAGGCCCCATAAAACTTTTTTTTGTTTTCTTTGATATGTACAAGTTTGGAATATATGTTTGGGTGTTGTCTGTAAAATTTAATCTAACTTTTCATTGTTATGCTTCTATGTTGTAGACATTAGGGCCCATAGAGCTTATTTTATTTGAACTATTGTATTGTGGCATATATTGTGGTCCCTCCTGTCTTATTTTTGTTCCTTTAAGTACTCTTAAAATATTGTTTTGCTTTGTCCTTTATACTGCAGGCACAGACACAAAGTATTTCACAATAAAATTCCATCATGGTGGGGAGTTCATTGATAATCTTAAAAGAAGATACATGGGAGGTAAGTTAGACTACATTGACTACTATGTTACTGATGACATGTGCTTAGAAACCCTTGTTTGTATTGGAAAAGCTATTGGGTATGCTGAGCATTTATGTTTCTATTATCTAGAACCTAAAACAAGCATTCAGGATGGATTGGTTTTTATATTGACTAAGAAGGATGTTAGTAGGATGGTAGAGCTTGTAGTTTATACTAGGGAAATTGACGTATATGTAATAGATACTTATGAATCCCATTTGAACAATGATTCTGGTGGAATAGAACAAAATGAATCAGAAGGGGATGGGGACAATAGCTTCCAGGATAGTGAGTATGACTTAAGTGAAGATGATAACATTTTATATGATGATAATGTTGATCCTTTGATTGAGAATATGAGTTTAGGACAACAAAATGATCAATCACTTGTAGAAGAAGACTTTAATATTACTGAAGATCCAGATGGTCCTTTGTCTGAGGACTTAGAATCAGTAAGCTCATAGAGCCAGGAAGAAGATACTGAGAATGTTTCATTTCCTAGGTTTAACCCTCCAACTGATATGTCAGATCCTTAATTTAGAACTGGGATGATGTTCATTGATGCAGCTGAGTTTAAAGAGGCTGTGAGAGGTCATGCTATGACTACTCAAAGGAACATAAAGTTCATTAAAAATGACAAAATGAAAGTTAGGGCAAAGTGCATGGCTAATAACTGTCCTTGGGTTGTGCTTGCCTCTAAGATGAGAAATACAACTACTTTTCAAGTGAAAACATTGAATAATACACATACTTGTGGGAGAACATTGAGCAAGCACAGATTTGTCAATTCAAATATGCTTAGCAATAAGTATGTGAATGATTGGAGATTGCACAATGGTTGGAAACTTGGAGATTTTCAAGAAAAAGTGCAGAATGATCTTAATGTTGAAGTAAGCAAAGCTCAATTTTATAGAACTAAGCGCAAAGTGAATGACATGCTTTTGGAAAGCATAAGGAGCAATACAACAAATTTTATGACTATTGTGAAGAACTAAGGATTAGCAACCCTGGTTCAACTGTGCTTTTGAAGACTTGTGTGGATGATGAAAATGGAGAGGAAAGGTTTCTTAGGCTGTATATTTGTTTAGAGGCATGTAAAGCAGGATTTGTTGATGGGTGTAGACCTGTAGTTGGCGTTGATGGGTGTCATTTAAAAAGAGTTCATAAAGGAGTTTTGCTTACTCTGTTGGGATAGACCCCAACAATTGTATGTTTCCAATTTGTTACTGTGTGGTAGAGACAGAAGATAAGAATTCATGGAAATGGTTCTTGGAATTACTTCAGCAAGATCTTGGGATCTATGATCAACAGAAGTGGACCAACATTTTAGATAGGCAAAAGGTCAGTACAATTTCAATTGCTTTTCTTATATATACTGTTCTTAACTATGTTCTGTTTGGTGGCACACACTTATACCTTTATTATATGTTGTTTATTATGTGAATTTTATAGGGTCTTTTGCCTGCAATGTATGAGTTAATGCCAGAAGTGGAGCAAAGATTCTGTGTTAGGCATACGTATAATAATTTCAAGAAAATACATACTGGCCTGGCACTTAAGGATAGGTTGTGGAATCTTGCCAAAGCATGTACAATTAATCAGTTTAAGTTTCAGATGGAGTCATTAAGAGAATTCAATGATGCTGCATATTTGTGGGTTTCTGAAATTCAACCAAAGTATTGATCTAGGTCTCATTTTAGAACTTTTTCCAAGTGTGATATTCTTCTCAACAACTTATGTGAGAGTTTCAATGCTGTTTTTCTTGAGGCTAGGAATAAGCCATTGCTTAATATGGTTGAAACAATTAGAGTGTACTTATAAAAGAGGTTGCAGAGTAGGAGACAAGCTGCTGAGAAATGGGATGGGTTTCTTTGTCCTAAAGTGCAGAAACTTCTTGAAAAACTTAAGGATGACACTAGGTATTGCATCTGCACTTATGTTGGGGGATCAAAGTTTGAAGTTAGGAATATGTATGGTGGACAGTTTTGCTGTGGACCTTGAAATGAAACTATGTTATTGCAGAAGATGGGAGTTAACTGGTATTCCATGTGTTCATGGAGTAAGTGCAATTACATACACTGGGAGAGACATTGAAGATTATGTTCATGATTGCTATACTATTGAGCGCTATCTCAAAACTTATAACTATGTCATAAAGCCAGTTAGAGGGCAATCTGAGTGGCCAATCACTGGGAAGGGGCCAGTTGCACCAAATAGTGAGATGAGACTACCAGGGAGGCCCAAAAAGTGTAGAAAGAAGGAAGCACAAGAAGAAAATGGTGGCACAAAAAGTACTTTAAAGCTTTCAAAGGTTGGCCAAAAGAGTTTGGCTTGTAGTAAGTGTCACAAAAATGGCCATAATAGAAGGAAATGCCCTATTGTAGTTGGGTCAGTTAGTGAAGGTCCAGAAGTACCTTCAAGTGAAGAAGGGCACAAACTTCAAGCTCCAGAAATACCTTCAAGTGAAGAAGGGCACAACCTTCATGCTCCAGAAATACCTTCAACTGAACAGGGCCAGAGCTTTCAAGCTCAATCTCCAGCAGTGCTTTCAAGTGCCACAGTTGTGCCAATAGCCAAAGCACCAGCAGTGCCTTCAAGTGCTACAATTGAGGCTAATCCACATAAAAAAAGGAGAAAATGCAGTATCTGTCTAAAAGAAGGCCACTACAGAAACAAGTGCACTACAGCAGTTGCAAAAATTTGGCAGAATAAAGACTTTGTGAGTATGCTTTTATTAAGTTCTTGCCATGTAATAATATTTGACTTATTGTTGGCTCATTGTTGTAGGTTTCCAACAACATCACTGCCAAATACAGAAGTACAAGTGTAGGGAATGCAGGCAGACATGAAGATGAAAGAGTAAAATCCAATTACACTTTTTCTTTTTGCATAATTTTGTAAAATATTGATATTTTATGAATTTTATGTGCAGCTTGTACAGAATTTAGAGGAGAGGTCAAAGCGTTGTGATGTCTCAGCATTCACAACAACAAACATACAAGAGAGTTCAGCCCCAATAGGTGCAACTGTAGAAGAGAGTTCATTGACAATTGGTGGTGTCTCTTTGAAGGCAAATTTCTAGAAAAGGGGCAAGCAATGTGTAACTTTGGGCTCACTACAATCTGCTGCTTCAATGTCAAAGGTTCCAACAAGAAGAAATGATGAAGACTTCTTAGGTGGTTCCACACAACAATCTGCTACTTGATTAGATTTGAATGTACTGAAATATTCTTAGTTGTGCTGAATTTGAACAGCTTCTGGACTTGGGTTTTGGATGTGCATAATGCATAGTTTTTGGACTTAGTTTTTGGATATGCACACTGGTTTTTGTATAGAACCTATTTTGGTCTATATATATCTTTTGAAATTATGATATTTGGCTTGTATTTTGTATAGAACCTCTTTTGATCTATATATTGGGTTTCTTGTTTACTGGTTGTGCTTTTTGCTAGTAGTATATTGGTTTCCATGTTTCATTGACATTATGTTGGCAGTTGGTTGCATTCTTTTAGTTTGTTCTTGCATTTAGGATTGTTGGCACTTGGTTGCAAGGCAGATTTCCAAACTGTAAATTATCAAAATAAGAACAATAATAATTCTGAAAATAGAGCTCATATTTTGGAAAATAGCACCATCTCCAGAGGCATTTTTACAAACACTGAACCATGAATAACAACATGCTTCATAAATACATTAGCATGAATATTAACATTAACATAGATTCTTACATTAAACTGCATTAACAATCTAATCCAGCCACTTCATCAACCAAATGAGAAAGAAAAACACCCAACTTAACACAAGAGCTTTCTTCATTCTCTTCTCTTTCAATTGGATTTTTTGCACATCCATCTCTAATTTCTTGACATTTCTCAACAATCCAGGAATCACACGACTCACACATCGGTGGATCATGCCACACAAAACAGCCACAACCTCCAATATTCTATTAATTTTAAATAGAAATAGGTGACTGATTGCAGTAGAAATGAAAATCAGAAATTTGTGTTAAACAAGAAATACATGAAAACAAAATACATACCTCATAATCCTCACACCTAAAAAACCTTCTCCCCGGATTTGAATCAGTCGAGGAACACCTCATTTTGGCTGTTTTCCCGCAAAAGCATAGCACAGAAGCCATAGTTGTTTCTCGTTCTCTCTCCCGATTGCTCTCCATTGTTCGTTGTTGATCACTGTTGCTGCTGGTTGAAGAAGATGTGTATTTTGCTTTCATGTTTTTATATGACTAAAAGATAGGTAGAAAACTTTCTTATTTCCTTGGAAGATTAGACATAAAGTGGCGGGAATGAAGAAGGCTTATTCCCGCCACTTTGTTGGTTTATCATTGGAAGAAAAGGGAAAAAATGGAATGAGGGACTAAAATCAAACAAAATAGTATGGATTGACAAATTTACCCCTCAAAATATCACACGTGGCCAAATTTCTAGTTAAAACCCACCGGAAAGTGGACTTAGGGACGAATACGAAACTAAAAATAAACGTTAGGAACTAAAAGATGAACTTTTAAAGATTGAGGACTAAAGTGATACAAAATCAAAACATTAGGGACTATTAGTGACATTTTTTTAATTTAATTCAAGAAAAGCTAAATTCAACAAAACAATGACAAATTGATTAAAACAATACAAATATTATTTTCTTTTATTTGGTTTTTATTACCAATAAAATAATTACAATTTTTATTAAAAATTACAAAATTTATTTTTGCTAATTTAATTTTTATGAATTAAAAAACTATAAAAGTTTTGCTTTTACAAATTTAAAAAGTACAAGGTTAATCTTTATTAATTTATTATCAAGAAATTGCAAATTTTTGTTAATACTTAAAAAAATTTCATTTATTTAGTTTCACTGATTAAAGAAAGTTAAGAAAAATTTCATTGAGAATTGAAAAAAAAAATTAAAGATGGAAAGAGACATATAAAATTAAAAAGCTTAACGAAACTTTGACATACGAAATTAAAAGAATGCATAGCCATATTGTTCTTGTGGTGTAGCGGTAGCTATGCTGTTTGTCCATATTGGAGGTTTTGAGTTCGATTCTCGAAAGCAACATTTTGATGACTTTTTTCCAATTAGGATGGTGACTTGGCAATGGCATCACTATGTGGGTAGTTGATTTGGCGGTGATGTGGCAATTAATGCCACATGTCATAAATCCCCAATTTACAATATCATGTGAGTTGCACATGCAAATTCCAGCAAAAAATTGGCCAATTTCCGGCCAAATGTCCTCAATGTGTTGAATTTTTTTAATTTGGTGGACTATATCAAAAAATACAAATTATGAAAATTCTTTTTTTGCGAGAAGCCATAATTAGTGGACCAAAATTGCATTTTCCCCCATAATCAGCCAAGTCTCTCATCAACAGCAAGATGATACTATTGCAAACTTCTTCCAGACTCTTAGCAATTCTCAATATAGTCAACTCCTCAACCTCTCGTCCAACCATGCCAATGTTGCACCCTCACTCCCTCCTCAATCCACTGAATTTGATCCCCCAAAAACTACTTATACCACAGGCACTTGTTACTCTACTACTCATCAACTATCTCCCTCCCCTACTACTTGGATTGTAGATTCAGGTGCATCACGTCATATATGCTCTAATCCTCACTTGTTCAACCACTTGACACCCATACAACACTCTTTTGTTATCTTACCAAATAACACTAGCATACCAGTTCATTATATGGGTGATATAATACTTACTCCTGACATCACTCTTACTAATGTTTTGTATGTTCCTGACATCCAGCTGTAGCTCTTCTCAGTTAGTTCCCTACTTAATAACTCATCTTATCTCATTACTTTCTCTCATGACTCCTTTGTGATTCAGGAAGCTCAGACTTTGAGGGAGATTGGTAGGGATAACAAGGAAGTTGACCTTTACACTTTTCATGCTACTATTCTTTCTGAAAACCATGCAATTTCCTTAAATAAAGTTGCTGCCAAACTGTGGCATAATAGGCTAGGACATTTATCCAATCAGAAGCTTGTTTCCATGAAATCTTTGTTGAACTATGATGTAACAGACATGAACAAACCATGCCAGATTTGTCCTCTTGCCAAGCAACGTCAACTTCCCTTTGTATCTCATAATCATCTATCTGAAAATTCGTTTGATCTTATACACTTAGATATACAGGGGTCCTTTCATACTATAACTCATACAGGCCACCGCTACTTCTTGACTATCGTAGATGACTACACTAGATTTACATGGACATTCATGTTATAAACCAAATCAAAAGCATCTTTCATTATCCCTCAGTCCTTCAATCTTGTTCGCACCTAGTTCAACACCAAAGTAAAACATATTCGAAGTGATAATGCTAAAGAACTCAATCTCTCAGACTTCTATACTGAAAATGGGATCATTCATCAACTTGCCTGCATCGAAACTCCACAACAAAACTTCGTAGTGGAGCGCAAGCATCAACACCTCCTAATGTGGTCTGTGCTCTCTACTTTCAATCCCATATTCCCCTCCAGTTTCGGAATGAATGCATTCTAATTACCACCTTCCTCATCAATAGAACTCTATCACTCTTACTAAAAAAACAAATGCCCTTATGAACTCCTATATCATACTCTTGTAGACTATTCTCTCTTAAAAGTCTTTGGTTGCTTGGTATATGTCTTTACTCTTAAGGCTCATTGCACTTAAATTGAACCACGCTCTAGGCCATATGTGCTCCTTGGCTACACTGTAGCTACCAAAGGATATAAATTCTATGATCTTATTACTACACAACTTATAGTGCTTAGAAATGTTGTATTCCACGATGAGTTATTTCCTTTCCAGCAAATCACTCATCATAATGCCAAACCTGACCCCTTACCAGATTTTGTCTTACCTCTCTCAACCATAGATTTACTCCATCCTGTCCGGTCAGATGCAACCCCCACAGCTCCTGCCATCTTCCCTCAGTCAGCTCCTCCCGCCATTCGCAAGTCCACCAGGTTAACTAAACTTCCTGCTTATCTCTAAGATTATCATTTAAATATCTTACAGTCTAATCCTACTCATTCTCAATATACTTATCATATCTCTAACTATCTTTCTTATGCTTCCTTCTCTCCCTGACATAGATACTTCCTTCTCAATCTTTCGTCTCATTTCGAACCTCAAACCTATAAACAAGCAATCAAATTCCCTGAGTGGCAAGATGCTATGTAATCTGAAATACAGGCACTAATATCCAACCATACCTGGAGTGTAGTTCCCCTCCCCCTTGGTAAGCATGTTGTTGGTTGCAGGTGGACATATAAATTGAAGCTCCGAGCATATGGATCAGTTGATAGGCACAAGGCACAGCTTATTGCAAAAGGCTATACGCAACAGGCCGGTGTTCATTTCTTGGATAAATTTTCACCCGTGGCTAAGTTTTGTGCAGTTAAAGTTCTCCTTGCCCTTGCTGTAGCAAAGCAATGGCATTTAGCTCAGCTTGATATTAGTAATGCCTTCCTCAATTGTTTGAAGAAATATATATGGAACTTCCTCCTTGCTACATCCCCACATCATCTCCACAACACTTATCTGACCGCTTGGTTTGCAAACTACACAAGGCCCTTTATGGTCTTCGACAAGCACATGGTAATGGTATTCCAAACTTTCCACAGTATTTTTCCGTCTTGGCTTTGTTCAATCTCAAGCCGATCACAGTTTATTTACAAGAGGGTCTGATCAATCATTTGTTGCTATATTAGTATATGTTGACGATATCATCATTGTCTATCCATCCTCTGATGAGAATGCTAAGCTCAAAACTATTCTTCGGCAGCAATTCAAACTCTGTGATCTTGGCACATTGAAATATTTCTTGGGGCTTGAGATTGCCAGATCTTCTTTTGGCATTTTGTCTCTTAAAGACACTATGCTCTTCAAATCCTAGAGGATGCAAGTAAGGCTGTAAATAGATATTCAAAAATTCATTTACCGTTCGCATTAGTATTCGTTTATACAAAATTTATCAGCATCCGTTTAAAGCGGATATTATCCGTATTCGATTAGTATATATCCGATTATAAATGGATATGGATATGGTAAATGCATATCCAATCCGTTTAATATCCGAACCGAATATATATTTATTAAATAATATATTTTTTATATTTTTCAATAAAAATATTATAATCCATATATGTGTGTATATATATATGTATATCAATTATAATTGAAGAATTGGGAACAAAAAAGAATAAATTTAAAAAATTATTGTAATATAGAGAAAAAATTGAAGAATAAAGTTAATCAATATAATTATTGTTGGTCAACTTTATAATTAATATACTTAAATGTCATTATTATTATTATTATTATTATTATTATTATTATTATTATTATTATTATTATTATTATTATTATTAATAATAAGTACTAATAATCAATTATAAAGTTAATTATTAATTAGAAAGTATACTATTTGTTTGATTGCTTTCGTTTTAATGAAATTATATAGTTCCTTCTATTAATTAAAGTATGTATTTGTTATAAGTTACTAGATTTATGTATTTGGATATTTGCAAATGAATATTTAAATAATTATCATCGAATATGAATATAAAATAATAATTCGAATATGGATAAATTTAATAAAATATGAATGCATCTGAATAATTTTAATCGAATACGGATATCTCCAAATCTAACCGATATCCGACGGATACAAATTTGGATATAATTTTTAAATATCAGTAAAATTCGTATCCGTATCCGAATATTCAAAAAGTTGAACGAATACGAATACGAAAATAGTGTATTCGATCCGTTTAATATCCATTTACACCCCTAGATACAAGGTTCCTTGCTGCTAAACCTACCAATGTCTCCCTTGATCCTCACATCAAACTTAACTCCACCGATGGTGAACCCTTACCTGACTCCTCTCAATACAGACACTAGATCGACCGCCTACTCTATCTCACCCTCACGAGACCAAATATCACCTTCTTCGTGCATCACTTGCCGCTAGACCTGGCAATTGGGTACCCGTGGGTAACCCAATGACGGGTACCAACGGATTGGGTAGGTAAATTTACCCGTTTTTTATTGGATACGAGGTAGGGGACCCGTTACCCATGAGGATGGTAACGGGTAACCTGCGGGTACCCGTGATTTTTTTTCTTTTTTCTTTTAATTATTTAAAGATAAACATGATGTTACTCAAATATTAACTAAATAAAACTAGGGAAAAAAAAGACTATAAATTTCAAACATTAAATTGAATAAATACCAAAAGCATATTAATAATATTGTAGTTTAAAATTTATATATTAAGTATTCAAAATCTACCAAATTTAAAGTACATCACATTCAAAAGTTCAAACTTAAATTCCATTATATGCCAAAAAAGTTTTGAATTGAAAATTTAAATATCAATCAAACATTGTTGTTCTTGTGGAAGAAGATGTTGCATCCATAGGAATATGCACAACAAGTTGTTTAGGATATAATTTAATTTAATTTGCTATAGATTTTTAATTTATGAAATCAAAAATTAATATTTAGATTAAAAATATTTATATGTAAATATATATAAATATATATAATATATATTTATATGTATATAATATATATATATATATATTAAAGTACATCACATTCAAAAGTTCAAACTTAAATTCCATTATATGCCAAAAGTTTTTTGAATTAAAAATTTAAATATCAATCAAACATTGTTGTTCTTGTGGAAGAAGATGTTGCATCCATAGGAATATGCACAATAAGTTGTTTTAGGATATAATTTAATTTAATTTGCTATAGATTTTTAATTTATGAAATAAAAAATTAATACTTAGATTAAAAATATTTATATGTAAATATATATATAAATATATAATATATATTTATACATATACATAATATATATAATATAAAAAAAATTACGGGTTACCCGCGGGTTGGGCCAAAAGATGGCGGATAAATTGAGTACGGGTAAAATTACATGCAATTTTTTAGGTAGGAAAAACAAGATCCATTACTCGTATTTTTTTGGGTACCCGCGGGTATTGGTTGAATTTTGCCAGGTCTACTTGCCGCCCCTTGTACGCCACATTTACAGGTTGCCCATCAATTATTACACTATATCAAATCCACCCCTGGTCAGGGCCTCTATTTCCTAGCTCAGACATCCCAAAAGCTCATGCCTTTCTCTGCCGCCGACTGGGCATCTTGTCCAGAAACTCGACGATCCACCATCAATTTTTACATATTTCTTGGTGACTCCCTTGTATCATGGAAATCCAAGATGCAACAGATGGTATCCCGGTCCTCTGCTAAAGCAGAATAAAGAGCCCTTGCTACCGCCACTGCAAGTGAAATTACTTGGCTTCAACAACTCATCAATGATTTTCACATCCGTACTGCCTCGCCCGCTCTTCTATTTTGTGATAATCAAGTTGCCTTACATATCGCTACCAACCCTATATTCCATGAATGTACAAAGCATATTGAAATAGACTGTCAATTTGTTAGAGAGAAAGTTGCCGCTCAGACCATCAAGCTCCTTCCCGTGAGTTCTGGCAATCAATTGGCAGATGTTCTCATTGAGGCCCTGCTAAGCTCTACACTGCTGCCCCTTATTTCCAAGATGGCCATTCAAAAACCTCATTGCCCACCTTGAAGGGGGGTATTAGAACTTCAAGTTTGTTAGTTAAGGTTTCTATATTACTTAGTTAGGGTTTTTACTGTCCTCATTAATTATCCCTAGCTCAGTTAGTTATAGATATTTTTCTTGCTCAATAGAATTCAGTTAGCTTAACCGCATGATTGATAGTGTTGTCATCTTGACAATACAATTATTTTTATTTTTTGCACACACTCTCACTTAGATTGCATGGTTAGCTTGTTACTCTCATTCTCTTCAGTCTTCTTCTTCACAAATCTAAGCATTCTAATAATAGTACGCCTTCAGCTTACCAGCAAAGTGAAGGCGTGATATTGAGGAAGAATGACGGAGTGCTACGGCTGCCAGAAAAAAATCGAGGAAACTGAGAGGTTATACAAACAAATGTACCGTTGCTTTTGCAATGGCTCTTTCTCAAAATAAAAGAAAGTTTACACAAGGAAAATTATTTTTCTTTCATGCCAAAGCAAGTATCCCTTTAGTCGTGCATACCAACAACTCCAGCTTAAGGTTTTCTTAACATTTTTGTAAGATTTTGTTGACTATGTTTCTCTTTCTGTTTCTACTTTTGTACTCAGGCAAAGAAGAAAAAGCATTCACTAATGGCTTCGCATGCGGCCTCGCCAATACTATTTTTGTAAGAAAATTAAGTGTGCATCAATGTGTATTATATAATTCAACAGTACAATTAATAGTACAGAAACAAGTGAACATGAAATAAATAACATTTCCAATTAGAATACACTACACAATAGCAAATACGAGAATAGAAACAGAGAAGAAAGACATCAGAAGCAAATTAGAGAACTAAAACAAAGGACAAAGCACAGTGAGTACAAGCCTGCATGAGCGCAGCTTCCTTAAGCTTTTATCTGCTTTCTACTAGTACCTGAGAACTGCTAAAGGACAACATATCAAGATACAACGATCCTGAACAACTAAAAGTGCCTAGACCTCCTAACCTTATTAACGTGAACCTCTATGTGTATAATGTTGTGTGTATGCGGGACGCCTTGGATGAAAATATGTGCAATTGGTTGTACGAATTTTCTAATGAAATGACACTAGACAACACCTATATTTATATAACCTAAGTACCTAATTCAATAGAAGACGACCCCCTAATCCATCAAACATGTCAAAAGTTTTATTAGAAGTCTTGACTTTTCTTTTTAGGAAGATGGCTGTCTTCCAGTATTTTCAGCCTTAAGATAGGCAAATGGTTGTCTTGAAGATTCATATCCTTGTGCTTGTACTTCTATTCAGGAGGCCATGTTTCTACAAGGCCTGCCACTTGATAGCCAACTCTTGCAATATCATTTGATGCTGAGTCACTTGAGACATCACAAATTTAGAATCTCCCTTTACAAATTTAAGGAAGTACTTTCGAATACCAAATATTTTCGTGTCAGCATCTTCTATCTCATATTTTTTTCTCAAGATTTTAGGGATATATATATGCGTGCACTTATATATCTTATATAAACTGTGATTTATAGAAGAACAGAAAAACAATTAAGTATAGAAATAATATAAATATGTGCAGTAAATTATTATATACAATTTTAAAATTGAAGAACATAATATGGACTAAGAAAAAAATTAAAATAGGAGGAGAGCACAGAACGCCTACTTGTGTCGAATGAAAATAAAAAGTAACTACGTCGAAGCTTGCATGAACACAATTTGTTAATGTTTTATTAGTCTCTCAAAGGTGCATGAGGACTTCTGACGAACAACCTCTCAAAATACAATGACTTGATCAGCCGAAGGTGACATTCCTATTAACTCAACTCCGAATCTAAGTTTGAAACTTTGGACTACTGAACTTATGTATACTAGAACGTAAGTACATTGTGTATGTGAGTATGTATACTTGTATGCTTTTTCGATGATTTATGCACAAATGTTCCCACAAATGTTTTCAAAGTCATTTTTAGTTTTTTGTCAAATTTGAAAAGTGAAAAATAGTTATGAGTTTAAGTTTGAAATTGAAATGTTGTTTGAATGTTTTGTCCAAAATAAAATAATTGTGTAGGTTGAAAATGATACATATTTGGATGTTTTTGTATTTTTGTATTAAATGTAGAGCAAATGAGACGAGGGGAAAGAGTGTGAAAATGGAGAGAGGGTGTAAAAATGTGTTTGGAAAAATATTTTGAGATTGAAAATGTATGTAAAAATAGGAGAGAAGTTGATAGCTTTTTATTTTCATTTTCTGGAGAAAATAAAAAGGAAAAGTGAAAACAAAACCAAACGGATACTTAACCATGCATATACACATTCATATATATATTAGCTAGTAGTTGCGGTAGAACTTGAAGAAACTAACATTATGTCTAGATCAAGGAAATTGATGGAAAAAAAATACAATACACATACATTAAAGTATAAAATTATATAATTTTAAGAATGAGAAAGATTTCCTTTATATTATTTCTCATTAAATTTGAAGGTCCAAACATAAAGTACAAAAACATCAAAAAATAGCGGGGAGAATACAAGCTTGCGTACCCAATTTCAAGTTTGAATGGTAATTTGCTAGGAAAACCTGGCAGATATTCAATCACATCTCGTGATGAACACAAATTGTTAAAGAAAACTAATATTAGCAACAGAAACAACACGACAGGCTTCATCAATAATCGGCGAAGACTAATTAAGGGCCAGAGAATAAATGGTTCGAATAAGGGAAAGACAAGTTGCAGTTTGGGATGAACCCACATCTTATGTCTAAAATTATTGAGTTGAACCACTGACAGAAGTGGTCTCATTTTGTTTTGATCTATTGATTTGAAGGATCTGAAACACCTATGTACTTAGCTATACTTATAGCTTTGAAGTTAGGCGATAGCTCTTCTTTCATAACTCGTGTGCTGAAGCCTAAAAGGAATTCCTCTCTTGCATTTGATGGGAGTTAGGATGTTAACCCTGCTCAAAAGTGATTCAAATTTGACACATGCTATTTCAACTCTTAGACTCAATCAATGGGCAATATATTTTTCAGCACCTCAAATTTCTCTTTTCTGTTATTTGATTTTTTTTAGATTATGTTAGTGCCAATAGTCTCTGCTATTTTTTAGTTTATTTAATTTTTTGTAAAGCCTATTTAAAGGCTAACTAAGTTATTAGTTCTGAGCTACATTTGATGAATAAAAAGTGCAGTATTTCTCAAAGCATTTTGTTCATATATTTTAGCTATGAACTTTCTTCTATACTTGCTTCCTCTATTTTCTAGAATTGTTGTCCTCTTTATCCAACAAGCAATACTAGAAAACATTCTCAAGGATGAGTTGAAGATCAGACATTTCATGCTCGGGGTTTCCATGTTCTTGCACATTCAGTTCTTCACTTAGTGGTACCTCCCTATCCATTCCTTTTGCCATCGTTATTCATACCTTATCTCAAACTCTTCCTACAGATGGCGCCAATGATGTAACTCAGAAAAATTTAATAGAAAAGAAGAATACTGTGAAAAATGTTCCATTATCCAAAAAATTATCTCCATGCCTCCACATCAGTTCTATATCTTTTTATACATTAGTCAAAGAGCTACGTTATACTTTGACTATTTTATCATTGATTTAAAATGGATCTCTTGTCCTAAATATGGAAAAGCATCTCAACGTTCATTTTCTATCATCAATAGCTATAACGTCTTGTAATTGACACAAGTATACCTATTTACATGTTTAATTATTTATTGGATGGATGCCAATTATGGTTGGAATCCAATAGATAATTATAGTGTTGAATTTGGTGGAATAGAGGAAGGGAAATGGTTAAGTATTATAAGTTGAGTTGTCCTACATTGTAAGCTTGAGATAGTGGAGACCTTCTTGTGACTTATAAAACCAAGTGGAGGAGTTGAAGGGTCTTTAACCCTTCACTTGTCCCACATTGGTTTTGTAAACTAGTGTGGACTAGTTTATATTGAACTCAAGTAAGAATGCTTGATAAAGTATTCTTTCAGGGGTTCATATAAGTGGACCACATGCGTGCCGCTGCCGCTGCCGCCGCCCGGCTCGACTCCGGGTCGTGGGTCGCGGGCGTTAGGGCATTAGTCTCAGTCTTAATTTTTTGGACAAAATTCAATTGGATTTTTGAATTTGAAAATTCAAATTCAAATTTTTTAAACGGCCGGATTTTTAGGGGTTGTTGGCAGACATGGATTAGGGTTTTACTTAGTCAAACCCTAATCAGCCCTTGACAGTCGTCAAACCCTAGAGATTATTAGGTCTGGCCGTCAAACCCGTGTTAAAATTAGGCCTTGGCCGTCGGTCCATTGCCCTCTGCCAAACCTAATTCCCCTCTATAAATAGAGTGCCCTCGGCAGTCTTGAAAACACACCAAAATACACGTCAAAGGCAGCCTCTTCTGCTTGTATTCTTCCTCTCCCCCTGATATTCCAGTTACTTCATCGTGATAATCCTCTCGTTCTAATATTCGGCCAAATATTATCATTCTTTCGTATTCGGCCTAATATACTCATATATATACTCCGAAAGCTTGGCTATCTGATCCGAATTCTGGTTACTGGGTACTGTTCGAGGTGAACGAGAAGGAGTGCACCTGATCGTTCTGGACCATCTCATCTTGGGAGGAGATGCGTTGTACCCACTGCACTGGTGAGTCGGGGCACTCGTTTCTTCAAGGCAAACAGAATTTATCTGTGATTTGGTCATCCTATTGATTCTGTTACGATACAGAATCCTTAAGATAAGTTTATCTTAAAACTCATTATTTATATTAGATAAATTTGACAGCATGTTTTCTTGTTTTATTGCCTCAGTCGATATATGAATTTTGGCTTTTCCTGGACTCGTATCTGTTTAATTGTATTAAATTCTGATTTGCCTTGAATTGACGCTTATTCTGATCAAGCATGTTTTATGCTTAAATTCTGATAACGCATGCTGTATGTTTAAATTCTGACCACGCATGTTGTATGATCACGCATGCTACATGTTTAAATTCTGATAACACATGCTTTATTTGAATTTCATATTGATAAAAACGCACGTATTACTCCACTGTGATTATCTGTTCCATTCCTGATAATCTATTTTGCAATATTTATTTATTGCTTTGATTACTGCATGTTGGCTTGAATCCTGGAAACAACAATCTTGAAGAAACGAGATATTTCGTGTGTTTATCATCTATTGAAATTCTTATTAGAGATCCTGCCTAGGAATCTTGCCTGATATTTCTGAGTAGATATCCTATCTACTAAATTTTCCCTAGATATTCTGTTATAGGACTTTAATTTTCTGTGATGGCTTCAACTTCGCATGCTATTGGTGATATTGTGTCAGCGAAAGTTGACCTTTCCGGACTGTTGGAAAAATTCACGGGCCAGTATTTTAGGCATTGGCAACAGTGCATGAAAATTTGGTTGACGATGAAAGGTCTTCTTTCATTGATTCAATTGACCATGCCAGAACCAACTGAAACTGATCCCAAAACTAAAGAAATAGCTGATTGGAAAACTAAGGATCAGATTGTTCGAGGAGTGATTCTGTTAGCTCTATCTGATACACTCTTTGATGTATACTGTTCTGATTCGTATATGGCTAAATCTTTATGGGATGAACTGGATAGTAAATACAATACTGAAGAGCAAGGGCTCGAAAAGATTGGCTAATAGACACTGGTGCTAATGTGCACGTTTGTGCTGATAAATCACTGTTTGTGTCTTACTAGCCTGTTAGAGGAAGGACTATGATGATGGGGAACTCAAGTGCTGCCAATGTGTATGGGATAGGACGCGTGGACCTGAAATTTCCTTCGGGGCGCACACTATCTCTGCAAAGGGTGCATCACATCCCAGCAGTTCGAAGAAATATAATAAGTGGTTCTGTAATAGTTAGGGAGGGTTATGAAATTTCTTTCAAATCAAATAAAGTTGTAATTTTACATTCCGTCACTTTTATTTGTAAAGGCTATCGTTCCGATGGTTTGTTTAAGTTGAGAGCTGAGAACATTATTGGTTCTAATAAAGTTGATTTTTCTAATTCTCCTGTTATTAACATTATTGAGAATTCATCTGTCTGGCATAACCGTTTAGGACATTTTGAATTATAGTTCGGTCAAAAGAATGATGAACTTAAATTTAATTCCTAAACATGAAATTGACGTGGTCATAAATGTCAAATCTGTGTTGAAGCCAAGCAAGTTAGAAAGCCTTACCACTCGGTTGAAAGGCAAACTGAAATTCTTGACTTAGTGCACACAGATATTTGTGAGATCAATGAGGTCTTAACAAAAGATAATAAAATATAGTTCATCACCTTTATAGATGATAGCGTAGGTATTGTTATGTTTATCTATTGAAACATAAAGATGAAGCACTACATAAGTTCATTATGTTTAAAAATGAAGCCGAAACACAAACTGGTAGAAAACTTAAACGGTTAAGGTCAGATAGGGGTGGAGAGTATAGGTCCAACCCATTTCATGAATACTGCCGTAATTTTGGCATAATCCATGAAGAAACTGCTCCTTATTCTCCCGCTTCGAATGGGATAGCTGAGCAAAAGAATAGAACCTTTATTGACATGATTAACAGTCTGCTTTTGAATTCTGGATTGCCCAAGTACATGTGGGGGGAAGCTCTGAATACGGCTTGCCATATTCTGAATAGAGTTCCCTTGAAACATAAAGAAAGCACTCCATTTGAATTCTGGAAATGCAGGAAACCTAGTCTAAAATACTTTCGAGTGTGGGGCTGTCTTGCAAAAGTTCTAGTCCCTGAACACAAGAGGAAGAAACTAGGTCCTAAAATTGTTGATGCGGTCTTTCTAGGCTATGTAGAAACATCTTATGCTATGCGATTTTTTGTTATTAAATCAGAAATTCTGGGCATAGATGCTAACACTATAGTCGAATTTCGTGATGCTACGTTCTTTGAGAACGTGTTTCCCATGAAGACTGGGATACCTCAAAATATTTCTTTAGATTCAACCCTTGAGTCTACATCGATTCTGAATCATGTGGAAAAGATGTCAAATGTGGGGGTTGGTCCTAGTAGTATTGACACAGTTCCTGAAGAACTGGATGAACCCAGACAAAGTAAAAGGGCTAGAATCACTAAGGACTTTGGAAGTGACTTCGTTACTTACAATGTCGAGGGTGGTCCTGTTACCTTCAAGGATGCTATGGCTTCCCCTGAAGCTAAGCATTGGAAGAAAGCCATTAAGAGTGAGATGGATTCTATTGTCTCGAATGAGACATGGGAATTAGTCCATCTCCCTCCGGGGTGTACTACTATAGGAAGCAAGTGGATCTTCAAAAAGAAACTTAAGTCTGACGGAACTGTTGATAAGTTTAAGGCCAGGCTAGTTGCTAAAGGGTTTAGGCAAAAGGAGGGAATAGATTACTTCGACACCTATTCCCCAGTAGCTCGTTTGACTACTATTCGAGTGCTAATAGCACTGGCTTCCATATATGATTTCCCCATTCACCAGATGGATGTGAAAACAGCCTTTCTGTATGGTGATCTTGAGGAAGAAATTTATATGGATCAGCTTGAGGGATTTGTAGCTTCTGGAAATGAGCGGAAAGTTTGTAAGCTTGTTAAATCACTTTATGGTTTGAAACAAGCTCCTAAACAATGGCATGAAAAGTTTGACAAAACAATATTGTCATTTGGTTTCATAGTTTATGATAATGACAAGTGCGTCCACTGCAAAGTTAAAGGTGATAATTGTATTGTTTTATGCCTGTATGTAGATGACATTCTGTTGTTTGGATCCAACATTGAGATTATCAATGAGACTAAAAGTTTCTTAAAGAACAAGTTTGAAATGAAAGATATGGGTGTTGCGGAAATGATTCTTGGACTTAAGTTGACTCGTTCAACTGAAGGTATAGCAGTCTCACTATGTTGAGAAGATAATTGAGAAATTTGGCTATAAACAAAGTAGAATCGCAAAAACACCATATGATCCTTCAGTGGCTCTCTTTAAGAATGAAACTGGTGTACCAGTGTCTCAGTTGAGGTGTTCTCAAATAATTGGTAGCTTGCAGTATCTTGCAAACGGCTCAAGACCAGATATCTCATTTGCGGTCTCTAAGCTTGCTAGATATACAAGCTGCCCTAATCGAACTCATTGGGAGGCTTTTGGATAGGGTACTTAGATATCTAAAGGGCTCAGCATCACTAGCCTTGCACTACAAGAGATTTTCTGCAATGCTGGAAGGGTTTAGTGACGCTAGCTGGATTGCCAAAAACTCCAAAAGTAATGGGTGTACAGGGTATGTATTTACCTTGGGTGGAGGTGCTGTCTCCTGGAAATCTTCTAAACAGACTTTGATAACTCGGTCCACCTTTGAGGCTGAGTTGTGTACTTTGGACACAACTGGGACAGAGGCAGAATGGTTTTATGGGCTGATAGTACAACTGCCAATGGTAACCAAACCTCTTTCGGGAATTGCTGTACATTGTGACAATCAAACCACAATTGCAAAGATAAGTAGTTCAAAGTTCAATCAAAAGACTAAGAGACACATCTAAGTTAAACTAAAGTCTATAAGGGAGTTAATGTCTGATAGGGTTATTGCAATTGACTTTGTTGGATCCAAAGACAATATTGCAAACCCTTTAACTAAAGGACTTGATTTGTCCTCAGTTCAGAAATTCAGGTTGGGGATGGGACTGGAAACCCATCAGTGATATACCTGCAGTGGCAACCCAATCTACTAAGTGGAGATCCCACAAGGTAGGTTCAATGTGGTATAAACAAACTGTTGAGCATATCAAGTTGCACCTAAATTTAGATTGATACTTTGTATCTGGTGTCTCTCCTCTGATTATCTGATAGGTGCTGACAACTGCTGGTACTGTAAGAGTTTAACTCTGAATGGGGTCAAGTCAATTTTGGACGAGATGCGAGCAGTGCATCCCTGGAGACGCCCAACTAAGTGAATGTAGTCCTTTAGCCAGGACTAAAGGAATTGGGTTGTTCCTTGACAAACATTCATGAATCTAGATCGGGACATATGGCCTTAATGCGTCAACCCAAAAGATCAGTACATAGCCTTTAGTTCGTTGTTACTGATGGACGCAATCACAATCACGGGTACAAATTCAAGGCTTAGATCAATTTGTCCCGATGATTGCAAAAGTCGGATAACTTAAGGAGTGGTTCAAACCAGAAGGTACCATTTCTGAAAGCGAGCTATGTTGAATCTGATAGCCATTATCTATGGATTTGTGGGGGATTGTTGTAATTGGCACAAGTATGCCTATTTACATGTTTAATTATTCATTGGATGGATGCCAATTATGGTTGGAATCCAATAGATAATTATAGTGTTGAATTTGGTGGAATAGAGGAAGGGAAATGGTTAAGTATTATAAGTTGAGTTGTCCCACATTGTAAGCTTGAGATAGTGGAAACCTTTATGTGACTTATAAAACCAAGTGGAGGAGTTGAAGGGTCTTTAACCCTTCACTTGTCCCACATTGGTTTTGTAAACTAGTGTGGACTAGTTTATATTGGACTCAAGTAAGAATGTTTGATAAAGTGTTCTTTCAGGGGTTCATATAAGTGGACCACACGCGCGCCGCCGCCCGGCCCGGCTCCGGATCCGGGTCGCGGGCGTTAGGGCGAATGTCTCAGTCTCAGTCTTAATTTTTTGGACAAAATTCAATTGGATTTTTGAATTTGAAAATTAAAATTAAAATTTTAAACTTAACCGTTGGCTTGATCGGATAAAGGCTTGACCGAGTCTTGCCTGTTGGAGATCACAGCCGAGATTTTTGGGATGATGGTGGATATGGTCGGATTCTTAGGGGTTGTTGGCAGACATGGATTAGGGTTTTACTTAGTCAAACCCTAATCAGCCCTTGACAGCCGTCAAACCCTAGAGATTATTAGGTCTGGCCGTCAAACCCGAGTTAAAATTAGGCCTTGGCCGTCGGTCCATTGCCCTATGCCAAACCTAATTCCCCTCTATAAATAGAGTGCCCTCGGCAATCTTGAAAACACACCAAAATACACGTCAAAGGCAGCCTCTTCTGCTTGTATTCTTCCTCTCCCCCTGATATTCTAGTTACTTCGTCGTGATAATCCTCTTGTTCTAATATTCGGCCAAATATTATCCTTCTTTCGTATTCGGCCTAATATACTCATATATATACTCTGAAAGCTTGGCTATCTGATTCAAATTCTGGTTACTGGGTACTGTTCGAGGTGAACGAGAAGGAGTGCACCTGATCGTTTTGGACCATCTCATCCTGGGAGGAGCAGCGCTATACCCGCTGCACTGGTGAGTCCGGGCGCTCATTTCTTCAAGGCAAATAGAATTTATCTGTGATTTGGTCGTCCTATTGATTCTGTTACGATACAAAATCCTTAAGATAAGTTTATCTTAAAACTCATTATTTATATTAGATAAATCTGACAGCATGTTTTCTTGTTTTATTGCCTCGGTCGATATATGAATTTTGGCTTTTCCTAGACTCGTATCTGTTTAATTGTATTAAATTCTGATTTGCCTTGAATTGACACTTATTCTGATCACGCATGTTTTATGCTTAAATTCTGATAACGCATGCTGTATGTTTAAATTCTGACCACGCATGTTGTATGATCACGCATGCTACATGTTTAAATTCTGATAACACATGCTTTATTTGAATTTCATATTGATAAAAACGCACGTATTACTCCACTGTGATTATCTGTTCCATTCCTGATAATCTGTTTTGCAATATTTATTAATTGCTTTGGATTACTGCATGTTGGCTTGAATCCTGGAAACAACATAACGTTTTAGACATACATCCATATTTCATGTCCATGATCTTGGTCCCATAATTAGCTCTATCATTCAGCTTATCTTCTACTGCTTGATCTCTATAAGTTGATCTTATGAGCTTGGATTGAGGTCTGATGTCATTTAGCTCATCTTCTACAGCTTGATCTCCACAGGTTGATCTTATGAGTTCAGCTTGAGGTCTTATGTTATTCAGCTCATTTTCTACAGCTTGATCTCCACAAGTTGGTCTTATAAGCTCGGATTGAAGCTTGTTTCTAGCTCTCACATCACATACCCTACTCAAGAGCTTCTCCTAGCCTAAGTGTGTTATTTCTCTTCTCTTTTCCTCTAATTTCTCCTTTCTTTTAGCTTCGCCCGCCAACTTAATAGTAGTAGCTCGCATATCTCCCACTGCTTTTAATAGCTCAGTGATCTCGCCATAATTTTCATGGGCAATCGATGATTGTGATGAGTTGTGCTTCATATTCCCTCGAGAAAAATGATAATTAGTGAAGTTATCTAGTATTATATATAGCTAGAGGATGTGTGGCAAAATTTAGAAGTTGTTTTAGAGTGTTAGGTAAAATTTTAGGAGATGAATTTGTAAATTCCCCAAAATAAGATGTTTGAATTATGAGCTCTTTATTTTTTTTAAAAAAGTTTGAAATCCTAATTTTTTTTTAGGATTGCAATAAGTAAACTCCTTTAGCTTTGACAAATTAATTACAAAAGTTATCATTATTAATATTTTATAAGTCTTATATAATTAATTTTATTTTATTCAAACAATTCAAAATTTTATTTTTAAAATAAAATCTAGCATATTATAAGTTCAAAATATCTTATACATTATTATTTTTGGTGGCAGCGTCCTTTAAATTAAGGATTGGTTGTCTATTCTATCAAAATGTTTTATAACAAATTCTTCATTTTATTACAAGTGCAATTCTTGAAGTGGAGGGTTTTGGTGAAGAAAAATTATTACTTTCACTAAAACAAATATTATATTAGTGACAAAACAATATATGACAATATAAAAATTGTCACTAATGATATGTATTAAATGACAATAGTTTTCATTTTGTCACTAGTGATCTTTTATTTAGGTAGCAATAATTTTTATTTTGTCACATTATGACTCATTGGCGACAAAAACTAATGTCTTAAATTGTCACTATTAACAATTAGTTACACTCTCGTGGTAACAATCTAGTGACAAAAATTGCCACTATAGAGGTGTCATTATTTGTCAATGAAGACAACTTAAACACTATTATTATCACTATTTAGTTTATAAAATCATTAATTGTAAAATCATTAAGGTGGCAATACCTTCGCCGAGCCCAATTGCGTGTATCTATGACTCTAGTGGGGGCGATGTGAGGGTTGAAGCAATCTCTGTTGCACCCATCCTAGACCTAGGTCGAGGGTGGGTTCGAGGCCACGGGGGTTACTCAAATCAGATTGGAGATGATCCCCTTGCCTAAATAAAATTTAAAAAAAAAAAAAAAAAGGTGATAATACAAAATCTTCTGTCACTTAATATATATAATTAGTGACAACTTTTGTATAGTCATTCATTATTTTGTTACTAACTTATCTTGTTCTGTAATGTTTAAGAAAATAAAAATAATATTATTTTACCTAATGACAAAGAATTATTTTTTTCTAAGCTGTAATTCTGTAAAAAAGAAAAACAATATTGTCATGATAGGAACAAGATTTAGTGGGGAGCAAATTTTTTGAGACAAAAATTGCATTTCTATTTCGTCAAATATATATTATAAAACTGATGAAAACATCGTCTTGAATCCATCTCAGACACACCAAGTCCCGATAGATTATTTCCGTCTTGATGAATAGGAAATATTAGTAATTTGTGACGAATTACTCATGAAAAAAATTCTAATAATACGTCCGTCTCAAATTCCTCTGTATTCCATCATAATAATTATTTTCAATCTATGATTTTTAAATATAAGATGAAATTGAATTTGTGTCTCTATTCTGTCTCTACAATATTGTGCAAATTAGAGCCGATTTTTTCTTTATTTTTTCCAATCTCAAATTAAAATTCTGTTTCAGAAGCCCTACTCTATTGTAGTGGCCTGACCACTGGTATATATATTTGTATTCAACTTTTTTAAAAAAAATTAAAATTACTAAATGTACTAATCACTCAGAAAGCAATAAGCAAAAAATCACACTCAGTAAAATAATACGCACTCAATGTAACAATTGACTTTCACTTAATAATGGGCAATTCATAAAAACTATTGAAAATTCTTATTTGATGAATGGGATAGAATTTCGGTATGAAATACATCTAGACTGCTATCTAGATTGAGCTTTGATTAAGCCACCTGCTAATCATAGCAAGACATTCCTTGGGCTTGTACTCTACAGCTACATGGCCTCCTGCCTGAAGAAAGAATTTCTTGGCATTATGCTGATTATTAATGTCAATGCCAAATTCAAGAATAAACAAAAAGATGAAAAACAGGAGATTCTTCACCTTCACAGTGGCGTATGTCAATTCATAATCTCCTTGTCCATATGTCATTGTGTATCTTAGAAAGAGAAAAGAAAAGAAATGCATGTGAAGTTAATACCAACAAATATATATAGATAATTGATTAAAATTCAAACCTGTAAAAAGTGTTGTGCGATGGAGATAAATAGGTTGAGGGACTAACCCTGCGACTTGATCTTCAACAAACCATGGTCTCCAGTCATTCAAAACGGGCACTTTTAGTGATTCTATCCATTTTTCTCTGTGGATATGTGAGGAGCCACCATGTCGTGGTAGCCACTGCCAATGCATTTAAATTAACCAAAATATCAAAATAAAAAAGAAGACATTTTAGCAAGAAAAATATATAAAACAAGATATGATAATGCGAAATGTTATTGAAAACAAACAAACAAACAAACATTACCTATAAACTAGAGCTTGACAATTCTTGTGTGTGAACTTTTGGTGATAAACTACAGTACTTTCGACATTGAATGTGTAAGGCGCAGTCCCACTAGGGCCAGCAGTACTATGTTGAATGGTTTTGTTACACTTACCCACTCTGTCTTTGTTCCCTGTTGGATACTAATATTAATTATTTCAACAATTCAAACAAATATAGTGGAAATATATATATTTTAAGTTCACTTTATTGATTACCTCACGGATGTGTAGAGCTTTCTGGGCAGATTTGTGGTTAGCCCATGTATGAAAAACCAAATAAAGGTCATTCTGCAAGGAGCAAATAGTATTCAATTGAAACCAAAGTAAATTAAGATAACAATAAAAATATAACTGGTTGATGCTAAAGAGAAAAATATTACTCGGCACCATGATTTTGTTATAGGATCAACAACTGACTGTAAGAAGTTTGTAGGAATTTCCTCATTGAAAGAAGGCATGTTCCATGTGCACCTTCTTTCCATAAAATAGCGCACCAAGGTTCTAGTATATGGGCCTGGTTTACTTTGTCGAGACACTGCATCAATACTACATATTACTCGCAGAGCATATATATGAAACCTTATAAAATAAATAACTGAATTAGAGTAGAACTGTCAATGGGTAGGGTTTTATCTTACCCAAATCCATACCCAAAAAAACCCAAAATTGAGGTCCAATAATATATCATACCCAACGTTACCTAGTACCCATAGGGTCTGTGGACTAGCCCTCATTTCCAGACCTACTTCTTTCGGGTTGGGTCTGGGCCTGACCCAATTATTTTATTTTATTTCACTAATTTCAATTCCTATCTAAAATAACAATAAAGAAATCAAAATTTTACAAACCATTTTTTTTGTTAACTAATTTCAATTCTTACGAAATAACAATAAAAAAAAATCAAATTTTACAAATCAATATTTTTAAGTTAAATAAATGGACAAAATAATTATTAAGTCAAATAAGTCTATGCAATTTTTTTCGTTTATTTCTTCATTGAAAACCTTCAAAGTCCTCAAGCTTATTCCTGTCAATGGGTAGGATATTGCCTTCCCCAAACTCATACCCTAATATACCCAAATAATTAGACCATATCTTTATCCTAGACTTTTTTATAAAAAAATTGCAAAAAAAAAAAAAAATTACAAAAATACGGCACTATTCACGGGTTTTACATTTTTGTAGTAAGTTGCAGTCACAGACTGCAACTTTCAACAGTAATGAATAGTTACTGTTGAAAGTTGCAGTCTGTAACTGCAACTGCAACTTTCAACAGTGATCACTGTTCATTGCTACAGTGATAAACAGTGATCACTGTTCACTTTTTTTTTTTTTTAAATTTTTTTATTTTTTTTGTGCATAAATTATTTTAGGGTTTGTTCTTCTATATTTTAAAAAAATATTTTTTAGCCCCCCAAAATATTTTAAAATGCACTTACGTTCTCCAATATTTTTCCCAAAATACTCTAATTTTTGATCAAAAAAATTCTATTATAATACATCCAAAAACCCTACACCCTAAAAAGCACACCTATCATCTCATTTTCTGATTCCATCTTTCATATCAACCATTCATTTCTTCACTTATATATACATATATATACACACACACATATATTTTATATATATAAAAATATTAAAATTTTGCCTTTTAAAAAATTCTAAGACTTATATTTACCAAAAAAATATTTAATGTAATAATTAATTAAAAATATTAAATGCCTTATTAATTTTTTTAAAAAGTTATTCTAAATTTTTTTTTCAAAAGAAATATTAATTTAATAGTAATAAAAACCTTTGGTTCATTTTCATTTCATTTGATACGACTCAGGTAACTCTTTCTTTCTCTTCCTCCCTCTCCTCCTCCTCTCTTCTTCATTTTTTTTTTCCTTTTTTTATGCTTCTTTGGTGCGGCCGGCCGGCGGGGCACTTGCCGGTCGGCCGGTTGGCCGCACCTGGCTGGTGCTGGTGCTGGTGCTGCTGGCCAGCGGCCGGCCAGATCTGGGTCTCCTTATTTTTTTTATTTTTTATTTTATTTTAAGTAAAATAAATAAATAAATAAAATGATAGTTTGGGTTATTGTTTCAGGTTTGAAGGGTATATACTTGTGTATTATTTCGCTTGATTGATGTAAATTTTTTAATTATGCTAAAATTTAATTATGTTTTAGTTATGTTCATTATGTTTTGGTTAATTATCTCCATTAATTAAAGTTTGATTTATGTTTTAGTTATATTAAATATGTATTATATAATTTGTCTCAATTAGTTAAAATTTATTTATTTTTTAGTTAAAATTTTATTTATGTTTTAGTTTTATAAATTATATTTCAATTAGTTAAAACTTAATCATTTTTGAGTTGAAATTTGATTAACGTGTTGGTTAAACTCAAATAATAATTTTTTTTTTATATAATAATTTGATTTAACAGAAATAATAATTTATGTTTTAGTTAGTGAGATAATCCAAATATAAAAACATATAAAACTAACATAAAATGTAATCCAAATATAAAACCAAGCACGCTGCTGCTCGGTGCTGCTGCTGGCCAGCACCAGCACCAGCCAGATGCGGCCGGCCGGCCGACCGGCAAGTGCCCCGCCGGCCGGCCGCACCAAAGAAGCATAAAAAAAGGGGAAAAAAAAATAAAGAAGAGAGGAGGAGGAGAGGGAGAAAGAGAAAGAAAGAGTTATCTGAATCGTATCAAATGAAATGAAAATGAACCAAAGGTTTTTATTACTATTAAACTAATATTTCTTTTGAAAAAAAAATTAGAATAACTTTTTTAAAAAATTAATAAGGCATTTAATATTTTTAATTAATTATTATATTAAATATTTTTTCGGTAAATATAAGTCTTAGAATTTTTTAAAAGGCAAAATTTTAATATTTTTATATATGTAAAATATATGTGTGTGTGTGTGTGTATATATATGTATATATAAGTGAAGAAATGAATGGTTGATATGAAAGATGAAATCAGAAAATGAGATGATAGGTGTGCTTTTTAGGGTGTAGGGCTTTTGGATGCATTATAATAGAATTTTTTTTATCAAAAATTAGAGTATTTTGGGAAAAATATTGGAGAATGTAAGTGCATTTTAAAATATTTTGGGGGGCTAAAAAATATTTTTTTAAAATATAGAAGAACAAACCCTAAAATAATTTATGCACAAAAAAAATAAAATTTTAAAAAAAAAAAAAAAAAAGTGAACAGTAATCACTGTTCATTACTGTAGCAATGAACAGTGATCACTGTTGAAAGTTGCATTCTGTAACTGCAACTTACTATAAAAATGTAAAATCCGTGAATAGTGCCGTATTTTTGTAATTTTTTTTTTTTTTTGCAATTTTTTTATAAAAAAGTCCTTTATCCTACCTTGCTCACCCCATAGATCCAATTAGACTGATATCCTAAAATACCCAAATAATAGACCCTACTCTATCAAACCCAAAACCCATTGGGTCTATGGTTGGATTTCGTTTATTAGACCTAATTTTTGGATTGTGTTTTGATTTAACTAATTTTTTCATCTTTTTTAAATTTTCTTAGTGTCAATTAAAGTGCTAAAATTACCTAATATTTGAATGCTAGAATAATTTATTAATATTGGCTAATTTTTTTGGGCATATTTTAAAAAAGCTAACTTAATTTTTTTAAATTAAAAAAAGAGTATACATTTAATTTTTGTCGTTTAATTTAATTTAGTTAATTTATATATTTAATTTTTGTTCTATTAAACAAATAATAACCACAAGAGTATGTATCACTTTTTTATCTCTTCCCCATATTGTATTTTTTTCTCACTATATTTCCTCTAAGATATTATTTTATCTTTCTTTAACTTTATTCTTTTCATTTTTTTTAAATATTATTTTTTCATGTAATATATTCAATCAAATATATGTAAATAGTAGAAAAAATTTAATTTTGTGTTACTGAAAATTTGAATATGCAGCACCAAAATATAAATTTCATAACACCCCTAAAATTCGGTATTTTGAAAATTAAGGATTTAGAAATCAAGATATCGAATAATCGGATTTTAAGGTTCGAAAAAAAAAAGAAATAAAAAGGAATTGATTGCAAAAATTTCAGAAGTTTTGGGGGTCAATGTGAGAGGAATAAAAGTTTGAGGACCTCAAAATAAATTTGTTTGGACTTGATTGTCTAGAAACAAAAATTCTGGGGGTCAAAGTGCAAGAAATAAAAGTTGGAGGACTCAATTGAAGGCCAAGGACTAAATTGAAGGCAGTTGAAATCTTTTGGTGTGGAAATGAAGTCGGTCAGAAGTTTGGGGTTCAAAATTGAAGAAGCTAAAAATATTTTTATATATATAGTTGAAGGACGAATTTTCTTCAAATTCTCAAAAAAACCCCAAACTTACCTCCACCGGCGAATAATCGGAAAATGGCCATGAAACCTGAAACCAAGGTCATCTTCATGCTCTTCTCAGCTCAGGGAGCAAAATCATACCACCCTTCACCAAAAACAACCAATGGAACCGCCGAAAAGTCGAGTTCGTCGGCGGAGCTCGGCGAAGGTGACGGTTCCGCCGTTTCTAGCAGCGAAAATGGTGGTGTTTTAGTGGGTTTTGGTCGTGAGCTTATGGGTAATCTCATGGTGATGTTAGTTTTGGGCTTCGAGGTGCGGTGGTGGTGGAATTATGAGGGTGGCGCGACGATGGCGGGTTAGGGCTTCTGCGGCGGTTTTGGGCCAAATTGGCTGGCCTAATGACGTCCAAACCAAAAATTGATTGGTGCGTTTGAATCTTGATGTTGAGACGCACCAGGTGGTGTTGGTGGTTCCCGTTTTCGACGGCAGCATGTGGCGCTCCGGCAGCGACGCGTCGTGGCACGATTTCAGGTAGATTATGCAGAATGTGATCCCGAACTCGTCTGGACTAGTTTTGGCGTGAGACTGGGTCCTAGTTTGACCCAATTTGGGTAAATTTCAATAATTGAAGTTTGATTCGATTAAATTATTGAATGTGATTGGATTTTCGGATTAAGTTGATTGCAATTAGAAGTAAGATTGTCAAACCATGACTTAGCCGAAGGTTATAGATTAATCTTGTAATTCGTATGGTATTGAATTTATTCGACTTAGATGAATTATTAGATGGTCGTTGAGGCTTTAATGAGATGTTAACAACTAATTTTTCGACTTGTTGAGTTAAGGACTATGATAAGTAATTACCTGGCACAGTTGAGTGTAACATGCAATTGAGAATTATGATTAAGAAATCATAGCCAATATTGGGTTTAAGTTATGTATTTGAAACTTTAAATCAATTGGAAAACCAGTTCATGGACGGTTTAAATGTCTAAGAATTATCAGGACTATGTTGGAATACCCTTAAGTTGGATAATGACATTCGTTATATTTATGGTTCATATTTAGAAGGTTTGATTGTGAACTTATTCCTTTGGTAGGTAACGAAGGAGTAGGTTCCACAGATCAATAGACGGCCGATTGTGGTTACTTTCTGAGACTTTTAAGGTGAGGATCCGCCAATCTGGCACTCTTGTACCTATCGATTTTATTGATAAACCCCTGTTAGGGTTAGTATTGATCTTATTATCGTATTCTGTGAATTATTGTTGCCCCTGTGAGGGATCTGCCAATTGGTTATCACTTGTATGAGCTTATTCCGTATCTAACGTTGAACCCGTTAGGTTCTGCTGATTTGATATTTATCTTGATTAATGTTGCTTGATTATCGAACCCTATGAGGTTCTTTTGAATTTGTAACTATTTGGTATCTCTCTATACTTTCTTGAAAATAACTGTTTTTCAGTTGAGCTTTGTGAATTTCTCTAAACTTGTAAACTCCATTTAAAGTTGATTATTAAGTGTGTTGTTGATCACCTTGTTGGTAAATTGTTAAATTGTTCTGCTCTATTGGCAATTGAACATTGGAAATCTTGATTCTTTTAAATATCTTGTTCGATCAGTACTGTAAGATATGTGTCGAGCAGAGCAAAGGGCCACACTAGTTGATAGTGTATGTCTAGTGGGAGGCTCATCTTGAGTCTGTTACAGAGCAAAGAATCACACTAGCTGACAAAGCATGTTCGGTGGGAGGCTCCTCTTGAGTCTATACTGTAGCACCTCTAGATTTCAGTACTAGACCTATCTATATCAAAAGTTCTCTTAAATTGATCATGTTCCTTGTTTATTGGAATAGGCCTTGTCGGCTGTTGTTGGAAAATGTTTTACTTGGAAAATGACAAATCTGGTAAGGTTCTGAAATGTTCATGTTATTGCTTGAAATGTTAAATTCTTATCCGTTGTTATTACATCTTTTCAACCCATGGGATGCCATGGGCAGTTTTTAACTTATGGGACGCCATGGGCGGTTTTCACCTGGAGGGACACCACGAGGGTTTGGGCCCGGGGCTAGGTCCGAAAGATGGCTGGGTGGAATGGACCGATGGACACATGTCTTACAGCTAGTACCCACTTACGATCCTGACTTACAGTTAGCTGGAGGTAGTGAACTGTGAGTGACAGGATCCAGCATGTGACCGGCCATGCCATATTATCCAGTTATTACCCACCAAGCTGAGTGCTTGAGCAATGGAGCGATAAGGAAGTCTTGTTTATACTATACCGATGCTCGGTACTTCCAATTATAATTTGATTCAGGAGTAATAAGGTCGGAATGGCCAACAGTCTGTCAAGTTCATATCATTTGTGTCATGTACTTTGTTGATTATGTTAAGAATTCTTGCTTATTATCGAATTCTGTTCTTATTGAAAGGTCGTGCTTATTACCGAATTTATTATTTAATGATTGTGTCTCAATAGTTTTCCTTAGCATCTTATCATTTTCACTTCTCTCACTAAGTCCTTTGGACTTACCCTCGTTTATTTTGATTCTCTCAGATAGGGGTTAAGTGAAGGATTGGACTCCAGATAGGATATGAATATTTTGTAATCGGTTAGGTGTTGAATGTATATATGGAAATTATCTGGTCACTAAGCATGAGCTTAAGACGCTGTGATATATCATGTTGATATGGTCGACTTAAGGAATGTAAATATTTTGTTATGTAATAATGTGAATCATGGCATTTGCTTAGTTAGTTCCCGAGTCTGTTAAGTTTGAAATTCCGCTGCTATTTTTGATGAGTTTGAAATGTTTGATTATGCACTATCAATTGATTTGTAGGTTCAATTTAAGATTGAACTAAGTAGCGCCTCAGCTTAGGTGCTGCCCTGAGTGGGGGCGTTACAAATTTTTTTCTTTCTTCACTGGCCAAAGCTACTGAAAATAAATAAATTCAAAATAATTTTTGTTTTTTATTTTATATATATTAAAATTTTAAATATACACTTCAAGTATGCCATGATTATTATTATAAATTTAATTTTGATATAAGTAATTTGTGTTAACTAGGTAAATTTGAGTATTTGGATAATGAGTAATTTTGAGATAGGCCTGTCAATGGTTCGGATTTCAATTCGAATTTGTTCTGAATTTGATTCGAATTTTAGGATTTTTATCTGATTAAAATATTTGATTGATCAGATCTGATTATAATTATTCGTAATTCAAAATTAATTATTTTTAATATATTTTTGGGTTTAGGTTTGACGAAAATGTTGACTAATAAATACAGTTTTGTAAGTATAAAAAGATTAAAGTTGGGAAGAAGGAAATTAAAACGTGGATATTTGATATTAGGTATTTTTTGAATATTGGGCATTTGGATATTTTATGGGTATAGTCTCTACCCGTTACCCATACCCATTTCATTTTTCTTAATGGGTTTGGGTAGGTTCCGGGTATTATGTCGATTTAATGAGTTTGGGTATAGATATTATATTATTGTTATGGACTTGAATAGGGTAAAACTGAAAGTTCTCTGGATATCAGAGTACTAGACCATATGTAGTGCTAATAGGATATACCTCAATGCAAAAACTGAAAGTTCTCCACTCACCTGGTTTATTCTTTCAAGATCATTTAGGCATAAAACATTCTCCGCATCCACTTTCTTATAGTTCCCACGACAATTTACTTGCGCCGACTGATAAAAACCACAAATACTTTTAGAAATATGTATTATCAATTGCATTAAAACCCAAAAAAGAAAATGTAAGAGAAAAGAACATGGGATTGCCTTGTAGAGACCATCGGATAGGAGTCCCATTCGATGAGCGTATGAGATTCTTTCATTAACGTCAGCAAATGTGTCCGTAATAGGATTTCCTAGTATGTAACCCTACTCTCAATCCCAAACAAGCATAGGAATAATGTTAGTTATTTTAAAGAAACAAATAATTTAGAGAATAAATTTTGAAAGTGACTTAGTTAAAAGTTCCAAATCCTTTAGTAATGGGTGAATTGCATTTTACCCTCCTGTGTTATTCATAAGTTGTAAAAAAATTTCTTATGAAAAAAAAAATAGGCACTGACCTCCTTTATGCTTTTTAAAAAATAGCACACTGTCTCCTCCTCTTTATTTGATGCAATTTAACTCTAATTTTTATAAATAAAGACTATATTACCTTTCTCATTTCATCTATTATTAATTTATTTATTTTCATTCTCTAATTTATTTATTTATTTTTATTTTTGTATATATTTAATATAAATATGTAAATATATAAATATATAAAAATTATCTAATAATATTTATCGATATATTTATATTTTTGTATATAAATATACAAAATTTATACGTAATATATTAAATATTTATGTTTAATATATAAATATATGCAAATTATTTAATAATATTTATGTATATATTTATATTTTTGTATACAGATATACAAAATTTATATGTTATATATTATATATAAATGTAAACATAAATATATTGATACATTTATAAATATATTTGTACATAAATATTCATATATTATATTTCATTTTTCTAATTTAGTTATTTTTTATTTTGTATATATTTAAATATAAATATGTATATATATAAATTATTTAATAATATTTATGTATATATTTATATATTTGTATAGAGATATACAAAATTTATATGTTATATATTATATATAAATGTAAACATAAATATCTTGATATATTTATAAATATATTTATACATAAATATTCATATATTATATTTCATTTCTCTAATTTAGATACAAATATATAAATATATAAATTATTTAATGATATTTATGTATATATTTATATTTTTATATATAAATATACAAGATTTATATATTATATATTATATATAAAATTAAACATAAATATATTTATTCTATTTTTTTCACTAATATATATTATATACAAATATATAATATACTATAAGTGTAAATATAAGTATGTAATATAATACATTATAACTACATAATATATTTATATATATATTAATAAATAAACATAATTATATAAATATATTATATTTACCTACCCCACCTTAGCACCCCCACCTCCCGCCCCATTACCTTTAATGGCTAACATGGCAGCCACAAAAACTACCATACATTTAGATCTGGCCAGGTCTGACCACCGGCCACCATGCCCGACCTCATCTGGCCATGGCGGTCGATGGTATTCAATTTTTTTTAAGTTATATACATATATAGTTTTCCCCCTGCGAGGGGCAGCTGCAGAGGTGTCCATGGGCGCCGCTCGAGAGGTGGGGAAGGGTTGGTGGGTTGAGGAGGGTGGCTTATATATATATATATATATACATACACACACATATATTTGACTATATATAAATATTGTTATATACAAATATGTCTATAACAACTATATATTTAATAAACATATACATATACATTGTATATAAATATATTTATATATTTTATATTTTTTTATAGGTAGAAATTATTTGAGCCGTCAATTTTATTTAATACATCCAACGGTTGATGTTTAGGGGCAAAATTGACATTTTAGCAATAACAAATTCTAAACCAATTGCATTTACGGCACATGAACTACACCGTGGGATGGAGGGGGATAATTTGCTATTTTTTCAAAAGCATAAGGGGGATCATTGCCTATTTTTTTTCATAAGGGAGTTTTTTGAAACTTATGAATAACACAGGGGGGTAAAATGCAATTCACCCCTTTAGGAATTGTACTTTCATATTCATCAGTGGTTTATTCCCGGATTTTTAAAAAAATTTGTGAAAAATAAAATTTCAAAACTACCGTGAATTGGGGAAGGTTACAAAATTATGGTAAGTTGTACTCACTGAGTGCAACTTTCAACAGTGATAATTTTTTTTGTCCGCCTACCATTTTTGCAGCCACCGTACGGAAGAAATAGTACTATTGAAAGTTGCACTCGGTTTTTGTCCGCCTACCATTTTTGCAGCCACCGTACGGAAGAAATAGTACTATTGAAAGTTGCACTCACCGAGTGCAACTTTCAATAGTAACTATTTTGTTGGCTAATTGTAGCCTTCACAAGTGACTAAAATTTTATCATCCTACATATTTATAGACAATTTAAAATTAAAAATGTGATACACTCTGCATTTATTTCAATAGATATTACTATTGAGGCACGCAATTACGACAAAGACTATACTCTGCACTAAAGGCATGCATCCACCATTATCAATCTTGCTCAAAATCAGGCACTATATATAACAGTGAATAAAAATATTATTACAAAAGATGAAAAAAATCAACCCATAGAAATTATACAACCTGAATATTTGTGAAAAAGAAAATTGAATCGAATTGTTCAATTCCTTCCGAATTTGCATTCTACACAAAATGCAAAAACAATAAATAAATAAATAAATAATACATTCACTAAACAATAAAATTTTAATTAATACTAAAATTTTACCTTAATAAAATTTCTCCACTTGACACAAAGAAACAATAATTATAAGTTTATTGTTTTCTTCTCTCTTTTTTCTTCCTATTTTCTTTCTTTCCTCCATTTTCTCCATTTCTCTCTACTTCTACTTATAAGGAGTGTTGGTCAATATTCAGCCAACACTCTTTAGAAGCTGCAAATTTTTAATTTTTTTTTTTTTTAATATTCACGTGAAGGCTGCATGCAAATTGCAGCCTTCACGTGAATAAATTGCAGCCTTCACTTGTGAAGGCTATAATTAGTCAATTAAATAGTTACTATTGAAAGTTGCACTTGGTGAGTGCAACTTTCAATAGTACTATTTCTTCCGTACGATGGTTGCAAAAATGGTAGGCAGACAAAAAAATTTATTACTGTTAAAAGTTGCATTCGGTTAGTGCAATTTACCATAATTTTGTAACATTCCCCAATTCACGGTATTTTTGAAAAAAAAAATTGACAATTTTTTTAAAAAAAAAGCTCTTATTCCCAGCTTCAATACCTACGAAAAGAAAAATGAAATTAGTGGAAACTTTTAAAGATTTTCTCTGGTTTTTGTCACATGAATATACATATCATAATTTATTCCATTTTTTTCTTCTTTTTTCTTAATTTGTTTCATATTAGTATGATACGCATAAGCTATATATTACCATTATATACTTCATTAACGACCAGAGGACCAATAATGCCAGCATAAGAGTCACCAAAAATGTATAGTGGATTCGCAACATATTTGGGATGACTAATAAGCCACTGCAATTACAATCAACAATCAACAATCAAGCAAATTTCATTAGCTAATAGCTTTAGTAAACACAAAATTGGTTTTTGCACGATGTCATTTCTCAAACAAAGAAATCATCTACAGCAATATAATATAAACTGAAATTTGCAAGCATATGATACCAAACGATGGTATACAACTATGCATCAATTTTCATTATTTCATCTAAATTTGACAGGAAATAATGGTAACTAGTGGACTTGTATACTTTAGGCAATCCTCAATAATGAAATTTATATTGAAGATCTAACACAAAATTGTTGACATTGCAGTTTGGGTTTTATATATAGTGCCAAGGCATTTCAGTCCAATTAGAATGTAGTCTGCATGATTTTCTTACCTTCCTTAGGAAATCATAAGTCAGTGCAGCTGACAATGTATCATTTGAGCAGTAAGCTTTTGCAGTATTTGCATAAGAAAAACCAGTTCCTGCGGGTTGATCTATAAATATAATGTTGGCCACCTACAAGTAGAAAAAGTTATTTAATTCTTACAAAGTACATAGAAATTCCATATGTAATTAAAAAAATTTGATCCTGTCCCATTTTTTCTTTTGTGGATATATATATATAGAGAGAGAGAGTATAAAGATAGAGAACGTTGCACCTTAGTCCAAGTATACTTGTTTAACATTAGTGTCGGTAGGCTCCCATCGAAATTGTCGAAATCGATAGATAAGGGGCCTACAACAAACATGATATATGTATATATATATGTGTTATAGAAGAAAGCAAAACATATTCCCTGTATTGTAATGTTTTTATAATTAAAAGGGGAAAGATATAATAAAATAATGCTATGGGATAATAGCTCTTAAATGAAAAGTTTGTTTGTTCAAGTTAATTTTTTTTTTTTTTGGTCATTCTTTCTGGGTTTATATATGATGTAGACCAATAGACATATTGCATTTGTCATATGAAAATGACTTGCTCAAGTCTTCTTGCAGTATTGGTTGAATTACAGAGAAAAGACTAAAGAGAGATGCCTCTCAAACTTAAAAATAAAAAGACATGACCATTATGATTTTTGCGACAAAAAGAATCTGGGATGCCTTTGACTGTGATGAAAAAGAGAGGTAGGCAATGATAATAGAGGTAGAAGAAAATGGAAAAAGGCATATATACAACCGATGAATGACAAGGGATAAGAAAACAAAAGGCGGTGATGATGGATCGATGGTGAGGGAAATAGATGTTACATTTGATGCACCTCACTGTGATGAGATAGATAGAAAGGGGATGAAGAGTGGTGGAAAGCCAGGAGCGACCTTGACAGTTAATGTCAGATCTAAACAGAACTTTATTTCTACAAGTGATACTATTGAGTTCCACGTAGGTGAAATAAATAAACAAATAATGATCTATATGTATAACTTTGGACAATTTTTGCTTCTTGAACTAACTTTTAAAGTGAGTTAGGTCTAAGATTTATTTTCTAATATGGTATTAGAGCCATCTATTCTTGATGTTGAGCTATCAAGTGTTGTCAGGCCACGCATTTCATATTATTCCATGCTCAAATGTTCATCTTTTGGCATGTACAGGGTATGTTAGAGTCCTACATTGGTGAAATAAATAAATAATGATCTCAATATATGATTTTAGAATTTAGACACTTTTTACTTTTTGAACTACAAAATAGTGAGAAAAATGAAGGAAAAGTCCATTTGAGTTCTTTCTCCTTTTCCAACATATTCATTTTCCATTCTTTTCTTTTTTCTCCTTTTTCAACACATTTATCTTCCATTCTTTTCTTCATTACTTCCTTCTACAGCCAAACAAGTTTGAAATTTTATATTTTCTTAACTTTTGTTTTCCTTTTCCCTAATATTTTCCTTTCCTTATCAAATTCCTTAAACCAAACATAGTGTAAAATTTTCGGGTTGCAAAAGAGAACAAGAATACTGACATTTTTTGGAACTACAAAAAGGGATGAGAGATATATATGGTACCAGTTCTATGTACAAGGCCCATAAGGCTATTACAACCGAGTCCGCCAGTTAGCCGAAGCATAAGAGGATCATCTTTAGGACTGTTCTGAGACTCAATAAAGTAGTAGAAAAGTTGCACCTCTTCCTTTTCTCCCACGCCAATATACCTAGGGGTGTAAATGAGCCGAGCCGAGCCCGCGCCTGCTAGGCTCGGGCTCGGGCTCAACCGAGCCTAGACAATCGAGCTCGAGCTCGGCTCGTCAGAATAGACTCGGGCTCAGGCTCGGCTCGTTAAGGCTCGATAAGGCCTGATGCATATAAATTTGGATGAGATTGCTCTAACTCGATAAAACTCGATTCGTATAAGCCCGAATGAGCTCGAGCCCGTTTAGGCTTGAAACAAAATTAATTATTATTATTATTATTATTATTATTATTATATAAAAATATATATATATATATATATAATAAAAAGCTCGTTTAGGCTCGCGAGCCTGTCGAGCCGAATACTATTGAGCTTGGCTCGGCTTGTTTGACAGCTCGGCTCATTTAAGTTCGAGCCAAATTCGAGCTTTCATCGAGCCGAACCTGAACCGTTCGCGAATAGTCTAATCTCATTTACACCTCTAAATATACCTTCATCAATTATGGTATTTAACTGTAAATATATATGTAGAAAATGAAGAAACAAAATTAATAAAGAAACACCGGAAAATGACCGGGGAGACCAGAAAGCTTACCCAGTTTCGAGTTTGAATGGTAATTTACCAGGAAAACCTGGCAGATATTCAATCACATTCTGTGATGAACTCATATTGTTAACGAAAACTAATATTAGCAGCAGCAACATCACAACGGGCTTCATCAATAAGTGGCAAAGACAAATTAAGGGCCAGAGAATGAATGGTTCGAAGAGGGAAAAGACAAGTTGCAGTCTGGGGTGAACTCATGTCTTATCTAGAATTATTGACTTGAACCTCCAACAGAAATTTTCCCATTTTGATTACATTTTGTTTTGACCTATTGATTTGAGAATATTATATATAGGAATTGTTCTATATATATATAATGCAAATGAGGGTTAAAAGAATTTATTTTTAGGACATGTATAAGTGTTTTGTGGACATGACCTGTCACGAGAGACGCCTGGACAATATTTTGAGGATCAAGGAGTTGACCTCAGCTAGCACCGCAATAAGTGAATTAATGTGATTATAAAACATATATGGTTGCCTGCAATAATTTGATTTTGTTTCTTCTTGTTTTATATAATAAGTATTAGTTATTAGGTTCTTATCAAAAATATATATATATATATATCTGTATTAGGTATTAGGTATATATGTAAGTGGCCATGGCCTTGGTGACCTGCCATTTTCGACCGGCCGACCCCGCAGCTTCGCTGCTTTTCCCTTTATTTTTGGGGCTTTTGCTGTGTCAAGTTTTAACCCTTATTCCACACGAGTTTTGCTTCACCCGTTCACCGTTCACCTCCTTTTTTTCTTTCATTTTTATTTTCTTTTGACTCCACATGTCGAATTCACCTCTTCTCAACTACATTCAATATGGTCAAAACAGAATTATAGCCAGACCTGTTTACAGTTTATCAACTTTGCATGGGAGAAAAATCTGTCTCTAATCTTAATTTCAAGCGGGTAGATCTCTTTGCCTGCAATCTCTATTTACTTGCCGATTAGATCGTTGATTTTGTTATGCTTTGTTTCTAGCTTATTCTGATTTTGAAAATTTTGATTCAGGCATGTATTTTGGATGATTATGGGTTTTGAGAGATGGATTTCTAGTTCTCTTTCCTTGCAGCTGTATGCGTACCAGAGGACAAAAGTTTTTCCAGTTTTTCTTTTTGCTAAATGTGGTGATACTAGCTATTTGTATAGGTTAGTTGCTTCTTGATTTAACATCTACCTTATTTGCTTGCAACTTAAAATTTTAAAAAAATAAAATAAAAATAACATTTTTATGTATTTCTTATCAATTACGAGAGTTCAAATTTTGCTTCCAATTTTAGGTTAAGGTGGTAACCACATATGTTGGAATTAAATTATAATTCATGGAGAAAAATACGCATATAAAGATGGAAGCTATATATGAAAATAAATGCAATAATAACCAAAACGTATCTAACAAAATTTAACATAAAAGCTTCCAAAAGATTGTACGTACACTAATCTAGTCTAATATATCTAATCTATTATATATAAAATAAAATGATGTTCAAGTATATTTTAAGTGTCTTTGTTATGTGGCAATAATGTAAATGGGTTAATTTTGTTTCATTTTTGCTATGTCAAACATTTCCATATATAACATATGTAACTTCTTATTATATGTATTCACATATTTCCATTTTTTTCTTTTCTTCATGTCAACATATTTCCATAATATGTGTGTATATATATAACTTTTTATATTAATTTTTGTAACTCTCAATATTTATATATAATTTTTGTAACTTCTTCATTATATATGGAAATATGTTGACAGGAAACTTTACATAATGAATATTGGTATATAATTACACCAAATGTACAATTTTTATTTAAAATTTGTTCTCAATTGATCTTTTCAAAATTTATTAATATAATTTTTTATATGTTTAGAATTTACACTTTTATTCCTCCAATTATAATTTCAAAATTGAATATGTTAAGAAATTTTAAAATCTTGCCTTTAATTAATCCACACCTTAAATATAAGTGTTCTATTTGTATAAACAGGACCCATGAAAGGGAATTCAATCAATACACAAAAAGAGAATATTCCGCCCCCGCCCCCCCCAAAAAAAAAAAAAAACACCAAGCATTAAAGCATTAAAATCTTGCCATTTCAATCAACTTATAACTTTTAAATTTTGGAAAAATGTATAGCAAAAATCACTCACCTCATCAATTGAATAGTTATAGGTAGACAGGTGCTTTAAAATTTCAAAATCTTGCCTTTAATAAGCTGTTATTGCCTTTAATATCTAAGAATAATTGATATACCATAATTTAGTTCAAAAATTTTTACCTTAATTTAATATTCCCTAGATTATATTTTATACCATAAATCCATATTTTAATTAAGTTAAGTTCCTTAATTTAAGCTCAAAATCTCTACAAGTAATACATACTAAAAATAGCTGAACATGCATGCAATACACTTATAATTAAAGGTACAAAAATATATTTTTTTTTCTTTTCTCTTCACCTCTATATTATCATTTGCTTCGTGAGTTAAATTCTTTTTTTTTTTTTTTTGCATGTATTTTGTAATTTTTTATATGATTTACTAATATTAATAAATTTTTATGTTTATGAGCCAGGTTAATTTACGAAAGGAATTCAAAGTCTTGATTTTGTGGTAAATTAAAATTTTATATTTATTTTTTGCTTTTGGTCTTTTTTTTTGTTTGCTTTTGGTCTTTTTTTTTTTTTTTTACTTTTTTCATATTATGATTTTCCTTTAACCCATAATTTATTTTTTTTATTAGTTTCTTAGTTTGATATTCTAAGAATATTTCATTAATTTACGTAATTATGAAATTTGAAAAGTAATTTTGGTGCAACTTAATAATAATTATTTAGAGGACCCATAAAAGTTTTTTTTTTCCTTATATTCAGTTTTTTTATTTTATTCTTTTAAAAAGAATTTATTTGTTTTCGATTATTGAAGTAAAAGTGTGGGAGATTGTCCTCCCTCACATATGGAAGAAAAGTATTTGAGGAATAGCCAGACAATATATGTTTGTTTTGCTTTATGCCTATTGTTATGCTGGTTTTTTATTTTGTAATTTACATGTAGTTTTCCGAGTTTATAAATTTTTATATTTATCACACAAGTAAATTTATAAAGAAAATATAGAGTCTCAATTGTGTGGGAAGTTATTGGGTAAATATCACTAATAGTCCCTGATGTTTCGATTTAGTATCGCTTTAGTCCTCAATCTTTAAAACTTCATCTTTTAGTCCCTAACGTTAATACATCGTTTCACTTTAGTCCCTTAAATCATTTTCCGGTAGTTTTTGGCCAAAAATTTGACCAAGTTTCACATTTTTAAGGGCAAAATTGTCAATTCATCATTTTATGTTCCACTTTAGTCCCTATATAAGGTTTTATGCTCCAATTTAGTCCCTATGTTACTTTTTTTTTTATATATAAATATATGTCCATGTGTGTATATATATTTGTGTATAATATATGTGTATATATAATTGATACTAATATTAGTCACATGCTCATATATTATTATTAATATTTAATAATATATTATTGATATATTAATATAATTTGTGATACTATTGTAATTAATAATATTACTAATATTATTATTGATATGGGACAGCCCAATAGGCCTAGCCCAATAACACTCAACTAGGACAAGAGCTGGTCTGACGCTCCCTAAGCAGGTCGACTGCCCTTAAACCCAACTCGTTTTGGACCACGTACACATTCGACTACCACTCAACCTTTGGATCCCTATCTATTGTGATGGATATTAGCGTTCTTGATCGACCAAGTTATAGCTAATAGCCTCCGTTAGGTGGCCTCAATCCTTCAACCAGAATGATGTAGCTTCGACCAGAATGAACCTGGTGACCAAGATCCTAGTAGATATTCATGTTGGAGTGCTCGTCTTGACCAGAGAGGTCGAGGAGTGACGAAAGCCTTTCGGCCACATTGAATGCCTTGCCAGCCGCCGTGCTGCCGCATTAATAGCGAGTGCAACCAACAGTACCACCTTTTGCAGCCGTGTCAGACTGGGGAGCGCCTCTAGTGTACCATCTTCTCCTTGGTAGTTGCCTCCTGAAACAATACACAAGTTGGATAAGATTGATATGTCTTTGATGCCCCTGTTGTGTAAAAAGGGCCATTGTCCTTGCTTGAGGACTTTCCAATCTTATCCAGCATGTGTTTTGTTTTAGGAGGCAGCTACCTAGGAGAATGTGGTACACTAGATGCGCTCCCCAGCCTGATACGGCTGCAAAAGGTGGTATTGTTGGTGGCATGCACTATTAATGCGGCAACACAGCGCCTGGCAAGGCATTCAATGTGGCCAAAAGGCTTTCATCACTCCTCGACCTCTCTGGTCAAGACGAGCACTCCAATAGGAATATCTACTAGGATCTTGGTCACCAGGCTAATTCTGGTTGAAGCTATATCATTCTGGTTGAAGGATTGAGGCCACTTAACGGAGGCTATAGGCTATAACCTGGTCGTCAAGAACGCTAATATCCACCACGACAGATAGGGATCTAGAGGTTGAGTGGCAGTCGAATGTCTGCGTGGTCCAAAACGAGTTGGGTTTAAGGGCAGTCTACGTGTTTAGGGAGCGTCAGACCAGCTCATGTCCTAGTTGAGTGTTATTGGGCTGTCCCATATCAATAATAATATTAGTAATATTATTAATTACAATAGTATCACAAATGATATTAATATATTATTAAATATTAATAATATTTTATGAGCATGTGACTAATATTAGTATCAATTATATATACACATATTATACAAAAATATATATACACACATGGACATATATTTATAAAAAGAAAAGTAACATAGGGACTAAATTGGAACATAAAACCTTATATAGGGACTAAAGTGGAACATAAAACTTTATATAGGAACTAAAGTTGGACATAAAACTATGAATTGACAATTTTGCCCTTAAAAATGTCAAACTTGGTCAATTTTCCGGCCAAAAACTACCGAAAAATGATTTTAGGGATTAAAGTGAAACGATATATTAACGTTAGGGACTAAAAGATGAATTTTTAAAGATTGAGAACTAAAGTGATACTAAATCGAAACATTAGGGACTATTAGTGACATTTACCATAAGTTATTTTATTTCTACTAACTACATAAATTTTTCTTATTGGTTTTCTTTTTTCTTTTTTTTTTTTACCTCTTTTTGTGTTATGAATTTACTTTAGTCCATGGTTTGTGTATTTTTATTATTTTGTTAGTTCTACGTTTTGGTGGAAACCTATAAATTATCTTTTTATGATTAGATTTGATGTTATCAAAAATTCAAAATTAAAATTATGAAACTATTATCAACTGACATGGTAACAACTTAAGTCGGAGTTTTGAGAAATAATTGGAACAATATTCTATTTTACTAAAAGGTATGTTTTAATAGTTTACTTTTAGTAATAGTTGGAACAAGTTATTTAAAGATAGAGTTTATTTTTATTAATAATATTAAAAAAATTAAAAATAAAGAATTTATGTTAAAATCATTAGATATCTTAGAAGATCTATTATTTGAAATAATATGACTACAATGTCTTAAATTTATTTCTCATATTTGGATACGTAACTTCCATTAGCAAATTCTTTCTTTAAGTGGGTTTTTTGCTAAATTATAAGTTACTAAAAAATCGTGCATGCATCAACAAAATAATGGGTAGTAGTGGCAAATGAGTGGGGTGGGTTGGGTTGGGTTGGGTTTTATATGGGTTGAATTCAATATGGGTTGAAAGTGTTCCAATAGAAAAAAAAAATTGATTTAATTTACTTATTTCAAAAAATTAATTCAAAAGACCATAGTAGTGTTATTATGCCTTATATACTCTATTTAATATACAATTTTACACCATGATTAGATGATTTATTAAATTAATTAAATTTTTTGAATGGATCCATTTTGAATCCATCTAAAACCCAACCCGCTCAAACTCATTTTTGAAATGTTGAGCCCAATCCAACCCATAACCCTGTGAGTTGGGTTAAGCCCATAAATTCTAACTCAAATTGACACACATAATAATGGGCTTCTGTCTTTTTTGCTAAAAACACTTTTTCATATTTCTTATAAATTAATTTATTTTCCTTTGAAAGAATTTTAAGAAATAATCTCTTCAATTTTGAATGTGCCAGTAAGACGGGCCTTTTTTTGAGGGGGGAACATCAACTCAAAATTAGTAATAATGAAATGGGCAATAACTCAGAAATTAATAGTAATGAAATATAAAAACTCAAAAACGAGCCATCCTTTTTTTTTTATTATTTTTGGTGAAAAATTGGTACATTGAATGAGAGATAAAACTATCTTGATCTAAATTTTATTAAAGTAGTTAATCAAATTTTAATACACTTGCATGAGATTGATTGAAAGACAAGAGTAATAATATAAATAATATAATTCTCTATTATATGTGAAGGATATATCTTTAAAAGTATATATATACATATCCACTATTGGTACATAGGCAAACTACGATGAAATCAAGCTTCACGTTGGAATTTTGAGGTATAGTTGGAACAATAATCTTTTTCAATGAAAAATATCATTTATCCATGACTAATGATGTTTGCAATGGTAATAAGGTACTAAATGCGGTTAATTGGTACTTTGATATCGTTTTCACATTTATATATGCCTGAAATTAGCGAACTTTTAAGGCGTATATGTGTGTAAATACTGCCACCACCATAATAATAATAATAATAATAATAATAATAATTGCTATAGATATGACATTTCTTCATTTATTTTCTTGGTTCCAAACATTGTAATAATATAATCTATGCTTATAACAAAAGAGAAAATTATCTTAGGATGGAGGGTATTTTTTATAGTTATTAAATTTAATCAATATTTAAAGTTAAATATGATTGTATATAGTTTCTAGCTAGCCACACATTTACATTGTGCATGTTAATTCAATTGTATTTTTTTTAGGAAAAAGGTTGATAAACATCGTAAGGCAAAAATAGGCAAGGTATATTCAATTTACTTCACTTAACATATTCCTATTAGAGAAGTATTCAATATATATATACTTAAATCATCTATATGTTTAAGATTTTAAATAGTTAATGAAGTTCTACAAATATATTGTTCAAAAAAGATTTATGAATATGAAAGAGATATTGAGGTACCTATATTTTTATAAGTAATCCATTAAATTTATAAAGTAATTTACACTTACCAACTAATTTCTTTTTTTTCTAATAGAAATGCAATAACGCATGAGCTTTGACAGTTGTTATATGGATAAAAGACATACAAGGTAAGTTTTATGCTTAAGTATTTACATAATATATATTTAATTATAGATATTAAAGATTATATTTCATTATTCTAAAAGTTGCTTTTTTTTATATATATTTTTGGTGTAGGTAAAATATGAAGATTTGTAGGAAATAGTACAACTCCAAGAACATTTGATTTGATGATTATAAGTCTCATTAAAATGAAATATTGTTTTGACTATTATATTGTTTGCAATAAAACTTCTATTCGTTTTTTCTAAGTTAGTGTTTTTGTTTGATATTTGTAATATTTGTATGATCAATTATAAGAAATGTAAGTATTTAATTATAATTAATATTGAATATAATAAATTTTAAATTTTAAATTATTTTCTGGCGCAACGCACGGGTTAATAACTAATTCTTTTTTATTTGGAGTTCAAAAATTCATCAGTCGCTCGTTCTTTTATGCGTATATTTGAACACTTCAAAATCAATAACATCACAATCAAATGCTTTTTCTGCAACAAAGTAACACTACATCACAAATAATAGTTTGTGAAAGCTAATGAAGCGAGAATTTAGAGTAGACAAGCAAATAGCAATTTTTTATTTTTAGTTGAAAAACTCAAGTGCGAGAGGAAACATTTAAGTTTTTCGAATAACATGAAATGGAAACAACTCCATACTTTTAGTGACAAATCTTTTGTTACTAAACATACTTAATTAGTGTCAACATCCTAATCATCATTTATTATTTTTTTAACTAAGTTTTGGTTTTCTTATAGCATGTCTAACTATCCAAATTCGCTAAAATACTATAATCAATGGCACGAGGGTGTTCACTTACTTCATTTGAAAATTTGCTATTTTATTATTATTTATTAACTCTCTAAAATTTATAAAATTAAAAGGACCCCATTGTGTTATGGTCACTGTTTAAAAAATCGGACCGGACCGGCAGGCCGGACCGTCAATCGGTTGGTGAACCGATCCGATTTTCTCAAAAAATCGAAAAACTGAAAAAAGCACCCTATTTTGTAAAAACCATTCAAACTGGCCAGTCGGACTGTTGAACTGTTCACAGTTCAATTGAACCGGACCGGTTTTTTAATTTTTTTTAATGAAATTAATTTTTTTTTTTTTGGTCTAAATACAAAGTTTGAAGGTTAAGATACACCTCACAAGCTATTTAAAAAAAAAAAAAGCCTTAGTTTAGAGTTTAGAATTAATTTACACATTCTCAACTTTAAACTTTGGACATGATATATTTAAATTGTTGTGATCATTTATAACATGAATTGTGAAATTTGGATTGTAATGTTAGATAATATCATCTAAGCTCTTTATGTTTTATATTTTGGTATTTTATTAATTTTTAAGTAATATATATAGTATAAATATATATATTTTGTAATTATGACGTCACGGTTCATTTGCGGTTTAATTACGGTCCGACCAACGGTTGAACCAATGAATCGTAAACCGATAAGTTTTCCGGTTCAATGAATGGTCCGATTTTTCAAACATTGGTTATGGTGTGGGATACACTCTTTGGCTGTTTCGGTTTTATTTTTGTTACTTATTTATTGATTTGAACTTTTCAACATACTATTAATATGTCAAATACGTGTGGGGGTCTAAGTGCCGGTATCCGACTCTGCATTGTACAAGGCCAAGGGGATTTTCTAGAGTGTATGCATCATGGCCCAAGACAGACAACATTGTGAACGCCCAGATATGAGCTTATTAACCAAGCAGGCCCACTAAGCAGCTAATGATGGGCCTTGCTAGTTTGTTAAAATCAGGAACAAGCAAATATACTGTGTAAGAGGGTGTTTAGGTAAGTTCATAAACTTGTCAAAACATCTTATATGATGTTTGAGAATTTATAAGATGTAAAAAAGTATTCAATAATTTTTTTAAAAGAAGAGTCTACAACATTTTAAATAAGATGTTAGGAGCTTGAAAGCTCTAATTAAGAAAGTAATGAGAGTGTTTGGTTATGTTTTTGGCATAACCAAACATACATTTATTTTTCTTTCAAAATATTAAAATAGTTTTTTCTCAAAATACCATCTCCTATCCATCACTGTCCCCAAAACTTCCCCATTTTTTCATATATATACATATATATATATATATCATATGTATTTTTTTATTATTTTTATAATAAAAAAATTACTCAATTTTATTTTTACCTCAAAAATCTAACAAAAAGCATTGATTTAACCACTATAATAAAATAAAAAAAATAAAAAAAAGCCCCCCAACCAAAATATAAACAAACATTCCAACACTTTCCAAAATAAATTTTTAACTAATTCCCAAAATATAAACAAACAAACATCTATCTTATTCCACAATACAACTCTTATATTCTCCAACCCCACTCCTAAAACTGATTATTCTCTCAAAATACATAATACAAAATATACAAAACATAACCAAACATTACCAAACTTTACCAAAGACTTCCTAACTTATTTTTAAAATGTTAATAAGCTCTCTTAAGTTTACTCATATTAATTACGAAATTATCATTACTAACATTTTATAAACTCCAAAAACTTATTTTTGAAAAAAAAAAATCTAGCATCTTATAAGTTTTCAAAACATTTTATAAGATGTAAGAGCTTATAAACCCTTTTAAATAAGCTTAGCAAACACCTCTAAATCTTCTACAGGCCGACATCCAACTGTTCACTTATCTCTTTGGCGGTACAAATGGTATCAATTTGAATGTTAGCTCAAATAATCAACCAAGAATTTGAGCAAAACCTCAGCAAGGGGAGATTACAGTATGAGATCAATTCCATTTCACAAGGAACCCTCATTGTTATTTCAGTATTATACCAAATTAAAGAAACTGTAGGTTGAATTAAATGCTCTTATGCCAATTCCGGAGTATGTTTGTGGAGCAACTAAGGCTGTGGTTGATGTAAATTCATTAAATAGACTGATGTAGTTTCTTATGGGACTGAATGATGCTTCTGATCATATGAGAAATCAAACATTAGTGATGGAGCCCTTTCCAAGTATTAACAAGGCTTATTCAATAGTTTTGAGGGTTGAGAAGCAAAGAGAAGCAAACACCTCTTGTAGTGATGTTGTTGAGAACAATGCTATGGCAGTAAGGACAGGATCCAGTTTCAAGAAGGAAAGAAATACAAGACAAACATGCAAGAAGCATCAGGGAAAGAAGTGGGACAAACACTACTCACATTGTGGAAAAGATGGCCATGTTAGAGAGAATTATTTCAACTTAAACAACTATTTGGGTACAAGGAGCTCAAGGAAAAGAGAGCTCAAAGTCAAGGAAGAAAAAATATCAACTACGTGGAGACTCTTCTTCACTTTCAGAAATAAGAAGGATCTCCAAAAGACAAGATTGGACATCTACTTTGGTAAACATGGTACAACAGGAAGTGACAAAACTGATGAAAGGAAAGCAGCAACTGGATGGAAGTCAAGTGAACCTTGCTCATTTCAGTGATTTTGCAGGTTCATTTATGCATTTGACCTTGAGTACACTTGATTTAATAGGTAGAGACTCTTGGATTGTGGACACAAGAGCCTCAAGCCACATATACACAGACATTGACCTTTTGATCCAACACAAAATAGCCACCAAACCTATACTAGTATATCTACCTGATAGAACCCTCAAACTAGTTAAACATATTGGTATTGTCTAGTTAACAGAAAGCTTAGACCTATTGAACACCTTCACATACCTAAATTTAAGTTTAACCTTTTATTTGTTAATAAACTCACCATTGATGCCCAAATGAGGTTCATATCTCGCCCAAATCAATTCATTTTGCAAGACCTAAAGAATGAAAGAATAATTGCAGTTGGAAAAGTCATAGAAAGACTCTAGATTGTTGATAAATCTTGTTTTTTTGCTGAAAGAAATTGCCGCACCTTTGTAAACAACTTTGGTCTAGCTTGCCTAGTTGTAGAACTCTTGATCAGAATCATGTTAATGCAATATCCTCTTCAAATGTCATTCTTTGGCGCAATAGACTAGGACGCACTTCTAATAATGTCCTTAGACATATTCCTCATGTAATAAATGAAAATCTTGATATTTGTCACAACTGTAGTATCTATCCCTTGGCCAAACAAACAAGATTGTGCTTTCCTTCTAGTATTTCTGTCACTACCAAAGCCTTTAAACTCATCCATATAGATCTTTGGGGACTGTACAAGAAATCATCCTTGACAAGAGTCCACTATGTTCTCACTACTGTGGATAACTATTCTAGAGCCCTATGGACCTTTGTATTGAAGAATAAACATCAAACTCACATTTCATTTATCAATTCATCCAAATGGTCAAAACTCAATTTCAAGTATGCACCAAAACCATAAGAACAGACAATGTTGGTGGATTTTTGAATAATGATGTTTTTTCAATCTTTATAACAAATGGAGTCATCCACCAAAGAACTTGTAGTTATACTCCTCAACAAAATGCATTGTAGAGAGAAAGTATAGACATCTTCTTAACACTGCTAGAGCCTTCATGTTTCAATCCAACCTTCCTTCAAAATTTTGGGGAGAGTCTATCTTAATCGCTACTCATATTATCATTGGATTGCCTTGATGTATCTTACCATGGAGATCTCCTTATGAAAATTTCTATAACAAAGCCCCTGATTACCAAATCTTAAAAGTTTTGGATCTCTTTGCTTTGCTACAAACACTACCCCTCACAAAGATAAGTTTGAACCTAGAGCATTCAAATGCATTTTTATTGGCTACAATACAGGATAGAAAGCCTTTAAGGTCTATGACCTTGACAATACAGGCCAGAAAGCCTTTAAGGTCTATGTTATAATATACAAAATGATTTGAATCTCACACACACAAAAAATACTGCTTTTCCGACGAAACATCTCCCTCGAAAATTTTGGATGGATTTCCAATGGATTTATGAGGATAAACCGGTTCGCCAAAAATTTGACAAAAATCGATAGAAAATGATTTGTAAATTTGGAGGGGATTTAGCAAGAAAAGGTAGGAACATATATGATAGATGTTTTGTTGGAAGGCCATCCGAAACTTTTTGCCAACAGATATTTCTAATGGAATGCCCATCCAAAATTTGAATTATTCTTTTTTTTAAAAAGTTGTTTTCCAATAGAATTTTCGTCAAAAAACTTAATAAAATCATATGCGGACTCCTTCTTCTTCCTCATTTTTTCTTTATGTTTCTCTTTCTCCATCCCTTTTCTGCCTCAAACACTTTCCGCCCTTTCTGTCGCCATCATCCACCACTACCGTCGCCATTGCCGCCTCTCTTTATGCTCCCTGCCACTATTGCCAGCCGCCCGTCCATGAGTTTGCTGCACCATCATCATACCTCTATTGCATCAGTGAGTTATTCTTTTTCTTAATTTTTTTTCTTTGTTTTGTATGTTAGTTTGTTAATTTTGTATGATTTAGTAATATTTTTTGTTAGTATGCTTACTTAGTATGATATTGTTATCATATTTTGATTTGTTAGTTTGATATTGTTAATTTATTAGTTTGATATGTTCATTTAATATTGTTAGTATATTTAGTCTAGAATTGATATTTAGCTTATTGATGTTGTTTGTATGTTTAGTTTAGAATTTATACTTAGTTTAGTATTGATATTGTTTGTATGTTTAGTTTAGAATTGATATTTAGTTTAGTTAATTTGTTATCGTTAGTTTGTTAATATGTTTAGTTTAGTCTTATTTGATATTGATATTTAGTTTATTTAGTTAATTTGATATTTGAGTTTGAATTAAGTTTGATATTTATATAATTTTAGTTTAAAATTGAGTCCAGGACTAGAAGAGGGTGTTACAAAGAAATTCATACAGGATAACTCAGTCTATCCAAAATAGCCAAGATAGCTTACGAAACAAGAATGTTAAGGTCATAAACAAATACTATTGAGGCCAAATACTCCAAAAAAATATATATATGGGATAACTTAGACTACCCGAAATAACCAAGGTAGCTTACGAAATTAATTCCATCTTATTTTAAATGGTCATTTTACAAATTATTTTAAAGGACTAAAAATTTAACTAAGAAAACGACATATATTGCCAAGTATAGTCGAATTATCACTGCCTCTAATTACACAATAGCCTATTGTACCAACCAACTACATGTTCAAACTCATCTCAACCCTCATTTATCTTAAAGATTTCCTAAAGTTAGAAATATAAAGAATAAAAATTGTATCATCTCATCTTCACAATGTCTAAATATTTACCTCAAGAAGTGGTGAAAATTCCAAGTCACATATCAAGTTCAAGTGCATATCAGAATCATGAAATTTACTAATCCCAAGCCCATTCTTCCTTTCAATGCACACACAAAAACCATTCTCTCTATTCCCCTTAATGCCAAGACGGACCAAATCATCATCACATGCTATTCTAACAACCTCCTTTGCTACTGTGAGGTCATCCACATATCATTCCCTGTACCAACCCTCATAGCAACATTACCCGTTCAAGCCACCATCCACTTCACCCCCAAGCACTCTGTCACCTTCCCCATCCACCACTCCACTTGTTACTCAGCCATCCCCTACTACTACTATCAACCATTCCACATCAGCAGCAACAACATCACCAGCAACTGATAGGTCTATTTGCATCTAGAGGGACTCTACGAATGAGTTCAAATAATTATATAAATGTTACTTTATTTTTATTTTGATTATTATGTATTAATGTTAAGAATTTTATGCAAGTATATGATCTCACTCAATGCTACCAAGTTCTTAACGAGAGTGATCAAGAGCAAGGTATAGGAGTCCTATAGAACATGGTCGGATATCTCCCAGGCCCTCCGAGATTTGATGTTAGGGAGCGAAAGGTATATGAATGTTATTAATATATTTACTTTTATAAATCGACTATCCCTGTGTATTATAAGTATACTAACTTATTTCATTTTCTTTCATTAAGATATGTCCATTAGGACCTCTAGTACGAGAGCCATTATCAAAGGGCCTTTGACACTAAATGGGGTCACCAATTGAGTGACATGTATGGCCAAACCTAAGGATAGGCAATAGGCCAAAGTGGATTGGCGAGGACAAGGGATGCCCTTAAGCAACACTGGTTATCCCAAGATTTTCGAAGAAGTCTACACAGGCCAAGAAGAATCAGACTTCTGAGATCAATAGATCCTTCCATATCGGAGAGAGTATATCCATCAGGGCACATACTGAGCATTTAGTATGTTTAATAAACTTACTCTACATTTGGAATGTTTGTTACTTTGTGTTATGTTTATAATCTTTGTACGTCATGGTTCCTTCCCGTTTGTTATTCATTTATTTGGTTGATGAGAAACGGTTGGTGCACTTCCCAAATAATAATGTGTTATTATTTATTGATTGTTGAGTTTCATTTTTTTTTTTGGTAAAGATCGATTTTATGGGAAGCTTTGCTGAATTTTTTTTCTTATATTCATTGTAGTTCAGTATTATGTACATATAACGTAAACATTTATATAATTCTTGTTTTCTATGTAGGCTTAGGAATTGCAGAGGGCCCCGATGGTGGAGGAGATTTTTGCTCGTACCCACCAGAGGCTGGCTGATAGGAGTTGGGTGGATGAGAGGACGATGAGAGCTATTGGAAGTTTATTACATATGATATAAAATCATTTTAATTACATTATATAATATTTATTTTTTAAATTTTATGCCTTTTAAGAGAGCTTTCGGCAAGCACTGCCATCCTAGTCTCAGCTAGAGGATGCTAGGAGCAGTGCATAGAACCTAGCAGTTTGAGGCTGAGTTATGGACTTAGACTATGGGTGGCCTTAAGAAGAAGGGACGAGTTTATGGGCTGAGCTATCAGCAGTCGCCCCCATACACTAGCGCGCCTTAGGAGGAGCCTAGTGCATCAACTTAATTTAGATGGAGGCACACTTGGATGCCCGTTTGTAGGCCGGTATGTAGGATATATGGAGCATGTCCTCTGAGTAGTATGGCGCGATGTAGAATATGATAATTTAGTTGTTCAATAGAGAGATGCTCCGTCGGGTTCTGGTGTTTTACCCCCACCCCAGCCCCCAGCGGCTTCTGCCACGGCAGGGCAAGCATAACTACCACCAACAGTAGGATGACTATTTCGACTTTAGTGATGAGGTGCCAACGGCCAGTAGGTAAGATTTATTTTTTTAGTTTTTTTTTTTTGGCTTTTGTAATTATGAATTATGACTTTTAAAACTTATATTTATCAAATTATTTTGTTTTAAATTATTGTTCCATTTGTTCGTAATATTGTTGTATTATAAGTGTGTGTTATTTTATGTACAAGATGTATCAACAAGTCACAAGTGTAATTAAATTAAATTTATAGAAGTTATTTGAAAAATAAATAAATTTTCAACAAAATCCAAAGATCTTCCAATGGAAAAGATTATAAATAAATAATAATTTTCCAACAAAAATCCATTTGAATACCATCAAAACAATAAAAATAAAAAATAAAAATAAAAATTCCATCAAAAATCTAATGGAAGACCTTAGAAAAACTTTCCCACAAGAAAAAACAATAAAAAAATAGACAAAAATTATGCTATTTCATATGATCAAATTTCTTTCGCAAAATCAATGAAAATCCATTAGAAAATTTTTCGATGAATGTTTTCGATTGGAAAACTACCGGAGAATAATTTGCAATGAGGATTTTTCGACCAAAATTTTTTTTGTAGTAGGTCCATTTGAAATTTGTGAGTTTGTTAAAGCGAATAAAATTGATTTTTTTTGTAGTGTCAGCAGTAAAATAAAAATCTCTAATCACCTAAATGAGCCCTGATATGTAATGAACCTAGCAATACAATTTAAGTGACAAGGAGAAGAAACCATTATATCTAAATATCTCGACTTGAAAGTCAGAATAGGAAGGAACTAGTGAAGGAAAGCGAACTAATATAAAAAGCATTCAAATAATCGAAACTTACTACTAGAAATACTATACTATGGCTTTGATACTTATACCATATTTTAATTGAAAATGGGTAATGAGGATTGGGACATTCTTGCCAATAGAGGGCTCCTGACATGGTTGTGTGATAGGAGGCGAGTTTTATACTCGCTAATATGAGAATTTGTTAATGGGGACAAAACCATATATGCTATATCTATGACTTTGTTGCATGTTCCTTGATGCAAGTTTTTCTAATATTTTAATTATATTCGCTTAGTATTTAAGAATCAAAGTTCACATATCCTCATCAAAAAAGTTCTCTTCAAAAATTGATTTCTTGGCAAACTAGACCTACAAAATATGATTGATATATGGAATGATCACATCACCACGATGTGATATTGCATATATTGAGATTAACTTTCATGTTTCTAATTTTGAGTATATTGGTAATTTTACATGTGTTGGATGTTTTATAACATGAAAGGTGCCATTGGAATTCATTCTTGCTAGCCTTGGGGATGCCCTTGGGAAGTTGGGCCTAGGACTAGGATCAAAAAGACGATCAGATGGTACTGCATCGACGGTGGCTGGTCTCCCGATTAGTACTCACTATTGATCATATCTCACACGTAGTTGGAGATTAGTTGTCTATAAGCGAAGGGTTGGCATGCGGTCAACCATGCCATATTGATTGATTGTCTGAGCCAATCACTCAAAAATCGAAGGGATAAGAATTTCAATATTTTCAAAAGTGAAGTGATAAGATTGGAGATCCCTGACAGTCTTTTGCTAAATTGATTGATACATTTTAATTTTATGTTATGGAAGTGAAGTACTTGATGAAAATGGATTTATTGTCCAAAAACCATGTCGATCATTTCGTTTCCTTTGATACTTAAAACTTTCAAAAAGAGCAATGAATTTTGTGAAGTCTCCTCACTGGTATGGGACGACAATGAAATGGATCATTTGGAATCTTGATTTCGATGAGAAATAATGTATGTTGAGTTTGCCCTCTTTTGGGGAAAAGGTATCTATTTCTTAAATTAAAAGAATATGCAAAAATAATTATTTCTATTTCATCTCATGATCTACATGAAAATAAATTTAAATCATTCATTCGTACACTAACTAACTAAGTCATTTAGACTTATGATTTTGCATTATTCTTTCTGTTCTTTACCCCTGATCGAATCAAGTGATGATAAGAGCCGAACAACATGGTATATAAGGTATATGATTTTGCGAATGTATAAAAATGTATAGATTGTAATATGCTACGGTTACAAAGTGAATGAAGTAGACTATTGATGGTTCAAGGATAAGTATGACCTGCACACTATTGATGTTTATGAAATTTTATTTTATGAGTTCCAACAAGTTATTTGATTTGCAATATATATATATATATATATTTGGATTTAGATTTGAGTAGCATCTCGATCGGGAGCAGGCACCTTCCAGATGGGGTGCTACACTTTCAATCTATCTCAAAATTATTTTATTGTAAACATGTTGCAAGTAAGTATGCTTTCACATTAATTTATCACTTTGATTTATATTTTAAGTGTATATATACATGGTTTTTCTTTTTTTTTGCTTCTGGTTTTACATTTTATCCATCCATGGCATATGGATTATAAATTATTTTTGTCAAATATTTATATTTTTAAAATTTATTTTTCTCTCTTTCAATTAATGTCTTCGTTAGTCTTACATATTAAATTCTCCAATTAAATATATAGATATTAAGAAGATTGTATATTTGCTAGTTAACCATTGTACTTACATAATATTAATATATTAGTATGTATATAAAAAGTTGAAAAGAAAAAACTATGTTTAGATGAGGGTCAAATGTTGATCTCAGTCTCTTTATTAGCTCAAAAAAGAAATTACATGAAGTGTTCATAAAATTATCACTATAATTTATAATTAAGTTTTCATTGTCACGAGGTTGTCACATTGGTATCTCGTTAATTGTCAATATTCAAGAGTAACAATTAAAAAATATTATTGTCACCATTTTATTAAAAAATACAAATATATATATATATATATATTGTTACTTACTATTTGTTAGTAATCTAGGGAGTGTTTGGTTATTTTTTTGTGAGATTTTATTATGCATTTATTATGTGTTTTGGGAGAATGAATTATTGGAGAATGTGAAAGTTATTTTTTGGTATGCTTGTTTATATTTTGGGGGAGACATTTTTAACTGTAGCAGTCAAATCAATATTTTTTTTGTTGGGTTTTTGGGGTGAAAATGAAATTGAGTGATTTTTTTAATATTAGAATAATAATAAAATATATATGATGTATATAATATCTATATATATATGTATATATTAAAAATGTGTGTTTTAGAGAAAAAATGAGATATGTTTAATTATATTTTCCTAAAATAATGTTGTTTTGGAGAAATATAACCAAACACTCTCCTAATTTTTTCAATTTTTCTTATAGGATTTGTTGGTGTCTCAACTAAATCCCTACTTGTTGGTCAAGTGACATCTTAATTAGGGGTGAGCGTCGGTTGGTTCGGTAAATTAACCTACCGAACCGATCGGTTAATTCACTGAAAATGTATGAAAATTATAAATCATTTACCACACTGAATTTTTCGATTAATCGGTAAAATTAATCGAAAAAATTCGGTTCGGTTTGGACAATTTACTGATTGACCAATCTTTATTTGATTTTTTTTTTTCAATATTATTATTCAACAACATAATATTATAATTGAAACAAAAACTTAATTATTTCGGTTCAAGCAAAAACAAGCAATCTAATTATTTTTAAAATCATAGTAAAGAACTTTCAATACTATAGAATAAATAACATGTATTAGTAATTAGAACACCTAAAAATTGTCATACATTTATCTCTGTTTAGCAAGCTTTTGGGAAACTTTTGAATATCTTCTAATTATGTTACAACAAGAAATCTAGAATTAAATAGACTCAATCCAAAAATTAAAATTTTATTCAACTGAAAATGTATCTGCATAAGTAGTTTTCTAGTAAACAATTCAATAAGAATACAACCTAAACTTTATAAATACAAAGCTCCTCCTTGTTATTTTTAGTTCATATATGCTTATTCCCATAATTATATAATTTATAAAGAAAAAACCAAGCAACCTACATAATGGTTGAGAATTTATAAAAATTTGGTTAAATCAGTTTTAACCGATTTTTTATGAAAAATTAATTGAACCATATCGTCAACCGAAAATTTCAATAAAATTAACTATTAATCGAACCAAAAATCAACTAAACAAAATGGCTTGATAAATTCAATTTCAATTTGATTGATTAATCGATTTTTTCGATTAATGAATAATTTTGCTCACCCGTAATCCCAATCACACATGTGAGGTTGTGGTTATGGTACTTGTGAATGATTGGGTTCGATAAATCAATTCATGAGTCACGTTGATTTTGACTGCTCTAAAATGAAATGGGTTACCTTTCCTTTCATATCATGAGTTACAGTCCTTCCGCCAATTTAAACCGCAAAGATAAATTCCTTCCCACCAAAACTGGAAAAAGTCTTTTATGATGACGGCACTGCCAACGCTCCAGAACCTCCGGCTATTTGTCCTCGCCGCCTCAAGCACATGGCGTTGTCGTTGCTAATATTGGTTGATGTACCTTCCTTCATCCTATAATCGTATTTATTCGATTTCAATGAGAATTTTATATTTTTCGTTGATATCGTGTCTTTCTTCTATAGTAAAATAGTGATTAAGTGCTCAAAAATTTAGTTAGAGAACACAAAAGAATTAATGGTTGATCTTCATTTTCAATTTACACATCTATACTAGTGAGATTCAATATTATCTTATTTAAATAATTAATATACCTTCATTCATTTTGAGGGTGTACAACTGCTATTTCAAATACAACCATTTTGTAAGGGGTTTCATCATATACAAACTCTCCAGCTTTGACCACAATTTTGCTGGTATACTTTTGAGGCGACCTCTTTCAGTACATTATCTGTCAGTGATAACACCGAAATATCATAAGTTTTCACCATAAATTCATCTTTGTCCTCATTTGAAAGCGTCTTCGGCAAGAAATTTCTATCCTTTAGCACTTTCTACGAACCTTGTTGACATAGAAGTGCATGGACCTTCATCTTCCACAGCCCAAAATTGTTCTTCCCATCAAATTCTCCCTCATATTTCATCGCAGACATCTTGGTCAATGTAGCTCTTGATACCAATTTGTTGCAGCACAACGAAAGCAATTTAGGCACAAGATTTAATTTATTAGGAATTCACAAATCACACTACCAAATTTAATGAAAAATAAAACAAACACAGATTTACGTGATTCGACAAATTTCGCCTATCTTCACGGGAGTTTTCTTTCTTCCACTATGAGAGAACCTTACCAGTGTAAGACAACTTGTTGAACTTGACATCCTCAAACTTAAGACAAAAATCCCTTGTACAACCACTCTTATACTACCAAAGAAATACTCACTCCACCTCTTTGTATTGTCTCACTTGTAACTCACAATAACTACCCCATGAGTATTATGAGTTCCACGAGTATTTTCTCAAGTAATCAAATAAATACCTCTATTTATAAGAGAAAACTAGATAATACAAGAAGGAATTCTAATTCTAGTCAAACTTGGTCTTCGAATAATCGAGTCAAATCCCAACAATATCAAAACTTAAAATTAAAAACTGAAATATTCAATAATATTAATAATAATGAATATTTCCATCTTCATTCTATCTCAAAATTATTTTATTGTAAACAAGATGCAAATATGTATATGCTTTCACATTAATTTATCACATTGATTTTTATTTTATATGTGTGTGTGTGTGTATATATATATATATATATTGCTTCTGGATTTACATAGTATCCATCAATGGTGTATGGATTATAAATTATTTTAATCAAATATTTACATTTTTAAAATTTAATTTTCTCTCTTTCAATTAATATCTTCATTAATCGTAGGTATTAAATTCTCCTATTAAATATATATAGCTATTAAGAAGATTATATATTTGCTAGTTAATTATTTTAGTTACAGATGTGGTACAACTAAAATATTAATATATTAACATGTATGAAAAAGTAGAAAAGAAAAATTATGTCCAGGCAAGGGTCAAACGTCGATCTCAACCTCTTATTAGCTCCAGAAAACAAAAAATTATATGAAGTGTTCATAAAATGAATATAAATAGAATGCTATTCTTTTACATCTGATAAAGGAAATTATTAAAGGATTAGTACTAATTAAGAAAACCACAACTCGATATCGAATTTGTCTTTTGTTTTTTATTGTTGGAATACCCAACAATAATAATTTATTACAATATTACTTTTTGCGGCAGTGTCCTCTAAATTAAGGATTAGTTGTCCATTCTATCAAATCAAATTAATATTTATAAGTGGTACGGTATTGCGTAGAATGGGTCTGTTGGAGGCTTATTAATGGATACGATCCATGATAATAGTACAATATTCATACTTAATAAATAATCATAAGATTCATATTCTGTTCAGATTCATTAAGAAAAATGGAATTAGTAGGGTAGGGTATATATTCATAAATACCCAATATCCAGTATCAAATACCTGTGTTCTAACTCTCTCCTTCCAACTTTTATCTTTTTTCTCATAAAACTTTATTTCGTTACCATTTTCGTCAAACCTAAACTCAAAAATATGTTAAAAATAATTAAACGGGTGTAATTATGTTTATATACAAAACTTACCTTCATATCCTATACCTCTAAATTATTCATTATCCAAATACTCAAATTTAAATAGTTAACCCAAATTACTTATATCAAAATTAAATTTATATTAATAATCTTGACATACTGGAAGTGTATACTTAAATTTTTAATATATATATATATAAAATAAAAAAATTAAAATTATTTTGAATTTTTTTCTTTTCAGTAGCTTTGGATAGTGGAGAAAGAATATTTAAAAGAAGTTTACATAACTACAAAAAAATTTTAAGAGAACAAAATGTTATTAAAACTTTCTTCTTTTGGTTGGGTTGGGTGAGGGGGGTTGCAGTGCTTGATGCATTACGGATTGAAAAGGTTTTGCATATATTAAAGTTGAAATTGCATGTCACTACAAAAAAATATAATATTAGTGACAAAATAATAACTGACAAAGTAAAAATTATCACTAACAACATGCATTGAATGTCAATAACTTTTATCTTGTCACTAATGATGATTTTTAAGTAACAAAATTTTTTATCTTGTCACAACATGACTCAATAGTGACAAAAATTAATGTTTTAAGTTGTCACCATTAACAATTAGTGACATCCCATGGTGACAACTTAATAACAATAAAAATTATCACTATAATTTATGACAAGATTTTCATTGTCAATATAGGTGTGTCCCTAATTGTCTATGGTGACAATTTTAACACTATTTTTGTTACTATTTAGTTTGTAAAAATTATTAAGGTGACAAATTAAATCTTTTGTCACCTAATATACGTAATTAGTGATAATTTTTGTATTGTGACTCACTATTTTATCACTATTTTATCTTTTTCTTGTAGTGTTTATTATCCGCGTGTTCACATTATTTTGTTTATATTTTGAAAATGAAACATTATCTTTTAAATTATGAAAAATTATGGTGCACTATTTGAAAATTTTTATTTTTCAAAAATATTTTTTTAAATTATATTTTATCAAACATGTTCTCTTCAAAAAAAATGTGAACTTACTCGAGAATGATTTGAAGACATCCTTGCCTTTTGCTTTTCTATTTATATTTAAAAATATTTACTAAATGTAATAGCATTTTTTCTACTATTTACTATTTGATTGAATATATTACATGAAATAATAATATTTCAAAAAAATGAGAAGAATGAAGTTAAAGAAAGAAAAAATAATATCTTAGAAGAAAAATAGGGAGAAAAAAACATAATATGGGGAAGAGAGAGAAAAGTGATACATACTCTTGTAGTTCTTATTTGTTTAATATACCAAAAATTAAATATATAAATTAACTAAATTAAATTAAATGACTAAAATTAAATGTATACCTTTTTTTTAATTTAAAAAAATTGAGTTAACTTTTTTAAAATATGCCAAAAAAATAGTCAATATTAATAAATTACTCTAGCATTGAAATATGGGGTAGTTTTATCATTTTGACTGACAATAAAAAAATTAGTTAGGTCAAAATACAATCAAAAAATTGGGTTTAATAAATTAGACCCAACCATAGAACCAATGGGTCTTGGGTTTGATAGGGTAGGGTTTAGTTTATGGTATATTATTTGCATATTTTAAGGTATTGATCTAATTGAGTCTATAGGTTGAGTAGGGTAGGGTAAATATAAAATCTAATTATTTGAGTATATTAAGATATGTGTTTGAGTAAGACAGTATCCTATCCATTGACAGACCCAATCCATTGAAATTAAGGGACTTTCGTGCAAGTAGCCAACTTAATGATATTTGCGTGATTTGCTTTCGATGATGTATCATGCACACTTGAAAATACTTTTACTGAAATAATTGAAAAATTGGTAAAAGTTTAAGATATGAAAAATCAAGAGCTTATATAACATATGTATCACTGTCTTATATATAAAAAGTACATTTTACATGCCAAATAAATAATAACGCCGAAATTAATTAGGTACTGTATACATTTGAATGCTACTTCATGAGTTAGCTTTCACAAAAAAAAAACAAAACAAAACAAAAAAATTGAATTAATATTACTTCTACATACATAAAATAAAAAAAAATAATTCATGCATAAAGATACATGATATTTCGGTATTAAAAAAAAAGGATATTATTGACAATATAATAAGTGGTAATGTAAAAATTATTAATGATGATGTATTAATTAATTGCTAAGAGTTTTTATATTGTCAGTAACGATATATTTTAAGTAACAATTTTATTTTGTCACAATATAATTCAATAGTAACAAAAATTAATGATTTAAATTGTCATTAGACAAACAGTGATGCAGCTAGCTATGGTGCCAACAAAAATTATCACTATAATTTGTGATAAGATTTTTATTGTTACAATGTTGTCACATAGGTGTATCATTAATTGTCAATATTCAATAGTAACAATTAAAAACTATTCTTGTCACCATTTTTTTTGTAAAAATTTGGTAAAATAAAATTTTTTGTTACTTAATATATATATTAACATTGTAAATCACTATTTTGTCAGTAATTTATCTTATTCTTATAGTATTTGTCGGTATCTCAATTAGATCCTTACCTACTGAGGGTCATTTCAATCAAATGACATCATAATTATACATAAAGTGTGAGGTTAAGATTTAAATTTAAAGAACTCGAAACATAAGGAGTATAAATATGGAAAAGAAAAGGAAATAAAAAAAAAAAAAAAAAAAAAGGAAAAAACAAATCCCCTCCCATTAGAAACGTGCAGGTTTTATCTAGCTACCCCGAAATGGTATGGGCCTTGTGGCAGACGGGTACGGTAAATTAATCATGAATCACGTGGATTTTGGCTTACCTTTCTTGGTAATGATGTTATAGAGTCCTTCCGCTGGATTTGTCTCCTCTCCTGTATAGCTTTTCTCCAATTATAACAATTACACACTTAAATGATTATCATGTCATTAATGAATTAATTTAATGATAAATATAAATTTTTATTAATCATAATCTTAACTCAAGTTAAAAAATAGTGAAGATTTTTTTAATTAAAGAAACTCAATATTTATTCCTAAGATTACTCCATTTCAATCACTCCAACCAAAGATTTTAATCCAAATAACTTCCGTGAAAACTTATATACAATAGATTATATACTCCATTTTATATACAATCAGTAGCTTACTTTTACCTCTCACGTTTCTCATGTGTGTATTTATATTATGTTATCAACACTAAAAAGAATTATATTATCAGCACCAATGATAATAAAGAATTAAAATTACCTTGCCACTGGCCAATTCTTCCAGAAAATCTTTTTTGTGTAAGAATAAAAGCAATAGCCAAATTATGAAGAAATTTGCAGCAACATACTCTAATAGTTGGATGTTACTTGTTCTCAGTTGGAGATTATAGAGTAATTGATGTATAGTGTTTGCAAGAAATATGGTGGGAAAACTTAAAAATTGCAGGAAGAAAACAACATTTCTTGGAGCTATGAAATTTTGATTTCCATCTTTGGTTGGAGTGATTGGAATGGAGAAATTGGAAAGTTGGAGTAATCTTAGAAATGAATATTGAGTTTCCTTAATTAAAAAAATCTCCACTATTTTGCAACTTGGGTTAAAATTGTGGTTAATGGAAATTCATAGTTGCCAATAGATTAATTCATTAATGATATGGCAACCATCTAAATGTGTAATGGGTGTAATTGGAGAAAAACTATATTGGAGAGGAGCAGATCCCCTTCCGCCAATTTAAACTGCAAAGCTGAAGTCCTTCCCACAAAAACTAGAAAAACTCTTTTATGAAGATGGCACCTCCGACGTCCCAGCAACCTCCGGCTATTTGTCTTCGCCGCCTCAAGCCCACCGTGTCGTTGTTGCATGCAAAGCTACTACTACTGCTGCTAATATTATTGGTTTTCTTTAACAATTTCTGTTCATCATAGACACAAAATGTGATTGAATATCTGCCAGGTTTTCCTGGTAAATTACCTTTTAAACTTGAAACTGGGTAAGATTGCAGGTCTCTCCCCTTTTCCACTTTAATTGAATTCTCTATTTTATTTTATATTCATCTCCAATTTTAATTTGATGTATGTACATAGTTTAGATTCTCAATGAAATTATTTTTACAAGAAAATATTTAATATACATATACATATATATATATATCATATATCGTGAATGAAATAAGAGATGAAATATAAAATAAAATAGAAAATCTAAATTATCTTCTTTTTTTTTTTCTTGAATATCTACTTCATGCTAGTATGTATATATTTATGGCTAGGTAGATTAACTGTTTGTTATAATTAATTAATAAAGGTATGTTGGTGTGGGAGAAGACGAAGAGATTCAATATTTCTACTACTTCACTCCGTCGGAAAACAATCCTAAAGATGATCCTCTTATACTTTGGCTCACTGGCGGGCCCGGTTGTACTGGTCTCCACGCGTTTATATATGAAACAGGTAATGTTATTTATTTTTTTTGGTATATGAATATATAATATATATATGTATTAAATATTTTTTTAAAAAATATTTGATTGAAAATTAAATGTATTTGACATATATACATCACGTTAAAATAAAAAAAATAAAAAATAAAATAGAAATCTAAAATGAAATATTTCTTTATTGGATAAAGAAACTACTTCTTTATTTTGCAATGATTATGCAATTACATGGATACTAGTAGATAAACTTGCATGAACAATTATAGGGTAAATCACAATGGACAAAAAATATACATAGGATAAATAAATAAATAAACAAGCATTGAATTCACTCGTGAAAATATCAGCAGGCACTCTAACGCACTGTCCAAAAGTGTAGTTCATGTAATTGAGAAATGTATTTTGCTAATTTATTAGTCATTTTGTGCTTATTATTGATTATTATTGAGTGATAAAGATTGTACAAACTTATTTCTTATTTTCTCCTTTTCTTTTTTCTATTTCCTAAAGTATACCAAATATGAAATTATTAATTTTATATATTTTAATTTTTTACTTCTTAATTTTGAATTTTATATACATATATTTTTATTTATATTATTTTCCCCTATTTCAGTACGGCAAACTAACTTATTGAAAATTAAATATTAATTGTTTTGATTAGCTTAGGGTTACTAATTGAATTTATTTTGCTTTTTTTATTTTATTTGATAATTTGATTACCAAAATAGTTTTAACAAAAAAATTTAATATTGTAAAATTAAAATAAACTCATATTTTCTTATTTATTAATTTTTATTTTGGTGACAATTTTATATATAGTATGATTTTAAAACCAAAATTGAACAGAATACTAAAATTATATAAGATTAACAATTAATATTAAATAATATTTTAATTGAATTTTCATTTCCATTTCTTTGATCTAAACAAAGACTATGGAGTTAGATTTTGGAACTTATTAATTACAAAATTACTTGGCCCTAGGTGTTTGCGCATTGATGGATTTTCCTCCCATTGTTTGCCAGCGATTAATGGAAAATTGCAAATCAAGGTCTATAATTTTATTCATTTCGACCTTTTATCTTACAACTTATAACATTACCATTTTAGTCATATATGTATTAAAAAGTTATTACATCTAATCTTTTTTTTCGCCAAAAATAAAAAAGTTGGCAAAAAAATTTGACGTTGCTGATGGGAGTGTGCCTATATTGGGATTTTTCCTTGTTGGCCTAGCTAACATGGTTTGATTGGTTGGAATAAAAAAGACAAAAAATGCCAACAAGGTATATAATATATATCTACTTATAGACATATATTCATATATATATATATATATATTTATATGTATACATAATATATGTTAGACCCCCTACTTCCCAGCCCCTCCCCCAACAACTATTGATGGCTCAAGCAACCAAGCTACCATGGCCATGGCCAGCTTTCCATGGCAGCCATGAGATAGATGGCCTGCAGTTGTCTGGACAGGCTTGCCATAGCTAATTGAAGGCAAATAATGCACTAAGATCCAATAATAAAACTTCAAAAGCTTAAATGAACTAGTGTTTTACAAGTTAACAAGGATATAATCATGCTAGGGATCAAGATTTAGGTAGAGATTTACCTTGATTAGCAAATTTCCAAGGAAAGAATGATGAACTCTTCACCAATCCACAATTTGCCAGACAACATGCAGCAGGAAGAGAGCAACTTTTGCCTCGTTCAAACTTCTCCAAAATTCACCAAAAAATTATGTATCCTCTTAACACCTTGAAGAAGATACTATGAAAATTTTGGATCAAAACACCTTTTGGATCTCTTGAGAAAAATTCAACAAACCGCTGCTCTGTTTAAGTGGATCTCCAAAGCTAGCAAACCAAATGCTTTGCCTCTATTGTGATGATCCATACACAAATTGAAATTATAATTTCTCCACACTTTTAGCTGCAGTAAGAGAGGACAAATGCAATGGTGGAGGCGGATTTGAGGTTGGAGAAGAAGAAAGAAAGCAAAGCTTCAACACATGATGCAATGCTTGGAGAGAGTTTTGGAGGGAAATATAAAAGATTCTAATCTTCACATCAAATGTGCACATGGCCGATCCCTCACCTCTATATCTATATATAGAGAGAGGATGGTGTGATGCCAACACCTTCCTCAAGGGAGGCGGCCACTTGCAAGCTTGGGTGGCAAATTCAAATTCAAATCTAATTCGAATTTGTGTGCATTTTAATTATATTTGAAATCTAATTTCAAATTAATTAAGATGCTAATTCAAATGAACCTTTCATTTGAATTTTTCCTCCAAAATGTATTTGTCTCTTTAATTAAATTAAACACTTTAGTTTAATTATTTAACCTTTGACTTAACTCTTAAGTCAAACAAGCTTAACTCTTAAGCTTAGTTTTGTTAACTTAATTTTTTAAGTTAACTTGACTAGTTGATGGTCATTTGGCACCAAATAATTAGCTCCTTAATTATTGGTCTAATTTAACTCCTTAAATTAATTGATTAATTTAACACTTAAATTATCAAGCCAAAATTGACCCTCAAATTGGACACCTCAAAATTGGTTCCATGGAACAATTCTCTAACTCCTAGAAAATTCCTTCATTAACTGGGAAGCTAATTAGCTTTTGTGTATGATCCAGTAGGTTCTAACATTCATTGGACATGGGCTCACAACTCCTTGTGACTTTAGAATATCTTATATTCATTTTAGTTTAAAATATTTTAAAACTAATTGATTCAATTCAATTAATCTCATTAATTAAAGAGTACCCAATCTTTATGGTTGATGTCTAACCTCAAGCCCATGGATCCCAACTAATTGGCCGAAATAAATGCTTTTGGAGAACCATTGTAGTTTTACACTTACTATGCAAATACGGTCCTTCCTTCTTCTATCTCCCGAAAGAGGCCTAGAGCAAGATATTTGTCGGCTCCCTAATAGCCTCGATACTATATCTCTATTCTCAATGTTTGATTCCATTGTATGACCTCATCTTCGAAAAACTCTTTTCCAAATTGCACACCATATTGTACAAGAATTTCTTGGAATCGATTATTATAGAACACATAGGAGATGTACTCACCCTTAACAAAATTGAGGAGTCGGATTCCATCTTGGATATCATAAATCCCCATGCTTAGTAGCTCATACCCATCTTACCCCAAAAGACTCACTAAGTGGTTAAGAAAGAGTCAAAACATGAGGACCAAACACAGGGTTACCATAGATCCTCAGGTCAAAGGACAAACAATATACACTAGCGTAAGCTGGAGAACTTGCCACTATCGACTTGCTACTTTGGCTATCTAGTGCATTCTTCCAATAAGTCTGTAGTACCTTGTTCTCTGCAAGCACCCACTGACATGCACTCATATGGTTGCTTATAGAACGGAGCAATATCCAGCTCTTAGATTTATGTATCATTAGTGCAAGTCTATTTGGATCTTAGATGCTCCGCCTCATTAGATCCTATGACTTGAAAGATTTAAGATCACGATCATATAAAACTTATTCAATGGTCACCGAACCAAGTCCCACAACTATGAGTGATCTAAGGGGCTCATCTAAATGCGAGTGAGGTAATAAAGAGTATAAGATGAAAATGGCCATATAATAAATATCATTCAATCAAGATTGTTTTACAAGAAAATAGTTTTACAAGTCCAATCCAATTGGCTTGCCAGGCACTATTCCAACAATCTCCCACTTGCCCTAAAGCTAATGCCCCATGGCCTTGAGATCTATCTTCTCAAGATGTCCTTCAAAGACTTTTTGCTTTTGGAGGTTTAGACAGTGATTCTGCTAAATTCTCTTTTGAGGCAACTTTATCCACTCAGTTGTCACCCTTATCAATTGATATCATATATCAAATGATAATGCATTTACTATGTTTGGATCATTAATAAGATCTTGGCTCAATTCCTAAGTTGCCTTCTAAAGACAACAGTGGGCTCATGCACACTAGGCATTATATCCAACTCTTGGATGGAGTTTTTATCTAAACACCTTCCTCTGTAGCTTCCGAAGCTATAATATATTCTGCCTCTGCGGTAAAGTTGGCCGTTGTGTCTTATTTTGAACTCATCCAACTTAACACGTTGCCATTGAGGTAAAATATGAATCCAAAAGTGGATTTTAGGTCATCTACATTGGATTGGAAACTTGAATCCAAAAACCCCTCGAGTTTCAATTCTCCATTGCCGTATACTAAAAATAAATCCTTACTACATCTCAAGTACTTAAGGATTGCTTAAACGACTATCCAGTGACTCTCACCGGGATTGGATAGGAACCTACTCATAATACTTAGTGAGTGTGCCACATCCAGTCTTGTACATTGAACTGTATATATTATACTCCAAATAGTGGAGACATAAGGTATGTGGGACATACTTTATCTCTCGTTATCAGTCTTAAGGGGCCATAAACTTGGAGAGATGAATGTCATGTCCCATATGAAGGAATCCCCTCTTGAATTCTCCCATACTAAACCCTTTTAGTATCTTGTCAATGTACGGAATTTGGGATAACCCCAGCATCTTCCCAGATCTATCTCTATAGATACGTATTCTCGATACATAGGAAGCTTTTCCCAAATCCTTTCATGGAGAATTGAGTAGATAACCACACTTTCGTACACTCTAACATTTCTCTTTCATTCTTAATGAGAAGAATATCATTGACATAAAGCACAATAAACTGTATACTACTCCTACTAGCCTTTTGTACACATAAAGTTCATACACTTTTTTGACAAAGCCAAATGATTTGACCGTTATGTCACAATGTATGTTCTAACTTCAGGATGCTTGTTTGAGTCTATAAATGAATCTCTGAAGTTTGCAAACCTTTTGCTCACTCCCCTTAGATGTAAAACCTTGTGGTTGCTCCATATACATTTCTTCTTCAATGTCTCAATTAAGGAAAGCGGTTTTCACATTCGTTTGCCATATCTTATTATCATAATATACGGCTATGGCAAGTAGAATCCGAATGGACTTATGCAATGCAACCAGTGAAAAAGGTTTTCTCGAAATCAATACCGGGTCTTTGAGTATAACCTTTTTCCACTAGTTGCGCCTTAAAAGTCACCACTTCTTTATCTACTCCTAACTTTCACTTATAGATAACTATTCCCTTTGGTGGATCTGCCAAAGTCTATACTTTGTTGGAGTACATAAAGTCCATTTTAAATCCCATGGCATCTAGCCAACATCCCGAGTCTATGTCCAACATAGCTTTCTCATAGGTCTTCGGATCATTATCTGATTGGCCCGTCTCATGAAGAAATCTAAACTTTTCAAGTTGCTTCTTAATTCGGTCCGACCTTCTTAGAGGTTATGTGTAAGGCTCTTTGATATTTATTTGTTTTTACTGCTTGTGGGATTTGATGATCATCTTGAGCTTCACCAAGTTCAACAACAACACCTTTTCCTATCTTATAGAAACTTCTTTTCCAAAAAAGTGGCATTCCTTGAAATAAATACCTTTGGTTTCGAGGGATCATAGAAGTAATAACCCAAAGACTTTCTTAGGTATCCCACAAACTTGCTCAAAGTGAATCTATTATCCAACTTGTCTCCCACTAATCATCTCACGTAGGCGGGAGACCCTCACACCTTTTAAGTAATAATAAGAGGGTGTTTTGCCATTCCACATCTCATGCGGTGTCTTTGGCACTGACTTTTGAATGTACTACACTTAGTAACTTCGCTGTCGTCTTTGAGGCGTATCTCTTAAAGGATATAGGCACATCAAAGAAGCTCATCATGGAACGTACCATGTCCAACAAGGTATGGTTTCTCCTCTCGGCTACTCCATTATGTTGAGGTGTGCTGGGTGGAGTCCATTGTAAAAGAATTTCATTCTCCCTTAGATAATCCAAGAATTTGGTGCTTAAACATTCTCTCCCTTGATCCGATCGAAGAGCTTTAATACTAAGCCCCAATCACTTTTCCACTTTATTCCTATACTCTTTGAACTTTTCAAAGGCTTTAGACTTGTACTTCATAAGATACACATGTTCGAACTGGCTATAATAATTGGTAAAGGTGATGAAGTAGGAATAGCCTCTTCTCGCACTAACTCTTAGTGTGCCACAAACATCCGTATGGATCAAATCCAAAGGATTTTTGGAGCACTAAGTTTGTCCTATAAAAGGAGCTTTGCTCATTTTCCCCTTCAAACAAGATTCATAAGTAGGAAGTTCCTTAAGGCCACTAACATTTAGTGCTTTGAGAGCTTCTAACCTGCTTATCTTATTTTTAGAGATATGCCCAAGTATTGCGGTCATTACATGGCATTTTCTTGGATATCTAATTTTTCTTACTTTGTTGAAAGTGCATTAGTGATGGTTGAGAATCCAATATGTACAATCCTTAGTTAAGTATACCATAAGCAACTAAAGAACCTATTCTTTAATGCCTTCAATCTCCCATTTGATATAGAAGGATCAAATCCTTCACTATCCAAAACGGTAATTGAAATAATATTCTCAACAATACATTCTATAGTATAACAAAAGTCCAATACAAATATAGAATTCTCTAACGTATTATACGCCTTCGACTTTGGTCACAAAACTTGCTCCTGAGCCAAGGTGGTGGATCTTATCCATATCTCTTAGTTTTATTTTTCTTTCTTATTCTTTGTAACAACCTACAAAGATAAAAACCACATGCAATATCATATATCCATGAGGAAGAATTTATCCTTAAATGCACTTCAATAAAGTATATACCCTTCTAAAGGGTTGCAAGGTATTTCTTGCAAAACCACTTCCAATTGCCTATCTAGCCAAAGTAAAAACAAATAATATCCACTATATTCTCTAAAATCTTCTTGACTCCTCCGAATGCCTTTAATAGTTGTTTTTCCTTTGAGGAAGATCTTTTCTTCATTTTACCTCCTTTTCTAGTACCCCTAGGGCCCATTGACTTGTATGAGGAAACAAGTGTCAAAGGTTTACCCTTGTCATGGTAGTCTCCTTCTAGATCGACACTTTGATCAATAAAACTCAGCAAGCATGTGAGGATCAAATCCTTATGGAGATCATTGTCCATCACTGTGTCCAAGTAGAAAAAGCTTCTCCAAGCCTAATCGTCTTTAGACCATAGTCGATGACAATGGACTTCACATCTATCCTAGCTTGAAAAATCTCCTTTGACAACATGAACTTTTCATACCTTGTTTACTTTACAACTATTGTAAACTTAAACCAAGGTACCATTCATGTGTCTTTGAGACTTTTAAAGTTTGTAGATGACATCATGAGACTATGGGATAGGATGATCCTAAACCTAATTTGTGAACTTTTCACGTGTCTCTTGATCTACTATAATCCCCATGGGATTAGGAGCACCTTTATATAGGACATATATCCGCTTTCAGGAATCTAGAACGATTTTGAGGTTAAGCTAATCGTGGAAGTTTGGTCCGATTGGTTTATTGGTTTCCAAAATAACATTGAGTGGAATAGGTTTATGGTCTTTCAAGTATGTTTTTACTCCTACTATTTTATTAAATCCTTTACCCTCAAGAAAAATTCGGGAAATCATATTTCCTAATGAGAATGAAGACCTTAAAGACTTGCAAGTGGATCCCTGTGATCAGATGTATATCGACAAGCAATCCGATGGTAAGCAACTTTTGCTAATTACATCTTATGCAACTCTTGGTATATTTTGCCTCACCATTTCATGTAGATCCTCTATAAGGACAGCCTCTACACTTCTCAGTGTTAAGTCAAACCTACCAATCAAGCTTCGATTCAAGACGAGCACTACAACATCCCCCGTGACCGAGTGTATAATGTGTGGGCGTTCTCAAGTCAAAGGTGCATCTCATGCTAAGTATATGGTCACAGCTTTCCACCTAAGTGTGACTCTCATGACCAGATATATATCACACAAAGGTGGTAGCATTGGCATGCCACATACTATTGGTAGAAGGCTTGAATTAATTAAAACTCTTTATATTTGTATACATTCTAAATAAGATATTCTAAACATACATCTCATACATCAATAGGATATGGAAAGCATAAACAAGTAAATGCGCCTAGCATGCTCCTAGGTTGGGATGACGATGAGCCTAACCAAGTGGTGCACTTAGAGCCATAGGTGCAAACCTAGTTGATTTTAAGTGGGTTAATTAAACCTAGCTACTACATGAGTGTATCTCATACATTCATGGGTCTTCAAAAGTCTCTATGCCTCCAAGGGTCTCCTTTGCTCATGTAACATTTACATGATAAAGAAATTCTCACTCTTAGTGATTCTACTCTAATAACATTTACAAGGTAAAAATTAAGAGGCATGCAAGCCTCAATTTAATACAACCCTTTTCAACAACTTGAAATAAATAAAATTAATATTAAAAGCTCATGATCATCCCCATTCATTCATCATCCATTCAACAATTAAATGAACAATAAATAAATCAAGAATTAACAATTAATTCCAACAATTAAATGCTTATCTCAAAAACAAATAATTGGTCAAGCATAACTTTTATGCAAAAAATTGAAGATTAACTTTAACCAATTTTTAAAAGCATTCAAAAATGTCAAACATAATTTTGAGACCTTGCAAAACACTTGTGCATCTAATATGTGTGAATCAAAACACTTTTGAACATAAAAGAGAGCAAAAATTAACAAGATATTCAGCCTTCAACTTGGATCGGCCACTACCTGCCCAAGCAAGGAGCATAGCTGCGTGGTAGGTGCGTGCGAAGTACGCCTGCTGTCGGCCAGTGCTCGACCAAGGCAACGCAGCTTGCACGGTTTGAGGTCTTGGCCAAAACAAGTCTATTTAGCTCAACCTGTTGTGCACCAACAAATTTAGAACAACTTCTAAACATGATTTCACACATTTTAGATGAAATTTCCAGATTCAAAACAACTTTTAAAAGTGAAAATTCAAGTGCTCAAATATGCTTTCAAAAACTAATTTAAATACGAATCATATTCTTCTAAAATCTCCAACAAAACTCCAATCAAACTGGATCCAAAAATGACTAAAACTATTTTAGCCAATCATCAACATGCTATATCAACTTATAACATTAACTAATGCTAAATCAACATTCAACAATAAAAGCTATGAATTAAAATATACTATTACATGATTTAAAAATTAAAAACACATAATAGCATGCTTTCAATTCATCAATCAAGGAGTCACATACAACATCATCCAAACACTCCATTCCATCATATGAATCGAGAATAAGGTTATTTTGATCAATCCTTCACATGAATCAATCAATCAAAAAATCCAAATCTAAGCATGATTTAGGCTCTGATACCACTTCAAGTCAAGTAATGCACTAGAATCCAATAATAAAACTCCAAAAGCTTAAATGAACTAGTACTTTACAAGTTAACAAGGATATAATCATTCTAGGGATTGAGATTTAGGTAGATATTTACCTTGATTAGCAAATTTCCAAGGAAAGAATGATGAACTCTTCACCAATCCACAATTTGCCAAACAACATGCAGCAGGAAGAGAGCAACTTTTGCCTTGTTTAAACTTCTCCAAAATTCACCAAAAAATTCCTGTATCCTCTCAACGCCTTGAAGAAGATACTATGAAAATTTTGGATCAAAAAACCTTTTGCATCTCTTGAGAAAAATTCGACAAATCGCTGCTTTGTTTCAGTGGATCTCCAAAGTTAGCAAACCAAATGCTTTGCCTCTGTTGTGATGATCCACACACAAATTGAAATTATAATTTCGCCACACTTTTAGCTGGAGTAAGAGAGGATAAATGCAATGGTGGAGGTGGATTTGAGGTTGGAGAAGAAGAAATAAAGCAAAGCTTCAACACATGATACAATGCTTGGAGAGTGTTTTGGAGGGAAATGTGAAAGATTCTAATCTTCACATCAAATGTGCACATGGCCGATCCCTCACCTCTATATCTATATATAGAGAGAGGATGGTGTGATTCCAAGGTGGCATCACACCTTCCTCAAGGGGGGCGGCCACTTGAAAACTTGGGTGACAAATTCAAATTCAAATTCAAATCTAATTTGAATTTGTGTGCATTTCAATTACATTTGAAATCTAATTTCAAATTAATTAAGATGCTAATTCAAATGAACCTTTCATTTGAATTTTTCCTCCAAAATGTATTCGTCTGTTTAATTAAATTAAACACTTTAGTTTAATTATTTAACCTTTGACTTAACTCTTAAGTCAAACAAGCTTAAATCTTAAGCTTAGTTTTGTTAACTAAATTTTTTAAGTTAACTTGACCAATTGATGATCATTTGACATCAAATAATTAGCTCCGTAATTATTGGTCTAATTTAACTCCTTAAATTAATTGATTAATTTAGCACTTAAATTAATCAAGCCAAAATTACCTTCAAATTAGACACCTCAAAATCTGTTCCATGGAGCAATTATCTAACACTTAGAAAATTCCTCCATTAACTAGGAAGCTAATTGGCTTTTGTGTGTAATCCAATAGGTTCTACCATTCATTGGACATGGGCTCACAACTCCTTGTAAAATACTTTTAAACTAATCGACTCAATTCAATTAATCTCATCAATTTTAGAGTACCCAATCTCCATGGTCGATGTCCAACCTCAAGCCCATGGAGCCTAACTAATTGGCCGAAATGCATGCTTTTGGAAAACCATTGTAGCTCTATGCTTACTATGCAAATATGGTCATTCTGTCTCCTATCTCCCAAAAGAGGCCTAAGGAAAGATATTTGCCGGCTCCCTAATAGCCTCGATACTATATCTCTATTCTCATTGTTCGATTCCATTGTATGATCTCATCTTTGGAAAAATCTTTTTCCAAATTGTTACACCACTTTGCACAAGGATTTCTTAGAATCGATCATTATACAATATATAAAAGATATACACGCCCTTCACAAAAGCAAGAAGTCAGATTCCATCTTGGATCTCACAAACCTCCATGCTTAGTAGCTCATACTCAATTTCACCCTAAAAGACCTGCTAAGTGGTCAAGGAAAAGTCAAAGCATGATGATCAAACACAAGGTTACCATAGATCCTCAAGTTAGAAGACTAATAATATGCACTAGCATAAGCTGGAGAACTTACCACTACTGACTTGCCACTTCGGCTATCTAGTGGATTCTCCCAGTAGGTCTTCAGTGCCGTGTTCTCTAACAAACACCCACTAACATGTATCCATATCTCATATGGTTGCTCATGGACTGGAGCAATATCCAACTCTTCGATTTATGCATCGTTAGTACACGTCTATTCGGATATTAGATGCCTCGTCTCATAAGATCCTATGATTTGAAAGATTTAAGATCACGACCATGTAAGACTTATTTCATGGTCACTGAACTAAGTCCCGTAGTCATGAGTGATGTAAGGGCTTCATCCAAATACGAGTGAAGTAATAAAGAGCATAAGATGAAGATGGCCATATAATGAATGTCGTTCAATCAAGATTGTTTTACAAGGAAATAGTTTTATAAGGCCAATCCAATTGGCTTGCCGGGCACTATTCCAACACCAATTTATGACCATGGCCTGCATAGGTCACTGCCCAGATCAGGCTTGGATACCAGTGGTTAGGTGGTTGCCATGGTAGCTCAATCATGCAGCAACTGACCATAACGGTGTGGGGGGAGGAATTTTTGTTTTTGTTTTTGTTTTTGTTTTTTTTCCAATTTTAATTCATTCATTTCTTAATTTATGTAAATTTGATTAAATTATTTTAGGTATGTAAGTTAAAATTATTTATTTTTCCCATTTAGTTTCTTAAGAGTGAAATTACATACAATTCACCCAATAAGTATATCATTCATAATAAAATATATACTTTAAAAATATATATATGTTGAAGCACGAGGTCTTATTTTCACAACATATATTCCTTCTCCTAAAATTCATATAAAATACTTTAAAATATTATAGAATATTTTAAAATTAATATAAACTCCACGAAAAACCCCCTAAAGATAATATTAAAGAACTTCACTAATTGCTTGAGATTGATGTACACATAGATGAGCTAATTGATTATTTCTGCTTTTTTATGGCGTATGCATAATTTGTTGTAGGCCCCTTGGCTTTTGACTATGCCAATTCCAAAGGGAGTTTACCGTCCCTTATGTTAAATAAGCATACCTTGACAAAGGTGCAAGATTCTCTATCTTTATGCTATACATATATGCTATAAATAAAGAAAATAAATGGGATGCAACTTATTTTATAAGACCTAAGTATATTATTCATTTTATAGGTGGCCAACATCATTTATATAGATCAACCCATAGGAACTGGATTCTCTTATGCAAACACTTCAACAGCTTACAACTTAAGTGACACATGGTCGGCATCACTTATTTATGAATTCCTTAGGAAGGTGAGAAAAATGTGCAAAAAATGTTCTAGTTGTACTAATACACCTTGAAACTGCAATATCGACTTTTTCATGTCCTTCAATATAACTTTTCATTATTTAATATTGCTTAAGCTCATTCAAACAAACTATTTATATTGATTATTTATCAAATTTAAAGTAAATTATGGAGACTACTAGTTATAATAATTTACATCATTGCTTGATATTTTATGCTTCCAAAATGTAATACATGTATATATATATATATAGAATTCATTATATATAAGTTTTATTTATAAGGCCAAAAACATCGTTTCTATGCTTGTCAAAGTTTTTGCTAATATAGTTTACTTTATTGTTGGTGTTGCATGCAGTGGCTTTTAAGTCATCCACAATATATTGAGAATCCACTGTACATTTGCGGGGACTATTATTTTGGGATTACTGTTCCTCTTGTTGTTTATGAAGTCTATAATGGTAATATGTCGTTTATGCTTACCATGTGTGAGAAAATGAGAAAAAAAAATGGAATAAAATGTATATATTCATATTTTCTTGTGGTGTTTTTGGTAGGTATTGAAGGGAGGAGTAGGCCACTGATAAATATGAAAGTAAAACTTACAAAGCACATATAACTCTTAATTAAGTTATTTTTAACAATATTTTATTTCCCAAATTAGTGGTTTCCTAAAAATAATTAATATTATTCCTATGTTTCTATTGGAATTGAGAGCAGGGTTATGCACTAGGAAATCCTTTGACAGATGCATTCTCTGACAGTAATGAAAGAATCCCGTATGCTCACCGATTGGGACTTTTGTCCGATAAACTCTACAAGGCAATCCCATGTTAATTTCTCTTTCATATATTTTCTTTATTCTTCCCACCACCCCCCTCTTTTTTGGAAAAAATTGTTTGTTAAAATTCATGCACCTCGTTTCAGACATCTTGCCTTTTATTATTCCCTTGTTCAAGAAAATATGCAGAATCACATTTCGAGCTTCCTCTTTGATTAGCTACAAATTCTTTACATGATTGAGATATGTCATTAATGATAAAAAATTAACATCATGCCATTCAAATAGGCAATTTTACCATAACAATTTCAAAATAAGTTTGTGTTGTTTTCCACAGTCATCAAAAGCAAATTGTCAAGGTAATTACAATTTTGTAGGCCCAAAGAATGTCTTATGCCTAAATGATCTTCAAAGAATAAAGCAGATGAGCATGGAGAATATTCATATTCTAATTTTTGTATTGAAAAATATCTTATCCTCACTAGTATTTATATCCTATAGTTCTTGAAAGATAACACTTGGTATTTGTATGCGGTGTCTCAAAAAAATAAATGAGTTCATGATATTAGAACCCAAGTGTGTTCTCTCATTGAAAGAAAAACAAGGTGTTCTGTCATGGTACCTACATTCTGATGAAGAAATTCACACAACTTTCCTGCAATCCGTTGTTACTCCTAAGATAAAAAAATGGTGCCGAGTAATATTCTCTCTTTTTCTTGCATCAATGAGTGCTTAGTATTTTATGTATATTACTTTGGTTATAGCTGAATGTTATTTACACCATATTGTAGAAATATGTTGAATCTGTTGTCTCATCATGGGGTAACGATAAGTCTGTCCAGAAAGCTCTTCAGATCCGTGAGGTAATCAAAGAAAGTGAACCTAGAAATATACAAATCTTCAATATATATGTGTGTGTGAATTGTTGGAATAATTGATATGAGCATGTAACAGGGAACAATAACGAAGTGGGTAAGTTGTAATAGTAGTCTTATATATGAAAATAGTGCTGCACGTAATGGGGTTTCGCCTTACATATTTGATGTCCAAAGTACTGTGCCCTATCACCAGTATTTCAAAAGCAAGAGTTGTCGGGCTCTAATTTATAGGTGATGTTTCTTTCTTTTTTTTCGTAATATTTTATATCATTTCTTGTTTATCCATTTTTGTTCCTAAAATGTATTTGATCTTTTTTTTTTTGCTAATGACAATGCTTTGATAGTGGTGATCACAACATGGGGGTTCCTCACATATCCATAGAGAAATGGATAAACTCTCTAAAATTGCCTATTTTAAGGGATTGGAGACCATGGTATGTAGAAGATCAAGTTGCAGGGTTAGTTCCTTAATCTATCCCCCTCATATAATACCCTTTCCAAGTTTCAGTATCATCAATCATTCAAATTTGTTAAGTGTTAGCTTAACACATAATTCCTTTCCCTTTCTTAGATACACGATGAAGTATGGGTATGGTAATTATGAATTGAAATATGCCACTGTGAAGGTGATTATAAATTTTATTATTTATATATGCTTTTGAATTTAGTATTGACAAGAAAAATAAGATTATACTAGGAAATACTTCCTATAGCTGTCTATGTTTTTGGTATCTAGAACGAGCTATCATTACTAAGAGGGTATTTGAATAATCTTATAAGTTTCTTAAAACATCTTATAATATGTTTAAGTGATAATCAGATGTTAGAAAATATTCGATAATTTTTCTTTAAAAAAAGAGCTTATAAGATCCTAAAATAAGATGTTATGATCTTATAAGCAATCTTTTAAAAAAAGTAAGGAGATTTTAACTTATTTTCCATATCTCAACAAGCTCCTTTAATTTTAATTATTTTAATTAAAAATTGTCATTACCAACATCTTACATACTTCAAGATCTTATTTTATCCAAACACTTCAATGACTTTTCTGAAAAAAGATCAAACATCTTCTAGTTTCAAAAATATTTTATTAAATATAAGAGTTTATAAGATCTTTTGAATAAGTTTGGCCAAACACCCTCTAAGTGCAAAAAAAATTTGGCTTTGTTAATTGAAGGTTTAAAAATAAACCCTTTTTATTTTAACAGTTACCATTTTGGTTTCTTTAGGGGGCTGGGCATACAGTTCCAAAGTACAAGCCTATCGAAAACTTTGTTATGATTAGCAGATGGTTGGACCAAAGCTAGCTCTAGTGGCATAGTCTTTGAATGTATTTTATTTTCAAATTATATATTATTCTTCATGTAAGAATTCTAAACGATACCAATTATTATAAGTAGATGAAGTATTTGATAGGTTGAGTGTTATAATTAGTTCTATTATTCAATTTTTAAGTTTTCATAAAAAATAATATCTATTGCCTTTTGTCTAATTAACATTTTTAGCAACCATGGAAACAATTATATATATACACATATTAATTATTTTATCTAAAATTTTAAACTTATCAATTAACAACAAATAATAAGACACTCCATAATATTAAGATGTTGAATATTGATAAACAAACTAATATATAAACTAATATACTAACAACGATGCCAATGGAATTAAACTAAAGACCTCATGTTATGCTACTATGATTACTGCTGTTTCATATGATTCCAACACTAAATAAAGAAAAAGCCTTACAATTTCGTTAAAAAGGGAGCAATCAAGCAAGTGGCACAATAGAATCATTAGAAAATAGCCCCCAAAGCAGAAAACAAGCCATGAATTTAAGTTTCTAATGACCAAAATAGGAACAACATATAAAGCATCCCTAGCACTACTCACCAAAATAAGAATAGACCTTAAATAATTTGATTCGAACAAGTTTCTAATTCACAAAATAAACATACAATTCTTCTCAAATGAAAAATAACAATCTTCCAGATGTAATATAACAGGCCTCAAAGAAGAAAAATAAAGTTATTCCTCTCTGTTTAAGAGATCAATCCTAGCCCAACACAGTTATCAAGTTCCAACTTCTTGTCTTACTAACACTACAAACAATAATAAAAAAAATGAGCACTGAATGCGTCGGTTGGGAGAAAATTTAATGCAAGTAGCCAGTGTAATGATGGATTAGTGATTTGCTTTTGATTTTGAAAAAGATATATAATATGATACTCTTTAAATTTGTATTTAATTATTATGTTGCATCGTCAAATTTCAGACAAATCCATTAGTGCCTCTCTTACATACAATTGCGATAATATAATAAGAAGCAATATTACGGATGTAATATTAGTGAAGAAGAAGCTCATCATGCATCTTAGCAAATAAAACAGTCTTATAGGCACAAAAAACATTACAACAATATTCGAACAAAAGGTAAGGGCGAAAGCATTGCAAGAAGTATATGTTGTGCCAGGAGTTACAGCACTTGGCGAGTGTAACATCAGTGCAGATATATCTCTATCATTTGAAAAATGTCCACTGGTGATTTTTATTGAACTGAAAGTTTCTATCATGCATCATTATTATTTAGAAAAATAAATTAGAAACAATATTGCTGTTTAAAAAGGTATAAATTTACTTTTTTTAAAGAAAAGGAATAAAGATTAAAAGAACTAATTGCGTGAATTTGGCATGCCAATAAAAATTAAAACTGTTGAATTATTTAGTTAATGAATCATGATAAAAAAAAAAAAAAAAAACAAGTTTACCTTCTGATACAAGGCGTAAACTTGAGAGGGAAGGAAAATATTATTTCTGTGTATTTAATGCAGTCAAAGTGTAAATATTTATTAGATGAACTTAATCACTATATGGATAAAAAGAATTGCTGGTTGTTAAAGGATTTGAAATTCATTGTAACTCGAAATTGTCCAAAAATGCTCAATAATTTTCTTATTATGAAATTGAAATTCTTAACTGTTAATCTTTAATCTAGGCATAAATAATCTTTAATAAATCAAGTAGCTTTTTATTTTTAAAAATTTAACTAAATATCAGACACAACAGTTTAATAAGACCATGGCAAATGAGAGAAAGGAGACCTTTTATTGATTGTGCAAAAAAATGGTTGCTTTATATAGAGAGTCTTACATTAAGAAGACTGGTTTATGTGGAGAAAACTGGTATAGCAAACTCAACTTCCATAAATGTTTAAATCCTCTATTTCAATTTATATTTCATCTCTTATTTCATTTCATGGATATATGACATGTGTATTAAATATTTTTTATAAAAATAATTGATTGAGAACTAAATGCCCTTGGTATATATATACATCACACTGGAATAGAAGATGAAATATGGAATGGAATAGAGGATTCAAAGTTTGCAAGCTAGAGAGTGCATACCAAACAGTCCTAAATTGAGATAAGTGTCTGAAATGGTTTGATAATATGAAGAGGTTTTGTGTAAATGTCAGCTAGTTGATCACCAGTTTAATTGAAAGAAGATATGGATTAACCGCAAATGAAGCTTTTCATGAACTATATGATAATCAAGTTCGATATGCTTTATACATTCATGTAATGTGCGATTTGCAGTAGAACGGAGAGCAGATTGATATGATAGCTAGTTTTTGTTGAGGTTTTTGCAAGTTTTGATTGAAGGAGGATAAAAAGGCATTGCTTTCAGAAGTGGTGGTTGCTAAGGCATGATATTCAACTTCGGATGAAGATTTAGAGTGTTGAAATCCAGGAGGATCTATTATGAAAACTATGAAATAATAGTAAAGTAATTCAATGAAAACTGATAACAAGATTTAATGTGGTTCGCCTATATACCTAATCCACCCGACAAAGACATGATCTTATTGATTTCAAATCAAAGTAACAAGTGCAACTTTGAGTCCCACAAATCTCATGAGAACACACAACACCCTCGTTCTAAACTCCATCTCAAGAATCTATCTCAAAAGCAGTAGAGAATCTAACATCTAGGGTTCGTCTCTTGTCTGTTCTCTTTAATCTGGAAGAAAACGGGGTTTAAATACCCTAACAATAGCCAAACGGGCCCTGGGCCTGCGCGCTGCTCCAGCTACTGAATACCTGCACTTTCGCACCGTTTATTTCGTTTCTCGCCATTTGCAGCTTACATTTCAAGGCAAAATCAACAATTTTCCACATTGACTTGAAATTCTCTATCCTTGTTCTTTGTCCCTGCCCCCATAAGGGCCTTTTATCTGAGTTTGCAAATGTTAATCAAATCCAAACAATGCTTAATTTTATTCCTAGAATAATCTTAATCAACATGTTTGCCGGATTATCCTTAGTCCCAACTTTGTCAATTAAAATAACACCTTGAGACACCATATCCCGGACAAAGTGATACCTCATGTCAATGCGCTTTGTTCTCTCAAGAAAAACTTGATTCTTTGACAAGTGTATGGCACTCTGACTATCACAAAACACGGTAGTAATCTCAGAATCCATACTCATATCCTCGATCAGCCCCTTTAGCTAAAGGCCTTCCTTCACACCTTCAACCAAAGCCATGTACTCAATTTTTATTGTGAACAATGCAACTGATGACTGCAAAGTCGCATTCCAACTTACCGTGCAATTTAAAACACAAAACACAAATCCTTCATATCAAATTATTCACTTAATTGAGCCTTTAAAATGTTGATCTCAGATATATATCTGGAGGCAATCAACATATCATCAACATACAACAACAAATATACGAGAAGGCTATCACTACATTTTTTATAATATACACAGCAATCGTAAATGCTTTTAGTACATCCTATCTTGATAATAAAAGTATAAAACCTTTTATACCACTGCTTAGAAGATTGTTTCAAGCCATATAAAGACCTTTTGAAGAGACATACTTGATTTTCTTTCCTAGAAACAATGAATCCCTCTGGTTGGCTCATGTAGATTTGTTCCTCCAACTCACCATACAGAAATGTAGTTTTCATATCATCTGCTCAAGCTCCATATTAAACAGAGCTACCATGGCAAGTAAAACATGAATAGAAGTGTGTTTTACAACTGGGGATAACACCTCATGGAAGTCAACTCCCTATCTCTAAGTAAAACCCTTAGCAGCCAATCGTGCCTTGTATCTAGCATCTTCAACCCCTGGAATCCCTTCCTTTTTCTTGTAAATCCATTTGAAACCTACGATCTTCTGCCCAGGTACATTAACCAACTCCCATGTGCTATTCTTGTGTAGAGATTCCATCTCTTCACCCATAGTTGCTTCTTATTTATCAGAATTTGGTTGGGAAATGGTCTCCTTGTATGTGACTAGATTATCACCCACAAACTCCTCGGCCGAACTCAAAGCATAAGCAATTAGATTGGAATATGCAAATCGTTGTGGTGGTTTGATCTGCCTTCTCTCTCTATCATGAGCCAAACGATAGTTCCGTAGTGAATTGTTTTCCTATTGCTGATTAGGTGACAATGAATTTTCATCAGTTTTATCTATCAACTTTTGTTTTTCCTTTGAAACTTGTGGAGTATCAATTTTAATCTCCACCTTCTCCTTAACGCCTTGTTGACTACTTTGGGGCTTCTCCACCTTCTTCATCATACCAGACTCATCAAATATCACATCCTTACTAATAATCACCTTGGGGCCCTTGTCATCATTACACCACAAATGATAACCTTTGACTTCATTTGGTAGCCTAAGGATATACACTTTCTAGCCCTTAGCTCAAGCTTCTCATCACAGACATGAGCATAGGCTGGACACCCAAATACTCTTAGATTTATGTAATCAGCAGGAGACCCGGACCAAATTTTCATTGGTGTCTTGCAGTCCAAAGTAGTCGATGGTAACCTATTCACTAAATAGCAAACAGTATTAATCGCTTCTGCTCAAAAATCTTTGGACAATCCAGCATTAAAGAGCATACATCTAGCTCTTTCCAAGACAGTCCTGTTCATCCATTCTGCAGCTCCATTCTGCTGTAGTCTATGTAAAACTATGTGATGCCTCACAATTTCTTCCTTGTCGTAGAATTCCTTAAATTCCTTATTGCAGAACTCCAATCCGTTGTCAACCCTCAAGCGTTTGATTTTGTTTCCTATTTACTTCTTGATCAAAGGTTTCTATTGCTTGAAGTTAACAAATACCTCATCCTTATGCTTTAGCATGTACACCTATACTCTCCGTGAAAAATCATCAATGAATGTCGGCATGTACCTAACACCTCCCTTTGAAAGAACCTGAGAAGGCTCCCAAAGATCTGAGTGAATGTAATCCAAGGTGCCTTTGGTCCTATGAACTGTGGTGCCGAACTTCACCCTGTGTTGCTTGCCAAGCACACACTACTTGTAGAAATCCAGCTCTCGTGTCTTCTCTCCACAAAGCAAACCTCGTTTGCTCAGTTCTGACACCCTCTCTTACTCATATGCCCAAGCCGTATATGCCACAATCTCGTTGTATCATTGACTGATGAAGAAATCGCTGTAGTACCAGAAATTTTGCTGCCCTGCAATATGTAAAGGCCATTTCGTTTGTCTCCCTTCATGATAAGTAATGCTCCTTTGGGAACCCGCAGAACTCCATCTTGAGCTCTGTACTCACAACCACTCTTGTCCATAGTACCTAGTGAAATTAGATTTTTCTTTAGATCTGAACATGACTCACATCTGTTAGGGTTCTTACTATGCTATCGTGCATTCTGATACAAACTGAGCCAATTCCTAAAACCCTGCATGAAGCATTGTTTCACATAAGCACTTTACCACCATTATATTTTTAATAAGTGGTAAACCAATATTCTCGTGGGCACATGTGGTAGGAACAACTACTATCCAAAATCCATTCTAAACTTAGTAAACTCTCAGTAACATTGAAAATAAGCCCACCATCAGGCTCATCCTCAATAATTCCTGCGACATCATCTCGTTTTTTATCAGAAGTTTCACCTGTATCCTTTGCCTTTCCTTGTTCCAAGTAATTTCATTTCCAGTGCCCCTTTCCACCACACCTAAAATACTTGTCGCCTGTTCTAGGCTTGGTTCGGGACTTAGATTGGGCTCTACTCTTTCCCTTTTCTCTTGGTCTCCCATTCGCCACCAATCCTTCCCTACTTTCACTATCATTATTGCCTAGGACATGTTTTCTCAATTCGTTGGATTTCAATGAGGCCTTCACATTCTCCATTGAAATCGAATCTTTCCCATACAGTAAAGTAGTAACCAGGTGCTCAAAGGATTTAGGTAGAGCACATGAGAATTAATGTTTGATCTTCATCTTCAATTTTTACACCTATACTAGCGAGATTTAGAATCACCTTATTGAAATAATTAATATGCTGAGTAATAGATGTACCTTTTTCCATTCTCAATATGTATAACCACTATTTCAAATACAACCCATTTGTCAAGGACTTCTTCATATAAAGACTCTCCAGCTTTGTCCACAATTTCGTTAGCGTACTTTTTGTGGCGACCTCTCTCTGTAGGTTAGTTGTCAACGATAACACCGGAGTACCGTAAGCCTTTGCCATAAACTCATCCTTTTCCTCGTCTATCAGCGTCTTTGGCAAAAAATCTCTACCCTTTAATGCTCTCTGTAAACCTTGTTGACATAGAAATATGTGCATCTTCATCTTCCACAACCCAAAGTCGTTCTTCTCATCGAATTTCTCTACCTCGTACTTCATGGCTGACATCTTATCTAACTAGCTCTGATACCAATTTATTGTAACCTAGGAGGATCTAGTATGAAAACTATTAAATAACAATAAAGTAATTCAATGAAAACTGATAACAAGATTTAACGTGGTTCGCTAATGTGCCTAATCCACCCCAAATCAAAGTAACAAGTAGAACTTTAAGTTCCAAAATTCTCATGAGAACACCCAATACCTTCGTTCTAAACTCTATCTCGAGAATCTATCTCAAAAGCAGTATAGAATCTATCATTTAAGGCTCGTCTCTTGTTTGTTCTCTTCAACCTGGAAGAAAATGGGGTTTAAATACCCAAACAATAGCCAAATAGGCAATGAGCCTATGAGCGGTGTTTGTAGCTGAATGATAGGCACCGTGGCGCTGGCTGCTGAATACCTGCCTAGTTTTCGCACCTGCTGTTTTGCACCATTTCTTTCATTTCTCGCCATTTGTAGCTCAAATTTCAAGGCAAAATAAACACAGAGACAGTGCTTTCATTAATTTTTTGATTTCCAGCTATTTAGGGAGTTGCCAAGGAATATGCAAAAACTAGTAACTGATCTTTGAGTGTTTGGACAACCTTAATTTGCAATTTGATTCACTGAATACCTTTAACTAATTAGAAGAATTAGTTGAAAAGAAAATCCAAGAGCTACTTTAATATATCTTAGAATACAGTGTGCTGCACTAAGGTGAATCAAAGTGGGAGCAGAGAGGAACTAATTATGAGGGTGTTTGACTAAATTTATTTAAAAGGTCTTATAAGTTCCTACATTTTATAATATATGTTTTTGGAGCTTATAAGATGCTAGATCTTTTTTTAAAAACAAGTTCTTAAAGTGTTCAGATAAAGTAAGATCTTGAAGTTTATAATATGTTAGTACGTGGTGACAATTTTGTAATTAATATGTTAAAATTAAATGAGCTTGTTAAGATTTTAAAAATAAGTTAGGAACTCTTACTTTTTTAATCAAGATCTTATAAGATCCAAATATCTTATTTTAGACGCTTATAAGTTCTTTTTTAAAAAAATTACTAAGTACTTTTTAACATCTTATAAGCTCTCAAACATCTTATAAGATGTTTTAATGAGCTTATAAGCTCACCCAAACACCTTCTAAGTTGATGAGCTGCAAAAGAGATGTAGATGTAAGGTCTGGTTGCACATAGGTAGGGAAGTCTGCCCTTCAATTCTATGTATAAAGATATCATATAAAGGTTCTCCTTGATCTTTGCAGAGTTTAACTTTGTGGATTTAATCCTTGCTCTGCTCCAATTTTCGTGGATTTTAATCCTGTGATAGCTGTATCTGCAGCTTTCCCTTCAAGTATTTCAATTCAAATACAATTGGGATTAAGTTCTAAGTGGAGTTATTTGATCTCCAGGTAAATTACGGATTATGTTCAAATATAAGATAGAATTGTTTCCAGCAGTCTACAAATTCAATTTGCTTTTTGCAATGTTTGAAAAATACAATACGAAGTGTTTGGTTTGGATTTTGTTGTGGCTCACTAAAGATTTGGATCACTAAAGAACAAAAGATTTCAAAGACTTCTGGAGAAGGGAGGAGATTATGATGCGATGGGGCTTGTACCTGCGGATCATAAAGGCCACATGCTTGCTTATAAAGGGAACAAAATATTTCTGGTACTAGATTCTTTTGAGTTGGGAAAACACAATAAAGGCCCTCATAATTATTAGGAAATTAATATTGACAAATATAAAATTCCCTCCTCTTGTGCTTTTTATTTTAATAATTTCAACACAATAGGTATATGTCATATCCAAATCTTAACAATTGTATTTTTATTTTATCCAAATTCATATTTTTTACCCATTTCAAATCTTGTCCCCTTAATTAAAGTGGAGTAGCATTGGCAAACATATTAAAACTAGCATAAAATACCTATTATGCTCAAATACATTGAGAATTTTAGAATCAGTTTTAAAGAAAATATGCAAATTAAATATATGCTATCAAATTTATACAAAAAAATGAATAATAACCTAAAATATTTGTACTCTTGAAGCGTGGAAAAAAAAAAGAAAATAATCACAAGTGTGAAAAATATGTTTTTAAAATACTGAAAAAGTGAATGAGTTGAGGAATAAAGCCAAAGGTTTGAAGAAGGGGCAATTAAAAACAAACTTTGTATATATCAAAATTATTCTAAAATTTTAAAAATATCTAATCGAAAATTAGAAGAGCACTAGCTCTGTGAATAATAAAGGTGTCAAAATCAAACCCAATCCGATGACATAATAATGACCCACCTAAAAAAATCAGGTCTGGGTTTTGTATTTTTGGGTTTGGATCAAATTGGGTGGGACCTGAAAATGACCCGAGAAAAAAAAAAGTTGGATTAATCTCGGATCAACCTGCCTAACTTAAAAAAAAAAAAGCAGGCGACCTAATAATCCAATAAACCTGACCCAACCCAACCCAACCCGACACACCTAAAAAATTTTGACTAATTAAAATAAAATCTAAATAATATATATCCAAACATCAAAATTTTAAAAATTCAATTACTGAACAATGGTTTGTTATTTTTTTGTATTCGGAGTACTCATGGACATAACAAGTTTTAAAGTTATTATGTTTCTTCAACTTTAATGTTTATGCCAAATTTTAAATTTTATTGTAAATCAAACTTCTAGTGGATTATAATGTTGGAATTTATAAATATGAAAAATAAAATAAATAGATCAGGTTGGGTCAGTTTTATCAGGTTGGGTAGGATTGAGTCAGGTTTATCAAGTTGTTGGGTGATCTGACTACAAATCAGGTCAACCCAAACCTAACACGATATTTTATCGGTCAGGTTAGGGTTGAGCCTTTTGGGTTTAACATTGGGTTAGATTGAGTTGAGTTTGGGTTTGATATTTTTATATTATATTATTACCTCAACCCAACCTGAACCCACCAAATCCACCTAAATTGACACCCCGTCGCTTAAAACTTTTTTAATTTCACCTGACCAAGTTTTTAGTACAGATTTTAATTTTCTATATACAGACATATATATATATATATATATGTTTGCTAAGATGTAATTATTTGTTATTGACATTGTATTTTTCTTTTTTAATTTACATACAAATATATGCACCAAGAGTTTATTAGAATTTAAATTTAAACCCCACACATATGATAACAGTAGTAATACTATTAGGACAAATAACTATTCAGCTGTTCTTGATATCATATGGAACATATTACATGCATCATGTTAGACATATCAAATATTAAATTTTAATAATGGAGAATTAAAAGTATTTGGTAGAATAATGGACAAAACATATAGAAATGGATAAAATTAACATTAACATAAAGATAACTATAAACTTTTATCCGATATTTGGACTTTAAGTTTTGATAAGATCGAAAAACAAAAGAAAATAAAAATATGCAGAAAAATCAAATGCAAATGTTGACAATTGAGGTGAGAAAAAGTTTTGGGGTCTTTTCTTTCTGATTTTTTTTTTTTGTGTCCACCCCCCCCCCCCACCCCCACCCCATTTCGATGAGATTAAGGATTGGAAAGTAACTTATGATGTGTCAAGTCATTTCAAAAAGAAAAAGGGCCAAAAACTCAATTACGATACCTTGTCTCTTTCATAAATGATCTGCACCTTTTCCATCATATGTTGGAGTGGGACCGAATTAAATTTCCACCATAGCAGATATTATGAAATTCTAGCTACAACTAAAAACTGTTATGAACTCAATTTTATATCTAAGACAGCAGATTGATTATGAACTTCCCATATTTTTGAAGGAAAACTTATGTAGGTTTAGATAAAATTTTCTTTGCATCGATCTACATATTTTAAATGAAATTTTTTTGTCTATATGTATGGACCGAAATTTCAAAATTTGTCCATCATTACTACGATGGTGTTTAGATGAGTTTATAAGCTCCTTAAAACATCTTATAAGATATTTAAAAATTTAAAAGATGTTAAAAATATTTTGGTAATTTTTTTTTTTTTTTGAGAAAGAGCTTATAAGATTCTAAAATAAGATGTTAGGATCATATAAACTCTGTTGGAAAAAGTAAGGAGATCCTAACTTATTTTCAAAATCTTGATAAACTCCTTCAATATTAACCATTATAATCATAAAATTACTATTACTACTATCTTATAAGTTTTAAAATCTTATTTTATCTGAACACTTCAAGAACTTATTTTAAAAATAAGATTAACATTTTACAAGTTCCAAAACATCTTATATAATATAAAAACATATAAATTTTTTAGATAAACTTAGTCAAACACCCTCCAAATAAACAAAGAAGTTGCTAGGGTTGAGTGTTTATAAATTTTATTATTCAATTTGTTGAGTTTTCTTTAGAAATTGTGTTGGTTGCTTCCTTATACTATTAGCATTTTTAGCAAGTATAATTTTTTCATTTTTGAGGGAAAGGGTTAAATATATATTATTTATTATTTCTAAATTTTGAACTTAATATATTTTCATAACATTAATATATATATATATCAAATAGAAATACACAGAAATAATAAACGAATAGATTCTGACACTCTTATTACGTTGATGGAATTCAAACTCAAAATCTCTTGCTACTGCAGTATAATGATTATTTTTCTAAATATATATTTTCCACACCATTTCGACCCATATCAGCAAGGATGAATGCTAATTATAAGTATTTTTAAACTCTGAATCACAATATATATTGCTTCTGGATACAATTACTTCAATATAATAATATTTGGAATTTTTTATTGTAAACAAAATAGAATGGGAATCTCAAAATATGTATGCTTTCACATTAATTTATCACTTTGATTCATATTTTAGATGTGTATATATATATATTGCTTCTAGATTTACATTATATCCATTCATGGCATATGGATTATAAATTATTTTCATCAAATATTTATATTGTTGAGTGTGCCTTAAAATTCAAGTTGAAAAATGATGAATACAGTAAGAATCGGTGAAAGAGATGAAGAAGCAGTGAGAAACAGCAAGACGGGACAAAAATAGTGCCAAAAACGGTGGACGGCCGGCAACACTGGGGGCACTCGGGCACTAGGGCATGCAAGCAAGGTGCCATGGTGCCGGTCAGGCAGATGCTCTCGCGACTGCCCATCCTAGCATAATTGTTAAGTTACATATTTGTCATTTAATTAATATAATTTCTCCTTAAGATTAATATTTAAAATGCTTAATTGTTGGATTTTAACTTTCATTTTATATTTTGTGAAGCAAATTGAAGATTCAAGCTAAATCCAATTGAAAATTGAGTATTTGACATGCTTGGAGCAAAAATCGCGTTCTCGAGGAGACGAGGATTGGAGAAAGGAAATAATTCGAGTGCGAACGTGTCTTACTTCCCGAGACTCTATGCAAATTTGATTAAGAAGCATTCAACTTCTTTTGGCAATTGTATATTTTTGGAATATTTCTATTTCTATTTCTTTAATTAGGAGAATTTAGGTTTTCCTATTCTGGTAGGACACTTAATTAGTTTTTCGATTGTATTAGGAATAGTAGGCTATATATATGGAACTAAGGATCTTTCATCTTTCATTTAACGTATTTTAATTTCCTGCGTTTTTTTGTCAAGCATAAGTTGCTAAACTTTTGTTCTAGTCCATGGGATTATTGAAGTTTGGGTTCTTCAAAATTTGTGAGATCTAATTAATTTAATTCGTGTTTCTTATTTCTTGAGTATTTATTTATCTTCTATTTTCATTATGAATATTTAGGTTTATTGAATTTAGGGCCCAAATTTGATAGCTTAAAATATTTATTCTGTCAATTAGAACATTAGATCCTTAATTGTTTAATTGTTCTAATGCATGTGGCGAATAATGTAGTTATGTATAGGAAGATTCATAATTTATGTTATGGAGATAAATAATCTAGTATAAATAAACCCCACTTGTGTGTGTTTGTTGGCTAGAGTTGGGTCTTTCTAGTTTATAATGCTTTTGATAAATTAAATTCTAGGAGCGTTTCTTTAAGGTTGTTTATTGGAAAGGAAAATAACTAATGAGCTTCTCTTAGTTATCGAGCTAGCAAGGAGAGATTGTTTATTAGGGCATCCCGAGTAACTATAACCAGTCTATTCAAGAATAAGGAACTAAGCTTTACATTAATGATCAAATCTGTGAACCAAACTGAAATTTTACCTTAGGCTAGATTTCATTCTCATTGATTTCTTATTTGATTTATTTTACTTTTAAAATTCTAAATTTTTTGTTTCATAAAATTCCCCCTTCTTTTCTATTTTAGTAATAAATTTGCAAGAAATAAAGTTTACTAGTCCCCGTGAAATACTTCCCTACTCACCGCTGATTCAACACCCAACAAATTTTGGCGCCGTTGTGGGGGATTGGTGTCAAATAATTTTATTTCTTTTAACACCTCAATCTTCTCATACAGGTGAACTTCAATATAATCTAAAGATTGAGAAGACTGCTCGTAGATTGCTGAAGGAGACTAGAGATTGTTAAATTGCTTGCAACTAATACTCAATAATTTTAATAGGAAATACAAGCAAGCATTCAAAACCTGGAGAACCAAATAAGTCAGCTAGTCACCTCAGTGAGTAAGATAGAATACAAAGGAAAACTGCCCTCTCAAACAGTTGTCAATCCCAAGTAGAATGCTTGCACGATTACTTTGAGAAATGATAAAGAGCTAAAGGAACCCAGTAAGAAGACACGAGAAAATATGAACATTCGCATGAACACAACGGTAAAGAGACAAGCTCATTGGTTGTACACCCTCCATTTCCCGAAAGATTTGCTAAATCCAAAAAGCATGAAGAAGAAAAGGAGATTCTTGAAACTTTTTGCAAGGTTGAGGTAAATATCCTGTTACTTGATGCAATCAAGCAAATACTTCGATATGCTAAATTTCTCAAGAAATTGTGCACAAACAAAAGAAAACTAAAGGGTGATGAAAGAACAAATGTGGGGGAAAATGTCTCAGTAGTGCTACAAAGGAAATTATCCTCCTAATGGAAGGACCTAGGTATGTTTATTATTCCTTGCCAAATTGGTAATGTTGGAATTCAAAAGACCATGTGCAATCTTGGTGCTTCAATTGATGTCATGGCTTTTTTGTCTACACTTCTTAGAATGTTGGTCTTTCGAAAGAAATGAGAGTAGTTATTCAACTTGCTGATTGGTTTGTTGTATATCGCGAGGGAGTCCTAGAGGATGTGTTAGTACAAGTCAACTCTCCTAATTCATCACAATTACTATTGGGAAGACCATTCCTTAGAACCTCTAAGACTAAAATTAATGTGCATGATAGTATACTCACTATGGAGTTTGATAGTGATGTGATTAAATTCAATATCTATGATGCCATGAAATATCCTAATGATAAGTATTTGTTTTTGTTGTGACTATTATTGATATTTTGACTCATGAAACCTTTGATTTGAATGATGATGGTAAGCTGAAGGTTGCACTTAGTAAAAGTCTCAACACGGAAGAGTTGTGAAAGCACGAAAAGAGAATTACCATGGATTCTAATTTGTAAGATGTAATCCACAAATTGGAATCCTTGTAATTGGCTAAGTCTATTGCCTTTTTTTATTAAATTACCCTATCCTCACATAAAACTTCTTCCTTCTATTTTGCAGGTGCTGCAATTGGAATTGAAACCATTGCCTAATCATTTGAAATTTGTCTTTTTTGGGAGAGAAGGAAACTTTACCGGTGATAATTTCTATTAAGCTCAATACCTTGGAAGAAGAAAAGCTTATTCGAGTACTTCGAGACCACAAGAAAGCTATTGGATAGATATCGCTAACATCAATGGATTGGGCCCTTCGATATGCATGGATAGGATATTGTTGAAGGAAGATTGCAAGCTTTCTAGGGAAGCCCAACATCGATTGAATCCTTCAATGACGGAAGTAGTGAAAAAGAAAGTTCTAAAACTTCTAGATGCAGGGGTGATTTATCCAATCTCATATAGTAAATGAGTAAGTCCAATTCAAGTTGTCCCAAAGAAAATAAGCATAATGGTAGTTGAGAACCTAGTTAGTGAATTGGTACCCACTCGTGTTCAAAACAGGTGGTGGGTATATATAGATTATCACAGGTTGAATGCATTAACTAGAAAGGATCATTTTCACCCTACCTTTCATCGACAGATGCTTGAACATTTGGCTAGTTGAAGTCATTATTGTTGTCTTGATGGGTACTCTAGTTTTCATCAAATTCCTGTCGCACCTGAGGATCAAGAAAATACAACATTCACATGTCTATTTTGTATCTTTGCATATTGACGAATGCCATTTGGCCTTTGCAATGCTCCAACTACGTTTCATAGGTGTATGGTTAGTATATTTTCATATTATGTGGAAAATATCATAGAGGTATTCATGGATGATTTACAATCTATGGTGATTCTTTTGATGCACATTTGGCTAACCTTACGAAAATACTTAAAATGTGCATTGAATCGAACCTTATTTTGAATTATGAAAAGTGTCACTTTATAGTTAAGCATGGTCTCATCTTAGGGCATTTTGTGTCTGCCAAGGGGATTGAGGTTGATGAGTTTTTACCTTACCTCGCTAGTGTGCAAGAAATTCATTCTTTTCTTGGATTTGCTGCTTTATCAAATATTTCTCTAAGCTGCTCAACCTTTGTGTAAGCTGTTATAGAAAGATATAGTGTTTGAGTTCGATGAAGCATGCAAAAAGGCATTTTTCGAATTAAAAGAGGTATTAACTTCAGCGTCCATTATCCAACCACCCGATTGGAGCTTTCCATTCTAGATTATGTGTTATGCGAGCAACTATGCAGTTGGCATTGTTCTTGGACAACGAGTTGGCAAATCTCCTCATATCATATATTATGCCTCGAGGACACTCGATAGTGCTCAGTGCAACTACTCGACAATAGAAAAAGAACTCTTAGCTATTATCTTTGCGTGAGATAAATTTCTCTCATATTTGTGAAAGTGATCGTCTTTTCTAATCTTGCAACTCTCATGTCCTTACTTTCGAAAAAAGAGGTGAAACCAAGGCCATTAGATAGATTCTTTTGCTGCAAGAATTTGACTTGGAGATCGCAATAAAAAGGATGCCGAAAATTTATTTGCAGATCATTTAAGTCGCCTAATCACCAACGAGGAGCCATCTGCACTGCAGGATAATTTCCTAGATGAACACCTCTTTTCAGTCCAAGGGACAACACCTTGGTACGTTGATATTGTTAACTATTTAGTTACTAAAACACTACCAAAGAATTTTTCTAGGGCTCAACATGACAAAATCAATAGTGATTCTAAGTATTATGTTTGAGATGATCCTTATATGTGGAAACACTGCTCTGATCAAATCATTAGGCGATGTCTGTCTAAAACTGAAATCCCTTTAATTTTGAAATTTTGTCATTCATATGCATGTGGGGAACATTTCGGTCTAAAGAAAATCGACCATAAACTATTGGATTGTGGATTATTCTTGCCTTCTTTATTTCATGATTCTTACACGTTCTGTAAATCATGTGAAAATTGTCAAAAAATTGGGAATTTAGGACAAAAAAATCAATTGCCACTTATCCTAATCCTTATTTGTGAAATATTTGATGTATGGGGTATTGACTTTATGGGTCATTTTCCCTCTTCTTTTGGCAATATTCACATTATTCTTGCAGTGGATTATGTGTCAAAGTGGGTCGAAGCTAAAGCGACCCGAACTAACGATGGTAAAGTTGTTGTAGGATTCATCAAATCTTATATTTTTGTTAGGTTTGAAACACCCAGGGCTACAATCAGTGATCATGGAACTCATTTTTGCAATAAAGTTGTAGAGGCTCTACTCAAGAAATATCATGTCATGCACCGTGTCTCTACAGCTTATCATCCACAAACAAATGGATGAGAAAAAGTATCCAACAGAGAAATCAAGTCTATACTTGAGAAAATGGTGAATCCTAACAAAAAATATTGGAATACACGGCTTGACAATGCACTTTGGGGCTATCAAACAGCTTACAAGACCCCCATAGGTATGTCTCCTTACCGACTGGTATTTGGGAAACTTTGACATCTACTTTTGGAGTTGGAACATAAGGTGTACTGGGCTATCAAGCATTGCAACATGAAAATGGATGAAGTGGGGGAACAGAGTAAATTACAGTTACAAAAGTTAGAAGAAATTCATCATGAGGCCTATGAAAATTCTAAAATTTATAAGGACAAAACGAAGGCCTTCCATGATCAAACTATTTCCTGACAAAGTTTTTCAATTGGGCAAAAAGTTTTGCTTTAGCACTCTCGTTTGAAACTATTTTTAGAAAAATTACGTTCTTGATAGTTAGGCCCTTTCATCATCTCTAACTTATTTTCTCATGGTGCAATTGAAATTCAAAGCATGGACTCTGGTAAAATTTTTGCAGTCAATGGGCATCGCTTAACCCTTTCTATGAAGGTCCCCAAGTGCACCACATTGATGAAATTCATCTAGAAAGTCCACCTCTTATGACATAATGAATAGCTACGTCTAGCCAAAGATGTTAAAGAGAGATGCTTTTCGGGAGGAAACCCAAAGTTTCAATTTGTTGTTTATATTAAAAAAAACTATTTTTTAGTGTCTTTAATTAACTTTATTATATTTTTTATATAGGAGATGTCTTAAGTTGGCCTGTGGGCACAGTCACTTCAGACAGAAAAGTTTTTCAATTTACCCATGTCTACGTCTTGTTCAAGGACCTCTTATGACATGTTTGAATTATTTGACAGAAAAGCTCTTCAATTTACCCATGCTCACACCTTGTTTCACCACCTCTTTTGCCATCTAGATCATAGTTACTTATATAAAGATTCAAAATTGGATTTTGACTCTCACCCTAAACCCTCACTTTCATCTCCAACACTCCATCTCTCCCCACTGCAACACTAATTGCCATTATCTCCAACACCATCTTCACCTACTGCCAACCACCATCTTCAAACATCATTACCATCACCAATCATCACCTCCAACAACCATATCCAAACACCTCTTCTGCCACCAACTGCTACCTCCAAATATCACCACAATCAACACCACAGTCTATCGTCTCCAACATCATCTTCCTATTGCCAGCCACCATACCCAAACGCCACCGGCCACCATCATCAACAACCTTCATTGGTCATCACCTTCCCTCTGCTACAGCTAAACCACAGATACGTAAGGACAATCTTTATGCTCTTCGCTGCCAACTTTCACGCATTGAGACCAATCCCATGGCCTATTTCACTCGTATTGGTTTCACACCCCCAGTTCTTGAAGCCATGCGAACCTCGTATCCTTAGAGGAGTCCCTATTCCACCTTTCTTAACATTTACATTCTTATTTTGAAACATTGAGGCCAATGTTTGGCTTAAGTGCGAGGGAGGAAAATTTGGATTTATTTTGCTTCAAATATGCATGAAATGACTCTTTATTCTTCTTATTTGCCTCCAAAGTGTGCTTTAGTTCTTGATTTGTTAATTTTTCTCGTTGACCTTTTGCTTCTTTTCAATGTCTGTTCCTGAGGTAATACGTAAATAGGTTGAATTAGGACACATTGTAAGAATGACATGAATAGTTTAATCTTTGTTTATTCCACTTTGACTTGTTGCTCTATTGGTTGATTTGGATGAAAGATGTATAAGGGAATTCATACATATCAGCCTTAATAATTGTCATGCACAGCAGGTTAACTTTTCTAGAACTTGATTTGATTAGCATATTTGGGTTGATCTGTCGAGTTGAATGTACTAAGACAATGAAAGTAACTAGGTTTGACCATTTAACCCCTTTAAAAAAAAAAAGAGGAAAAAGTCAATGACTTGATTACTCTGCTAATCACTAAAATAAAGTGATTATGAGTAGGGATAATAACCATCTAGATTTTTGACCGGCTAAGTAACCGGGTGCATTCATCACTAATATTTGTATTTTCATAAAAAGGTCAGATGACACTCTAGACAAATTGTGGCCAACTGAGTAACTGAGTGCATTCATCATCAATGTTTGTATTCGCGTAAAAAGGCTGGTCCAATGCTAAATCTAGTGCAAAAAGGGAGATCAAATAAGGTTTTTCCTTTCATCCTTTATGTTTTCTTACATTTGACTTGCTATTTCTCCCTGAATATGTGATATCATTGCATGTTTTTGATAGTTATCTTTCTATGTCTTGATTCGAAATGAACTTAATGAAGAAGTGTTAAGTTCTTTTTGCATTTCAAGTTCGAAGAGACTGCCAGGATAACAAGTTATTTGTGTAATTTATAAAGGTTCTTTCTATGAAGTGCATGTTCCTACTTGTATCTTGATTTAACCCTCCAAAATTTGATAATTTGAACTATATTGGGTACAAGTTGAGAAATAGGTAGAAAGGATTGTGAGAAAGGTTGATAAATAGGGACTGTTGTATGCTTGAGGATAAGCTTTCCCTAAGTGTGGGGGAATTTGTTAAGTTTCATATTTGTCATTTAATTCGTATAATATCCTCTTACGGTTAATAGTAAAAATGCTTAATTACTGGATTTTAACTATCATTTTATATTTGTCGGGTGTCGAATCCAACAAAAATAAATTCTTACTCTTAAGATATTACTTGTAATTAGAGGTGAGTAGGGTCGTGTTCCACAAGGACTAGTAAATTTTATTTCTTTCAAATTTATTACTAAAATAGAAAATAAAGGGGATTTTTATGAAAAGAAAAACTTAGAATTTTAAAAGTAAAATAAATCACAAACAAAATAAGAAATCATTAAGGATAAAATCTATCCTAAGGTAAAATCTCAGTTTGGTTCATACATTTGATCATTAATGCAAAGATAAATTCTTCATTCTTGAATAGACTAGTTATAGTTACTCGGGACTCCCTAATAACCAATCTCTCCTTACTATCTCGATAACTAAGAGAAGCTTGTTAGTTTTTTTTTTTTCCTTGCCAATAACAAACCCTAAAGAAATGCTCCTAGGATTTAATTCATCAACAATATTATAAACTAGAGAGACCTAACCCTAGCCAACAAACACACACAAGCGAGGTTTATTTAGACTAGATTATTTATCCCCATAACATAAATTATGCATCTCCCTACACATAGCTATGTTATTCGCCACAAATATTATAACAATTAAACAATTACTGATTTAATGTTCTAATTGACAGAACAAATATTCTAAGCTATCAAATTTGGGCCCTATATTCAATAAACCTGAATATTCGTAATGAAAACAGAAGATAAATAAATACTCAAGAAATAAGAAATACGAATCAAATTATTTAGATCTCACAAATATTGAGGAACCTAAACTTTGATAATCTCTTAGGCTAGAACAAGTGTTTAGCAACTCATGTTTGAGAGAAAAATAATATGTTGAATGAAAGATTCCAGATGAAAGATCCTTGGTTCCATATATATAGCCTACTACTCCAAATGCAACCGGAAAACTAATTAAGAGTCCTACCAGGATAGGGAAACCTAAATTCCCCTAATAAAAAAAACATAAATTGAAATATTCCAAAAATATGTAATTGCCAGAAGAGGTTTAATACTTCCTAATCAAATTTGCTAAGAGTCTTGGGAAGCAAGACACATTCGCACTTGAATTATTTCCTTCTTTCATTACTCATCACCACGAGAATGCGATTTTTGCTCCAAGCATGACAAATACTCAATTTTCAATTGTATTTAGCTTGAATCTTCAATTTGCTTCATAAAATATAAAATAAAAGTTAAAATCCAACAATTAAGCATTTTTACAATTAACCGTAAGGGGATGTTATGCGAATTAAATGACAAATATGCAACTTAACAAATTTCCCCACACTTAGGCAATGCTTGTCCTCAAGCATACAATAGCCCCAATTTATCAACCTTTCTCACAATCCCTTCTACGTATTTCTCATCTTGTCCCCAATAAAGTTCAAATTATCAAATTTTAGAGGGTTGAATCAAGACATAAGTAGGAACATGCACTTCATAGAAAGACCCTTATAAGCCACACAAATAACCTGTCAACCTAGCAGTCTCTTTGAACTCGAAATGTAAACAGGACTTAACACTTCTTCATTAAGTTCATTTCTAGTTAAGACATAGAAATATAACTATAAAAAATATGCAACGATAACACATATTCCGGGAGAAATAGCAAGTCGAATGTAATAAAACATAAAGGATGAAAGGAAAAATCTTATTCGATCTCTCTTTTTGCATTAGATTCAACGCATGGATCGGAGCTTTTATGCGAATACAACATTGGTGATGAATGCACCTGGTTACTCGATTGACAACAATTTGTCTAGAATGTCATTCGACCTTTTTACGCGAATACAAAAGTTGGTAATGAATGCACCCAGTAACTTTGTCGGTTACAAACCTAGATGGTTATTATTCCTACTCATAATCACTTTATTTTAGTGATTAATGGAGTAAAAAAGCCAGTGCTTTTTTTTTTTTTTCAAATGGGCCTAAATGGTCAAACCTAGTCACCTTCATTATTGTAGAACATTTAACTTGACAATTCAACCCAAATATGCTCATCAAAATAAGTTCTAGAAAATTTAAATTGCTATGCATGCAATTATTAAAGGTGATATATATTAATTTCCTTATACATCCTTTATCCAAAATCAATCAACAGAGCACCAAATCAAAGTGGAATAAACAAAGATTCAACTATTCTTTTCATTATTACAATGTGTCCTAATTCAACCTATTTATGTATTACCTCAGGGACATACACTGAAAAGAGGCAAAAGGTCAACGAGAAAAATTAACAAATCAAGAACTAAAGCACACTCTAGAGGCAAATAAGAATAACAAAGAGCCCTTTCATGCATGTTTGAAACAAAATGAATCCAAAATTTCCTCCCTCGTACTTAAGCCAAATATTGGCCTCAATATTTCAAAATAAGAATGTAAATGCATCAGAAAGGTGGAAGAGGGACTCCCCTAAGGAGATGAGGTCTGCATGGCTTCAAGGATTGGGTTGGCGGCGAAGAACATGAAGATCGTCATCACATGTTTGTGGTACAGCTGCAGCAGAGGGAGGTGATGATCGGTGAAGGTTGTTGGTGATGGTTGGTTGGTGGTGTTTAGGTATGGTAGTTGGTGAAGGGAAGATGGTGTTGGAGATGGTGGCTGGTGGTGTTGATGGTGATCATGGTTGGAGGTAGCGGTTGGTGATGGGAGAGGTGTTTGAAGATGGTTGTTGGTGCTGGCGATGTTTGAAGGTGGTGGTTGGTGGTGGGTGAAGATGGTGTCGGAGATGGTGGCAAGTGGTGTTGTAGCAAGGGGGGATAGATTGTTGAAGATGAAAGTAAAGGATTAGGGTGAGAGTCAACGTTGAAATCCAATTTTGACTCTTTTTTCTTTTTTTTAATAACGATGATGATGATGATGATGATGATGATGATGATGATGATGAGCATAATCATAATAATAATAATAATAATAATAATAATAATAATAATAATAATAATAATAATAATAATAATAATAATAATAATAAATGTAAATATATATAAGTAAATATGATCTAGGTGGTAGAAGAGGTGGTGAAATAAGGCGTGGACACGGGCAAATTGAAGAGCTTTTCTGTCAAATAATTCAAACGTGCCAGAAGAGGTCCTTGAAAAAGGCACGGCCATGTGTAAATTGAAGAGCTTTTTCGTTTGAAGTAATTGTGCCTACAGGCTAATATAAGACATCTCCTGCATTAAAAAAATAAAGTTAATTAAAGACGCTAAAAAAAATACATTTTCTTATAGTACAAACAACAAATTGAAAATTTGGGTTGCCTCCCAAAAAAGGCCTCTCTTTGATATCTTTGGCTAGACGTAGCTATTCCTCACGTTACAAAATTATCACCATTCAAATCAAACATTTCATGGGTCAAAGTATCAATAATATCCACAACAAAAAAACAAGACTCATAACTAGAATATTTCAGGGCATCATAGATATTGAATTTAATCACATCACCATCAAACCCATAGTAAGTGTACCATCATGCAAATCAATTTTCGTCCTAGAGGTTCTAAGAAAATGCCTTCCCAACAATATTTGTGATGAATTAGGAGAGTTATCTTCAGCCATGTGAAGTACATAAAAATCAGCAGAAAAAATCAATTCATCAACTTGTACTTACACATCCTCTACGACTCCCTCAGGATATACAACAAACCTATAAATAAGTTGAATAACTACTCATATTTCTTTCAAAGGACCAACATTCAAGGAATTATAGGTGGAAAGAGGCATGATATTAATTGAAGCACCAAGATCACACATGGCATTTTCAATTCCAACATTGCCAACTTTGCAAGGGATAGTAAACATACCTGAGTCCTTGCATTTGGGGGGCAATTTCCTTCGTAGCACTATAGAGATATTTTTCCCCACACTTATTCTTTCATTATTTTTTAATTTTCTTTTGTTTGTGCACAATTTCTTGAGAAATTCAGCATACCGAGGCATTTACTTGATTGCATCAATTAATGGGATATTTACCTCGATCTTGCGAAAAGTTTTGAAAATTTCCTTTTCCTCTTCATGTCTTTTGAATTTAGCGAACCTTTTAGGTGTCACTTTGCCATTGGGTTCATGCGAATGTTCAACCGAATCCTGGGGCATGACATTCTCTCTCTCTTTCAACTTTTTCCACAATAGTATTTTCTCGGGTCTTTTTGCTAGGTTCCTTAAACTCTTTACCTTTCCTCAAAGTAATTGAGCTAACATTTTGCTTGGGATTGACAACTGTCTGAGAAGGCAGCTTTCCTTTGAATTCCATCTTACTCATGAGGTAGCTAGTTGACTTATTTGGTTATCCAGGTTCTGAATTTTTGTTCGCGTTTCCTATTGAAATTGCTGAGTGCTAGTTGCAAGCGATTTAACAATCTTTTCGAGAGACATACCTGTATTTGAAGATGATGGTTGCTGTGGAAGGGGTGATTTTTTTGGAAGTGTTAGTAGTTCTGCAATCTCCCTCTATAACTGAAATTTAGATGATCCCTCCATCCTGGGTTGTAGGTGTTTGAGTAGGGATCGTACTTTCTTTGTGGTGGTCCAAAGAATCCACCTATTGCATTGACTTATTTGAAGGAATCCTCTTGTTCCTTGTTTCCTACAATCAATTGCTGAACAAGAGAAGTTAAAGTGGAAATCTAGTGCTCAAGAGACAAATTACTTATCTCATTGACCCTTCTAAGAGGGTACCAAGAGTATCCAACTTGTTGGGAGTTGACAGCCATTGTAGAAATTAATTATTTAGCTTCCCTTGGAGTTTTGTTCACTATGGCTCCTTGACTTGCTACATCCATTATCCACTTTTCCATCAGTAAAAGTCCTTCATTAAAGTATTGAATAAGAAGTCGCTTAGTAATACCATGTTGTGGGCAGCTTGCGCAAAGTTGTTTAAACCTTTCCCAATATCTTACAGAGAAATAGGTAGTGAAAGCAAGTAAAGCACTAGGATCCAATTATAAAAACTTCAAAAGCTAAATAAACTAGTGCTTACATGCTAACTAGGATTAAATCATGCCTAAGATTTAGATTTAGATAGAGTGTTACCTTGAAGTGAAAAATCTAAGAAGAATGAGGTGAACCTTTCACCAATCCAGAAAACTACCAGAAAATGCACAGCAGGAGTGGAGCGATTTTTACCACCATCAAATCACCTCCAAAAATCAAAAAAATATATTGGAGCTGCTCAACATCTTGGGGAACTCTTAATAAGAACTTTAGACCGAAAAGCTTTCTGGATCTCCTTGGAGAAAATTGCCAAATTAGACTCTGTGCAAGTGGATCTCCAAACCGTAGCAAACAAACTAGTTTGCCTCTACTGATATGATCCACACACCAAATAGATCTTCCAAAATCTCTAGCCTATACGCTGGAATAAGGCTAGATATTAGCTATTGTAGAGGCCAATTTTTGGTAGGGAAGAAGAAGAAGAGAGTAAAGCTTTCAACATATTAATGCAATGCTTGCAAGGATTTTGGAGGGAATGGTGGATAATCTAATTCTTCACACCTTTTGACACAATGACCATCCCTCTCTCTCTATATCTATATATAGGTGCTAAAAGGTATGATGCCACCTTGGCATCACACCTCCCACGAGGAAAAGGAGAGGCCAACTTGCATTTGCCAAGGTGGCAAATACAAATCCAAATCTATTTTGAATTTCATTTGCATTTTAATTACATTTGAAATCTAATTTCAAGTTAATTCAAATGCTAATTCAAATGCACATTTCATTTGAATTTTTTCCTCCAAAATGTGTTCTTCACATTAATTAAATTAAACACTTTAATTTAATTAATTAACATTTGACTTAACTCTTAAGTCAAACATGCTCAACTCTTTAAGTTAACTTGACCAATTGATGGTCATATTGGCACCAAATAATTAACTCCTTAATTATTGGTCTAATTTAACTCTTTAAATTAATTGATTAATTTAACACTTAAATTAATCAAGCCAAAATTGACCTTCAAAATTGATACCTTAAAATCAGTCCATTAGCAGATATTTTCTAACACTTATAAAATTTTCTCCATCAATTACGAAGCTAATTGGCTTTTGTGTGTGACCCAATAGGTTCTACCATTCATTGGATATGAACTCAGAACTCATTGTGACTTTTGAATATCATATAATCAATTTAGTTTAAAACACTTTTAAACTAATCGACTCAATTCAATTAATCTCATTAATTGAAGAGTACCCAAATTTCCATGGTCGATGTCCAACCTCATGCCCGTGGAGCCCAACTAGTTTGGCCGAAATGAACGTTCTAGAGAACCATTATAGCTCTACATATACCATGCAAATACAGTCATTTCATCTCCTATCTCCCGAAAGAGGCTTAGGGAAAGATATTTGTCAGCTCCCTAATAGCCTCGATACTATATCTCTATTCCTAATGTTCGATTCCTTTGTGTGACCTCATCTTTGACAAACTCATTTTCCAAATTGTCACACCACCTTGCACAAGGATTTTTTTGGATCGATCATTATTAATATACATAGGAGATGCATTCACCCTTCACAAAAGCAAGGAGTTGGATACCATCTTGGATCTTACAAAACTCCATGCCAAGTAGTTCATACCTAACCTCAACCCGAAAGACCCACTAAGTGGTCAAGGAAGAGTCAATGCATGAGGATTAGACACAAGGTTACCATGGATCCTCAGGTCAGAGGATTAATAATATGCACTAGCGTAAGTTGGAGAACTTGTCACTACGGCTATCTAGTGGATTTTTCGGTGGTTCTTCAGTGCCTTGTTCTCTAACAAGCACCCGCTAATATGCACTCATATCTCATACGGTTGCTCATGGAACTGAGCAATATCCAACTCTTGGATTTATGCATCGTTAGTGCAAGTCTATCCGGATCTTAGATGCCCTGTCTCATAAGTTCCTATGACTTGGAAGATTTAAGATCACGACTGTGTGAGACTTATTCCATGGTCACCAAACCAAGTCCCGTAGTCATGAGTGATCTAAGGGCTTTATCTGAATGCAAGTGATGTAATAAAGAGCATAAGATGAAGATGAACATATAAAGAATATCATTCAATTAAGATTGTTTTACAAGGAAATAACTTCTACAAGGCCAATCTAATTGGCTTGTTGGGCACTATTCCAACAGGTAGAAGGGATTGTGAAAAAGGTTGATAAATTGGGCTATTGTATGCTTGAAGACAAGCATTGCCTAATTGTAGAGGAATTTATTAAGTTGCATATTTTTCATTTAATTCGTATAATTTTCCCTTACAGTTAATAGTGAAGATGCTTAATTGTTAGATTTTAACTTTCATTTTATATTTTGTGAAGCAAATTGAAGATTCAAACTAAATGCAGTTGAAAATCAAGTATTTGGCATACTTAAAACAAAAATTGCATTCTCGAGTAGATGAGGAATGGAAGAAGGAAATAATTTGAGTGCGGACATGTCTTGCTTCACAAGACTCTATGCAAATTTGATTAGGAAGCATTCAACCTCTTTTGGCAATTGCATATTTTTAGAATATGTCAATTTATGTTTCTTTAATTAGTAGAATTTAGGTTTTCCTATTCTAGTAAGACACTTAATTAGTTTTCCAGGTGCATTAGGAGTAGTAGGCTATATATATGGAACCAAGGATTTTTCATACTGAATCTTTCATTTAACATATTTTAATTTCCTACGTTTTTTCTCTCAAGCATGAGTTGCTAAACTCTTGTCTAGCCTAAGGGATTATTGAAGCTTGGGTTCTTCAAAATGTGTGAGATCTAATATATTTGATGCGTGTTTCTTATTTCTTGAGTATTTATTTATCTTTAGTTTTCATTATGAATATTTAGGTTTATTGAGTTTAGGGCCCAAATTTGATAGCTTAGAATATTTGTTTTGTCAATTAGGACATTAAAGCCTTAATTGTTTAATTGTTCTAATGCATGTGGCGAATAACATAGTTATGTATAGGAAGATGCATAATTTATGTTATGGAGATAAATAATCTAGTCTAAATAAACCTTGCTTGTGTGTTTTTGTTGGCTAAGATTAGGTCTCTTTTGTGTATAATGCTACTGATAAATTAAATTCTAGGAGCATTTCTTTAGGGTTGTTTATTGGCAATGGAAATAACTAATGAGTTTCTCTTAGTTATCCAGATAGTAAGGAGAGATTGGTTATTAGGGCATCCCAAGTAACTATAGCCAGTCTATCAAGAATGAGGAACTTATTTTTGCATCAATGATCAAATCCATGAACCAAACTGAGATTTTGCCTTAGGCTAAATCTCATTCTCATTGATCTCTTATTTGATTTATTTTACTTTTAAAATTCTAACTTTTTCATTTTGTAAAAATTCCCCTTCTTTTCTATTTTAGTAATAAATTTGAAAGAAATAAAATTTATCAGTCCCTATGGAATATGACCCTACTCACCGCTGATTACAAATCATATCTTAAGAATAGGAATTTATTTTTGTTGGATTTGACACCCGACAATAATTGCATGTTGTGCTCGCTTGGACGTAACAGTTGCGCGCCAAACTCATATTTAATCGATTTTTTCCCAATTTTGAATAATAACCCTATTCAAAGTAGTTTTAGACTATTTTTGAGAATTTTCTCTCAAACAGAGGTCAGAACGAAGGTGTTGGGTGTTTTTGTAAGATTTGACTCATCTCTTTGTTGGGTGGAGTAGGCACATTGCCGAACCACGTTAAATATTATGTTCTTTCATTGAATTACTTTCTGAGTGTTTTTAAATTTCTATTATTTGGTCTTTCTAGGTTACAACAAACTGGTATCAAGTGCCAAATTGACCAAGATGTTTGCGATTTAATGCGAGGTAGAGAAATTCGATGGAAAGAATGATTTTGGGCTATAGAAGATAAAGGTGCAGGCCTTCCTATGTCAACAAGGTTTGCATATAGTGCTAATGTGTAGATATTTCTTGCCAGAAATGCTTTGAGATGAGGACAAGTATATTTGGCGAAGACTTATAGTACTTTGGTATTAATGCTAACTGATAATGTACTAAGAGAAGTCACAACAGAAAGTACACCAACAAGATTGTGGTCAAAGCTTGAAAGTCTGTATGTGACCAAGTTCCATACAAATCGATTATATTTGAAATAGCGGTTGTACACGCTAAGGTGCATTTATTGCTCAGCATATTGATTATTTTAGTAAGATGATATTGGGATCTCACTAGTATATATGTGCAAGTTGAGGATGAAGATCAAGCATTGATTGTTTATGTTCTCTGCCTAAATCCTTTAAGCACGTTGTTACTACTTTACTACATGGGAGAGATAGATATCAATGGAGGGTGTGAAGGTCTTATTGAATTCAAATAAATTGAGAAAGCATGTCACAGACAGTAATGATAGTGAAAATGGAGAAGGATTGATTGCGAATGGGAGACCAAATGAAAGACGAAAGAGTAGAGGTCGATCTAAGTCCTAAGGCAATCCTAAATTAAACGACAAATGCTATAAGTGCATATGAAAGAGGCACTAAAAAAAATGCCCAAAACATGAAAAGGCGAAGAATTTAGGTGAATCTTCTTATAAAAAATGGGATGATATTGTTGGAATTGTTGAGGATGAGTCTGATGGAGCGCTTGTTCTTAATATTACTAAGATTCTTCTGAGTTTTGAGTAGATTTTATATAGTGGTTGTTCTTACCATATATGCCAACCAGAGGATTAGTTCACCACTTATTAGAAATACGATGGTGGTAAATTGTTCATGGGAAATGATACATATTGCAGAGTTTTGGGGATTGGTACAGTGAGTATTAGAATGCATGATGGAATCGTGAGGATGCTGATAGTTGTACGTCATGTTCCTGATTAGAAGAAGAATCTAATTTTGCTAGTTATATTAGATAAGAATAACTGTTAGTATAGAGCTCGAGATAGAGTTCTACAGGTCTCAAATGGTGCTTTGCTAACCATGAAGAGGGAAAAGAGGAATGGCCTTTATATATTACAGAGTAGTTAGTTTTTGGTACTGGAGCAATTTCTTCATCACTCAATGAGACTACGAGGCTGTGGCATATGCGACTTAGGCACATTAGCGAGTGGGGAATGTTAGAGTTGAGCAAAAAGGGTTTTGCTTTGTGGAGAAAAGTCTGAGGAGTTGGATTTTTATGAATAGTATGTTCTTTGCAAGCTACATAGGGTGAAGTTCAGCTCCGTAGTTCATAGGACCCAAGGCACCTTGGATTACATTCACTTAGATCTTTAGGGGCCTTCTCAAGTTCCCTCAAAGGGTGGTGCTAGACTGCTGACATTAATTGATGACTTCTCACGGAGAGTATGGGTGTACATGTTCAAACATAAAGATGAGGTATTTGTCAATTTCAAGCAATGAAAGACCTTGATTGAGAAGCATATTGGGAATGAGATCAAACATTTGAGGACTAACAATAGCTTAGAGTTTTGCAATAAGGAATTTCAAGAGTTCTGTAATAAGGAGGGGATTGTAAGGCATCGCACATTTATTTATACACCACAATAAAATGGAGTTACATAACGGATGAACAAGACTATTTTGGAAAAAGTTAGATGCATGCTATTTAACGCCGAATTGTCCAAGGATTTTTGAGCTGAAGCTATTAATACTACTTGTTGTTTGGTAAATAGGATATTATCAACCGCTTTAGACTGCAAGATACTAATAGAAGTTTGGTTAGGGCCTCTTGCTAATTACTCAAATTTGAGGGTGTTTGGGTGTTCGATATATGCTCATTTTCATGACAATAAGCTTGAGCCGAGGGCAAGGAAGTGTATATTCCTAGGCTATGTAGATAGAGTCAAGGGATATCATTTGTGGTATACTGATAATAAGGGTTCCAAGGTGATTATCAGTAGGGATGTGATATTTGATAAGTCTGTTATATTGAAGAAGGTGGAGCAGGGTGAAAATAGTCAAGAGGGCATTAAGGAGAAGGTGGAGTTTCAGATTGACACTCCACAAGTTTCATAAAAGAATAAGAAAGTAATAGATGAAGCTAGTGAGAGCTCATTATCACCTAATTGGCAGCAAGAAATTGATTCACTAAAGAACTATCATTTGGCTTGCGATAGAGAGAGGAGATAGATCAAACCACTACAGTTATTTGCATATTGAGATCTAGTTGCTTATGCTTTGAGTTCGATCGAGGAGTTTATGGGAGATGATCTAGTCATATACAAAGAGACCATTTCTCGTTCAAATTCTGATAAATGGATAGCTACTATAAGTGAAGGAATGAAGTCTCTACACAAGAATTGCACATAGGAACTAGTTGATGTACCTAAAGGGTAGAAAATTGTTGGATGCAAATAGATTTACAAGAGAAAAGAAGGAATTCCCAGGGTTGAAGATGCTCACTATAAGGCACAATTGGTTGCTAAGGGTTATACGAGAGAGAGAGAGAGAGTTAACTTTCATGATGTGTTTTTCCCAGTTGTAAAACATGCCTCTATTCCAGTGCTACTTGCCATGGTAGCTTTATTTGATATGGACCTTGAGCAAATGGATCTGAAAACAGCATTCTTGCATGGTGAGTCGGAATAATAGATTTACATAAGTCAACTAAAGGGACTCATTGTTTGCAAAAAGGAAAATTAGGCATGACTTTTGAAGAGGTCTTTGTGTGGCTTGAAGTAGTCTCCCAGGCAATGGTATAAGAGGTTTTATGCATTTATTACTAAGATTAAGTATGATAGAAATATTTATGACTGTTGTGTATATCATAAGAAGTGTAGTAATGGTCTTTTCATTTATTTGTTGCTTTATTTTGATTGCCTTTAGAAACATGTATAGGATTAATATTTTTAAAAGCTCAGTTGAGTGAATAGTTTGAGATGAAGGATTTGGATAGTGCAAAGAAGATATTTGGCATGGAGATTATTTGAGATGGACACTCTAAGTTGTTGTACTTGTCTCAGTAAAAATATATTGAGAAGGTACTAGAGCAATCCAAGTCAGTTAAAACGTCACTTGCAGCTTATTTCAAGCTCTCATCAGATCTATCATGGAGTACTGAGGAGGAGATACAACACATGTCTAATGTGCTATATGCTAATGCAGTTGGTAGTTTTATGTATGCTAGGTGTGCACTAGGCCAAATATTTCACATGCTATCAGTGTTGTAAGTACATGTACAAGCTGGGGAAGTCACATTAGCAAGTATTGAAATGAATTATGAGGTATCTGAGAGGCTCTGTAGATAGATGTTTTATGTATAGTCAATTGAATCTACCACTATACTTATTCTCTATGTGGATGCGGATCATGCTCGAGATTTGGATAGTAGAAAGTCTATGACAGGTTATGTGTTTTGTGTTTTGAGATGTACTGTTAGCTGGAAGGCAACTTTGTAGTCATTAATCGCATTGTCCACAATAGAGGCTGAGTACATAGCTTTAGCTAAATGCATGAAGGAAGGCACTTGGCTAAAAGGCTAATTGATGATATGAATATGAGTTCTGATATTACTACAATATTTTGTGATAGTCATAGCACTATACAATTATCAAAGAATCAAGCATTTTACAATAGACCAAGGAAATTGATGTGAGGTATCACTTTATCCCGGATATGGTTTCTCAAGGTATTGTCTTGGTTGACAAGGCTGGGACTAAGTAATCCGGCAGATATGTTGACAAAAATCATTTCGAGAATCAAATTCGAGCGTTACTTGGATTTGATAAATATTTGTAGACTCAAATGGTTGCCCTTTGGGAAAGACAAAGATGATGGATGGAGAATTTCAAGTTAAGGTGGAGATTGTTGAGTATGCCTTGAAATTCAAGTTGAAAATGATTAAAATAGCAAGAAATGGTAAAAACAGTGCGGAAACAATAAGATAGGACGAAAATGGTGGATGGTCGGCAATAGCGGGCGTGCCAAGGTGTGCAACAAAGGTGCTCGAGAGCATAGGAGTGCCTAGCGGGTGCTAGGTTGCGCACGAGGGATGCCCGGGCACTCATCAAGCATTTGCCCCCGCACTTGGGCATGATCGACCTGTGCCCAGGTGCAGGAGCTACTGCAGGTCCTAGCAAAATTGTGTATTGTTTGTGCTCGGGCAGACTGCGAAGGCCTAAGGGGTCTTTTTTTTACCCAAACTCATTTAATTGATTTCTTCCCAATTTCCAAATAATAACCTTATTTAAAGTAGTTTTGGACTATTTTTGAGATTTTTCTCTCAAGTAGAGGTTAGAATGATGGTGTTGGGTGTTCTCATGAGACTTTTGGGACTTGAATTTACACTTGACACTTGATTTGATATTAATAAAGTTCATTTCTTTCTTGAGTGGAGTAGGCACATCACGAAATCACGTTAAATCTTTTGTTCTTTCATTGAATTACTTTTGCAGGTATTTTCAAATTATTGTTATTTGATCTTTTTGGGTTACAACACACACATATATATGTATATATTAAATTTATTTTTCTCTCTTTCAATTAATGTCTTCATTAAGTAGTCGTATGTATTAAATTCTCCTATCAAATATATGTAGATATAAAGAAGATTGTATATTTACTAGTTGACCATTTTACTTACATATGTCATATAACCTAAATATTAATATATTAGCATGTATTGAAAAAGTTGGAAAGAAAAACTATGTCTAGACGGGGATTAAATGTTGATCTCAACCTCTTTATTAGCATTTTAGCTAAGAATAGAAATTCTACGAAGTGTTCATAAAATGAATCATGAATAAAGTAGAATGCTATTTTACATCCAAAGGAATCTAACAAAGGAGGGTTAGTACTAATTAAGAAAACCACAACACGATTGGTTTATAGCTATCGAATTTGTTTTTTTATTATTTATTGTTAGAATAACCAACAATAATATATTACAATTTTCTTTTTTCTTTTTTTTTTGTGGTAGTGTCTTCTAAATTTACTATTTATAAGTAGTATGGTGGTGAACAGAATGGGTCCGTTGAAAGGAAATTGCGTGCAAGTAGCCAACATAATGATGGTTTCGTGATTTGCTTTTGATGATCATGCATATTTGAAAATACTTCAGCTGAATGAATTGAAAAAATTGGTAAAAGTTTAAGATATGAAAAATCAAGAGCTTATATATAACATACACATCACCGTCTTAAAAGTACATTTTACATGCCAAATCATTATATAATCAACATAGAAATTAATCAGTTATGATGCACGGATACGGACACGACAATACAGACACAACACGATATGGATACGGCGACACATTAAATTTTAAAATTTTAGAATATGACACAGCACCGACACGATTATCATAATATATATAATTATATATATAAGTATATATTAATCGTATTAATGCATGTAATATAAAATATATAAATCAACACTAAACATAATAAATATATTTTAAATTCAAATAAAGAATGAATCCTCTGTATAACAAAATGTATTAGACTTTATGTAAATTATATAATGAAAATTTTCAATACAAAAAAAATATAATATTAGTCATAAAAATAAGTGATAATGCATGTAAAAATTATAACTAATAACATTTGAAAAGATTTATGCTTATCATTAAAGATTTGACATCCATTATCAATGGTGATAACTTAAATACAATTTTTGGCACTATTAAATGTGTAAAAAATATTATTGGTGATAGAACACAAAATTTTTGTTATATATATATACAAAATTTTTGTTATATATATATAATATATAATTAGTGCCAAGTTTTCAATTATCACTTAATATTTTTTATAATTTTTCTTTTTTTCATAGTGTGTCTAATCATTCAAATTTATTAGGATATTATGATCACAATGAGGTTTTTTACTAACTTCATTTGCCATTTAAATTTTTTTTATATTATTTATTAACCCTTAAATTTTGTAAAGTTTAAATAAAAAAAAAAGCCTCGCTGTGTCGGACACATCCTTTAGTCGTGTTTGACACCATGTCGGATTTTATCTTTTTTTATTTTAATTTTTGCACACTTTATTGTCATATCCGATACATGTCGGGAACGTGCCGAGGTCGTGTCGGTGTCCAACAAGTGTCTAACATTGCACGGAGTGATTTTATGGTGTGTCCGTGCATTATAGTTGATCGACTACTATAGAAATTAAAAATTATTCTACTTCATGAGTTATCTCTCACAAAAAAGAAAATTGAATTAATTTTACTTCTACCTACATAAAATAAAAATAATGCCTGCATAAGATACATGATATTTCAATATAAAAATATAGGACATTTTTCATATATATATATATATTTATATGTGTTGTTATCTCTAAAAATATATAAGTATGTATATATAGAATTATATTTATATATTTAACTAAACAAATATTTTATTACTTATATGATTTTTAAATATATTTTATGCTTTTGTATTACAAAATTTGTAAAAAGACAAAATTTTATATTTATGATCGATTAATGATAAAAATGTGCACATTACTTTGTAACCGCATTAATGGCTGAAAGAAAATTTGATAATTGATTGGCGCTTGAAATATAATTCATTCATTAATTAGCGAAGCGATCACTAATATTAGCGACTAAAGACAATTCAATCACTAATTAGTAACCAAATAGTGACAAATAAAAATCAATAACTAATCAATGTTTAAATCAGTGATCGTGCAAAGATGGTCAAAGATGCAATCAAAGGTCACTCAACGATAACTCTTTTTTTTTTTCAAAATTATATTCAAATCGACCATTGATTAATCATTAAGCTCGCATCCACTAAACGCAGTATGCAGTCATTGAAATGTAGTTCCAAAAACTCAAATTATTTAATGAATTCATAGTGACGGTAATAATTTTTGATCAAATTTCTCAATACATAAGGAAAAGATTAGATTCATTAACCAACATAAATTATGCAGAAAATTTCAAAATTTACACAATTTAAGTATATTAGAACACAATTAGTATTTTTTTTCCTCTTTTGATGTACAAATTACTTTTAATTATTCCTAGAATAAATGAGTTTCTCCTCTTTGATCCACTACTTTATATTGCAGACTTTACTCTTTCAATTTCCTTTTCTTTAATGAGGAAGAAGATGGTCAATGAGAATCACGTCCATTCAAGCATCACGCATCGCGCATCACGGATCAGAAAAAAATGAATTAAGGGTTAAAATGAGCATTGATCGCTGGCCAAGGGGAGTTACCTTGTCAAGCATTTATACGTATTGATGCGGCTCAAGTTCCACGGTTATGACCTCGATCCGAAATGTCCAATGTGTCCCTGATTGCAGCCAAGACCTCGACCTAGAACCACACAAGTGAATTTTGGGCCGCTGATATGATCACAAGAGAACACGTTAGGCTAGCTGAGTTCGCCCTCAGCTAAGGCCTTCCGATACCTAAGTTAGTGACGTGAACAAATGGGTTTGGGATCTAGAGAAGAGATGAAGTTAATGACAGTAAAATAATGATTGCTTGACTTGGAACTGGGCACGCCTTGCCTTTTATTTGGGTGCAGATGTCCTTGTCTATACTGATCGTGCTGGCAGCTTATCGTGCGTTAGATCCTTAATCAATCAACAACGCCTAACCCAGGTCATGAGTGGATCTGAGTTGGGCTCATTCGAGTCATGACCTGACCTAGATAAGGAGACGCGAATTTTGTCTTGTTTCGTCATTTTGCTAAAGTACAGAGGTAAAAAGGTCTTTTCGAGCCATCTTCATAATAATTACAATCATTAATTCCCCTACTTTCCAAGTGTATTGGTTCTCTCACCAGCATAGGGAAATGAACCTGTGTACTTTAGAAAGTAGACTTCTAGCCTCCATAGCCATCCGATCGCCCAGATCAATCTGGACTGTTGATACTACCTCGGGGTGTGAACCGTCACCTTGGGCCGTGTATAAATACATTAGGGCTGCCTCATAACTTCATTTTGTTTCCCTCCACTAATAAATTTCTGCTTCTCTGATCTCCTAGACCACTCGCCCAACCCCAATTCTTTAGGTTTATCCTTCTCTTCCTGATTCTTCCCGATTATGAGTTCAAATGAAAGTTTGAGTTATATTTCCTCTTCCGATAGGGCTCGCGACCCAGTCAATTGTGGTCAAGTGAGAGTGCCTCCCTGTCCTCGCATTATGAGGGGGTGACCTCCCTCCAAATTGTTCCCTATATGGGTTTGACCCCTGTACCCATAGAGCTTCGAGATCCTGACTATCAGGTGAGCTTATCCCCTGTTGGTCTTTCGTCCGCTTCAGATAATACTCCCGTACCCGACCCAAATCCCAAAATCGAAGAATAGCTGCTGTCTACCTCCCCCTGGTTGGTCATAATCCCAAATTTGGGATCCCTTACGGTTACCAAGGTCAGGTCTAGGTTTTTCATTCCTCCCAACTACGAGATAATTTTTCCCAAAAATACGGATTGGATGCATCTCTCTCCGGCAGGCTGTGCCACCTTCTCCCTTGGCATGGTTGAAGGGGGTTTGAGATTTTCCATTCCCGACTCCATAGAGAATATCCTATTCAGACTTGACATTTGCCCTGCCCAGCTCATTCCTAACAAAATAAAGTACATCCTTTGCTTTCTCATCATAACGGCCCATTTCGGGGTCGAGCCTTCCTTTGCCCACTTTTAGGCTCTCTACTCAATAATGAAGTCGACCCGAACTGGGGAGCGTGACTTCTACTACCTCACCACGAGACCCCTGTGTAAATTTTTAGATAAGGTTCATTTGTCCTTGGGTCCGTGGAAAGAAAAATTCCTTTTTATTCGAGCTCTTGCTAATCGTCCTTGGCGGTTCAGGTCTGACTGGAGGCACAATAAATCTAAGCCCTTTATTTCGGAAGAGGTCACCTAGGGAGAGGACTTCATTGATACCTTAACTGGCCATTTGTATAAGGCTAGTGAGCTCCTAAAGGAATAAGTTCTCAAAATAGTTGGCCTTTCGCCAGCTAACATCCAACTTCAAAGAACCCTAAATGATGGTCCCCTCTACCCTTCGCGTCTTTTTCAGCTTTGCTTTATACTCGTTTGCATTTAGGTCATGATATAACCCATTTTTTCTCTATTGTAGTCATGTCAAGCAAACACCTGAGGATCATCAACAAAATGAAGGTCCAGAAGGAGGCCTTGATGGTGAAAGCTCAATCTTTTAGGCTCGCTCCTGCTCCTTCATCCCCCGGTTTCACTTCGATCCCGATCCCTACCGAAGAGGCCCTGCGATAGCCAGCTGGGACTGAGCCAGCAGTTTAGCCAATGCAAACACCTAAGGTCGAGGTCGCCTTACCGGATCCCGAGGCCGTTCTCCCTGCTGATGTAGTCCCAAAGGCGAAAAGGGAAAAATACAAGCACCATTCCAAGAGCCAGAGCCCCAAGCTCACTTCTCTAAGTCCTTCGAACAAGTCGGAGAAATCTTCTAAGGGCAAGAGCTCGAGTGGAAGCCAAGTAGAGAAAAGACCTCGACCTGATGCCAGCCTCCTCTTAGCCTTCCCTAGGCACCTCGATCTACATGCTTGTCGTGAAGCACTCCTCAGCGATGCACGTAAGGGTTATATGACTTTCAATTCACAATTTTCTGGTGACTCTTTGCACCCGGCCCTAATCCCAGACTAGAAAATTACAAATCAAACCAGCGTGCTTCGATCTCAATCCGGTGAGACATCTTTCGAGCTCTACAAGGGCTGTTTACTAACCCAGGACCAAGCTTTATTTGCCTCAGTCAACTTCGCTCAGCTAGAGGAGAATGGAGCTCATGCCGTGATGCAAATAAGTGTTTGTTTTTCATTTTCCTTTAGTGCTTATCTTTTAGGGGTCCAAATCACCCTAACCATAGTTACTTTGTAGGGGGTAGCATACGTGCACCAGCTGGCCCTTCAGTTGTGCATATTGGCATAGCCATTTCGTGGCCCGAGATCATGAAGTCATGGAACTCAAATTGGCAAAGGAGGAGCTCGAGGCCAACTTGAAGTCGACGCAAGATTCTGTGGATAGCAAACTCGCTTCTCATAAGGAAGAGTTGGCGAACCACAACAAAAAAATACAAGACTTAGAACAGAAGCTGGCGAGCACGAAGAAATCCCTCGCTTTGAAAAATAAGAAGTCTTATGAGCAGGGTCGCTCCAAGGGTCGTTTTGAGTTTGAGAGCTCGAAGGAGTACAATGAGTTAATTCAACAGAATCGGATGGAGGGGGCTCACACTTTTAAGAATTCGAGCACCTTCGAATCTCTTGTTGAAGAGAAGGCAACATAGTACACTTTCATGGGTTTCATGAAGTGTCAAGCCCAGCTACAGATACTGAATGGGATCGTGGAAGGGTTTAATCTGAAGCTCCTGAACCCCACTAAAGATGCCAATCTGAAGGATTATCTACTGGGTGACCTCTCGGACACTGGTCCTGAGGATGAGTTCGCTTGCCTTGCTAAAGAAGAGGCCTCTCCACTGACCACAAAAGAGGGTGAGATTCCTTTTGAAGCTCCTCCTGTGGCAACTGAGGATCTAAAGGGAGCATCGTAGGCTAGGACCTAGCATAGGATAGACTTTGCCAAGATTTGTATTTTAACCCATGCTTGAGATTTATTAATAGACTATCTGTATAGCATGATCTCGAGCTGGGGTGCCCATGTAATCATCCCTTCGTATCTAATGAATTAAATGCTTTAAGGAGTTGATAAGTGTGTAGGTTCCTTATTTCACACCTTTCCTATCTCCATTTATGTTGATATTTCTCTCGCTGTAGGGATCTTGTGCAAATCCCTATGGGAACTCGATCCCATTAACTTGGGATTTTCTTGCTGCAAAGATCTTGCACAGATCCCTCGCGGGAACTCAATCCCATTCACTGTGGATGTTCTTGCTGTGGGGATCTTGGACAGATCCTTCGTGGGAATTCGATCCCATTTACTTGGGTTGTTTTTGCTGCGGGGATCTTGCACAGATCCCTCGCGGGAACTCGATCCCATTCACTATGGATGTTCTTGCTGTGGGAATCTTTCACAGATCCCATGCGAGAACTCGATCCCATTTACTGGGGATGCTCTTGTTGCACGGATCTTGCATAGATCCCTCGTGGGAACTCGATCCCATTTACTTGGGATGTTCTTCCTGTGGGGATCTTACACAGATCCCTCGTGGGAACTCGATCCCATTTACTGTGGATGCTCTTGTTGCGGGGATCAGGCACAGATCCCCTGTGGGAACTCGATCCCATTCACTATGGACGTTCTTGCTGTGGGGATCTTGCACAGATCCCTCGCGAATACTCGATCCCATTTACTTGGGATGTTCTTGCTGTGGGGATCTTGCACAGATCCCTCGTGGGAACTCGATCCCATTTACTTAGGATGTTTTTGCTGCGGGGATCTTGCACAGATCCCCTGTGGGAACTCGATCCCATTCACTATGGATGTTCTTGCTGTGGGGATCTTGCACAGATCCCTCGCGAGTACTCGATCCCATTTACTTGGGATGCTCTTGCTGCAGGGATCTTGCACAGATCCCTCGTGGGAACTCGATCCCATTTACTTGGGATGTTCTTACTGCGGGGATCTTGCACAGATCCCTCATGTGAACTCGATCCCATTCACTGTGGATGCTCTTGTTGCGGAGATCCTGCACGGATCCCTCACAGGAACTCGATCCCATTTACTTGGGATGTTCTTGCTGTGGGGATCTTGCGCGGATCCCTCGTGGGAACTCGATCCCATTTACTGGGGATGTTCTGCCGTGGGGATCTTGAACGGGTCCCTCGCGGGAACTCGATCCCATTTATTTGGGATGTTCTTGCTGTGGGGGAAAAAATACAATATCGCATGAGAAATAAGTTCATGGAATTAAATGAAGCGAACCAAGTGAAACACATTACAAGGAAGATTAGCCATGCATTGGCTTTACAAAGTTCATTACACTTTCAAATATTACTTTTAAATTTAAAATTTCTTCAAGTTCTGCATGTTCCACGATCTCGGTAACTCCTTTCCCCTAGCATCTTCCAATCTGTATTATCCTTGCCTGGTTATCTTCACCACTTTATATGGCCCTTCCCAATTCGGGTCCAACTTTCCTACATGCTTAGACACTTCCACCTTTTTTAAAACCCAGTCTCTTATCCCGAAGGTCCTCCACTAGACTTTTTTGTTGTATTGTCGCACCATGAGGTTCTTATATTCTTAGATCTTGATATAAGCTTTGTCTTGCTTTTTTTCTATTACCTCTAACTCGAATTCTCTGGCCTCAGTGTTATCTCCGGGCTCATAGTCCAAGATTCTCCAGATCGGCTCTCCAATCTCGGCAGGGATGAAAACTTCGGCTCTGTACACCAAGCAGCACGGGGTCTCGCCCATAGCCGTTTTTGGGGTAGTACGATGTACCTATAAGACCCCCTGGAGTTCATCGACCTATCCCCATTTAGCTTTATCTAATCGAGCTTTAAGACCTTTCAAGAGGTCCCTATTAGTTACTTTTATCTGACGATTCATTTTCGGGTTCCCAACTGACGAGAACCGCTGTTTGATCTTGAGCTCTTCGCACCAACTAGTGATCTTCTTCCTGTTGAACTGAGTTCCATTATCTGAGGTCAAAACTCTAGGGATCCCGGACCTGCATATTATATTCTTCCAAAGGAAGCCCATGACTTTCTTTTTTGTGACCTTTACTGATGCCTCTACCTCCACCCATTTACTGAAGTATTCAACCGCCACTATCACAAACCTCTTACCCCGACCCAATGGGAATGGGCCCAGAATATCTATCCCCATTGATCAAAAGGACATGAATTGGCTCTATCGGGATAGAAGGTTGATGGGCTAGGTTGGCATGAATTTGGCATTTTTCACACTTCTTCACCAGGGCAGCCGCATCTTGGTTCATGGTGGGCCAAAAGTACCCCTGCCTGAGGGTCTTCATTGCAAAAGACCTTTCTCCCAAGTGGTTTCCGCAGCTGTCCTCATGAATTTCTCGCATCACATACCGAGCCTTCTTGGGTCGCAGGCATTTTAACTGAGGTCCTTCAATCTATCTCTTATATAAATCCCCGCCGACCATGACGAATTGGTTTTACCCTAAAGGCTAGTCTTTTAGCTTCCTTAAGGTCCTCGAGTAGGGTCCCATCCATCAAGTACCGAACCAAGCCATATTTCCAAGTCGCCCCTTCTTCTATCTGCATCACCATTTCTTTTTCAGAGATGCCATTCTCTAACTCAGAATGTTCAACTACTACTAGGGTTATATTTGCACTTTGGGTACCTATTGTTGAACTGCCAAACTTGGCTAAGGCATCCACTCATTCATTCTCCTCCCTCGGGATCTGCTGTACTTGGAAAAATTCAAACTCAGATATGAGCTCCTTAACCTTTCTCAGGTACTCTGTCATTGACTTCTCCCGGGTCTCAAATGTTTCCTCGATCTGGAGAGCCACAAGCTGTGAATCAGTGTAAGCATTCAACTTCCTAATGTTCATGTGTTTGGCAGCTTTCAGTCCTATAACCATGGCTTCGTACCCGGCCTCGTTATTTGTAACCCTAAAAGCAAGTTTAACAGCGAACTCGAGCTCCACCTGCTTAGGTCATTTAAAGAAAATTCCCGCTCCTCTACACTGTGATGTAGCGGATCTATCGACATGCATCATCTATGTTTCTTCACCCAGTTCGGGGTCTTGCCCCACCATCTAAACTACGAAGTCGGCCAGGACTTGGGCTTCATTGTGCTCCTGCTCTGATACTCTATGTCTAACTCCCCCAGTTCCACGGCTTTGCCGCCGTCATAAGGGCAAGGGCCAGCTTCTTGACCTCCAAGTACCTGCTTTCTGTCCCTTGCAGTATCTTGCTCACATAATACATGAGTTTGTGTATTGCATTTTCCTCTCTGATCAACACCGAGCTGACCGAATCTTCTGATATTCCCAAACACAAGTAGATGGGCTCCCCTAGGACATGTTTTGCCAACTTAAATGGTGAGGCCAGGTATTCCTTGAGATCTTGAAATGCCTTTTCACACCCCTCATCTCATTGAAAGTTTTCATGTTCCTTAAGATCTTAAAGAACGACAAACTCTTATCGGCTGACTTTGAGATAAATCGATTTAGAGACGCGATCCTATCGTCAGCTTCTGCATATCTTTTACTGACTTGGGTGAGCTCATGTCGATTATGGCCTTGATCTGGTCCGGGTTCACTTCTATCCTGCGCTCACTAACCAGATACCCCAAGAACATCCCTTCTTTGACTCCGAAAGTGCATTTAGATGGGTTAAGTTTCATCTTGTATTTTCTCATTATTGTGAAAGCTTCTTCTAAATGCACTAAGTGATCGAGCTAATTCAGGCTCTTAACCAGCATATCATCCACATATACTTCCATCGTGACCCCAATTTGATCCATTAACATCTTGTTAACTAACAACTGGTATGTGGCTCCCTCGTTCTTCAACCCGAAAAGAATGACGTTATAGCAAAAGATCCCTTTTTCAGTCACAAATGTGGTCTTATCTCGATCTTCTTTTGCTATAAAGATTTGGTGGTATCCCTGGAAAGCATCCATCATGCTAAGGAGGGCGCATCTCGCTGTTGAGTCCACCAGTACATCGATCTGCGACAAGGGCTAAGGGTCTTTAGGGCAAACCTTGTTAAGGTCTGAATAATCCGTGAACACTCTCCACTTATCAACTATTTTGTGCACAACTACCACATTCGACAGCCACTTCGTGAACTGGACCTCAATAACATAACCCGCTTCCAGCAGTGTATTTACTTCATCCTCTATGATCCGGTTCTTCATGGCCCCATGATTCCTCTTTTTCTGTTGGATGGGTCTAACCTGGGGGTCCACATTTAACTTGTGCACTATCACCCTGGGGTCTATCCCCTCAAAATCCGAAGGTTTCCAAGAGAAGACATCTACGTTCTGCCGTAGGAATTCAATTGTCAATAATTCCAATTTTGAGGTCATCTAGTTTCTGATTCTAGTTGTCTTACCCGGGTCCCCCGGCACTAACTCGATCTCCTTGACCCCGCCAGCTGGTTCAATCCTGCATTCCTCAACTCATCTTTTATTATTCTCATCCTGGGGTTTCAAGTTTACCAGGTCCTTCGCAGAAGCCACAATGGCATTCTTCCTCTTTAACCCCGATCTTTCATCTCCATCTTTCGACCCCAACCTCGATCCCGAGCCTGAGCCTTCACCCTTGAGCCTCTTTTTTAGAGACACATGGTAGCATTCCCTTGCTTCTTTTTTGTCGCAACTCATTTCTCTAATTCCTCTACTAGTTGGAAATTTCATTTTGAGGTGGAAAGTTGATATCACTGCTTGAAACTAGTTCAGGCCAGGCCTGCCCAGGACCACATTATATGCCAATGGGGCATCCACCACCAGAAATTTAAGCATCAGGGTCTTGTGGAACGGTTCCTTTCCCAGGGACACCAGGAGGTCAATGGTTCCTATTGGCGTTATCTCAGCTCCTCCAAATCCCACTAATAGTGTATACACTGGCGAGACCTTTGTGAGCATGAGCTCCATCTTTTTTAAGACCTCAAAATATTATGTCCACTGAACTTCCACTATCCACTAGGACCTTGTGAACAACGAAATTTGCTATATCCATGGTGATGACCATGGAGTCATTTTAGGGACCTACAACCCCCAGAGAATCCCTGCCATCAAATGTAATAACAGGCTCGTTAGCAATATTCATCATAGCACTAGCTCTTTTCTGACTTACCTGGTTCCTAAATGATCTAATGTGCCTCTTCCTCGAGATATGGGAGTCCTCTGATGTGGGATCCCCAGCTATCATGTATATGACTCCTCGCTTGAGCAAGTTATCCCCCACGGGATCGTTGACTACCTACTTGCCCTTCTTTTCTCTACTGGGGGATCTACTTCAAGATCAAGATCAATCCCTCTTTCTCTCGGGCTTTCCCTCGAACTCATGCCCTCTGGCTCTAGCTACAAACTCCTTCAGGTATCCCTGCCTGATGAGCCTCTTGACCTCATCCTTGAGCTGAATGTAATCTTTAGTATCATGACTCCGATCCTTATAAAAGCGGCAATATTTGTTTGAGTTTCTTCTTGCTGGGGTATCTTGCATCTTTCAAAGCCACTGTAGTATCTTCGATCCCTTGATAGCCATAAGTACATGGGACCTCATGGCGTTGAGAGGGGTGTAGTGATTGTACTTCCTCAGCAGGGAACGTTGGCGATCTTTTTCAGATCGAGCCTTGGGAGGCCTCGGGTCTTTTTCAGACCTTCCCTGGTCTTTTTCTGACCTTCGTGGAGCGTTATTGGACCACTCATGATCCTTCATGGCATTTATCTCCTCCTCTTGGATATAGCACTGTGCTACCTCCATCATTTGCTTCATATCCTCCAGGGGTACCCTGGCAAGAGCCGATGCTAATGGTCCCTTTTTCAGACCATGTATGAGGATGCTTGTGATCATGTCAATGTGCAAGTCTTGCACTTACATCATCTCATTATTGAACCTATTCATGAAGCTCCTCAAGCTTTCATCCTCCCTCTGCCGTACAGTGAACAAGTATGTGGCGGACCTCTTAGACTTTTTCTTACTAGCAAATTGGTATAGAAACCTCCTTATGAGCTGATCATAAGACACTGTTGTTCCTGGGACCTGCCCCATGAACTACTCTTGCGTCCTCCTGATGAGCGTTGTCACAAAGATCCTAGAATTCATAGCGTCAGATTGACCATAAAGTTCATGATATTTTCAAAAGCTATTACGTGTTCCTGGGGGTCCTTGTTCCCATCATACTTTGGTAGGTCAGGCAGTTTGAAGTGGGAGGCCACAAACTCGGCCAGTATCTCTGCAGAGAACGGTAAGTTCTTTTCTACAATGTCGAAGTCCCTTTCTTTTTAAGCACGTTGATTTTCCTGCTCAACTGTTCGACCTGGTCATTTATCTCGTTAACTTCCTCCCTGGAGAGCGAAGTTTGGGGTCTTTTAAGTGCCGTGTTATCCCTATTTAATGTCAACGATTCCAATTTCGACCCTTCCTCCATTTGGTAAACAAATGATTTACCCTTTTAGCCACTTTGCTCCCCATTTCCTTAGAGTCCGCAGTTTCCTCTCTCCTGGATATCCTCAATCCTTGCACCCCTTGTGCCAGCGAGGGTCCCGGCCTTCTCTCTTGGAACAACGAGCGATTCACCTGCACAGGGCCTATCTAAAGAGGTGCCACTACCTCTTCTCGAGCTCGATGCTCGCGTTCCTCCCCTAACCACTGGCTCATCTCAAAGACCATATGTTCTAGGTCATTCCTGCTAATTTGGATGATCTGCGTTCCGCTGGGGTCTAGTGATGAAGTTCTTGGCTCTACCCTTGCTTGAGCATTCTGCAGTATCGCTACGGGTGGCGATGCGGAGGTTGGCGATATTGGCCAAGATGGGGTCATTGGCGATATTGGCCAAGATGGGGTCATTGGCGATATGGGGATTGGAGTATCCAGGGTCCTTCTCGGAGTTCGATCCATCACTCACGGCTGACTTTTGCTACAGATGAATCAAATCAGGGTTCCCATATACGGTGCCAACTGATGTGGCTCGAGTTCCACGGTTATGACCTCGATCCGAAATGTCCAATGTGTCCCTGACCACAGCCAAGACCTCGACTCGAAACCACACAAGTGAATTTTGGGCCTCTGATCTAATCACAAGAGAACACATTAGGCTAGCTGAGTTCACCCTCAACTAAGGCCCTCCGATGCCTAAATTAGTGAGGTGAACAAATGGGTTCGGGATCTAGAGAAGAGATGAACTTAATGACAGTAAAATAATGATTGCTTGACCTGGAACTCGGCCCGCCTTGCCTCTTATTTGGGTGCAGATGTCCTTGTCCGTACTAATCGTGCTGGCAGCTTATCGTGCCCTGGATCCTTAATCAATCAACATCGCCTAACTCGGGTCATGAGCGGATCCGGATCGGGCTCATTCAGGTCATAATCCGACCCTAATAAGGAGACGCGGATCCTGTCTTGTTTCGTCATTTTGCTAAAGTACAGGGGTAAAAAGGTCATTTCGAGCCATCTTCATAATAATTACAATCACGTACTAATATTTGGCATGATTCACGTGCAACTAATTATCCACAACAAATATATCTTTATTCTTTATGCTTAAAAATGGAATAATTATATATATTTAAATTAAAAAGAAGACATTAAGTGTGAAATAAAATTATAATTAACTCAATTCCATATATAGCTAATGTATAGTACAACACGATTTAGTAATAAAACAAAGACTATATGTTAGCAATATCAATGTTGCAACACAATTCACATTAATTCGGTGTGCAATTTATTTTACTGGTACGAGGAACTAAGTATAGATACAGTGTAGGGAAATAAATATGTAAATTAAAATAATTATGGACAAAATGGTAAAATTAGGATGATCGGAGAAATAAATGAGAAATATGGAAATACTCAGTAATAATAAAAGGAATAGTTGTATATGCTTAAAAAGTATTTTATTTGAAAGTATGGAAAATAGGAAAATGTAGACACTAGAAATTATCAAAAATATTATTGTGTTTAAATATTAAAACTTAAAATTAAGAATAATGATGATGATGATGAAGAAATATTTCCATCTTTCAATCTATCTCAAAATTATGTTACTGTAAACAAGATCTAAATATCTATGCTTTCACATTAAATTATCACTTTGATTTATATTTTGTATATGGGTATATATATATAATTATATATTTATATATTTGCTTCTGGATTTACATTATATCCATCCATGGCATATGGTCTATAATTATTTTCATCAAATAATTACATTTTAAAATTTTTTATTTTTCTCTCTCTCAATTATTGTCTTCATCAATTGATTGTATATAGATATAAATACTTACAGATGTCGTACAATCTAATATTAATATTTTAGCACGTATGAAAAAAGTTAAAAAGAAAAACTATGTCTAGACAAGGGTCAAATGTAGATCTCAACCTCTTTATTAGCAGTTTAGCTCAAAAAAGAAATTATATGAAGTGTTCATAAAATAAATTATGAATTAAGTGAGAATAATTTTTATTTTGTCGCTAACAATATTTTTAAATGACAATAATTTTTATTTTATCATAATATAATTTCATAATGACAAAAACTAATCAATACATTGTAGGGAAATAAATATGCAAATTAAAATAATTATGACAATATTTTCAATGTGACGAGGCTATCACATGAGGGTATTATTAATTGTCAATACTCAATAGTAACAATTAAAAACTATTCTTGCCGCTACTTTTGGTAAAAATCATTAGGTGATGATAAAACAAAATCTTTTGTCACTTAATATATATTTCTATTTATTTATTTATATTGTCGCATACTAATTTATCAATAATCATCTTTTTCTTGTAATGTTTGTTCGTATCTCAACTAGATCCCTACCTGTTGAGAATTGTTTGATCAAGTGACGTCATAATCACATATAGAGTATGAGGTTGGGTTCAAACTTGAAGAGCTCATAACGCAAAAGATCGTAAATATAGAAAAGAAAAGGGAAAAGAAAAAACAAAAAGAAATGCCCACCTATTAAAAAAAAACACGTAGTTTTTATTTACCACAAAATGGTATGGGACTTGTCACTGGAGGTTTTCTAGGGCCCTCATCTACCGATTTAATCTATTATCATGCAGGTGTTTTGCTACCATTGATTTACAACTAAGTGAATATCTACCTTAGGGTATCTTTATTTTAAAAATAAATAAAATTTAATCAAATAATATAATATCTACGTTGGTCTATTTGAAATTCCTGATATATCCTTTATTCAAAATTTTATCATTCTAAAAATACCCTTTGTTTAAAACAAAAAATTGAATATATATAAAATAATTTAATCAATTTTATATATTATCTATAAATAAAATAAAAAAAATTAAAAAAAAATTACAAAAACAAAACAAAAGAAAAAGAATCTTCTTCTTCTCCCAAACTTAGTGATGGCAAAATTACCCATCCCCATAGGTACCCAAGGGGAATTCCCTGCGGTGGGGAGGATTCGGGGAGAATTTTCTCCCTGTGGGGATGGGGACGGGGATCACAGTACTCGTTACCCGTTTAAATAATTAAATTATTTAAACTATTATTATTATTATTATTATTATTATTATTATTATTATTATTATGTCAAATCCTATTTTTATTTATTTCATTTCATCCTTTGCATTCCGTTTTCCTAGCGTCCACGGCACCCCCCACATCTTTCAAGGAATTGACAAATTGTTATTCTTTTTTTGAAATTTATGTTTATGTATTATTTATCTTTTTATATTTTATTGTAAAATATAATTAAATATCGTGTGTTATGTACTTATATTTGACAATCTTTTAACTTTGGAAATAATTTACATTATTGAAAAAATTTAGTACTTTCTTTTTTGTTTCTAATGTTTTTTATAAATTTGATAAATTTTTAAATCAAACCCGTAGGTACCCGTCTCCCCACAGGGAAGCGAGGAAAGGTACCCACCACAGGGACGAGGGTGGGGGGCCTATCCCTGTCTCCCCGTAGACACTTCTACCCAAACCACACCCCCCTCCCCCTCTACTGGCCTAGCTAGTTAGGTCCTCGAACCCCATCTCGCCCTTTCACTGGCCATAGTCGGGCTGACCACGGCCAGCGGCCGCTTGGTCAAGTTGGTGGCTAGCAGCCAGCCTGGCCATGGTAGATCTAGCCGTCGAATTTTGATGAGTGGGTGGGGTCGTGAGGTATGTATCTATATATGTGTATGTGTATGTATTTTTCTGTTTTTTTTGTTGAGAAAAAGTGGATATAGATTTATGTATATATACGTGTGTGTGTCTAATACACCTACATATATACACATAAATATTTATAATATTTTGAATACATGTTTGAAAGAGTATTGTTGTGTTATTTAATTTTTTCAAAATTTTTAATAAGAATTAATTTTTTCTGTTAATTTTAAAAACAATTCATCGTAATGGTAAGTTTTAGGATTACTATAATTTAATCGATTAATAGGTACTAAAATATAAGTAAAAAATATTATCATAAAATATGGGAGTGATTAAATAAAATTATATGTTAAATAAATAAGAAAAGGATATTAAGGGTATTTGATCTAAAAACGGGTAATTGTTTAATTTTTCTTTGTTTTGTTGGTCAAAAATAAAAGGACACTTGGCACAATACAAAGTGATTGCATAATATTAATAAAACAAATAGAATAGGACCATAGAAAATCCCTTGTCACTTATGGGTAAAGTGAATTTATCAGGAATCACTTGGGCCTTGTTTGTTTATGTTTTGTCAAAAACATAAATAAATATACACTCATATTCCCTATAAAATGCTAAATAAGTTTTTCCAAAATACTCTCTTTTATCCTTCATTGTTCCCAAAACTTTTCCATTCTTCAATATCCACACGCACACACACATATCATATATATTTTATTATTATTCTTATTCTTACAATAATAAAAATTACTCAATTTTATTTTCACCCCAAAAGTACAACAAAAGGGCATCGATTTGACTGCTATAGTAAAAAAATGTCTAATCCCAAAACATAAACAAACATATCAATACTCCCCAAAACAAATTTCTAACTATTCCCCAAAATATAAACAAAATACATTATATTTCCCCCAACCAATTTTGGCTCCTCTATAATGAATGGACTATCTTACCTTTCTTATCTGTGTTCTAGTGTCCTTCCGCCAATTTAAACAGCAGAGCCAATTAAGTCCTTTCCACAAAAACTAGAAAAACTCTTTTATGAAGATAGCACCGCCAACGCCCCGACAACCTCTAGCTACTTGTCTTCGCCACCTCAACTCCACCGCATCATTGTTGCTAATATCGGTTTTCTTTAACAATTTTTGTTCATCATGATGTCACAAGAAATGACAATCAGTATATTTGTCGATGGTCGAGAGGTCGACCAAAGATGGGAGCTAGGGTGAGCATTTTTTGGGTCAAAGGATGTAACTGGGTCGAGGTATGTAGGTCGTTAGGTAGGAAATTATGTGATGTGGGTGTGCGCTTAATCTTAGCCAAAAGTCCCCAAATCGCAGTAAATGAGGGGTTATTTATAGCTATTGGTTCAGTTGGCAGGGTACTGTTAGGTCTAGATGTCCACCTCCCTGACCGTACAGGTAGCTGCCTTGGATGGTTATGATCCCTCTGGGTCATGGACCCAGGTCGGGTGGTCAAGTTGACCCATAAAAAAGACATGGATCCTTAGGCCCTTTCGGAATTTTAAGTAAGTATGAGGGCATTTTTATCTTTCAATAATTCTTCCTTATCATTTCTCCCCCCAACTTTCTCATTTATGACTGCCTCTTCTCATTTATGACAGAGGCAGTCATAAATTAAGGAGTCGATCCATGCCGTTGATCTCAAAGGTCATCCTCTGCCAGCCATCAGATTATTTCACACGTTCCGAGGATATACCCCTTATAAATAGGTAACCCCACTCCTACTTCTTTCCTTCATTTTGCCACTTACACATCGCTCCACTAGGTCGAAAACCCCAACCTTTCAACCAAAAGAACCTCTGCCTGTTTTAGATAGGCGTCGATCACTCGACCCTCCTACCAGTAGACTTGTCTTTCGACCGACGACAGAAAATTAGCAAGTAGGTGTTGACTTACAACCTCTTGGTTTTACTTTTCGTGTCATTATTTGTTTTTTTTTATAATTATTATTATTATTCTCATTGGTCACTTAACCTGATTCATGGCCGGAAGATCTCAGCCCCCTTTCTCACCTTCTCCATCTCCTCCCCCTTCTCCGAGGGTAAGCAGGAGTGGAGGTACAGGTACCTCATCTTCTTCTTTCTCATCTTCTTCAACCTTTGACCATAGTGGTCATGATGTTGGGTCGTTGCATAACTTTATCGTTGATCCCAATGATGAAAGTGACCTCCTCAACGCTCCTAGCAAAGTAGGTCCCAAGGTTTTCGCTTGCCTTCATAGCAAATTCTTTATTTCGGATAGTTACAGAATAATAATGCCTCAAGCTGGGCAAAAGATGTATTGACCTCCCCCGAATTGTTTAGCATTCCACCTGCCTATTCTAAAGGCAAGATTGAGGTTTCTGATATCTGAGCCTCTAGCCCACATCATTAGGACCTTGGGTGTCTGACCAACCCAATTAGTACCCAACTCCATTCACAACATCTTAGGCTTCATTACTATCATGCGATATTTTAATGTCGAGCTTTCTTTTGTCATTTTTTGGTATCTTTTCCACGTCAATCCTTCAACTCACTCAGGAGATTAGGGCTTTTGCTATGTAACGGCCCATCAGAGTTTTAAATTTTTGACCAACCTCCCAAGCTCCGCCGGTTTTTGGCGTAATAAGTGGGTTTATGTTGAAGCTCCCCCACATAGCCCTTGGAATGTCCCGCGCGAGTGGCAAGACGACAAACCGACCTTTTTTCTGACGACGAGCCTTCTTGGGACGAAGGTTTCTTGGATGAGCTCTTAACTGCTCAATGGTTCGACTTCCCTACCTTGTTCAGTGAAAAGACCCTCAAACTTGCTGATCTCTCTCCTGCTAGGCTTCGACCTAGGAAGACACTTGGTAATTTTATAATTGCTTTTCCTCTTTTTATACTCACCTCCTAACCTTATTCTTACTTGCTTATCTTTTGTAGAAATGATGGCCCTGAAGGCGATGACCGCCAATCTGATGAAACAAAAGAAAGTTTAAATCGCGGCAGCCAAAAAATGCAAGAGGGACGAGGAGACTTCCGCTACTGCCCTTGATGAGAGTTCTGCACCTGTGAACCCATTTGACGATACGATCTTAGCCTCAACAGGTGCAACCCCCCAACATGCTGCCAATAGGGTCCCTTTGGACCCATCTCTATTCCAGGCTGTCCTTTTAACCTTCGAGGAACTAGCCGTCGTAGACCTAACGACAAGTGAGCATGTCGAAAATCCTCCTATAGACAAAGGGAAGAAGAAGGTAGGAGTAGAGCAATCCTTAGATAGTCGCTCCAACATTTCCACCGGTTCGACCATACGCATCAAACGTCGGTTTGGTACCGGTCTATCTGCCAGTTCGCAAGCTCTTTCATCAACGACCGTTCCACCACCTCCAGTTGTTCCCCCCATCGAAAATGAGTCTTTAGAGGGGGCACGTCGACTGGCTCATAGATTAGAGGTCTTGCGCTTTGCTGCTCACCAAAACACCGCTGTGCCCCGACCTTCTGCCAACATCACTTCCATTTTAGGCAGTAAGGTTGGAGGTGAATCTTACGAACTCTACAATAACATGCTGCACGAGCAAGACCAAGCCTTACTGATGTCCACACACTTTTGCTTGGCCGAGGAGTATTTTTCCCACAACTTTATGCAAGTGAGTTTTTCTTAAATTCAATTTCTCCTTTACTTGTTTAAGTTTTGCTCTGAATGGGCCAACTTCTCGGAGGTCGTAACCCTCTCTTTTGTTTTGGTTCCTCTTAGGCTGCCGCATTTGCTCACCAAGTAGCTCTCCAATGTACCTTTTTCCACGATCGTTGGGTAGTTGCTGATGCTCAACTTGCCGATCAACAAGAAGAGATGAAGAATTTAAAGAAAGAAATGGTGGCTCGTGATTCCATTGATGTCGAGAGGAATCGACAAGTAGAGCTTCTAAAGAAGGAGATTGAGCACATAAAGGTTGAACTATTATCATCTTAGAATGACCTCAAAGAGTTATCTTCGCAACTGGAGGTCGTAAAGAAATCAGAGTTCAAGGCGGGGCGAAAGAAAGGACTGGAGAAGTATCCGACCTCGGCTTCCTTCAAGAAATAACTCCACGACACCTGACATACTGGGGTGATGGACTTCATGCAATCCTAGGTCTTTACTTTGGCGGTGGCCCACAAAGCCATTTTTGAAGGGATCGACAACTTCTACAAGTGTCAGTCTCAACTCAAAAAGCTAGGCAAGTTGAAAGATGACTTCGATGTCGACCTCTTCGATCCCAGCAAAACAGAAGACCTTATGGACTACCCCAATGTCCCTTTGCCCGACCTCTCGAAGGAGAAATTTGGGTACTATTTTGGGAGTTAGCGAATCCTGGAGATGAGGCTCCTGCGACATCAGCTGCTGGAACATCTAATAAAGCTCCTACAGCATCGGAGGCTGGTCCCTCGAGTGTGATCTCTGTACCATAATCCCAATCTCAAGGCCTTTTGCCCTTTTCATTTAATGTTTAGCACATCGACCTAGACTTTGATAGGTTAATTGTACAAACGGTCGACTTATTTCATCTTTTATCTTGTTATGTATGTAACTACTATGGATATAAAACATTAAATGAAAGCTCTCCATTTTTGGTTTAAATGCTTTCGTCTTACTTGCGACCTCTTTTACTTTCTTCTTCTTGCATTGTGCTATTAGTGAAATATGAATGGATATCGTGCACCACAATCCTTGTATTCTGGTTTTCGATCAACGGAGCCCTCAACCTTTTTCAGGTCATTTTAATTTTTGTTCCTGAGTTGGCTAGGACCTCTCGACCTTTTTCAGGTCATTTTAATTTTTGTTCCTGAGGTGGCTAGGACCTCTCGACCTTTTTTAGGTCATGTTTTAATTTTTTTTTTTTGAGGTGACTATAGACCTCTCGACCTTTTTCAGGTCATTTTAATTTTTGTTCTTAAGGTGGCTAGGACCTCTCAACCTTTTTCAGGTCATTCTTTACTTTTCCATTCTTGAGGAGATTGTGGAGTAGCATAAAAAACAACAAGTATTTGTACAAGTACGTCTACAAATGACCTGATTGTGTTGTATTTAAGGTACGACCAGGGCCTAATTATGATGAAATCAATTAGTATGTCGATGGAAGTTGGATTTGTGCCCTGAAGGGATTATGGAAAATATTTAAATTCCCAATGAGCCGAATTTATCCTTCGGTTGTACGTTTACAAATCCACCTTCCTAACAAGCATTAAGTTCAATTTTACAGTCACCAGTCTATTTTAGACGTGCTAGCTAATGAGAGAAACTCTCGGACTATGTTAACTGAGTTTTTCAAAATATACAATGAAGGTCAAGAGCCAAATAAATTTTTGTACAAGGATTTCCCCAAATATTATAGATGGCTTTCAACTCCAAGAAAATGGGTAAAAAGGAGCACGAGCTAAAAAGTAATTGGTTGGGTATATACTGTTTCACCACGTGAAGGGGAGAGATTTTATTTACGTCTCTTACTTAACCATGTTCTAGGTCCAAAGTCATTTGATGATCTTTTGAGTGTTAATAATGTTCATTACTTAAGATTCAAACAAACAGCTGAAAAGTACGGCATTCTTGAAGAAGATAACAGTATATGAGAATGCTTGATTGAAGCTCGAAGATTTAGAATGCCATCTGCACGCATACGGTTATTTTCAACAATTCTATTATACTGTGAACTCAATGGGGTTAGAAGGTCGTGGGATGAAAATAATTCCCATGTGGTGGAAGATTACCCGTCTTTGAGCAATTCAAATAATTTGTATGTTATGAACAAACTTCTCCATGATATAAATAATATTTTGCACTAGCACAAGAGAAGTATAAAAGATTTTGATTTACCTCAAATAACAGAAAGATCTGAAGACTTGAGGACCATTTCCAGAGTAATTGAACATGAGATTTCAATCCTCATGAAGATTTATATGCTACTGCATTTTTTAATACAAGTCAATTCTCAGCATTTGATATCATAAGTCATTCTATAAGAAGAAAACACAGTTCTGTATTCTTTTTGGATAGATCGGGTGGAACTAGAAAAAGTTTTCTTTATCGAGCATTACTTGCTAATTTCAAGAATGATGGTTACATTATGTTGGCAACTGCATCATCTGGTATAGCTGCTAATCTACTTCCTGGGGGGATGACTGCACATTCTAAGCTAAAAATACCTATCAAGTTTGAAGCAATGTCTATGTGTCATTTTAGCAAGCAATCATATTTGTCTAAATTGATAGCGAAAGCATTGGCAATCATTTGGGATGACGCTCCAATGGCAAACAGAAAAGCATTTGAGACAGTAGATCGCACATTCAGAGATATTCTTCGAGTGGACCTACCATTTGGTGGAAAAATTATGATTCTAGGATGAGATTTTCGTCAAGTGCTTCCTATTGTAGTCAATGGGACTAAGTCACAAATTATAAATGCAAGCATCATTGAATCATATTTGTGGTCTAGCATAAAAATCCTCCATTTAACAAATAACATGAAAATGATCCTTGCTTCTCTAATTTTTTACTTAGAGTTGGCAATGGAGAAGAGCCAACAATAGAGAATGACATGATATGTGTTCCAGACTCAATGGTTCTACCTTGGGAAGGTGAGCATCCAATTTATGAATTGATAAACAAGATATTTCCTGATTTAAGTTCTCACACGTATGATGCAAATTACATGGAAAGTAGAGCCATAATAACTCCACTGAATGATGATGTCAATAAGTTAAACAAAAAGGCTCTTCATGCTTTTCTTGGTGAAGAATCACATACTATTCATTTGATTCTGTGGTAGATGACGCACAAAATCTTTACCTGCCCGAGTTTCTAAATTCTATTTCACCTGAAAATCTTCCACCGCACAAGTTGACTTTGAAAAAAGGTGCTCCAATTATGCCACTTCGAAATATCAATCCTAAGATAGGATTGTGTAATGGTACAAGACTTATATGTCATCGATTTGGTAGATCTCATTGAAGCAGAATTATTGGCTGGACAGTTTAAGGGACAAAGAGTATTTCTATCCTGAATCTCATTGAAGAATGCAGAAGATACAAAAATGCCTTTTGAAATAACTCGCAAGCAATTCCCAATTCGATTGAGCTTTGCAATGACAATTAAAAAGTCTGAAGGACAGACCATTCCTAATGTTGGAGTCTACCTTCCGAATCATGTCTTCAGTCATAGCCAACTATATATTGCTTTATCACGTGGTGTTTCAAAAGAAACTACGAAAGTCTTAGTAAAAAAAGGCTCCATTGGTGGTTATGAAGGCATTTTTACAAGAAACGTAGTATTCAAAGAAATTTTTGCAAAGTTAAGATCATTGCATCCTAATGGCTAAAGGTAACATTATAATGCTTATACATATTTTATTATCTCCAATTGTATATGCATATATTATACAAACTTATGGTTTTCCCCGTGAATACTTTGTGGAATGTTTGATCACTAAGGATGTAGATACAAAAATGATAAATTAACCATTTTCCTTCAATAAGATCTTACCTTCATCGTCTTAAAATTTTTTTATGGGAGAAATGATGGATAAATTTATTATTTAGGAAAACTACTCTTTATAATAATTAATTTATATCCCTTTATTCATATGACCAATTCATTATGATTTTGAATACTTTATAGTTACATTTATATTTCATTTGGGGATTCTTGGAATATGAGGTTTTAGGCTCTAATATATTATCAGAGTTATAGTTCAACTATGCAAATATATGAATTCATCCTGACATATGCATTTTGGTAAGCTGATTGATGCATTTTCAATGTTAATATTTTTGTAAGTATGTTCTATTTTTTGTTACAGAAGACGATGAATCTACTGCTTAAAATCTTATTCCTGCCATCACTACTTGCATCGAAGAACAGGATGATCAAATAACATCATGGAACTTATGGAAGGAACTTCGATGGCAAAACATACTTGGACGGGTATTTGATATGATTTATTAACTAGCACACACTCTTAAGATAGAAACCTTTTGCAAACTCAAAATTATGATTGTTTTTGACAAAAGTATCTTATGCAGCCTTCCAAGCTGCAAATATTTAGCCCAGGTTGGAAATCAGTTGTAGGAATCAACGAGATTGATTTAGGGAAGTGGATCTTACAAGTATTGAGGATTCAAAAACAACAAAGGTACATTTACATTGTATTTTTCATTAGTTTTATGTTGTTATTCATATTTCATGATTATAAAGATGTGGATTATTTTGATAGAAAAAAATGAATTGCTTTGATAGAAGGTTGGGATCTTTCACAGGTATGACACACATATATTCTTATTAAACTACTACAATTTATATGTTTATAATTTTTTGCTTCTCATAAAAAATATGTAGCGAGGTATAGCAAAAAGAAGAAATATGGATGAGAATACTTTATTTCGGTATGATATTTTTTTATTTAAACTTAGCACACATATGGTTAAATCCAAAAGCACAATCTAATATGTATTATTTTGTGTATATGTTTCTTCTTGCTAGGAAAAATATTTGAGATGCCGATGATACCGATATAGAAGTGGTACAAACCAATTTCATAACATCACTATATCTTACTATTGTTTTTTAACTAATTTACATTATTCATAATGTTTACTTTCATTTTTAGTTCTTTATACAACGGCATAACAAGATGGTGAACATGGATCAATGAATACAAGTTGTATTGTAAAATAATTACAAGGTAATTTTTGGTCATCATATTATAATTTACACAAATATGTACATGATTAAGCTACCTAAACATGAAATACATTTCATGGTTGTAGGTATGTGCCAAAGGTTTATTGTGTGAAGTAAAGGAGCTATACGAAAAACTTTCTTTGCACATAAAAATGTTATCAATCCCCTCTCTTTACAAATGTGTTTTCTATTACTTTACTTATATATTTCATTTACAACTTGAATTAGGAACACAATTCTTTTACTGCTTTATCTTGGGTTTTATGCATGGTTTTGACTTTTGTTTACCAAATAATTAAATTTCATGTATTGCCACTTTAAAGAACAAAGTTAGAATTTTATTATAACTTAATAGTTAATTTTTATTATACTAAATTATTATTCTTTTAAATAAAAAATATGTTACGCTCAAATATTTCTTTACGCGTGGGGACCGTGTGTGACAGCAGCTAGTATATATATATATATTTGAGCCCTTATAAAATACTTCAATGTAAACTACAAGAAATAAACCCTAAAAATAATATCAAAGAACTCCACTATTTCCTTGAGATTGATGTACATAAGATGAGCTAATTGAATACGTTTGCTTTCTTAATTACGGTGTAATTAAGCATAATTTGTTGCAGGCCCCTTGGCTTTTGAGTATGCCAATTCCAATGGGAGTTTACCAGCACTTATGTTAAATAAGTATGCCTTGACAAAGGTGCAAGATTCTCTATCTTTATGTTATAAATAAAGAAAATAAATAGAATAGGACTAAATTTATAAGGACTAAGTATATTTTCCATTTTATAGGTGGCCAACATCATTTTTATAGATCAACTTGTAGGAGCTAGGTTTTCGTATGTAAACACCTCAGGAGCTTACAAGTTAAGTGACACATTATCCACATCACTAACTTACGAATTCCTTATAAAGGTGTGACAATTGTCCAGAATATGTTCTAAGTGTACTAATATGCCTTGGAACTACAACATTAACTTTTTTGCATCCTTCAATATATGTTAACTTTTCGTTATTGAAAATTGCCTAACGCTATTGAAACACTCTAGTTGCAATGATTTATCAAATTTAAAGGAAATTATGGAGACTAGTTACAATAAATTCCATCATCACTTGATATTTTGTGCTTACAAAATGTAATATACATATATATATATGTATACACACATATGGAATTCAATATATATATATATAAGGCAACAACAATAGTTTTATGGTTCCCTAAGTTTTTGCTAATAAAGTTTGCTTTATTGTTGGTGTTGCATGCAGTGGCTTATAAGCCATCCGGAATATATTAAGAATTCACTGTACGTTTCTGGGGACTCTTATTCTGGGATTACTACTCCTCTTGTTATTAATGAAGTGTATAATGGTAATATATGTCTCGTGCTTACTATGTATGAGAAAATGAAGAAAAAATGGAATAATATATATATATATATATATTTTCTTGTGGTGTTTTTGGTAGGTATTGAAGCAAAGAGTATGCTACTGATAAATATCAAAGTATAACTCATAAAGCACTTGTAACTCATAATTAATTTATTTTTAACATTTTATTTTCTAAATTAGTGGTTTCCTAAAAATAATTAATATTATTCCTTTGTTTCCCTTGGAATAGAGAACATGGTTATATACTTGAAGATCCTTTGATAGACGCATTAGCTAACACTAATGAGCACATTCCGTATGCTGACCAAATGGGACTTTTGTCCGATAAACTTTACAAGGCAATCATATGCTTCTCTTTCATATATATATATATATATATATATATATTTGTCTTTTCTTTTTTTGGGGGGTGGGGGGGGCGGGGAAGAATTCATTTGTTAAAATTCGTGCACCTATTTTTGCCTTTTATTTTTCCCTTGATCATGAAAATATAGAGAATCATATTTGGAGCTTTCTCTTTGATTAGTTACAACTTCTTTACATGATTGAGAAATCACTACAAAAAAAATGACTTTTCGTTACCAAAAGAACACTGTAGCGACAAGCCTAAATTCGTAGCGAAAGACCTTTCGCTACGCATTTACTACGAATTTGTTATCATAGCAAATAATGGCGTGACAAAAACTTTGCTACGGTTCACATTCATAGCAAATACCTTTTGCTATGAATTTTCTGCATTTTGCTACGGCTAAAATTTCATAGCAAATAAACAGTAAAGTTACCGCCTTTTACTACGGTGTCCCAACTATAGGAAAAAAGGATGTTATTACTACGCCTTTCAATCTTTTATTATGGTCAAGTTTTCATAACAAATACATATTCAAAAATGCAACATTTTGCTACGGTATTCCAGCTGTAAGGAAAAGCACTATCTTTAAAACATAATAATCTTTTAGTACAGCTCTAATTTCGTAGCAAATAAATGGTCAAAATTGGCACATTTTGCTAGCACATTTACAAATGTACGAGAAAAATTCATTTTATATTGCACCTAAAATTATTTTTCAATATCACTAATCTATTGTAGCATTAAATTTGAAATTTTTTGCTTGTTAAATTTATTCAACTGAAGTCATTAGTTCCTGTGAGAAAATAACATAATATACACACCAATAATAAAAAACCAAATTTCTGCCTACAATCAGTAGGTATAAATATACAAAGTCAAACTACGAAAAAACATAGTATAAGTTTCTCATATCCAACAAAGCAAGTCAAGTTGTACAAATTCAACATCAACATACATCAAGAACAAGTTTCACATCCCAACAAAACAAGTTAACATCATAAAAGTCAAGTCATACAAAACTAATATCAACATAAACCAAATAACAAGTTTCCACCCCAACAAAATAAGTTAATATAAAAAAAGTCAAATTGTGCAAAACCACATCAACATAAGCCAAGTAACATTATCCTCTGAAAGTATCAAACGATGTTATGTTGTTGTATCATCTAAATCTCCATGACCTGAAATAAAGAGAAAATAGTAAATAAATAAAAATTGAAGTATTTCTAAAGAATAAAACTAATACTTTGAACATTGGAATAGAAAGAAGATCAAATTTTTTACATACATTCACATACTCCCATTCAATACATTTGTGAACGACCTCTCCAATGGTCCTAACACCTTCATGATGTCTAAGTAGCTTCTCATTAGGTACCATTGCCTTTTCAATATAAACCTTCACAAATTCAGGTCCAATTCTCTCTTCTCCATTAACCATAGCAACAACAATACCTTCTACCACAACTTGTTTTGGTATTCCATGACAAAATAAGTGCACTCGAGTCCCAATCTATATGCACAACTTAGTTAACTTTTGAATCATTCTAATAAATTCATTACATTACCAAAACTTTTTGTACAAGTTTTTTGAAAATAATAATAACTTTTTGCAATGAATTATACATACCTTAATACCCATAGAATAATCTTTCACACTCTTTTGTTTCAGAAATCTTTGACCAACATCTTGCATCTACAAATCACAACCAATAACTCATTGTAAAAAATTTTAAATACAAGCACATCACAACATACTATAATTCTAACATTCCAAAATAGAATTAAAAGAATTTACACTAAATGTCTACCAAGTATGTATAAAGAGTGGTTAAAAGACACTTATATAAAAACAATTTAAAGTCATGTTAATAAGTCTAATTTACAACAAAAATGAAAAGAGGTAGATTGAGTACCTGTTTATCTTGAAGAAATGGAACATCTCTCAATCCATTCAAAAGTTGTCCATGTAAGCTTGATGCATCTGAAACCTATATACAAAATTACATTGTATTAAACTCCAAAAATTTTAGGTTATTGACACATCAAATTTTCACTACTTACTTGAGCATTATGTGATGTGCTAGAAGACATTGTAGGAAATTGACTTATCAAAAGTTCCAACTTTGTAGTTAGATGATTTATTTTCTCTTTTTCCATAAGCAATTGCTCTTTCTCATGAATAAAGTCCTCTTTCACTTGTTGCATCTTTTCTCTTTCCTCCATCAGTCCATCCTTAAGCTTTTGCAGTTCTTCTTTATCTTGCTGTTGGATGCTTGTTGATGCAGCCCTAACAAATGTAGCTTGTTTGTGTTTTCTTCCTAAGCATCTCACATGACCATGGTTTTCCTCTCCCATGGAATTTTTGAAACTTTGTTCCTTAAGATCCTTCGTTATTTTTGACTCGGGCATCTTAGAAAGTTCCTGCGTGAAATGTTTTTGTAAATATTTTTTTTTGCATTAGTAAATGATGGGCAGCCATTTATTGTTAGTACATGCTAACAATTATAATATGTAAATAAGTATTTAATCTTAAGGCCATATGAAACTAATCACTTCTAATTTTTTTAACCTACATCAATAAAGTAACAACTCTAACCTCATCAATGTTGATATATTTATATATATATATATATATGAATATAACACACCTATCAATTTAAACATGAATAGAGTTAAACAAAGTTCCATTGGAAAGAATGTAAGCCATTGATAACTTCAATATGCAAAGAAAAGATAAAGACAAAACAAAAACAAAAGTAGATTTAATGAGAATTTCGAGCTACCTTAACTTACATGTAAATCTATTGTATCGTAGTCATCCTCAATGCCTTTTCCACGAGATTGAGACTCCATCCAAACATCAAGTCTAGTAGGATCTATCCCTTTCATCATCATCTAAAATATAAGTAAGGATTAGAGCATGATCAAGTACAAGGAAAATGTTGCTGTGAAGTTTATCTAGTTTATCTATCATATAAATTGCCCAACTTTTTACTACTTGTTGTGGTTATTTTTCTTAGAAATGTACCAACCTATCATATGTTTATATGTGTCACTTGGAATACTTGTATTGCTACTTGTGAATGCTCTATACTGAAGAAGATTAGTGCATAGATATCTTGTGCATAATCTATGTAATGAGTTGCATTAATGTGACCTTGCTTGGGATTTCAATGGAGTTGTCTGAAATGATGGACATAGTAATATGCATGTTGTGTGCTCAATTAGTATCACACATAAACATGAAGATAGGTTGAGTGGTGGCACAAAATTATAAACACTTATAAAGCTACAAGAAGTTATGCAAAAGCAAATCATACCTCTTGTTCTAAAACAGCAAAAGATGCCCTCCCTATCCTATGAAGACATTGCTTGTTTCCAACATTTATTGCATTTTTTTCAACAATTTCTTGTCATGGAACATAGAAAAGTAAATGATCTTTATGAAAAATTGGTGTGTTCAGTATAAAAAGATGTACATGCTAAAAATATTAATAACCTATACGTCGTTGTCTTTCCAATATTCCACCAATTCCAACCATTGATCTAATTCTATGCATTCAGTTGGTAACAACGAGAGATATTCTTCATCATCTTTGTGTGGTAGAAAGTATTGCTTCTTGATCTGATGTTTCCATTTCCTCCATTTTTCATTGAGATCAGATAATACTACATCCTTAGCTTCAGCAGGGAGAGTGGTATTATACTAAATCATAATTTTTAACAAAACATCATAAGATTAAATACAAAGTTGTTGAATATCATAAGACAAAAAGGTATACTTAATTAAGTAATAATTTATCTTACCTCCACCTCTTCCCAAGCCATATCTCTCATATATTGTGGTATGTCATGGAATTGCACATAGTTTAAAGGTAGTTTAACTACTATGCGAGCTAAAGAACCCAAGGCCGTTTTGTACTGATTCACATCAGGTCCAATCACTCTTACTTGTCTATCCAATGTGACTTCAAATTTCTTTCCAGTGCCCCAACCTTTTGGAAATTGTGCAGGACCTCTTCCCTTTTTAATGTTAATTAATTTATTTGAAGTTGAATCCTTTGTACATGGTCCTTCCAAAAATAGAACAAAATGATATGTAATCAATTGGTATGAATAGAATACATGACGCAAAATATTAAGAACTCTTGGAACATGAAATTTGTTCTATACTTGATTCAAAATTAGTTCCAAATATCAATTCCATAAATGATTCAAAATCAATTTAGTAACTAATTTTGAATCAATTCATAATCAGTTTCGTAACTGGTTTTGAATTAGTTCATAAGTCAGTTACTAAACTGATTTTGAATCAGTTCATATTCTAAATTGTTACTGATTTTCATTTGAGTTGAAAATCAATTCTAAACACATGAAAAAACTCAAATTTATTAAGAGTTCCAAAATCCAGGTAACATAACAACTTATTAAGAGTTCTACTAGAATAGCTATAGGAATAAAATTAGAAGAATGTTGCACCTTTGCTTGAGGATGCTTGGTTTCCTAGCTGCGAAATCACTTGCTCTTGGTTTACTCCCTCAGAATGTGTTTGTGGTCTACTTGGAGAGTGTACTTGTGAAGAAGATACATTTTCAGACACAAGCTTTTCCTTTGAGCTAGTCTCTTTCTTCCTTATTTGAATCATCTCTCCCATTGTACTAGCATGCCTCTTCTTTTCTTTACCCATGCCTGTACATGTACAAACAATGATTTCTATGATTAGAATAACAAAAATAAAGGCACCTTTTATAGACTAATATTTAATGGCTAACTATAACACAAAATTTTATTGATGCTCATGCAAATAGGGAATAACAAAAAGTAATATCCTAATATGTTGGATATAATATGAAACTAAAACACTAGTGTTTATATAATATTAACATATGAAGTATCATAAAGTGGTTCTTTTGAAAGAAAAAGTATTAATTAAATAAACTTAATCATCAAAATCCTCTTCCAGTCTGCATCCATTTCTACTTCAGCATTCTCTGCATTTGTAATTGTCTCATCAACAATGATTCCTTCTACTCCGTCCCTCACCCAACAAACATCCTCATTTCGAGTAGGAATGTGATCATCTAGTTGTAGCTTGCCATGTGGTTCAACTTCAATTATTGAATAAATATCATAATTATCTCTTCTGGACATAGTCACCACCACATTCCAATCTGGTTCTAAAGGATCAGCAATATACCAAACCTATTGAGCTTGACTTGCTAAAACAAAAGGCTCATTAGTAGGCAAATTCTTGTTATACATCATATGATTAAAGTTCACAAGTGTAAACTTGAACTCATCTTGTTTAAGTCCCTTTTCGTTGTCAATCCAATCACATCTAAATATTAAGAAATATGTATCTTTGGTATATTGAACCTCAATTATATCAGTCAAAACTCCATAATAAGAGACATTTCCAGAACGAGGATTCAAATCTTTCACACTAGCAAAACTCAATGTGTCTGTATTGACTACAATCCCATAGCACTGAGTTTCTTATTCACATCTTAACTTTTCACACGATATCGATATCCTCCGACAATGCATGCATTGTATCTCTTTGCATATTGAATTGGACCATCAGCTAGAGTAGTTAATTCTTTGGAAAGTGGTAGTTCAGATGCTTCTCGCAAACTTTGAACCTATATTTGTTGCCAATAGTTATATATTGTTGAGAACATGACCTTAAATTACTAATATTAATAATTGAATATACTTACATGAGACTTAAACCACACATGGAAAGTTCGACCATGGATAAGCTGAATTTCTCTAGGAGTTGCTTGTGGCTTTTCCCTTCTAATAGTTGCTTGATGTATTCTACATTTTTTATGTAAGATATTTTTAAATTTTTAAGGATCAAAATGCTTATAATAATTTAAATATTTGAGATTACTTACTCACAATATGGTGCTACTACATCAGTGTTTGCCAACACATAGCAATGAATTTTAGTTAATGTATCATTGTCAATGATACACCTTTTTCCTACATATAGACCCCGACCTAAGTGATTATCTCCATCATAGTTGCGAGGTAGCCGATTTTCCTTAATCTCCACATTATTAAGGTATCGTGCACAAAAATTCATACATTCTTCCATTAGATACCCTCGTGCAATTGACCCTTTAGGATGTGCTCAATTGCGCACATATCTCTTGAGGGTACATAGATACCTAAATCAATTAAGATATATTAAGATTGAGAAGAATCAATGAAGGGTTATTGCTAATGACAAGTAATGGCTAATTAAATGCGAAATCTTACCTCTCGATAGGATACATCAATCGAAATTGAACTGGTCTAACTATTATTGCCTCTTCTGTAGCTGGAGGAAAAATTTTCTCAAGGTGACAGAGTGTGAGGGCAATTCGATCTTGAATTTTCTCCAAATCAAATTTAGTGTTCATCTTAGAGCATATTGTCCTAAAGAAGTTTCTTAATTCTATTAAAACATCAACAACATTCTTAGGTAATGCTCTACGTGCAGCAATTGGAAGTATCTTTTGCATGAAAATGTGATTATCATGGCTCTTTAAACCCCATATGGTCTGTTTCTCTAATTGTACATGTCGAGATATATTCGAAGCATATCCATCAGGAGGTCTTAAACTCTTCAACACACTACAAAATATATTTTTCTCATTACTACTCATTGTAAATGATGAGGTAGGCAAATAAAAACCTCCAGAAGTCCTTGGAACTAGATGTAAAGAATTTCTAATTCTCAAAAGTTGGAGATCCTTCCTAGCATTGAGGTTGTCCTTTGTTTTACCTTTAACACCTAGTAATGTAAAGAGTATATTGTCACACATATTCTTTTCAATATGCATGACATCAAGATTGTGCTGAATAAGATTTCCAGCCCAATATGGCAACTCAAAAAAGATACTTCTCCTTTTCCAAATAACTCCTATGCTTTCATTAGCTTTTCTTTTCTTTGCTAAACGCTTATCATTTTTTTCCTTCCACCTCATTTTTAAATCCTCTTTTTTGTATTTAGTAGCTACATTCTCCAATTGTTGTAGTAACTTCGTCTCTGAAAACAAATTTGGCTTCCGACCTAATTCCATTATCCCATCAAATGATACTTTATCCCTGCACAGTCTATGCCAAATAGGTAAGAAACGACGATGACCACAATAACAAAATTTGTGTCCGTTCTTCAAATATTTGGATCTAGTCTCCTTACCACAATTAGGACAAGCAAAAACACCTTTTGTGCTCCAACCTGATATGTTACTATAACCTGGAAAGTCACTAATTGTCCACAATAATGCAACACGCAATTGGAACACTTGATTAGTTGACACATCATAAGTCGATATTCCAGTATCCCACAATTCCTTTAAGTCATCAATCAAAGGCTGCAAAAACACATCAATTTTGTTCCCTGGTCCTTTAGGGCCATCAATGATCATAGATAATATAAATGAAGATTGCTTCATGCAAAGCCAATGAGGTAAATTATATGTCATAAGCACAACTGGCCAAATACTATAACTGATATTCATTGTTCCAAATGGGTTAAATCCATTTGTTGCCAGGCTAAGTCTAACATTGCGAATTTCACTAGCAAAGGTTGGATTCCTCGTATCAAAATCTTTCCATGCTTTACTATCATCATCTATCCTTTCCTCCGCATGCCATCGCATAAGAGAAGCAGTCTTTGATGACATGAATAATTTTTGTAATCTCGGCTTCAAGGGAAAGTACCTCATCCACTTTGTTGCTATTTTTTTGGCCTCATCCTTGTATCTAGATTCCCCACAAATTTCACATTTATCGAATTTCACATCTTCACCGCAAAATAACATACAATTATTAGAACATACATCAATAATCTTGCATGTGAAGCCCAATTCAATTGTTATTTTATTGGCTTCAGAGTAGCTCACTGGTAAATTTACATCATCAGGAAATGAGTCTCTCAACAATTCAAGCAGTAAGTCCACTAAGTTATTGGACCAATGACAAAGCACCTTTATATGCAACAATCGAGTAATAAAAGATAGTTTTGTTTGCTTTCTACATCCTGGAAGCAACTCAGTTTCAGCATCTCGCAATAATTGAAGGAACCTCTTTGTTTCTAGATCAGCTTCATTTTCATTATTAAAGCTTGACTGCTGGTCACTATCCATATTTACATCTTTATTTGGGATTCCCATTGCATCACGTAGCATACCAACCATATCATCACCTAAACCTGATTGGTTATATTCAACATCCTCATTTATATGAAATGGGATATACATTTCCCCATGACAAGTCCAATTCTTATATATGTCGGATCAAATCCATCCCAAAGGCAATGCAACATCACATCTTCACGCATCTTGCTAAAACGATTTCAACATTTTCTACATGGACAATAGATCCGGGAACCATCTTGCTTACCCAAAAATGCAAATTCTAAGAATTTAGCAACCCCATGGACATACTCATCAAATAGACGATTAGCCAAATCAATCCAACTTTTGTCCATTTTGAAAGTTCTTTTTGTTTTTGTAAACAACTACAATCAAACATGTATTCAAATAATATTAATAAAGAATGATTTTAGAAAGTTAAAACATAAAACTATAAGAACTAGTTACAAGATGATGAACACGATAAAAAAAGATGACTAGTAATTCATATACTTATGATAATGATAATAATAATCATTAGGATGAAAATGAGCATTGTTTCTTTAGTTTACTACATGATTATATGCTGCCACATCTTTGTTTATTTTTGTTTGGAAACGTATAAGCTACCACATGAGAAATATACATAACATGATATTGAAAGTAATGAGTACCATTTACTTGATCAGGTGTGATCAAAAATTTTTACAGAATTGTGTGACAAGCTAAGCCACAAAGCCTGAAAAGAAATTAAGATTAACATATTATTCCAAAATTTATAGCTTGTACAGCTTGATCAATTCATATTAGTAGGATTAATGGAAAAAAATGGGGAAGGAAGAACAGAGTTCATATGCACACACATGAAAATCTCTCACAACTTAATGCCACAGAGAGTAATTTTTCTCCCAAAATATTATAATTTTTTTACCCAAAAATTCCCTCGTAGTTCACCCAAGAAAACCCTACACCCTAAAAAGCACACCTACCTTAATTTCTCACTCCATCATTCACATTACTCATTCAATTTTCACTCACTCACTTCACACACACACATATATATATACACACACCACATATGTATATATATATAAATATATCTATGAAAATATTAAAATTTTGCTACTTAAAAAAATTCTAAAACTTATGTTTACAAATTTAATTAAACTAATCATCGAGAAAATTAATTAAATTTAATAAATAATTTATTTACTAAATAACGTATTAAATTAATTAAATTACTTATTAATTAAATAATGTATTTGTTATATTTAATATGTATGTATTAATTAAATATTACATTTATTCATTTAATAAATAATTTAAAATGTTTTAATTTGATATAATAAATAAATTAATCTTTTTTAAAAAATTAATATTCATTAAATATTAATATTTACATTTATTTAAAATTATTATAAAAGTTAATTATAGTGTGATATTTATTCAATAATCTATTAAGTTTAATAAATTCATATTAATACAATTAAAATAATTATTTAGAAAATTAATTAAATTAAGTAATTTTTTTTTTGGTTGTTACTAAACAATTTATTTATTAAATAATGTATTAATTAAATAATGAGTTAAAGAAAATAAATAACTTATTAAATTAATTTATTTAATTATTTAAATAAATTTTTATTTATATATTAATTATGTTTTATATTTCACATATAATTAAATATTACTCTTATTTGTTTAATAAATAATTTAAGATGATTTAATTTCATATAATATAAAATCATTTATTTTTTCAATTTGATCAGTCATTCTTAAGTCTTATATATATATATATATATATATATATATATATAATTTAGAAAGAAATATTTAGATATATAAAGAAACTAAAAATATTTTATAATTAGTGCTAATTTTTTGTTCTTTGCTAGAAGGACATTATAGAAATTATAGGATTTGCCCAAATTTATTTTATTATCCTTATTTATATATAATTTATATATATACATATATATATATGTCACCAGCCTCTTAACTGATTTTCTTCAAGTGCCTCAAGATCATAACAAAACTATTCATTTTGCATCAAAGATGTAAATGAAGATATAAATATACTATTGCAAATTTGAAATGCCTATTATTCATTTTCATTGAAAATGAGTGCTTTTTTTTTCATACAGTGGTGGTCTTATAGCATGGCATATAGTAGGAAAAACAAATTATAAACTAGAAAAAAAGAATCCAGCAAATGCAAAGATTCTGGAAATGAGAATTAGATTTGCATGGTTTACAGCAATATAACAGGATAGTGCTCATTTTAGTATAGACAATTAAGTACAATGAAGAGATATAACTCAACCTTATTCTTCTAAAATTGTAGGTATCATGCTATATATAATGGCATCATTAAATTCCTAATGTCAGAAATTAGCAATAAAATATTTGATAATTTTTCCCAGAATACAGCATAATGGTACACCTAGGGCTATAAATGGATATTCGAAAATTCGTTTACCGTTCGCATCCGAATCCATTTATAGGGCTATTATCCGTATCCGTTTAAAGCGGATATTATCCGTATTCGATTAGTAGACATCCGACTATAAATGGATACGAATATGGTAAATGCCTATCCGATCCGTTTAATATCCGCTCCGAATACATATCCATTGGATATATCCGTTTATATATTCGATTATCCGTAATTTAATCAAATCTGTTATCCGTATCCGATAAATAATATTTAAAAAAATATTATATATAATATATTCTATTTTTATGTATTTTAATATATATATAATATTTTAAAAAATTACCATATATAATATATTATTATACATAATAATTTATTTAATTATTTAATTATTAAATTTCATAATCTATATGTAAATGAATATATGTATAAATTAGTAATTAAAGAATTAATAAAAAAATAGATGGTAATGATGATAATTAAATAATATTAAATCAAAAAAATTTGAAAAGTTAATATATTAATGAGAAAATTGATCAATATAAAATTATTGTTGCTTTACTTTATAATTAATTTATATTGGTGTTATTTTATTAATATTAATTAATCATAAAGTGAATCAATAATTATAATTTTTTTTTAACTAAATTAAGAATAATTAACTTTTTAATTCTAAAATAAAATACTAAAATACTAAAAGTATTAACTAGCTAAGGGGATATTAAGATTTAAGAGGGTGTTTGAGTGAGCTTATAAGCTTCTTAAAACATCTTATAAGCTCTTAAGGTAAGATGTTAAAAGTTTATAAGGTATCAAAAAGTATTTGGTAATTTTTTTTTTAAAAATAACTTATAAGCTCTTAAGAGAAGAGTTTTTGCAATGTTAAACAGATGAGAAGTTCAAGCATGTTCATGTTGTTGGACTATGTGAATAGTTTTCTTGTATTGAAATTAATTTTTATTTTGTTTATATTGAATTGTTGTATTATGTATTGGAAATTATTATTTCTTTTGTTCTTGAGGAGATTTGTATGCTTGTTTAATTTTTGGAGTATGCTGATTTTATTGTTTGTGTGTTGTTTTTTTTAGATTTTATTATGTTATTTATATGATTATTTTTTTAAATGAAATTTATTAGAAAAAAATTTGCATTTTATTATAAATTAATGGATTCAGATATTCAAATATTCATAAACGGATATTCGGATATTTATAAACGGATATTCGGATATCTATAAACGGATATTCTAAATAATTATAATCGGATAAGGATATATCCGAATTCGGATAGTATCCGGCGGATACGAATTCGGATATTATAAAAAAATATCCGTCGGATACGGATACGGATACGGATACGGATACGATAAAAGTTAAACGAAAATGGATACGGATACTGCATATCCGATCCGTTTAATATCCGTTTACAGCCCTAGGTACAGCCAGCTGGTGATGTATTTCATTCCAAAGGATAGGAGGGGAGAAGCCAGCACGTGGCTTTTGACTATTCAAGAATCAAGAACATTTAACAACTTTCATAAAATACAGAAGTTAAAGCTAGGATTAAGGAGAAAGGTCCCATATTAATTACACTGAGTTAGCAATATTTAAGGATGTTGATAAGGATCAAACCAGTAGTTAATTAAGCTTTGATAGTAGCTGGCTAGAAGATATATTTCATTAGTGCTAATCTCCCTGAGGAATTGAAAATGCATACTTTACAGATTTGATGCCTTTGGTTGTTGGAATTTTGTAGTTTTGCCCCTTAGGTTCCCTTGGCTCAGATTTGGTTTTTCTGTCTTCTGAGTTCAGTTTCTGGGAATCAGTTTGTGCAAACTAAGTTGTTTCTGTATTTTGGTCATGGTATAGTTTATGTTTTTGTTTCTGGCTCAAATTATGTTTTTGGTTCAGTTTTTGGTATGCCTACTAGCCAATTGGTTACTCATCTGGAATTGGGAAATGCTACAAGTTTTTGAGGTTTACTTGATGACATATTCCTGGGTTGCCAAATAGAACTTAACCATGAATGAATTAGTGGATGAGATGCACTTAGTTCTCAACCAAATGATCTACTGATAGGTAATGAGATAAAACATTTTTTCTCTTTGCATTTCATTCATAATGCAATTGTCCTCCACCCTCATTTCATGCCCTTTACACCATAGCTAAAAACAAAGACTTTTGTTAATAAAAAATGCTAATGGAAAGATATGACCAGGGATAATTAAATGGATACATTCATCCACAAACAAGCAGCAATTATGCGTGTCCTAGGAACAATTAAACATAAATAATATGGATATATTTGTCCAAAAAACAAAGAACTTGTGGCATGTGCAAATACTACAAGCTATGCCAACATAGTATATTGTGGCCAAATTGACATGAGCATCTATTCCTTTCAAAAAGGGTATACCTCGATTCTCAAACAACCCAACATCTTTCCCGGCCATAACTAAAACCCACAATTATCTGTTGCTCCCAAAGTTGTCCAAAGAAGCAGACTTGATCAAACAAATGCCTCCATATATATTCTGTTCAAGTCCGTAACCTTGAAGTATCATTAATTGTCTCATAACTGATAACTTATCCCACAGAAACAGGGACAAAAATAATTAAATGCAATAGGAAAATAAACTCAAGGAGCTAAGAAAGTGAAAGAGGTCAGAAGTCAAAACTACCTATCATTCTCAAAAGATTTTCTTGAATCAGTTTCAACGCTAAATAATTTCACCAATAAGTTCCAATTTCTAAAACTGAGAGCTCAAAATCTACAAACATAGAAAAACTTAAAACATATATCTATCTGATGCAAGAAAAAAATGATGCCACCTCCTCAAATGTCTACACAACCACTGATTGAATTCTCTGACTCAAAAAGGAAAAATGGGCAATGCTTGGCCAGTTCAGGACCCTCGTGAATCCTCCAATATTTAGGTACCGACCAAGACCCAAAAAGTTCTCAACTCGAAAAAAGTGGCTTTTCTACAACTAGCACAGCACAGCACATATGTATATATATAGCAGCTTTGAAACCTACAAGAGCATCTAAAATATGCTGTCGACAATATGGACGGTTCCAAACTTGAAATATAAAACAATAGTCAGATTTCTACCAGTTCCTTTCAAAAAAGTTTTTACTTTCAAAAAAGGTATTAGCATGGAACAGGGTAAGAAGTACCTGAAGAGTAAGAGCACCGGTGTGCTTTGCGAACAAAAAATTAGTCAAACTTAAAAAATACCGAGTGCAGAATGGAACACCAGTAACCAAATAATTCTGATATCTTCTCTTGCTAAAGCCAATGTAATACCAACAGCGTTTTCCTGATATCAAGCAAAATCAAGTAATTTCTAGTTTTTCAAATACTACAATCTTTTCATAAAAAAAATACCTCACCTAAAATGGGTATCTTCAAGCTCCACTCTCTAACTTACTGCAAAAACTTAATACCCATCGAAGAATCAGAAAACTTAGAAAAACTTAGTGTTAAAGATGAAATTAGAAACATGGGATCATACCTGAGATGTCATATTAACTTCTGAAAAACCAGAATCAACAACAAACACCCATTACAATACCTAAAAAACTTAAAAAAGAAAAACCCATATCATCCTACACATTTACTTTAACAAAAAGACTTCAAAGTTTCAAAATAACTTAAACAAACATTAGTACTCACCTTTGATAACTCAACCCATAGCCACTTCAACTTAACCCATATCAACTATTACGGCTTCTTCAAAAAATTCTAATCTTTGGCCAATTGTAACATCCAAGAGGTGGGTGGGTGGGTGGGTGGATTGTATGGCAAATTAGAGGTAAGAAGAAGCGAAAACCTGAAAACGAAGGAAGTTTTATGAGATGCTGGGAAAGAGGGCTTACGGGGGGGAAAGATGAATGTGAGATTTTTTGATGAAATTTCTAAAAATATGAAGAAAACAAAACTGAAAATAAAGAAGAAAAAAAAAATACTTATTCTAAAAAGCATAAATAGTAAAAAATTTGGTGGGATTTTCGCTCCAAATTTTGGAGCCATTTCTTTTGCTACAAAAATTACCATTTTTACTACAAAAATTAAAGTGTAGTAAATAAATATTTTTTGTTACAATATTTAGGCGTAGCAAAAAGGCAAAACGACACCGCTTTAAAAATTCTTTTGCTATGGAGTGATTTTCTTAGCAATAGAATACCTTTTAGAACGGTATTTTAACCATAGTGAAAAAAACTATAACAAAAGGCCTTTTTTCTTGTAGTTAATATCTTTTTACACAGTTGGCAAAAGTAAATTGTCAAGGTACAAGAACGTAGACCTAAAGAATATTTTATGCCTAAATGATCTTCAAAAAATAGAGCAAGTGTGCATGGTGAATTTTCATATTTTAATTTTTGTATTGAAAAATATTATATCCTATAGTTTTTGATGAATAATATAAGGTATTTATATGCAGTGTCTCGAAAAAATAAATGTATTCATGGTATTAGAACATTTACGTGTTGTCTCATTGCAAGAAAAATGAGGTGCTTTGTCATGGTACCCTATCTTCTTATGAAGAAATTCAAATAAATTTCCTGCAGTCAGTTGTTGCTTCTAAGACAAAAACTTGGTGCCGAGTTATATTCTCTGTTTTTCTTGGATCAACGAGTGCTTAGTATTTTATGTATATTACTTTGGTTACAGCCGAATTGCACCATATTGCAAGACTATGCTTATTCTCTTGTCTCATCATGGGCTAATGATTAGTCTATCCAAAAAGTTCTTCAAATCCGTGCGGTAATTTGAAAAAGTGAACCTAGGAATATACAGATCTCCTCTATATATGTGTGAATTAATTAAATAATTGATATTATTATGTAATAGGGAACAATAACGAAGTGGGTAAGGTGTAACAGTAGTCATTCATATGAGAATAGTGCTGAACATAATGGGGTCTTGCCTTACATATTTGATGTCCAAAATGCTGTGCGCTATCACCAATATCTCAAAGACAAGAGTTGTCAAGCTTTAATTTATAGGTGATATTTCTTTTTTTTTTTTTGATAATATTTTATATCATTTCTTGTTTTATCCATTTTTCTTCCTAGAAAGTATTTGATTTTTATTTTTTTTGTTAATTATAATGTTTTTGCAGTGGTGATCACAACATGGAGATTCCTCAAATAGCCACAAAGAAATGGATAAACTCTCTAAAATTGCCAATTCTAAGTTATTGGAAACCATGGTTTGTAGAAGATCAAATTGTAGGGTTTGTTCCTTAATTTATCCCCCTCATATAACATGGAAACCTTTCCATGTTTCACCATCATCAACCATTTGAATGTATTGGTGTTAACTTAACACACAATTCCTTTCCTTTCCTTAGGTACACGATGACGAACAGGTATGGTGATTATAAATTGACATATGCGGCTATCAAGGTGATTATAAATTTTATTCTTTATATATTTTTCTTTTGGTATTTACAAGAAAAATAAGATTAATACTAGAAAATTCTTCCTACAGTTGTCTATGCTTTTGGTATCCCAACAATTTATCATTAACTGAATGGAAATACAGTATGCCTTTATCGCCATAAGATTTAGAAATAAACCCTTTTTATTTTAACAATTACCATTTTGGTTTCTTTAGGGAGCTTGGCATACAGTTCCAGAGTACAAAGCTACAGAATGGCTTGCTATGATTAGCAGATGGTTGGAGCAAAGCTCTCTCCAATGGCATAGTTTCATTTTTTGTTACATATTTTGTTTTCAAGTTTTAGGTTATTCTCCAAATAAGAATATTAAAAGATTTGTATAATTGCCAATTTCTAAGTAAATGTATAAAGGATTTGGTAGGTTTGAGTGTTATTAGTTTCGTTATTCATTTTTTTGGTTTACCAAGCATCATGTCCATTGCTATTGTCTGATTAATATTTTTAGTAACCATAACGAGGGAAACAATTAAATATATATTAACCATTACATATCTAAAATTTGAAACTTATTGATTAACTACCAGTAATAAGATACTTCATAACATTAAGAGATATCAAATATTCATATATAAAACAAACTAATATATAAATTAATAGACTAAAAACCACGCCTATAGAATTCAGCTCAAAACCTCATGTTGTGGCACTACGATTATTGTTGTTTCATGCAATTCGAAGCCCAATGAAAGAAGGAACCTTAGAATTTCATTAAAAGTAGAACGAACAAGCAAATAGGACAATAAAATCATTAAAAATAGCCGTAAAAGCAAAAAACAAGCATTAAATTTGAATTTTTGACGAGAAAAATAAGAACAATGTATAAAGCATCTCTACAACAACTCAGTAAAATAAGATAGGCCCTAGAAAAGTCGATGCAAATGCATTTTTTATTTAATAAAATAAATATACAATGCTCCTCAAAAATCAAACCAAAAAAGGTAATACTTGACATAAATACATCCCTTAAAGAAAAAATACAAATATATTCCTCTCAATTTAAGAGAACAACCATAAACTCATGCAACACAATTAACATAGTCCAACTTCTTGTTCATTTAACACTGCAAAAAATAATAAATAATGTATGATTATTGAAAGTTTAACAAATTGCATATTAAGAGAAAAGTACATTTTACAAGAACCTATCTTATATTTTGAAAACAATATCAAAAAATAGAGAAAGCGAAACAAAATAATACCAACAACATCAAGAAACAACTAGTAGAAGTATCAAAACAATTAGCATCATGTATTCCACATGTTCAATATATTATACCTACTAAAAGTACGTATTAGTCCACGTTTATATTTTTTTATATATAAATAAAAAATAGAGATACTTACCATCATTGTAACCAATTTTTCATCTAAAGTATCTTTCCATTTTAGAATATAGTGAGGCATTAGTGTCCTCAATAATTCTACATGCTTAGCTAAAGTGGATCTAATGGTATCGTGGTACGTGGAATTGCCAAAAGGTCACGGGCTAATTTTTCAAGATTTGAAAATCTGATGCCGCATAGAAATGGAGTAAGATCCTTTTTCATAGATAGCAATGTGTTGATTCTTTTTCTTTGAAATACGTGCAACGAGATTTTTTGTTTTTGAAAGTTCTCTGAGTTTGTATTTTTTGTGAATGAATTCTTCTTTTTAAGTTCCTTTTGGGACTTAGTATTTATAGATTTTAGTCTTGATTGGCTCAGGACCATTAGGTTTTTTCGCCCTTCTATGGGTTTAACTTCTCTTTTGGGCTCTCTTGGTCCTTTATTTAGTTAAATAATTTTAGGTCATTGAGTTATTTTTAGTCAATTTAGCGAATTACCTTTATAGTCAGTTTGAGAAGTACCATCAAGCCTCCTTGTTTCAATAGGGAGATTTTAATTTCATATCAAAAGTATATTATAGGTTTATTTGTTATTTTTTTTCCTTTATTTTAATTCATTAGGAATAAAGTTTATCAAGTAATTATTTTGCGCCATGTATTTGTGAGTTCTCAACTTTTTCTTAATTTGAGGTTCATTATGTCTCAGAGTCTTTGAAATTTCTAAGAAGTGCTTCATAAAGGTGACTTTCACTGGAATCTAAGGAATTAGGGAAATGAAGAAAATTTCAACTTAACTTGAGGGGAAAGAGGAAGGAAGGCTTCAATAGGAGTGTGGAGATGAATCCTCAAGGTAAATTTTTTCTTACTTTATGATCTATTTACTTTATTTCTTCATCTCGCTTTCTAATTTGTTAATTTTTTTACAATTTTTCCGAGTCGGTAAAAATCTTGGGGGTTTCACTAGGCCCAAATATGTGTGAGACTAAGTCAAATTCCAAGTCAAATTTAGGAAAGAGTCCTTGAATGGTCATATATGAGGAAGCAAAGGAGGTGTCACGACCAAGTTCTCCTCGTCGATCAATCGATCATCGGTGGTGATGTTTCTCGTGCAGCACCCATCTATGGCGCTTGGGAGTGCTATCTTTTGCACCCTCGAGGCACCCGTCCTGGACGTCGGCCTCAATCTTGGGTTCCCACGAGGCGCACTAGGGTGAGCCCTCGTACGGGCAAACATTTAGGGCACCCCCCTAAGCATCTTCTTCAAGCAGCCATAAGCACCTAAGGTAGGCACCAACAAGAAGTCACCCTTGGGCACCCTTAGCGTTCCAAAGATGGGCACCTAAACACTTGGGACAAGTGCCTCTGAGGTACTACCAGCTGGGGGATAGCTGGTGTGAGGGCGGCTACTTTAAGCAATCGTAAATCATTGGGTTTGGTTTGTGGGAATCATCCTCCTTATGGTATCGCAATGTATTCTAAGTGTGTCAGCCCTTCATTGGATGAGCTATCAGTCTGAGCTTTAGAAAATTTTGAAGAGTCTTTGAGATCTGAGAGTATGGGTGAAACTGACGAGTTGCCCTTATCGTCCAATCTTGATTCCAAAGATGGATGTTATTTTGATCAGTCCTAGAGCATTCTAGTTGTGGATAGTAACTTTGCTTGGGTGGTGGAAGTCAATTATTTACTTAGACCAGATGAGTTAGATACCTTAAGGCATAGGATATGCATTTTTGATGAGTTTAAGTTCATCCTTTGAAGCATGGCATCAAAATCACATTTCGAAGGTTCACAACAAGCAAGACATTGCTCGAGTTATTGGACTTATCTACTGAAATCTTTCGATTCAATATTACAAAGGTCTTTTTCATGAACTGCAGGATTATCAATATTTGGTCTATTTCTATGATGACTAGCCATTGAAAAAATGAAAGCTCTGATAACGAACTTGATGCCAAAAAAGTATGGAGATGAATGAGGAACTACAAGGCATTACTCAAAAGATAGCAATGTTCACAACTCTATGAATCTGCCCAAGTGTTTCGAGCAAGATCAAGAAGATTTCTCTTCTTAAACAAAACTAGAAAGCCAAAAGCTAAAAATATGAATTATTCTTCAAAATAACCTGGTAAAAAATTATTACATAAGTGCATTATTTAGGCGATGCATGAAACAACCTCCAAGCATAGGATGATTTCCATAACAGAAGACATTATATCTTAGAAAATGAGGCAACTTCTAATTATAACTATTGAATATTAATGAATAACATAGAAGACTCTTAGACCAAATATTAACAAGAAACAAAATAGAAAATAACAACTAAAATTGGTTAAAAGCATAGTGCACTTTTGACTTTCCTAAAATTAGCCATAGCATGCCATCAATTTAGCAGTCCCTAGTAATTTCAAAATAAGTCTCTATAGAAAAATACATTTTGAGAAATGTTTGTTTCATTAGAAACTAGACATTCATATTCACTACAATAAATTGCACTTCATGTAACAAATAATTTGGTAACGAAGCAAAAATTCATTACAATTCATAATTAATCGTAACGAAATATTTATTCTTGTTACCACACAGTTCAACTTAAATAATCAAGAAAAACTCTTGTTACCTTTAACTAGTATTTGTTACTAAAAATAATTGTTCTTTTGTAACTAAATATGAAGTTGTTGCTAAACATGAAATATTGTAACAAATAATATTTCCCGTCATTTGCAAGTATTTATTTGTAACAAAAATTCATACTTTTTGTGACATTGAGAAACTTGTTACAAATAAAATATATTGTAACAAATATTTTTGTTACTAAGGTTAAATTTACTTCCCTCGAAAAAATTCTTCCTCAAAATATTTTGTTGTATTAATTTGGTAACTAATGATTTCGTTACTAATTTTCAATAATAATTAAATAAAATTCTTGACTTTAATTTATTGTTTCCTTTCAAAATGAATTTCACTCTATTTGATTCAAATGTATTTTGCAGAAGTAATGATTTTCTTCTGAAGGTAAATTGAGCTTCACATAACAGACGAATAAGACTTGAAAACATATATAAATTTAAAAAAAAAAAATCATTAGGCTGGACTTTATGTTTTGAATTGGGTTTTATTTATCTAAATTAAAGAAAGATGGCTTTTTAATTGGGTTTACTTTATACAAATTGAAGAAAACCCAATTAAGAGTTGGTCAATTAAATATTACATCTTACTTTTAATAATTGGCTTAAACAAATTTTTAGTTATTTGATAATTTGAGCTTCACATTATTGAAAATAATTGGTGAATTGAGCTTGAGTAAGTTGTTTTAAGAATTCATTTTGACTAAACTTTTAGTTAATTGATGAATTGGGCTTCTTTTAAGTTGGGCTTTAAATATTAACTATTAAGTTAGGCCTCACCAATATATTTGTAAGAATTTAGGTTCACAATTTTTTCAGCGAATTGATGAAGTGTAGGGATGTATCCAAAATAAATAAAGCGAATATGGATTTGACTCGATCAATTCATTGATAATTCTAATTTGAATATATATAGTATTATATATATAATATTATATATATACACACACAAAGGGTCCTATATATATGAATACCAAAATGAGTTTTTGGACCAAGGAAATAATGAGTTCCAATATAATATATCAAATTATGTGTTTTTAATATAAATTGTCAGATTTTGAGCTTATTTACATCATAATTGCATAACTTGTTAATCTAATTTTATAACAAAAAATGATGCGGGAAAAGCAATGAGCAAGAGTAGAATGTTATGATATGGCAAGAATGCAAAGCAAATCTCGATTTGATCAAATGAGTTTTTTTTTTTCAAAATAAAATTTTAAGTTTATAACTAGTTGATTAAAGAATCAAGTATAACTGTGTATTTATAATGCTGAATAAGTATTATTATTAGTAATAGACCCTAAAATGCAATGATATGGTGAATGTGGATAAGTTATATTTTGTTATTGCTTTTAAATGATCAATAAATTTGAAATTTATTTATTAATCTATTGTGTGTATGTTTTTCAAGGATTTAAAAAGTTGAAATTCACCAATTTCTTACTCAATTAGTGAACCGAGCTTTGTTAAAGAATTAGGCAATGCATTATTTAAAGAATAATATAATTGGGCTCCTCCAACCCTTTTTTAAGAATTGAACTTCACCAGCTTATTATGAATTGGTGAAGTGGGCATTGTTTAAAAATTGCGCTTTGCATAAGTTTAATGAATGATCTAATTGGGCTTTTGCAACTTATTTTGAAAAATTGCAGTTCACCAACTAGTAAAGTGGGTTCGTTAAAAGTTGGGTTTCACATTAATCGAAAGAATAATTTAATTATGCTTTAACAACTTATTTTTAACAATTAGACTTTACCAAGTTTTCATTGCATTGATAAAGTGGATTTTATTTAAAAATTAGGCTTCTTTAAGAATCGGGCATCATATTAGTTTAAAGATTAATCTAATTGAACCTCACCAACTTATTTTTAAGAATTGTGCTTCACCAATTTTATTGAATTTTTTATTTTTATGTAACAATAAAATTTAGTTGTCTTCAAAAATTTCAAAATGGTACTAGTTTTTCTGCTAAATAAATTAACTTAAGAATGAATTTCCTTTTTGCTAGAAATTTCTAACGACCAAAATTTGAATCCACACAAATGGCATTAATTCCCTCTGAATTTTAGCTTCTCCATCCATTTTTCGTATAAAGAATTGCAAAATTTATTTCCTTTATCTTATGTAGTAAAATGAATTAGGATGTATGAATTGTGGAGGTTAAGAGTTTAATTGTCTCCTTTTTGTAATTTATTCTAACATTGTGTTTTAACTAAAAAAATTTAGAAAATTTCTTTATGGTTTTTAAAATTTTTTGTCTTTATGTATAATTAATTTGATTTTAAAATTAAAATATTCCATACTAAATTTATATAATATTAAATTTCAAGAAATATATTTTTCAATTATTGTAATTTATTAAATTAAACTATCATTCATTTGATATTTCTAATTAAGAACCTATATGATCATTGATATTGCTTAATACTTTCTGTTACCATAATCATCTGGTTAAGTAGATGTTTATAAGTTATAACTGTAATTATATATATTCATTTATTACATGGATTGCTACAAAGGCAGTCATCTAGTGTACCATAATTTTAATTAAATATAATGAGTTATTAATATAATTCAATTTAACTCACATACTAATTATTTGTTCATGGCTTAAGTTGGATGAGATGCCAATAACTATGAATGGGTAGAATTGAGAGCAAATCCGTGTTATCTGAGTCCAAATTTTGAGTATAAATATCTCAATTAGAATTTGACCCAATACCATATAGGATCGATATTAGTTAACACTATATTAAAGTCTGATGGATATCCAAAATCCGACTAAAAACTCAAATCCAATTTCTTTTCTATTTTATTTCTTCCTTTGTATTGTATGTAAAATTTAACATTTACAAAGTAATTTATATCAAATTTGAGTATTTGACAATTTTTTTCGTGTATTGACCAAAAAGATAAAAATTTGAGCAATAAGCCATTGTTTCACATGGAATATAGCTCATAAGTAAATCATGATAAATTATGGCCATGGAGTTTGCAAGATTTTTATTAAGAAAAAAAAATATTAAAATTTTGGGCTCATGGCAGTGATATTATTTAACTGAAGCATCAATAGTTGAATTTTATAAATGCCAAAAAGACGTATGTTGTTATTAGTTGTCAATGTTATAACATAGTATTTAGACTTTTATTTTTTAAAATGTATTTGTTCAAAATTTTATATTCTCAATTGGCCCAATTTGTTATGAAATTGGTTAACTTGAGTAACTATTGATATAGGTAGAAATTTTGAATTTTTTAATACTAAGAACTTTGCAAAATAAACTCAGTAATATGAGTATAATATGATAAAATTATTGTATTCCCATATTTGATTGAATGATAAAATGATTTTTATTTCACCTCCATTAAAAATTTTCTTGTGGTGCCCTACCCAAGGTGATCCCTAAGCTAAGGTGCCACCAATTCAAACTTAAATCATAATTCAAGAGATAACCAAAAAGCCAAAAATTTTATACAAAACTCAAAAGATAGCGGCTGAATACTAAACCCAGAGATTACTTCATAGAGTAGCATATGTACATACCAAGAGTATTAGAAACAAACTTGAGCATTTACATAACATTCTCCAATCTAAGCGTCTTAATTAGGTGTAATCCGTATACACATACATATCCCTTAATCTATTACAAAATAAGCCACTCCTCAGGCAAGTCTCAAGCCCTCAGTCTTCAACCAGTCCTGCTTGTGAAGAGAATAAAAGGATAACTAAAAGGGGGCAAGTCCCAAGGACTTAGTGATGGGAAAATATGATAGTAATCAAAGAAAAGCTTGTCGAAAATGCAGCAATTGATAAACGGATTCAATAATGAGTAAAACTTTATGATATGACGCAATACTGTAACACAACACAAGTAATACTACATTTAACGGGCTGTTGGAAACTCCATCATTATTGCTTCCAGAATAAAATATAATCGCTAATAAACAGTAATGATTGTTAAAAAATGGTAACAAATGATATACATAGTACAATAATCATAGTAGACTTCCCTTATTACTCCATTCCCAAGCACTTAACTCGGTACCCAAACACTTAGCTCGGTATGTGGCATGGCCAGTCCATATGCCAAATCCCGCCACTCGCAGATAACTACCTACAACATATCTGCAAGTCATAATTTTAAGCGGGTACTAGTCGGAGGACCAACCACTATCGGCCTATATCGCCCGGTCTTCTTTTCCGGACCTAGTCCTGGGCCCAACCTGACCCGTCGCGTCCCATCGGGCAATAACCTTCCAAGAGCGTCCTAAAGGTGACTTAACATTATGCTAAAAGATAATACATATTCAAATAAATGATTAGAAACATATATGTAAAACCAAACATAACAGGTCAATACGTAAACATTGGCCAGCAAGGCCATATAAATAGTATATAGAGCGATTTAATCAGAAGCATGAAATGGAATTGGTCGGCAAGACCCACAAATCAATACGAGTAAGGGAAGCTGGCAAGGTTGTAGGGTATATGGGACCAATAATAGATATCACAATAGATGTTCTAGGCACTAGAACGAGTACAGTTAAATATAACATATAGACATAAGGAATACAAACATGAAGGATCATTCGCTTCCCAGAAAAGGAAAGACTAACCTTGACCTAAACTTCTACAGATAATGTCATCCCTGTCCTATTGTCCTACAAGTCCTTGCTCCTTATCACCTATTTAAAAAGAACATGCTTAATGTCAAAATACTTGTATTAACCTTCTTAAAATAATAATTAAGCTATTTATATCCTAATATTAGTTGTTTTACAATTAATACAATATTTTAAGGCTAAAAAAATACCGTAAGGTAACGTGCTAATTACGGTATTAACACTATAATATCTACGAGTGTCATATTTGCTCCAATTGGTAACCTTTTCCTAGGTCAATAGTTTCTAATTCAACAATTGAAGTCCTATCTCAGCAATTTAGTCAAAACATAATAATCAATTCAGGTTCCTATAATATTGGGTACTTGCAACGTTACACAAAGTCAATTATAAATTACAGCGGTTAAATCTAATTAACGAGATTTCAATCTTTAATGATTCGACACCATATGCCATTTTATACAAAATTAGGATTTTAATCACCTACTTAACTTAATCAATCAAAGATTATATATATTACAAATTTGGGTCCACTAAGCATTATATACTATGCATTCCATTGCCCCATCCCAATTCATTTCTTACATATCACTTAAAATACAAAAATTGGCAAACCAATAAGAGAAATACAAGTTAATCAGTAATAACCCCAATTCCAAATGATTTTTACCAAAGATCTTATTTTTCAAACTCAATCACCACAAACCAATACCACACACGGGACCGCCGAGACGAGATAGAAATTCTGTCTCAAGGCTGTCGTCCGCCACCGTCGGAGTTGCTCACCACCACCAACCGGTGCGTCTTAACACTTATAGAAGAATGCCCATAACAATTTTCCAATTCACCGCCAAATTAACCATCAATTGAAGCTCAAATTAAATTGCACCAACATCTCCATTGTCGCAATTTTTGTTCAATATCGTCCATGTTGGTGGTCAAACCCAGAAATTGAGGATACCATTTTGTTCCCTGAGCTGAACGCTACAAAACTTGTACCTCAGGCTCAAGTTTCAACCGCGAAACTGCCAAACCGCCCCTCGCTGCCATTGCTCAACCTTTGGCTTCAGTTTTTCGGTGGTCCATCAATCGAAATAGATTGCATGTGGTACCGTTGTATTCTTGATGAGGTGAGAAGGCTTCTAGTTGGTTTATTTTTCAAAATTGGCCATCATCAGATGGAGGAAGATGGGTGTGCATGTGGAAATTTGGAAGAAAATGAGGGGGGATGATATCTAAAAGTGTATTTTCTAAAAATTACAAACTGACCCCCATGTTTTCTTTTAGTTTTCAATTAAGCCCTTCATTTTGTGAGTGCATTAGATTAACCTAGTTGACCAAGAATAATTTCATTTTAACCCTCAAAATTTTGAAATGTTCGTCAATTAAATCTTTTCCTATTTACATTTTAACCCCCAAATTTTTTAATAATATTAATATTTAAATTTTTACCAATTAAAATTTTAGGGGTATCACAATCCTCCCACTATTAAAAGAATTTGCTCCCAAGATTATCACCCGACCATAGGAGAATTTTTGTATACTGTTGGTGCATGAAATCTTCTTGCTCCCAAGTCACCTCATCTATGTTGTGATTATGCCATTATACTTTTACCTGAGGAATCCTTCGATTCCTAAGTTCTCAAAATTTTTGATCCAATATACGAATCGGTTGCTTTTCATAGGTTAGGTCACTTTCCGACGGTATATCTTTATATGAAATGATGCATGAGGGGTCAAGATAATATTTATGAAGTTGTGATACGTGAAATACATCATGTATTCTCATCAAGCCTTGAGGCAGTGCCATATGTTAAGCTACCGATCCAGTTTTTTCACATATCTAATAAGGACCAACATATCTTGGGCTAAACTTCTGACCTTTACCAATCCTTTGGACACTTTTTCTCAGGGATACTTTAAGAAATAGTTGGTCATCAACTTCAACTTCTAAATCCTTTCTCTCTTATTCACATAGCTTTTCTGCCAATCCTGAGCTGCTTTCATTCTTTGGTTGATCATCTATATCTTCTCAATAGTTTTCTGAATTAATTCTAGCCTTAAAGTTCCTGAGGACTTATCAGTATTACTTCTATGTTCTTCAAGGTCCCAATATAATAGGGATTGACATTTTCTACCATATAATACTTCATATGGAGCCATCTGAATGGTAGATTGGTAGCTGTTATTATAAGAAAATTCTATCAGAGGAAGGTGCCGGTTTCAACTCCCGTTGAAATCTAAAATACAGAATCGTAGCATGTCCTCCAATATCTAAATGACTCTTTCTAATTGCCCATCTAATTGAGGATGAGCTGTATAACTGAATTGTAACCTCATTATCAGGTGTTCTTGCAAATTTCTCCAAAGTCTCGAGGTAAACATTGGATCTTGATCCGACACAATACTAGTTGAAATTTTGTGTAATCTGACTATTTCTTGATATATAACTCTGCCAATTTCTCAATCCTATAATGAGTTCTGATTGGTAAAAAATGAGCAAACTTCATTAATCAATCTACTATTACCCAGCTACTGTCATATCTTCCTCGAGCTGCTAGTAGACCTGTTTTAAAATCCATGGTTGCTCCCATTTCAAGTCAGGGATCACAAGTGGTTGTAGCAACCCTGATGATCACTGATGTTCTGCTTTTGCTAACTGGCAGGTCAAGCACTTTTGCACATAGTTTGCAATATCTCTTTTCATTCCATTCCACTAGAATTGTTTCTTCAAATCTCGATACATCTTCATGCCTCTCGAATGTATCGGATATCTTACCTTGTCTGCCTCTTCCAATGGTCTTCTTTTTATTTCTTCTGGCACGCATATTCTTCTACGGAACAAGAGAGTATTTTGACTATCTATACTAAACTCGGACTCTCTAAAACTTCTAACCGTTGCTTTCTGTTTCATTATCAAACTATCATTAGCTTGTGCTTGACGCATTTCATCATACAGTTCTGACTACACAAGTACTCTTGCAATCCAAGTTTGTTACCTCATTCTTATTACAACATCTGCCCTTGGACTTTCTAATGTTTCTATTCCCAACATGTGGTCCATCTTGACCTTTTGGTTTAAAGCATCTGCCACAACATTAGCCTTTCCCAGGTGGTAGATGATAGAGAAGCCATAATCCTCTAGAAATTCCATTCACTTTTGATGTCTCATGTTCAGATCCTTCAACTAATGCAAATACTTGAGACTTTTATGGTCTTTGTATACTTCGAATGTGACCCTATAGTGATTGTGTCTCCACTTTATCAATGTAAAAAACACTGCAGCTAGCTCCAAGTCATGAGTAAGGTAATTCTCCTCATGTAGTTTTAATTTTGTAGATGCATAGGCAATAACTCACCCCTTTTGCACTAGTACACATCTAAGCCATTCTTTAGAAGCATTCGTATAAACAAAAGAACCATCTAATCCTTTCGGAAGGGCCAAAATTGGAGTTGGTGTCAATCTATTTTTCAACTCTTGAAAACTCCTTTCACAATCCTCGTTCCAGTCAAACAGCTGATCCTTCTATGTCAACTTAGTCAACGAGCCAGCTATCTTAGAAAAATCTTGTACAAACCTTCGATAATACCTGGCAAGTCCCAAAAAGCTACGGACTTCTATTATATTTTTGGGTCTTTTCCAGTTGACTATTACCTCTATCTTAGAGGGATCAATCTATATTCTATCTTGGGGTATGATGTGTCCCATAAATGTCACTTTCTCTATCCAAAATTTGCACTTACTGAACGTTTCATACAACTTGTGTTCCCTCAGAGTTCCCAAAACTAGGTGTAAGTGCTTTGCATACTTCTCTCTGGTCTTCGAATACACCAAAATATCATCAGTGAATATGACCACAAACTAGTCTAGATATGGTCAAAAAATCCAGTGCGTGAAATCCATAAATGCCACTAGAGTATTGGTCAGACCAAACAGCATCACTACAACCTCAAAATGACCATATTGAGAATTAAACGCAGTTTTTGGGATATCTTATTCTCTAATTTTCAATTGATAATACCCCTGTCTCAAATCTAGCTTCGAGAAGACCATAGATCCCTGTAAAAGGTCAAATAATTCTTCCACATGTGGCAAGGAGTATTTATTCTTGATAGTAACTTTGTTCAACTCCCTATAGTCGATGCACATCCTTAGGAATTCATTTTTCTTCTTGACAAACAACACCGGGGCTTTCTAAAGAGAAGTGTTAGGCCTTATGAATTTCTTCTTCAATAGTTTGTAGAGTGGATCCTTCAACTCCTTAAGTTCTGTATGTGCCATTCGATAGGGGGTTCTAGAAAAATGTGGGGCTCCAGGAAGAGTGTGAATAACAAACTCTATCTCTCTGTCAGGTGGTAATAAGTGTAACTCTTCTGGAAATACTTCTGGTTAATCAGCTACTACTTCTACTTCTTCTATACTGGTTATGCCTCGAGGTTTATTGATAAAGTACCTAAAAATCCTTGTCTTCCTTTCCTCAAAATTTTTCTAGCCTCTACTACAGATATAACTAGTATCGGGGAAGTCTTATCTGCAGAACAACGCATCAGCATAGATACCTTATCTCCAAGAGTGATGGACTTCGTGCAACAATTTATTTGTGCCTAATGTTAGTACAGCAAATCCATTCCAAGTATCAAATCATATTCCTGAATGGGCATTTCTATAAGATCGGCTGGATACTCACAATCCCCAATCCTAATTGAGCAAGCCCAATACATGGTGTCGCTATTAACCCTATCCCTGCGGGTGTTTGTACCTCTATTTGATAAGCCATGATTTTAGGTTGCATATTCAACCTTCGAGAGAAAGATGTAGATATAAAGGAATGAGTAGCTCCAGGATCATATAAAGCATTCCATTAATTCCAAAAATAGAAATCATACCTTCAGCCACTTTATTAGGATTCGGCGTTTCTTCTTTAGTTAAAGCATATGCACGAGCTCGAACCTTCAGTTGCCCATTGGTTTCTACCACTTGTTTCCCTTTTTCTATACGTATCAAGTTTCTCTGATTAGGGTAATCTCTAACAAAGTGTCGGTTGCTACCACATCCCACACATTTACTCTGCTATTTCCAACACTTGGATTCATCATGCCCTAACCCTTCTCAAAACCAACATTTCTTGGGTAGCACTCCTCGAGTCGAATCTGCGACCCTACTGGCATGGTATGTTCATTGACTAGCGTCATTGATCTGTAATTTTGATTGTTTCTTCCCGAGATTACTCTGTCCTCCAGGATGCATTCTTCCTTTTCAGCCCTTATCTTTGATTTTTCAAACTTCTTGTAGTTCTGACTCCATCTGCAGTGCTTTACTCACTAACATACTGATAAAGTTCGGCAGATTACATGTGGCAAGGGTCCGTCTAAGTTTCGGCTATAATTTTTCCACAAACTTGTAGGTCTGTCATTCCTCATCTGCAAGTATATGGGGTGCATACTAAATTAGTCGACTGAAAATAGCCTAATACTGACCGACAGATGTTCCTTGTATCAAATCCATGAATTATTTCTCCATTTTTATGCTTAGCCACCAATGACACATATTTATTCATATACTCCCTAGTAAAGTTTTTCCAAGTCCGTTGAATTTCTTTTGCAGCCCATCTATGGTCTATCATTTCCCACCAATTGCATGCAGGACTTTCTAATAGAAATATAGCATACTAAAATTGTTGTCCGTTAAGGTAATGCAAGGTTCTAAATATATTCTCCAAATTCTCAATCCACTTTCTGGCTTTTCTATCATCTGATACTCCTAAGAATTTCAAAGGCTGAAAGCGAAGAAACCACTCTAACGCCCGATCTTCAGTAGGCTCTTCAGTACTTTCTACTCCATCACCTAAACCCTACTATTGGTAGAATTGCATAAATCTTTGCCACATTCAATACGTAGGATCATTTGGTTGACCTGCAGCTTATTGATCATACTTGGGAACCTGTGAGACTTCTTCTTCCTATAGTAGTTGGTGTAAGGCGGGTGTTCTCTGCCTAGGTACATTTTGTACAATAGCCCGTCTACCGAGCAATTTTCCTTATTGTCCTGCTCGAGCCTAAATGGGTATATGAGAACCTTCCTAGGATGCAATTCTTTTCTATAAGTCCATTAGATCTAAGATACCCTATAACCTGCAATTTATTAAGTTGTACAACGATATCTAAAGTTATCATCAATTCTCTCAAATTTCTCAAACTTGCATATAAAATGATTAACAAATTTAAGTAAGATTCATTATAATAAAAGTCTGGACATTCAAAGATCAACATAAGAATATTCATTATCATTTTGAGTTAGCATTAGCGATTATTTACAAGCGTATATACAAAGTCAAATTCCAAAATTTAGCTAAGCTAACTATCTACCTAGTCATGGACAAAATGACAAGGTTTGAGTTAGGTCATTACCTATTAGTGTAGCTAACCTTAGCCTATGACATTGTAATTTAATGGCTAAAAGCTAAAACTAGAACATACATACATATTTACAACATATTTACACGTTAAGGAGCCTCTAACTCTAGTCTTCTATAGCAGTAATGTTAGACTCAATATTTTGATCCTCAGCCTCCTACTCTTCCCCATTTAGCTCTATATCCATATCATCATCATCTTCTTCAAACTCTTGAAACTTATTTTCCATGTTAATTTCTGGTGGTACCTCAATAGAAGGCTCCTCTGTTGGATCCTCATCAAGATCCTCCACTGGTGGCTCCTTTAGTTTCCCTTCAGGTACCTCTTCGATACAGATACCTTATCTTTGTCCTGGCTCTAGGGAGGGATGAACTTCGAAAGGTCCAGCCTTAGATATTACCCCAACTCCAATGTTCTTAGCAATGGCTCTCTCATAATGTGCCAGCATCATTTTGACTTTATCTATAATCATATATGCCGTATTAATGATCTTTTGATGGTCCAACTCCAAAGTCCTAAAGGTTTCCTCCATATGTGCTCATACCATGTGAAGCCTCTCAATCTATTTTTTAGCTATTTTTACTTTTTCACTTTCTTGTTCCAATTCATCCATAAGTCTCTCTATAGTATAGCTCCTAACCTGAACCATTGTTTTTAAATGATATGTCTCTACTCTCCTTTCCCTCAATGCCTCATGTTGTTCATAAATCAATCCTCACAACTTTGGCATCGCTTCAATAATCTTGCCTTTTCTTGTTCTAAATCCTAATTTTCTCTTCCAAAGATTCCTTGTCTTCATCTTTCATAGGTTCATTTCCTTCTCTATGTTATACCGTCATCCTACAGTATATAAATTCATTTCATTAAAACCATACTAGTCAAGTTCATTTTCAATTTCCTTAATCACATAAATGTTTTCAATTACACAAAGGATACCCAAGGTGTAATCCTCAATCTAGAGTCTAATGCTTGATTTTCAGAAGTAAAGATTACAGACTGATCGGTCGTCCTAGGTATAATTTCCTACCTCTTAGTATCAAACACTATACCTAAAAGTTCATATCTTGACTAACCTTCGATCCTGGAGGCTAGTCACAATCCCACTAATATTCATTTACCTAGGACATTATCAAATCTAGGCTTTAATACCATCTCTATGGCGCCTTACCCAGGGTGATCTCTAGCCTAGGTGCTACCAATTCAATCTTAAATTATAATTCAAGAGATAACCAAAAAGCCAAAATTTTTATACAAAGCTCAAAAGATAGCGGCTTAATACTAAACCCAAAAGATCACTTCATAGAGTACCATATGTACATACCAAAACTCTTACAAACAAACTTAAGCATTTACATAACATTCTCCAATCTAAGCGTCTTAACTAGGTGTAATCCATATACACATACATATCACCTAATCTATTACAAAATAAGTCGTTCCTCAGGCAAGTCTCAAGCCCTTAATCTTCAAACAGTCCTATTTGAGAAGAGAATAAAGGATAAAGAAAAGGTGATAAGTCCTAAGGACTTAGTGAGGGAAAATATGACAGCAATCAAAGAAAAACTTGTCGAAAGTGCAGCAATTGATAAACTGATTCAATAACGAGTAAAATTTTATGATATGATGTAATACTGTAACATAACACAAGCAATACCAAATTTAATGGGCTATTGGAAACTCCATCATTATTGCTTCCAAAATAAAATATAATCAGTAATAAACAGTAACGATCATTAAAAAATGGTAACAAATGATATACAAAGTACAATAATCTTAGTAGACTTCCTTTATTACTCCATTCCCAAGCACTTGGCTCTGTATGTGGCATGGACGGACCAAACATGAAATCCCGTCACTTACAGATAGCTATCTCTAACATATATACAAGTTGGGATTTTAAGTGGGTACTAGCCGGAAGAGCAGCCACCATCGGCCTATACAATATTTTAAGGATCAATTCCAAAAATATCACAAGGTAACATGCTCATTATGTCATTAACACTATATTATCTACGAGAGTCATATTTGCTCTAGTCAATAACCTTTTCCTAGGTTAATAGTTTCTAATTCAAGAATTTCAGTCATATCTCGGCAATTTAGTCGAAACATAATAATCAATCCAGATTCTTATAATATTGGGTCCTTGCGACTACACAAAGTTAATTATAAATTACAACAGTTAAATCTAATTAACGAGATTTCAATCTTTAATGATTCGGCACTATACGTCATTATATACAAAATTAAAATTTTAATCACCTCCTTAACTTAATCAATCAAAGACTATATATATTAAAAATTCAGGTCTACTAAGCATTATATATATATCCTTGCATTCCATTTCTCGGTCCCAACTCATTTTCTTCCATATCACTTAAAATACAAAACTTGGCAAACTAATAAGATCAATACAAGTTAATCAGTAATAAACCCAATCAAAACGATTTTTACCAAAGATCTTATTTTTCGAACTCAATCACCATAAACCAATACCACACACGTGACCATTGCAACGAGAGGAAATTCTACCTAAGGGCTACCGTGCACTGCTGCCACCGGAGTTGTTGACCACTATCGCCAACTAGTGCATCTTAACACGTACAAAAGAATGCCTAGAACAATTTTCCAATCTGCCACTAAATTAACTATTAATTGAAGCCCAAATTAAACTGCACCACTACCTCCGCCGAAGCAATTTTTGTTCAATTCCGCCACTATCGGCAATCAAACCTAGAAATTGAGGACACCATCTTGTTCCCTAAGCTGAACTCTAAAAAACTCACTCTCCAAGCTCAAGCTTCAGCTGTTGAACCCCCACGTTCGCCACTCGCCCCCACTGTTCAACTTCGGCTTTAGTTTTTCGGTGGTCCACCGGTCGGAATAGACTGCATATGGTACCGTTGTATTCCTAATGAGGTGAGGAAGCTTTTGATCAGTTTACTTTTCAGAATTGGCCGTCGTCAGAGGAAAGAAGATGGATGTGCATGCAGAAATTTGGAAGAAAATTGTGGGGGTGGGGAATGACATATAAAAGGCTATTTTCTAGAAATTACAAATTGACCCCCAAAGTTTTCAATTAAGCCCTTCATTTTATGAGTGCATTAGATTAATCTAGTTGACCAAGAATAATTTTATTTTAACCCTCAAAACTTTCAAATGTCCATCAATTAAATTTTTTTCTACTTATGTTTTGACCCACAAAACTTTTTTTTTAGTAATATTAATATTTAAATTTTACCAATTAAGCCCATGATTGGTAATAAATGAAGGGAGAAGGGAAAATGAGAGATTAGTGGCATTAACCATCAATAGAGTAGTAGAAGATGCGGAACAAGGGTGGACCACATATAGGGCAAAAAACAAGGGATCACATTGGAGAAAAGGAAAATAGAAAGAGAGAGCACGGGAAAGATATCATGATAAGTTCAGGTCCAAGGGAACAACCACATACAAGCAGTAGATGTGGTTGAGCAAAAATTGAGTTCCTACCAAGGGATTCTACTCTTCTAGAGGGAGGCAATTATGACAAACCCCTGGTTGAGTGTGTGTGAATGTAATCCTCTATGCGTGTCTGTGTATGTGCGATAGAATGTAGGTTTGTGTTTTTTTTTTTTTTTTGTAAAGGTTAAACTTTAGATCCATAAAGGAGTAAAGTAGGTTTGTGTTTGCACATAAAGGCTAAACTTTAAATCCATAGAGGAGTACCTTTACGGTGTTGAAGATGGAAGAATAACTCACTCGGAGCTTAGAAAAGAAAAAGAAGTTGAATTCCCCTAATTGATATGAGAACATCTCACAACTAAATAAACTTTCAATTAGAAACATGCTTTGAAGACAAAATTTTCAATTTTTCTACTACGTGTTGCTTATTCCAATTGTAAACATATTAAATTTTTGACCAATTGAGAAGTGACACATGTTAAATAATATATTAAATATTAATTTAAAATTTTCTATTTAAATTTTGGGATATATTAAAATTAATTCCAAAAGATAAATAGTTAATTTTAACTAATAATTTAGTATTTATTTTATATTCAAATCAAATATTGACAAGTGTCAAAGATGGAGCGTCTGCATCTATGGACCAATCAAATTAAAGATATTTGATGTTGATATTATCAAATCAAATATATTTGATATTATCTGTAGATATTCGATATTATCTCATCAAAGAGATAACCTTTGAAGGAATTCTAGTCAATCTAGAAGTCTTCCATCAAGCATCTATATAAAGAGGTGATTCTAGCTCATTTGAGAACACAAAATTCCAGCAGACGAGAGAAACTCTAAAGGAGTCCAACAATTTTGTCAAGCAAATTCAAGGAGATCCACAACGTTCAAGGCTTTCATTTTGAGAAACTCATATATTTTTAGCATTTGATTCGAGATTAAGGTGTGAAGCCCTCGAATTGACGTTATTTTTATTCAAAGAGATTCTCGGGGTTCAAGGCGTTCTTCGCAGAATTCATATATTTTTTGTGTTTGATTCGAGACTAAGGTACGAAGCCCTCGAATTGGTGTTATTTTTATTCAACGAGATCCACAGCGTTCAAGGCATTCTTTGCAGAATCCATATATTTCTAGCGTTTGATTTGAGATTAAGGTGTGAAGTCCCCCGAATTGGTGTTATTTTATTTCAATCAAATTTAAAGGAGATCCACGGCATTTAAAGCATTTTTTGTAGAGCTCATCAAATTTCAAGATTATATTTGGAAGGAAAGAATTAGAGAATTAAATTAGAGATAGAATCCACAGTTGATTGGTTGAGTTCAATTTTAATTTTACTTATAGTATTTTTCTTTTTTTTGTAAATTTTAATTTTTGCAGATAAAAAGTTTGTTGTTACAAATTTTGGTACACGCAATGGGACTATCTCTACCTCTCATCTCTTTTCTTCATCAAGATTGAAGTATCATGGCCACCAACAAGACTACTGCATTGAAGATAACTACCTCAAATTCCATAAATGCTAGAGTAAGAAGTGTTGGTGTCAATACAAGAAGTATGTCCAAAAAGTCGCAATCATCTTCGGAGGTAAATCCTTCACTTGAAGTTGTGGAAAAGATATTGTTGGATGCTATTGATACCAATAAAGGTGGATGAGACTCAAAAGAAGAATCAGCAGCATCCACTCCTCGCTCAACCTCAAGTTTCTCAAGCATTGCTCCAGTGATGGTGACAAGTGCTACAACTTTGGAGGAACAAATTGCTAATTTGATGAAGATTATCGAAGGGCAGGCAAAGCATGTCCAAGAGCAAGATTCTCAAATCTCCAAGTTGATGAACAAAGTGGATAATGCTGAGACTAGTCTCTTTATGGAGAAATAAATAGAGGCTCAAGATGAAGGTGAAATATCCACAAAAAGGCAGCTAGTTGAAAATGAGAAGCTTGCAATAAAAGAGCTATAAGTTTCCATTGATGGACTAATTCCTGTTGACCAGTTGAGGGAGTTTATCATGGGAACTATCAAAGACAAGTTTGAAAAAAGCTCTAAGTTATTTATGACTTATTCCAAGCCATATACTCAAAGAATTGACAACTTAAAGATGTCGATTGGTTATCAGCCACCAAAGTTTCAACAATTTGATGGCAATGGCAATCCAAAATAGCATGTGGCTCATTTTATAAAAACTTATAATAATGCTGGGACGTATGGAGATTACCTAGTTAAGTAGTTTGTTCGATCCTTGAAGGGCAATACTTTTGATTGTTATACTGACTTAGAAATAGGCTCAATTGATAGTTGGGGACAATTAGAGAAAGAATTTCTTAATCGTTTCTACAGTACCCAAAGAACAGTAAGTATGATTGAACTCTCCAACTCCCGCCAGTGGAAAGAAGTGCCATTCATTTACTACATTAATTGTTGGATAAACTTAAGCTTTAATTGCAAAGACAAATTGTATGAGGCTTCAGCCATCGAGATGTGCATTCAAGGGATGCATTAGGGACTTCGATATATTCTACAAGGAATTCAAGCCAAAACATTTGAAGAGTTGGCTACTCGAGCCCATGATATAGAGTTAAGCATGTTTGCTAGCGGAGTCAAAGGGCCACCAATTTAAGAGCCTCGTAAGCCTAAACAAAAGCAAGAATTCAAGAAAGAGGGCAAACCTCTTGCTAAGATAGAGAATAAAAAAGCTATGGCGATGAATGCAATGCCCATCAAGTTTCATACGAAAGCAGAAAGCACAACGCATGAAAGAAAGAATGTCTCCCAAGAAAGAGGACAAAGGAAATTAACTTTAAAGGGGATGCAGGCTAAGACATACCTATTTCTCGATTTGATGTCTCTGGATTATTTGTTGATTGGCTAAATACAAATCTCATTGAATTACCTAAAATGAAGCGACCTAAAGAAGATGGGAAAATTGATGACCCAAAGTATTGCAAGTACCATCGGTTGGTGGGTCACCTAATCCATGACTGCTTTGCATTCAAAGATAAAATGATGCAATTGGCCTGACAAGGGAAAATCCCACTTGAGAAAGATAATACTGCCTCAAATCATGCTACTATTGAGATTGAAAATGATGTACTTGGTGATCACGACAGTAATATTGTGTGCTACATGATAAGTGAAGAAAAGATCTATTCTAGTGAAGCATGTTTATCTGATGAAGAAAATCATGATATGACTGAGGAGTGCATGTCGGCAATGACTTTCACTGATGAAGACTCATTACTTGGCTCTGAGCCCCACAATAGGCCACTATTTGTAACTGGTTATGCTAGTAAGCAGAAAATAAATAAAAGTTTGATTGACGGAAGCTCTACTGTCAATATCTTGCCATTGCATGTGATGAAGGATTTAGGAATCTCCATAGATGAATTGACAAACAGTTGCCTAATGATCTAAGGGTTTAATCAAGAAGTCAAAAGGCTCTTGGAATAATAAGGATAAAGCTATTGTATGTTGTCAACGGCATTGTTTCATGTCATAGACGCCAAGACATCATACAATAAGCTTCTAGGCCGACCTTCGTTACATGAAAACGGTGTAGTTCCCTCTACTTGGCACCAATGTTTCAAGCATTGTCGAGAAGGCCTAGTAAAGAAAGTGCCTGGAGATAGCAAACCTTTCACTAAAGTTGAATCACACTTAGCAGATGCGAAGTACTACATCAAAAATATAAAAATTGTCAAGGCTAAAGAACAAGAAGAATCCAAGCAACAAGATGATCTTGATGGAGGAAACAAGATTGAAGACTTTACTCCAATATGCAGTAGCAAAAATCACATAAAGAAAGAGACCATATGAATTATTGAAAGAATTGACATTTCTTCTAACAAAGCTTGATGTGCAGAAGCCATCCCCTCAGCCGCTTGAAGGGTTTGCTCGTGCAACCCAAGGAGTCGAGAAGGAACGTGGAGAATCTCTGCAGCTTCAAATAAGAATTGCTTTGATCCAAAAGGCTATAAACTTCTTGTCAAAGTCGGATATAATCCATAAGAACGTTCTATTTTGGGAAAACTCCCTCCTACAGCTACTACTAGCAAATATTGAAGGAAAAAGGTCATGGTGTTCAAAGCTCTCGAATGAGACTTGGATTTGTCCTTCAGAATCCTATTCGCATTGCAATTAGGAGAGCCAGCAATAATCATATAGTTGGACATGAATTTTCCTCAACAAATGATGTTTTCGATGAAAATGGGAAGAAAGTCCTGTGAATCTCAATTTTTTATAGACTTGGAAAGTAGTCATATAAAAGGACCCATAATCGGAGATTGAATTCATCCAAAATGCCAAAGTACTTGAAGTGGGTTAGCAAACCGAAAAAACTTAGGAATTCAATTCCTTCACGCATGAAGCGGTGTTCTATTTTAAATATATTATGTGGTAGAACTTTGAAGGTTAAATTGCCAACCGTTATCTTCACATGAACTCAATTGGACAAAGAAGACGATAGAGAAAGTGTGGCCTCTTCATATCATATTGTTGATAGTACTAGTCAGCCAACTTGTCAAAATGCTATAGATCATCTTTTCAAGCAAATCTCCAGGCTTGTCTGCAGCGGTAACATAAGTGACGAAGATAGCGTCATAAAGACGGTCCATGTTAGAAAGGGTGGACAAATAAGGGCATGTGTGGAATTCAAGAAGATTGAGCCCATGGAAGAGGATATTACGCCAGCATACCATAGTACTTTAAGTGAAGAATTTTTTATTAAAGAATAAGATGTTGAAACTGCTCATCCTAATTTTGAAGAAATTGTTAAGGTGACCATAGAGGAATTGAAAGAGATTAATTTAGGTGATGCCAAAGACCCTCGGCCTATCTACATTAGTGCTTCGTTGACTGTTGAGGAAGAAGAAGTATATGTCGAGTTATTACTTAAATTCAAAGATGTGTTTGCATGGTCATACAAAGAGATGCCTGGGTTGAATCCAAATGTGGCAGTCCATCATCTATTAGTGAAGAAAGGAACTTGTCCAGTCAAACAAGCTCAACAATAGTTTCGCCCTGAATAGGTTCCTTTGATTGAAGCTAAAGTAAACAAGCTTATCGAGGTTGGGTTTATTCGAGAGGCCAAATATCCAACGTGGATCTCCAACATTGTCCCAGTAAGAAAGAAAAATGGCCAAATTCGAGTTTGCATTAACTTTATAGACTTGAATGGTGCATGTCCTAAGGATGATTTTCCATTGCCTATTGCAGAACTCATGATTGGTGCTACCACAGGGCATGAAGCACTATCATTTATAAATGGATCATTTGGGTATAATCAAATACATGTCACCAAAAGATGAGGAGTTGACAACATTTCGTACCCCCAAGGGAATATACCGCTATAAAGTGATGCCGTTTGGATTGAAAAATCCAGGTGCCACCTATCAAAGAGTGATGCGGAAGATTGTTGATGATATGCTTCACAAGAATATTGAATGTTAAGTTGATGACGTGGTTGTCAAGTCCAAAAGGCGAGAAGATCACCTACAAGATTTGAGATAAGTTTTTGAACACTTGAGAAAATATCAACTCAAAATAAATCCATCAAAGTGTGCATTTGGTGTTACATCATGAAAGTTTTTGGGATTCATTGTTCGTCATCGAGGCATAGAAATCAAGCAAGCAAAGATTGTTGCAATTCTAAAAATGCCTGAACTTTGAGATATTCATGAACTGAAATGTTTGCAAGGGAAGTTAGCTTATATACGGAGATTCATATCAAATTTGGCTGGTAGATACTAACCATTCAGTCATTTGATGAAGAAAGACATTCCATTTGAGTGGGATAAAGCTTGAAGCAATGCTTTTAAGAGCATAAAAGCTTATCTGATGTGACCTCCTGTGTTGGTCGCACCAGTACCTAGATGTCTGTTAATTCTCTATATTACTGCTCAAGAACATTTCGTTTGAGCTTTATTGGCATAGGATAATGATGAAGAAAAGTTGATGCTAAATGAGTTGAAATACTTGTCAATTGAGAAAATATGTTTGGCCCTAATTTTTGCAATTCAAAAGATGAAACATTATTTTCAGGCTCTTATTGTCCGTCTTATCTCAAAGGTAAATCCATTAAAATATGTCATGTCAAAGCCCGTCATATTTGATAAACTCGCAAGGTGGTACCTTCAGTTGCAATAATTTGAAATTGTCTATATTTCGTAGAAAGTAGTAAAAGGACAAGTTTTAGCTGACTTCTTAGCTGATCATCCCATTCCTGCTGAGTGGGAATTATTTGATGATCTACCTGATGAAGATATCTTGGTAGTTGAAATTACACCTTATTGGAAGATGTACTTTGATGGAGCATCCCACAGAGAAAGAGCTGGTGCCGGAGTGGTATTCATCACATCAAGTGATGAAGTATTACCATATTCCTTCACTTTAATTGAAAATTGTTCCAACAATGTTGCTAAATATCAAGCTTTAATTCTTGGGCTGGAGATGGCAGTTGACATAAAACAGTTGTGCTTTAAAGTTTATGAAGATTCTAAGTTGGTGGTCAACCAGTTGCTTGGATCATATGAAGTCAAGAAGCCTGAATTACTCCCATACTTTAATTATGCGAAAAGACTTATTGGATGGCTTGGGGATGTAGAAATTGAACATGTGCCAATGAAGGAAAACAAGCAAGCTGATGCGTTAGTTAAATTGGCCTTTTCACTCACTATACCTGAAAATGAAGTGTGAATTCCAATATATAAAAATTGGGTTGTACCGCCAATGGACACTCCACAGTGGGGAAATACGACCGACATCCACTTCTTTGTTGTTGATGTCAAGGGTAAAATCACCTACAAACTCAAACTCTTTCCCCACCGTGGAAACTCCTGGATAAACAAGAATTTTTACCACTCCGTCAAGCGCTTCCTCAGCATAATCTTCAAACTGCTCATTCTCCAACACACTTAGCGGAGCCTTATCTTCTTCCTAGATCTCATAACCCAAGAACTCTAGCTGTTTCACCGCTTTCTTAAATACTTCCTTAGTTTTATCCAGGCTAAACACCACGCCGGTGTCGGTGAACGTAGAGCTCAACTGAATTGCTAAACAGCTTTCTTTCGAATGTCTAGAAGTGTTTTGAAGAATTTTGCTTGAGCATAATGAAGACATCTTTTATATCCTTGAGCTCAACCAGAGAGAGAGGCCTTTTGCACTTTAGATATCATCTTCTTTAGGAGCTTTTCCAGGCGACTCCTCTCTTCTATGGTGCTCAAGAGCTCCTAATCCTTCTCCTCGATTTGTTTCTCTAGCTCTTGGACTTTTGACTCTAGGATTCGAGTTTAGTCTTGGATATTTTGGACTGTTCCTTCTCCAACTACTCATACTTTTTCTCTAACCTTATATTATACGCCCGGGACAAGTCGAATCATTGATGGAAATTGTAGCCCTATTACCTGACCTGTAAGTATCCATGAACAAGTTATATAAAGCCATCAATAAAACTACTACTCAACTAGAAAGTTTGACAATTACCATATTGGCATGGTAGGCAAACGCCTTCAAGGCATCGATCTGACTCTACTCAAGCATCTATTTCTGGTCCTGAAAGTAAAAGATCAGCCATTAACACCTTTAGTAGGGTCATGTCTTTGGGCTCCGCAACCATCATGGTCACTGTGTTCGACACTCCAATCTCGAGCCCAAACCATGGTTTGGGAAACTCCGATAGTTCAAATAATTGCTCATTTGGTAGTAACCTATATGCTTCCTTGTCGAGGTCAACGACCTTACCCTTCCCTTTCTCTGCTGTAGTTTTCTTGGCAGCAGCAGATTGACTTTGTCCCTCCCCAATAGTGGTTTTTCTCTTTGGCCAACCTGCTAGACTCATTGGCTCAACTGCACTTTGCACCATAGCCAGTAGAGTTACTGGAGATGAGTGCCCAATGTGCGCAGTTTCCATAGTAGCAGAGGCAGCCTAAGGACACGCTACCATTGCTTTTTGCCTCTCCAAGGCCTTTCATTGACGTATCATCATTAATTGACGCCCCCTATCCATGATTAATAAATCTGACAAAGCAAAAACAAAAAAAATATAGCATCAATGACAAACCATGTCAAAGTAGCAAAACAACATAAGAAAATTGACCTTATCTAGTTGCGTACTTGGCGACACCTCAAAGGGACGGTCGACAAACCCACCAGTACCAAATTCTCCTCTTTACTAAAATTAGTCACCTCCATATCTCTAAATTCAGTCAAATCCTAAATAAATATGTTGTATCCAATCGGATTCTCATTCCCAGGCATCTCGACACGCCCTCTCTACCATCTATGGAATTGCTAGGCGTTTGTGAAAAAATGGTATTATTATGAGGAGAAATAAACGGACTCAGTAATAACAAAAGGAATGTGATGTTGCAATATATGACGATCAATATATTTGTCGATGGTTGAGAGGTCGACCAAAGATGGGAGCTCGGGTGAGCATTTTTTGGGCTCGAGGGCTAAACCAGGTAGAGGTGCGTGGGTCGTTAGGTAGGAAAGTGTGGAGTATGGGTGAGTGTTTGATTTCATTCATTGATCCCATTGCAATAAATGAGAGAGTATTTGTAGCTAACGGTTCAGCTGGCAGGTACTGTTGAGTCCACTTGTCCACCTTCTTGAGCATACAGGTGGCTGCTTTGGACTTTCAAGATCTTTCCAGGTCATGGACTTGGGTCGGGTGGTCGGGTTGGCCCATTTAAAGAAGACGCGGATCCTGGGGCTATTTTGAGATTTTTAGTAAGTATAAGGGTATTTTGGTCTTTCAGGGGTCTTTTGGTCGTAAATGGCTAGCTCCTCTGTTGTGATTATTGTCACCTTCTTGGTTCGCAACCCACTGATTAGATTGGAAAACTTGGATAAGGAATCAACTCTTTCATTTTCTGACCTCGGTATCTGTACCATTTGCAACCTTTCCATCTGTCCAGCCAAACCCCTCACATTTTTCAGGTATTTCTTCATGGTTTCTTCCTTTGCCTCATATGTCCCATCAAACTAATTCTCTATAAGCTGAGAATCCATGTATATGATGAGATCCTTGATCTGCATCTCTTTTGCCATTTTTAATTAAGCTATGACAGCCTCATACTCTGCCTCATTATTCGTTTCCTAGAATTGCAACTTCAAGGCAAAGTCTAGCTCATCACCTGACGGGCTTCAAAACTATATTCCTGAGCCTCCTTGTCGAGATATCGATGACCCATCAACATGCACCATCCACCGACCTATCGCCAAAGCATTCACCTCGAGGGATCGTTCAACACTTTCTTCCCCCATCTCTGTCAGGAAATTGGCCAATACATGCGCCTTCATAGTTGTTCAGCTCTTAAACTCTATCAAAAACTCACTTAGCTCCACAACCCACTTGACTAACCTTCTAGACAGGTCTGGTTTGTACAATATCTCTCTCAAAGTTTGATTGGTCAAAACTATTATGTGATGAGCTTGGAAATAAGGTCTTAACTTCCTAGCAATTGTGATCAACGTTAATGCAAACCTCTCAATCTCATTATACCTTTTCTATACCCCCTACAACACCTTACTAATGTAGTACACCGGCTTATGTTGTTTCCCAATGGCCTTCGACAATACCAAGCTGATGACCTCTTCAGTCACAAATATGTACAAATATAATGTTTCACCCGCGAGTAGTTTTTTGAAGAGGGGTAGAGAGCTAAGATACTTTTTCAGATCTTGAAACGCTTGCTCACACTCTTCTGTCCATGTAAACTCCCTGAGGTTTCTCAGAGTTTTGAAGAAAGGTAAACCTCTTTCCGCCAGATGCGCTATGAACCTTCCCAGTGCCACTATCCGACCTGTTAACTGTTGCACCTCTTTAGCACTTTTGGGTGATGGCATTTTCAAGATGGCTTCTATGTTTTCTGGATTGGCCTCTATCCCTCTCTCAGTGACCATATATCCCAGAAACTTCCCACATCTAACTCCAAAGGTGCATTTCATAGAGTTCAACTTTAAACCATATCGGCGCATGATGCTAAAAGCTTCTCTCATATGCTCTATATATTCTTCCTCTTGTGCACTTTTGACCAGCATGTCATCTACGTAGACCTCCATAGTACGATCTATTTGATCCCTGAACATTTTATTTACCAACCTCTAGTATGTCGCCCCCGCATTTTGCAATCCAAATGGCATGACCCGATAGCAGTATACGCCATTTTCGACCACAAATGCCATTTTATCCATATCTTCAGGAGCCATACGTATTTGATGGTAGCCTTAGTATGTATCCATCATGCTTAACATAGCGCATCCTGCCATAGAATCCACCAACGTATCTATTCCGGGTAAGGGGTAGGAGTCCTTGGGACAAGCTTTGTTCAGGTCAATGTAACCTGTGCATATTCTCCACCTCCCACCTATCTTGGGGACCACCACGACATTAGACAACCACTTAGTGAATTATACCTCCACGATAAAGCCTGCCTCCAACAACTTCCTAACCTCTTCCTCTATTACCCTGTTTCTCTCTGCCCCGAAACTAGGCTTCTTCTATCGAACAGGTCGAGCATCGGGATCCACATTGAGATTATGGACTATGACCTCTGGATCTAGGCCCTTGAAGTCCGCTGGTCCCTATACGAAAATATCCACATTTTCTCCGAGGAATTCAATCATCAAAATTTCAGATTGGGGATTCATTTGCATACCTATCCTCGTGGTTTTGCTTGGGTCTCCAAGTCGGAGCTCTATATGCTTGTGGTCGAAAAGCTCCATCCTCCTTTTCTTACTGTCTTCCTGCTCAACACTCATAGGTAGCTTCAACTGCTGACCCACTTGATTCTTATGCTTTTTCCTTCCTTCTGCTCCCGCTTGGGTTTTGTCAATGAGATATTGTAATATACCCACGCTGCCTTCTGATCGCATCGTACCTCCCCAATTCCTGCCCTGGTTGGGAACTTCATCTTTAGGTGATATGTTGATACGACAACTCGAAAATGGTTGAGACCTAGTCGCCCTAACACCACATTGTAAGCGAAAGGGCAATCCACCACAAGGTACTTCAGCATAGTGGTTTTCCTCCTTAGCTCTGCCCCCAAGGAGGTAGGGAGATCAACGGTTCCAAGAGGCACGATCTCTGATCCTCCAAAACCCACCAATTGGGTGTTAATTGGTATAATGGTCGTGACATCTAAGTCCATCTTCTTCAAAGTGCTCATGAATATAATATATGCAGAACTGCGATTATCCACTAATACCTTCTGCACAGAGAAATTTGCGATATCTGCAATTATCACCATGGGATCATCGTGTGGCTGCTCCACCCCCTCCAAATCATTATGATCAAAGGTTATGGGCTCTGTGTCCTTTTCCACCATACAGACCTGGGGACTTCTTCGATCTACACGAGCATACCTCTTCTTAGCGTTGTACGTATCCCCTCCAGTAGGTCCTCCAACTATCATGTTTATCACTCCTTTCTTTGGAAGATTATCATCATGACCTGGGTCACAAATTTTATCCACATCTTGATATTTCCTGCGCTTATACCTCCTATAAGGGCTACGCGACCTACTGTGGGGCCAATCCCTACCTTGCTGCCATCCTCGAGAATCTTCGTGCGAATGCTTCACAAACTCTTTCAAGTAGCCTTGCCTTATCAACCTTTCTATCTCATCCCTCAAGTGACGGAAGTTCTCCGTATCATGCACTTTGTCCCGGTGGAAAGCACAATATTATTTTGAGTTTCTCTTACTGGGTGTGTCCCGCTGCTTGGCTGGCCATGTTATGATGTTTGGCGAAGCAATAGCAAACATGGATTCGGTTCTAGTGGTGCACAAGGGCGTATAATGGTCGAACCTTGGTCGAGGTGAGGACCTCTAGCGGTCTTTTTCAAATTGAGGTTTACCCAACTCCTCATTCTTCTGAGACCTTGCTCCTGCTACGACCTTCAACCACTCTTTATCCTTCATCACATTCATCTCCTCCTCATGCACATACCTCTCGTCCACCTCTATCAAGGTCTCCACATCGGGAGGCGGCTCTCGGGCCAACGCCGATACCAATGGCCCCTTCTTAAGACTGTGAATCAAGATGCTAACCATCATGTCCACATTGAGGTTGGGAAGCTCCAAGACCTCATTATTGAAGCGACTCATGAATGCACGCAGGGTCTCTTCTTCCCTCTGTCTAATGGTGAACAGATATGTGGCTGGTCTTTTGGATTTTTTCTTACTGGCGCAATGATATAAGAACTTCCTACACAGCTGGCCGTATGTCACTATGGTCCCTAGTACCAAAGAGGTGAACCATTCTTATGTTCTACCATATAGGGTGGTGATAAATACCCTGCAGTTGATGGCATCCGACAACTCGTATGTTGCATCACGTGCTTGAACGCCGTCAAGTGTTCCTGAGGGTCGGAATTTCCCTCATATCTCAAAAGTTCAAGTATCTTAAATCCCACTGGCACTGTTTCCATCAAGATCTCTGCACCAAAGAGAGAGCCTCTCTTTTGCAGAGTGGATCCCTGCTGTTTTTTTTCTTGATCTCGTCTAGCTTTCAACTCAATTGTTCCATTTGATCACTAATCTCTTGTACCTCCGTAGAGGCTTTGTCTTTTGCATATTTCCCTGCAATCTTCCCACATTTATTCACATGCGTGCTTGTAGCTTCTTCATCCAATCCCTTCTGATGACTTTCATCATCTTCAGAATCCCCTTCGTTTCCCATTACCTCTGTTCTCCTATCTTGGTCCAAAGGTTTCTCTCGGAATAACTACCTCGGGAACGAAGGTCGCGGAGCTGCTGCGATACCCGCCAACCTCCCTTCTATGACTCTATTAGTTACTATTTTGATCAAATCCTATAACTCCGATCAAGTGATCCCTATTACCGGTTCAGTCTGAACTGTCAGAGGTGCCTGCTGCAGTGAAGGTGAACTGGTCTAGATTTATGGTGCTTCATGTTCTTACTAGGTGTTGCTGCCATGCGCCCTACCTCACCTAGGATACAAAACATTTAGTCCATTTTCCCACAGACAGCGCCTACTGATGTTGCAATATATGACGATCAGTATATTTGTCGATGGTCGAGAGGTCAACCAAAGATGGGGGCTCGGGTGAGCATTTTCTGGGCTTGAGGGCTAAACCAGGTAGAGGTGCATGGGTCGTTAGGTAGGAAAGTGTGGAGTATGGGTGAGTGTTTGATCTCATTCATTGATCCCCATTGCAATAAATGAAGGGGTATTTATAGCTAACGGTTCAGCTGGCAGGTATTGTTGAGTCCACTTGTTCACCTTTTTGAGCGTACAGGTGGCTGCTTTGGACTGTTAAGATCTTTTCGGGTCATGGACCTGGGTCGGGTGGTCAGGTTGGCCCATTTAAAGAAGACGCGGATCCTGGGGCTATTTTGATATTTTTAGTAAGTATAAGGGCATTTTGGTCTTTTAATAATTCTTCCTTATCAGAATGGTTGTATATGCTTACACATATTTTATTTAAAAGTATGGAAAATAGAAAAATGTAGAAACTATTAATTAATTATTGTTGTGTTTAGATATTAAAACTTAAAGTCAAGAAGTGAAATATTCAATAATAATATTAATAATAATGAATATTTCCATTTTCAGTCTATCTCAAAATTATTTTATTGTAAACAAGATGCAAATATGTATATGCTTTCACATTAATTTATCACTTTGATTTATATTATATATATTGCTTCTAGATTTACATTATATCCATGGCGTATGGATTATAAATTATTTTCATCAAATATTTACATTTTTAAAATTTATTTTTCTCTCTTTCAATTAATGTTTTCATTAATTAATCATATGTATTAACTTCTCCAATCAAATATATATAGGTATAAAGAAGATTGTATATTTACTAGTTAACCATTTTGCTTACATATGTCGTACAACCTAAATATTCATATATTAGCATGTATGGAAAAAGTTGAAAAGAAAATTTATGCTTAGACAAGGGTCAAATGTCGATCTCAACCTCTTTATTAGCATTTTAGCTCAAAAGATAAATTCTATGAAGTGTTCATAAAATGAGTCATGAATAAAGTGGAATGTTATTTTACATTCGAAGGAATCTTACAAAGGAAATTATTAAAGGGAATGTATAAGAAAACCACAATGCGACTGGTTTATAGCTATCAAATTTGTCTTTTATTGTTTATTGCGAGAATACCCAACAATATTAATTTATTACAATATTATTTTTTGTGGCAGTGTCCTCTAAATTAAGGATACGTTGTCTATTCTATCAAATCTAATTAATATTTGTAAGTAGCGCATAGAATGGGTCCGTTGGAAAGAAATTTCGTGCAAGTAGCCAACGTAATGATGGTTTGGTGATTTGCTTTTGATGATATGCATACTTGAAAATACTTCAGCTGAATGAATTGGAAAAATTGATAAAAGTTTAAGATAAGAAAAATCAAGAGCTTATGTAACATATATATCACTGTCTTATAAAAAAGTACATTTTATATGCCAAATCAATAATTAACATAGAAATTAATCAGCTACCATATAAATTTGAATGCTACTTCATGAGTTATCTCACCAAAAAAAGAAAAAAAAATTGAATTAATATTATTTCAACATACATAAAATAAAAAATAATGTTTGCATAAGATACATGATATTTCACTATAAAAAATAAGAAATTATTGATAAAATAATAAGCGGCAACGTAAAAATTATCATTGATAACATGAATTAAGTGATAATAGCTAACTTTTATTTTGTCACTAACAATATTTTTTAAGTGACAATAACTTTTATTTTATCATAATATAGTTTCATAATGACAAAAAATATTAATGTTTTCAATTGTCATTATTGACAAAAATTATACCCCTGGCTATGGTAACAACAAAAATTGTCACTACAATTGGTTTTAAGATTTTCATTGTCACGATACTGTCACATTAGTGTATCGTTAATTGTCAATACTCAACAACAACAATTAAAAACTATTCTTCTCACCACTTATTTGTAAAAATCATTAGATGATGATAAAATATATTTTTTTGTTACTTAATATATATATATATATATATATGTACTCAATTAGATCCCTACCTCCTGAGGTTCATTTGATCAAGTGATATCATAATCATATATAGAGTGTAAGGTTGGGATTCAAACTAAAGAACTCGTAATGTGCAGAATATAAATATAAAAAGGAAAAGAGGAAAAAAAAATCCCCACCCATTAGAAACGTGCAGGTTTTTATCTATCACAAAATGGTATGGGACATCATGAATCACGTGGATTTTGGCTTCTCAAGACTAACTCATCTTTCTTATTAATATGCTTGTCAATGTGGATGTTGTTGAGAGTACGAGGAGAACTGCCGTCCAAGAAATGAACAGAAAGGTTCTTCTCTTGAACGATGCCTATTTCCCTCGTCTTTTCTTACATGATTCAATGTGATATATTTTATTGAACAATCTATGACAGGATAGAGAAATTGATGGGCTGAACGAGCAGTTAGAAGAGGACGCCCGGTGCCTGGAGCACCTTCAGCTGCAGCCGCTGGAAGAGCTGAGCAAACATGCTGTAGAAGCATGCAGAAGTTGCATATATATATTTATCACACTTATTTTACCATCAGTTAGTTGCTGCAATTAGTTAGTTTGTTAGACAGTTTTCAATTAGTTAGGATTTCAGTTTCTTTTTCCTGCTTTTATTACTTGTATATATATTGCTCCATTCTCATTAATGAAACACGCTCTTAGTTTTTTTTTTCAGAAAGTTTTCTGCGCTCTTACTTGCTCTCACCAGTTTCCTTCCTCATTTTCTTATCTATGGCGGATGCCAAAATCAAACATGGTATCGGAGCCAGGTTCTGGTGGTTCTGAATTTCTTTCTGTTCCCCCTTTTTTTTGCCTTCCACAACACAGCACTTCTTGTTGATTCTCGTGAAAGTGTTTCATTGTCATGGAAGAGATGAATGAGAACTCGGTGACAAATATACAACAGAATCGAGCCAGAGGAACTAGAGGATTTGACTGTGGGGATCCTCTATTTCTTCAATCTTCTGATCATCCAGGAATGGTGTTGGTTACTACACCATTGAACGGGAATAATTTCCTGTCTTGGAGTCGTGCCATGAAGATAGCGTTGGGAGCCAAAGTTAAGCTTGGATTCATCAACGGAAAGTGTCCTACGCCGGAGGAGGACTCCGACGAATATGAACAGTGGATGCGTGCAGATTGCATGGTAACTTCGTGGATCTTAAACTCTATATCAAAGGACATTGTCGAAGCCTTCTTGTATACTACCTCCTCTAAACAACTGTGGGAAGAGATTGAGGAAAGATATGGAGAATGTAATGGCCCCCTGCTGTATCAGATTCAATGTGAAATAAGCTCAATCAATCAAGGTAATATGCCGGTAGTTCAATACTATACCAAATTGAAGAGGTTGTGGGATCAATTAACTGTTTTGATGCCATTGCCTGAGTGCACATGTGGAGCAAGAAAGTCTGTGTGGTTGATTTAAATTCTTTTAATCGCCTGATTCAATTCTTAATGGGATTGAATGACTCATGTGATCATATGAGAAACCAAATATTGGTTATGGAACCATTTCCAACTGTGAACAAGGCCTATTCTATGGTCTTGAGAGTAGAAAAGCAAAGAGAAGTAAACACAAATTTTTCAGATGTTGTTGAGAGTGCAACTGTGGTCACAAAAGGATATGGTTCTCAGAAGAAGGAAACACAAGGAAAGGCATTTGGAAAGAAAGACTTTAGCAAGAAGTCTGATAGACATTGCTCTCATTGTGGCAAAGATGGACATACCAAAGACACTTGCTTCAAACTGAATGGATACCCCGAGTGGTTCAAAGAACTTAAAGAAAAGAAGACTCATTCCTATACTAGACAGTCAACAAATTATGTAGAAACTCCCTTGGAAACACATGGTGAGAGGATGGGACAGAAGAGCAGTGATTGGACGATTGCTTTGGTTGATCTGATTCAACAGGAGATGAGCAAGGTTATGAAGAAAAAGCAACAAGAGGAAGCCAACCAAGTCAACTTTGCTCAGCTTCAAGATTTTGCAAGTTCGAATATTCAAAAGGTTCTTAGTGCTCAGTATCTTCTGGACAGGGAATCTTGGATAGTTGATACAGGAGTCTCAAGTCACATGTGTTCAAACTTGAAACTCTTATCTGAATGTGTTCCTATCAAGAACCTAATCCAAGTATCCTTACCAGACGGAACCATTAAGATGGTTCATGACACAGGGACTGTTCATTTATCTTCCAAACTGAAGCTAAGAAACACTTTATACCTGCAAGAGTTCAAGTTCAATTTACTATCAGTAAATAAACTAGTCCATGATTCCCAGCTAAAATTCACCTTCTATCCCAATCATTTTGTTTCGCAGGACCTCCAGAATGAGAAAGTGCTGGCTACTTGCTACCTTGATACTCAAATTTTGAATCATTGTAAACCTTCATCTCCTAGCTTATCCAATGTGAAACCATTACATTCTCAGCTTGTTGGCAATGCTTTAAATTCCAGTCTTGTTCTTCGGCATAACAAGCTAGGCCATACTTCTATCAATTTACTCAAACATATTCCTGAAATTGTGAATAAAGATACTGATTTCCATGCTCCTTGCATTGTTTGTCCTCCTTCCAAACGGACTCGACTACTTTGCCCTATAAGCAATAGTAACACTAAGAAACCATTTGAGTTGATTCACTTATACCTGTGGGGACCCTATAAGAAACCAACCATGACTGGGGCACACTATATCTAGACCATTGTAGATGACTTTACTAGAACCCGATGGACCTTTCTCATGCAAAACAAGCAACAAACATACTCCTTTCTATCACAATTTATTCAAATGGTAAAAAATCAGTTTCAAGCCAATGTCATGAATGTGAGGATAGATAATGGAATTGAATTTGTCAATAGCCAAACCTCCAACCTTTTCAAACAACTAGGGATCAGCCATCAAAGAACTACCCCATATTCTCCTCAACAAAATGGAATAGTGGAAAGAAAGCATAGGCATGTCCCTGAAGTTGCTAGATCCCTTATGATACAATCTGGTCTACAAATAAAGTTTTGGGAGGAATCCATCCTTATGGCCACACACATTATCAACAAACTCCCCACTCCCATTTTAGGCTGGAAATCACCTTTTGAGAAACTCTACAATGAAGTACCTAACTACACCTCCTTGAGAGTCTTTGGATCTTGGTGTTTTGCCACAAACACTCACCCAAATAAAGATAAGTTTGCTCTTCGTGCTTTTAGATGTGTATTCCTTGGATACAATGTGGGGCAAAAGGCATTCAGAATATATGACATAGATAATCATCTAGTTTATTCATCTAAAGATGTCACCTTTTATGAAGATCAATTCCATTTCCTTCAAAAAGAAATTGACCAAGGTTCTCAAACTCCTATACCTATTCCTATAATATCTGAAGATCTTTCTTACAATCAAGGTTGTATACCTCACACCTATGTCAGCCATCAGAACCATCCTTCTACTTGCAGTCAACGTTCTAATCAAAGCCCTATTTTCGAGAACCAAAATCATCCTCAAACCAACTTGAGAATCAGCTCTAGACAAAGAAGAAAACCTGCTTGGCTTAATGACTATGTTTCTAATGCTTCTGATCAAAGGTTGAATGAGTCTATTCCTATAACAAGTACCAACAAAGGCATTGCATCTAACTCTATAAGGTCATCTCCTCACACCCCCCTTACATTTCCATACTCTTATAACAGTAGCCTATCCCATGCATATGTTACTTTTCTGGCAAATGTTTCTTCTATAAAGGAACCTGAATCCTATAGACAGGCAAGCACTAAAGCGGAATGGATATCAGCTATGCAAGAAGAGATAAGGGCTCTCGAGGCTAATAAAACATGGGAGGTGACCTATTTGCCTGAAGGGAAGAGGGCCATAGGATTAAAGTGGGTATACAAAGTGAAGCATAAATCAGATGAGACTGTTGAATGATACAAGGCATGGCTTGTAACCTAAGGATATAATCAAAAAATTGGAGTTGATTACATTGACAATTTCTCACCGGTTGCAAAGTTGGTTACGGTAAGACTGTTTTTAGCTTTGGCTGTGGCGAAATCCTGGTTTATGCATCAATTGGACATAAATAACGTCTTTCTTCATGGACATATTAATGAGGAGATTTACATGATTCCTCCTGATGGATACACCAAAGCAAAACCTGGACAGGTGTGTAGATTACTGAGATCCCTTTATGGCTTGAAGCAAGCCTCACGGTAATGGAACATTGAGCTCACAACTCACTTACTACAATATGGCTTTCAGCAGTCTCTGCATGATCATTGCCTTTTTACAAAAAAGTCTAAGAATTTCTTCCTGGCTTTACTGGTGTACGCAGATGATATTCTATTTACTGGGGATAATGAACAAGAACTGATGGTCATCAAACGATCCCTGCACTCCTCATTCACTATCAAAGATCTTGGTGTCGCCAAATATTTCCTTGGAGTTGAAATTGCAAAATCAGTTGATGGAAACTATCAGAACCAAAGGAAGTATATCTTGGACATATTGGAATATACTGGATTGATGGGGGTAAAACCTATTGGCACACCTTTTCTTAAGAATCTCAAGCGAACAGTAGTAAGAACTCCATGCAATGACCCAGCGCGCTATAGACGGATGACTGGGAGGTTCCTATATCTCAACTTGACCAGACCAGACATCACCTATGCGGTCCAGCAGTTGAGTCAATACATGAATGCCCCTACAACTGAACAGTGAAAAGCCGCTACCCATGTGTTGCGATATCTGAAGGGATGTCCAGCGAAGGGAATTTTCTTTACAGCACATAACTCAATTCAATTGACAACATACTACGACACAGATTGGGCATCCTACACTTCCACTAGGCGCTCTATCACCGGGTATTGCATATTCCTGGGAAGCTCGCTCATATCCTGGAAAATAAAAAAACAAACTACCGTTTCTCGATCGTCAGCTGAAGCCGAATATAGAATCATGGCTTCCACCGTCTATGAGCTCTAATGGATTTCTTATCTGCTTAGGGACTTCAACATTCCAATCACTCATCCCATTCCATTGTTATGTGACAGCAAAGCAGCCATCTACATAACCAAAAACTCGGTGTTTCATGAAAGAACCAAGCATTAGGACATTGACTGCCACCTAGTTCATGATCAGTTCAAACTCGGATTCATACAACCTCAACACATATCTTCCAGCCTCCAGCTCATTGATATTTTCACCAAGAACCTGTCCGTCTCATCTTTTCAGCAGATGCTCTCCAAGTTGGGCCTGTGTGACATCCATCGAGGTCCAAATTGAGGGGGGGTATGGAAACATGTAGATGTTGCATATATATATTTATCACATTTGTTTTACCATCAGTTAGTTGCTGCAATTAGTTAGTTTGTTAGACAGTTTTCAATTAGTTAGGATTTCAAAATTTTTTTCCGCTTTTATTACTTGTATATATATATATATATATATTGCTCCTTTCTCATTAATGAAACACGCTCTTAGTTTTTTTTTTCATAAAGTTTTCTGCACTCTTACTTACTCTTACCAGTTTCCTTTCAACTTGAGCTCCTCATTTTCTTATCTATAGTGGATGCCAATCAAACACATGCTGATGTAGAGAGGCAGAATGCCATGCTGCAAAACCAGATAACAATGCTTATGGACATGTTACATGAGAATAAAGCAGTGGAGGTTGAAGGAACTGATCAAAACTTTATTTATATCTTTTTTTTTTTTGTCCTTTTAATTATCTACCTTATTCTTTGGTGTATGTAGCAAATATATAGTAAGTATAAACCTTAAGAGGTTGTTTGTCATTTATGTAATAGCCAATTATGAAAGTGCCTACCAGTTTTTGTTGAAAATATGATTTGTTTCTTGTATGAATGTGATCGATAAAAATATAATTGACTTTAAAATCATTCATTTTGTATCAAACATGTGTTGAGTATATATCAAATATGATATGTCTTTGATATGTGTTCACACACCATTTGAACTATTTATACATTAAATAAAAGTAAAAAAATTCAAATATTTCAGATAGCACGTGGGACACATAATTGAGAGCGTGCTTGATAGTTTTAGACAAATAGATTCTCCCCCCACCCCCACCCCAAAAACAATAAATTTAGAAAGTATATGATTGACAAAATAATTAATTAAAAAATTAAAAAAAATGGAATGATCTTTCACAAAAGTAAACTTACAAATTGTACTAAACAAATCCAATCAATAATTGATATTAACTTTTTTGTACACTCACATTGATATATAAGTATTATTTTAAGTTAATTATAAATACATATACACACGTCTATGTACATATATATACATTAGTCTTCATGTAATAAAAATTATATAAATTAAATAGTTATACCTAAAAAATTTTAATAAATGTGTGCAGTTGAACCCATATGGAATTGTGTTTCACATCATAGTCATAGAAAGTCTTCTGTTCTATGTATCAAAGAATAAATGGAAGAAAATGAATGCTGGGTAAGAAAGAGCTTATTTAAATGTACTAATATTTAAATTGGAACTGCAACATCAATTTTTTTGCATCCTTCAATATATATTAACTTTTCTTTATTGAAATTTTTTTATTGAAACACACTAGTTGCAGTGATTTATCAAATTTAAAGGAAATAATGGAGACTAGTTACAATAATTTACATCATCGCTCGATATTTTATGCTGACAAAATGTAATATACATATATATGTATACAAATATATAGAATTCAATATATATAAGGCAACAACAATAGTTTTATGTTCGCCAAAGTTTTTGCTAATAAAGTTTGCTTGATTGTTGGTGTTGCATGCAGTGGCTTGTAAGTCATCTGAAATATATTGAGATTTCACTGTACGTTTCTAGGGACTCTTATTCTGGAGTTACTGTTCCTCTTGTTGTTAATGAAGTGTGTAATGGTAATATATGCCTTGTGCTTACTATGTATGAGAAAATGAAGAAAAAATGGAATAATATATATACACATATTCATATTTTCTAGTGGTGTTTTTGGTAGGTATTGAAGCAGAGAGTAGGCCACTAATAAATATCAAAGTATAACTCCTAAAGCACTTGTAACTCTTAATTAAGTTATTTTAACATTTTATTTCGTAAATTAGTGGTTTCCTAAAAATAACTAATATTATTCCCATGTTTCTCTTGGAATTGAGAATTGGTTTATATACTTGGAAATCCTTTGACAGACGCATTAGCTGACACTAATGAGCACATCCCGTATGCTCACCAAATGGGACTTTTGTCCAAAAAGCCCTACAAGGCAACCATATGTTTCTCTTTCATTTATATATATATATATATATATATATTGATCTTTTCTTTATTTTTTTGGAAGAATTCATTTGTTAAAATTCGTGCACCTATTTTGAGATATCTTGCCTTTTATTTTTCCCTTGATCATGAAAATATAGACAATCACATTTCGAGCATCCTTTTTGATTAGTTACAACTTCTTTATATGATTGAGAAATGTCACTAATGATTAGAAATTAACATCCTGCTATTCAAATAGGCAATCTTACCATAAGCATTTAAAAATAAGTTTTTGTCCTTTTTCACAATCGGCAAAAGTAAATTGTTAAGGGAATTACAAGAACATAGACCTAAAGAACATTTTATACATAAATGATCTTCAAAAAATAAAGCAGGTGGACATGGAGAATTTTCATATTTTAATTTTTGTATTAGAAAATACAGTGTAATCACTAGTATTTATATCATGTAGTTCTTGATAAATAATATCTAATATTTTTATGCAGTGTCTTGAAAAAATAAATGTGTTCATGATATTAGAACCTTTGTGTGTTGTCTCATTGGAAGAAAAACAAGGTGTTCTGTCATGGTACCTACCTTCTAATGAAGAAATTCAAATAAATTTCCTGCAGTCAGTTGTTTCTCCTAAGATAAAACCCTGATGCCAATTAATATTCTGTCTTTTTCTTGCCTCAATGAGTGCTTAGTATTTTATGTGTATTACTTTGGTTATTGCTTTGGTTATAGCTGAATGTTATTTGCACCATATTGCAGGAGTATGTTTATTCTCTTGTCTCATTATGGACTAATGATAAGTCTGTCCAGAAAGCTGTTCAGATCTGTGAGGTAATTAAAAAAAGTGAACCTAGGAATATACAGATCTCCACTATATGTGTGTGAATTGTTGGAATAATTGATATTATCATGTAATAGGGAACAATAACGAAGTAGGAAAGATGTAATAGTAGTCTTTTATATGAGAATAGTGCTAAACGTAATGGGGTCTCGCCTTACATATTTGATGTCCAAAATGTCGTGCCCTATCACCAATATCTCAAAGACAAGAGTTATCGAGCTCTAATTTATAGGTGATATTTCTTTCTTTTTTTCCTGATAATATTTTATATCATTTCTTGTTTTATCCATTTTTCCTCTTAGAATGTCTTTTATTTATTTATTTTGTTAATTATAATGTTTTGTCAGTGGTGATCACAACATGAGGACTCCTCACATAGCCACAGAGAAATGGATAAACTCTCTAAAATTGCCAATTCTAAGAGATTGGAGACCATGGTTTTTTGAAGATCAAATTGCAGGTTAGTTCATACCTCTCATATAATAACCTTTCTATGTTTCACTATCATCAACCATTCGAATGTGTTGGTGTTAGCTTAATAGACAATTCATTTCCTTCCCATAAATACACGATGATGTATGGGTATGGTGATTATAAATTGAGATGTGCCACTATCAAGGTGATTATAAATTTTATTCTTTATATATGTTTCTTTTGGTATTTATAAGAAAAATAAGATTAATACAAGGAAATTCTTCCTACAATTGTCTATGCTTTTGGTATCCCAACAATTTTATCATTGACTAAATGCAAATACAATATGGCTTTGTCACCATAAGATTTAGAAATAAACCCTTTTTATTTTAACAATTACCATTTTGGTTTCTTTGGGGAGCTGGGCACACAGTTCTAGAGTACGTACAAGCCTACGGAATGGCTTGCTATGATTAGCAGATGGTTGGAACAAAGCTCTCTCTGATGGCATAGTTTCTAAACATATTTTCTTACATATTTTGTTTTTAAGTTTAGGTTATTCTCCAAATAAGAATATTAAAAGATTTGTATAGTTGCCAATTACTAAGTAAATATATAAAGTATTTGATAGATTCAGTGTTATTAGTTTTGTTATTCATTTTTTTGGTTTATCAAACATCATGTCTATTGCTATTGTCTGATTAATATTTTTAGTAACCATAATGAGGGAAACAATTAAATATATATTAACTATTACATATCTAAATTTTGAAACTTATTGATTAACTACCAGTAATAAGTTACTTCATAATATTAAGAGATATCAAATACTGATATATAAAACAAACTAATATACAAATTAATAGACTAAAAACCACGCCTATGGAACTCAACTCAAAACCTCATGTTGCAGCACTATGGTTATTGTTGTTTCATACAATTCCAAGCCTAATGAAAGAAGGGACCTTAAAATTTCATTAAAAGTAGAACAAACAAGCAAATAGCACAATAAAATCATTAGGAAATAGCCTTAAAAGCATAAAACAAGCTTTAAATTAAATTTCTAACGAGCAAAATAAGAACAACATGTAAAGCATCTCTAAAACAACTCAGTAAAATATCATACGCCCTAGATAAGCTGATGCAAATGCATTTTTAATTCAATAAAATAAATATATAATTCTCCTCGAAAATCAAACCAAAAATAGTAATACTTAACATAAATATAACATCCCTTAAAGAAAAAAAAATGCAAACATATTCCTCTCAATTCAAGAGAACAACCCCAAACTCATCCAACACAATTAACATACTCCAACTTCTTGTCCGTTTAACGCTGCAAAAAATAATAAATAATATATAGTATTGAAAGTTTAAGAGATTGCATATTAAGAGAAAAATACACTTTACAAGAACCGTTCATATTTTTTGAAAACAATATCAAAGAATAGAGAAAGAGAAAAGAAATAACACCAACAACATCAAGAAATAACTAGTAGAAGTGTCACAACAATTAGCATAAAGTATTCCACACATTCAATATATTATACCTACTAAAAAGTACATATTAGTCCAGGTTTATTTTTTATATATAAATAAAAAATAGAGATACTTACCATTGCAACCAATATTTTACATGAAGTATCTTTCCATTTTAGAATTTAGTGAGGCATTAGTGTCGTCAATAGTTCTACATGCTTGGTTAAAAGTGGATCTAATGGTATCGTGGTACATGGAATTGCAAAAAGGTCATGGGATAATTTTTCAAGATTTGAAAATCTGATGCTGCACAGAAATGGAGTAAGATCTTTTTTGATAGACAGCAATATGTCAGTTCTTTTTCTCTAAAATGCGTGCAACGTGATTTTTTGTTTTTGAAAGTTCTCTGAGTTTGTATTTTTTGAGAATGAATTCTTTTATCTAAGTTCTTTTTGGAACCTGGTATTTATAAATTTTAGTTTCGATGGGCTTAGGCCCATTAGGATTTTTTTGCCCTTCTTTATGGGTTTAACTTCTCTTTTGGGCTCTCTTGCTCCTTTATTTAGTTAATTAATTTTAGGTCATTGAGTTATTTTTAGTTAATTTAGCAAATTGTCTTTATAGTCAATTTGAGAAGTACCATCAAGCCTCCTAGTTTTAATAGGGAGATTTTAATTTCATATCAAAAGTATATTATAAGTTTATTTGTTATTTTGCCCCTTAATTTTAATTCATTAGGAATAAAGTTTATCAAGTAATTATTTTGCGCCATGTATTTGTGAGTTCTAAGCTTTTGCCTAAGTTGAGGTTCATTATGTCTCGAAGTCTTTGAAATTTCTAAGAAGTGCTTCATAAAGGTGACTTTCACCGGAATCTACGGAATTAGGGAAAAGAAGAAAATTTCAACTTAAGTTGAGGAGAAAGAGGAGGGAAGGTTTCAATAGGAGCGTTGGGATGAATCCTCAAGGTAACTTCTTTCTTACTTTATGATCTATTTACTTTATTTCTTCATCTCGCTTTCTAATTTGTTAATTTTTCTACAATTTTTTTGAGTCGGTAAAAATCTTGTGGGTTTCACTAGGCCCAAATATATGTGAGAGTAAGTCAAATTTAAGAAAGAGTCTTTGAATGGTCAAATAGGAGGAAGCAAAAGAGGTCTCATGATCAGGTTCTCTTTGTCGACCGGCCGATCAATAGTGGTGACGTGCGGCAGCCATCTGTAGCGCTTGGGGTGCTAGTTTTTTAACGTTTGAGGCGCCCGTCCTAGGTGCTAGCCCCGATCCTTGGTGCCCTTAAGGCGCCCAAGGGTGAGCCCTTATACGGGCAAACATTTAGAGAGCCTGCTGGGCATCTTCTTCGGGTGGCCGTGAGAGCCTAAGATAGGCACCTGCGAGAAGTGGCCATCGAGTGCCTATATCGTGCCAAGGATGAGCGACCGAGCATTTGGGACAAGTGTCTCTGAGGTACTACCAGTCGGGGAGCAGCTAGTGTGAGGGCGGCTACTTTAAGTAGTCGCAAATCATCAGGTTTGGTTTATGGGAATCGTCCTCCTTGTGGTATCGCAACGTATTCTAAGTATGTTAGTCCTTCATTGGATGAGCTATTAGTCTAAGCTTTAGGAAATTTAGAAGAGTCTCAAAAGTCTGATAGTATGGGTGAAACTGACGAGTTGCCCTTCTTATCCAATCGTGATTCCAAAGAAAGAGGTTCTTTTGATGAGACTCAAGGCATTCTAGTTGTGGATAGTAACTTTGCTGGGGTGGTGGAAGTCAATTATTTACTTGGACCAAATGAGTTAGATACTTTGAGGGATAGGATATGCGTTTATGATGAGTTTAAGTTCATCCTTTGAAGCATGGCATCAACATCTATTGTAACCCAGGAGGATTTATTATGAAAAGTATGAAATAACAGTAAAGTAATTCAATAAAAAATGACAACTAGATTTAACGTGATTTGGCGATGTGCCTAATCTACTTGACAAAGAAAGGATCTTATTGATTTCAAATCAAGATAGTAAGTACAACTTTGAGTCCCATAAATCTTACGAGAACACCTAACACCCTCATTCTAAACTCCGTCTCGAGAAACTATCTCAAAAGTAGTATAGAATCACTAGTGTATTGTCTATCCTATTCAACCTGAAAGAAACGGGGTTTAAATACCCAAACAACAGCTAAATGGGCCATGGGCCTGTGCGTGGCGCCACGGCACCGCGGCGCTGGATCGCTGAATATCTGGTGTCGGCTGTTGAATACCTGCCCAATTTTTGCACCTGCTGTTTCGCACTATTTCTTTTGTTCTCACCATTTGTAGCTTGAATTTCAAGGCAAAATCAACAATTCTCCACCTTGACTTGAAATTCTCCATCCTCCTTCTTTGTCCCTGCTCCCAAAAGCAATGCCCGAATTTGATTCCTAGAATAGTCTTAGTCAATATGTCTATCGGATTATCCTTACTCCCAACCTTGTCAATCGAAACGACAGCTTGAGACACCATATCCCAGACAAAGTGATACCTCACGTGAATGTGCTTTGTTCTTTGATGAAATGCTTGAGTTTTTGACAAGTGTATAGCACTCTGACTATCACAAAATAGAGTAATAATATCAGAATCCATACCCATATCCTCGATCAGCCCCTTTAGCCAAATACCTTCCTTCATGCCTTCAGCTAAAGCCATGTACTCAGCTTCTATTGTGGACAATGCAACTGATGACTACAAAGTCGTCTTCCAGCTAACCGTACAACTTGAAACACAAAACACATATCCAGTCATGGACCTTCTGTTGTCCAAATCTCCGGCATAATCTGTGCATGTACTTGTTCACAACACTGACTGCATGTGAAATGTCTAGCCTAGTACACACCATGGTGTACATCAAGCTACCCACTGCACTAGCATATGTCACATTAGACATGTGCTCCACCTCCTCCTCAGTACTCAGTGATTGATCTGATGAAAAGCTTGAAATAAGCTACAAGTGGCGTACTAACTGGCTTGGACTTATCCATCCCAAATCGCTCAAGTACTTTCTTAATGTAATGTTGTTGAGACAAGTACAACAATCCTACGTGTTTGTCCCGGATGATCTCGATGCCCAATATCTTCTTTGCACCGCCCAAATCCTTTATCTCTAATTCTTCACTTAACTGAGCCTTTAAAACATTGATCTCATATATGTTTCTACAAGCAATCAACATATCATCAACGTACAGCAACAAATATACGAGAAAACTATCACTATATTTTTTATAATATACACAGTAATTGTAAATGCTTCTAGTATATCCTATCTTGGTAATAAAAGCATCAAACCTCTTATACCACTGCTTGGGAGACTGCTTCAAGCCATATATAAAGACCTCTTTAGAAGATATGCTGGGTTTTCTTTCCCAGAGACAACAAATCCCTCTAGTTGGCTCATGTAGATTTGTTCATCTAACTTACCATGCAAAAATGTTGTTTTCACATCTATCTGCTCAAGTCTATATCAAACAGAGCCACCATAGCAAGTAACATAATGGAAGTATATTTTACAACTGGGGAGAACACCTTATGAAAATCAACTCCCTTTCTCTGAGTAAAACCCTTAGCTACCAATCGTGCCTTATATCTAGCATCTTCAACCCCGGGAATCCCCTTCTTTTTCTTATAGATCTATTTGCAACCTACAATCTTCTGCCCTTTAGGTACATCAACTACCTCCTATGTGCTATTCTTGTGTAGAGACTCCATCTCTTCACTCATAGCTGCTGCCCATTTATCAGAATCTGGCAGGGAAATGGCCTCTTTGTATGTGACTGGATCATCACCCACAAATTGCTCAGTCGAACTCAAAGCATAAACAACCAAATTTGAATATGCAAACCGCTGTGTGGTTTGATTTGCCTCCTCTCTCTATTGCCAACCAAATGGTATTTATGTAGTAAATTATTTTCCTGGTGCTGATTAGGTGGTAATGTACTCTCACCAACTTCATCTACCACCTTTTGTTTCCCCTTTGAAACTTGTAGAGTGTCAAGTTTAAACTCCATATTCTCCTTAATGCCCTGTTGACTACTTCCGGCCTGCTCCACCTTTTTCATCATGGCAGACTCATCAAATGTCACATCGCTACTAATAATCATCTTAGAGCCTTCGTCATCATTACACCACAAACTATAACCTTTGACTCCATTTGCATAGTCTAGAAATATATACTTTCTAGCCCTTGGCTCAAGCTTCCCATCCCAAACATGAGCATAGGTTGGACACCCAAATACTCTTAGATTTGAGTAATCAACAGGAGACCCGGACCAAACTTCCATTGGTATCTTGCAGTCCAAAGCAGTCAATGATGATCTATTCACCAAATAATAAGCAATGTTAATCGCTTCTACCCAAAAATCCTTAGATAATTTGGGGTTAAAGAGCATGCATCTAGCTCTTTCCAAGATAGTTATGTTCATCCGTTCTGCAACTCCATTCTACTATGGTGTATGTACAATTGTGTGATCTCTCACAATTCCTTCCTTGTTGCAGAACTCCAATCCGTTGTCAGTCCCCAAGCATTTTATCTCATTTCCTATCTGTTTCTCAATCAAAGTTTTTCATTGTTTGAAGTTGACAAACACCTCATCCTTATACTTCAGCATGTACACCCATACTCCCCATGAGAAGTCATCAATGAATGTCAGCATACACCTAGCACCTCTCTTTGAAGGAACCTGAGAAGGTCCCCAAAGATTTGAGTGAATGTAATCTAAGGTGCCCTTGGGTCCTGTGAACTGTAGTGCCGAATGTCACCCTGTGTTGCTTGCCAAGCACACACTGCTCGAAGAAATCCAGCTCTCTAGTCTTCTCTCCACAAAGCAAGCCCTATTTGCTCAATTCTAACATCTCCGTCTCACTCATATGCCACAATCTCATAGTATCATTGACTGATGAAGAAACCGTTGTAGTGCCAGAAACTATGCTACCCTACAATATGTAAAGGCCATTTCTCTTGTCTCCCTTCATGATAAGCAGTACACCTTTGAAAACTTGCAGAACCCCCTCTCAAGCTATGTACTTACAGCCATTCCTACCCAAAGTACCCAGCGAAATCATATTTTTCTTCATATTTGGAACATGACGCACATCTGTTAGGGTCCTTACTATACCGTCATTCATTCTGATTCAAACTGAGACAATTCCTACAACACTGCATGAAATATCATTTCTCATAAGCACTTTACCACCATCGTACTTCTAATAAATGGTAAACCAATCTTCTCATGGGCACATGTGGTAGGAACAACCACTATCCAAAATCTATTCCGAACTTAGTAAACTCTTAATAACGTTGAGAACAAGCCCACCATCAGACTCATCCTCAACAATTTCTATGACATCATCCCATTTCTAATCAAAAGTTTCACCTGCATCTTTCGCCTTTCCTCGTTCCGAACAATTTCATTCCAAGTGCCCCTTTCCATCGCACCTAAAACACTTTTCGCATGTTCTAGGCTTGGTTCAGGACTTTGATCTGCCTCTACTCCTTCCCCTTTCTCTCGGTCTCCCCTTCTCCACCAATCATTCCCCACTTTCAATATCGTTACTACTCATGACATGTTTTCTCCATTCGTTGGAATTCAATGAGGCATTCACATCCTCTATTGAAATCATATCTCACCCATACAGTAAGGTAGTAACCAGGTGCTCAAAGGATTTAGGCAGAAAACACAAGAGAATTAATGCTTGATCTTCATCTTCAATTTTTACATCTATAATAGCGAGATCCAGTATCACTTTATTGAAATAATCAATGTGTTGAGTAATAGATGTACCTTCTTTCATTCTCATCATCTTTGGTAAGAAATCTCTACTCTTTAACTTTCTCTGTAAACCTTGGTGACACAGAAGGGCATGCATCTTCATCTTCCACACTCTAAAGTCGTTCTTCCTATCGAATTTCTCTACCTCGTACTTCATAGCTGACATCTGGTCCAATTGGCTCCGATACTAGCTTGCTGTAACCCAGAAGGATCTATTATGAAAACTATAAAATAACAGTTACGTTATTCAATGAAAACTGATAACAAAATTTAACGTGGTTCGGCGATGTGCCTAATCCATCCGACAAAGAAAGGATCTTATTGATTTCAAATCCAGATAGTAAGTACAACTTTGAGTCCCACAAATCTCACGAGAACACCCAACACCCTCACTCTAAACTCCGTCTCGAGAAACTATCCCAAAGGCAGTATAGAATCACTCGTGTATTGTCTGTCCTATTCAACCTGGAAGAAAACAAGATTTAAATACCCAAACAATATCCAAACGGGCCATGGGCCCATGGGCGGCACCGCGCCGCTGGATCACTGAATGCTTGGCGCTGCCCAATTTTTGTGCCTGCCATTTCGCACCGTTTCTTCCATTTCTGGCCATTTGTAGCTCAAATTTCAAGGAAAAATCAACAACATCACATTCCAAAGGTTCACAACAAGCAAAACATTGCTCGAGTCATTGTACTTCTCTCCTGAAATCTTTCAATTCAATATTACAAAGGCCTTTTACATGAACTACAGGATTATCAATATTTGGTTTGTTTCTATGAAGACTAGCCATTGAAAAAATGAAAGCTTTGATAACTAACTTGACACTAAAAAAGTATAGAGATGAAAAAGGAACTACAAGGCACTACTCAAAAGATAGCAACATTCGCTACTCTATGAATTTGTCTAAGTGTTTTGAGCAAGATCAAGAATATTTCTCTTCTTAAAGACAACTAAAAAGCCAAAAGCTAAAAATGTGAATTATTCTTCAAAATAACTTGGTAAAAAAATTATTACATAAGTGCATTATTTAGGCCATGCTTGAAACAACCCTCCAAGCATAGGATGATTTCTGTAGCAGAACACATTATATCTTGGAAAATGAGACAACTGCTAATTATAACTATGAAATATTAATGAAAAACATAGAACACTCTTAGACTAAATATCAACAAGAAACAAAATAGGAAATAACAACTAACATTGGTTAAAAGCATAGTGGTCTTTTGACTTCCCTGAAACCAATCACAGCAGAGCATCAATTTGGCAGTCCTTAGCAATTTCAAGATATCTCTATGTAGAAAAATACTTTTTGAGAAATGTTTCTTATAGTAGTTAGTCTATGGTGCAAACTTGGTTGTACATACTTTATGTGAGGAATGTACAAATGTATTTAACTTTAGCAGTTGGATTTAAAGTATGACATCATATCCTTTCATTTTGATGATAGTTGACAACATAATAAATTACATTTAACTTACTAACTGTATGAGAGATTGATGGTAAATTTTAATTAGTTATATTATTTTAATATCTTGTATTAATATATAGGTTAACATGAATCTATATTTATATTTTAAAAAATTACAATTACTTTCCAATCTTAACGAAAATATGAAATGATCACTTTTGACCTCCATTGATGACATTTAAAAGAAAATTAATAAAAAACTAAATAGTAAATGACCAAATACACTTTATTAAAAATATATTCAAAATATTTATATATATATACATATATATAAATACATAAAATATATACATAGTACACACACATATATATAATCCCACCCCTAACTCCTACTGCGCCCCCCCCCCCTCAAAACAACCGCCATGGCCGGGCAGCTGACCATGGCTAGTAGCTCTGGCTGGGCCACTGGACTAGCCATGGCCGCCCGACCATGGTTGGCTATCTCTATTGGGTGGGACATGGGGTTGGTTGCGGAGAAGGGACGAAAGGGTGTTTGGGGGACGGGGCGAAGCGGGGCGGGGGTTGTTGTTGTTGGTTGTTTGGGCCGTTGCGGCTGGGCGTGGGGGAGAAGAAGATGGTGTGTGTGTGTGTGTGTGTGTGTGTTTAATAACTTTAATTTATTTATTTAATGAAATTGTTTTAAATATATTATATTTTTATATAGTATTAATATTAATAAAAAATAATTATCTTTTTAACTTATTGTATTTATTTAAAATTATCAAAGTATATTAAAATGATTAAAATTATTAAATTACTTAGTTAAAATTAAATTATATTGTTAGGATGATAGTTTTAGATTTTATATTTATTCTTAAATATTTTATTTTAGTTAATAAATAAAAATAATTATATTTAACTATATTATTTTAAATAATATTTATTATTTTAATATTATAAAATATATAATTCAAAATTATGAAGTTATGTTATCTAATACAATAAATGTTTTTTAAAAAATATCTTTTAATTATTATTTTTTAAATATTTACTAAGTATTTAATATACTAAAAATGCGAACCAACAACTTGTTGTACAATTAACAATGACATGTTGTAAAAATACACATGTCATTTAATTTAATGATATCTCATATTAGATAAATACAAACATACCTCACTGTAGGCATGCCCATATTTCTTTCATTAGAAACTAGACATTCATAACTTTGCAAATGATATATGACTCATCATCTAATTCATTCCTAATAAAAGCATTTTTTTTTATTTTTTTTATTTTTGGAAATTAGCCCATAATCTGTCACAGTACCCTCAAAAGTCATTACAAGTGCACTATTTGATACAAGTCCTATAGGTATTATTCTCTTTGCCTAAAAGGCTATTCTTTTCACTAGGACTTACATCATTATCTAATAATTCATCTTAAATTATTTTGATGTTAATTATAAATGATAAGTTTAAAAAAAATACAGGCTTAAATACAAAGTTGCTTAATAAGTATTTTGATTTCTTGATTAAATGCTTGTACAGTTTGTAAGTTCAATAGGTTTTACCCATTACCTATTTACTAAAATGGCAAAATCAAGTTGGTCTTTCCAAAATATCGTGCATGATAAAATGTGACAAAATGTGAAAATCACGCTCGTTGCCTATTAGTATTAATTAAAAAGGGAAGCATTTTATGTTAAGGACTCGTTTATTTTGGATGATGTGATTATAATTGCCATATATAAGCCTGCCCTTCAATCTTCTATGTACAGATACATCATATAAAGGTTTTCCTTGGTCTTTACAGAGTTTTAACTTTGTGGATTTAATCCTTGATCTGCTCCAATTTCCGTGGATTTAATCCTGTGATAGCTGTTTCTGTAGCTTTCCTTTCAAGTATTTCAATTCAAATGCAATTGGGATTAAGTTCTAAGTGGAGTTATTTGACCTTCAGATAAATTGCGTATTATGTTTAACTTTAATGAAATAATCAAGAGTCCAGTGATTGAAGTAGAACTTGAATTTGATTAAGACTCGAGTTGTTTCCCAGTCAGCAAAAGGAAGAATCCAATTTAAGATAGAATTGTTTACAGCAGTCAACAAATTCAATTTGCTTTTTGCAATGTTTGAAAAGTACAGTACGAGGGCTTTGGTCTGGATTTTGTGGTGGCTCACAAAAGATTTGAAAGACCACTAGAGAAGGGAGGAGATTATGATGTGTTGGGGCCTGTACTTGCGGATCATAAAGGCCAAATGCTTGCTTATAACGGGAACAAAATATTTCTGGTACTGGATTCTTTTGAGTTGGGAAAACACAATAAAGCCCTTCATAATTATTAGGAAATTAATATTTACTTGACAAATATAAAATTCCCATTGATAATTTCAACACAATAGGTATATGTCATATCCAAATCTTGACAATTGTCTTTTTTTTTTTTCTTTTCAAATTCATATTTTTTACCCATTTCAAATCTTGACCCCTAATTAAAGTGTAATATTGGCAAATATATTTAAACTAGCATAAAATACCTATTATGCTCAAATACATTGAGAATTTTAGAATCAGTTTTTAAGAAAATATGCAAATTAAATATATGCTATCAAATTTATACAAAAAGTGAAATAATACCCTAAAATATTTTTACTCTTGAAGCGTGAAAAAAATTAGAAAATAATCACAAGTGTGAAAAATATGTTTTTAAAATACTGGAAAAGTGAATGAGTTGAGAAAAAAAGCCAAGGGTTTGAAGAAGGGGCAAATAAAAACAGAGTTCGTATATATGAAAATTCTTCTAAAATTTTAAAAATATCTAATTGAAAATTAGAAGAGCAGTAGCTCCATGCATAACACTTAAAACCTTTTTAGTTTCACCTGACCAAATTTTTAAATATAATTAAAATTCTATTTTAATTTTCTGTATACAGACATATATATATATATATATATATATATATTTGTTAAGGCGTAATCATTTGTTATTGACATTATATTTCTTAATTTACATGCAAATATGTGCACAAAAGGTTCATTAATCAGAATTTAAATTTGGACCCACAAATATAATTGTAGTAGTAATGCTATTGGGATAATTAAATACTCAATTATTCTTGACATCATATAAAACTTATTATACGCATCATGTTAGACATTAAATAATATATTTTAATAATGGAGAATAAAAAGTATTTTGTAGAATAATGGACAAAGCATATAGCATTGGATAAAATTAACATTAACATAAAAATAACTAAAAACTTTTATCCGATATTTGGACTTTAAGTTTTGATAAGATCGAAAAACTAAAGAAAATAAAAATATCCAGAAAAATCAAATACAAATGCTGACATTTGAGATGAGAAAAAGTCTAGAAAAATCTCCAATTGGAAACTTACTTTATGATGTGTCAAGTCATTTTCAAAAAGAAAAAAGGAAAAAGACTCAATTTCGACACCTTGTCTCTTTCGTAAACGCCTTTTTCATCAAATGTTGGAGTGGGGGCGAATTAGATTTCCACCATAGCAGATATTATGAAATTTTAGCTACAAACTAAAACTATTGTGAACTAAATTCTATATCTAACATAGCAGATTGATTATGAACTTCCCATATATAGTTAAATTAACGCAATTGAAAAACAAATACTGAGACAATATGTCTTAGCAATTTGAATGTTGCCAACAGAATTCACATTAGTTCATTGCAATTTTCATTATTGGTGCAATATTGAATTGTTTATAGATTCGGTATAGGAAAATAAATATGCATATTTGATATAGGATAGCCCAACTGGCCCAGTCCAACAACATAGGACCGTCGTGGAAGTAGGCTAGTGGCGGCCCAAATTAGCTGCAGGCCCAACTTGTCATGGGCCGGATAGGTAATCGACCAGCATTCGACCTCGTGATTCTCGTACGCAGGGGCGAATGCCAGCGCCCGCCAGATTCGACCATACTATGGTTGACCACTGTCCAGACATGCAGAATCTCACCCGACTTATAACGACGACAATGTTACGGGTTGTCGACTAGACATGGGGGATATCTCCTCGACCATGGAGGTCGAGGAAATGCAACAGCCTCTCTGCCGCATTTAATGATTTGCCAGGCAGCATGTCTCCGCACTAATGGCGCATGCCATTGTCCATACCGCCTTTTGCAGCCGCATCAGACTAGCGTACCTCCAATGTACCACTTTATCTTGGAAAGCAGGAGGCGACACCACTTGAAATAGTACAAAAAGGGAAGAAGACTCAAAGGTCCCTGTATAAAGACAAATGCCCTTCCTATGTAATAAGGGCATCATAGGCATATCAACCCCCTTGGGAAAGCTATAAATAGTCCACGACCAGCCTCTTCGAAGGTATGCACATTATTCCCATAAGTTTTCACTTTGCTGCTCTAACTCCTAGTCAATTTATTGACTTGAGCGTTGGAGTGCCTTCGGCTAGCCTAACATTTGTTGTTGGTTGCAGGACTCGACCTCAATACTCTTCCAAGCACTCTCTCGACCTGACCCTTGGTCGATTATACTGGATTTCAACCCAAGAAACTAGTTGAATAGTTTTTAACCTCATCAATATTAATAAAAAGACAATACAATTACTTAGCTACAGAATAGTTTGGGGTTTTCTAATAAAATGGCAAAATTAAAAGGAAAATATGCAAGAAAAGTATTTTCTTTCATGTTTTCTTGGGGACGACATGCATGGGATTTGAAGGACTAGCTAGCCGTTGCTACTAATCCAATGAAATGAGGGGAAAGAGGGGAAGGGGTGCAATTGGTGGGGTGGGGGGCACCTGAGGAAGAATTCATATAATAATAATAATAATAATAATAATAAGAAGAAGAAGAAGAAGAAGAAGAAGAAGGCCTCCTATCCCTCCCCCTCCAGCCCCGCACCAACCACACCCCTTCCCTCCTTCCCTTCAACTAGGCTGGTGGCCAGCAACCGCCATGCCCACACAACTAGGTAGATATGGCCAGTCCAGATCTGTCGGCTGATGGCCTAGCCCATGGCAGCCATGGTGGTGGTGAGTGTTGGGTTGGGGGGTGGTGTTGGGGTCTATATATATATATTATATGTATTTAAAATTTATATATGTTTGTATGTATACTTTTTTATTTTTTTGGATTTTTTTTAATTTTTTATGTCTTATTTTTTTATTTTTTATATATAAATATATTTTTTACTTATTATTTTCATATTTTGCTGACGTGGCAGGTTGAATTGCCACATCATTGCCACACAGGATAAAAGTAGGACAAGTTTGATGATGGAACACCACATGGCGCCATGTCATGGGTCGGTGCCATGTGATTTTCGGGTCAAAATTGTCCTCAAATTGCCAAATTTTAGGAGTCAGTAGGATATAGTTACGGGACTAATTTTGCAATTTTGCTGATTTCTAACTACCATGTATTTTTTAAAGAAAATTTATGTAGATAAAATTTTCTTTGCATCGGTCTACATATTTTAAAAGAAAATTTTTGTTGACATAGATGGACCGGAATTTCAAAATTTATCCATCATTACTAAGACCGTGTTTAGATTATCTTATGAGCTCCTTAAAATATTTTATAAGATGTTTAAGAATTCATAAGATGTTAACAAGTATTTTAGTAATTTTTTTTATGAGATTCTAAAATAAGATGTTAGGATATTATAAGCGCTTTTAAAAAAAGTAAGTAAATCCTAACTTATTTTCAAAATCTTAACAAACTATTTCAATATTAACTATTTTAATCACAAAATTACTATTACTAATATCTTATAAGTTTTTAAAATCTCATTTTACCAAACACTTCAACAACTTATTTTAAAAATAAGATTTGTCATCTTATAAGCTCCAAAACATCTTATATAATATAAAAACTAAAAAAAAAAATTAAATAAACTTTGTCAAACACCCTCTAAATAAATAAAGAAGTTGCGAGGGTTGAGTGTTTTATAAATTTTATTATTCAATTTGTTGAGTTTTCTTCAGGAATTATGTTGGTTGATTCCTTGTACTATATATTAGCATTTTTAGCAACTGTAAAATTTTCATTTTTTAGGGAAAGGGTTAAATATATATTATCTATTATTTCTAAATTTTAAACTTAATATATATATTAACTAAATAGGTACTTCATAACATTAACATATCAAATAGTAATACACAGAAATAATAAACGAATAGATTCTGACACTCTTGTTACATTGATGGAATTCAAACTCAAAATCTCTTACTGCTGCAGTATAATAATTATTTTTTAAAATATATATTTTCCACACCATTCCGACCCACGTCAGCAAGGATGAATGCTAATTATAAGTGTTTTCGAACTCTAAATCATAATGTATATTGCATGGTTCATGTGAAACTGATTATCCATTTAAGACCATAAATTAATTATATGTTTAAATATTAAAACTTAAAACTAAGACCTGAAATATTCATAATAAATTAAAATGAAACTTCATGCACACAATTACTTCAAAATAATAATATTCAGAATTATTTTATTGTAGACAAAATAGAATGCGAGTCTCAAAATATGTAAGCTTTTACATTAATTTATCACTTTGATTCATATTTTATATGTGTATATATACTGCTTATGGATTTACATTATATCCATTCATGGCGTATGGACTATAAATTATTTTCATCAAATATTTATATTAATGAGTGTATCTCGAAATTCAAGCTGGAAATGATGGAAATAGCAAAAACAGCGAAAACGATGCAAAAACGGCGTGATGGGACAAAAATGGTGTCGAAACGGTAGACCGTTAGCAGCTACGGGCGCGCAGGAGTGCCCACTGTGCACAAGAGCACGTGTAAGGTGCCCCGCGCCAGGGCGGCCAACCGCGGGAGCTATTGCCCGTCCTGGCAAAATTGCATGTTATGTGCGCTCACCTACAATGGTTGCGCGTCAGGCCGCACGGTGAAGGCCCAACGGGCCATTTTTCGACCCCAACTCATATTTAATCCATTTTCCCCCCATTTTCGAATAATAAACCTATTCACAGTAGTTTTACTATTTTTGAGATTTTTCTTTTGAGCGAAAGTTAGAACAAGGGTGTTGGGTGTTCTCGTGAGATTTGTGGGACTTGAATTTGTACTTGATACATGATTTGAGATCAATAAAATTCATTTCATTGTCAGGTGGAGTAGGCACATCGCCAATCCACGTTAAATCTTGTGTTTTTTCATTCAATTACTTTGCGAGTATTTTCAAATTATTGTTATTTGGTCTTTCTGGATTACAACAAACTGGTGTCATGAGCCAAATTGACCAAGATGTCCACAATGAAACACGAGGTAGAGAAATTTGATAGAAAGAACGATTTTGGGGTATGGAAGATGAAGGTGCATGCCCTCCCATGTAAATAAGGTTTGTAGAGAGCGCTAAAGGATAGAGATTTCTTATCAGAAACGATTTCTGATGAGGACAAGATGAATTTATGGCGAAAAATTACGATACTTTAGTACTATCGTTGGCAGATAATATACTGAGTGAGGTCGCCACAGAAAGTATACAAGCAGAATTGTGATCAAAGCTAGAAAGTCTGTATATGATGAAGTCCCTTACAAATTGGTTGTATTTGAAACAGTAGTTGTACACCCTCAAGATGAAAGAAGGTACATTTATTGCTCAGCATATTAATTATTTCAATAAGGTGATATTGGATCTCGCTAGTATAGATGTGCAAGTTGAGGATAAAGACCAAGCATTGATTCTTTTGTGTTCTCTGCCTAAATTCTTTGAGCACTTGGTTACTACTTTACTGTATGGGAGAGATACGATATCAATGAAGGATGTGAAGGCCTCATTGAATTCGAATGAATTGAGAAAGCATGGCCTAGGCAGTAATGATAGTGAAAATGGGAAGGATTGGTTGCAAAGGGGAGACCAAAAGAAAGGGGAAAGAGTAGAGGTTGATCTAAGTCTCGACGCAAGCTTAAATCAAACGATAAATGCTATAAGTGCGGAAGAAAATGGCATTGGAAATGAAATTACCCAGAATGTGGAAAGGCAGAGGATCGGGTGAATCTTCTGGTCAGAAATGGGATGATGTTGCTGGAATTATTGAGGATGAGTCTGATGGAGTGCTTGTTCTCAATGTCACTGAGAGTCTTCTGAGTTCCAAGTGGATTTTAGATAGTGGATGTTCCTACCATATGTGCCCACGAGAGGATTAATCCACTACTTATCAGAAATACGATGGTGGCAAAGTGCTCATGGGAAATGATGCATCTTGCAGAGTTGTAGGGATTAGCATGGTAAGTATCAGAATGCACGACGAGATTGTGAGGGTGCTGATAGATGTACATCATGTTCCTAATTTGAAGAAGAATCTAATTTCGTTGGGTACACTAGATAAGAATGGGTGTGAGTATACAGCTCAAGATGGAGTTCCACGGGTCTCAAAAGATGCTCTGCTAATCAAGAAGGGGGGAAAAGAGGAACGACCTTTACATATTAAAGGTAGCATAGTTTCTAGTACTACAGCAATTTCTTCATCGCTCAATGACACTACGAGGTTATGGCATATGCAACTTGTGCATATGAATAAGAGGAGAATGTTAAAGTTGAGCAAAAGAGGTTTGCTTTGTGGAGAAAAGACTGGGGAGCTAGATTTTTGTGAGCAGTATGTTCTTAGCAAGCAACGCAGGGTAAAGTTCAACACCGCAATTCACAGGACTATAGGCACCTTGGATTACACTCACTCAGATCTTTAGGGGCCTTCTCGAGTTCCCTCAAAGGGTGGTGCTAGTATGACTCCTCACGGAGAGTATAGGTGTACATGTTGAAGCATAAAGATGAGGTATTTGTCAATTTCAAGCAGTGGAATACCTTGATTGAGAAACAAACTGTGAAGGAGATCAAACACTTGAGGACTGATAATGGCTTGGAGTTTTGCAATAAGGAATTTTAGGAGTTCCACAATAAGGAGGGAATTGTGAGGCATCGTATAGTTGTTCAAACACCGCAACAGAACTGAGTTGCAAAATGGATGAACAACACTATTTTGGAGAAAGCTAGATGTATGCTCTTTAACGCCGGATTGCCCAAGAATTTTTGGGCTGAAGTTGTTAATACTACTTGTTATTTGGTGAATAAGTTACTATCGACTGCTTTAGACTGCAAGAGATGGAATTTTGGTCAAGGCCTCTTGCCGATTACTCAAATTTGAGGGTATTTGGGTGTCTAGCTTATGCTTATATTTGTGACGAAAAGCTTGAGTTGAAGGTAAGGAAGTGCATATTCTTAGGCTATGCAGATGGAGTCAAGGATTACCGTTTGAGGTGTTCTGATGACAAAGGCTCCAAGGTGATTATCAACAAGGATGTGACATTCGATGAGTTTGCTATATTAAAGAAAATGGAGCATGGTGAAAGTAGTCAAGAGAGCATTAAGGAGAATGTGGGGTTTGAGATTGACACTCCACAAGTTTCAAAAGTGAAGGAAAAGGTTATTGACGAAGCTAGTGAGAGCTCATTATCACCTAATCAACAGCAAGAAACTGATTCAATATAGACCTGTCATTTGGCTCGCGATAGATAGAGGAGACAAATCAAACTACCACAGCGATTTGTATATTCAGATCTAGTTGCTTATGCTTTGAGTTCGATTGAAGAGTATGTAGGAGGTGATCCAATCACATACAGAGAGGCCATTTCTCGTCAAGATTCTGATAAATGGATAGTTGCTATGAGTGGAGAGATAGAGCCTCTACATAAGAATTGTACCCATGGGAGCTGGTTGATGTACCTAATAGGCATAAAATTGTCGGATGCAAATGTTTTTACAAGAGAAAAGAAGGAATTCCCAGGGTTGAGAATGCTCGCCATAAAGCGCGATTGGTTGCTAAGGGTTTTACGTAGAAAGAATGAATTAACTTTCATGAGGTGTTCCCCCAGTTGTAAAACATACCTCCATTCGCGTGTTACTTGCTATGGTAGCTTTATTTGATATGGAGCTTGAGCAGATGGATGTGAAAACAGCATTCTTGTATGGCGAGTTGGAGGAACAGATTTACATGAGTTAACCAGACATATTAATTATTTTCGAAAAGGAAAATCAGGCATGCCTTTTGAAGAGGTTTTTGTATGGCTTGAAGCAGTCACCCAAGTGGTAGTAGAAGAGGTTTGATGCATTTATTACTAAGATTTTGTACACTAGAAGTATTTATGATTGTTGTGTATATCATAAGAAGTGCGGTGATGGTCTTCTCGTTTATCTGTTGCTTTATGTTGATGATATGTTGATTGCCTCTAGAAACGTGTTTGATATTAATCTGTTAAAGGTTCAGTTGAGTGAATAATTTTATATAAAGGATTTAGGAAGTGCAAAGAGGATATTGAGCATGGAGATTGTCCGAGATAGGCACTCTGGATTGTTGTACTTGTCTCAACAAAAATATATTTTGGAATTGATAAGTTCAAGCCAGTTAGTACGCCACTTGTAGCTCATTTATGGCTCTCATAAGATCTATCACTGAGTACTGAGAAGGAGATGGAGCACATGTCAAATGTGTCATATTCTAGTGCAGTTGGTAGTTTGATGTATGCCATGGTGTGCACTAGGCTAGATATTTGACATATTGTCGGTGTTGTAAGTAGGTGCATACACAAGCCGGGGAAGACGCATTTGCAAGCAATGAAATGGATTATGAGGTATCTGAGAGACTCTGCATATAAATGTTTGATGTATAGTCAATTGAATTTATTGCTAGACTTGTTCGCTATGTGGATTGTGGATGCAAATTATATAGGAGATTTGGACAATATGAGGTCTATGACAGGCTATGTGTTTTGTGTTTTGGGATGTACTGTTAGTTGGAATGCGACTTTGCAGTCATCAGTTGCATTTTCCATAACATAAACTGAGTACATAGCTTTAGCTGAAGGCATAAAAGAAGGCATTTGACTAAAGGGGCTGATTGATGATATGGGTTTGAGTTCTAATATTACTACAATATTTTGTGATAGTCAAAGCACTATACACTTGTCAAAGAATCAATCATTTCACGAGAAAACAAAGCATATTGATGTGAGGTATTACTTTATCCTAGGTATGGTGTCTCAAGGTGTTGTCTTGGTTGACAAAGTTGGGACTAAGGATAATCCGGCATATATGTTAGCAAAAATCATTTCAGGAATCAAATTCGAGCATTGCTCAGATTTGATAAACATTTGCAGACTCAGATAATTGTCCTTTGGGGGAGACAAAGATGACGGATGGAGAATTTTAAGTTAATGTGGAGAGTGTTGAGTGTGCCTTAAAATTCAAGTTAAAAAATGATGAAAATAGCGAGAAACGGAAAAAATGGTGAAGAAATGGCGAGAAACAGAGAAAACGATGTGGAAACGGTGGACGGCTGGCAACAGCGAGTGCACCCGAATGTTGGAGCGCATGTGAAGGGCTCTCGGGCGCTAGTTAGGCAGATACCCCTGCGCCTTGGCACGATCAGCCAATGCCCAAGTGCAGGAGCTACTGTTGGTCTTGGCAGAATTGCATGCTGTGTGCGTCCGGGTGCAACGGTTGCGAGCCCGAGCACACGACGGAGGCCCAACAGGCTGTTTTTAAACCCAAACTCAAATTTAATTGATTTTTCCCCCATTTCCAAATAATAACCCTATTGAAAGTAGTTTTGGACTGTTTTTGAGATTTTTTCTCTCGAACAGAGGTTATAACGAGAGTGTAGGGTGTTCTCGTGAGACTTGTGAAACTTGAATTTGTACTTGACACTTGATTTGAGATTAATAAAAAAAAAAAATGTTGAGTGGAGTAGGCACATCGCCAAACCACGTTAAATCTTGTGTTCTTTCATTGAATCACTTTGCAGGTATTTTTAAATTATTATTAATTAATCTTTCTGGGTTACAACATATATTTTTCAAATTTATTTTTCTCTCTTTCAATTAATGTCTTCATTAGTTAATCGTATGTATTAAATTCTCCTATCAAATATATATGGATATAAAGAATATTGTATATTTATTAGTTAACCATTTTACTTACATTTGTCGTACAACCTAAATATTAACTATGTCTAGACGAGGGTCAAATGTCGATCTCAACCTCTTTATTAGCTCAAAAAAGAAATTATACAAAGTGTTCATAAAATAAATCATGAATAAAGTAGAATACTATTCTTTTACATCCTAAGGAATCTAATAAAGGAAATTATTAAAGGGATTAGTACTAATTAAGAAACCACAACAGGATTGGTTTTGTAATTATCGTATTTGTCTTTTATTATTTTTTATTACAATACCGTGTGTACAATGACAATTTATTACATTATTATTTCTTGTTGGAGTGTCGTCTAAATTAAGGATTAGTTGTCTATTATATCAAATCTATTACTATTTATAGGTAGTGCGGTGAAGCACAGAATATGTCTGTTGGGAGGAAATTTAGTGCACGTAATGATGGCTTCGCGATTTGCTTTTAATAATCATGCATACTTGAAAATACTTCAATTGAATGAAATGAAAATATTTGGTAAAAATTTAAGATATGAAAAATCAAGAGCTTATATCTAACATCTATATCACCATCTTAAAAGTACATTTTACATGCCAAATCAATATATAATTAACATAGAAATTAATAAGCTACTATATAAATTAAAAATTATGTTATTTCATGAGTTATCTCTTACAAAAAGGAAAATTAAATTAATTTTACTTCTACATACATAAAATAAAAAACAATGCCTGCATAAGATATATGATATTTCACTATATAAAAATAGGATTTTTTTAGATATATATATATTTATACATATTGTTATCTCTAAAAATATATAAGTATGTATATATAGAATTATATTTATATAATTTTTGCATAAATTTTATGCTTTTGTATTAAAAAATATGTAAAAAAACAAAATTTTATATTTGTGATCGATTATTGACAAAAAATGTGGTCACTAATTAGTAACCACATTAATGGGCGAAAGAAAATTTGATAATAGATTGGTGATTGAAATATAATTCGGTCATTAATTAATGAAGCGGTCAATAATATCAGTGATTAAAAAAAAATCACTAATTAGTAACCAAATAATGATTAAGATAAAAATCAGTCACTAATTAGTGTTCGAATCAGTAATCACGTAAGAAGGTAAACAATGCGTTCAGTGGTCACTGAACGACAACTAATTTATTTTTTAACGATGCTTTTAATTATTCCTAGAACAAATGAGTTCACCTCTTTCATCCACTACTTTATGTTGCAGATACTTTGCTTATCTTTCAATTCCTTCTTCTGTAAGTCTAATGAGGAAGGAGATGGTCAATTTATAGATATGTATATTTAATTTGACTCGTCCATGCGGTATATTTAATATATATATATATATATGCTATTATCATTATCATAGTTTTATAAATTAAATAGTTAAATAACTAAGTAAAATTTATGAAACAACTATCACGACTACAACAAATTATTGAAATTTTTAGAACAATTGTATTATAGTTGTGTTATCTGAAGTGTGGTTGGTGGGAGTGTAAGTAGGTTGAAATGACCACAGTATATTAGTGTATTAGTACTCAAAGGCGGACAAGTAAAAGACAAAAATGTACAGTTTCTGTAGAATTACTTCCATCCACGCATCACGGATCAGAGAAAAGTGAATAAGGGTTAAAATGGGCATTGATGGACGGCCAAGGCTGAATTATTTGTCAAGCACTTATACGTACTATAGTATTCCGCATGATCCACGTGCAGCTAATTATCCACCACAAATATATTTTTATTTCTTTATGTTTAAAAGTGGAATAATTATATATATTTAAATTAAAAATAAGACATTAGGTACGAAATAAAATTATAATGAACTCAATTCCCCACAGTTAATGCAGAGTAAAACACGATTTAGTAATAAAAACAAAGACTATATATGTCAGCAATATCAATGTCGCAACATAATTCACATTAATTCTTTGCAATTTGTTTTTCACTGGTACAAGGAACTAAATATAGATATGGTGTAGGGAAATAAATATGCAAATTAAAATAATTATAATAAGATAGCTTAATTAACTATGGAAATGCTAGGTTAGGAGGAGAATAAACGGACTCAGTAATAATAAAAGGAATGGTTGTATATGCTTAAACATATTTTATTTAAAAGTATGGAAGTTAGAAAAATGTAGAAACTATCAATTAAATTATTGTTGTGTTTAGATATTAAAACTTAAAATTAAGAACTGAAATATTCAATAATAATATTAATAATAATGAATATTTCCATTTTCAGTCTATCTCAAAATTATTTAATTGTAAACAAGATGCAAATATGTATATGCTTTCACATTAATTTACCAATTTTGATTTCTATTTTATATGTATATATATATATTGCTTCTGGATTTACATTATATCCATCCATGGCATATGGATTATAAATTATTTTCATCAAATATTTACATTTTTTAAATTTATTTTTCTCTCTTTGAATTAATGTCTTCATTAATTAATCGTATGTATTAAATTCTCCTGTCATATATATATATATATATATAAAGAAGATTGTATATTTACTAGTTAACCATTTTGCTTACATATGTCGCACAACCTAAATATTAGCATGTATTAGCATGAATGGAAAAAGTTGAAAAGAAAAACTATGTCTAGACAAAGGTCAAATATCGATCTCAACCTCTTTATTAGTATTTTGTGCTCAGAAAAGAAATTATACGAAGTGTTCATAAAATAAATCATTAATAAAGTAGAATGCTATTTTACATCCGAAGGAATCTAATAAAGGAAATTATTAAAGGGATTAGTACTAATTAAGAAAACCACAAACACCATTGGTCTACAGCTATCGAATTTGTCTTTTATTTTTTATGGTTAGAATACCCAACAATATTAATTTATTACAATATTATTTTTTCTGATAGTGTCCTCCAAGTTAAGAATTGGTTGTCTATTTATTGAATCTAATTGCTATTTATTTATAAGTAGCACGGTGGCGCAAATAATGCATTTTGTCTGGCGGAAGGATATTTCGTGCAAGTAGCCAACGTGGTTTGAGACTTGTGAATCGTGAATCACGTGGGTTTTGGCTTCTCAAGACCAGCTTATTTTTCTTATTAATGTTGTGGAGTCCTTCCGCTAATTTAAACCGCAAAGCTCAAGTACTTCCCGCAAAAACTGGAAAAAACTCTTTTACGAAGATGGCAACGCCGACGCCACAGCAACCTCCGGCAATTTGTCTTCGCCGCCTCAAGCCCACCGTGTCGTTGTTGCTAATATTAGTTTTCTTTAACAATTTTTGTTCATCACAGAATGTGATTGAGTATCTGCCAGGTTTTCCTGGTAAATTACCATTTGAACTTGAAACTGGGTAAGCTTTGCAGGTCTCCCCCGCTATTTTCCGCTGTTTCTTTTTGTTTATAGGATTTCTACTGCAACTGCTACTACGCTTTATATTAATTGCATGCATGGTTGGGTACATTAACTATTTGTTATAACTACTAAAGGTATATTGGTGTGGGAGAAGACGAAATGATGCAATATTTCTACTACTTCACTCCGTCGGAAAACAATCCTAAAGATGATCCTCTTATACTTTGGCTCACTGGCGGGCCCGGTTGTACAGGTCTTTACGCCTTTACGTATGAAATTGGTAATGTTATTTCCTTTTAACACTTAAAATATTTCTTTGTTGGATAAGAAGCACTCTAACTCTCTGTCCGAAAGTGTATTAGAGTCGTATTAGTGAAATAAATAAATAAATAAATAAATAGTGATTTTTATAAATAGTCTTGAATAATTCTTATATCATAAGTTAGTTTTTGAAGTGAGTTAGGCTCGAATTTTATTCTTCAACAAAAAGCGTGGTTCACTCGTGAATTTTGTAATTGAGAAATATATTTTGCATATTATTGTTGACTGATAAAGACCGTACAAACCTATTTCTTTCTTTCTCCTTCTCCTTTTCTATTTCTTAAAATATATCAAATATCAAATTATTAATTTTTTATATTTTAATTTTAGTTCTTAAATTTGAATTTCAGATTCATATATTTTTTATTATTTCCTTGAGATTGATGTACATATAGATGAGCTAATTGAATACGTTTGCTTTCTTACGGCGTAAGCATAATTTTTTGCAGGCCCTTTGACTTTTGACTATGCCAATTCCAATGGGAGTTTACCGGCACTTGCGTTAAATAAGTATACCTGGACAAAGGTGCAAGATTCTCTATCTTTATGCTATACATATATGCTATAAATAAAGAAAATAAATGGAATAGGATTGAATTTATAAGGACTAAGTATACTTTCCATTTTATAGGTGGCCAACATCATTTTTATAGATCAACCCGCAGGAGCTGGATTTTCTTATGCAAACACCTCAGGAGCTTACAACTTAAGTGATACATTATCTGCATCACTTACTTACGAATTCCTCAGAAAGGTGTGATAATTGTGCAGAATATGTTCTAAATGTACTAATATGCCTTGGAACTGCAACATCAACTTTATTGCATCCTTCAGTATATATAACTTTTCGTTATTGAAAATTGCTTAACGTTATTGAAACTCACTAGTTGCATTAATTTATCAAATTTAAAGAAAATTATGGAGACTAGTTACAATAATTTCCATCATCGCTCAATATTTTATGCTTACAAAATGTAATATACATATATATGTATACACATAAATAGAATTCTACATATATAAGGCAACAACACTAGTTTTATGTTTGCCCAAGTTTTTGCTAATAAAGTTTGCTTGATTGTTGGTGTTGCATGCAGTGGCTTATAAGTCATCCGGAATATATTGAAAATCCACTGTACGTTTCCGGGGACTCTTATTCTGGGATTACTGTTCCTCTTGTTGTTAGTGAAGTGTATAATGGTAATATGTGGCTTGTGCTTACCGTGCATGAGAAAACAAAGAAAAAATGGAATAAAATGTATATATTCATATTTTCTCATGGTGTTTTTGATAGGTATTGAAGCAGAGAGTATGCCACCGATAAATATCAAAGTATAACTCATAAAGCACTTGTAACTCTTAATTAAGTTATTTTTGACATTTTATTTCCTAAATTAGTGGTTTGTTAGAAATAACTAATATTATTCCTTTGTTTCCCTTGGAATTGAGAACAGGGTTACACACTTGGAAATCCTTTGACATACGCATTAGCTGACATTAATGAGCAAATCCCGTATGCTCACCGAGTGGGACTTCTGTCCGATAAACTCTACAAGGCAATCATATGTTTCTCTTTCTCATATATATATATTATATTTGAAAGAATTCATTTGTTAAAATTCGTGCACCTATTTTGAGATATCTTGCCATTTATTTTTCCCTTGATCATGAAAATTATAGAGAATCACATTTTGAGCTTCCTCTTTGATTAGTTACAACTTCACATAATTGAGAAATATCACTAATGATTAGAAATTAACATCCTACTATTCAAATAGGCAATCTTACCACAACAATTTCAAAGTAAGTTTGTGTTCATTTTCACAGTCGGCAAAAGTAAATTGTCAAGGGAATTACAAGAACGTAGACCCAAAGAATGTTTTATGCCTAAATGATCTTCAAAAAATAAAGCAGGTGAGCATGCAGAATTTTCATATTTTTATTTTTATATTGGAAAATATCGTATCTTCACTAGTATTTATATCCTGTAGCTCTTGATAAATAATATCTGGTATTGCAGTGTCTCGATAAAATAAATGAGTTCATGATATTAGAACCTTGGTGTGTTGTCTCATTGAAAGAAAAACGAGGTGTTCTGTCATGGTACCTACCTTCTGATGAAGAAATTCATGTAAATTTCCTGCAGTCAGTTGTTGCTCCTAAGACAAAAACCTGGTGCCGAGTAATATTCTCTCTTTTTCTTGCATCAACAAGAGCTTAGTATTTTATGTATATTACATTGGTTATAGCTAAATGTTATTTGAGATATTGCAGAAATATGCTTATTCTCTTGTCTCGTCATGGGCTAATGATAAGTCTGTCCAGAAAGCTCTTCATATCCGTGAGGTAAATAAAAAAAGTGAACCTAAGAATATACATATCTCCACTATATGTGCGTGAATTGTTGGAATAATTCATATTATTATGTAATAGGAAACAATAACAAAGTGGGTAAGTTGTAATGGTAGTCTTACATTTGAGAATAGTGCTGAACGTAATGGGGTCTCACCTTACATATTTGATGTCCCAAGTGCCGTGCCCTATCACCAATATCTCAATGGCAAGAGTTGTCGAGCTCTAATTTATAGGTGATAATTTTTTATTTTTTTTGGATAATATATTTATATTACTTCTTGTTTTATCCATTTTTCTTCTTAGAAACTATTTGATTTTCTTGTTGGGGGTTTAATTATAATGCTTTGTTAGTGGTGATCATGACATGGGGATTCCTCACATAGCCACAGAAAAATGGATAGACTTTCTAAAATTGCCAATTCTAAGTGACTGGAGACCATGGTATGTAGAAGATCAAGTTGCAGGGTTAGTTCCCTAATTTATCCTCCTCATACAATAACCTTTCCAAGTTTCACTATCATCAATCATTTGAATTTGTTAGTGTTAACTTAATACACAATTCCTTTCTTTTCCTTAGATACACGATGACGTATGGGTATGGTGATTATAAATTGACATATGCCACTGTCAAGGTGATTATACATTTTGTTCTTTATATATGCTTCTCAATTTGGTAATTACAAGAAAAAAAAGATTAATACTAGGAAATTCTTCCTATAATTGTCTATGCTTTTGGTATCCCAACAATTTATCATTTACTCATTAAATGCAAATAATATATGGCTTTGTCTGTTAGAAGATTTAAAAATAAACCCTTTTTATTTTAACAATTTCCATTTTGGTTTCTTTAGGGAGCTGGGCATACAGTTCCAGAGTACAAGCCTATGGAATGCCTTGATATGATTAGCCGATGGTTGGAGCAAAGCTATCTCTAATGGCATAGTTTCTAAACGTATTTTGTTTTCAAGTTTTAGGTTATTCTCCAAGTAAGAATATTAAAAGATTTGTATAATTGCCAATTACTAAGTGAATGTATGAAGTATTTGATAGATATAGTGTTATTAGTTTTATTATTAATTTTTTTGGGTTTTTATCAAACATCATTGCTATTGCTTTTTGTCTGATTAATATTTTTTAGTAAGCATAATGACGGAAACAATTAAATATATATTAATTATTATATATCTAAGTTTTGACACTTATTGACTAACTACCAATAATAAGATACTTCATAACATTAAGATATCAAATATTGATAAATAAACTAATATATAAATTAATAGACTAAAAACCACGCCTATGAAAATAAACACAAAACCTCATGTTCCAGCACTATGATTATTGTTGTTTCATACAATCCCAAGCCTATTTAAAGAAGAAGCCTTAAAATTCAATCAAAATCGAGCAAATAGCACAATAAAATTATTAGAAAAATAGTCTTAAAAGCAGAAAACAAGCCATAAATTTAAATTTCTGACAAGCAAAATAAGAACCTTTAAGCATCCCTAAAACAACTCAGTAAAATAAGATAGGCCCTAGATAAGTAGATTCAAACACATTTTCTAATTCAACAAAATAAATATAGAATTCTTCTCAAAAATCAAATAAGAAATAGCACTACTTGACATATAATATAACACACCTTAGAGTAAAAATACGAAGATATTCTTCCCAATTCAAGAGAACAACCCTAAAGTTACCTAACACAATTAACATATTCCAACTTCTTGTTCATTTAACACTGTAAAAGATAATAAACAATATATGAGTATTGGAAGTTTAAGATATTGCATATTAAGGAAAAAATACACTTTACAAGAATCTAGCATATATTTTGAAAACAATATCAAAGAATAGTGAAAGAGAAAACAAATAACACCAACAACATCATTAAGGAAAAAATGCACATTACAACCTGGGATACTACTTGTTCAAATTTAAATTAATACACCACTAAGCAAAAGATCATAATAGACTTTAGCTACAACCCACAGATGCACACGAAATATTTTCATATGGTACGTTAATATCAAGCTTACATATTCAACCTTGCATTTCAAGTCTAAAAGGGTCATACACGTCTAGTGCTAGAAATAAAACTATTTACATCAGTCTTTGAGCATGCTCAAACCTCCTGCCCTCCATCAAATTCTATCTGGGAAAAGAATTAGGAAACAATAAAAGGTGTAAGACCTAAAGACTTAATGGGGTGTAACTGTCATGTTACACATGGGGTCAACGGAGAACTGACAAAGGGGTTCCAACAAAGTCAATATGCAACTTAGAAAAGAATAAATTAAAAGGGCCAAAGGGAATCAAAATTTACAGATTAACATATTGACAAAGAAGGAATTCGAACAAGTGATACTTTTTACAGCAAAAATATAACATAGCAAGGGATCACATAACAAACTCAATTTACAAAACTTAGTAGAGTTATCGGCCAATTCCAACCTTATTACTCCCTAGAACATATTATATCAAAAACAAAACATATCATAGTGACTTCCTTGTCTCTCCATTTCTCGAGCGATTAGCTGAGTATAATATAACAGACAAGTGGCATGGCTGGATCCTGCCACTCACAGACAGCTACCTCCAACTATCTGTGAGTAAGGATTGTGAGTGGGTGCTAGCCGGGAAATCAGTCACTATTGGTCCATTCCGCCCATTCGTCTTTCTAGACCTAGTCATGAGCCCAACTTCTCGTAGTATCTCTATGAGTAACAAACTTCCCAAGGGCGTCCCAAAGGGTAACAGAGTGTAATGCCAACAGCAGAAATGGGTTTCAAAATAATGATCAGCATACATATCAGAACACTAAACAGAGTAATGCAATTTGCATAACTAATCGGCCGGCAAGGCAGTTCCAATTAACAAGTAGAAAAATGCTCAAAATCACGATAAGACAATTGGTTGGTAAGACCATTTCAATGACACTTTTAAAGAGAATCAATAACAAATACAGGATCAGCCGGCAAGGTTGAGGGATACAAGGGACAAGTTGTAAACACAACAGAAAGTCCTAAGTATCAAAACAACTGCAAACAGACACACATGAATAGACAAGTTGATATTCACGATCAATAGATATGATTCTTTTCCTAGAAAAATATGACTATAACCTTACCTTCAATCTCAAAAGCAATACTATCAACATGCTACTGCCCCGAAAGATTTGGATCTTGTCAACTATTCCAATAAAACGTATTTAAACGTTAATACACTTATATAGTATTCTTTTAACATTAATTAAACTACTAGCAGGCTTTAATATTATTAATTTCCTTATTTCACGAAATATTTTACTTATCTAAAATGTCAACCCAATTTGTGTATGGGTATTTTATGCTAAAATACCCCAATTCTTTTGATCTTCTAAGGCATTTTACTAGAATCGTCATATTTCCAACTTGTATAAACAACTATAAGTTTTATTTGTAAGTAAGGCATATTTAACTCCTTAAACATGCTATTGTAGCTACATAGTATTAACATAGAGTTTATCGATTTTAGGTCACTATTTTATCTTTATACCAATAATATTTAAATTGGTAGTCTAAGCCTATGTTTAATAATTTAGTCTAACCATAGGAATTTCTCATATTTTCTATTAGCAATCAATTCTTACAACGTTACACAAAATCAGGCTTTTAACTACATCAATTAGCTTAATTAATGATAATTAAGTCTTAATTAACAACCTTGGTCCACATATCACTGCACATAACTTTACATCCAATCGTTTTCACTTATAATCATTATCCACAGTCCAATCAGATTAAGATACTAGAAAATTTAGCTCATACTATAATCAAAATGAAAGCAACAATTATCTATTTAACCGGGTCTTTTACCAAATTAACCCTTTAGCCTGCCAGAGCCGCCGTCGGAGTTGTGCACGACCACCATCAAATTATGTGTCTCTTCACGCTCAACAAAACCCCTTGGTCAAGTTTTAGCTCCAACGTTGAATTTTTGTTCAAATTACTTTGAAACAGTGAACCGTCATTGGTCGCTACCCCTCCTTTTTTCCAAATTATTCCTCCGTCGACGACCAAAGCCAGAAACTGAAGCTGCCTCGCCCTTCTACCTGTCGAACCCATGAAACTCACTCCTTAACCGTGACTGCCAACTGCCGGAACAACCACACCTATCACCTCCGCCACAAGCTCTGCCCGGTCTCAAATTTTCTGGCGTTTCGTTGATGGATTTTGAGTATTCTTGGTGTGGGTATGTCCCTTGAGTTGAAAGGAAGGCAATGGTCAGGCTGGTTATGATTTTTCTGGCGACAGCGAGGAGTGCCAGTGAGCGAGTTGGGAAGGGTTTGTATGTGGAAATTAGGAAAAATGAGGAGGGGGAATCTGTATATATTTTCCAACATTCAGGTTTTGCAATTGGACCGCATAGTTTCACCTCAGCTTATAATTCAGTCCTTGAGCATTTTAGTGCCCCACATTTGCCCTAAAATTTTCGATTAGCCCCTTGTTCTCTTTTTCTTTCTCACATTGGCCCCATTTAGTTTCTAATTTTTGCAATTAAGCTCTATCTAATTGTTTTGCTAGTCCCTCAACTTTTTCAATGTTCATTTAAGACCCCACAAATTTTTAAGTTCCACATTCTTAATTTCTCTATCAATTATCGTTATCACTTTCTTTTTTTGTAAATTAAATTTTAATTCAAATTATAAAATTCGTATTTTTATGAATTTCTCATATTTAAGAATTTGGGGTATTACCGTTCATAAAATGAATGATGAATAAGGTAGAATACTATTTTACATCCAAAGGAATCTAACAAGGCAAATTAATGAAGGGATTAATAATAATATAGAAAACCACCACACGGCACACGATTGGTTTGCAGCTATCAAATTTGTCTTTAATCATTCATTGTTAGCATATCGAAAAATTAATTATGTTTTATTACAATATTTATAACACCCCCTAAATTCTAAATTAGAAGAATTAGAAATTTTAAGTTAATTTTAATTATGGAGAAAAAAAACTTAGAGGCTCAAAATTAAATAAGGAGGACTTAATTGTAAGGAACCTGAAAATTATGGGGTTCAATATGTAAATAATATGGATCAACTGGATCAATTTAAAGTACTAAATAACCTAAGGGCTAAATTGAAAGGAAATGGGGGGTGCGGTTAGGGGGTCAATTTGAAATTTCTAAAACTTTCTTATATAAATAACAGAAGTGCCCCCCCCCCCCCTCTTCAAATTTCCACATGCACGCCCTTTTCACCACCTCTATTGAATTCCTTCCGATGATGGCAAAAACTTAAAACTAAACCGACCATTAGCTTCGTCTCTTCACTGTGAACACAATGTAGCCTTAGCACCCTCAAATTGATCGGTGAGGCATCGAAAAACTAAAATTGAAAACTAGGCAGCGGCAGATGTAGCGTACGCGACGGCTTGGACGGCGAAAGCTTGGGTTTAAATGGTGGTTTTTGATGGGCACAACTTGATGAATGACCTGGTAGCTTCAGTTTCTAGCTTCGACCATGAGTAGTGACGAAATTAAGGGAAAAGGGTGGCAGACGCGGCGGTGGGGCAGTGGATCAGAGTAACAATTGATCAACAATTTGACGGAGAAACCTAAAAATATCTTGGGCATTTGCTTGTATGCATCGAGAGGCACTGATCGGTGATGGTTGTGCGCAACTCCAGCGGCGATGCACGGCGAACCTGGGGACAGAAACCCCAGCTCGTTGCGGTTATCGCATGCATGGTGTTTTCTTATGGTGGTTTGGCCATGAAAATTAAGTGGTTGGTAAAATTCGATTGGAAATGAGATTCACTACCATTGAACTTTTGTTGTTTTTGTTGACATAAAATTACATGTATCTTGGTGTAACTGGAAATGCATATGAATTAGAATCGAGACAATAGATGCATGGTTGTATATAATGCAAATTGGATCCAAATTTGTTAAAATAATACTTAATCATTGATTAATTAAGTTAACTTAGGTAATTAAAACTCTAACCTTGTGTATAATGATATGTAGGGCCAAATTATTAAAGATTAGATTATCATTAACTAGATTAATCAGTGTAATTATATGCCCGACTTTTGTGTAACATTGCAAGGATTGATTATTAATGGAATATGATTAATTTCTTATAATTCAGCTAGAATATTATTCATAAACTTGGACTATTAACTTAGAATGTGATTAACGATAGGAACAAATAAATCCCTTGTTAATACTAGCAACATTAGCTTGATTAGTAAGTTACCTATATCCCAAATGGGGAGATAACCTAAGTATGGTAGGTACGCCTCGTAATCAAGGAAAACACCTGATATTAAGGCGTACTAGTAGTTTAATTATTATTAGGAAAGTATCATGTAAGTATAATAATATTATGTGTATCTATTGGAATAGGTGACGAAAAGCTACGGTCTACAAAGCCGTAGGATAAAGATAAGGTGAGGATATAACCTTTCTTTCTTGCTTTTGGGAATTGAACTATCTCTATTGTTTAACTTCTTTGTGTTTATTTGTTTGAACTCAATTGTACTCATTCTGGTGCCCAAAACTCCTTTTATGTCGTCAATTTTCTATCTCATACACCCCACAACCTTGCTTGATGACCCTATGTTCATTGCTAGTTTCCCATGAATATGTTATTTAAAGTGGTCTTGCCAACCCAGTTATACTTGTGTTTGCGAGTTATTACCTTTTACATTCTTTGAACGGGCCTCGTCGACTGTTATACTATGAGAAACAGTATTCTTGTCTAGTACCTAAATATGTTCATGATCATGATTATAACTTTAAAGTTTAATTTGTTGACATTATGTCTTGTCACTCCTAGGGACGTCCTTGGGAAGTTACACCTATAGGGATGCTACGAGAAGTTGGGCCTGGGACTAGGTCTGAAAAGAGGGTTGCGCAGTACAGACTGATGGTGGCTGGTCTCCCGACTAGTACCCATTCATGATCTTAACTTGCAGATAGTTGGAGGTAGCTATTTGAGAGTAGCAGGATCCAACATGCCATTGGCCATGCCACATGTCATGTTATTACCTACTGAGTTGAGTGCTTGGGCAACAGAGTGATAAGGGAAACTTGTTTATACTATATTTGTATCATGTTTGACTTGATATGTTATGTTCTGGGAGCCATAAGGTCGGATTTGCCAACATCCTACTGAATTTTTGTATGGCATCTATTATGTTGTATTATTAGGTCGTGTTATTGCGATTGCATGTCTTGTTTACTTGAGTATCTGCTTATCATTACTTTGTTTATTGCTATATATACTTTTAGTTATTTTCTCTTAACTACTTATTGCATTATCTCCTCCCTAAGTCCTTAGAACTTACCCCTCATACTATTTCTTGTTTCCTTCCTAGACATGATCTGATGGAAATTAGAGGGCTCGAGGCTTGCCTGAGTTGATGATTTACATAATTTTGTAATAGAGTATGTGCTTCTGTCTCTATATATCTATGGATTTGACTAGGATATACCTAACTCCTATGCCTAGACTTTTGGGTAGATATGTAAATAGTTAAGTAAGTCTGACTTTGTCTTTTGATACGTATATAGCTGCATGCTTTGGGTTAGTCTTTTGGGTTTACCTTCGCTGCTAACTTTTAAGATTATTCATTAAGATTTGGTATCTTTTAATTATCTTTTTAATTATGTTTTAAGTTTGAACATATGGAACCTTAGGTTTGGCCTCAATTTTGGCCGAGGTGCTACAACATTATTTCTTGTGGCAGTGTCCTTTAAAATTATGGATCAATTGTCTACTCGATCAAATCTAATTACTATTTGTAAGTAGTGCGGTGACGCAGTGGGAGGAAATTTAGTGCAAGTTATCCAACGTAATGATGGTTTCGTGATTTGCTTTTGATCATCATGTATACTTGAAAATACTTCAGCTGATTGAATTGAAAAAATAGGTAAAAGTTTTAAGATATGAAAAATCAAGAGCTTATATATATAACATATATATCACTGTCTTAAAAGTACATTTTACATGTCAAATCAATGATTAACATAGAAATTAATCAGCTACGATATAAATAAAAATTATGCTACTTCATGAGTTATTTCTCACAAAAAGAAAAAAAAAATTAATCTACATACATAAAATAAAAAATAATGCCTGCATAAGGTACATGATATATGTTTCACTATAAAAAATAGGATATTATTGATAATATAATAAGTGACAATGTAAAAATTATCACTGATGACATATATTAAGTGACAATAGCTTTTATGTTGTTACTAATAATATTTTTTAAGTGATAATAATTTTTATTTTATCATAATATAGTTTAATAGTGACAAACTAATATTTTAAGTTGTCACTATTAACAAATAATACTGACACCCCTAGCTATGGTGACAACAAAAATGATCATTATAATTCATGACAAAGTTTCCATTGTTATGAGGTTCTCACATAGATATATCATTAATTGTCAATACTCAACAATAACAATTTAAAAACTATTCTTATCACTATCTTTTTTTAAAAATCATTAGGCAACAAAATAATATCTTTTGTTATTTAATATGTGTATAAATATCACTTACTATTTTGTCACTAATTTATCTTTTTCTTATAGTATTTGTTGGTATCTCAACTAGATCCCTACCTACAGAGGGTCATTTGACCAAGCGACATCATAATCACATATAAAGTGTGAAGTTAGGGTTCAAATTTAAAGAATTCTTAATAAATCTATACTATTATAAAAGGAAATACACTTTTGTGTCTAATATGGAAGTTATTCTAATATTTTACTTAATTGTCTTGTAATATTTTCTAAACTTTAAAAAGAGAATGAGATGTGAAGGGTAAAATTGAAAAATTATGAATATTAGGTAGTTGTGGTACCAAATTTTGATATTCCAAATTTAGCCTTACAACCATATTTGAAAATACTATTCAATAGGATCTTAACTGTAAAATACAAAAAAAAAAAAAAAAAAAAAAAAACTAAAAGAATTATTAGAAATTATTTTTACATCACCACATTTACAACCATATTTCTAATACTTATAAAAACACAATATTTTTTATAATTCTTTTGAGTAATATTCTAGTTGTTTACAAGCAATACTTTTTATACTCATCATTAGACTAAATTTGAAGAATGATTATAAATAATTATTGGGACTGTGTTTGAATTTATATAGATTTAGTAATCTATTTTTTTATTTTTAATTAATTGATATTATTTTAACACAATAATATTTCAATAATACAATTTACAAGTTCTTTTATTGAATTCTTTGGTTGTCATTATCTTCTTTTTTGAATTTATTTGCAATTTTATAATTTAAAAATAGACCACGTACAATTTGCCCATATTTTTCAAAAACAATATTTAATATAAAAAATTATGTGCACTATAACGCGTGCATGGATTCTAGTATATAATAATTAAAAAAAAAAAAAAAGTAGGAAAGGAAAACCAAATCCCCACCTACTAGCAACATGCGGGGTTTATCTGCCACCAAATGCTATGGACTTGTGAATGATGGGTACAGTTAATTATTTAATTATTTAATCTGGAAATCAGAATCACGTTGATTCTGACTGCTCTATAAAGAATGGACTAGCTTATCTAAATTATTTAATAATCTACAGTCCTTCGGCCAATTTAAACCGCTAATTAAGAAGGTGTTTGACTAATTTTATTTAAAAAAATTTATATGCTCCTATATCTTATAAAATATTTTTAAAGTTTGTAAGATGCTAGGTTTTTTTTTTTTTTTTTAATAAGTTCTTAAAGTATTTGGATAAAATAATATCTTGAAATTTATAAAATATTAGTAATAACATTTTTGTAATTAATATGATTAAAATTAAGCTAGCATGTTAAGATTTTCAAAATAAGTTAGGCACTCTTTACTTTTTTTAAAAAGAGCTTATAAACTTAGTAGCTACAGCTTATAAGTTATTGTTTTAAAAAAATTACCAAATATTTTTTCACATCTTATAAGCTCTCAAACATCTTATAAGAAGTTTTGAATAGCTTATAAGCTCATTCATACATCCTCTAAAGTTAAGAATTGAAATATTCAATAATAATATTAATAATAATGAATATTTCCATTTTCAGTCTATCTCAAAATTATTTTATTGTAAACAAGATGCAAATATGTATATGCTTTCACAATAATTTACCAGTTTTGGTTTATACTTTATATGTATATTTATATATTTTGCTTCTTGATTTACATTATATCCATCCATGGCATATGGATTATAAATTATTTTCATCAAATATTTACATTTTCAAAATTAATTTTTCTCTCTTTGAATTAAATGTCTTCATTAATTAATCATATGTATTAAATTCTCCTATCACATACATATATATATAGATATAAAGAAGATTGTATATTTACGAGTTAACCATTTTGCTTACGTATGTCGCACAATCTAAATATTAATGTATTAGCATGTATGGAAAAAGTTGAAAAGAAAAACTATGTCCAGACAAAGATCAAATATCGATTTCAACCTCTTTATTAGTATTTTGTGCTCAAAAAAGAAATTATACAAAGTGTTCATAAAATAAATCATTAATAAAATAGAATGCTATTTTACATCCGAATGAATCTAATAAAGGAAATTATTAAAGGGATTAGTACTAATTAAGAAAACCACAACACGATTGGTCTATAGCTATCGAATTAGTCTTTTATTATTTATGGTTAGAATACCCAACAGGCAACAATATTAATTTATTACAATATTATTTTTTGTGATAGTGTCCTCCAAGTTAAAAATTAGTTGTCCGTTTATTAAATATAATTACTATTTATAAGTAGCACGGTGGCGCAAAGAATGCATTTTAATTTGTCTGGCGGAAGGAAATTTCGTGCGAGTAGCCAACGTGGTTTGAGACTTGTGAATCGTGAATCACGTGGATTTTGGCTTCTCAAGACTAACTTATCTTTCTTATTAATGTTATGGAGTCCTTCCGCCAATTTAAACCGCAAAGCTAATTAAGTCCTTCCCCGGCCCCCCAAACTGGGAGAAACTCTTTTCCGACGATGGCACCGCCGACGCCCCAGCAACCTCCGGCAATTTGTCTTCGTAGCCTCAAGCCCACCGTGTCGTTGTTGCTAATATTAGTTTTCTTTAACAGTTTTTGTTCATCACAGACACAGAATGTGATTGAATATCTGCCAGGTTTTCCTGGTAAATTACCATTTAAACTTGAAACTGGGTAAGCTTGCAGGTCTCCCCCGCCATTTTCCGCTGTTTCTTTTTGTTTATTGGATTTCTACTACTGCAACTGCTACTACGCTTTATATTAATCGCATGCATGGTTGGGTAGATTAACTGTTTGTTATAACTAATAAAGGTATATTGGTGTGGGAGGAGACGAAGTGATGCAATTTTTCTACTACTTCACTCCGTCGGAAAACAATCCTAAAGATGATCCTCTTATACTTTGGCTCACGGGCGGCCCCGGTTGTACTGGTCTTTACGCCTTTACGTATGAAATTGGTAATGCTATTTCCTTTAACACATAAGATACATTTTTTGTTGGATAAGCAGCACTCTAGCTCTCTTTTGTAATTGAGAAATATTAAATATAGTCTGCATATTATTGTTGAGTGATATATATGGACTGTGCAAATTTATTTCTTACTTTCTCCTTTTCTTTTTCTATTTCTTAAAATATATCAAATATTAAATTATTAATTTTTTATATTTTAATTTTAGTTCTTAAATTTGAATTTTAGATACATATATTTTTATTTATCTTATTTTCCAGTATTTCAGTACGTCAAAATAACTTATTGACAATTGAATAATTAATTGTTTTGATTAGCTTTGGGTTATTAATTAAATTTATTTTGCTTTTCTATTTTATTCGATAATTTGGTTACCAGAATAGATGTAACATAAAAAAATAATATTGTAAAATTAAAAAATAAAACCACATTTGCATTTTTCCTTATTTATTAATTTTATTTTGGTAACTAAAACATAAAAATAGTATAATAATTAAATAATATGCATAGATATATGTATATAAAATTTCAAAATTAAGAATTACAAATTAAAATATATAAGATTAATCATTTTATATCTAGGATGATTTTAAAACCAAAATTGAACAGAACTCCAAATTATATAAGATTAACAATTGAATATTAAAATAATATTGTAATTGAATTTTTTCATTTCCATTTCTTTGATCCAAACAAAACCTATGGAGTTACGGTTTTGGAATTTATTAATTATAAATTGCTTGGCCTGCCCATTGATGGATTTTCCTCCCTTTGTTTGCCAAACGATTAAGGGAAAATTGCAAATTTCATCCTAAAATTTTACCTCTTTAAATTTTTATTTCTATAATTTGTAAAATTATAATTTTAATTTTACATATATTAAAAAACTATCACATTTAATCATTTTCTACAGAAAATAAAAAAAATGGCCGAAAAATTTGATATGTCAGACGAGAGCGTGCCTATATTAAGATTTTGCCTTGTTCACTTAGCTGACATGGTTCGATTGGTTGAAGGAGAAAAGACAAAAAGTACCAATTAGGTATATGATATATATTTATATGTACACATACATAAATACATTATAGTTATATTTATATATATATATATTAGAACCCTTGCTTCCCAGCTCCTTCCCCCAAAAACTACTCCCCCAGCAACTACTACCGGCTCAAGCAACTAGGCTGGCCATGTCAGTTGTGAGCACAGTATTACCATGGCCAGCCTGTGACTATGGCTAGAAGCTGCTTTGCCTAGATCTGGCCAGGCTAGCCATAGGGTGGGAGGATTTTGTTGTAATTGGCACAAGTATGCATATTTACATGTTTAATTATTCATTGGATGGAAGCCAATTATGGTTGGAATCCAATAGATAATTATAGTGTTGAATTTGGTGGAATAGAGGAAGGGAAATGGTTAAATATTATAAGTTGAGTTGTCCCACATTATAAGCTTGAGAGAGTGGAGATCCTCTTGTGACTTATAAAACCAAGTGGAGGAGTTGAAGGGTCTTTAACCCTTCACTTGTCCCACATTGGTTTTGTAAACTAGTGTTGACTAGTTTATATTAGACTCAAGTAAGAATGCTTGATAAAGTGTTCTTTGAGGGGTTCATATAAGTGGACCACACGCGCGCCGCCGCCCGGCCCAGCTACGGGTCCAGGTTGCGGTCACGGTCGCGGGCGCGGGCGTTAGGGCGAATGTCTCAGTCTTAATTTTTTGGACAAAATTCAATTGGAATTTTGAATTTTAAAATTCAAATTCAAATTTTAACTTAACCGTTGGCTTGATCGGATAAAAGCTTGACCGAGTCTTGCCTGTTGGAGATCACAACCGAGACTTTTGGGATGATGGTGGATATGGCTGGATTTTTAGGGTTGTTGGTGGACATAGATTAGGGTTTTACTTAGTCAAACCCTAATCAGCCCTTAACAGCCGTCAAACCCTAGAGATAATTAGGTATGGCCGTCAAACCCGAGTTAAAATTAGGCCTTGGCCGTCGGCCCATTGCCCTCTACCAAACCTAATTCCCCTCTATAAATAGAGTGCCTTCGGCAGTCTTGTAGACACACCAAAATACACGTCAAAGGCAGCCTCTTCTGTTTGTATTCTTCCTCTCCCCCCGATATTCCAGTTACTTCGTCGTGATAATTCTCTCGTTCTAATATTCGGCCAAATATTATCCTTCTTTCGTATTCAGCCTAATATACTTATATATATTCTGAAAGCTTGGCTATCTGATTCGAATTCTGGCTACTGGGTACTGTTCGAGGTGAACGAGAAGGAGTGCACCTGATCGTTCTGGACCATCTCATCCGGGGAGGAGCCGCGCTGTACCCGTTGCACTGGTGAGTCGAGGCGCTCGTTTCTTCAAGGCAAACAGAATTTCTCTGTGATTTGGTTGTCCTATTGATTCTGTTACGATACAGAATCCTTAAGATAAGTTTATCTTAAAACTCATTATTGATATTAGATAAATCTGACAGCATGTTTTCTTGTTTTATTGCGTCGGTCAATATATGAATTTTGGCTTTTCCTGGACTCGTATCTGTTTAATTGTATTAAATTCTGATTTGCCTTGAATTGACGCTTATTCTGATCACGCATGTTTTATGTTTAAATTCTGATAACGCATGCTATATGTTTAAATTCTGATCACGCATGTTGTATGTTGAAATCTGATCACGCATGCTACATGTTTAAATTCTGAAAACACATGCTTTATTTGAATTTCATATTGATAAAAACGCACGTATTACTCCACTGTGATTATCTGTTCCATTCCTGATAATTTGTTCTGCAATATTTACTTATTGCTTTGGATTACTGCATATTGGTTTAAATCCTGGAAACAACAGATTTTTTGTTTTTTGTGTTCCTTCTTCTTCTATTCTTCTTCTTCTTCTTCTTCTCTCTCTCTCTCTCTCTCTCTCATTTCCAATTTTAATTTAATTATTTCTTAACTTATATAAATTTAATTAAATTATTTTAGGCACGTAAATCAAAATTATTTACTTTTCCCATTTCATCTTTCACAATAGAGATAAATTGCATGCAGTTCACCCAATAATTATATCATTCATAATAAATATATTGGAGCATGGTGTTTTATTTTCACAACATATAAGTCCATCTCCTAGAATTAATACCAGATATTCTAAAATATTTTATAAAATATTTTAAAAACAACATAAACTCCACGAAACAACCCCTAAAAAATAATATCAAAGAACTTCACTAGTTCCTTGAGATTAATGTACATATGATGAGCAAATCATGAATACTTTGGCTTTTTTATGACGTATGAATAATTTGTTGCAGGCCCCTTGGCTTTTGACTATGCAAATTCCAATGGGAGTTTACCGACACTGGTGTTAAATAAGTGTACATGGACAAAGGTGCAAGATTCTCTATCTTTATGCTATACATATATGCTATAAATAAAGTATTGGAATAAATATATGTACATTGTATCATGTGGACTTCATAAACACATGATATATATATATATATATATATTAAAGATCTCCTTCATTAAGTAGTTAATATAAATGTGGAGTAATTAATAATGTATATATATTGTACTGAATATGTAATTGTTCATGTACAATGGTTATATACATGAAGGAAACTTATCGATCATGACCAAAGTTATGAACCTATTATTCCACATACATTATATATTCACGAGAAAAGACTATTCACTAAATATTCATTTATAGAGTAGTACATCATTAATTATTGTTCATGATCTTGATGGGTTAATGATCATTTTGGCATCCTCTAAAAGAGGTTCGTAGTCCCTCTCTCCACTCAATTAAGTTTGTGAGTTTTCATCACTATTAGACACAAACATCACAATGAGTTAGGAGAGTAAAAACGCAAGTTCCCTAAGTACGGTCCATTGGGCGTGGTTTGATAATTAAAATAATTAAAATCATCATCTTAAAAGGTTTCATTCTACCCAAAGGTCTTTGCAATGGATCAAGGTAAAATGCTAGAAGTAGTTTGATTTATAAAATAGTTTAAGATCCTTTATATATGCTTATGTCTTTTCTTACATAAAGAAAATCAATGGAATAGAATTGGAGTTATAAGGACTAAGCATATTCCCCATTTTATAGGTGGCCAACATCATTTTTATAGATCAACCTGCAGGAGCTGGATTTTCTTATGCAAAACCTCAGGAGCTTACAACTTAAGTGACACAACATCTGCATCACTTACTTATGAATTCCTCAGAAAGGTGTGAGTATTGTACATAATATGTTCTAATTGAGCTAATATGCCTTGAAACTGCAATATTGACTTTTTTGTGTCCTTCACTATGAACTTTCATTGTTGAATATTGCTTAACGTTATTGAAACACACTAGTTCCAGTGATTTATCAAATTTAAAGAAAATTATTGAGACTAGTTACAACAATTTACACCATCGCTCGATATTTTATGCTTAGGAATTGCATTATATATATACATGTATAGAATTCAATATATAAAAGGTAACAACAATCATTTTATGTTTGCCAAAGTTTTTGCTAATAAAGTTTGCTTGATTGTTGGTGTTGCATGCAGTGGCTTATAAGTCATCCGGAATATATTGAGAATCCAGTGTACATTTCTGGGGACTCTTATTCTGGGATTACTATTCCTCTTGTTGTTAATGAAGTGTATAATGGTAATATATGGCTTTTGCTTACCATGTATGAGAAAATGAAGAAAAAATGGAATAAGATATATATATATATTCATTTTTTCTTATGGTGTTTTTGGTAGGTATTGAAGCAGAGAATACACCACCAATAAATATCAAAGTATAACTTATAAAGCACTTGTAACTCTTAATTAAGTTATTTTTAGCAATATTTTATTTCCTAAATTAGTGGTTTCCTAAAAATAACTAATATTATTCCTATGTTTCTCTTGGAATTGAGAACAGGGTTATACAATTGGAAATCCTTTGACTGACTCATTCACTGACCCTAATGAAGGAATCCCATATGCTAACCGAATGGGTCTTCTATCCGATAAACTCTTCCAGGCAATCCCATGTTCATTTCTCTTCCATATATTTTCTTGAATCTCTCTTTTCTTGGGAAAAATTGGTGTGTTAAAATTCATGCACCAATTTTGAGACATCTTGCCCTTTATTTTTTCCTTGTTCATGAAAATATAGCGAATCACATCCCCTTTGATTAGCTTCAACTTCTTTGCATGATTGAGAAATGTCATTAATGATAAAAAATTATTATCCTGCTATTCAAATAGGCAATCTTACCATCATAGTTTCAAAATAAGTTTCTGTTCCTTTCCATAGTCGGCAAAAGTAAATTGTCAAGGGAATTACAAGAATGTAGACCCAAAAAAAGTTTTATGCCTAAATGATCTTCAAAAAATAAAGCAGGTGAGCATGCAGAATTTTCATATTTTAATTTTTATATTGGAAAATATCGTATGCTCACTAGTATTTATATCCTGTAGCTCTTGATAAATAATATCTGGTATTGCAGTGTCTCAATAAAATAAATGAGTTCATGATATTAGAACCTTGGTGTGTTGTCTCATTGAAAGAAAAACGAGGTGTTCTGTCATGGTACCTACCTTCTGATGAAGAAATTCATCTAAATTTCCTGCAGTTAGTTGTTGCTCCTAAGACAAAAACCTGGTGCCGAGTAATATTCTCTCTCTTTCTTGCATCAACGAGAGCTTAGTATTTTATGTATATTACATTGGTTATACTTGAATGTTATTTAAGATATTGCAGAAATATGCTTATTCTCTTGTCTCATCATGGGCTAATGATAAGTCTGTCCAGAAAGCTCTTCAAATCCATAAGGTAAATAAAAAAAGTAAACCTAGGAATATACATATCTCTAGTATATGTGTGTGAACTATTGGAATAATTATTATGTAACAGGGAATAATAACAAAGTGGGTAAGTTGTAATAGTAGTCTTACATTTGAGAATAGTGCTGAACGTGAGGGGGTCTCGCCTTACATATTTGATGTCCAAAGCGTCGTGCCCTATCACCAATATCTCAAAGGCAAGATTTGTCGAGCTCTAATATATAGGTAATATTTCTTTTTTTTGATAATATTTTTTATCATTTCTTGTTTTATCCATTTTTCTTTTTAAAAAGTATTTGATTTTTTTTTATGGTTAATTATAATGCTTTGTTAGTGGTGATCACGACATGGGGATTCCTCATATAGCTATGGAGAAATGGATAGGCTCTCTAAAATTGCCAATTCTAAGTGACTGGAGACCATGGTCTGTTGAAGATCAAGTTGCAGGGTTAGTTCCCTAAATTATCCTCATATAATAACCTTTCCAAGTTTCATTATCATCAACCATTTGAATTTGTTAGTGTTAGCTAAACACACAATTCCTTTCTTTTCCTTAGATACACGATGACGTATGGGTATGGTGATTATAAATTGACATATGCCACTGTCAAGGTGATTATAATTTTTTTTGTTTATATATGCTTCTCAATTTGGTAATTATAAGAAAAATAAGATTAATACTAGGAAATTCTTCCTACAATTGTCGATGCTTTTGGTATCCAAACAATTTATCATTGACTTGTTAAATGCAAATAAAATATGGCTTTGTCTCTAGAAGATTTAAAAATAAACCCTTTTCATTTTAACAATTTCTATTTTGGTTTCTTTAGGGAGCTGGGCATACAGTTCTAGAGTACAAGCCTATGGAATCCCTTGCTATGATTAGCCGATGGTTGGAGCAAAGCTATCTCTAATGACATAGTCTCTAAACATATTTTGTTTTTCAAGTTTTAGATTATTCTCCAAATAAGAATATTAAAAGATTTGTATAATTGCCAATTACTAAATGAATGTATAATGTATTTGTGACACCCCACTATTGCTAACCCAAAATTGAGATATCAAAACGTTCAATTCAATAATTCGGAACCTAAAATACAATTCAATAGGCCTATAATCAAACATTTCATGCTCATCAGAAATAGCAGCGGATTCAAACTTAAACAAACCTAATAAACCGTAAAATAAAGGCTAAGATTCGCATTCTTATATAACCAAATATTTACAATCCCACAAGTCATCCATATCAACATGACATATCACGACATCTTGCGTCCATACTTAGCTATCAGATGATTTCCATATATACATTCAACATCTGATCTATTACAAAATATACTCCTGTCCAGCGTGGAGTCCCAATTCCTCGCTTAGTCCCTGTCTGAGAGAATCAAAATAAACAGAGGGATAAGTCCAAAGAACTTAGTGAGGGATAACTGTAAGCATAACAGAAGGAATCTGTTGAGGAAGAATCAACTCAACAGACTGTAAATCAACAGTCAGGCAGAACAGATCAAAATACGGTCAAACAGTCGATCAGGCAGGCATGCAGTCAGTCGCATTCAGTTAAGCATGCAATTAGTCAATCTGTTCGGAAATAATCAAAATCAATCAATAAACAGATCAGATCAATCGAATCAATCTAACAGATCATATCATAACAATCATATCAGTCCCTTAACAGCTCGTCCCGCTTTACAGTTGGGAACAACATATCGGCTCGTGCCGCTTTACAGCTGGGAACAACATATAAACACATCCCGCTTTATAGGTGGGAACAACATATCAGCTCGTCCCGCTTAACACCTGGGAACAACTATATTAGATCGGTAACAGTTAACAGACAGTTGGATATCAGATCAACAGATAATAGTACGGACGGATAACAGATGTCAATCGAAGGATAACAGTAGATGCCCAGGAATAGCCCTAGCACATCACTCATACCTAGGAATAACCCTAGCATATGGCTGACAAACTGAATACCCAGGGAATAGCCCCTAGCGTACACAGACTTACAGAATGAATACCTAGGGAATAGCCCATAGCGTATCAGACTTACAGATACTCAGGGAATAGCCCCTGATATATCAGACGTACAGACAATTCAAAACAGTATAGAAGTGTTGACAGGGCAAATAGTAACAGTACCGTACAGTACAGATATTAGAATAAATAGATAGTAGGACAGATAACAAAATGAACATATAGCATATGTCAAAAAACGTTATGGGTGCTAGAACCAACAAAAATAGAATCAGAACAGAAATAACCCTCACAGGGGTGTTCGAATCAGATAACAGAATATCAAAGATCTTAACAGATCACAGATTTTAATAACAGTACAGTCAGTTCAGAAATAATAACCCGCACAGGGGTTTATCACAAATACCGATAAATGAAATGAAGTGCCAGATTGGCAGACCCTCACAGGGGTTCAACAATTAATGAATAGCTGTAACCAAAGCAATAACCCAAAGTAGGAGACCCTCACCTCCGTAATCTCAGAAGTGCTATCATGGTTAGCAGCCTATTGGTCCGTGGGACCCACTTCGACGTTACCTATCCAAAAAGTAATATTTATAATCAAAATCCATACTTAATTCTATTAATCACAATTATACCATTAACGACCCAGGTTCACTAATTTATCAATTCATACGGTATCTCATTCCTATTTCAAGGTCATGAACATAATCTTAATCACGCGATAGGATTAAACTTACATAATCAATTCCTAATCAATGTCATAAAATCTTATAATATAATCCTTAATACTATTATAAGTCCAAGTTTTGGCATTATGCATAAGTCCGGGTCCACTTAATCTATATTCCATAGCATAGGAAACCAACATATATATATAGCATATCATCATCCTCAAATTCTATTCTTGGCATGGATACAAACTCAATAAGAAAATATACATATGCATGTACATATATATATATATACACCACAACTTTCTTCAGTCCTTTACCACAACTACGCAACGGAGCCTCGGATTCACGAACCAACCACGCCACTGCGTTTGTCACGTCGAGAGGAAAAGACTGTCCTCCTGCCGCCGCGCCGCTACCGAAAAATCCCCAAACTCCAAAGTCCTGCTCCTTTCGAGCTCCTGAGTCCAAATATGCTGTCGGTTTTCTGTTTTGAGCTTCAAGGCCACCGAAAAATCCAATTTTCACCCCCAAAACCAACTCCTCCGCCTAACTCCAATCACCGATTTTCTTCTCCTCCGCCGTGCCTCAACCACATGCAACCACCCAGAACTCTTCTCCACACCTAGAGCTTTCAAAATCACCCCTCAAAAGCCTAAACTACCATCGGAAAGTGGAAGACCCACTTCACCCGAAAATTGGGTCTCTCTCCGCCGTGAAGCTTCGCCGTCCGATGGGTTGCATGGTGGTGGAAATGGAAACAAGGTTGGGGGGGGGGGGGAAAGATTGGTAAAGTCAGATGGGAGTTTATGGTGGTCGCCGGTGAGAACCGTGGTGGTGTTGACTTCAGTGGAAAAAGGAAGAAAGAAAATGAGAGAAAAAATGGTGGAGAAGAAAGAAAAGAAAATGGAGAAGGAAAGCTGCCCGTTTGGTTTAAAAAGTCCAATTTTTCTATTTTTTAGTTTAGTCCCTGAAATTATGAGACTCCTCAATTGATTCCCAGAATTTCTGAAAATTGCTCCCAAGCCCTCGTTGACTATGCTTCTTCCATGCCAACCCCTAAGTCAAGAAAATGTGTCAATTGAATCCTTAAAAATTGCAATTCTCACCCCCAAACTTCCAATTTCCTTGCAATTAAGTCCTTTTAATATTAATTTTGAGCCTTAAAATTTGATTAACCGAAATCTTAATTTCTAAATTCTAATTTTCTGAAATGCTGAATTTAAGGGGTGTTACAGTATTTGATAGATTTAGTGTTATTAGTTTTATTATTAATTTCTTTAGGTTTTTATCAAACATCATGTCTATTGCTTTTTGTCTTGTTAATATTTTTTAGTAACCGTAATGAGGGAAACAGTTAAATACATGTTAATTATTACATATCTAAGTTTTGACACTTGTTGATTAACTACCAATAATAAGATGCTTCATATCATTAAGATATCAAATGTTGATAAACAGAGTAATATATAAATTAATAGACTAAAAAGTAAAATCACGCCTATGAAATTAAACACAAAACCTAATTTTCCGGCACTACGATTATTGTTGTTTCCGTAAAATTTCATCAAAAGCGAAAAACAAACTATAAATTTAAATTTCTGACAAGCAAAATAAGAACAGCCTATAAGCATCCCTAAAACACTCAATAAAATAAGATAGACCCTCGATAAGCTGATTCAAATACATTTTCTAATTCAACAAAATAAATATACGATTCTTCTAAAAAATCAAATAAAAAATAGCACTACTTGACATATAATATATCATCCCTTAGAGAAAAAAATACAAAGATATTCCTCTCAATTAAAAAAAAACAACCCTAAACTCACCCAACACAATTAACATACGCCAACTTCTTGTCCATTTAACACTGCAAAAAAAAAAAAAAAAAAAACAATATATGAGTATTGAAAGTTTAAGATATTGCATATTAATTAAGGAAAAAAATACACTTTACAAAAATCTATCATATGTTTTGAAAGCAATATTATCAAATAAACAACTAGTACAAGCATCACAACAATTACCATTTTAAAATTTAGTGAGACACGAATGTCATCAATAATTCAACATGGTTGACTAAAAGTAGATCTAATGGTATAGTGGTACGTGGAATTGCCAAAAGGTCAAGCCCAATTTTCAAGATATGGAAATTTGGTGCCACGTGAAAATGGAGTAAAATCTTTTTCGATAAATTACGATGTGTTGATTCATTTTTTCAAAAAGCATGCAAAGAGATCTTTTGTTCTCGAAATTTCTCTAAATTTGTATTTGTGTATTGTCACTTATTATTTTGTCAGTAATATATATGTTTCTTGTAGTGTTTGTAGGTATGCTCAACTAGATCTCTACATGTTGAGGGTCATTTGGCCCAAATTCAAATGACATTATAATTGCATATAAAATGTGAGGTTGAAGTTTAAACTTTAAAAACTTGTAATGTGCAAAGTATAAATATAAAAAAATAAAGGAAAGGAAAAAAAATTCCCAATTTGTTAGAAACGTGCGGGTCTTATCTACGTACCCACAAAATGGTATGGGACTTGTGAGTGATGGATACGGTAAATGAATCATGAATCATGTGGATTTTGGCTTCTGTAGACTAACTTATCCTTCTTATTATTAAAGTTCTAGGGTCCTTCTGCCTATTTAAACCGCAAAGCTCAAGTCCTTCCCACAAAAACCGGATAAGCTCTTTTATGCAGGTGGCACAATAACCTCCGGCTATTTGTTTATCAAAAAAAAAAGAAAAAACCTCCGGCTATTTGTCTTCGCCGCCACAAGCCCACCGTGTCGTTCTTGCTAACTAAACTAAACTTTTGTTTGTAAATTGAAAAACGAATCATGTTTTTCAAATATAAATTTGAGCTTAATATGAATTTATTTGTAAAATTACAAACTAATATCCATAAACATATCAAATATAAAATAGTTTAATTTACCAAATAAGTGTATAGTTTTATAAAATTTGAAAGCTAATTGCTGTTTCAAAATAAAATAAAACTCATTTCTAGGTAATAGTAAATTATAAATTATTTGAGAAAAAAGTTCAAAAATTGAGACTTACTCACTACAGCACTACATCTATATAAACCTTTTCAATGAAGATAATTTAATTATTAAAACAAGATTGAGAATGAAATTAATATTTCACACTTATCATAAGTTACAATTTTAAGCATCCAAATAACTGATTGTAGGAAAATAAAGTATTAATATATTTTTTATATAATGATAAATCCTACACTTATCAATCATATCAAATTTTATCATGACAAGCAAATGAGCCCCCATAAGAAATAATATTGTAAAATTAAAAATAAAACCACAATTTTATTTATCCTTATTTATTAATTTTTATTTTGGTAACTAAAACATAAAAATAGTATAGTAATTAAATAATAAACATAAATATATTTATATAAAATTATGAAGTTAAGAATTACAATTTAAAATATATAAGATTAATAATTTAATATTTAATATAATTTTAAGACCAAAAATGAACAGAACACCAAAATTTTATAAGATTAACAATTAAATATGGAAATAATATTTTAATTGAATTTCATAATTTCCATTTTTTTTTATCTAAGGAAAGACTGTGGATTTAGAGCCTGTTTGGTTTCATTTTCTGGAGCCATTTTTATTTTTTAGTGAAAATGCATAGTGAAAAGTTAGTTAGAATAGTTGAATTTGAAAAGGAAGTTTTATGTGGATGTGTTGTAGAAAATTATATGTTTATATAGGTGTGAAAATAAAATGTATTTGAATGTTCGGTGTTTTTGTATTAAAAGTTGTGTAGTTTTTTATATTTGAATTGATGATGTGATGTGTCATTGTTTGAAAAATAATATTATAATTTGAATTTGAATTTATAATAATTTTATTGCGAATGATGTATGAGAAGTATTGAGAAGATAAAAAATAACTAAGGTAATGATAAGGGTTGAAAAAGGGTTGAAAATAGAGAAAGAATATAATAAATAATGTTTTGAAAATGAAAATGTTTGAGAAAATAGTATAAATAGTAATAATTTTCCATTTTCATTTTCAGGATGAAAATGGCTTCTAAAAATGAAAACAAACGACCCTTAGGGTTTTGGAACTTATTAATTTCAAAATTGCTTGTAATAACTGTTTGCCCATTGATGGATTTTCCTCCCTTTGTTTGCCAACAACTAATATAAGATTTAAGACCTAAGATTTTACGAGAAAAGAGAAAAAAATCCCGGTTTTGCGGTCTGAACCTCTGAAGTTTGAATACAATGAAACTGTAGGCATCTTATACATGGGACATTTTTGTTGGCACAGACAAAAATTACAAGCTGGATGGGGGCGGGAAGGAGTGAACATTTTTCTCGTCACGTGTTGGGGTTGATGTCTATTTTTTAACTAGAAAAAGGCACACAGCGCAAGGCGCGGTATTGTGCCCGTGAACGTTATGCTTTGCAGTGACTTTATCTGCCATTTTATAAATAATAGATTTTTTTTTTTTTTAACATTTTTGTTTTAAATTTTAGTAACTATATTTAGAAGTACAAATTGATTTTTCCTTGGCGAAAAAGGGCTTCATCCATGACCAACTGAACATACAAAAATTTGCAGCATATCTCGATCATTATTTTCGCTGATTCACCCGAGTATGAGTTTCTAACCGCTGGATCAACTAAACTTTCTCCATGTATCATCAGCTGCTGTCATGGCTTGTAACTGCATAGCATGAGAAGAAGTATCAATAATTATTTAAGCATGTTGATATGATGATCTCTAATGACAACTCACATTTTTGTTGAAGTTTTGGCATCCAACGGAGCTAGGGATGAAAGAAATGCATGTATTAAGACATATGAATTTGTTTTTTTTAGAAGATAAGTCTCAGTTAGCATCATTTACTATTCAACTAAAAGGATGTAAGGTGCTTTGTTCACCCTTAGGTGCTTTGGAATGAAGAGCAAAAATGATTTTGTAGTTTTATTTCACTGAATACCTGATCTTTTACTATTTCCACCTCATTCCTGGAATTTATGGGCTTCCCCAAGATGACTTCCAGTAAAATCACTCCAAAGTCATAAATATCCAACTCATCTTGAAGTTTTGTCCTGTCATTCTATCACCAGAATAAATGTCTTGACATGAAGAAGCTTTTGATTAATAGTAATGTATCTGAATATACTAAAAAGAAAATGTGAGAAACCTTGCATTCTTGAACTTCTTTGATCCACCAAGAAAATCCGGAGGTAATCCTGTAAAGTTGAGCATATCACTTTGTGCAATAACAATGTCAGAATTACATAACTTTGAGAAATTCTCTCTTCATACTTTTCCCATATTGTCTGATAGCAAAGGCAGATTGTAGCTGCTAATTTTTGCAACATGGTTCTGATCCACTAAAACATCTGTTATTTTGATATTATTGGCAAAAAGACCAGGCACAATTCCTGTATGAAGGAACTGGATGCCCTTTGCTACCCCAGTAGCAGCTGCTATGCGCTGAGCCCAGGTAAACTTTCGTCTAAGACGCCTCTCTGCCAAACGTAATGGTCAACAACAAACCATCAATTGTGAATACATATTACTAATTGCAGGTAACCTCATAAGAATCAATTTGTGTATATATTTACCAGAAATCCAGCTTCCCAGAGTCCCATTGGGCACATATTCGAAGACCACAAATACTCTGCTTACACTTGAATCATCAAAGTAATACTCAAAGCAGTGTCCAAGAGAACTGAGCAAATGTTGATGCCTGAGTTTTGATATCATTTAATGTGAGGCATAAAGTATTGAGCGCTGTGATTTTTCCTCAGCTAAAGGCATCTAATCCAGCGAAGAAGCCATCCCTCAGTTGCCCTCAGTACATCTGAGTCCAGACAGAAGCAAACTCATCAGCACTTTTCCCTCATCAACAATAACAAGATTTAGATGCATAAATATTACAAGTTCAAAAGCAGAACTACATGATTAAGATGAGACATTTACTTTGTCTAAGTGATCGAAACATGATGATAATACGTGAGACCAAATGCAATATTTACCCGACCATGAGATCCTTTTCCCGTGAAAGCTGATGTATCAAAATAATTTGTTGCTTCCTCAAGCTCCTCCAGTGAAAATGTCTTAAAAGCTGGAAGCCCAAATGCTCCCAGCTTCATTGCTTGAGTTATGTATCCTATGAACAACAATTAGATCAAAGTCAAACTTTTGAATTATTTGTAACATTTTTAAGGTTTAAATATGTGCTCGTTTAAGAGAAATGCATACATCTCTGCAGCAGATTGTGATGGATATTACTTTTGATGACTAAATATGCAGAGGTTTCCCAAATCAACAGGAAATGTGAATTTCACGGCGATGATCTTGAAATTTTCACGAGATCACTTTCTGGGATCTATGAGGTGACAGTTTATGTCTGTGGCACCATGTTTAGCCTAAGAAACACTAATGTTGAACAAATTCGCGCAACCACCAAGATAGCATAGGACAAGTTTCACATCAAGTTAAGATCGAGCCATAGACATTAAAGTTTGTAGAAGTTTCATGTACAAACATGTTCAAAACTATGAAGTCATATAATTTTTCTTTTCATCAGATATTTGACAAACTCTAACAATCTGTTGAGTTGTGACGATAAAATAATGAACAAATTGGATAAGCAAAATACCTGTTTGAAAAACAGTATACCTCTAGAGCCACAATTTCTGCTGGGGGAAGCTATTCTTAAAATGCTGGTCTTAACCTCTACCATCCACATCAAAACTAGCCCTAGTCCAGCCAAGTACAGCAGGACCTCTATTCTTGGGTACTGCTTTTATTCCACATACTTTTCCATGAATAATATTTTTCTTCTTCCCTCTTCCCTCCCCGTCAATAGAAGACTGGTGGTTTTGGCCTTTAACGTTAGAGTCCCCAGCATTGCTTTTGTTAGCTGTATTTCCTGCTTTTCCACTGGCTGCTTCTGTTGTACTTGGAACTGCCTATGAATCTTGAGTTATAATAGCCAGTGCTGGAGTTTGATTCCCATCCAAGACATGGTAATTTGCTAAGGTTATATAAAATTCACAAGGTACATGATGGTTCATGTGACTGCAGGTCAAATTTACGTGATTTCTCCTCCACAAAGCCAGTCACTATCAATATCAGCAAATTCACCAGAGTTATAAGTAATCAAAATGAAGAGTTATATATGTAATTCACATGTTCAATTTTATAAATAAATATATATATATGCATATATATGTATTTCACTTACCTAATTATGTATAAGAACTAGTTGCGCTAGAAACAATTCCTGAATTATCGTATCATTTATCGATTCATAAAATTCATGATTTGGGCACTTGAGGTGGTGTGAGAAATTTGTTGATAAAATCTCATAATCATAACAAAATTCATTAGAAGTCACATTTTCTCTTGGAATATATTTGATAATGAAAAGATGTATGTAGTTTATAAATGCATATACTTGTGTGAGAAAATGTAAAAATAATTATTGGATAAAAAAGTCACTTATCTAAAATAAAAATTTAAATAATGATTTAGCACATAGTATTTGAATAAAACTCATGAACAAATCAATGAAAAATTTGGAATAATTTTGTCAAATAACAAAGTATAAAAGAAGAAAAAAATTTGAGGTTTTTTCACTATGCTTATGAGGATTCGTCGAATAATGATGAACATAATCAAAGGGTTAATAGTTGGAAAGAAAAATATTAGAATATGAAAATTGCCATGGGTGATAGCATCGCAATCAACAAAAAACTTAATAAAACTATTTGTGCTTCAGAAATATATAATATATTTTTAGCCACATTGTTCGAAGAATATGTAACAAAATCATGTCATATCCCTACCAGTACTTTCCAGTTTTCCTGAGTTATGCACTTAAGACCAAATTCATATCCTGCTTCCACTGAAGAAAACTGCAAAGGTTACCTCAACCTCATGGTTTGTTGTATCAATCTCAAGGAGCTTCGGAATCTAATTAACTAAAATCTATCTGAGCTACATCAGACAATTAAAAGAGACTCATTAGTTCATCATGCTTCTATGAACTAATCATGTGAGCATACATGCTCAAGTCGTGTATAACACTTTGAACTTAAGAAGGATATTTTTATATCCAAAAAGAATATCTCCATCTCATACACCAAATGCCTTCAAATTAAATTTGTAGCATCTATTTACATTTGAAAGTTTCATGCAGAAACAGTGATGCCCAACAATCATGTTGGTGGAAAGCTATCTTATTTTTCCTTTGGCAGCGGTATCTCACTGCTAAAGTATAAGAGTGATCAAAGGAAAAGCATAAAACTTAGGCATTCACAAATACAACTCTTGCAAATCCTACATGAAGGTTGATAGGAATCTTACAGAGGGAACAAAAGTTGATGATCTGCTTGGGTTCAGAGCCTCCAGCCAGCATTTCAATTCGTCCAATCTTGAAAACTGGGCATTACTACTTTCTTGCACCTGTAAAGGAATATATTTTGATATATGAAAAGCAAAAGAACAGGTTGAGTTCTCTGTAAAAATTCATATATACCAGATTGTTCATATTTTCACAAAGCTTCTATTTAATAGCTTCCTCCTCCTGCACAGTTTTAACAGTAGCTTCCCATGCCTAGCGGTTAGCAGAATATCTATCAGTGTTGCTACTGAAAGTAAAGTTGATTCTGAGACCACTGGAAGAAGAAAAAGGAAAACATTTAAATGCAAGAAAGGAGATAAGATGTCCAATAGGAAGCACAATGCCCATGCTGTAAATTGAAATATCAGAAAATGAAAATATTTCTCTAATTATCCAGTAAAAGTTATTTGTTATAGAAGGAAAATTTAGTAGGTAAGCATATTAACAGGTATTATTAAAAGTGAGTGTTTCAGAGCTTTTCAATCCGTCCTGCATTCACCATATTTTGCCAAAATCACAGTTAGATACATCATTATTTGAATCAAACATAAGTATAGGACCATGGAAAATATTATATATGTATTATTGCTTCAAAAAGCTATTATGTTATATACCGAAGCTTTTCTTTGAGTGTCTCAGATTGAAGCTTCAGTTCTAAAATATTTCAATTTCTTTTAAAATATGACAGAAAATATTTGGCATTAGTTATGGTTAAATGGTCTTTGACTGAACATCTCGACCTCATTCGTCTCATTGAAGAAATCATAAACATGTAAAGGATAAAGATCTCATATAAATGAAAATTTGATTAGAAATAGATGTGCTATACTTCTGATAATTGTAATTGGAAAAACAATTAGAAAAATGATTCACGTGTTACTTTATGTCATAATTTAAAAAAAGTATTCCAACAAATTGGATAGAGCAAGCTTGAGCTCTTTAATGAGGAGATATCTACCTTTTTTGCTTGTTTTTCTTTCAGCTTAGCAACACGAATTCTCTCTGCTGACATTTCTATTTTAACTTCATAAGCAAATAGGCAGAAGAGGCTAAACTTTGATTTCTTATTGAAATTTTATCAGAAGGCTTCCTATTATCTATTCCATAGGAACACCTTCTGATGATCTCAATATAGTCTCCACAGAAACACCTCCAAGGCAAGCGAAAATTATAGATACTCATTCAGAAAAATAAAATTGCTTTTTGTATGTTCTATGTGGAGTTTGAAAATATTCGTTAATTATCTCAAAACCAAACTAATAGGTTCACCATGTTGCACTACAAAAAGAATCCATCAAAACTTATTTCTCCTTGTCCTCCACTATGAACGTCAAGAAGCCTGTCAATCCAACCTAACACTTTGTACCACAAAAATAAGAAACCTAGATAAAAAAATAATAGTAATAGAAAGCAGAATGACTTAGATCAGACGATTCAAAAAAAAAAAATAAAATAAAAGAAGACCTAGATAGATAAAAATTTGACTAAAAAAGAAACAATCACATTGACTAAAAGGAAAAAAACTCATATCACGCAATTTAGTACAAGTTAAACCCTGGCCATTCTTACTGGAAAAAGGGACTTCCAGAAATGAAGATCAATATTTGGAAGGAGACACTTCGATGGGGATGATGCAACCTCTTCAAGAATCTTCTTGTTGGTGTTGAAATCTACCATCACTTTGAGTATTGACGCTCAATCACTTATTCGATGGATCTCGATGGTGGTTTTGGTAGCAGCGGCAATGCTTGATTGTGAGTACTTTTTTAGTTTTTTTCAGTTTACAAAAAATTAACAAATGCCTATTTTCTTCTGACCATCTCAGGAAAAGACAAACTGATGTACAACAATCACAGCAATAAGTATGATTTAATGAAACACAGCAGCCCTAAAACGATCTCATTTGATATAGAAAAATGCCAAAAAAAAAACTCAAAAAAATGCATTCACGCTCGTGGCCACTGTAGCCACGCTCATCGCCGTATATATAATATAGTAATAAAATACAATGAGAGGTTTTGCCCATTCGACCTTTGTAAGAGGTAAATTGTAAGTTAGTCAATAATTATATCGTTCATAAAAAGTATGTTCAAGCATGATGTTTTACTTTCGTAATATATAAATCCTTGTCCTAAAATTTATGTTAAATATTCTAAAAGGAAAAATTAATTTTTTTATTTTATAACTTCATTTGATTTTCAATTTTATACTATATTTTACATAATTAAAAAAGTTTTGATACATTTAGTTCAATTGTCACCGAAATTGAAAAAATTGACCAGAAATATTGATATGACATGCTAGATTTTGTTAAATTTGAGGAATTTTGCTTAGATAACAAATTTTCAGTTGACATGACCTTTTTTTATCTTGTTAAAAGAAGTATTTCCTTACTTGGATTTTTGTTAGTAATGCTAGTATTCATATATTATTAATAGTATTATTAATAGTAATACTAATAATATTAGAAAATAATATTATCATTGATAATATTATATTATTATTAATTATATTAATAATTAAAAAATTAATTTAATATTTGTTGATGGATAGGCTGACACTCACAGTATTTTTCAACATGTGAGATGGTCCTGAATCTATCACGTGAAGTATTTCGATCTGAAGGTGTTGCGAGATGGAACCTGTAGCCAAGTAGTACACGTCAGGCTAGTCGAGATAGTCCTCGGCTAAGACCCTCCGATAGTTAAGTCAGTTATTCGACCAGATTAAGAGGTAAAACTAGCAGAGTAATAGCTAGATATAGAATGAATGTCATACCCTTCGATTGAGAGAATGGAGTATTTATAGTGTATGTTTATTGGTGCAAGGACAAACATCGCCTTAATAGGCTTCCAGTAGGATTTTTGCTGGTAGAGGTAGTTTTGGTCATTTCAACCAGAGCCCATGCTTTGCAACTGTTCACTGTACTGATCATTAAGCTCAATGGAGAGGGAGACCGTGCTGCCACTAATACAGATGTGACAACATTAATGGTAGAGATGCCACACCGTCATAGCATTAAATGCAGATTGATGGCTGGTTGAGGTGCATTTAGTGCGGCGAATAGGGTGGCATAGGCTGCCATTGCTTAACACCTAGCTTTGCTCAACTAAGGGAGGAGGTCGGCCTACTTAACCTCCCTGGTCGAATGTAGGTAAGGCCGTTTGTTCTCTTTGATTGAGTTTGGGTCTGGCTCGAGTAAGGCCCAATGATAGGGGACATATTTCAACCTTATGGTCGAGACTGGCCAGTTTGTAACTGGGCCCAATAAGCTTATTGGGCTCCGAAATCCCTAATGGGCTGGTCCCATATCATGAGTCCCCCCACTCCAAAGTCCGACTTTAAAGAGGTCAGAGTTTCGGGTAGTTTTTCATAATTTTTTGACTAGAAAAGTATTGGTGAGAGAGGTGATTTCAAAATCCAACAAGAAAGGTGCTGGCGGGAACCGTTATCTAATGGTTACATAAGGATTGATGCATGGAAACCGACAGTTATGCATTTATTAACCGATTGCTGGTTAGTTTAGCCGGTTAGCATTCCCGTGTGTCTATAAATAGGGGGTTCTAACCATTCATTTTTACTTTTACTGCAACGCACTTGAGGTCGAGCAGAGAAAATTTCGGTCGAGTGGTTGACATTTACTCATTCTTTGCAAGTGTAATTTTCGCAAGTCTCTCTTCTGCTCTTAGATTTGTAAAGCATTAATCTTTCATAATGTCTAGTTCTAGCTTTGACTTTGAGGCTACCCATTCCACCTTGAATAACAAGGTTGAGTTTAGCAAAACATTGGGTGAGGGGTCGAGTAATGCGGATGAGAGGGTAATATCTTTAAGTGGGGGAGATGAGGGTATGGGGCCTTCTAATCCTGCAGTCGAGGACATAGCTAGGCCTTCAGGCCAAGGTGGGGATAATGAAGAAATAGCTGTGGAGGAAGTGCCTAGGTCGAGGGGTTGGTTATTTACAACAACACATTATAGCGATATTTGTCAATGGTATCATTGAATGATTTGGTGTCAATACGGGGGAAATTCTACCTTTCGAACGGGTTCAAACTGATAAAACCTAGAGCCTCAAATAGGATGCATGCCCCTCCTATTGTCTGTGTTACTGTTTTTGAGGATGTCATGAAGTGTAGCTTGAGGTTTCCAATAGCCGACCTTCTAAAGGGTTTACAAATTTGCATAACTCAACTCTTTCCCAACTATTTTGCACTAATGTATAGTTTCGTCGTGCTAATGAGCATTATCGTGAAAGTGCCTTCGTGGGCCAATTTTAGCCATCTCTTTCACCCACCTATGTCCCAAAAGTCAAGGTTGGCTGGGGAGTCAAGTTTTTATTATCTAATTGCACGACCCCATAGTAAAGTCTTTAGAACTTTCTCATCATCCCATGGGCAAAAATGGAAGGAGCAGTATTTCTATGTTCGACATTAGGGTCGAACTCCAAATTCCGAGAGCATGGATGAGAGGTAGAGTCGAGTTGGATGTCATCAGGAATTTGTCGTGGAGCAATGTTTTTGTTCAAGATCTACTTGAATATAGTGAGATGGATGTCTCAGCGTTCATACGAGAGAGGAACTTGGTAGCGGGGCTATCGACTGCCTCTTTAAGGCTGCACGCAAGTGCTCGCTTAGGTAGAGACCAACTCTTTAAATAATGTTAATTGTTGTTTTCTTTAACTGTTTGTCTGATAAAGAATTTCTATCTTTTAGTTCGACCAACCATGAATCGAGCTCGACAGATTGCTATAAAGAAGCAATAGGAGACGTAGCAGCATAAGCAAGTAGCAACTGCTCGTCGAGTATCGTAAAGTGCCTCGTAGGGTGCTGGGGTTGGTCAAACAGTCTCTAAAACCCTTACTCCAATTGTACAGAGTGGAGGGGCCGCTAGTAGCTCCTCTCAGCTGAAGAAAAAAGCTGTTGAGGCCGTGGCTGAAGCCACCGTGGAAAAGGTAGCAATCGAGAAAGGAAAAAAACTAATGGAAGAAGCACACCGTCTTCTTCCTCTTGACCAATTATGCAACCTACGTGAATTTCCAGAACCCCAATTTGGGAAGAAGGTTGGCGTGTCGAATAAAGCGACCATAATGGGTGTAGGGACGACATCGATTATGCCATTGGTCGTGCTAACAGCTGTTTTATTCAAAAAAGACCATGTCGAGATGCACAATTATGAGCAACTGGCTGCACTGAAAGCCTTCACGTATCATGTTAACATGGTAAGAGTCAAGTCGACTGTTCTTTGTTGTATTTTTAATAGAACAAACACTGGCAGAGTGACAAGTTATTCTCTTTTTCAGGGTGGATAATGGGGGTATATCCTCCACCGTCGATTCGAGCTCTACAAGACGCATCGGTTGGGGTTAGAAGAAAAATGTGTCCAACTAGAGAAGGAGCAGAGTGATCTGCTGAAAACTAAAGTTTAGTCATTGGAGTCGTGGATAGCTAAACTAACAAAGTAGCTCGAGGAGAAGGACACATAATTGTTGGCCATAGTGGAAGGGAAGAGTCAGGTCGAGGAGCAGTTGAAGAAAACTGTCTCATCTATCTAGGAGGCCACTGACATCAATCGAAGAGGCCGCTGACGTCAGTCGAGTGCATAGATATGATAGTGTGATGAGATACGCTTGTTCGAAATTCTTCAAGGTGTTGCCTGGTATCTGCAAAGAGGCGGTCTGGCAATTCATACTGATGTTGGCTTTCACAGAGGCGAGTGTTACTTTCAGCATGGATGACGTGCAAGAGGTGTTTGACTGGGCAGTGAAGCAGTTGGAGTTTCTTGGATATGAGTTTCGCCCTGAAGATAAGGCGAAGCTCGATGTGAACAAAGATGAAAAGCTTTAGGCCTTTGATGCGAACGCTCCCATCGAAGGTGGTGCTATTATTCCTCCTCTTCTCCCGCGTATTTTGGTAATGGATGAAGAGTTTGGTTTCGCGGTGGAGTTTGCGATGGAAACTAAAAATAATGAGGTGGATGTGTTGAATTTTTTCCCGAAGGGAGGTCAAGTATTTTTAATAGAGGAGTCAAAATCTTCCCAGCTAGTGGGGCCTAGTTAGCTTCGAATTGCAGAGCAAGAGGTCAAAGGGCCCACTTTGAACTGCTGAATGGGCTTCATTGAGGAGCTTTTCAGGGCTATGGACGAAGTTGCTGCTAAAGGGGTTGCTCGACAGGGCGAGGCTGCAGAGTCGAGCTAGACTGCGTTTTGCTAATTGAGTTTTTGCACCTTTTTTTTAATGCTTGTCGAACGATGATTGTATTTCAAAGGATGTTTATTAATGAAAGTATGGGGTCAATTTGGCCCCTCTTTTGCCTTGGTACATTGCTTATTATCTTCCGAGCTCTGCACATTATTTCATTTTAAAAATATTAACTGTGAGGTCGATTTAGTGATTCTTCAATAATTAAAATGATGGTATGATCCAATGAACATAATGCGATTAAGGGCTTGACATAGGCGTTAAGTGATAGCAAAATGAAATAGAGAAAATTAAGCAACTACACGGACATTATACCCTTCATTTGACAAGTCACGCAATTACGAGGTTGGTTCAATAGTTTTATCAATCATGCTAAGCAAGGTTGAAGTTGCACGACTACGGGGTCAGCATAATCAATATTTGATGGATCAAATGACTACGGGGTCGATCTAATCATACTATGCCAACTGAATTAGATTGGTTGGAACCAGATGACTACGGGGTCGTTTAACATTATTCACTAAAATACAGTGTTTTTTGTACAATGCAGTTTACACATAGAATTTCTTAAGGTTGATAGCGTTCTATAATCTAGGTAATTCATTTCCCGATAGATCAGCTAATCGGTATGAGTTGTGCTTCGCCACCTTTACAATAGAGTAAGGGCCTTCCCATTTTAGGTTGAGCTTACCTACATTACGGAAGACTTCGACCTTTTTCGAAACGAGGTCTCCTACTTTAAAAGACCTGGGCCTTAATTCTTTGTCATAATGTTATACTATGATGGATCTATATCTTTGCATCTTCAAAAAATCTTTTTGTCATAGTTCGTCGATCAACTCCAAGTTAACCTCTCTTTCTACTTTGTTTCTGATCGGGTTGTAGGGTATACTTTTAGTCGTGTGTTGGATTAATTTAGTGGGTATTACAACTTTCGAGCCATATACCAAACTGCAAGGGCTTTGTCCCGTGGCTGTTCTTGGAGTGGTGCGGTAAGCTCAAAGAATACTTGGGAGATCATTTGCCTAGCTTGCGTTAGAACCTTTCAATCTTATTTTGATATGATCGAGCATAGTTCTATTGGTGACTTCTCGTTGACCATTAGCTTGTGGGTTTCCTACTAAAGTAAAATGCTGCTTAATCCCTAAGCTCTTGCACCATTCTTTGGTTTGCTTCCTCTGGAATTGAGTGCCATTATTAGATATAAAGATCTTTGGTAAATCGAAATGGCAAATGATGTTTTTCCACATAAAACTTCTTATAGCCGCATCTATGATCTTGGGCACGGCCTCTGCCTTAACCTACTTAGTGAAATACTTAACTGCTACAATCATAAATTTTCTTTGCCTTGTAGCCATCGAGAAAGACTCTACAATATCGACCCCCTAGTTGAATGGCCAAGTGATCTGCACCGGTATAAGCGTGGTAGTGATTTGATTAGAGATGTTGGCGTGAAGGTGGCATGATTGGTATTTTCTTGCAAACTCAATCGCATCCTTGGCGAAGGTTGGCCAGAAATATTCGCTTTTAATAATTTTATAAGCTAACGATCGACCCCCAGAGTAGTTTCCGTATATGCCTGCATGAACCTCTTGTAAGGCTTCTTGCGCTTGGTCGGGAGTAAGACATCTCATGGGAGGTCCGGAGACAGATCTCTTATATAACTGGTCAAACTTATCCAAAGTAAATTTCAACGTGAGTGATCTGAGCCTTTGAACATCAGCCTTTTCGGATGGCACATTTTTCTCTATGAGGTAGGCTTTAATTTCATCAATCTAAGTTCGTTTTGGGGTATCCATCACGAATATGCTGCCCCGTTGGGGCTTAGAGATGATGGGTTCACTTGAGACCAGGAAAGTGATTGACCTGTCTCGAGTACTTTTGGATACACTGGCAAACTTAAAAAGCACATCTGCTCTCTCATTTTCTAACTTGGGTACCAGGCTGAGTATGAACTTCTCAAATAATTGTCCTAATCTCTTGACCTCATGAAGATAAGCATTCATATTCAGGTCCTTTTGCTTTGAAATTGCCTTCAAACTATTCAACAACTAGTTGAGAATCGGTAATAGCCGTTAGACTCCTGACCCCTCCATACAGAGCCATCTTCATTCCGACAATAAGAGCTTCATACTCCACCACATTATTGGTGATGGGGTATTTTAACTTGATAGCAAAATTGTATTCTTCGGCCTGGGGAGAGCACAACAATATCCTTGCTCCTATTCCTGAGTTTGTAGCTGATCCATCAATGTGTAAGGACCAGGCTAGTGGCTGAAGTTCTTGGGGAGGTGGCAGGTTAATCCATTATGCCATAAAATCCACCAGCACTTGGGCTTTTATAGCAACACGAGGTTGAAATTTGAGGTCAAATTCACCCAGCTCAATGACCCACTTGGTCAACCTTCTTGAAGTATTTGGCTTAGAGAGTACCTGTTTCAATGTTTGGTTCGTCAGAACAATAATAGTGTGGAATAGAAAATAAGGCCTCAATTTCCTTGATGTTGTGACTAGCGCCAAAGCGAACTTCTCGATCCCTAAATAGTTATGCTCAATGCCTTGCAATACTTTACTGATGTAATACATTGGTTTGTCCCCCCCTCTTTGGTCGACACCAACAGAGAACTAATGGCGATTGCAAACACAGCTAAGTATAAATGTAGAGCTTCTTCAATCGTTGGTTTCGATAGCACATGAGGTTGAGAAAGGTACTCTTTTAATTCAACCAGCACCCCGTTGCATTGATCTGTCCACTGAAATATCTTAGCATTTCTTAGGACCTGAAAGAATGGCAAACTTTTATCTGCTAGCCTTGCTAGAAACTGACCCAATGTTATGATCGGTCTGACTAGCCTCTGCACATCCTTGATCTTTCTTGGGGGCGTTATATCTTGGATGGCCTGAATTTTCTGAGGATTAGCTTCAATAACCTCGCTGGCTAACCACATACCCTAGAAACTTTTCTCCCCTGACATCAAAAGTGCATTAACTCGAGTTAAGTTTCATTTTGAAAGCACAGAGAATGGAAAAAGTATGAGCGAGGTCAGCCAGATGGTCAGCCTCCTTTTCCATCTTGACGATCATATCATCCATATTTAACTCCATAAATCGGCCTATTTCATTTTTGAACATAAAATTAACCAATCTCTGGTATGTTGCCCCAGCATTCTTCAATCCAAAGGGCATGACCAAAACACAGTATATGCCGTCAGGCATTACAAAAGAAGTTTTATCTTGGTCCTCGAGAACCATAAAAGTTTGATAGTACCTTTGAATGGCATCCATCATGCTCAAAAGTTCACATCCAATAGTGGAATCAACTAATAAATCAATACGAGGTAGAGGATACGGGTCTCTAGGGCATGCTTTATTAAACTCTATGAAATCATTACACATTCTCCATTTTCCTTCATTTTTGGGAACTAAGACTACATTACATAACCAACTAGGATATTGGATTTCAACAATGTAGCCTGCATCAAGAAGTTTGCTGACCTCGTCCCTGATGATCCGAGTCCTTTCAGCATTAAAAAGTTTGGTCTTCTACCGAATGGGCTTGTATACAGAGTCAACGTTAAGCCGATGCACAATGATTTCAGGATTAAGGCCCTCCAAGTCAACAGCCTTCCATGCAAAGATGTCCACATTCCTTCGGAGAAAATCCAACAGCAAACACTCTATTTGACCTCTCAAACTGGCTCATATTTGAGTCGTCTTCTTAGGGTTCCTTGGCTCCAATTCGATGGTCTTAAATTCCTCAGCCGGTTCGACCCTAGTATCTTCATTTTTTCTCTTCTTGTTGATATAACCCCTCTCGGGTTTCATTACTGGGATGTCCCCCGAGGTTTCAGTTGAGATTGTGTAACATCGCCATGCCTCTTTTATATTATAAAGCATTTTGCCTATCCTCGTTGGCGTGGGAAATTTGACCTTCATATGATATGTTGACATAATTGCTTGGAAGTCATTCAAAGCTGGTCTGCCAATTATGGCATTGTAAGCAAAGGGAAAATCTACCACAAGAAAGTTGACCATCAATGTACGCCTCCTAGGAATTTTCCCAAACAAGGTGGTCAAATTGATAGATTCCACTAGAACAATTTCTACTCCCTTTAACCCGACCAGGGGCATTCTAACTAGGTTGAATTTTAATTTTCCTAGCTACACTCTATCAAGGGTAGAAAGAAAGATAATATTGGTAGAACTGCCATTGTCGACCAGCACTTTATAGACCTCAAAGTTTGCGATTTCAATGGAAACCACCAAAGGGTAATCCAGGCTACCTCCCACACTGTGTCCCCCCAAATGCTTCAGGTCGGAATCTGAGAAAGAAATAATCTCAGAACTAGTGGATAGTTGGTAAACCGGCTTAGTGTTTATCCATCTATCAGATTCAAGACGTCTATGCACTTGCTTTCTCACCAACCTCGAATCACCTCCCATCGGCCTACCACTTATCATATCGATTTCGCCTTTTAAAGGGGGGGCGGTCATCTTTTATATTTTATTTTCCTTTATTATCACGCCTTGGGCTGGAAGATCGTACTCTAAGGAAAGTTTGGTCGGTTTGAACCATAGCCTATAAAGCTTTCTAATCCACGAATTTCTTGAGGTGGCCCTGATAGATGAGACGCTCGACCTCATCTTGGAAGTTGAAACAATCCTCTGCGTTATGACCATTCTAATGGTGGAATTGACAATACTTCTTCGATTTTTTCATAGCTTCTGTCTTAATGAGCTTTTTGGGCCTTTTCAAGAGATTGTTATGTTGGATTGCTAACAAGACCTATTTGTAGGGCATGTTCAGAGGAGCAAAATTATAGAAGTGTTTGATATGAGGCCTATGACCTTCTTTCTTATACCTTTCATCTTTCTCGTTTCCTTTCTTCTTGTTAAAATCTCATCCCTTGAATTTCATCATGTTCATCTCCTCTTGGGTCATATATCTTTCTACCAAATCCAGAGGCTCCTCCATCATTCGAGGGCGCTCTCTCACCGGCGCATTGGTGCAGTCTTTATGCCTCAATCCCCAAAATAAAACATTGATAAGAAATTTAATGTGGGGATTGTCAATTTTCAAGACCTCCATGTTGAACTGAGAGAAAAATCCCTTAAAATTTCTCCTTCGTTCTGCTTGATGGTGTGTAAGTGGGTATGAGGTAATTAACTTTCCTTCTACTAGCAAATTGACGTAAGAACTTATCACAAAGCTGGTCACAAGATTATATGGATACTGGCTCAAGTTTAACGAACCATTCCAATGCAATACCCTGAAAAGTAGTAACTAACATCTTTACATGAATATGGTCACTATGTCCATGCAATTGCATCATGTGCTCAAACTACAAGAGATGTTCATTTGGGTCGGTTGACCCATCATATCGTGGCAATCCAGTAGAGACTTTTGCATCAAGGGTTGTCCTTTCATCAATAATCTATTACACAAAAGGCAACTTTCTTTCACTCGAATTCAGAGAGCAGTTTCAGCCTGAGTCCTCTTTAAATTCATTCTTGAGATTTCCTCCAATCTCTTGTTGAGTTGCTAGACCTGATGTGATAGTTCATCCCATTCATCTATGTCAGCTCTGGACATATCTCAACTAGGATTTGGTCTTGAGCGTTCGACTTGATCGCACTGCTGGGCTCGATCGGGTCGAACCCATTGATCTACCGATTTTGCTACCTCTTCGCTAGGGACATGTCGAGGCTCACTATGAGGAAAACAGGCCGAGCTTAGCTCACGTCTACTGGGGGAAAGGCGCACTCGTTTCTAGTCCGTCCCTCAGCTGGGGATTGTTCTTCTTAGTGCGTGGGATGAGGGGTTACACTCACGACTAGCACTGGTTGGTTATTATGCCTTTGTAAAGCGGTGGATAATTGAGCTGAAATCTGATCACTGATCCTTTACATAAGCTGAGAAATGGTCAAGGTGACCACTTGCTCTATTTGTGAACTTGGGCCACCCCTTTCCCGTGTTGGTTGCTGATGCAGCGATGACAACGATGGGTGGGATGAGCGACGTTCATTTTGCCTCTCGAAAGTGGTCCTCCTAGTTTTTTCCATTTTCAGCTGCAAAATCACTTTCCCACATACAACGCCAAAATATTGATGGATAGGCAGACAATCACAATATTCTTCGACTTGGGAGATAGTTCTGAATCTATCACGTGAAGTATTTCGACCTAAAGGTGATGCAGGGTGAAACCTGCAGCCAAGTAGCACACATCAGGCTAGCCGAGAGGGTCATCGGTTAAGACCCTCCGATGGTTAAGTCAGTTACTTGACCATATTAAGAGCTAAAACGAGCAAAGTAATAGCTTGATATAGAATGGATGTCTTACCCTTTGATTAGAATGGAGTATTTATAGTGTATGTTCGTTGGTGAAAGGACAAAAATTGCCTTAATAGGCTTCCAGTAGGATTTTTGCTGGTAGGGGTAGTCTTGGTCATTTTGACTAGAGCTCATGCTTTGCAACTATTCACTGTACTGATCATTAAGCTCAATGGAGAGAGAAACCGTTCTGCCATTAATGCGGATGCGATAACATTATTGGCAGAGATGACACACCATTTTAGCATTAAATACAAATAGATAGGTGGTTGAAGCCCATTTAATGCGGCAAATGGGGCGGTGCAGGCTGCCATCGTTAGTGGCTAAACACCTAGCTTTGCTCAACTAAAGGATGAGGTCGACCTACTCGACCTCCCTGGTCGAATGTAGGTAAGGTCGTTTGTTCTCTTCAATTGAGTTTGAGTCTGGCTCGAGTAAGGCCCAACGATAGGGGATATATTGTGGCCTCATGGTCAAGATTGGTCAGTTTATAACTGGGCCCAATATGCTTATTAGGCTCCCAAAGCCCTAGTGGGCTGGTCCCATATCAATATTTATTAGTATTATGTATTATTATTAGTAATATTATAATCATATTATTATTATATTATTAATAATATGACTAATATTAGTATCAATTATATATACACATTTTGTAACACCCTAGAAATTTTTATGATTTCATTTATATATATATTATCATTATTTGAATTTTTATGAATTTTATTTATTAATTATTTTACAAATTTGTGGTCAAATTATAATTTTTATATACCCAATTTAGTTTAATTGAAACTGTTAGGACTCAATTGTGTAACTTAAGTTTCCTAAGGACTAAATTGCAAGAATGAAAATTTGGATTTTAAAAAACAGGTAGGAGGTTCATTTCTATTCTTTTCCATTTTTCTTTCTTTTCTTCTCTTTTCTTTCTCTTCTTCACCGCGGCCAACCACCTCCAACAACCACCGGTGATGGCCGTTATTTTTACCAACCAACATTGTAGTTGAGCTCCCCTCACCTCCAGCTCTCTATTGATGTCCACATACATGGCTGACGACCATCGGAGAACTACTGTAAGAGGAGGCCGAAAATGGGTTCACGACAGAGCAACTGGATTTCTAGATTTTTGGTGACTAACGATGGTTCTAAATGGTGTTTTAGGTAGTACTCGACGAGGGGAACACTGTGGGAGCATTGCATGGCGATGAAATATGGCGGCAAAGCTTGTAAACCGTGAAGACTTCAGGGCAATTTTTGGAGGGTTTTCAAGTGGTCATTATTGGAACCAAGGGTACCATAGGAAAGCTCTCAGCGAGAGGAGTCTTTGGGTGGTGACGTCAAACTTTTCGGCAGTGGTGTGGCGGCAACGACTAGGCAGAATCATCGCCTCATCGCGGTGAACAAATGCATGCGGTCTGATCGTGGAGATTCTTCTTCGTTAGTGAGATATTGGTATATAACAATATTGTTGGTGTATGTAATTGCATGTATATGTTTACACATTTTAATCATCTTAAAACCTTGTATTATCATATATTGTGATGGAATTGGTCGATCAGAACACTCTTGCATAAAAATAGAACACCTTTGATCGATTAAATGGGCCTCGTGAATCCAAAATGGTAATATTTCATGTAAACAATAGGTTATATAGTATACTAAGTGTAGAAAACCCCAAATTTTATGTAATTGGGATTTAATTAACAAAAGCTTGGATTTTTATTGATAACTGGATTATTATGATCAATATCAAGTATCATTATGAAACTCTATGTATAAGTGAACCCCGTATACGTCTATATATCCGATACTAATAGTATGTCTAAGGCAATATATTGAATCAAACCCCAACCAACATATCAATAGGATAATCACTTAGATTTGGGGTTGTTGTTGGTATAATTCTAAGTGTTAGTGATCGTTAGAGTTGAACATAGATTTTAATATAAGGTTACCCTTTTGAATAGGTGATGGAGGATTTGACCATGAGGACCAGTAGAGTATAACTGCACAGTTGATGTGATTAAGGTAAGGATCTACCACTTTGGTACTTGTTTGGGTAAAGCAATGTTATTGTTGATTTCTGAACCCTGTGAGGTTCTATAGACTTGATTATCGATATCGTTTATTGTTGCTATCTGAACCCTGTGAGGTTCTATTGTCTTGATTATCATTATCGTTTATTGTTGATTTCTGAACCTTATGAGGTTCTATTGACTTGATTATCGATATCGTTTATTGTTGCTATCTGAACCATATGAGGTTCTATTGTCTTGACTATCGTTATCATTTGTCGTTGATTTCTTAACCTTGTGAGGTTCTATTGACTTGATTATCAATACCGTTTATTGTTGCTATCTGAACCCTGTGAGGTTCAATTGCCTTGACTATCGTTATCGTTTATCGTTTATTTCTGAACCCTGTGAGGTTCTATTATCTTGACTGTCGATACCGTTTATTGTGATTGAACCTTGTGAGGTTCCAATGACTTGATTATCATCTATGGAATATTGTTAATCGTTGAACTCGAGAATCGTATTGTGTCAATCGTGTATCGAAATTATTTTGAATTAATCAATTGTTACTATTCTCTCATGAACATTTCATCATTTCGTATGTCATTGTTCGTATTGAACCCGTACCTATATTGTGGTTTGCCATGATGGCATTATTAGAATTATTTTGTAAAGTTCATTGTTCTGCCATGTTGGCAATTAATTGATTGATTGATCGAATTGAAAGATATATGTATAGAAAAACTGTTAGGCCGAATGCGTTGCCAATCTATTATGCTTGAGCTACTGATATTACCAAGTTGTCATGCTCGAGCTGCTGAACTGATTATTTACTGAACTGTGATTGAACTGTTATGGAGGTGTAGGGATGTTTCGATATGCATATTGTATTTGGTTTATTGACTTGCATATGTGTTAGGTTTGCTATTCTTGTAATTGTATTCTGCTCATGGAGCAATAAGGCAGGAGTGGTATCCCAGTCTAGATCGGGTTGATGTTTTGGGCAAACGAGCCACATTTATACCTCCCGACTGTGGTCGGTTGAGATGCCCCTAAGCCTCCAGAGCAGGATCAGTTGAGATGATCCCTCCCGACTATGATCGGTTGAGATATCCCTAAACCTCCCAAGCCGGATCAGTTGAGATGAACATGCCGTAGAGCTGACGGTCACATCTTCCGACCTAGCAATTGTCAGTAACTTGGTTTCTTTGATGTTTTCTTTTATTAGTGACTTGTCATTCTTATACTAAACTATCATTAGTTGTTATCTGTGAACCTTGATTTTCGACTGGCTATGTGTCGCTTTACGATGTCCTAAGTGAGTCCTTATAACTCACCCTCATGTATTACTCGTGTTTACTCAGACAGGTACAAGACAGGAGGACATGATGACTGACAAACCAAGTAGAGATGGTTGTATTGGAGCCTGTTTATGTATATGTATGTATGACTGCGCTTTGGGTTGTTTTGTTTAGAGATGTTGTAATATGTTATGACTACTGATATACTCATAGTTTGTAAGTATGAATCTTGGTACTAGTGACGACCTTTTGGTTTGAATGCCGTTGAACTTCTCATTATGGTATTTAGCACTCTGATATAGCTTCCATATTTGGATTAAACATGCTGTAAGGTTGTGATGCTGTTGATGTTATTGTTGAGAATTGTGAAAAATTTTATGGGCCTATTGATTTTATTGATGCATGCTTAAGGAATGAACTGGAATAGTGCCTCAGCTTAGGTGTTATCCCTAGAGGAGGCGCTACAGGTGGTATAAGAGCTTAGGTTTGGAAACCTGAGCTAAATTGGGACAGGATCCTATGACATGGCCTTTAAGTGATCTTATACACTAAGAAAGTGTTATGTATTTTGGGGACTTAAGATGAATATGATTTGTTCAATATTGATGAAGGAAAGTTATGACTATAGAATGGCTAATGGACATCGAGATGGGAAAGAACCAGTTGAGGAAGATGAAACTATAGAAGCTTTAAAGGAGGAAATTAGAGCTTTGGAAGCCAAGAGGGAAAAACTAAAAGAGATGTATGAGATCCTTCAAGAGAGGTTTTGTGACATGAAAGAGAACTTGATGGATAGAGAAGCTGAGGCCTATCATTTGAGATCAGCAATAGGTGCTAGGAACTATATGTTGGATAGGTTACATGTGGATATAGAAAGAGAAGAGGTACAGGTTAAGATAGCGGTGGCCCAGATTTACGGCTAAACATTTCCAGATGGAAGAAACCTTTAGGACATTAGAGTTTGATCCTAGGGGGAACATAGATATGACCCAGGCCATCATGGAGTAGGTTAGGAGGATAGTAGCCTACTATGGCAGCACTATAGATCATGCTATAGGATTTGGAGTAGGGATTGAAACTGGAGCAGGACCATCAGGGATTCGACCCTCTCCTGAGCAGAGATATGATCAAGGTATCCGTATCGAGGAGGTTCCTGACAGAGAGCCAGCGTAGGAGCATGTTGCAGACCCTATTGAGGACATTGCTGAGAAGAACCCTATAGAGGAGGATCCTGAGGAGGAAAACCCGAGTGATGAGGATCTGGAGATAGACCCGGTGCAGGAGTTTTTAGTGGATGAACCACCCAAGGATGACGCAGCTGGGCCAGAGTTCCTTGATGATGTACCACACGGTGATGACTTTATCGGGCTAGACCCTTTGGTAGATGTACCCCCTGAGGATGACGAGATTGTGGAGGTCGAAGAAGAAGAGGAAGATGTTAAGTCAGTCATCACAGATGAGGAAGACTTAGACTGAGTGCCTTGTTAGTATATATATAAGACATATCTATGTACAGATGCATATATCGCAGCTTTAACCATTAGACTACTAATTCGGCTAGGTTATCTAACTCTGGGATGATGCCCATATAGCTTTGTCAATTTTTTTATGACTAGGCATATTGATGGCGTGACCATTTTAAAATTTTGAACTGTAAATACTCGGTTGTAACTACTCACGCTAGCTTATATATATATGAATAGAACTTTTTCTTTTCTCAGTTGTAACCTATTTGAGCATTGTTTGCTTTATATAGTTTCATTATTAACTATTTTGTACATGTTTTCTATATGTTTGCTGTGACTTGTGTTCCGAGAAAGTCAATAATGATCTGGGTGCTGTTGCAATAAAATGATCACAGGTTTGAAACTTAGAGAAATATATAACCTGTGATAACGTCATGTGGGAGTGTTGATGCCCACTATCTAGAAAGAGGAGGCCATAGGGGAAGACCGCCTGGCAGGAGAGGCATCGCGCCCCGAAACATTAGACGGAGAGAACCTGCCTATCAGCAGGCATGGCCTGAAGGAGAAAGCTCACAATCCAATCCATTGGATCAGTTAGCCATGAATCAATTTGCCGAGCATGGGGGCCCGAGAAGGCAACAAGGTCGCGACGTGGCCCTGCTAGAAAAGGCAGAGCAAGGGCAGATGATGAGGGTATCGACAGATGAGCATTATAACGATTTCTACAGCTCTAACCCCCTAAATTCTTCGAAGAGCCTGATAATAGGAAGGCTGAGATGTAGGTTGAAAGTTTAGAAAAGATATTTGATACTCTGTGGTATCCTGATGAGTAGAAGATTAGATATGCTACTTTTCTCCTAGAGGACTCTGCGCATAATTGGTGGAAGATGATCAATCGGAGATGGACTGCCACAGGAACTCTCAGAACCTGGGAGAATTTCATTCGAAAATTCCTCGATAAATATGTTTCTTTGGTAGTGAAGCAGACAAGGGAACGAGAATTTATGAGTCTAATTCAAGGGAACCATTAAGTTAGTCAGTATGAGGCAGCATTCAGTTGGTTAATTCAATATGCTCCGTTTGTGTTGGAAGATGATAGCAGACAAATTCGACAGTTCGTACAGGGGTTGAGGCTGGAATTCCGACAAGGACTGGCACTTTTTGATCTGCGCAGCTTGAACATGGCAGTGAGCAAAGCACTGCATTTCGAATCAGAACTATAGGAAATCCACAAAATTGAAGAAAGAAACCGAAAAGCAAGGCCACACCTTGGAGGACAAAGTAGCGCGAGAAGAAAACAGCCTAAATTACAATTGGGAAGCGCTATGCCCCGAGCACCACAAGCTGGAAGGGTAATGAACCCAGCCCAAGGTACGAGTCAGGAACAGTGTGGATTTTGTGGGAAATCAAGACACGAAGAAACTGATTGCTGGTTTAAGTAGGGTAAATGTGTAGGATGTGGTAGTAATCAACACTTTTTGTGAGATTGCCCCAAGAGGAAACGGCCAGCACCTACTGGCGGAAAAAGAAAGCAAGCAGTAGGAGGAAAAGGGAAGCAGAAAGTGCAGGCTCGCACTTATGCCCTAATAGGAGAGGATGCACCCAACCCAAATAAGGTGGTCGAAGGTATGATATCTAGCTTTGGAATTATTGGTAATGCCTTATATGATCCCCGTGCATCCCACTCTTTTATATCTACCTCATTCTCGCAAAAGATAAATAAGCCACATGAGACTATGGCATACCAAATAGAAGTTCTAACACCATTAGGAGTGGGATTGACTACTGATACTATATATCGGGAATGCCCGATCATGATAAAAGGTGAGATATACTCAACCGATCTTATTCAAATGCCTATTCAAGGATATGATCTAATTCTTGGTATGGATTGACTGTATAGACATCAAGCTTAGGTGAACTGTTACACGAAGTGTGTGATAGTTGGAAATAAGATGTTGGTATCAGCCCACCAACTGGTGGATAAAAAAACATCTAATACCAATCGTGTCAACATTGGAAGCTAGAAAAATTTTGAAGGAAGGCGGACAGGGATTTTTGGCCTATCTTATTAATAAGTCCTGAGATACGGCCAGAATCGAAGAGGTAAAGGTAGTGGCTGGATACCCTAAAGTATTTCTGAAAGGGCTAAACTCATTACCTTCGGATAGAGAGATAGAATTTATTATTCACACTCTCCCAGGAACCACACCATTATCCAAAACTCCCTATAAAATGGCACCAGCGGAATTGAAAGAACTGAAGGATCAGTTTCATGAGCTACTGGAAAAGAAATTTATTTGGCCTAGCACATCTACTTGGGAAGCCCCAGTGCTATTTGTTAAGAAGAAGGATAGGTCCTTGAGAATGTACATCAATTATAGGGAGTTAAACAAGGTCACTATTAGAAACAAATAACCCCTATGCATGTGGAAGAGCTATTTGACCTATTGCAAGGGTCCATAGTTTTCTCGAAGTTAGACTTGAGGTAAGGGTATTACCAGTTAAAGATTAGAGATGAGGATATTTCAAAAACTGCTTTTAATTCACGTATGGTCACTTTAAGTTTATGGTGATGCCGTTTGGTCTGACGAATGCCCTGGAAACATTCATGGATCTAATGCATCGAGTATTTTGACCATATATAGATAAGTTTGTGGTTATTTTCATCAACGACAACCTGGTATACTCGAAGTCTCGAGAAGAACATACTGAGCACTTACACTTAGTTCTCAGAACTTTAAACGAGCATAAGTTGTATGCTAAGTTTAGTAAGTGCGAATTTTGGATAAAAAAGGTATCGTTTCTTGGATACATCATATCCCGGAATGGAGTGGAGGTTGATCCATCTAAAATAGAAGCGATACTTAATTGGAAGAGGCCCGAGAATATGACGAAAGTTCATAGTTTTCTGGGTTTGGCTGGCTATTACCGAAGGTTTGTACAGGATTTTTCTAAAATAGCTAGCCCAATAACTAAGCTAACTCAAAAAGATCAACCATTTAACTAGAATGATGACTGTGACAGAAGTTTTCGAGAACTGAAGAATAGATTAACAATGGCCCCAGTTCTGGCTCTTCCAGAAGGATTGGAGAATTTTGTGGTATATACAGATGCTTCAAAGGAAAAGCTTGGGTTTATATTAATGCAAAAAGGACGAGTCATTACCTATGCATCTCGAAAGCTCAAGCCACATGAGGAGAATTATATACTCATTACTTAGAGCTAGCCATAATAGTAGTTGCGCTGTCTAAGTGGAGACATTACCTCTATGGAGTCACCTTTGAAGTATATACAGATCACAAGAGTCTCAAGTATTTGAGATCACAGAAGGATCTAAATATGAGATAAAGCCGATGGGTGGAATTCTTTGAAGATTATGATTTCTCAATTTCTTACCACCCAAGGAAGGCGAATGTGGTGGTAGATACACTAAGTCGCGAGATAGAGTGGCCTACTTAACAAGAACGACGGTGACAAGAGCTTTGAGAACGGATGCCGTGGTAATATTGAAGCAGAATGTTTGGCTTGCTGGAGTGAGTGTGCAGCCAGAATTGTATGCTGAGATACGGTAAGCTCAAGCCCAGGATAGTTGGATATCGAGATAAAAAGAAGCAATTAAAGAATCTAGAGAATTTGAATTCAATACTAACAGTTAAGGTACCTTTCTGTTTCGCAAGAGGATCTCTGTGCCGGAAGAGATGAGAGGAAGATTGTTGGATGAGGCACACAAAATAAGATTCGGTGTACATCCAGGAAGTACTAAGATGTATCAAGATTTGAAGAGGCAATTTTGGTGGGTCAGAATGAAGAAAGATATCGCGGACTATGTACGCAGATGTTTGACTAGTCAGTTGGTAAAGGCTGAACATCAGTGACCATCGGGATTACTCTAACCACTTCCAATCCCTGATTGAAAATGGGAACCAGTTAGTATGGACTTTGTGATGGGCCTGCCTACAGCCAGAGGAGGTTACGACAGCGTATAGGTGGTAGTGGATAGTCTAACTAAGTCAACTCATTTCCTACCATTCGGGATGCAATACAAAGTTGAGAAGTTGACAGAACTGTATGTGAAACAAATTATAAGACTACATGGAGTACCTATCAGCATTGTATCTAATCGAGATCCCAAGTTTACTTCAAGACTTTGGAAAGCTCTACAGGAGCACTTGGGGACAAGGTTACAATTCAGCTTTGCTGCTCAACCTCAAATGGATGGACAGTCTCAAAGGACTATCCGAATACTAGAGTACATGTTGAGGGCTTGTGTCTTGGACTTTAGTGGAAATTGGAGCCGGCATCTACCTTTAATTGAATTTACAATCCACTATTCAGATGGCCCCATACTAGGCATTATACGATAGAAAATGTCGATCCCCGTTACATTGGGACCTTGAAGAATACAAAGGTCACAGAAGTAAATCTTCAGAAACTATCAGGCGAGAACTAATTCAGGAGGCTATTGAAAAGACTCAGATCATTAAGCAAGGAATGAAAGTTGCACAGGATCGCCAGAAGAGTTATGCAGATAAAAGCAGATAAAAAGAGAAAAGATTTGGAATTTGAAGTGGGTGACCAGGTGTTTCTTAAAGTATTTCCAAGAAAGGGGACTCGAAAGATTGGCAAGGGCAGAAAGTTGAGCCCTAGATATATTGGCAGTTATAAGATAAGTGAAAGGATTGGACCAGTGGCATATCGCTTGGCCTTACCGCAAAATATGACAGGCATTCATAACGTCTTTCACATGTCAAAGCTTCGAAAATACTACCCTGACCATTTCCACATTATTCATCTATCTAGCGTACCATTGCAAAGTGATCTGACATATGAGGAAAAGCCAGTTAGCATTCTGGATCAAAAATTTCAAGAACTTAGGAATTGGAAGATTCCTTAAGTGGAAGTTCTTTGGTGCAACCATAATGTTGAGGAAGCAATGTGGGAGCCAAAGGACCTCATGCGCCAACAATACCCAGAACTCTTTCAACATTCAGGTAAGAATTTGAGGACCAGATTCTCTTAAGAAGGGGAGGCTATAACACCTTATAAATTTTTACGATTTCATTTATATGTATATTATCATTATTTGAATTTTTATGAATTTTATTTATTAATTATTTTACAAATTTGTGGTCAAATTATCATTTTTATATACCTAATGTCGTTTAATTGAAACTGTTAGGACTCAATTGCGTAACATAAGTTTCTTAGGGACTAAACTACAAAAATGAAAATTTGGATTTTAAAAAATGGGCAGCAGGTTCAATTCCATTCTTCTCAATTTTTCTATCTTTTCTTCTCATTTCTTTCTCCTCTTCACTGCCACCAACCACCTCCAGCAATCCCTGGCAATGGCCATTATTTTTACGAATCAACACCGTAGTTGAGCTCCCCTCACCTCCACCTCTCAATTGACATCCATATACACGCCTAACGACCATCGAAAAACTACCGTGAGAGGAGGTTCAAAACAGGTTCATGGCAGAGCAACTGGGTTTTGAGATTTTCGATGGCTATTGATGGTTGTAAAGGGTGTTTTGGGTAATACTTGACGAGGGAAACTCTGTGGAAGCATTGCATGGTGGTGAAATGCGGCGGCGATGGAGGAAATCGGCGGCGGAGCTTGTAAACCGTGAAGACTATAGGGCAATTTTTGGAGGGTTTTCAGGCAGCCATTATTGGAACCAAGGGTACCATTGAAAGATATCGACGAGAGGAGTCTCTGGGTGGTGAAGTCAAACTTTTCGGCGGCCGGCGACTGGGCATAATCATCGATTATTGACTTGATTATCGATATTGTTTATTGTTGCTATCTGAACCTAATGAGGTTCTATTGTCTTGACTATCGTTATCGTTTATCATTGATTTCTGAACCCTGTGAGTTTCTATTGACTTGATTATCAATATCGTTTATTGTTGCTATTTGAACCTTGTGAGGTTCTATCGTCTTGACTATCATTAATTTCTGAATATTGTGAGGTTCTATTGTCTTGACTATCATTATCATTTATTGTTGATTTTTGAACCTTATGAGGTTCTATTGACTTGATTATCGATATCGTTTATTGTTGCTATCTGAACCCTATAAGGCTTGATTGTCTTGACTATCATTATCGTTTATCATTTATTTCTGAATCCTGTGAGGTTCTATTGTCTTGACTATCGATACCGTTTATTATGGTTGAACCTTGTGAGGTTCCAATGACTTGATTATCATCTACGGAATACATTAATCGTTGAACCTGAGAATCATACTGTGTTAATCGTGTATCAAAATTATTTTGAATCAATCAATTGTTACTATTCTGGCCATGAACATTTCATCATTTTGTATGTTATTGTTTGTATTGAACCCATACCATGTATTGTGGTTTGCCATGAGGGCATTATTGGAATTGTATTGTAAAGTTCATTGTTCTGCCATGTTGGCAACTAATTGATTGATTGATCGAATTGAAAGATATGTGTACAAGAGAACTGTTGGGCCGAGTGCCTTGCCAAGCTGTTATGCTTGAGCTACTGTTATTGCCAAGCTGTTATGCTTGAGCTACTGTTATTGCCGAGCTGTCATGCTCGAGCTACTGAACTGTGATTGAACTGTTATGGAGGCACAAAGATGTTCTGATATGCATGTTGTATTTAGTTTATCGACTTGCATATATGTTGGGTTTGCTATTCTTGTAATTGTATTTACTCATGGAGCAATAAGGCTGGAGTGGTATCCCATTCTTGATCGGGCTAATGTTCCGAGCAAACGAGCCACATTTATACCTCCCGACTGTGATCGGTTGAGATGATCTCTCCCGACTGTGATGATTGAGATGTCCCTGAACCTCCTGAGCAGGATTGGTTGAGATGAACAGGCCGTAGAGCCGACGGTCACAGCTTCCGACCTAGTAATTGTTAGTAACTTGGTTTCTTTGATGTTTTCTTTTGGCACTGACTTGTCATTCTTATACTAAACTATCATTAATTGTTATCTATGTAACTTGATTTTTGACTGGCTATGTATTGCTTTACGCTGTCCTCACTGAGTCCTTATGACTTACCCTCGTGTATTATTCATCTTTACTCATGCAGGTATAAGACCGGAGGACATGAGGATTGACAAACCTGGTAGAGATGGTTGTATTGGAGCCTGTTTATCTATATGTATGTATGACTATGCTTTGGGTTGTTTTGTTTAGAGATGTTGTAATATGTTATGACTACTGATATACTCGTGGTTTGCAAGTATGAATCTTGGTACTAGTGACAACCTTTTTCTTTGAATGCTATTGAACTTCTCATTATGGTATTTAACACTTTGATATAGCTTCCACATTTAGATTAAACATGCTGTAAGGTTATGATGTTGTTGATGTTATTGTTGAGAATTTGTGAAAAATTTTATGGGCCTATTGATTTTATTGATGATGCTTAAGGAATGAACTGGAATAGTGCCTCCGCTTAGATGTTGTCCCGAGATGAGGCGCTACACTTTTATATAAATATATATTGTACATACATATATACATGCACATATATATTCATAAATATGTATTATACATACAAATATAGAATACACATATATAAATATATACATATACATACATTCGGCTCCCAATTACACCCATATTTCTATCGTCGGACCACTCTACCCCCAGCTCCCCTGCCGTTGGATCGCCACCATATGCACCCGCCTGGCACTCAGGCTACCATGAGCCAAGCGGCCAGCTATGGCTAGCCTGTGGCCATGGCGGCCGCCTCATGAGGTTCTGGGCACTAGCTACGTGGAAGCTTGGCCGCCATGGCCAGCATTAGGGTAGGGTGCTGTGGGAGGAATTTTTTTTTCTTTTTTTTTTCTTTTCTTTTTCACTTTTAGTTTATAATTTATTTCTTTATTTGTATATATAAATTTAATTATGCAAGATAAATTTATATTTTTGTATGATAGATTAATTTTTTTTTTCATTTTTTAACTGGAGAATAATTATAAATTACATATAAATATATTGTACATAATTCAAAAGTCATGTTGCCAACTAAGCAATAAAAAATATAAAATAAACCATCTAACCTTGTCACTTCAACATGTCAGCTATTTTTTTGGCCAACATGGCAAAAAATTCCATTTAGGTGCCAACAAAGCAAAATCCCATATATAAAATATTCCGACGTGCCACATCAAATTTTCTGATCAATTTTTTCAATTTTGATGATGATCGAACTAAATGTTCCATTTTTTTTATACTTATAGGTCAAGCTTTTTAATTGTGTAAAATATAGAACAAAATTAAAAATAGAGTAAATTTATAGGATAAAAAAATAAATTTTCTATCCTAAAGTATCTTATAAAATATTTTAAAAACAATATAAACTCAACCGAACAACCCGTAAAATTAATATCACAGAACTTCACTAATTCATTAAGATTGATGTATAGCAGCGTAAATGAGCCGAGCCAAGCCGAGCCGAGTCAAATCTAGCTTGTCCTAGACAACCGAGCTTGAGCTCAGCTTGTCAGAATAGGCTCGGGCTCAAGCTCGACTTGTTAAAACTCGATAAGGCTTGATTCGTATAGGCTTGGATGAGATTGAGCTCATATGAGTTCAGATGTGCTCTAGCTCGTAAGGCTCGAACGAGCTCAAATCCATTTAGGCTTGAAACAAAAATTATAATAACAAACACCATAATTATTATAAAAAATATATATCTAATAAAAAGCTCGTTTAAGCTCGTGAGCCTGTTGAGTCGAATATTATTGTCTTGGCTTGCTTGACTGGCGAGCTTGGGCTCGGTTCGACTCGTTTAAGTTTGAGCTGAATTCGAGCTTTCATCGAGCCAGCCCAAACTATTCGCGAACAGTCTCATCCCATTTACACCCCTATTGATGTAAATGTAGACAAGCTAATTGAATATATTTTCTTTTTACGGCATATGCATAATTTTGTTGCAGGCCCTGTGGCTTACGACTATGGCAATTCCAATGTGAGTACACCGGCAATAATGTTAAATAAGTATACCTGGATAAAGGTATGAGATTCTCTATCTTTATGCTATACATATATGCCATAAATAAAGAAAATAAATAGAGTAGGCCTGAATTTATAAGGACTAAGTATATTTTCCATTTTATAGGTGGCCAACATCATTTTCATAGATCAACCTGCAGGAGTTGGATTTTCTTATGCAAACACTTTAAAAGCTTACAATTTAAGTGGCACATAATCAGCATCACTTACTTACAAGTTCTTTAGAAAGGTGTGAAAATTGTGCAGAATATGTTCTTATTGTACTAATATGCCTTCAAACTGCAAATCGACTTTTTTGCATCCTTCAGTATAATTTTTCATTATTGAATATTGCTTAACACTATTGAAATACACTTGTTATGGTGATTTATTAAATTTAAAGGAAATTATGGAGACTAGTTACAATGACTTACGTCATCGCTCGATATCTCATGCTTACAAAATTTAATATATATATGTGCATATATATATAGAATTCAATATATATATATAAGGCAACAACAACCATTTTATTTTTGTCGAAGTTTTTGCTGATAAAGTTTGCTTGATTGTTGGTGTTGCATGCAGTGGCTTATAAGTCATCCGGAATATGTTGAGAATCCACTATACATTCCTGGGAATTCTTATTCTGGGATTATCGTTCCTCTTATTGTCAATGAAGTGTATAATGGTAATATATGGCTTATGCTTACCATGTGTGAGAAAACAAAGAAGAAATGGAATAAAATGTATATTCATATTTTCTTGTCGGTGTTTTTGATAGGTGTTGAAGCAAGAAGTATGCCACTGATAAATATGAAAGTATAACTCGTAATGCACCTCTAACTCTTAAGTTGCTTTTACCATTTTGTTTCCTAAATTAGTGGTTTCCCAAAAATAACTAATATTATTCCTATGTTTCTCCTGAAATTGAGAGTAGGGTTATACAATAGAAAATCCTTTGACGGACGCATTTGCTGACTGTAATGAAAGAATCCTGTATGCTCACCAAATGGGACTTCTATCCCATAAACTCTACATGGCAATCCCATGTTCATTTCCCTTTCACATATTTTCTTTAATATTCTTTTTTCTTTTCTTTATTTTTTTGTTGGTGTGTGTGTGGGGGGGTGGGAGGGGGTTGTGGGGGAGGTATGTTAATGTTCTTGCACCAATTCTGAGACATTTGCCTTTTATTTTTCAAGCTACTTGCTATAACTTTATCCTGCTATTTTTACATAATTGAGAAATGTCATTATTGATCACAAATTAACATCCTGCTATTCAAATAGGCAATCTTACCATAACAATTTCAAAATAAGTTTGTATTGTTTTCCATAGTTTGCAAAAGTAAATTGTCAAGGGAATTTCAAGAACATAGACCCAAAGAATGTTTTATGCCTAAATGATCTTTAGAGAATAAATCAAGTGAGCCGTGCAGAATTTCCACCATATTTCAATTTTTATATTGAAAAATATCTTATCATGAAAAATAATAAATGGTATGTACATGTAGTGTAGGGAAAAAATAAATGAGTACATGATATTAGAACCCAGTTTTGTTATCTTATTGAAAAGAAAACAAGGTGTTCTGTCATGGTACCTACCTTTTGCTGAAGAAATTCATATACATATCCTGTAGTCAGTTGTTGCTTCTAAGACCAAAACATCGTGCCAAGTAATATTCTTTCTTTTTCTTCCATCAACAAGTGCTTAGTATTTTATGTCTATTACTTTGGTTATACACTACAAGAAAAAAATAAATTAGTGACAATACAACTTAATAACAATGAAAATCTTGTCACCTATTTTTTTTTATCACTAATATTACATATTTTTGTAGTGATAGTTGAGTGTTATTTACACCATATTGCATAAATATGCTTATTATCTTATCGCATCATAGGCTAATGATAAGCCTGTCCAAAAAGCTCTTCATATCTGCGAGGTAATCAAGGAAAGTGAACCTAGAAATATACAAATCTCCACTATATGTGAATTGCTATAATAATTGATATTAGTATGCAATAGAGAACAATAACGAAGTGGGCAAGTTGTAATACTCATCTTATATTTGAGAATGATATTGAACGTAATTGGTTGCCTTACATATTTGATGTCCAAAGTATTGTGCCTTATCACCAGTATTTCAAAGGCAAGATTTGTCGGGCTCTAATTTATAGGTAATATTTTTTCTCTCGACAATATTTTATATCATTTCTTGTTTTATCCATTTTTCTCGTAGAATGTATTTGATTTCTTTTTCTATTTAATTATAATACTTTGGCAGCGGTGATCATGACTTCGCGGTTCCTCACATAGGTACAGAAAAATGGATAGACTCAAAAATTGTCAATTCTAAATGATTGGAGACCATGGTATGTTGAAGATTAAGTTGTAAGGTTAGTTCCTTAATCTATCTCCCACATATAATACCTTTCCAAGTTTCACTATCATAAGTCATTCGAATTCAGTAGTGCTAGCTTAACACACAATTTCTTTCCTTAATTGCAACATATTTATAAGTTTTGAGGATCAATCTAATGTTCTAAATTGTCCTAGGACTCAATTGCAATTGAATTAAAGTTTTGGGGGGCTAATCTGAATATTTGAAATGGTTAAGGGACCGAATTGGAGACTAAGAGGAAGTTTTTAGGGTCAATCTGCAATTTTGAAAAATAACTTTTATAAATATTCAATTTTCATTTTCTTCCTCAACACCTTCTTCTTCTTCACCACGCCACCCTCTCTTCTTCTGTCCAGTGATTCTCTTCAGCAGCCCTTGAACTTCACAACAACCGATCAAACTTGTCCTCTCATCACCGGGAACACATCGGAGTATCATGCAGTAGGAACCGATTGGTGAAGCGATGGGAAATCTCGATTGAAGTTGAAGCTACAATGGTCGTGGTAGGTTCCTTAGCTCCGGCGACTAAAACTTATGTGTGGATATTAGGTTTTGTAGCCCTCAGCTCAAGGAGCAAATTGGTACCATCTATTCCTAGAGACGTCCACTGGCGATGGAAGAATTGGAAGAAAATCGCGCGGTGGAGGTGATGGTGTCGAACGATTTAGGTGGAAAATTGATTCTCAATTAGACGAAGAATATAAAAATTAATGTGGGGGTTGTGTTCGTTAAGTTGAAATGCACCTAATGGCAGTGGTGGTGAGTTTCTCCGACGACGGCAGCGCAACAGTGACGAACAGATAGTTTTCTCATCTCGTCACAAGGATCGCATACACAAAAGCTGATCATGAAAATTCCTTATTGATATCAAGGATTTAGGTAATTGATCGGAACTAGGTTATTGCATTGCATGTATATGCATGCATGTACTATTCTTTATAACACCTTGTATAATCGAAAGGAATATGCGATATGATCGGAAAATTGAGACATATATGTATACGATAGGCCAAGTGGACTCGAATTTATTATATTGCGTGATAAACTATGATTAATTAAGATAATTAAGTGATGAAAACCCTAATTTTAGGTAACTGCAACCTTAGTAACAAACTTGAATTATTAACAATAATTGGGCTATTATAATTGATGTTGTGTAACGTTATAAGGTTAATCATGTAATTTAGGGATCCGATTATATTATCTTTTACCGGTATAAATGAACTCTGAGAATGTTTTCATAATAATGGCGAGATTAGCATATTTCATAATGATAATACCGAACTAAAACCCTAAATTTCCATACTAGCCGAGTAACTGTTGATTTTTAGAGTATTAATCGTATAATTGTAACCATAGGGTTGAATGAAGTTTTGATAGTGAACTTACTCTTTGGTTAGGTGATGAGGAGTTGGGCCCTGCGGATTAGTAGGCTTTGCTTTCTTCACTAAGATTGTTAAGGTAAGGGTCTAACCTCTTAGGTAGTTGCTTGTATACCCTATGAGAATCTGTCAACCTGGCACTTTTTATACTTATCTATTATTGTGATAAACCCCTGTGAGGGCTCATGTTTTTGTATTTTGCTGATCTGTGAATTATTTAGAATCTCACTTGTTATCTGTTATCTGATGTGTATACCCCTGTGAGGGTTATCTCTTGATATTGATTCTGAATTCTATCTGTTCTGGCGCCTAGAACTTCCTACTGTTATCTATTACTATATTTGTTCCTGTTCTGAATTGTTATATGTTGCCTTTGCAGCACACTTGTTTATCCATACATCGTTATGTGGCCATGTTAGCTTATTCGAATATGTTAACTGTTATTGTTTCGCCTTGTCGGCAAACTGTTAATTGACATTTGTCATATGTACGGAGAGTTGTTGGGTCGAGTGCCAATCCTAGCAGAATGCTTCGGTATATGGGACACGCTAGGGATACTCCTGGTTGTCCATGATATGCTAGGGATACTCCTAGGCATCTATCATAAGTCAGTGATATGTTAGGGATACTCCTAGGTATCGGCGATATGCTAGTGATATTCCTAGGTATCGACGGGGTGCCAGGGATACTCCTATGTGGCCATGTTAGCTTACTCGAATCTGTTAACTGTTATTGTTTTGCCTTGTCGATAAACTGTTAATTAACATTTGTCATATGTACGGAGAGTTGTTAGGTCGAGTGCCAATCCTAGCGGAATGCTTGGGTATATGGGACACGCTAGGGATACTCCTGGTTGTCCATTATATGCTAGGGATATTCTTAGGCATCTATCATATGTTAGTGATATGCTAGGTATACTCCTAGGTACTGGCGATATGCTAGGGATATTCCTAGGCATCGACGGGGTGCCAGGGATACTCCTAGGCATCTGCAATGTGCTAGGGATACTCCCAGGCATCTATCACGTATCAAGCTGTCACGTTTCAATAAGACTGACAAATTGACTGTCTAATTGACTGACTGAATGACTGACTGTTTCACTAACTTACTGCCTGACATATTGACTGATTGCCTAACTGACTATTTGACTGACTGATTGATTACCTGTCTGACTAACTGATATACCGACTGGAATAAGGAGAATCAGATATGTATGTCATCTTATGATTATTGGACTACATATGTTACTTGGGTTTGCTTGATTTCGATTATATTCCGCTCATGGAGGAACAAGGATGGTGTAGTTTCTTAGCCTAGATCGGGCTGTTGTTCAGGCCGAACGCGCCGTCTGCATTTCCTCCCGAACTGAATCGGTTGAGATAGACCATTCCTCCTGAACTAATCCGGTTGAGACGATCTTGGGCCGTGCGAGCCGACAGTCACAAATCCCAAGCTAGTACATACTAATAACCTTGAATTGTTAATGCTTGTATCCTATTACATTCATGTTTCAATTGCGTTGTCTGTTATTATATGATATGTTGAAATGTTTCCTTTTTAGCAAAGCCCTTCCCTTCCATATTTTCATTTATTTTCTCAGATAGGGATAGGTGATGAAGACGAACTTCAGGCTTGGATCGGCGAACATATTTTGTAATAGAATAGGTGTTTATATCTATTTATGGGTTCAATCGTATGTTAAGTTCTAAACTTAGTGATGCTGTGACATGTCAAGATGAAATTAAGGTTTATGGTATGTATGGAATGATGAATGCTATGGCATCAGTTAATGCACGTAAATTGTACTTTTGTTGAGGATTGTTCAGGTAGAAGCTCGTTGCTATCTCTGATAAGTTTTGAAAAATATCTATGGGCCTATTGATCGTTTTATGAGTCAGATTTAAGACTAAATTGAGTGGCGCTTTTGCTTAAGTGCTATCCCAAGCGGGGGCGTTATAATTTTATATTTGAAAATAAGTTTTTCAAATTAAATTATTTGTTATATTTCATATATGTTTTATCTAAAAGTATTTTATATATCTTAAAAATATCATTAGAAAATAAAATTTAATTTAAAATTTTTTGATAAATTGAGGATTTGCATATCAATTAATTTATAGTTATTCATTTCTCAAATTTCTTACTCTTTAATAAAGAAATGATGATTTGATATTTCACATAAATATGCGTCTATCCTTTTCATAAGAAAAAGATAAATCATAAAATCTTTTAAGCAAGTTACGATATTAAGAGATAACTAATTATGAATGTTTTTTTTATTTTTATAAAGTATATTTAATATAAATTATCTAAAAGTTATATATAATTAAAATTCTTAGTTAATATATAAAAATAATTTATTTGATCGAATGATTGAATTTTTTATTTATTTAAATAATTTTTAATTAGCAATAATTTAATATGTTATTAATTCGACTAAAAATAAAGTGATTATATCCATATAAATATAAAAGAATTTATTAAATATGAAAAATTGGATGTTCTTTTGAAATAACCTAGTTGTCAAATACTTTATTTTGACATATTTTGAACTTTTCAGATAAAATTATATAATTTAATTAAAAAGTAAAAATATTTAACTCTTTAGATGACAAAAATAAGTAAATAAGTTAATATTTTTAAAAGCTCATATTTATTAGATAATTTCATTACTTCATATATCCATTTAATTTTTAATAGTTAATAGTATCAAAGTGAATATAAATTACTAAAATATGAAATATAATGTAAAATACATTTATTTAGAAATGAAATCTTAATTTCTACCCGTATATACATGATTTTTACAAATAAGCTATTTATTTATTTAAAGGGAAATTAAATGATTTTCTTACAAAATTTTTTATAAATAAGTAAAGATTCTACCAATCGAAGTAAACTTATCAAGGCACATAATATTGAATACAAAAAGTAAAAAAATTCTTTCGTATGTGTACATAATTAGAAATGGATAAATCAAATGCTAATAAATTTAATGAACATTTTGCAGAAATACATATATATAAATATATATATATATATATATAATTTCTTCATTTATTTGATAAGAAAATTAAAATAATTTCAACGACTTAATAAAAAATTATAATATTTTTAAATATTTCACAGTATCACATTATTCAAGATACATTATTCAAATGTGAAGTATATATAATTTTTTTATTTAGATAAATAGAGAAATTTGCAATTAAAATAATAATAAAATGACAATTAAATATCAAAAATAAATTCTTATATGAACATACAAAAATATTTGAAAATAGTATTGAAAATAAATATATAATATATAATTAATTGACATAAAAAGGTACTGCACGATGATATTTTTATGTGATATAAAATTTATAATCTTGAGTTGACCATAAAAATTTTAATTTTAAATATATATCGAAGAAATAATAGAGTGATAACATTAATAAAATATTTAAATATGTTAGAAGAGTGTCTGATTAATTTAGAGTAAAAAAAAAGAAAATAAAAATAATATAAAGATGTAATATGAAAAATATTAAAAACTTTCTAAGAAATGAACTTTCAATTTAAAAAGAAAAAAAGAAAACATCATTATATTATGCTAATTGGGGAAAGAGGTCCTACAATTAAATAAAACTGAACAAAAATATAGAATGTATTATGAAAAATATAGAAATAAAATATAAAAAGAATAATTGTAGAATAATAAAATTTACAGATAAAATACATAAAATATTTTCTTGTTAATCTTGTGATAAATTAAATTTAAGATAGAATTTTGTAGTAAGAGTAATTAATATGGTGCTTATAAAATATTTTTTAAATTGTAAATTTATATGATGAGATAAAAATATGATTATGACTATTTTTGGAATTATCTTATGAGATACAACATGATATTTTAGTTATAACAGATAAGTTGATTGTATTAAAATAATATAAAAAGGTAAATGAACAATCCATGAATTTTTTTTAATTAAAAAATTAAAATTTTAAGAGTTCAACATTTGACCAAAATTGCATAGTGAGATAAATACAAAACTGGGCTCATGTCATGGTACTATGATTGCTATTGTTTTATATAATTCCAACCCTATATAATCGAAGAACAAACCTTACAATTTCATTAAAAAGGGAGCAATCAAGCAAGTAGTACAATAAAATCATTAGAAAATAGCTCCTAAAGCAGAAAACAAGCCATGAATTTAAGTTTCTAACAAGCAAAAGGACAACATATAAAGCATCCCTAGCACAACTCAACAAAATAAGAATAGGCCTAAATAATTTGATTCAAATAAGTTTCTAATTCAACAAAATAAACATACAATTCTTCTCAAAAATCAAGTAGAAAATAATAATCTTTGAAATATAGTGTAGCAGGCCTCAAAGAAGAAAACATACAAAAATATTCTTCTCTGTTCAAGAGAACAATTCTAAAGTAGTCCAACATAATTAACATGCTCCAACTTCTTGTCCTTTTAAAAGGCAAAATTGCAATTTTTGTCCTGTAACTTTGCTCGATTTGATTTTTCGTCCTATAAGTTGCAAAATTTCAATTTAGTCCAGTAAGTATAAAAAAATTGTCACTTTTAGTCATTTTTTCTCTAGAGCCGGCGAAAGTCTTTGGAAAAACTGATGTGGCACACCGAGCACATGCCTATTTGGAGTTTTTGCCTTGTTGGCAGCTGATGTGGCTTGATGAGTTTGGGGAAAAAAATAAAAAGTTGTAATTTTCGTCCTGTAACATTACCCATTTTGGATTTTGGTCCTATAAGTTGCAAAATTTCAATTTAGTCCTATAAGTATAAAAAAATTGTCACTTTTAGTCCTTTTTTCGCCGGAACTAGCGATCCGAAAAAAGCTGACATGGCTCGCTGGCCCGGCGCATGCCCATTTGAAGTTTTTGCCTTGTTGATAGTTGACGTGGCTTGATTAAGTGGAAATTTTTTTTAAAAAAAATGTCAACTATGGATCTGGCCATGGATGCCTGGATCTAGCCATGGACAAATCTGGCCAGGCGGCTGCCATGGTGGTTGCCGCGGGGGGGAAGGAATGTACCATTTTTTCCCCTTCTTTTTCTTTTTATTTTCATTTTTAATTTATTTATTTTTAATTTAATTTTAATTAAACTAAGCGAGTTAAAAGAATATTGTAAATATGGTAGATTAATTTTTTTTGTTTTTTAATTAGTAAATAATTATAAATTATATTAAATATATATTTATATAAATATGTGGGCGAGGAATGTACCATTTTTTTCCTTCTTTTTTTTAATTTTCATTTTTAATTTATTTATTTTTAATTTAATTTTAATTAAATTATTTTGACCATGTGATTTTTGTTTTTTAATTAGTAAAATAATTATAAATTATATATATTTATATAAAAATATGTATATATATGAGTGTATATTTTTAAATTCAAAGTTATGCTAACTAAGCGAGTTAAAAGAATATTGTTAATATGGTAGATTCAATTTTTTTGTTTTTTAATTAGTAAATAATTATAAATTATATTTAATAAATATTTATATAAATATATGTGTGTATATTTTTAAATTCAAAGTTGTGCCACAAAGCGAGTTAAAAAAATATTGTTAATATGGTAAATTAATTTTTTTATTTTTTAATTAGTAAATAATTATAAAAGTGGCAATTTTTTGATACTTATAGGACTAGAGTTGCAATTTTGCAACTTATAGGACCAAAATCTAAAATGGCTAAAGTTATAGGACGAAAATTGCAATTTTGCCAATTAATCAAGCCACGTCAGTTGCGAACAAGGCAAAAACTCCAAATAGGCAAGCCCCCAACGAGCCATGTCAGCTTTTCCGGCGACCTTGGCCGTCTCTAGTAAAAAATGAACGAAAAATGACATTTTTTAATAATTATAGGACTAGAATTGCAATTATGCAACTTATAGGACCACAATTCAAAATGAGTAAAGTTACAAGAGGAAAATTGCAATTTTGCCCGTTTTAAAACTACAAAAAATAATTAAAATAAAAACATGAGTATTGAAAGTTTTGGAGATTGTATATTAAAGAGAAAAATATACTCTACGAAAATCTACTTTGGAAAACAATATCAAAGAGCTGAGAAAGAGAAAAGAAATAACACCAATGATATCAAAAAACAACCAATGGAAGTATCACAACAATTAGCAATATCTATGATCCAAAAATTCAATCTATTATAACTATAAAAATGTACAGATTATTCTATATTAATCTATTGATATATAAATAAGAAACTAAAATAACTTAGGGAGATACTTATCATTATTTTCAATTGTTGGCAATCATTCTTTATCATAAAGCATACTTCCATTATTTCAATATTTAGTAAAACACAAGTGTCATCAATAATTCTATATGTTTAATTAAAAGTGGACTCTAATGGCCCTATGATAGATGGAATTGCCGAAAGATCACCAACCAATTTTGCAAGATTTGAAAATTTTACTCCGATTTGCTTCATCAACTCAAAACATCAAATGGCACATTTTCTTGATCATTATAAGGGGTTAGCCTTCTTCTAAATACCATTCAATCTCACGAGTGTGTTCGTGAGTCTCCTGGTCGCCAGATTTATAGAGTTTCCTTTGACGATTTGTTACGTGTCAAGGCGTTGCCACCCCCCTCTTCGTAAGGACTCAAGATGGACTTCTATTGCTTGATGAAATAGGTGTCTTCCAAGATTGCCTATCTGAATAGATGCCTTCCAAGATGTTCCTTAGTGAGCTTCTCTAGAGTGATTGCCATGTAGTGGGCTTTTGAGAGGATGCCACATACTTCCGAAGGGAGCCAGTAGTGAACTTTTTCACATGGTGCTATTTACATTCGAAAGGAGCTAATAGTAGACTTTTTTAGAGGGTACCATGTACTACCGAAGGAAACTAATAGTGGACTATTTTATAGGGTACCACGTACTTTCGAAGGACCTGATAGTGGACATTTTTAGTGAATGCCATGTACTCTTGAAGAGAGTTGATAGTGGGCTTTTTTAGAGGGTGACATGTACTCCCAAAGGTAGCCATAGTCGACTTTTTTAGAGGATGACTACACTGTACCTCTCTGTGGCCTGTGTGGGATTACATCGACGACCACATACCCTAAGGGAGCCTTTGTAGTAGGATTATGCCTGGTGACTACCATGTACTCTTCATACTCCTGGAAGAGCCTTATAGTGTGCTTGTGTCTAAAACCTACTTTTCAAATACTCCTTATAAAAGTTGCAAAGTTCAATGTTGTAAAAGATGTGTAATCATATGAAGAACATGAGAAAGTTCACATTCATTAAAGGAATATCAATAAGAAACTAGTGTCATCCCAAAGTGGGTCGACTATATTTGAATTTTAAGGAGAGACTAAAAGATACTTAAAAGTAGAAGTACCCGTGGGAGAGATAGGGAATGCTTCCAAGGGTAGCAATTTGGTTAATCTGGCTGGCAAGCAGGTAGGTGACTCTCATGACAGCAGCACTTGGTGCTAAATCTAGGACGATGCCTCATGTGTTGCTCTAATGATTCACATCGTGGGGATCAACTTTATATCGGCAGCAATAGTAGAGCTCTTTCCTCAGTTCTGATTGTTTTTCATGTTGGGTGGATTTTCATGACTCTTTCTTCCTCCGCTATGAGGTTGATCTATGAGGAAGCTCTTCCACTTGTCCACATATTTATTGAGGCATCCTTGCTGAATTAGTGCTTCAATCTTTTCTCTTAGATTCCAGCATTATTCTGTGGTATGTCTGCTGAAGTTATGAAAGTTACAATTTCTAGAGGACCCATGTTTCCTTGGTTTTCCAACATCTATTTGGGGGTATTCGATCAAGCTTTAAAGTGTAGCAACTTGCAATATCTCCGCTCTTTTGATCTAAGAGGCATATATCAATGCGTCGCCCATCCGGTACACTGTATATTCGCAACTTACCCCTATTCTAAGTTGGCTCCCAAGTCTAACACCCTATAGTTGCTAGTGTCATTAAGAGTTTCCACTTCTTGCTTTCGCCTCTTCTTATTCCTTCGTGCTTGGGGTTTCTTTGGAACTACAAGTGGGTCACCATTCATGAGTCCCTGTGCCTCTGGGTATTTGGAATCCCCAATACTTCTTTCTTCATCAGGTGCTGACTCCAAATTCACCCTTAAAAAGGTTGATAATTAGGGCTAGAGCACCTGCTAACTTCCACATAGCTCTCTCCTTGATTGTGGTGTCACCTATCTTGATGGGTCTTCCTGAGAGGGTTGAGAGTATCCTGGAAATGAAGAGGTCATTTACATCACCCGTATAAGGTAGGTTGGTGGGCTTTAGGTGATTGCCGTATTGCAAACAACTAGGCTCATTCTTATCAACTTCTAAAGCGATTGTGGGATCATTCAGCCCCTACATCACATACTCTCCAAAATGCCCTAATTGGATCAACATCTTGGTCTCATCTTTTAGACGTTTATACCAGTCAGTAGTGTGTCCGCAATAATAGTGGAAAAAATACTATTTGTCTGTCTTTCGCTTCTCCGTCTCCTTCGTTATCTTTTGGAAAAGACGCATGATAAAGCCATGCCACAGAGCTTCATGTAGACTTCTTCTTGTGAAAAGGTGAGTGGGGTATAGGTAGTGAACACGCAGGATTGATTGCACCCACGTGCTTTGGGCACTCTATCTTGATTATCCTCTCTGTTAACTGGTCTATGCTCTACCTTCTTTGCAACAACCGCAAATGGGGTTAGGTTCCCAACATTATTTGAGATTTGTTGTGTTGGTGTATGAGTCCACCATCCAGTGTTAACCAGGTATCGAGCCAAATGGACTTATTCAGGAAGACTAAGAAGTCTCATGTCGAAATGGAGAAAGAGAAGTAAAGCTTTTTTTGGGTTGATCCTTTAGGAAACCCCTTGGGCTTGCTGGTAGGGTTGCGGCAACTCCTCTACGCATCGAGTGGTTGAGTTGGCTAGGGCTCGAGCAGCAACACTCTCTGAAAGTCTCATCAGTACTTCTAGAGTCAGCAACATTGTAAGATCTCCAAGACCAATGCTTGGTTTGCAGGCATTTCCCTTGGGGGCCTGAATGCACCAGGGAGTGGCTCTGGCATCGCTTGGAAAGTGCTTTTGGCTGGTAGCTCTCCACATCCTTAAATGTCGATGCCACTCGGGTGTTGAAGTGGTGAATTCTAGATCTTTCCTGAATTTTTAGCGTTTCTTCTTCTTCCTTTGAGTTTCCTACAGACATCGTCAAATGATGCAGTTTGGAAGCGGAGTGAAGCGGAGTGAGGTCCTTTACGAAAAATAGCAGAGTATCAGTTCGTCTTCTCGAGAAATTTTGCATATAAGTTCTTGTCTCGGATTTCTCTCTAGAACTTGGTATCTATATATCTGTAGATTTTAGTCTTGACAGGTTTAGGCCCATTAGGTGCCTTTCTTTGTGAGTTTAGTTTGTCCTCTGAACTCTTTGACTCATTTACTCAGTTAATTAAATTTAAAGTTCATTTATTAATTTTAATCAAATTACCAAATTAATTTTGACTCATTTACTTGGATTGCTCTAAATTGAGCCACTAAATATGGAGAAAAAAAATTCAGTAACAAAAATAATGTCTACTGTTGTACCAAAATATTTTGGTTAATGATATTTTTGTATCTTTACTTATCTATAACCAACTAATTACTTATCTGTAATAAACTAATTATTTATTCATGATGAATTAACTATTTATTTATATTATTTTCTAACATGGATGTTATAGGTAATAAAGGTTTTATTACATAATCTAAATGTAACAAACTCTATATCACTTCCACAACGTAATTGTATGTTCTGTCATCTATTAATAATGAGGTAATTATTTTCATAATAAAATACTATTTAACTAGTTGTAAAAAAATATTTTATTACATTAGCAATTTATAATAACACTTTATTAAAAAACAATATTATATATTATATTACTTTTAAATAAAAAAAATAGACAAAATTGAAAAAAGTACTTCGTCATGCTTTATAAACCTATTATAACTAATGCCATTTTGTTATTAGTGCCAACTTTTTTATAATGTAACATTTCGACACTGTAGAACTTAGACTTGTGACCTATCCAAAACATTAATTACAAATACTTTTAGGAATGAGCTTTAACGCAAAATATTGGTAAACAAAAATTTTGCTACCAATTACTTAACAATTTAGGACTTATGGTAATGATTTATGCCATTATCAAAAGTGCAATTTGTTGTAGTTGGGTCTAAATTAAACTTCCGAGTGCAAATTCAATTGGCCTAACTAATGAATTCTCAATTAAGGCTAGGTCCAATCTTATGGACTTATATTTAATTAGATCAAACCATGAATTGAATTAAAAAATTAAATTAATTGGTCTTGCTAATTCATCATCTCTCCATTTATTTAATTTAATTAATTCAATTCATTTAAATAATAAACTGATAACACTCCAAAAGAGGGTTACTTTGCTTTTGTCTTGTTTTGACGAAGTAAAAATGCTAGTTTAAGAATTATTTAATGAATAAAAGACTTGTTTTGCAACTTTCTATGCCTGTGAACTATTTTGTGTCATTTGTATATTTTTCCTTGTATTTTTCTTTTATGAATTTTATTTATGTTCTTTCCTTTGAGTGCATAGATAGCAAGGACGCCCAAGAAGCCTCAACCTTGCGTTCCACAATAATAAATTTGCGCGTGGGTTTAGGCTTAGAAGTAGAATCTCCAAGTGACAAAATAAAGGAAAATATCACATTTATTAAATGACACGTTATTCTGAAGGAAATATTATAATATATTACAGTAAAAAGGTTGAAACTCTCGAGGCTTAGTTTTAAAGGCCCAAATTTTACGAGTCCAACTTTTGATACGAGTTTAACTTTAATACAAAATGAAATTGTAACAAATATATTTTAAAGGTAACGAGTTTTCTCGACAATGAAATCGCAATTTCATTGCAATAAACTGTTGTTTCTATAGAGATTTTTCCCTTCGATATAAGAGATGACATTGGAAGCTCCCCTCCCACCTAGACTTTTTATGCACATGGATCCTCAATAAGTTCGACAATGGAGTAGGAATAATGTTGTTAACACATATTAGAAACAACATATTATACTTTATAATCATAGGGTAGTATTTGAAAAAATCAATATTATAAATATTTAAGAGAATAGCAAGTAAAGATATTCCAATGTTTAATTGCAATCCAGTTTAAAACAGCATAAACCAACAGCAAACAAAACCAGTTTGGAATAACAACAGAAATACAAATATTAGTATCATAAATCATAAACTAATCTCAAAGTTTTGTATTGGAACAGAACTTAAATTGAATCACCAAAATATGATTTGCCTTGAAGAAATTATCGCCTACCAGTGCAAAGGGTGCAGTGAAACTTTCTCTAAGATAAGACAGTCCAGAAGTCTAGTGGTGCACTCTAGAAAGCCTCACTTCGACTACCACTCAGTTGCCAGAAAGTGATAAGCAACACTATAGTTTGTAAGGCAAATATCAGAGGAAGAGAAGAGATTTGTTGGATGTGTGTTTGTTTAGCCTGCTGCAGCAAGTATATATAGGAAAGAGGGAGAAGGCAGAAGGTTGTCTAGGTTCATTCTGGAACAAATGTGTAAAGCATGTCCAGATTCATTCTAGACTAGATACATTGAACCAGTAACTCCAAAAAATGGTTGGTAGTTTCTGTAATAGCCTTTTGACTTTTCTTTTGAATTTTAAAATTCAAATTTTAAACAAAATTCTAGAAAAAATTGAAATTTTCAAGAAAAAGATTAACCTGAGAACCGAGACAATTTTCCCAAATGCCTATGCCCACGCCCGAGCCGGGTAGGGACGAGCGGGCCAACGGCTGCGGCGCGCACGTGTGAGCATACCCTCATGAGTCCCTTAATTGATACTTTACCAAGTATTAATACTTGAACCACATATAAGGTGTATTCTCAATGCGAAAACTTTCAATGTGGATAAGTGGTCTTGTATCAGACAAAGAGCCTTTTATACTATCACTTATTCCCTCATACTTTGTCTCACAATCAATGTGGGATTCCGCTACATACATAATCTTTTGTCTTTTTGTCTCCCCTTTCATATTTACACAACGCTTATGGATTCCAACCAAATTGGCATCAATCCACAAGTTTTAATCACTTCTTAAACATGTAATTAAATAGAAATCCCAATTGATTTGATGCCAATTACAATAATCCCCCACAAATCCCTAGTGTTGGACTATCAGGATTATTGTAACTTATTTTCAGCAATGGTAGCTCCCGATTTGAACCACCACCTAAGTTATCTAACTTATGCCACCACAAGTACAAATGGATCAATGCTTTGAATTTGGCCATTGGATATGGCGGCGTCCATTGGTAACACCAAGCTACATGGCTATGTTGTGATCTTTAGGTTTGACACGTTACGGCCATGTGTCCCAGATCCTATATCATGAATTTTTTGAGGAATAATGCTTTTCCTCTAGTCACAGCCAAACGACTTCATTTACTTAGTTGGGCATCTCCAGGGATGCACTGCTTGCATCTCGTCAATATGACTTGATCTCATTCAGAGTTAGAACTCTTACTTTACTAGCAGTTAACAACACCTTCTAGGTATGCCAGGGGAGAGACTCAGATACTAAAGTATCAGTTAAATTTCAAGTGCGCTTTAACACACTCAGCATCTTATTTATACCATATTGAACCTTCCTTGTAGGATTTGCACTTGGTAGGTTGGGTTGCTATTGCAGGTGCATCACTGATGGGTTTTTAGTCCCAACCCCAGCCTAGATTTTTAGGTTAAGGACAACTCAAGTCCTTTGGGTAAAGGATCGGCCATGTTGTCTTTGGATCAAACAAAATCAATGGTCACAACCATATCAAACATAAGCTCCCTTATAGAATTTAGTCTAACTTGGATGTGTCGCTTGGTCTTTTGACTATACTTTGAACTTTCGATCTTTGCAATTGTAGTTTGACTATCACAATGCACAGTGATTGCAAAATGTGGCTTACTAACCATGGGTAACTGGACCATCAGCCCATGTAGCCACTTAGCCTCTATTTCAGTTGTGTCTAAAGCACATAACTCTACCTCATATGTAGACTGAGTTACCAAAGTTTGTTTAGTAGACTTCTAGGAGACAACACCTCCACCCTATGTAAATACATACCCTGCACACCCATTACTACTGAAGTTTTTGGCTAACCAACTAGCATCACTGTATCCCTCAAGTACTACTGGGAATCTGCCATAATGTAGCAAATGATGTCGTGCCCTTAAGATACCGACGTACCATATCTAAAGCCTCCCAATAGGTTATATTGGGACAACTTGTATACCTCGCCAACTTTGAGACTGCGAATGAGATATCTGGTCTCAGGCCATTTGCAAGATATTGCAAGCTTCCAATAATCTAATAATACCTCAATTGAGACACAAGAATACTACTTTCATTCTTGAAAAGAGCCATAGAATAATCATATGGTGTCTTAACGATTCTACAATCCTTATAGCCAAATTTCTAAATAATCTTCTCAACATAATGAGATTGAGAAATAGCTATACCCTCAGTTGACTGAATCAACTTGAGTCCAATAATCACATTAGCTTCACCCATATACTTCATTTCAAACTTACTTTTCAAGTATAATTTTGTCTAATTGATAATCTCAATGTTAGAACCAATCAATAAAATACCATCCACGTATAAGCATAAAACAATACAATTATCACCTTTAACCTTACAGTAAATGCACTTATAATTATCATTTACGCTAAAACCAAATGATAAAATAGTTTTATCAAATTTTGTATACCACTATTTAGGCGTTTGTTTCAATCTATAGAGGGATTTAATAAGCTTACAGACCGTTTGCTTGTTACCAGGACCTACAAATCCCTTAGGCTGATCTATATAATTCTCTTTCTCAAGATCACCATACAGAAAGACTGTTTTCACATCCATTTGGTGAATCGGGAAACCATATACGGAAGCCAGTGCTATAAGCACCCGAATTGTAGTCAACCGAGGATAGGTATCAAAGAAGTTCATTCCCTCTTTTTGTCTAAAGCCTTTGGCAACTAATCTAGCCTTAACTTATCTATGGTTCCATTATATTTAAGTTTCTTTTTAAAGATCCATTTGCATCCAATCATAGTACACTCTTGAGGCAGATCGACTAATTCCCATGTCCCATTAGAGACAATGGAATCCATCTCACTTTTGATAGCTACCTTTCAATGCTTAGCTTTAGATGAGGCCATAGCATCCTTGAAGGTCACATGATCATCCTCGATATTGTAAGTGATGAAATCACTTCCAAAATCCTTGACAATCCTAGCTATCTTACTCCGTTTAGGTTTATCTAGTTCTTCAGCTCCAATAGATGTTGAACCAAAACTACTTGGATTTACCCTCATATTTGACAACTTTTCCACATGTTCAGGAATAGAAATCGATGTAAGAGCTGAATCTAAAGAAATATCATAAGGTATTCCAGTTTTCATTGGAAATATGTCCTCAAAGAACGTGGCATCACAAAATTCCACTATTGTGTTAACCTCTATGCCTAGAATTTCGGACTTAATTATCAAAAATCTCAATGCATAGCTTGTTTCCACATATCCCAAAAAGACTGCATCAACAATTTTAAGACCAAGCTTTTTCCTCTTGTGTTCTGGGACTAGAACTTTTGCAAGATAGCCCTACACTTAAAAGTACTTTAAGCTAGGTTTTCTACCTTTCCAGAATTCAAATGGAGTGCACTCTTTATGTTTCAGAGGGACTCGATTCAAAATAAGGCAAGCCGTATTCAAAACCTCTCCCTACATATAGTTAGCCAGTCTGCAATTCAAAAGTAAACTGTTGATCATGTCTTTAAAGGTTCTATTCTTTCGTTCTGTTACCCCATTAGATGATGGGGAGTAAAGAGGAGTCTCTTCATGCATAATACTAAAATTTTGGCAATATTCATAGAAATGATTCGACTCATACTCTCCACCTCTATCTAATTTTAACCGCTTAAGTTTCTTACCAGTTTGATTTTCAGCTTCGATTTTTAAAATGATAAACTTTTCAAGTGTTTCATCTTTATGTTTTAACAGATAAACATAATAGTATCTGCAACAATCATCTATAAAGAAAATAAAGTACCTTTTCTGATCTTTTGTTAAGATCCCATTGAACTCACAAATATCTATGTGCACAAGTTCAAGTATTTCAAAATTCCTTTTAATCGATTGGTAAGGTTTTCTTATTTTTTTAGCCTCAACACATACTTGACATTTGTGACTACGTTCAATATTGTGTTTAGGTATCAAATTTAAGTTCACCATGCGTTTAACAGAACCAAAATCATATGACCTAAATGCTTATGCCATACATCAGAACTTTCAACAGTATTCACCAAAGATTCATAATGCAAAATTTTATTGATTGAATCAGAATTTACATACTCAACTCTTAATTTAAATAAACCACTACACAAATAACCCTTACCAATAAACAAACCAAAATGCTGAATTACAACTTTATTAAACTAAAAAGTAAGCTCATGGCCTTCCCTAACTATTATAGAACCACTGATAATATTTCTTCGTATAGTAGGGACGTGATGCACTCTCAGTAGAGACAATATGTGCCCCAAAGGAAACTTTAGGTCCACGCGTTCTATTCAAAGCACCTTGGCAGCACTGGAGTTCCCCATTGTTACAAATTTTCCATCAACTAGCTGATAAGACACAAATAGCAATTTATTAGCACAAACTTGCACATTTGCCCTAGTGTCTATTAACTAGTCAAAAGGTTCATAAATAGTACAAACTTCAAGTTTTAAAGTTACATACCTATCAACGGTCGTCTCTAGAGCTCTAGCTTCGCTAGTCTCCCTAAAATCCATGTTGACCAATGCGGGGGCAGCTGAGTTGGGTTTAGCTTTAACTTTCTTAGAATGACAGTCCTTAGCCTAATGACCTACTTGCCACAATTCCAACATGGTTTATTTGCTTTAGGTTTCTTGGCTTTAGGTTTGCCTTTACTTATGGTCTTAGAGTTCGAGTTCATTTGGTTCATTTTATTGAACTTTTTCTTCCCTTCAATAACCAAATTCGCCTTAGGTAGGTGCTCAACCGGAACTTCATAAGTTTGATTGCGTTGTTTTTCCTCAATACTGATCGTAGTCATCAGATCATCCAAAGACAACTTCATTTTTTGATGCTTAAGTGTCATTCCAAAATTCTCCCAAGACTTGGGAAATTTATCCACTATGGACATGACCAGAGAAGTTTCATCTCAAAATCCGCAAGAGCATGCTCAAGGTTGATCAATTCATGCGTCTGTTCAGTTATAAACTTTCCCTCAGCCATTTGATACTTCATGAGCTTGGAAATAGAATACCTCTGGAGCCCTTGCTCTTCAGTATTGTATTTCCAGTCCAACTTATCCCACAACGACTTCGCGGTGTACAAGTCAGAGCAGTATACATCAAAGAGAACATTTGATAGTGACCGCAAAATGATCCCTTGACCTCATTGATTTTTCTCAGTCCACTCAGCTATTTCAGCGATTTTGGAATCAATATCAATTGGTTCAGGTCTAGTCACTGAAATCACTGAAAGAAGACATTTCATTGTGAACCAGATTTACATCCGTTGTTGCCAACGTTTGAAAATTTTGCCCTTAAACTTTTTCTGGCAAGCCAGAAAGGTCAACTTTAGAGGACAACAATGAACCAGCACCAAAACCACTTGCAGATAAAGATGCCATTTTCATAGTTTAACAAACACTTAAATAGATAATTTCTTCAAGATTGTTGTTAACACAGATTATAAACAACGGACTATAAAGAAATTATAAAATAGTTTATAATCACAGGGCAATGTTTGAAAAAATCAATATTAAAAATATTTTAGAGAATAGCAAGTACAAATATTCCAACATTCAATTGTAGTTCAGTTTAAAACAGCATAAACCAACAGTGAACAAAACCAGTTTGGAATAACAATAGAAACACAAATATCAGTATTACAAATCGTAAACTCAACTCAAAGTTCTGTATCATAACAAAACTTAGACTGAATCACCAGAATATCGTTTACGTTAAAGAAATTATCGCCCTACCAGTGGAAAAGGGTGCAGCGAAACTTTCTCCAGGATAAGACAGTCCAGAAGCCTAGTGGTGCACTCTAGAAAGCTTCACCTCGACCATCACTCAGTTGCCAGAAAGTGATAAGCAACACTATAGTTTATAAGACAAATATCAGAGGAAGAGAAGAGATTTGTTCAATGTATGTTTGTTCGGCCTGCAACAGCAAGTGTATATAGGGAAAAGGGAAAAGACAGAAGGTTGTCCAAGTTCATTCTGGAACAAATGTGTAAAGCATGTCCAGATTCATGTTGGACCAAATACATTGAACTAGTAACTCCAGAAACAGTTGGCAGTTTCTGTAACAGCTTTTTAACTTTTCTTTAGAATTTTAAAATTCAAATTTTAAACAAAATTCCAAACAAAATTGAAAATTTCAGTAAAAATATTAACCTGAGACCCAAGACAATTTTCCCAAACGCCTATGCCCAAGGCCAAGCCAGGTTGGGATGGGCGGGTAGCAGCGGCGCACGTGTGGTCACACCCTCATGAGTCCCTTAATTGATACTTTACCAAGCATAAATACTTGAACCATATATAAGGTGTATTCCCAATGGGGAAACTTCCAATGTGGGATTAGTAGCCTTATATTAGACAAAGAGCCTTTTATACTCTCAATTATTCCCTCATACTTTGTCTCACAATCAATGTGGGATTCCCCAAATACATAATCTTTTTGTCCTTCCTTCATATTTGCACAATACTTATGGATTCCAACCAAATTGGCATCCATCCATAAATTTTAACCATTTCTTAAACATGTAATTAAACAGAAGTCCCAATTGATTTGATGCCAATTACAATAAATAATCTTTGAGTACCCCCAGGAAGAAGATCCATCCTTTAACAACAAAGTTGAATATGAGGCACTAATCACCAGAATGAAGTTAGCTTATGTGATTAGGACACAATGTCTGCAAGCCTACAACAACTCTCAACTAATGGTAAACTAAGTTATAAGGCCAAATAAGACATGGAGAAATACCTTGGTTGAATAGAAGGAATCAGCTAGATGTTTGAGAGCTTTACCCTTACATAGACATCATGTGAAGAAAATTCAGGCACTGGCTGGTTAACTAAGATTGCCAAGACCTTGGTGGCGGTCAAGACTTGTTAAATTACTTTCTTGACTCTAGACAACCCAGACTAAGAACGTCCTGAGTTGTGACCTATCATCTCCCAGAGGTGATGGACATAGAGGACAACACCATTACATGGATGACACCTATCGTAAAATATTTGTAAAATAGCAACCTCCTTAGTAACAAATGTGGCTCGACAACTAAAGATACAGTTGGGCAAAATCATGCTGCTAGATGGAGACTTATACAAATGTAGCTTCAGACAGCCATATCTAGAATGTCTATAGCTAGGAGAGCACAATACGTGCTGATAGAGATACATAAAGACCTTTGTGGAAACCATTCTTAAGTAAGGTCTCTAGCATAAAAAACTCTCAGAAAGGATATTTTCTGGCTAACTGTGCCAGAAGATGCCTAGACATTGCTGGGGAGCTGCAAGCTTTGCCAAGAACATGCTCTCTTAAATCACTAACCTACCACTTTCTTAAAATCAATCAACAACTACTGCTCCTTCGTGCAATGGGGATGAACATCGTGGGACCTTTTCCCTCAGCCACTAGCCAAAGGAAGTTCTTAATTATTGCAGTTGACTACTTTTTCAAATTGGTGGAAGTAGAATTACACGTGCGAATATTTGAAAAAAGGTCATCAAATTCCTCTAGAGAAACATCAGCTGTAGATTCAATATCCCTCGAGAACTGGTGTCCAACATTAGAACTCAATTCACTGGAGCTAACTCAGAGAATGGCACTAGAAACTCTTCATCAAATAGTTCTTTACATCTATTGCCAACACTTGAGTTAACGAACAAGCTGAAGTTACAAATAAGACCATTATCCAACATCTCAAGACTCGCCTTGGAGATGCCAGAGGAGCATGGATGGATGAACTTACTTCTATTCTAAGGGCATACCAAACTACTACCTGAACGTCCATAGGAGAATCACCACTTAACTTGCTTACGAAACAGAGGTAATCAAACCAATCAAATAGAAGAAATTGGCTGGAAGTGAAAAACTATGATGCTGCATAAAATTCACAAGAGTTGAGAGCTAACTTCAACCTACTCACTAAGAAGAAGGAAGTGGAAAACGTTCATACCGAGATGTACAAAGCATGGACGGCCAAGGCGTATAATGCTATAGCATGCCCAAGGGATTTTCAAGCAAGCGACCTGGTGATTAGGAAAGTTAGAGCATCAGTACCCCATGGTAAGCTAAATGCAAAGTGGGAAGGTCCTTACAAAATAGTGAAAAATTTCAACTTAGGCGCATACAAATTGCAGATGATTGAGGGAAGAAAAGTGCCTAGAACTTGAAATATCATCAATTATTTTTTGGAATATCTCTAATTTAAGGATGTTTTATATAAAAAGGTTGGATGATCTCTGTTTGCTCCGAATACTTAGTTTAATAGAATTTTGTTTTTCAATAATGATATCACATTCTCTAGTACTTAAATTTTTTTTTTTTAGTATCAAACTGTCTTTAAGGATGGACAACTTCTATCTTCTTGTTTATCTTCTCGTTTTAATAGAATTTGCTTACTGTTCTCCATGATTGTAATTGCTTCTTAGATTGATCTTGACTTTCACATCATAACGTCTTGCAGAATAAAGCTCCCTGGAGCACACTTGAGTCTTTTTGGCATAAATCCACTATAAGGATCCTCTGGGAGTACATGTAACCTTGTATAAGCATATCATAAATCCTCTCTAGAGGTTAGTAGGAGCATATTTGATCAATTATTTTTTCCATAAACCCGCTATGTAGTCCCTCAGAGGATACGTGATAGCTATGTGTTCCCCTACCGTAAATCCTCTCTAGAGTTAAATAGCAACACCCCTAATTAATTTTGACATAAAATTACTATATGGTCCCTTCAAAGGTACATAGCAGCTGTGTGTAAGCTCATTGAAAATCCTCCCGGACGTAAGTGGCAGCACGTCTCTCATGAATTGCTTTGGCATAAACCCATTCTTCAGCTCCTCTAGGAGTACAAAGTTAGTACGTGTAAGTCCATCATAAATCCTCTTAGGAATTGTCCCTGGAGGTAAGTAGTAGCACCTCCCTATGAACTACTTTAGTATAAATTCACTATTAAGCTCCTTAGTGAGTACGTGATTACTAACCATAAGCTTACTTTAAATTCTCTTTAGAGGTAAATAGCTGCACCCTTACACCTTTAATCGAGTTACATCTATAATTAAATTGAATTGGCATAAATCCATTATGCTACCCCCCAAGATACATGGTCACTGCGTGTAAGCCCAATATGAGGCCCCCATGGGTACGTGGTTGTACCATCAAAATCAACTATCAGACCCTGTGAGGGTACATGAACAACATGTTAAACATCACTATGATACTTCATATCTACTATAACACCTCCTAAACGAAGCTCACATTTGAACATCATTGCAACACTTAACTTTGGTGTTGAGACCTTCTAAATGAAGCTCACAACAAAACATCATCGTACCACTTGGTGCCCACGTAAGACCTCACCAGTGAGGCTCATAATTGAATTTGATTCCAGTGATAAAGTATTATGATAAAACCTACTCAGCGAGGCTCGTATTTGTCGTCGCACTCCACCTCATGCAACTACGATAAAACCACTTTAGGGGACTCGCATTAAAACCCAACAAGAAAGAGTTCAACACATCACTCACGAGTCCCTACCACACGTCAATCAAATATCAAGAACATACACACACATGAAAATCATCCAATTGACTAAGTGTATATGTGAAGTTGATTGGAAGAAATTCCTTTTGGAAAGAAAGGGAAAAGCTCAACAACACTAGGGTGTGAAAAGTTTCTAGCCAATACTTGGCCTTACAAAGTAGGAAAATAGTAAATGCCAAGAAACCTAAAGTCACCCTAGTGGATAGGCACTCAACCTTTTCCTCAAAATGGATGTCGCGTCTCTTTGACTTCTTTTATGATGCAACCCAAAACTCAACTTCACTGCGACATAATCAGTCCTTGCACTTACATCCTACTCATACATAAGCACCTTGAGGTGTCAAAATTGTTCATTACTTGAAGTGAAATCACCACAACTCTAAGTTCTTTGAAGAAAACCTACTATCTATAGACATTAAAAAAAAAAAAACCATCTATCTCGGTAGGATCCTTCTAACTATGTGATGAATAGAACTAAGCCTGTCAATGGGTAAGGCATCACCCTACCCAAGCCTGTACCCTAGAATACTTAAATAAAAATTTTCTATATTCTACCCTACCTTAAAATGTCGGAGACAATAAGACCCTAACTCTATCTTACCCTATCTAACCCAAGATCCATTGGATCTAGTTTATTAGACTTATGTGTCTAATATATAGACTAATTTTCTTAATATATACTAAAAATATTATTAGCATATGATACAAAAAAATATTTTTTTATATTTAATTTAATTTAGTTAATATTTAATTTTAATTTTTCATTCATTAATAAAGTCTTTATTAACAAAGTTTATTCATTCAAAAAATTGCTTTTATTAACGAAGTTTTTAGGATAAATAGCATACACCCCCCACATACAGGGTCATTTTCACTTGCCCCACCCCACCCCCTAAGTCACTGCAAGTGTGTAGAACGATTACATAACATTTGCTAAATGTACTCGAATAGCCCACACTCCAATTTTGCGGAATATTTTAAGGTTGTTGCACTTTACCCCCCTGGTGTTTTAAAAATTTTACATTTAACCACCTAAAGTACTTTAAAGTATTATTCTTAGCATTAAATTCTTATTTTGGTGAAATAAAGTGAAATATTTTGCTAAAAATTATTATCGTATATTACTTAATTGTCAATATATCACCAGTTCAATCAATTTGAGTTATTTGAAATATATAAACCAACTTAATGGTTAAAAATTTCCTAAATTGATGTGTGTAAGATCATTAAAAATTATTTTTAGAGTTCTTTGACCAAATGATTGTTATGGTGTACTTTTAAATTTGTGCTTATTTGTTTAATTAAGAGTGTAAGTGGTTTAGAGTCTAAATTTGAATAAGAATAACATAGGTGACGCTAGTCGAGTGAATGTTGATAGCGAATGACGTAGATCTTAGTATCAACATTATATCTCTCTCATTTATTAATTTTTCCGTCTAAATTAAAAATATTTAAATATCATTTGCTAACAAATATGCATAATATTGCATTGATATAAAAATCAATTAGGGTATAATTATAAAATTAGTTTTAACCATCCCATGCATATAAACTAAGTAAAATATAACCAGAAAATTAATTCAAAATTATATGATAGCTCAAACTGATTTAACTGTCCATATATCGGCAAGTGACTAGTGTGTGACAATATCTTTTATAAAATATTTCACTTTATTCCACAAAAATAAAAATTTAATGATAAAAGTGTGACACTTTAGAATGATTAGGTTGTTAAATGCACACTTTGTTAAAGTTGAGGAGGTAAAGTACAACATACTCAACGTATTTCAGCATCTCCGCTGGAATATTCTACCAAAAAATAGAACGAGGGGTTTTCGAGCACAAATAGCAAAGGTTGGGTAACCGTTACGCACATTTACAGTGGTCAAAGGCCAAAGTGCACATGACCCTACACATTGGGGGTGTCTGCTATTTACCTAAGTTTTTATTAACAAAGCTTATTCCATTGTTAATTTTAATATTGTTAATTTGACTACTGAAAACTGTGAGTTGTTACTATTGTTGCCAATATATTAACTTTGTTATTTTATTAAGGGTGAATTATATCCAGACCCCCTGAGGTTTGGCTTGGTTACAGAAAAATCTTCGTTGTTTTGAAAATTACATTTACCCCATGATGTTTGTCACTATCCAACATTTAACACTTGTCATTAGTCGCTGTTAGGTTTTTGACCTGGAGCCATTAAAAAGTATAGTTGAAATTTCAAAAATGCCCTTATTGTATCTGACCTCATTTTTACCAAGTTTGACCTTGTTTCGTGGACGAAAATACTTTCAGGAGTGGTAATGTAAGATTTTGAATTTTGTAAGGGTGGTAATGTAAGATTTCTTTTAGGACCAAAACATAATTAATTAATTTAAAATACAAAATAATATTAAATAATAAATATTTAAAATAACAAATTAATTATATTTATTGATTAAAAATTAAATAAACAAAAAATTTAAAATTAAGGATAAATAAAGAATTTATTAAAATTTATTCTTTAATTTTAAAGAATTTATTTTTTAAATTTTATTAAAGAATTAAAGAAAAAAGGACCCAAGCCAAGCCAGGCGCCAGCCACTGGCCGTAGCCAAGCCACTGCCACCCCCTGGCCATGGCAGTAAACGGCCAGCCATAGCCAGATCTGGTCGCCAGGTCAGGTGGCCACTAGCATGGCCAAGCAGCATCTCGCGTGGGGGTAAGGGTTGGAGGGTGGTGGGTGGTGTGTTTTGTATATAGATATATGTATATATGATACATTTATGTATTTATTGTATATTTACATATATATGTATATATATGTGCCTTTATATTATAGTAGGATAATGATTTAAATTTTTATTTTTATTTAATTATTTTATTTTTTAAATAATAAATGAATTTAATTAAATTATTAAAGCAATTCAATCTTAAAATTATGTTGTATAAGATAATATATTTAAATTTTTATTTTTACTTATTTTATTTATTTATCACTAAAATTTAATAAATTATTTTATATGTGTTTACTATTTTATCATTATTAAATATGTCACTCAAAATTAATAGAAATATATTATTTAAGGTTATAAATTTAAATTTTAAAAAATTGAAAGGGATAAAAATATATCAAATAAACCCTTCATAAATGCAAAAATATTTGAGGATGAAGTGGATGATGCTTGAATAGTTTATGTATTAGTGTTTACATATTTTATGAAGATGGTGATGCTTCGATAATTACCTTTGGATAATTTTATGTTGTAGAATTTATGAATATTTTCTTTATTTGATGTTATTTTATGATTTGGTGGAGGATATTGTTACTTTTTGATTTGGTAATAAATATCGTTATGTATGGTGTTGTAGAATTTATGAATATGGTATTTGTTGATTACAAGTTTTCATTATGGCCAATATAGAATATAGAATTTTTAAAAAAAATTCTACAAAATTTGCGATGCAAATTCATAATCGTCTCCATTTGCGATTGAAAAAATTGCCACAAAATAATAAGAAAATTAGAAAAGTTTCGCGATGGACATAATCTGTTACAAATTAAGTTTTGCAAAAAAAAAATGTCGCAAAAATATTTTAAGAAAATGAAAAATTAAAAAATGGTGATGAAAAATATATCCATCGCAAAATTGAATTTTTTGTTCCAAAATTGTGACTGACTTTTTTTGGTTGCAAAATTCATGCAAAAAGGGTACTTCAAAACCATCGCAATCCATGTCATCGCAAAATGAGACGTCACTCATAAAAAGTTACGACGGAGGTTTTTGCGATTTGTTTGTCATAAAATTTGTTGCTAATAGCAATTTTTTTAGTAGCGTAGCTCGTCTCTTCGTTACCTATTTATCTCAAAATATAGTATCAAAGATATTAAAATAATCTTAATTTAATTTTCTAATCTATATAGGTCGCTCAGTAGATTGATAATTTATTTTCATTCATAATTCTTTATAATTCTAAATTCGAATATTAAAACATTTAACATGTCAAATTCTTGACTTCACAATATAACCACATGTCTAATTAGTAACAGTTTTATTCTGTAATACTATTCAAACCTATCTCATATTTTTAATTGAATGTCTAATCATGACTCATTAGGCCTTATCAACATAACTTTAATAATTATTTCAGACCCCTACGAGTACTCAATTAATTTATCCAATTCCTTACCCTATACCAGATTTTCCAACTGATCATTTGGCTTAATTCTAAAATTAGTCTTTATCTCCATAATTGGGATACTGAATTCGTAAACTTAAACTAAGTCAAGTCCTTTAGATTAAAGCAAAGTTCAAGTTAAATTGGGGAATTGAATATTTCATAATTATTCCAATGGCAAAATAACAAAATTCGTCCTGTAATTTCACCTTATTTGGTTTTTCGTCCTATAAATTGCATAATATCAATTCTAGTCCTATAAGTATTAAAAAATTGTCATTTTTCATCCTTTTTTTCCGCGGAGCCGGCGAAACTCGCCGGAAAATGTGACGTGGCACGCCGTGCGTGCGGACATTTTCTTGTTTCTGCCTCATTAGACTGCCTAATAGGTATTTTTTGTCTTTTTCTTGCTTAGTTGGCGTCATACATGTCTTTTCTTTCTTTGTTTTTTTTAAATTTCAAATATATTATATAATTTATATATATACACATCTATTTATATATATATATTTATATATTACATATCATCATTTTTCCTACAAAACACATTTGTTTCCCTGAATATCCTTCATTATCCCCAAAACTTTCCCATTTTTTAATATATACATACATATATTATATATACATCATATATTATTATTATAATAAAAAATTACTCAATTTCATTTTCACCCCAAAAACCTAACAAAAAAGCATTAATTTAACTATTACAATAAAAAAATATCTCCCCTAAAACATAAGCAAACATACCAAAATTCTCCAGATTCAATTTTTAACTATTTTCCAAAACATAACCAAAAAATAATCACATTCCCCAACACAATTTTCACATTCTGCAATAATTTATTCTCCCAAAATACATAATAAAATCACAAAAAAAATATAGCAAACATTTCCCCTAAATTGCCATTAACAATATTATTTTAACTCACATATTTAAAATAATTTAATTAAATTTAAACATAAATCAAAATTTCTAACCCCCACCCACCCCACCCCAAACCCCGCCTCGCCACCCCCCCCACCCACCCACTATGATAAGCCGGCCACCATGGCCACGGGCGAGCTCACCATGGCTGAGTGTGACCTCGTGGCGGCTAGATCTGGCCAGGCGAGGTGCTGGCCACCAGCTGGCCGTGGTGAGCTCGGCCAGCCACCCACCGGGTGGAGGCGAAGGGGGTGGTGGTGGGGGAATATATACATATGTATGTGGATGCATATATAAATACATATATTTAGATATATGTGTATATATATTATTGTATATCTAGTTGGTATTTTTTATTTTTTTATTTTTTATTTATCAAGCCATGTCAGCTGCCAACGAGGCAGAAACAAGAAATGTCCACACGCCCGGCGTGCCACGTCACATTTTCCAGCAAAAAAAGGACAAAAATGATAATTTTTTAATACTTATAGGACTATAATTGATATTATGCAATTTATAGGGTGAAAAACCAAATGAAGTAAAATTATGAAGTAAAATTATAGGACGAATTTTTGTTATTTCGCCTTATTCCAATCGTGTTTTAAATTTTATCATTTTAAAGTCAACTCTTATATATTTAAATCGTATTATACAACTTGATTCGAATTCGAGGAATTCAACAAATAAACATTCCATTCAAAGAGTTTTACCCAAATTAGACTAGTTCAGGGCCCAAATTCAAACCCAATAGTAGTTTGGATGAACCTAGAATCAAGCCCTCACCATTGTCACTATACCATCGCCCCGCCGCCGAGTTTGGAGCTAACCACACCCAAAAATGCACCTCAACAAGGGAAGCAAACCCTCAATCAGTTTCGCAATTGACCGCGTTCCCCAATCAATTATTGAACAAAAAACAACCACAGGCCGCTACCATCATCGCCCTTTACAAATTGTCACCACCATCTACTGTCTATCTCAACTGAAGTTGAGAAGCTTCAACACCCCATCAAACCTATCAATACCCACCAGTCAATTCCTCGACTACCCATGTTTGATGAGAAGATAGATATTTATTACATGCACATATATATATATCTATAATATATACCTCACTGTTACCTACACCGAGACTAAGAGGATAAAATAAAATCACAGCAAAAATAAAAACTATAACCACTAACTTGGCATTACAACTTTGAACTTTCCAATGTACAATATCATCTCCAAACCAACAAAGGATCCTCATGCTATTTAAAGTGGATTTAAAGGATGGAAAGTTGATATACCTTTAAGCCTCATTTATTATATATGGATGTGGTTTTAAGTGGTTTTTTAAAAACCAACCTTTTGCTCTTGAAGTTTTCCTCTCCAAGATGGTCTATAAGTGCATCCCCTTGAATACTTTAATGGAAGATAATCTTTTCATTGCTCCGAAGAGGAATTTCCCACACACTCTATAGGTATCCAAATGCATTCTCTCTAACAAAGTCCATGCAAGATGTATTTTCAATATTAGAATAAAAATACATCTCTTGAACATGTAAAGAAGAGATATGGATAAGAAGGATGAAGAAACAATATTGTTAGCAAAGAGGGCAATCAAGATGCTTCTTCACAGACAAGATACAAAATAAGATAGCAAAGTGTAGAGTGGCCAACCTCAAGGCTTCTATGAATCTATATGCAAAAGATGCTCAAGTGTGTGGCATATGCATATCTGTATATCTCTTAAATATTAGTGGGAATAATATATAGATACAACCTATATAATAATAACATCACATTTTCACAATCAAGGGACACTTGCTCTTATCATATTTATGTCTTTCTAGTGGCATGGGTTTATAAAACTGGTACTATTAAAATTCCAATTTTAATTCAAGTGACAATCTACCCAGTCAAACATTGTGACTAACTAGTCCAAGCCAAAACGAATTAGTCTCTACTAATTAATTATTTCTTCGAGGTCCAAATAAATAGTTAATAAATAAACTATTTATTTAATTATATTTAACTCCTTAAATTAATCAAGGAAAGAATTACTTAATCTAATTAATTAATTTCTCTGTTGATTTTGTTTTGAAATTTGGGGCTAAATTGATGACAATCGGAAGAAATGGGGCAAAACGGAGCTAAGCGGTTGAAATAGGCAAGAGGAAAACATCTCGGCGCACACCAGCAGGACGCTGCACGCCGGGGCATAGGACGTGTGCGCCAAAGCGCGTGCTGCTGGGCAACACAAGCAGGAGAAACATGCCTCGCGCACCCAGGCCCAAGGAAGGTACGTCGGGGCGCAAGGTTGCCATGCCCGGGCTCGTGGCACACTGGAATCAGATAGCAACTTACGAGTCGCGCGCTCGGGCGTCGGCGCCACTAGATTGTTCCACCCTGGTGCAAGTGTTCCGCGCTAGGGTGCAACGTAAGCATTTTTTTCTCGGCAATTTTTGAAGACCCACGCGCCAGGGCAAAAGTCATGCACTCCCCAGCGCGCGGCACAAGCCTAATGGGCCAAGGACTCATTTTTGAGCTATAAATTCATGTACACTTCTGAGACAATTAAACACAAACATAACACGAGAGTTTATGATTGCTTTTGAGTTGGTTTCCAAGACGGAGTTTAGAACGAGGGTGTTAGGTATTTTCATGAGATTGTGGGATTTAAGTTTGTGCTTGTCACTTTGATTTGAGATCAATAAAATCCTTTCTTTGTTGGTGGATTATGGACATCACCGAACCATATTAAATATTGTTGTCAATTTTCATTAAATTACTTTACTATTATTTCATAGTTTTTACAATAGATCCTATTGAGTTTCAACAAATTGGTATCAGAGCTTTTGGTTGGGGCTACAAGTTGAGATTTAATTTTTTGGGGATTGGTAGTGTTATTGGCAAATTACTTCAGGGTAAACTTGATGGCAAAGGGAATTTCACTCTTTGGCAAGGAAGGGTGGAGGGTCTCTTAATTCAACTAGGCCTAGCAGTAGCGTTGAAGGAAAGGAGAAGCCGGCAGATATAAAGGATTTACAGCGGGAAGATTTGACTTTGTATTGCTGACAACATTATCATTAATGTTGTGAAGATGATTGGATTTTGGATTCTGGATGCATAATGCACGTTTGCACCATAGAGGATTATTTTTTACTCACTTCAATCATGGAAGACATGTAATTTGTCTTTGTGCGATGATTCTACTTGGAGAATCATGGGTATTGGAGTGGTGAAAATCAAAATAGTTGTTAGAGCGGTTCATACTTTAGGTGGTGTGAACTACGTCCTAAAGACACGAAAGAATCTAATTTTCTTGAGCCAGTTGGATTCCAAAGGCTATGAATATTCATTGGAGATGGAGTCCTGAAGGTCACACATTAGGCTGTACATGTACATTGGTCGAGATGAGTTAGTTGGTGCCAGAACCTTACTAATTCGACATGTGCAGTGGTATCCTTAAAAGCCAATGGGAATTTGGTTTGCGATAGAGTCATGAACAATTGCTGAGATGAGAAACCTCATCAAGGTGGAGATTGTTGGGATTTGACTCGGTTATCAAGAGACTAAGTTTGATTAGAATTAGGACTCCTTCTTGTATTAGGTTTCTTAGTTCTAGGTGAAGCAGTCCAGTAATTTTCTAGTATAAATAGATGTATTTATTTGATTACTTGATAAAGTGAAGAAACTCGTGGAACTCATGATACTTATGGGGTAGTTATTGTGAGTACGAGTGGGGCAATACAAAGGGGTGGAGTGAGTATCTCTTTGGTAGTTATGATAAGGGTTGTACAAGGGTTTTTTTGGCTTGAATTTGGGCATGTCAAATTCAAGGGTTGGCTTGTACTGGTAAAATTCTATCATAATTGAAAGAAAAAAACTCCCGTGGAGGTAGATGGAATTTGCCGAACCACTTAAATTTGTGTCTATTTTATTTTTCTATCTGTTGGTATTATTTTTGTCATCAACTTTGTGAGTGTAATTTGCAAATTCCTGATAAATTAAATCCTGTGTCTAAATTGCTTCCGTTGTGCTCCAACATTCTGTCATGTAATTCTTTAGATGATATTATCTAACACTTAGATAATATTTCATGCAATCATGCGAGTTCTTGAGCATTTGTTGTGACATTGTAGGTTAATCAATCAATTAGATATGAGCTCATATCACCTTCTGACATGATTTAATTTGTGAATAATTAGCTTACTTAGTTATTTTGATTAATTAAACTCCTTTAACTAACTACTTTTTAAGTGAATATCTATTAATTCCAAAGTACCAATCTATATAATCAATATCTAGCAACAAGCCTATAAATCCCAATCACGCTTGATGAATTACATGAATGTCTCCACTTAGAGTACCAAGCATGTATAGTTCCTTCATTTTCTATCTTCTGATTGAAGCCATGACGAGGAAACGTATTAGTTTCCCAATAGCCTCATGCATATATTCTTAATGATTGGTGAAAAAGTAACCTCAAATTTGGAAATTCATTTTCAAATTATCATAATATCTTGTGCAATAACTTTCAAATCGAGCATTATAGAAAATATATGAGATTAAATCATTCAACAAGATGAGTAAATAGATCCTTTGTTGGTTCTCCAAGACCTCCACATTCAAGTAACTCATACCTAGCACAACCTCCATATGACCTGCTACGTGATCAGAATAGCTGTCAAAGTACAAATATTGGCAGACAAGATTATCATGGAACCTTAAGTCGAAGGACTAACAAGATGCAATACCATAGGCATGAGGACATCCATTATCAATATGTTACTTTGCTTTCTTATGAATTTCTCAAAGTAAAGCCACTCGGTGAACTTATTCTCTAACAAGCACACACTAATGTGCACTAGTGCTGCTATAAAGATCACCCATGAAATAAGGCATGCTTCAACTATTGATACGCGTATCATATTACTGTTGAAACCCAAGAAGATCTATTATGAAAACTATGAAATAATAGTAAAGAAATTCAAAGAAAGGTGACAACAATATTTAACATGGTTCGCCAATGTGCCTAACCACCTGACAAAGAAGGGGATTTATTGATTTCAATCAAGCTAGCAAGTACAAACTTTTGTCTTACAAATCTCACATGAACACCTGGCACCCTTTTTCTAAACTCCGTCTCGAGAAACTATCTCAAAAATAATCTAAAAACTCTCATGTTTTGTCTATGTTAATAGATTGCCAAATTATCCCGGAAGAAACTATTTAAATACATACAAAAATAGAGTCTTAAGTGAAGTAGGCTTGCGTCGCGCATGACTGGTGGCCTGGCGCGCACGTCCTATTGATGTGCCGAGAAATCAAGCCTTGCGTTGAGAAAATTCTGCTTGCCGTGCACCCTGTGCAGTACACCAAGCGCCTTAAAGCAGAACACTTGCGCTTGGACCCACGGTTACAGATTGCTCCGCGCCTGGGCACGACATTCCTTGCGCCCAAGCATGCGACGCATCTTCCTCTACCTAATTCCAATAGTGCCCACACCCGGGCACACCTTGCATTGTGCCTAGGCGAATGTTGTAGCTGCTTCTTGCCCAATTTTGCCTTGCTGTACTCCTTGGCGCGCGCCATTGAGTGCCCCAGCTCGACGTCCTACAAATGCATGCTGGGGCGTGCTCTACGTGCTCATTTCGCCTAGTCAACTCTGTTTCACTCTATTTCTTCTGTGTCTTGTCAATTTAGCCTAAAATTTCAAGCCAAAATCAACAATTGTCTACCTTAACTTGAAATTCACTATCCATCTTCTTTGTCCCTCCCCTCAAGAGGGCCTGTCATCTAAGTCTGCAAATGTTAATCAAATCCAAGCAATGCTCGAATTTGATTCCTTGAACAACCTTAGTCAACATGTCTGCCAGATTATCCTGAGTCCTAACTTTGTCAATCAAAATAACACCTTGAGCCCCATATCCCGAATAAAGTGATACCTCATGTCAATGTGTTTTGTTCTCTCATGAAAAGCTTAATTCTTTGACAAGTATAGGACACTCTGACTATCACAAAACACAATAGTAATATCAGAATCCATACCCATATCCTCAATCAACCCCTTTAGCCAAATGCCTTCCTTTACGCCTTTAGCCAAAGCCATGTACTCAGCTTCTGTTGTGGACAATGCAATTGATGATTGCAAACTTGCCTTCTAGCTTACTATACAACTCGAAACATGAAACACATACCCAGTCATAAACCTTCTGCTATCCAAATCTCCTGTATAATCCAGATCCACATAGCCAATAATTCTAGCAGTAGAATTCAATTGACTATACCTCAAACATCTATATGCAAAGTCTCTTAGATACCTTATGATACATTTCACAACCTGTCAATGAGTCTTTCCTGGCTTGTGCATGTACCTGTCCACAACACTGACTACATATGAAATGTCTGGCCTAGCGTACACCATGGCGTACATCAAGCTACCCACTACACTAGCATACGACACAGTAAACATGTGATCCACTTCCTCCTCAGTACTCGATGATAGATCTGTTGAGAGCCTGAAATGAGCTAAAATCACCTCGTCCTCAATGCTCAAGTACTTTCTCAATCTAATGTTTTTGAGATAAGTACAACAATCCTGCATGTCTATCCCAGATGATCTCTATGCCCAATATCTTCTTTGCACCACCTAAATCCCTCATATCAAATTCTTCACTTAACTGAGCTTTTTAATTATTGATATCAGATATGTTTCTAGAGGCAATCAACATATCATCAACTTACAACATCAAATATACGAGAAGGCTATCACTACATTTTTTATAACATACACATCAATCGTAATTGCTTCTAGTATATCCTATCTTGGTAATAAAAGCATCTAACCTTTTACACCACTACCTAAGAGACTGCTTCAAGCCATATAAAGACCTCTTCAAGAGATATGCTTTATTTTCTTTCTCGAAAACAACGAATCCCTCTAGTTTGCTCATGTAGATTGGTTCCTTCAACTCACAATGTAGAAACACAATTTTCACATCCATCTGCTCAAGCTCCATATCAAATAGAGCCATCATGGTAAGTAAAACACAAACGGAAGTGTGTTTTACAACTGGCAAGAACACCTCATGAAAGTCAACTCCCTCTCTCTAAGTAAAACCCTTAGTAACCAATCGTGCCTTGTATATAGCATCTTCAACCTCGAGAATCTCTTTATTTATCTTGTAGATCCATTTACAACCTATAATCTTCTACCCTTTAGGTATATTAACCAGCTCCCATGTACTATTCTTGTGTAGAGACTCCATCTCTTCACTCATAGCTGCTACCCATTTATCAAAATCTGATTGGGATAAGGTCTTCTTATATGTGATTGGATCATCACCCACAAACTCATCGGCCGAACTCAAAGCATGAGCAACCAAATCTGAATATGTAAACGATTGTGGTGGTTTGATCTGTATTCTCTTTCTATCGCAAGCCAAACGATAGTTTTGTAGTGAATTATTTTTCTACTGCTGATTAGGTGATAACTAATTTTCATCAGTTTTATCTATCACCTTCTGTTTCCATTTTGAAACTTATGGAGTATCAATTCTAATCTCCACCTTCTCTTTAACACCACTTTCGGGCTGCTCCACTTTCTTCATCACAGCAGACTCATCAAATATCATGTCCATGCTAATAATCATCTTGGAGCTCTTGTCATCATTACACCAGAAACAATAACCCTTGACTCCATCTGCATAGCCTAGAAATATAAACTTTCTAGCCCTTGGCTCAAGCTTCTCATCCCGGACATGAGCATAAGTTGAACACCCAAATCCTCTCAGATTTGATAATTAGCAGAAGACCCAGACCAAACTTCCATTGGTGTCTTGCAATCCAAAGTAGTCAATGGTGACCTATTCACCAAATAACAAGCAGTGTTAAATGCTTCTGCCTAAAAATCCTTGGATAATCCGGCATTAAAGAGCATGCATCTAACTCTTTCCAAGATAGTCCTGTTTATCTATTCCGCAACTCTATTATGTTCTGGTGTATGTACAACCATGCGATGCCTCACAATTCCTTCCTTATCGTAGAATTCCTGAAATTCCTTGTTGTAGAACTCCAATCTATTGTCAGTTCTGAAGCACTGTATCTCTTTTCCTATCTGTTTCTCGATTAAAGTTTTTCATTGCTTGAAGTTGACGAACACTTGATCCTTATGCTTCAGCGTGTACATCCATACTCTCAATGAAAAGTCATCAATAAATGTCAGCATATACCTAGCACATCCCTTTGAAGGAACCTAAGAAGGCCCTCAAAGATTTGAGTGAATGTAATCTAAGGTACCCTTGGTCCTGTGAACTGCAGTTATGAATTTCACCCTGTGTTGCTTGCCAAGCACACACTGCTCATAGAAATCTAGCTCTCCAATCTTCTCTCCACAACACAAACTTTGTTTGCTCAGCTCTGACAACCCTCTTTCACTCATATGCCCAAGCCGCATATGCCACAATCTCGTAGTATCATTGACTGATCAAGAAATTACTGCAGTACCAGAAACTATGTTGCCCTACATATGTAAAGGCCATTCCGCTTGTCTACTTTCATGAAAAGCAATGCAACTTTGGAAACCTGCAAAACTCCATCTCGAGCTCTATGCTCACAACTATTCTTGTCCAGAGTACCAAGCGATATCAAATTTTTCTTCAGATCTAGAACATGATGCACAGTTATTAAGGTCCTTACTATGCCATCGTGCATTCTGATACAAACTGAGCCAATTCCTATAACCCTACAAGAAGCATCGTTTCCCATAAGCACTTTACCACCATCGTATTTCTGATAAGTAGTAAATCAATCTTCTTGTGAGCACATGTGGTAGGAATAACCACTATCCAAAATCCACTCAGAGCTTAGTAAACTTTTGCTAACATTGAGAACAAGCCCACCATCAGACTCATCATCAATAATTCCGGCGACATCATCCCGTTTCTGATTAGAAGTTTCACCTGCATCCTTCGTATTTCCTCATTTCGGATAATTCCATTTCCACTGCCCATTTCCACCGAACCTAAAATACTTATCGCCGGTTCTAGGCTTAGTTCTGGACTTCGATTGGCCCCTACTCCTTTCCCTTTCTCTCGATCTCCCCTTCACCACCAATCCTTCCCTACCATCATTATTACCTATGATATGTTTTCTCAATTCGTTGGAATTCAATGAGGCTTTTACATCCTCCATTGAAATCGTATCTCTCCTGTACAGCAAGGTAGTAACCAAGTGCTCAAAAGATTTTGGCAAAGAACACAAGAGAATTAATGCTTGGTCTTCATCTTCAATTTTAACATCTGTATTAGCGAGATCCAGTATTACCTTATTGAAATAATCAATATGCTGAGTAACAGATGTGTCTTCCTTCATCCTCAATATGTATAACCATTGTTTCAAATACATCCAATTCGTCAGGACTTCGTCCTATAGAGACTTTCCAGCTTCTTCCACAAATTCGCTAGCGTACTTTATGCGGCGACCTCTCTAAGTACATTATCTGCCGGTGATAACACCAAAGTACCGTAATCCTTCGCCATAAACTCATCATTCTCTTCATTTGTCAGCATCTCTGGTAAGGAATCTCTGCCCTTTAAGACTCTCTATAGACCTTGTTGACACAAGAGGGCATGGATCTTCATCTTCCATAGCCCAAAGTCATTCTTCCCATTAAACTTCTCTACCTCGTACTTCATGGCTGACATCTTATCCAACTTAGCTCTGATACCAATTTGTTGAAACTCAAAAAGATCTATTATGAAAACTATAAAATAACAATAAAGAAATTCAATGAAAATTGATAAAAATATTTAATGTGGTTCGGCGATGTGCCCAATCCACCTGACAAAGAAAGGGATTTATTGATTTCAATCAAGGTAGAAAGTACAAAATTTTATCCTACAAATCTCACGTGAATAGCTGACACCTTCGTTCTAGACTCCATCTCGAAAAACTATCTCAAAAGCAATTTAAAAACCCTCATGTTTTGTATGTGTTAATAGATTACCTAATTGTCCCAAAAGAAACTGCTTAAATACCTTCAAAAATAGAGTCCTAGTTACATATTGCTCCGCGCCCAGGCGTCCGACACGTTTTCCTCTGCCTGATTACAGTAGTGCTCGTGCTCGGGCACACATCGTTGCTACTCCTTGCCTAATTCTGCCTCGTTGAGAGCCTTAGCGCGCACCGCCTTGCGCCCGGTGCACAGCACCCTATCAGTGCGCCCCAGGGTGTGCTCCACATGCCTATTTCATCTACTCAACTCTTTTTTGCTCTATTTATTCTATGTCTCATCAATTTAGCCCAAAATTTCAAGGTAAAATCAACAATTACAAATCTATTCGATGTGCACTAGTGCCGCTATAGAGATCACCGATGAAACAATGCTTGCTTCAACTATTAGTGCGTCATATTACAACTCTATCCAAATCTATCAATGCTCCATCTCATAATAGATTATGACTTGGAAAAATTTTAAGACTAAGACCATAAAGATATATTTTGTAGCGCCTCGCTATGGAGGTAGCTACTTTGGGTCGAGGTGCTACCTATATCAATTCAACAGTCTTATATTATAACTTAATTCCATAAAAGAGCAAAACCTCTTCAACAAAATGAGCTACTAGCAGCATATTACTCTTGATACATAACGTTTACAAACCCACCACATAACATATAACCTAGCAAATGTTGGTTCACATAATAGATGCAAAAGCCTTGCAAAACTAGTTTTCAAATTATCAAAATCAAATAGAATTCAAACCTAGCATATTATAATTTACAAATCAAGTTCAACAAGCATGTACGACTGGTGACCTGTTCGGAATACACTATATACACTATATACATATGCATAAGAGGAATGCCTAACATCCATTAGCGCATATCTGGGAAAAGAATCAAAAATATACATGAGGCGTAAGTCCTAATGACTTAGTCAGATGAGCAGTAAACAATTTGGATAGAATATATCAATTAAGAAAAATGTGACTAAGATACTAGAAAGAGACAAAAAAAACAGAGTAATGTACTTTATAAGGGCACTTGCAGTAAGTCAAGTACTTATTAACAAAAACTAATACTAATAGATCCAAATAACATAAGTTCATAATCAAATCAAAAGTGAAGATAAGACAAAACACATATCATATAAAGTTGTTGGGGAAGGCTTTCCAACCTTATGACTCCCATAGACCAATTTGGAAACAAATCCCTCATCCCTCCAAGTTTTGAGTGCTCGGCTCGAACAAAACACACATATCTCTCTAGCATGGTCGACCATATACGATCTCTTGCTCACAGACAGTTAACCTCCAACTACCTGGAAGATAGGATCACTAATGGATACTAGTTCAGGAGACCCCATTGTCGATGTGTTCCGCCCAACTATCTTTTTGATCCTAGTCTTGGGCCCAACTTCCCGTGGCATCCCTCTAGCTCTAAACTTCCCATAGGCGTCTTCAAGGGTCTTATTAACAACTAAATCCAACAGCAATATCAATTTTCAGGCAAATGATGTTACGAATAAGAAACAATTGAATGCAATGAGTCTAGAGAAAAATAATTAATCTATTGATCGACGAGATTGTCTCAAGTAATAATAAACATATCAATAACTCAAGCATATCGGCACCATATCATGAATCAATGTAAAAACTATCAAATTAGTCAACGAGAACAAAACAATAATAGAAGGTCTGATAGGATTTCAAGTGATGAATTCAAGAAATAACAAGTTAATCAATCAACAAGACCGTTCCAATAACTATGTAGATTAACGATTTCAATAAATGATAAAGAAACAGTTGGCAAGACCATCTCAATAGCATTTCAAAAAGATAATATAACTATCTATGAAATCAGCCAGCAAGTAAAGAATGCATAAAAGTAAGGTAATCACTAGAATTCAACAGAGAGACTTGAATGTCACACTTGAAAGTCAGAATATGTATAAGCAAGTCGATATTTACAATACACATATATATTGTTTTCCCCAGCAAAAATATAATACGAACCTCATCTCGAATCTCCGTGTCCACAGTAGAAGTCCTCTACCAGTCAAGAATGCTTGGATCGTTGTCACCGATTTTCAATCAGAATACCATATAAGTATTGATACTACAATAGCATTTACTAGCAGTAATTATGGCTATTTACATGTTCTAATTACCCCAGCCCACCTATTATCTCAACTACTATTCTATCTCGATCTTCACACCAAAATACTTAGATATATGTTTATTTTCCTAAATCAATCATCTAATTCGTATTACCAGTTTCACTCGTATCTAGCTTGTTCAGGCAATCAAGGGTTTTACCCCAAACTTAATTTACCATTTGTTTCCCTGAGCTTGCCGATTCTTTCAAACTCATCAATTAAATATTTTATCAGTTCTAGGCTAGTATTTACTTTCATTATTAATATTTAAATTAATATTTTTCATCGATAACTAATTAAATTCAACCCAGACCCATGAATTTAATATGTGTCTTCATAATTTTCATGTCTTATTACTATATCACAATTTTGACTTCCCAAGTGCATTAATTAACTTAATTGATAATAACTAATCTCTTATTAGCGATTTGAGTCCACCTATAATTGACAATTAAAATCATATTCAATCACTTAAGTCCATAATCTTTATTTTGGTCCAAATAGCTTATATTGACATCATAAATTAGTCCAGCAATTCAATAAGATTGAATCAGGAATCAAATTGACCTATTGATCAAAAATTTACCAAACTGACCAAGTTTAAGGTCAATTCACAGTTTGAAACTAGCCCGTATGCATTTGGAGTGCTGTCTCAAAGATTCTTCCTTGAAATCGCTGGATCGCCACCGCCGGCCAACACTACAACAAAAATATGCGTGGCCACCACCAACCGATGCGCTCGACGAGGCAAACAAATTCCTTAAATTAATTTTTCAATCCATTGTCGTTTGCCTAATCAATTTGCCAGAATACAGCACAGCACCACCCAACACTGCCACATTGTTTCTTCTCATTTTACTCCTTCTCTAGTAGTCTGTTCTTCAAATTGGAGATACCAGTGTGTTTCTCTAGCTAAGTCCATCACAATCATTCTTTCAATTCGAAGTTCTAATCATTTGAATCATGCCACCTACCACCACCACCCCACCGCGTGCCACCATCGACCTTCAATTTTCTAGTGTTTTGCTGGCTGTTTCGTGGCAAACTTGGTACCGCTATGATCATTGGGATGACAAATCGGTAATGATTGGTTTGTTTCTTTGGTTCGCCAGTGCTGGTAGGAGGTGGGTAGTGGAGGAGTAATGGTGGTTGTATGTGAAAGTCAAGAAAAATAGAGTGGGCGAAATCTGTATATATTTTTATGTTTCGGGAAATCTCAAATTGATCCCTAACAGTTTTCGTAAGACCTCAATTCTATTGGAATAGTGCCCCGCAAGCCAATTAGATTGGCATGTGAAGCTACTCCACTTGTGATACAATCTTGATTGAATGATATTCAATAAAGTGGTCATCTTCATCTTATGCATTTGTGATTTCCTCATATGCAATTGGTTGAAGCCTATAAATCATATAAGACTACGGGACTTGGTCACGCATATGATAGTGATCAAGAAACAAGTCTCTATGGTCATGATTTTAAATATTTCAAGTCATAGAATCTTATGAGATGGAGCATCTAAGATTCAAATAGACTTGCACTAATGATATATATTCCAGGGAAGGACAATCTATGTTAGATATGGATGCATGGTAATGGTGCTTGTTAGAGAACAAGTTCACTAAAGACTCGCTTAGAGAATCCACACGATAGCCGTAGTGGCACGTCAGTAGTGATAAACTCTCTAGTTTACTATAGTGCATATAATTAGTCCTTTGACTTGAGGCTCCATAGTAACCTTGTATTTAGATCCTTGTGTTTTGATTTTGCTTTGATCACGTAATGGGTCGCCCTGGCCTTAGTTTAGGCATAAGCTACCTAAGTATGGTGTTGGTGAGTTCCAAGAATTAAATCTATTTAATTCTTAATTAAACATTTTTGCCAACATGGCAAAAAAAAAAAGAAAAACCATTAAGGTGACACATAAGCAAATTCTCCAATTTTAAAACCTTCCGACGTGCTAGTAAGCATTTTCGGCTAATTTTTACAATTTCGGAGACAATCAGACTAAATGTACCAATTTTTTTATACTTACAAAACTAACTTTTTAATTATGTAAAATATAGGACAAAATTAGAAATCGAGTAAACTTATAGGACAAAAAAATTAATTTTCCCTTCTTTAATTCTTGCAATTAAGTCATATCTAATTTGTTTTCTAATCTCTTCATTTTCTCAATATTAGATTGAGACCCAAGAAACTTTTAAAATGCAATATTTTGATCCCTATCGATTTTTATTGTTATTTTTCTTTCCTTTAAAATTTTAATATTAATTCAATTGATAAATTTTGAATTTTTTTAAAATTTTTATGTTTACGAATTTAGGGGCGTTACGATCCTCCCCTTTTAAAAAAATCAAGTCACCAGATTCATATCTACGACTAGAAAAACTCAGAGTAGTACTAGTGTATATACTGTTCTCATTCTCATGTTGCCTCGTCCGTGTTATAGTTTATTCCCATTGTACAATATACTCCCATAGTATAAATTCAATTTTTGGTGCAAAGAGAATAGACATAAAATGTGCAGCACCAAGGTTATAATGAGCTTTACCGGAAATTATAGATATAAAGACGTACCTTCTGCCATCGTTGTCTTGGTTTGGGACATTTTTTCTTGTCAAAGCATAAGCACAAGCTCGAATGTTTGGTCCCCTTCTAGTTTCCATTTCCTATTTCCCTTTACTCACAGATGTCTTGGATGTAGAAGGTTTGGGCTTGGGGCAGTCCTTACTGAGGTGTTGATCACTACCGCATACTATGCACGTTCCTAGCTTTCTCTAGCATTTAAACTCCTCATGGTTAGAGCCACCATAAAATCTACAATTTTTCTTTGGCGTTTCAGATTGGATCTTGGGTTGCTTTCTTTCTAACTCATTTTCTCTACCAGTAAGGATTCTAGGTTGGGAGCCCTTCCTTATTTGCCTTTTTCCTCTATCTTCTGGATTTTTCTAAGTTCTGAATCCATCTGAAGTACCTTACTCATAGTCATGTTTTAATTCAAAAGGTCACATGTAATGAGGGCTCATTTGATCTCTGTTTGAAGCACCTCCACAAATTTGTACATCTAGCGCTCTTTGTCTCCTAGTATGTGGCATGTGTATTGGATCAGTCTACTGAATATGGCTTCATATTGGCCCACTAATGCAGTCCCCTTGATCAAATCCATCAACTCCCATTCCTGAGCATGCTTGACTACCAATGGCATGAATTTTTCCATATACTCTGTGTAAAATTTCCCCAAGTGCACTGGGTTCCTTCCATGGTTCACCTCCTATCAGCCATATTTCACCAGTTGTGAGCAGGACCTTTTAAGAGGGATGTGACATACCTGCCCTTTTGTTTGTCTAGGTAATGTCAAGGAGCAAATGTCTTTTCAGGACTCTCAATCTATGACTTACCTTTCTGTCATCTGGCTCTCCCGAAAACTTTGGGGTTTGGAGAAGGAGGCATCGCTCCAGTGTCTGATCCTCGGTGGACTCTTCGCTGGCCTTAGCTTGGCTCATCCACCTCTAGTGTTGGCAATACTACATAAATTGTTGCCACATGGCATACATGGGCTCTGTCGGTTGCCCGAAAATTTGTGGGTTGATCGGAGGATTTTGTGATACTTCTTCCTCGGGCAATTGCTGATGAGGGTTTGAAGCTTGTCTTTCTAGAATGTTTTAAGTATTCGCTTGCGTATCCAGTAGTCTCTCTCTTCAACCAGGTCAGGCCAAGGGTTGTGCCTAGGGACCTTCATGCGAAGCCATCCCTATTTCAGTTCTTGTTCAGATTTTATAGTACTTCTTCGCCTACAAAATTAGCCAACATCACAATATGGTACCTAATATAATAAATCATTTTATGTTCTTAGATATACAATAAACTAAAGTATAAAATTTTCAATTCGTATAAGGTACTATTCACTCAGCGAGTCATATAACAAGATTTTTCATTGGATAGTTAAGTTAGCTTTACCGAATCATTTACATCAATGTTTACATATTCAAAATTTGCTATGCTAACTATCTACCTAATCGAGGGAACAAAGTGGCTAGGCCTAGGATGATCGTCAGTTGAACAGTTACTAAGTTTAATATTTACACAAGCTGCTCTTATAGCTGAGCTACTAAACATATATGCTAACTCCTAGCTCTCATTATCAATATGCTAGATTGAGCATTCTCATCCTCAGAATCCACGTTCATCTTCTCGAACTTAAAATATGATTTCTTTCAACTTCATATCTTAGAAGCAATCTTCCAATTTTCTCTATTCGTTGTCAAGTCTACAATCACATTGGTCAACTGTCATAATCAACACATCAACTTTCCTCTCAATTTTTGATAATGTCTTATAGATTTCATGTCACGTGCAATTTTCTCCCTTCCAATCTATTGTCGCCTTGTGGTCATGCAAATCAATTTCACCATCATCATACTAATTTTTTTCTGCATAACCATACCATCTAAACATCAATCATGTGCATAGATTAATCATCATTCATCCCAAAATAATCATTTACTTTCCAAATATAAATTTCTTCCTAAGATAGTCCTCCACTCATCATATTCAACTTTCACAAATGTTGCTTACTCATCATTGTAATTTCCATGGTAATTCGTTACTTAGTAAGTACTTTCCTTCCAAAAATAGTCTTTGGCTCATTAAATTCAACTTTCACAAATATTGCTCACACAGTAATATAATTCCGAAAAGTATCATCCTCTTCAAAAACTATAAGATCATATGCCCAACACATCATAAGTAAGAGGTTATATACTTGTTGGTCATCCTAGTCATAACCCTTCACTTCCTCAGTATCAAGTATAATCCCAAAAGTTCATATCCTATTTAGTTCCACAAATCGAACTTAATCTCCACTAGACTCATCATTTCCAATCATAGAAATCATCCCCACAGTTAGTTAGGTCTTCGAAAACATAGGCTCTAATACCACCTCTATAGCACCCCGCCCAAGAGGCACCTACTTCGCATCGAGGTGCTACCTATATCAATTCAATAGTCTCGTATTACGACTTCAAAAAAAATTAAAAAAATATTCACATGTTTAGTCTCTTTCACAGAAAGATTATCAAAAATCTCATTATAAGTTTTTTTATTTTAATAGAAATAACTTTTTCATAGCTTCCAAACTGCTTATTCAAAATTTTCCATGCGTCTTTGTTTTGTTGTTTTTATAGTCGTAATGCGTGGAATGATAGATCTACTAACCCCTTGGTGCATCAAGTACAAAGCTCTTGTATCTTTGATCTTGTTCTTATGCTTTTTTTTCTTTCATGTTGTTAATGTTGCTTCCTCCTCTAGACTATTTATTTCATACCTTCTTCAACAATATCCTAAAGTTAATGAGACACAAAATTGGTAACTCATAATCTTACCAACAAAATTGGAACACCTTGGAATATGCAAATGCAAGCTCATTGCTATTTCTTGAAGCCATTTTTGTATATAATAGGAGCTATTGGGTTAGGGCGGGTCTGATACCGTAATTTTATTGGGTATAAACGTATAATTTGAGTGAGAGATTGACAAAATGAAGGCTAAAAATATATAACAATGCAATGTTATAATATTTTCAAAATTCATGCAATAAAACTTTGAAATTTTTGCTCACATAGATGCTACCTTTTCTTAATTTTTTCTTCGTCAAACTCTCTATTCTTTTTGGTTGGAAATATCACATGTATATATACTAAGTTTGGGAAGTTCTTCCTACACATCTAGTACTTTGTTAAGTTCTCGGTATGATCTTGTTGTCTTTGCTTTTGCTTATTTTATCATTGATCTGGTCGGAGATTACCAGCAAATTAATACATGGAAATTATTAAGCAAAAGAGAATTTCAAAATGAGATTCCATTTTGTTTGTTGTACAATTGTCAAATGACGGGGATGTAAGCATGGGTATGAGTTAGTTCATGGTTTCAACAAACTTTCCTCAAAATGAACGAATACTGTATCGATCATGTTATCTAAAGTGTGTTTGAATCACTACAAAGAGAATGTAATATTAGCTAGTAATAAATAATAAGTGATGAAATAAAAATTACCACAAATAATATGTATACATTAAGTAATAATAGTTTTTATTTTGTCACTAATAATATGTTTTGCATGACAATAATTTTTATTTTATCACAATGTAACTCAGTACTGATAAAACTAATGTGTTAAGTTATCACTATTAATAATTAGTGATAGCCCTATGACGACAACTTAGTGACAATAAAAATTGTCTCTATGTCATCTTAGGTGTTTCACAAGTTGTTAGTGGTGATCACAACTTAAACACTATTCTTGTTAATATTTAATTTGTAAAAATCATTAGGGTGACAAAACAAAATCTTTTGTCACATTCACCGAGCCCAATTGCGAGGGCCTATGACCCTAGAGAGAGTGACATGAGAGTCAAAGCAATCTCAGTTACCACAAATTCTAATGGGACCGCGGGGGAGTACTCAAATCAGATTGTGGACAATTCACCTACCCAAAATTTTTAAAAAAAATATCATATAATATATATATATATATATATAATTAGTGACGATTTTGATATCACTGCTCATCCTTAAAACATGAGAATTTATTGAAATTATATATTACACTTAATTTCCACATTTTCTAGGAGCACTTTCCACGACTAAAAAAATTATTTTTTGCGACAGAAATTTGCAACGGATTTTGCAACGAAAAATCCGTCACAACAAGTTCCGTCGCAAAATTCGTTGCAAAAGGTTAAAAAAAAATAAAAAATAAAAAGAATGTTTGTCGCAAATGTCAAGTTTTGCGATGGATTTGAATCCATCGCAAAATTCATGAATTTTTCCAGAAATTTTGCGACGGAAACAAATCCGTCGTAAAAGTGGAAAAAATAAAAAAAAAACAAAAAAATCGTTTGGGTGGGGGAATTAAAGCCCTACCTTCCCTATTTCCCTACCCAAACACATTTTTGAAATACATGAAAGGTTTTCTTCTTCTTCTTCTTTCACTTATTTTTTTTTTTAATGTTGAAATGGCCGGCCGGCAGGCACTAACGCCGGCCGACCAGTTGGTGCGCACATCAGCTTCTATTGGCCAACGACCTACCAAATCTGGCTGGAGGCCAGATTTGAAATATTATTTTTTATTTTTTTGAAAAATTAGTTTTAATTTTTATCCTAATATTGTTGTTTGTTTAATGTTTCAGGTTTGGAGAATTTAAATTTTGCTCTATCTCCATTAATTATGGCAACTCTCACAACTATTTTAAAATTTGATTGTGTTTGATTATATTTTAGTTAAATTTTGATTATTTTTTATTATGTTTTAGTTATCTCGATTATGTTTTAGTTAATTATCCAAGTTAGTTAAAATTTAATTTATGTGTTGGTTAAACTCAAATAATGATTTATTTATTTATTAGTAATATAATTTGATTTAACATAAATAATGATTTATATATTAATTAAAATTTGAGGTAAATTTTAGATTCGTATTAAGTGTTGTTATATTTGTTAGAGTTACATTTTTATTTAACTTAAAAATTTTATTAGAATGTGGATTGAGTAAAATTTTATGGTACTATATATTGAATTATTATATTTTCAAATTTTAATTTAGTTTGTGGAATTATGATTTATGATTAAATATGTGCACTTGTAACATGTGCCTAATGATGTAAGCTATCTTGATTGTGGTGGATACCTTCTATGAGTGTTGAGTTGTGTGGAGCATTTAGAGGTAAGTTTGCATATCTTATTTTGATTTTATATATTTTTTTAGTACAATAAATTAGAATGTTTAGAATTGGTGGAATTAGGAAGGAGGATGGGATGTTGAGAGAAGGGGTGTAGCCTTTTCATTTGTTGCTGATTGGTTTTGAATTGCTTACGTGATGATGATGGGCATGAGGGGGAGTGTTTATGTGTCATTATATGTTTACAAATATTATTAATTGTTTTCAATTGAAATGATGCTACTCATTATGTTGAGTCTTCTTTTTTGGGCAATTTGAATTTTATGGAAGGTAAATATATGTTTATCCGCTTAGAGACATTTTTATAGAAGCTCATAATTGCGATTTGGGAACATGCCAATGAATACAAAAATAGCTAAAGACAAAATCACTATTTCTTTTCATAATTTTTGTGAAAATAAAAATTCAAATTTATATATCCAAAAACAACAATATAAGTTTCATCATGTCATACTTAGGGTCGTGAAAGATTTGACCGGACATTCATGGATAAATAATTGGATATGAATAGCTAAAGGTTTTACCCTCGTTGTCAAATATTAAAAATTATAGCAAGATTATTATTTGGGGAAACAAAAATTCAAGTGGTTCTATTATTCAATTTTGTGGCCTTGTGTCATTAGAAACCTTATATGTAAAGAATTCCATGTGTGAAGAGAAACCCTCTTCTCTATTGAGCAAGAATAAAATAATATTAAAACTAATAACATTGTATAATGCTTGCTAGTAGGTCCAATCCACTTCACGTCAAGGGAATTATCACTTCATGCACACACTATAATTCTTTCTAGATATTCTGAAAATTTCACAAAAGTATAGTCATGTCTTTAACCATCAAAATGAAAAGTTGCAATCTTTATGATTGTTTCTACATTTATGTGTTAGATTATGCATTTATATTGAATTATGTATTAGATTTACATTTTGTGAATTATATGTTCGATTAAGATTTGAGTTATATGTTGGACTTATTTTAAATTATATGTTGGTTTATGATGAGATATATGTTTGATTATATTGAATTATGTGTTAGATTTATATGTGATGCATTTATGTTGAATTATATGTTAGATGTTATTAGATTTATATTTTTTGAGTTATATGTACAATTAGGATTTGAATTATATGTTTTATTTATATTAAATTATATGTTGGTTTATAATAAGATGTATGTTTGGTTATATTGAATAATATGTTAGATTTACATGTGTTAGATTATACATTTATATTGAATTATGTGTTAGATTTTGTTATATTTATATTTTGTGAATTATATGTTTGATTAGGATTTGAATTTTACGTTGGACTTATATTAAATTATATGTTGGTTTATGATGAGATGTATGTTTGATTCTATTGAATTATGCATTAGATTTATATGTGTTAAGATTATGCATTTACATTGAATATGTGTTGGATTTTGTTAGATTTATATTTGTGAATTATATGTTTGATTAGGATTTGAGTTATATGTTGGACTTATATTAAATTATATGTTGGTTTATGATGAGATGTATGTTTGGTTATACTGAATTATGTACTTGATTATGATTTGGTTATGTATTGAATTTATATATTGGTTTATTATATTGAATTGTCTATTAGTTTAGTTTATGTTTCTATTTTTCATTATTGTAATTTTGTTTTTGTTTTAATATTGCAGGGTTGGATATCTCAAGGCATTGAAATTTAGTATAAGTCTTGTAAGATAATTTTTTTGGCATTATTTTGTAAATTTTATATTTTAGTTAGGGCTTATATATTGAACAATTTTATATTATTGGGCTTGATTTTTATTGTGATATAAAATTATTGTGTTGTTATGTAAAATATTATTTAAATATTGGTGTATGGGATGATTAGTATGTAATGCAAAGAATTATTGATATTGGGTAATTATAGGTTTTAATTTGATAGGATGTGTATTTTTTTTTATAAAAAAAAATCTTTTTAAAATTTTGTTATGAAAATTTCCATTGCAAAATTTATTTTTTTAATTACAATTACTATTTGCGATGGATTTTATGACAGCAATTTTCGTCGCAAAACTCCAAATTTGAGACGGAATAAATTTTCGTTGTAAAATCTGTCGCAAATTTGCGACGAAAATTGTCGTCGCAAATTTTGCAATAGAAAAGTCCATTGCAAAAAAATCCTTCACAAATTTCTGTGATCAAAGATTTTGCGATGGATTTTTTCTGTCGCAAAAAGCAGTTTTTTTAGTAGTGTTCAAAGTAATTACAGTAGTTGAAGAATGACATCTTCATATATATCGTAGACAACTGCGATCGCATATATCCCTTAATTTCCAAGACCTTAAATGAGTTAAAACTTTTTGGTGGTTTAATTTTGGACTTACAGGCTAAAATATTGTGTTTATCCTTGGTTAATTTCTAGCTAGTGCACAACTAAAATTTTAACATAGTGAGCCCATCTCCAATCCTGGATCTATTTCAGAGTTCATTTTTTTGCCACATCAGCAAAAATAGCATCCCAAAAGTATAACACCTTAAATAGCATTTCTCTTCTCTAACCCAAAATTCTATTTTTTATAATGTTTTAATATATATATACACCTTATTTTAATATATTTAGACTATTCTATTTACCCTTTTTATATTTATATTTATATTTTTATTTTTATTAATTATTAATTAATTTCAAATTCTAAAAAAAATAAAAAAGGAAAAAACTGATAATTGAAATAAAAAAATATTTTGTTAAACAACTTATCAACAAGTGCATACTCGAAGTCTAAAGGAAGAAAAACAATACAAATAAATTTATGAACCGATACAATTTAGTTATCATGGTTTGATGATGATTCCTTGAGTCGCCAAAAATGCTCTATCAAGTCGGCTTGTAATTTATGATGATTTCCCCTATCAAGTATCCAAAGATGATTTTGGAAGTATGTTTCATAGTCAGGTGAATGTTCTTGAGAGATTTGAAGTGTTATATCGTTGGTAGTCGTGTTGTCATATGAGAAATTAAGAGAATGTGTTTCGCTCATCCTCAACATTAATTAAAAGAAATTAAATAAAAGAAAAAGATAAAAATAATAATAAAATAAGAAACAAAATCTTTGATCAAGGCTCCAAATATGGAACCAAAATAACCCTTGGGTTAGAGCAACAAAAGTGCTATTTGAAGTGCTAATTTGAAAAATAGCACCCCCAAATGGACCACCATTGAATGATAAGTTTTATCTTATTAATTAGTAAATTGGTTACATAGGCATGTGGCCACAGTTTCGATTAATGGCCTGACGAAGATATATAATATGATTCTTGTTTGGTGTCTGACTTAACTATATAGTTAACTGAAGCAGTACTCAATGACGCATATTGGCTATCATATACCATTCTTTGAAGATAGATGATGTCTTATATATGTCTAGGCTTTTTAACTTTATATATTTAGTTGTTCCTGTAACAGCCCGCTGGTCCTTGACATTGGAATTAATTATATATTGAGAGATGTTCTAAACCAATTAATGTGTTTACTTTCTAATCACTTGTTCTGAGATGTTAGAGAAACCTAAACCGATTATTATCCCAATGAGAGCCTGCAGAAGCAACGTTGTCTTGATTAGGCATTTTGCTGAAACCTATTGTCAAATAATTTAAACCTTCATAAGGGATTGTCATATTGAGGGCGAAGCATGTAACTACTACTTCAAACCATTGGTTAATTAGTCGAGTGGCATCACTTTAACACTTACAAATAAGAGGTCTAGAGTTCAAACCTAAAAAAATCCAATACATGAGCATATGTGTTTAAAAATAAATAAATAATAAATAATAAATAAATAACTTATGATTAGCATCACTACTTCTGATGGGTTATCACCAGTCATCAAGTTATGACTAAGGTAACTCGCTAATCGTTGGTCGGAGTTAGGTTCCTTCAAGTTGCAGTTGAGTTGAGGGTGTAAATGAGTTGACATATAAGCCACACGATAGATTCTTCAATATTAAAAGGGTGTTTGGCTAATCTTATTTAAAATGTCTTATAAGCTTCTACACCTTATAACATATTTTTGGAGCTTATAAGATATTGGATCTTTTTTTAAAAATAAATTCTTAAAGTGTTTTGATAAAATAATATATTAGAGCTTATAAGATGTTAGTAATGACATTTTTATAATTAATACGATTAAAATTAAGCTAACTTGTTAAGATCTTTAAAATAAATTAGGCACTCCTTATTTTTTTAAAAAGAACTTATAAGTTCCTAACATCTTATTTAAGGAGCTTATAAGTACTTTTTTACAAAAACATTACCAAACATTTTTTTATATCTTATAAGATATTTTTAGGTGCTTATAAGCTCACCCAAACACCCTCTAATTTTATCTTCTTAACGAGGTTACAGCTGAGTTTGACAACTTACCAAACCAGTGTTGACATCGAAAAAGTATGGAAATGAAGGAGGGACCACAGGCACTACTCAAAAGATAACAACAGTCACCAATATAGGAACCTTCCTAAGAGTTTAGATTAAGATCAAAAAGATTTTTCTTCTTAAATACAAGTCAAAGGCTCAAAATATGAATTATATTCTTTACAATAATATGTGGAAACGATTACAATATGTGGCTTTGTTTAGGCAAGGGCATGGAACAACCCTCCAAATATAGGATAATTTTCAAAATAGAACACACTTATCATAACTTAGAAAATGAGAAAGCTAGTGATTATAATTAGGAAATATTTTTTATGAAAGAAACAGAAGACTCTTAAACTAAAACTAACTAAGAAATAAAATAAAAAGAACCATTAAAATTGATCAAAAACCAAGTGGCCTTTTTTACTTTTCTGAAAATAGCCATAGTAGAGCACCAACCTTGTAGTTTCTAGTATCACTTTTTGTAGAAAAATACTTTTTCAAAAATGTTTATTTCATTACAAACTAAACATCCATAGCTTTCCAATAATATATATCTTGCCATCTATAATTCATTAACAATGAAAGTAGTTTATTCCGAAAAATTGACTCATAATCTATCATAGTACCCTAAAAATTCATTCTAAGTGCACCATTTAATACAACTAATCACTAAGACACACATCATTATCTAATAATTTATCTTAAATTATTTCAGTGTTATTCTCTCTTAGTTGGAAAAAAAAAACTCGTCCTTGAGTCTCAATTAATGTAATGAGAAAGATCTACAACATTGACATTTCCCAAAACAACATAGTCACCTAATAATTCGATTTTATAGGCATTCTCACTAACTCTCTGTAGTGCCTTAAAACAACAATCAGCTCTAGGTTGCAATTTTCTATTACAACTACAAGAAAAATGGGTTATGAGAACATGAATCCAAACCAAGTCACCTTTCTTGAAAGTTGTCAACTTTTGAGACTTGTTGGCATCCTCTTGATACTTCTTATTGTGTTTGAAAATTTCTTGTTGAACTTTCAAGGATGCTATGAAAATTCCTTGTCATACCTGAAAACTCTTTGAAAATTCTCTTTACATACATAGCTTGACTCTCTCTGTCACAACTAAAATATTGAGTATTTGGAAAAGAAACCAAATCTAGTGAAGTGATTGATATGATGGCATATACTATTTGAAAAAGGGCTCATTCTAGTTGTTTAGCTAGAAAGTCAATTATAAGAAAACTCAGCTTAAGCTAAAACTATATCCAACCAATGAATAATTTTTATCAAACGAACTTATCAAAAAAAAAATTCAAACCTCTACTGATAACCTACATTTGTCCATCAGTTTGAGGGTGATGAGAAATATATTAAAGTTTAGTTACAAACTTCCTTCAAAGTGTGTGCCAAAAATCACTCGTAAACTTTAAATATCAATAAGATGTAATGGTCTTTGGAATGTGATGAAGTCAAAATTTCTTTAAGGTAAATACCAGCAACATGTATAGCATCCAAAGTCTTGGTGTAAGGAACAAAATGTGCCATCTTGGAAAATCGATTGACAACTAAAATGACTGATATTTATTCCTTTGAGCATGAGGTAAACCAGCTATAAAATTCATACTTACATCTTCCCAAGAGGTTGCTAGAATCAGCAATCTAGTGTACAAAGCAAAACTTTTTCCATGAATTTTATCAATGTGACAAGTCCAAGACCTCTCAACATCATGCTTGACATCTTGTTCCATCCTAGGCCAACAAAAGACTTTTAAACAAATTCAAGAGTTTTATCTCTAGAAAGTATCCAACAAGGTTTCTATTATTTGCTTCAATAATAATTTCTTGCCTTAGAGAATAATTTGAAAGACATAGTAGCTTATCTTTAGAAAGAAAGTCATCTTAAAACAAGATATGTTTAAATGGATCCTTCAAACATTATTCCTAAATCTTGCCAAAGTATGGATCATTCTTGTAAAGATCTTTAAGTATCTCAAACTCAATGACTTTAACTTGCAAAGTGAATAACAAAGAATATCTTTGGCTAACGCTTGTAAACACTTAACCCCTTAGCATGACGATGATTCATTTTTTTTTTAATTTTCAAATATTTCAATGCTTCATGGTCTAAATAGAGGATGAACTCCTTGTGTAAAAGATAATACTACCAATGATCTAGTGGTCGAAGAATGGCAAAGAATTCCTTATCTAAGTAGAGTAGTTATGACTAGAATTGTTCAACATTTTATTAAATAAAGCTATGGACTTGCCTTGCCAAAAACAGCACCAATTCCCATATTTGAAGCATCGCAATCAACTTTATAAACTTCTTCAAAATCAAGTAGTTGCAATATTAGAGTCTCTATGCCCTTTTCTATAAGAACGATCAAAGTTTTTTTTAACACCCTCTATCCATTTGAACCTACTACCTTTTAAAACAATCAATGGTATGTGCAATTTTAGTGTTGAAAATCTTGATAAATCTATAATTAGGGGGGGGGGGAAAGTAAAAAAGCTAAGCTATAAAAACTTCAAATATCATGATAGATTTAAGGGTTGGCTAGCTTAGGATTGCTTTAATCTTATTTTCACCCATCTTGCTACCTTTTAAAGAAACAATATAGCCTAAGAAAATTAGGCTTGCTGAGAAGTAATAACACTTCTTCAAGTTTGCATATAACTTTTGCTTTCTTAGCACTTCAAATACTTGCCAAAGATGAGTCAAATGTTGTTTTGGGTTGCAACTATAGACAAGAATATCATCAAAACAAACAACAACAAAAATTTCAATGAGTGGTGTAAAAATATGGTTTATGAGTCGAATAAATGTAAACGAGGCATTGTAAAGACTGAATGGTGAATCCAACCACTTGTAGAGATCATCTCTTGTTTTAATTAAAAGTTGCCTTCCATTCATCTTCAGATCTCATACGAATTTGATGATAGCCATTTTTAAGATAGATCTTATAATCAATCTTAAAATTATGATGTTGCTCAAAAAGATCATCAAGACCATGGATAGAAATTGGTGTTTAATGGTGATTTTATTTACCACTTCACTATAGATACACATACACTAAGAACCATCTTTTACTGCACAAGAAGAGCTAGAACAATGCATATACTGTAGTTTTTTTGCACAAAGCCTTTAGATAAAAGATCATAACCTAGTCTTTGCAGTTCTTCATGCTCTTTTGGACTCATTCTATAGGTTGCCCTATTTAGAAGAGAAGCACCCATGACTTATATCAATATAATGTTGAATTTTTTTCATTAAAGAGAATTTGGGTGAAACTTCTCTGGGCAAACATCATGAAATTCTTAACTTGTCATAGAACAGCATGGTCTTTTTTTCTTTCTCCGATATCCACCAAAGCAAAAGCCATAATGCACTCACAAATCACCTTGTCCACTTGAGACTCAATAATTATTTTCCTTCCCTTTTGAACATTTAGGATCACTCTCCATCTTACTGGCCTAAAATGAGTTTTTCACCATCTTTGATAAAAGAATAAGTATTTTTGAAATCATTATGAAAAGTTCTCCTATCATGTTGCCAAGATCTCCCAAGAAACAAATGATGAGTATATATTGGAATAACAATACACCAAATTTCATCTTTGTATTGTTACCAAAAGAAAATTAAACACCTCTTTTACTTACTTTTACCTCATTCCCCTTGTGAAACCATGATAACTTGTGTGGTTGAGGATGATCTTCTATTTTAAATTTCAACTTTTCAACCATTGTAGTAGTTATAATATCTTGACAACTTCCTCAGTCAATGATGATATTGCACACTTTTCCATGAGAAGTGCACCTTCTGAGGAGAAACATATTGTTGCACAACCAAAATTAGTCTTCAACATAGATTGCATTAAGATGAATAACTAAAGATTCATTATGATTTTCATAAATAATATCTTCCTCTTCCTCTTCCTCTAATCCATCATATATGGGGATTGTTCCATTAAGATTTTCATCAACTTCATCTTCTACAAGATTGATAATGCAACACCCCGAATTTCGGATTATAAATTGTAAATAATTGTGTTAACAAAATAATAATATATTGATCGAATAAACTGTATTTGGTAGTTGCTTAAATTAAATCAATTAAGGTTTAAGCATATATATTGGGAATTGAAGAATTTAGCTGCAAATAAGAAAAGGACTTAATTGCCAAAAATTATAAAATTTAGGGGTTAATATGAGAGGACTAAAAGTTTAAGGGCTTTAAAACAAATCATATTGGACTTAATTGACTAAAATTTAAAATGTCTAGGGTCAATGTGTGAAAAATCAAACTTTAAAGGGCTGAATTGAAGATTAGGGACTAAACTGAAGGCGGTTCAAAATTCAAGGGGCTTGATTGAAGGCAGTAAATAATTCTGGGGTCAAATTTAATGAGGCTGAAAATAATATATATATATATATATATAGATTTAAGGATGAGACTTTCTTAAATTCTCAAAAATCGACCCCAGCCTTCAAACTACCAAAAACAACCGGAAAGCTTGAAACTAACTGCATGATAAGACTCCCCGCAGCTCAAGGAATCCAACCATACCAAAAACAATTAGAAACAACTGATAAAATGGCAAAAAAAAAAGGCCGACGGCGGACAGGAGGCGATGGTGAGGAGGCTCAATTTTTTGGCAACTTTCAAAGGCAAGAAAAGGGTGGAATGTGATGGATTTTCTAAGAGGAGACTCTAGGTAGCTTTAATTTTAGGTTTGTTGGCTACAAATGGAGATTCGAAGGTGGTGACGTGACGGTGGCGACTTGGCAGTTTTCCATTCAATTGATCAGCGAAGAAACAGCGGAACGAAAAATTAGTATGGGGCTTTCACTGTCGTGTTGGCGGCACGGCGGCACATGATGGCCAACAGCAGTGCTCCAACGACCTAAACACGCTAGAAATTCCTTTTCGAGTCCAATCAGGCTAAAATCGGATCATGATTTAGACTCCAACCTCGTCAAATTTGGTGAGTTTTGATTTACCAAATTAATTAGTCCTAAATTGCTATGATTGAGTTATTCTCGAATGGATTGGATGCTTAATTTAATACTAAATAAAATAAACTATAAATTAAGATTAGAATTAGGCAAGGAATTGGATTCTTATTTGCCTAGTTTGGATAATTCATATAGAATACTGACATTATTAGTTTTTATTTCTGATTAGAATATTGATGGAATTGAGGTTACTAAATTATAAGTGGGTCTAAGTTAGTAAATAATACTATAAGTGTTAGACCAGATGATACGAATGATTGAACGGCAATTGATTGACAGGTTGGACCCGATAAATTGAGAAAGGATTGTTAAATTACTATTAGGATCTTTAGTGAGACTTTAACCACGCCGCATTTAGGAATAATCACCCACCAACCTAATTATTGATCCAATAAGCTATGAATGGTTATATTTATTATCTTAAACATATAAGTAATATGAGAATTGAGGAAACTATGACTAAACGAAGTGAGTTAACTAGGGAACTCGATAAGGATATTTGAGTACATTTAGATTTATAAATCAGGAGTTATTACGATGTTGGTTTAAGTGATCTTATGCTGAATTTTGGATTGGCTAGGGAGCCAGGGCTTGAGCGTCGATATAACTAAGGATTCCTCTGCAATTGCTAGGTGAGGTTTATACTAGCTTTCATTGCTGGGGAAAGAACATACATATTTGTTGATATATCCTAATTGCTTGATTATGTTTGTATTCGGACTCAAATCATTAGTTGTTCGTTCTATGCTATCCTATGATTCTTGTGTTGACCTTTGACAGTCTATCTGAACTAAACTAAATTGTTCTTCCTTGTCCGTTGTTTTTGTACCATTGTTATTCAAAATATTAGCATGTCTAGCAACATGATATTGCATTATGTTCTTGGCTATCTGCTCAAATTTGAGATATCATTTCTTTTCGGTACGTGGATTCCGTGATACTCTCATATGAACCTGACAATTGGTTAAATACCTCATATCATGCTATTTTGAGAAATCCCTTCGTCATCTGTACCATTTGATCTTCAGTATACCTATTGTTGAATTCCTGTACTAAATTTTAGAAATTATTTGAAAAATGTATTATCTGAATAACATGTTCTTTTGAAATATCTCGAAAAGTATCATTTGAATTTGGAATCTTCTATTAAACTCACATGAACTGGATTTTGAATCTGTAATTAAACTGTGGAACTTTCAAAAGTTTGAAACTATGATTAAATAATCCATTCTTCACCCAATTACCATATCTTGTGATATTATTATGAGGCAGTCTTGTTGACTAGCCATTATTAATTAATTGATTCATTTGTTGAAATTATTCTATTTCATATGGTAATTGTGGTATAAAGAAATTGTGTTAACTATTGGGACAATTGTGCTTATACATGTAGTTATTAATACCCTTGGGGACGCCTTTGGGGAACATTTTGGGCCCATAACATTGGCTGGCAAGACGATCGGGGACGGCATTAGGCCGTCGGTAGCTGGTCTACCTGTTAGGACCCAATTTGTGATCTTGACTTTAGGACAGTCGGAGATTGGCTGCTACTTAAAGCTTGACCGGTGAGGATCGGTCCTACCAATTCGTGCTGCACAGGTTTGGCGAGTTAGCCATTTGTTGAGGCGATATAAGAGGGTAGGCCATTTCACGGTCAATTAGTTTTACTGAATATTGAGAGTCATATGGGGAAAAGTCATTCCACAGTCGAAAATATAAAAATGTCCCTTATACAGTCTGTTTTATAAAACTAAACGAAATCCCAAATTTTGAATCTAAGCTTTTTGTAACTTGATCATTGTTCCTATACACTCAATTGTTTAAAATTACTTCAGCTCCTAAGTTTTGAATCATAAGGTTTTCCATAAAATATTATGGAAACTTGGGATGCCTCTTTGCTGGTATGGGACGATGTAAAGTCAGCTCATGATGTGTAAAACATAACATATTATTCTTCCAATCCATGTTTTGACCTCATGAAACATGTGTATTATTTAACAACTTGTTCCCTCGACATTTACTTATAGTTGTGATACATCGGACTGACATTATTCTATATTATATACTCATTGTTATTATTGTTCGTGTAACTTGATCATTACCTCACTAAGTCATTCGGACTTAGCCTCCTTGAACTGTTCTTTCTGTTCTTTACCCCAGTTGAGGACTAGAAAGTATTATGAGCTTGGGCCATAGGGCGGATAGTATATATAATGTTATCATGATCTTTTTAAATAGTAAGAATGTGGCATGTATACATGCTTGTAATGTAATAGTGGGCCTATCAGTAGATTAGTAGTTTTACCCTATCATGAAATGTAGTAGATTAGGGTTGGTGATAACTGATGTGAGTCCCTGAGCAATTGTAAAATTATAGGGACTCAAATTTGGTTACAGTTTGTAGCATGACTAGTTGACATGGATATGATTCCCTGATTATGAGTATGTTCCTCGTCTGAGTTATTATAGACTTATGTTTTGCATTAACAATTTAGAAAAGAAAGGGAAAAAAAGAGAAAAAAGAATTACCAGTAGAATCCCCACCGAGGTAGCACTCCGAACGAGAGCAAGCGCTTCCCATGTCGAGGCACTGTAGATAATCTTGCGATTTGACAATCTACAACAAAGTGTCCAAATTCTTTGCACTTGAAGCATAATTTTTTAGTATTAGAACCATTTGGTCTTACATGTATAACCACCACCATTTTTTTATTTACAATAATTTTTTATTTTGTCTTCTTTAGTACAATGTAGTCTTATAAGTAGACATAAACTCTTGATTGGGAGTAACATCACGTGAAGAAAATCAGAAACCACCTAGACTTGACTCTTTTTGTTGTTGTTGCACCTTAAGAGTCAATTTCCATATATTATTATAGGTCTAATAGGGCTAAAATTGGACAACATTGCAAATATGAGGCCAAAATCCTCCAAGAAAATAAGCAATGATTTGTTCCTCCATATCTACAATGTCACAAGATTCAGCAATGTAGTCTACAATGAATCGATCTCTTTGATTGAAATTATGGTACTTGAGAAATGCATCTTGATAATTATCAGATAAGCATCTTATGTGAAGTTCTTTCTTCATCTTGTCCCAATTTTTTATTTTCGTTTTGTCATCACAACCATGTTGCTTCTTTAAGTGTTCCCATCCAATGGAAGCATGTTTCTTCAATTTGATGGCAACTAGTTTCACTTTGCAATCTTTAGGAATTTCATTAAATTTAAAAATTCTCTCAATAGAGTTAAGTCAATCTATGAACTTATCGATTATGTCTCAAATTTTGGAATATCAATTTCAAAATTATGTGATCAAATGTTACCAATATTTTTTTGAGGTCTTTAATGGGTGAAGATTCTTCAATTGATTTGTTATTTTGACCACCATGAATTGGATGGAAATCTACTTCTTCTGAATCAACCTCTAAAACATGACATCAACATTACACTCCAAAGGTTCACAGCAAGCAAGACATTGCTCGAGCTATTGCATTTGTCTTTTTTAATCTTCCAACTCAATATCATGAAGATCTCTTTCACAAGCTGCGAGATTAAAAATATTTGGTCTATTTCTATGACAACTAGCCACTGGAAAATGAAAGGTCTAATAACCAACTTGACAATAGAAAAGTATGGAGAGGAAGGAGGAACCACAAGGCACTCAAAAGATAGCAACATTCACTACTTTAGGAACCTATCAAGTGTCTTTTGAGCAAGATCAAGAAGATTTCCCTTCTTAAATACAAGCTAAAGGCTAAAAGTATGAATTATATTATTTAAAATAATCTACTGAAAATTATTATTATAGGTGCCTTATTTAGGCTAAGCTTGAAATAATCCTTCAAGCATGGGATGATTTTCATAACAAAACACACTTATAATCATGAGTTGAAAAATGAGAAAACTATTGACTAATTAGGAAATATTAATGAAAAATATAGAAGGCTCTTAGGTTAAACATTAATCAAGAAACAAAATAGAAAAGAACAATTCAAATATATTAAAAACAGAGTGGTCTTTTGACTTTCCTAAAGCTAGTCATAGCAGTTCACCAATCTGGCATTCCTTAATAATTTCAAGATAACTCTATGTAGAAGAATATTTTTTAGAAAATATTTATTTCATTAGAAACTAGACATTCGTTAAAAAATCATTGCAAGTACACTATTTGATACAACTCCTTTAGGTATTATTCTCTTGCACAAAAGGCTATTCTTTTTACTAGGACTTGCATTATTCTTTTGGAGTCAATTATAAACAACAAGTTCACAAGAACAATATAGGCTTAAATACTAAGTCGCTTCATAAGTATTTTGATTTCTTGATTAAATGCTTGTAGAGTTGATTGTAAGTTCAATAGGTCATATTAATTACTTATTTACTAACAGGGTCAAATTACTACTACAATACTAGTGTACGTGGGCAAATATTTTGGCCTTTGATACCTCAAAAATGCCTCCAATACATATGGAGGCAATTTTATATAAAAGCCTCCATATTTGCGGTCACAAAATTTATGGAGGCAATTATATGGATCGTCTCTATATGAAACTAATGGAGGCAAATTTTCCCTATTTAGGGGCCATTATTAAAGTCTCAATTCCTTGTTTTTAAGGGCTTTGAATAGAAAAAAGCCTCTAAATCCTATATCAAAAAGGGCACTAATCCATCAAATGCATTGAAAGGGATATCATAGAAAGAAAAATATTGAGTCATACACCCTGCAACAATTACAAATTCTATTAACCGTATGAATCCAAATTTTTAGCAACTCTTCTTCTTGAGGCTCATGGAAGGATTGGACCACATCTAAACTCCCACATTCTCTTTTGTATTCTAGTTCTATACCAAAAAGCTTATGCTTCTCGAAGAATTCATCATGATATGTTTGAAATGAAAAATTATTCAACTTTCAAGATTTATACTATTATGAAAAACCATAGCAAATTAAGTAGCTATATGCATCTGGTGATGGTGCATCAACAAATAATATTAAACAGGCAAGACATACAAAGAATTATTAACACAAAGAAAATAAGAAATAAAGACCACCAGCTGTCTAAATCGTAGCTTCTAGGAAATTGCAGTTAGACTGTCCTTAGCAGTTAGTCAAGAGGGCATCAATTTTTGTGCCAATAAATACAATAACTACCTATAACTCACTTGCGGTATGAAAAATGAGTAGCATGCCTACTTTCGAGTTACTTTAGTAGCTATGCCAGCTCTAACTGAGGTTTCATGTCAACAAACAATTAATAGAAGCATAACTCATAGCCTACCCTTATGCCGAGCTAGAAGAATAGCAGTAAAAAGAGAAGAAAAGGAAAATAAGAAAAAAATAGAAAATATCAAGTTTTGCATTCAATCTTTTAAATAGATCTAGAAATTCATAACATCAAAAGGAGGGGCATCCCTTGTCACTTCGAAGTTCTCATCACAACTTAATATTCAAAGGCAACAAAGAAAAAGTAACCTTACAGAACATGCATATAAACCGCCTATGCCAACCATTAATTATGTTGTACCATTCCAAAAAAAATTTGAACCCCTCTTTCACTAGAACTTTCAAATCTTGGAAGAGTATGCCATGTTATACCTGTAGACAAAAGTCATGTGTGTCTGTATGCCCTCTAACTTAAGCAACATTGATGCTCCAATTCCCTAGTAAAAGAACAAAATATGAGTAACAAAAAGTAAATATCAGAATGCATGAGAAAGCAATGTTGGTTTGAATAATCAAATGTTCTTCTTACATGTGAATTATATATAGATAATAGAATACATTATATATGGAGCTAAACAAACAAAATTAAGATAGAACCTATGACGCTATTCATAATCTAAAACCATCAAGAATTTTTAGAAGTAAAGAATCAAATTAGATACTCATCATTTTGTCACATTGATTAATCATCACATTATGCTCATACTCAAAAAAACATATTGTTGAGCAGCTAATAAACATATATTCTGATAAAGATGATTCCACTACTAAAAAATTATTTAACATGTTTCTAAACCACAAAGCATTTTCAAAAGAAACATAATATTAGGTTTTTAAAAATAAAAAGACTACGCTTTTGCAATAGATATAGTAATATTAACCAGCTTATAAGTCTTTGAGACCTAGTCCTTCCATCTAATCCAACTTGTTCCTGCACAGATGTTTGCAGAAGTTATTCACACATTTATTAATTATGTATTATGTTCTCAAGCACCAAGTCATACAAATTAAGTTATGCATATAAAGTAAACAATAACTATTCTAGCAGCCTTCCAAAAAACACCTCAAAACATGCCATAACAACACTATATCAGAATTTAAAAATATGCTTATGGCAAAAAAAAAAAAAAACTTGAAATAAGCTGCCAGCAGAATATACAACTTGAGCTACTTGAACCTATAAAAGACATAAAGCAGATTTAGGACTCAATTCAACTTTAACTAAATTGATAATATAGAGAAAACGATGTTGTTTAGTTAAATACAATCGAAGCTTTTGATTGCACATGAAGTTGCAACTAAAGCAAATCTTAAAATATGCCCTGTTATTGCCAATAGTTATCTTAAATTCAAGTACTAGCAATTGGCCTATGGGAAAGCCTCAAAGGTGTTGTTAAACCTCAATATAATAAAGCATCAAGTTTCTCCAACATCAAAGTAACTCCATAAAAAGCAATAGCAATTTGATCTCCTTGTCAGTCTAATAATACAACCATCAATATTCATGTCTCATTTGCATCCTAGAGCCAACTTGTATATACTTGTTATACCACAATATATCTAGAGACCAGAAGCTGCATCAAAGGACCAAACAAAACAAGTACACTCGGTATCTTTACTTATAAAAATAAAAGGCATTATGAAGTTTTCCATACTTGTTGTTCCTTAGACATACGTTTCGGTCCCATGAACCACAAAATATTACCCTGGGATATGCCTATGTATTTGCCACACCCACCCCCACCAAAATAACATTAAAAAAATCAGTAATATAGTCAGAACTCGTTTGGAAATCGAATAGAAAATTTGGTATACTTCTATTTGACAAATCAGAACCACAACAGAAACACCTTTCAACATTTTGATTTAAATATTTAAGTGGCAACTTAATGCTCATTAGTTAAAACAATTGAAAATTGTAAGTAACTCTACACAAAAGAGGTACAGTTTTCATATGTCACACACAAAATGGGAAAAATTGATACAAATAGTGTAAAAATCAGGAGACAAATTTTCCAATCTAGAAAACAAATACCTAAAATGTAAATCACTAAACTTAAAAGCTCTACCAAAAACTAGAAAAAAACTAAACAATGATTCACCCACTGTGTCACTTAAGGAAGCCAATTTTTGGTCTCCTTTGTCATTTTCACAGATTTTGACTGAAGTAGAAATTCTTAGCTTGCGGCTTTGTTAGATCCTGCGATGATGAATTCGACGGCGACAAATTTGAACATTTTCTAGATGGAATTGCGGGACACATTGAAAATTGATGATGAAACCTTGATGAATTGATGGATTTTCAGTGCGATTTCAATTGAGATGTGTAGTGCATTGAGGGAAACTTTCTCTCGAGATAATGGGGTTTGAAGAAGAAGCGATAATTTTTCGTCGAAACTTTAATTTAATTTACTTTTAACAAAAGTGTGAAGTTAATTAATTAATTTTAATTAAATATTTATAGAATAAAACTATATTATATGATGGGCTATTACAATTTTCATCATTAGTTTTATGGCCTTTTGAAAGTGGGCCTCCATAGATAGGCCCCCAAAATCAATGTCATATGGGCTTAATTGGGCCTTTGTAGATAGGCCTTCCAAAAATAATTCCAATACCTTTAAAAGCAATAAGTTTTGAATGGCCCACTTAAATTATTACTAAAGGCTATTTTTAAATGTGCCCTATATATATGCCTCTAATTATATTATTTTGTTGAAGTGAAATCAAGTTGGTCTTCCATAATCTCGTGTATGATAAAATGTGACAAAAATGAAATCACCCTCCTTGCCTGTTAGTATTAATTTAAAAAGGAAGCATTTTCTGTTAGGACTCGTTTATTTTGGATGATGCAATTATAATTGCTATATAAGTAACTGAACATGTTGCTAGCCTAAGATATGGCAATTTAATTTTATGTTTGCTGATAAGATTATTCGTGAAGAAATCAAGGTATAACATGTAATTTTATGTATTTAATTTACTTTTTAATGAAATAATTTACCGATCCATTTCCCTTACCCTAAAAGCCCAGCAAAACAGTACTAAATTCCTTACCCTAAATACCCTAAAAGCCTATGAAAAAAAGCCATAGCGGCTTGATTCGATTTTTGGCTGACTTTACCATTGGATTTGTTTGAATCTTTTGCAAAATAAGATGGCACGTTTGTGAGTTGTGACAATCAATCTCCAATTGAGATGTATGCTTCCATCCGGGCTATCTGGCTGACCTAAAATGCTAGGGATGAATAGCCAATCAGTAGCACAATTTTGTTGTTGGGCCAAACCTTGTAGGCAGTGATTGAAGATTAGAACAACTTGTGTGTAAGGCTGTCAATAGATTGTACTTGGATTAGATTGTGATATATTTGAATCTAATTCTGATAATAATAAGTCATATCCGAATCCGATTCAAGATCTTATAGGATTTGTGATTGATATTACCATATTCGAATTCGAATAAAATTCGATATCCGAAAAAATTATCCAAACCCAAACAATACTCTCAAATCATCATATATCCCATTTTCCTATTCCAAAGTTGTGTCTTTATATCTTACTTAGAAGCTTGATGTGTTTATTCTTTAAATGCTTACATTTATCATTTTTTGATAATAATAAATGGTGGATTTATCATTATTTGTTTGCTTTTTACTCCATACAAAGAATAAATATAGATATATAATTTATTTATCATATGATATAAAATATGATATAATATAACATATCTATATATAATTATTAAAAAAAATGATACATCTAGCTATATATTCTTATATCATTATTATGTTTATATAACGTGTACAATATTATACATATATGTATGTATAATGCTATATATATTCGGATTCGAATTATAAATGGATCAAATCAAGTAAAATTCATATTCTCTATATTTCTTTATATTACGAACCTACCGAATCTTTTCTTCGTTTAAGATCCTAAACAATCAAATCAAAATAAAATCAGATTTGGATTAAAATCACTCCATTGATAGCCTTATGTGCGTAGATGTTATAGAAATAAATAAATAAAATAAAATAAACTCTAACATCCTATTTGGTTATTTTTTTTCATTTCTATATCACTCTCACAAACTGAAAAAAAAAATTAGAGAAAATATTTTGCAAATGAATTTGTATTTGGATATGTTGTTTGAAAATAATGATTGTATAAGCTTCATGAAAATTGAAATGTGTTTGAACGAAGAAAAAGCTTCACATAAAAAGTTGTGCATTTTCATATAGAAGATGTGATGGTAATAATAAATCATTTATATTTAAATAAAGAATTAAAAGTGGAAAGATATATATATATATAGGTCCCATAGTCTTAAATATGAAGAGAATGCGATTGAAAATAGAGAGAGAATAGAGATAGTTTGGAAAGAATGTGTTTCGAAACAAAAAATAAAGGTATAATTTTTGATAAAAAATAGAAGAAGTTGATGGATTTTCATTTTAGATACTATAAGAAATGAAAAAAAGACTTTGAAAACAAATCCAAATAACTCTTAAACCTCCACAAAAGACAATTAATGGGAATTTAAAGTAACTAATATGTGGTTATGTCCTCTGCAACGGGTTAATATTGCATAGTCCGAGTGCATTCGACCAAGAATTGGGAAAATCTCACTTTTGGTCCCATAATTTAGGGCCAGTTTCAATTGAGTCCCACTCATTTTGGATTTATCACATTGTATCCCATAATTTACAAATTTTCTCACATTTGGTCCCAACCCCCACCTTCCGTCAAATTGTTAACGGGAATTGCACGTGGCCGTTACTGGATCAATTTGGGGAGGGGGGAATTGATGGGCACTGTGTACATAAACATTTTGGAGGGAAAACTAAGCTCTATAAATGGGAAAAAAGGAAAAAAGCCAAACAAAATAGAGGGAAAATAAAGGGCATCTTGCAGCAGATTTGTTCTGGGTAAAAAATGTCTTCATCAAGTCGAGCAAACCGAGCCAGCCGCTTGAATGAAGATGTCTTTTGTTATTGTGGGAAGAAGGCTAACTTGAGGACTTCATGGACCGCTTTAAACCCTAGGAGAAGATTCTACAACTATTCGGATTTGGTTGCATGTAGGTGCGATTTTTTTATTTGGGAAGATCCATCAATGTGTAGAAAGGCTGTGGAGGCGATACTAGAGCTCCGTCGAAAGCTGAAAATACTGGAGGATGAAGTGTCCAAGCTACAATGGAGGATGAAGGTGTTGATTTATGTTATTGTTGTGTTATGGTTGTACATATTTTTTTCCAGCTTTGGATGAGAAGTTGTAAACTTCATATGTCAATTTTTCAGTGCGGCTATGTTAGTTAAGTGTAAGCTTAGTTAAAAATGTAAGTTGTATGTAGTTTCGCTTGGCTTTTCTGTTCTATGTGTTTGGTTCATTACTTTAACTTTGTGGTGTAAGTTAAATCTAAGTTGTATATAGTTTGGTTCCATCTATTTGGTTCATTAGTTTAACATTGTAGGCGTAAGTTATAATCTAAGTTGAGATGGTGTTGTTAAATGTTTTCTAAAAATTGAGTTACACCATTTTTGCAAACTTGAAGAGTTACAATGTAGACAAATAAAGTCTATTTTAGCTTGCTTAAAAGAGTTGGAAAATGAAGGGAACAACAAATCATAACTCAAAATTCACCATATCATGGAAATTCACTTCCAATAAAGTCATTCGAAAAGCATAACTTAATGTTAACACAAAACAATAAGTTTGACATCTAAAAATACAGTATCTCATATCCAATAATTCGCATTCAAAGTCAGTTCAATTCCTAAAATTGTTTAAGACAAAAAAGTTATACATATGTTTGGCATATTCAATTCTTGGCCTTTCCCTGTTCTCCCATAGATGGAGTTGGTGCCTTCTCTTTTCTTTCTTTCTCCTGTTCCATTCTAGCCTTAACTAGACCTTCTTTCCAAGAGTTGTATGCCTGTTCCAGACTTTTCTGTGTGACATATTTCTTGTTATCCCTGTCAATTGTTTTAAATGTATGCTAAAGTAGAGCCCTCTTTGCAGTTGTTATAGATACTTGAACCTTTAGATGAATAGGTCCAAAAGGAATAGGTTCTCTAATTTTCACTCTAGGCTTCTTGTTATTGAAGCTGAACATGTTGTCCATATCACTACAAGCTGAAGTTGTTTCTTTTTTCTTGTCTTGCAAAAATAGAGTAATTTAAAGTAAACATCAAGACAAAAAATTATCCACAAACAAGGTAAAAAAAACGAACTTACAGGCAAGTTGCTATTTATGGTTGCTTTAGGTGGTGCTGGAGGCTGTGCCTTCTTCCTTGGGCTTGTTCTTATCTACAACATTTTATGAACCCAATAAATAATTGAATTTTAGACCAAATATAAGTTGTAAATTAAAAATAACATATTACTTACTGATTCTAACACATGAACTCTCTTGGTTGCTTTAGGTGGCACCAGAGGAGGTGCCTTCTTCCTTAGACTCTTTCTAACCTACAAAATGTCATTAATCCAGTGTAAGAGATAATACAATAAACATTACATGTTTGTAACATAGGAGATCATATGGAGAACTTACTGGTGCAACAATTGGCTCAAGACAATCACTTAGTTTATTCCTGTTTTCTCATAAGTTACCTTTGCTCTTCTTCTTGCCTGCACATTTATAACAATAAAGTGAATTGATTTATAAAATAAAAATATAACCAAAAATTGAATTACATTACAGAAATATAATACTTACAATTAGCTTGTTTCCTTCTTGAGCACATAGTGATGTATTTATTTGGCTACTATTTTGCTGGGAGTCTAAGTTGAGTTGTACACTAGATTGGGAGTCAAACCATCCAACTTCTTCCAAGTTGCTGGCCTCCATGCTAATTTGCTCCCAATGTGCTCCATCTGCCCAGTCTGGTTCAGCAAACTTATTTCTTCCAAGCCAACAGATACATCAATATGTTCCTCCAAGCCATCTGGTACATCAACCTGTTCTCTAAGCTAACTGCAACATCATCTTGTTCCTCCATGCCAACTACTTCATCTGCACTTTCATGCCCCAACCCAACTAATTCATCCACTTGGTCTACAGGTGCTTTGAGTTTGTTGCCTTTTCATTCTCACTTGTTTCTTTTTTCTCTTGACCCCTTTCTTCTATTTGTTTGTAGGTTCATCAGGCTCAAGTCTTCTTGCCCTTGCTGGCCTACCTGCACCTCGGCCTATATTTGGGGGTTCTAAGGGAACTAAGCCAGTTTTTTTCCACTTCTCAAGGCTATTCACTAGGTATATACAAGGCTTATACACCCTATGATATGTCTCAACCCAATCGTAGTGGTTGACAAACTCCTCTGCATTCAAATTTTCACAATTTATAGCACTCATTGCATGTTTGCAAGGAATGACACACAACTCCGGTTTTCTACAAGAGCATGTGTGTTTCCCATGATCAACAGCACATCTTGAGCCATCAAAGCAGGATATTTCAAAATGAATGTCATTTGACTTCAATGGGATGCAGTCAAATGCTTATAAGCATTTCTTTTGTAATATTTTCTTCACCTTTAGGCACAACTTACCTCTCCATCTCCTACTAGCTTTGTCCCTATTCTGTTGCAACCTAATCATTAAGAATTCTCTAATGCACTCCAACATTGTCAATATTTATTTTTCCCTTGTATCAAGAATGTTGGAATTAAATAACTCACAGAGGTTATTAAGCAAAATGTCACACTAAGTAAAGGTATTGAAATGTGACCTACTCTACTGACTAGGTAGCTTATCATTAAGCCATTCAACTACTTTGACAACTATCTTGCACAACTCCTTCATCTTCACATCAAACTCAGCAATAGTGCTAGCTCTAGCAACTTTCCATAAAACTTTTTTGAATGCAAGTCCCCCAAACCCAGCCCTTTTCATGTTTCCATGTAAATGCCTCACACAAAATCTATTATCAGAATTAGGAAAAATAATTTCAAAGGAAACAATACCTTTTTGTTTATCTAACATAAAGGTCCACTCATAGTCTCTCTCAATGTTTAAGTCATGCCTCAACAAAGTTAAAAATTATTCCCAAGTTTCCCTAGTCTCCCCAGCAACCATAGCATAACAAATAGGGTGAGAATTGTTATTATGATCTATACCCACTGTAGTTAATAGTATTCCACCATGGGGTCCTTTCAAATGACAATCATCTACCCTTATAATTGGCTACATCCAGAAAGAAATCCATCTTTTAAGCCTTTTAAACAAATAAATTTTTTTCCAAATTTTGGCTTCCCACCCCCATCATCTAGGGCCATGGATAGAATCACAGTAGAACTAGGGTTAAAACTTCTAAGTTCTTTAGCATAGTCCCACAACTTGGCATACTTATCAATAGAGCTTCCCTCAATTCTATTTAATGCTTTCCACTTGGCTCAATAAGCTTGATTCTTAGAAACATGGACCTTAATATCCTTGATCACATCCTGCCCAAAGCCCTTGACATTTCTGTTGAGATCAATTCTAAATGCTTCTTCATATTTCTATCCTAGCCAAGCTGAATTTGCATTCTTCGCATAAAAGGACCTACCACAAGTATGATTTGATGTGTACTCCCTAATTTGACAACTCGACTGGTTCTTTATAGGTAAAGCATGGACCCTTCTTCCACACACTTGGCATATATCCTTCTCTTGTCATTCCTTGTTATTTTCAAGTTTCTTCTAGTTTTAACTGTAAGTGAATTTATAGCAATCATAAACTCTTGCTTAGTACTAAACATCATGCCAAGTTCAAACTTAGGATTATAAGTGTCATATGCACTAAAAATAAGGTATTTTCCCCCATTTTCATCAAAATCATTGCCACTATTAAAGTCTGATGAATCTGACACTACAACCTTGCCCTATCCCTACCCTTCTTCTTCATTCTCACTCTCAGTTATTAAGTTATCTCCCTCCCGAGCATCTGTCCTACCTCATTACCTAACCACTCTACCCCTTTATCCACATTAGCCTCAAAAAGAGTATTATCCCTATCATCATTCCCATCCTTAATATCAAAGTTGAATTCACTATTTGAAAAGTCCTCATCCTCACTACCATTGTTGTCTTATCTCAGCATTTGATGTCCCTACTTGACTACATAGATACTTTAGACCAGGACTTGGGCTTAAATCTAAATGATCTAAATAAAGATCCACCTCCCTAATATCCTCATATAAAATGCACAACTCAAGAATGTGATGCCCTTATGTAATTAACACAAAGCCATGATCTTCAAGCCTATAGTACCTTTTCATACCCATGTATCCCAGTTTCTCACATAATTGGTTCACATATTCAAAGCTTATATGATATAAGTCTACATAGTCGAACTTGGAAACCTACCCTCCAACATACTTTGCTTGCACTTTAGAATTAATTGGATTACTAAATATTCCCCCATGATGGATTACCAATGTTGTTTGTGGCTTATTTGAATATGTAAGTTTATGAAAATACAATTAATTAATGCAAACACAATTAATAGTTAATAAACAACATAAAAATAAATTAAACTGCAATGTGAAAATTCAGATATAGCAGCAACAGTAGAAGCTCAGTCAGGCCTAACTCAAACATCTCATTCAGGCCTAAGCAAATCAGGCCCAAAGCTCAAAGCTCAACAAAAGCTCAGTCGGGCCCAACCTCAGTCAAGCCCAAAGGTCAATCACATTTACCAACTACAACTAATCACACACCCAAGCAAATGTATACCAATTCCATTTAATTTGGTACAACAACTCAAACAGCCAAGCACATGCATTCCCAAGCCTAAAGGATAGAAAAGTGAAAACAAAGTGTTCAGAACTTGGGATACATTCATACATAATAAAAATGAATTCTAACACTAAAGACCACAAAAAGTAACTAAACAAAGTTGTTCCATAGACATGTAGGAATATATAGATGCCCCACAACACAGATCTGTCAGGTGTGGATTTCGAGCACCAAAAAATGAATATAGGACCACCAAACAAGACCTTCATAAAGAAATCACTAAATGCCATCAGATTCTTCAAAATATGTCCCCATTCACATCGCTTTCTCTGAAAAATAGCCTAAGGTATGTAAAAGTTTATGAAAAAAATGTAGGTATGGTACACTAGAAGGGGCAAATGAAAATGGGAAGGGAATTGGGGTTGAAAAATGAAAAAGACGCTTCACTATATGTAAACAGTACCCGTCAATTTTCCCCCCAAATCTTACCCAGTAACGGCCACGCGTAAGGCACTTACAATTCCTATTAACAATTTGACAGAAAGTGAGAATTAGGACCAAATGTGAGAAAACTTATAAATTATGGGATGCAATGTGATAAATCTAAAATGAGTGGGACTCAATTGAAACTGGCCCTAAATTATGGGACCAAAAGTGAGATTGTCGCACCAAGAATTAGAGGCAAGCATCCAAATGAGGTAGTTCGAATATTGTCCCTATCCGCTTAGATATTACCTAAACTTATTGGGTTTTTCTTTTGTCTAGAGAAAAAATAGATTGAGTACACAATACCTAAACAAAATTTTAGCTCGAATATTGGGTAGTTTGGGTACCCGATGTAAATATATATTTATAACTATATATAATATAATATATATTGTATTTTAAAATTTTAATTATAAAAAATTAGAAAGACTTTATATATTAATTATATATACATGCATATATATATTATGGTCTCTGTCAGCCAAACATTTATTCATTTTTTCTTTGATTTAATTTTTAAATTAAAAAAATTATGTCAGCTACTCGAATTCGAATTTGCAGGGTACTCGATAATATTATTGGGTACCATTTTGAATACCCAACAAATTTAGATCAATGTCGAGTAGCTAAAATCACTATCCGATATATCATGTACCCAACCTAAACTACCCAAATTCATTCTACCCAACCGCACCCCTACCAAGAATACTACCTCTACAACTGCCCCCATAGAATTCTGCACTTTTTTCTAGCTGCAGGCATTTTTCACTTTGCTAAAGGTGTTGGTTTCTTTGTTTGTTGGTTCTTGCTTTTCTTGAAGACAGCCAGTCACCAATCACCATATCCTCTTCTCTTCTGTTAAAAGGTTGTCATCTAAAATTCTTCCTTAGCTAGGTCTTTCGATCCACAGTGTCTCATCGTATTGTCTTTTGGAAGAACTTTTGCTACAAGAAATGTGCGAACCATGGGTCATCTGCCATGTTTACGAAAAGAGGGATGGCTTTGCCTTTTGAACTAAATAATGGTTTGAATTAATCTTCAAGGGTTAAAATAGTTGAACCCTTCATGAATGTGAAGGATGTGCATTCACTACCACCAAAAAAGAGAAAGAAAAAGAAAAAGAAAAGAAAGAAAATATTAGTAACAGAAAATTAAATGATAATATAAAAATTATTATCAAACTATTAATAAAATGTGGGACCCTCAATGTACTATTGGTGTCGAGTGGCTTTTGGCCCAATACTAAGTGTGAGATTGTGGATTCAAATTTAACGAACTCTTAGAGTGCACGTATATAAAAAAAAAAATTAATTCGATATCTTTTAATAAGTTGATAAAATTAACCTTATTTTAAAAAATAATCACCGTATTATTTTCTTTCTCTCCACATTTTTTTCTCTAATTTTACTTTTTTTCTTGAATTCTTTCACTTTGTGACAATTTTTCCTTTTATTTATTCAAAAAAAATTAAAGAAATACATTGAGATTATTAAAAATTGGTGTATCATATGGAAACGTAAATAGATACTTCTATTTATGTTATACTTTCCCATCCTAACTATGTGTGTGTTTGTACTTTGCTAATTAAACTTTTTTTGTAACGTTTTATCATATGAATTATACTTTTTGTCATCTTTCCATATATGGGCCAATGCCAATAAAATATTTCATCGAGATTCCGTCATAAGAGTGGTGCAGGCACTACCAAAAAAATGAGCTTTAGTGACCGATCAATGACCGATAGTGATCAATTTAAATATAATATTTTTTAAAAATTAGTGACCGATCAGTGACCGAATTAGTGACCGCAGAAAAGCGGTCACTAAATCGGTCACTAATTAGTGATCGAACTCTTTTTTTAGTCACTAAAATTAGTGACCGCACTAATTCGATCACTAATATTAATGACCGTATAAAGCGGTCACTAATTAATGACCACGTTTTTTAATTAATAAACGGTCATAAATATAAAATTTTATTTTTTGCATATTCTTGTAATATGAAAGCATAAAATTTATGTAACACTTATATAAGTAATAAAATATTTTGTTTGCTATTAACATATATATATTTGATAATAATATATGTATATATAAAAAATATAAAAATATATGTACATATACAAATATATAACCACTAAATATTTCTATATAATATCCATATAATTGAACATTAATTTATTAATATATATATATATAGATACACAAAGAAATAAACAAGAATGATATTCTTATACAAAGAAAAAAAGTGAGAATTAATTAATATATAAACATCAATAATATATATACATGTATTATGAATAAATAAATACTTATAATATAATTAATAATATTATATATTAATTTGTATGTATAAGCATATATTTGTATTATCATATATATGTGTAAACTATGTATTACTATAAATAGTAATAAATATTAGTATTTACTATAAACTATTTATTATATAAAAAAAAAGAAAAAAACTATTTATCACTATACATATTAGTATGTATATACTATTTTTAATATGTGTATAATATATTATGATAAAATATACCTAAAATTTAAAAGTAATAGTTATAAATAAATATTTATAATATAATTAATAATATTATATATTAATTTGTATGTATAAGTATATATACATATTACCATATATGTGTAAACTATTTACTACTATAAACAGTAATAAATGTTAGTATTTATTATATATATAAAAAAAAGTATTTATCAATATGCATATTAGTATGTATATACTATTTTTAATATGTTTATATAATATTATGATAAAATATACCTAAAATTTAAAAGTAATAGTTATAAATAAAAAATATAGTGCGTTATTATATTGAATAAATATTACACAAATATTAAATGAATAATTTCTATTTTTGTTGAATTTTAAAATGAAAAATAATAGTAACTTATACAGAAGAACGCTATAATTACTTTTTGATTGTAAATATTATATATATTATATTGTTGAGACAAATGTATGAAAATGTATGTGGTGTAGTGGTCAGTTACTCATTTGAACATAACAAAGGTCTTGCGTTCGAATCCAAGAGGAAGCAAAGTTGAAGAGAAATATTTTTGACTCATTAAAATTAGTGACCGAAATTTGCAGTCACTAATCGGTCACTGATCAGTGACCGCCTAGTAACATACACAATTTTTTTTAATTTTTTTAAATAATTAGTGACGAGGGTTTTAGTGACTGATCGGATCGGTCACTAATTCCCTTTTTTTTGTAGTGAGGTCTTTTATCACCTCACAAAACTGCTACATTTTTCATCTTGAATTATCACGAGATATGCACGTGAACTGTACTGAAAAAACTCATTGCAATTCACGATTTAACGAGGCTACATTGAGGAGACAATGAAGATGTCTACAAAATTAGATGGTTTGACAACAACACCTTACAAGAAGGCTCATCAGTCATTAAATTTTGACATAAAATTCATTGGAATTGATTCATATATAGTAAGGTAAAAAAAAGTACGGTCTAGCTAGATGGTGAGGGTGCATATTTAGGATAGTAAACTACTTTTTCCCATAAAATTTCTAGCACATAAATGGAGTTGACCTAAACTATTAGTATCCATTAAGTGATAATGATGTTTATTTTGTTATTTATGATACTTTTTAAGTGATAATAATTTTTATTTTATCATGATATGATTTAATATTGAGAAAACTAGATGTTAAGTTATTACTGTTAACAATTAGTAATCATGTATATTATTAATTAAGTGACAGAAAAAATTCATAACAAAATATTGATTATCATAATAAATACATCACTAATTGTCAACAATAAGAATTTAAGCATAATTTTTGTTATTTTGAAATATCATCATTGTGATAAAATAAAAATTCATGTTAATATATATATATATATATATTGTAATAGATATCACATTATCACTTAATAGATTTACTTTCTTTTTCTTATAGTGATTGTAGTGATTGCTGATCCTAAGAGAAACAAAGAATGAGGTATATTGTTGCAAGCATGAAAAGAACATTAAAATAAAGACTAATGTTGTTCATTTTTCTTTATATACACGCAAGCCCCCATTGCGTATTATGAATCAACCTTCAAATGCCCAAATCATAGGCACCAAAATTATATATCTAGCTATATGTTCTTATATCATTATTATACTTATATATAATGTGTACAATATTATAAATATATATATATGTATAATGTTGTTCATATTCAAATTCGAACTATAAATGAATCAAATCAAGTAAAATTCATATTCTCTATATTTTTCCAGATTATGAACATTTTTAATCGAATCATGTCTATCGAATCTTTTATGCAATTAAAGATTCTAAATAATCGGATCAAAATCAAATTGGATTTGGATTAAAATCACTTCATTGGCAGCCTTATGTGTGTAGATGTGATAGAAATAAATAAACCTATTTGGTTTTTTTTTTTCATTTCTATATCATTCTCAATGACTAATATATATATATATATATATATATATATAGTTAGAGAAAATATTCTGCAAATGAATTTGTATTTGGATATGTTGTTTGAAAATAATGATTGTGATGAAAATTGAAATGTGTTTGAATGAAGAAAATGTTTCGCATAAAAAGTTATGCATTTTCATATAGAAGATGTGATGTTAATAATAAATAATTTATATTTAGATGAAAAATTAAAAGTGGAAATATATATATATATGTATATGGGGGTCCCATTTCAATAAGTCTTAAATATGAAGAGAATGCGACTGAAAATAGAGGGAGAATAGAAATAGTTTGGAAAGGGCGTGTTTTGAGACAAAAAAGAATGGTATAATTTTTGATAAAAATTAGAAGAAGTTGAAGGATTTTTATTTCTATATAGTATAAAAATGAAAAAGGACTTTAAAAATAAATCCAAATGACCCCCAAACCTCCACGAAAGACAATTAATGGGAATTTAAAGTAATTAATATGTGGCTATGTCCTCTAGACGGGGTCAATATTACATAGACCAAATGCATTCAAGCAAGAATTAGAGGCGGGTGCCCGAATGAGGTAGTTCAAATACTAATCCGACTTGACTTTGTTGGGTTTTTCTTTTGTCTATAGAAAAAATGGATCGAATATCCAATACCTAAATAAAATTTTAGGTTCGAATATTGAGTAATTTGGGTACCCGATGTAAATATATATTTATAACTATATATAATATAATAAATATTTATAACTATATATAATATAATATATATTATATTTTAAAATTTTAATTATAAAAAACTAGAAAGACTTTATATATTAATTATATATACACACACATACTTTATGGCCTCTATTAGCCAAACCTTTATTCAATTTTTCTTTGATTTAATTTTTAAATTAAAAAATTATGTCAACTGCTTAAATCCAAATTTACAATGTACTCGATATTATTTACCATTTTAAATACCCATCAAATTTAGAATGTCGAGTAGCAAAAATTACTATCCCACATTTCATGTACCGCCAACCTAAACTATCCAAATTCATGCTACCCAACCGCACCCCTACCAAGAATTTACCACCTCCACAACTGCCCCTACAGAATTCTGCACTTTTTTCTAGCTGCAGGCATTTTTCACTTTGCAAAAGTTGTTGGTTTCTTTGTTTTGTTGGTTCTTGCGTCAGCAATCACCATATCCGCTTCTCTTCTATTAAAAGGTTGTCATCTAAAATTCTTTCTTAGCTAGGTCTTTCGATCCACAGTGTATTATCGTGTTGTCTTTTGAAAGAACTTTTACTACAAGAAATGTGCGAACCTTGGGTCGGATCGTCTGTTTATGAAAAGAATGATGGTTTTGCCTTTTGAACTAATGGTTTGAATTAATCTTCGAGAGTTAAAATAGTTGAACCCTTCATGAATGTGAAGGGTGTGCATTCACTACCACCAAAAAAAGATAATATAAAAATTATTAACATGGAACTCTCAGCGTGCTTTTAATTCGGTGTCGAGTACCCTTTGGTCCAATACTAATTGTTAGATTGAAAATTTTAAACTTAACGGACTCTTGGGGTATCTATATATAAATAAAAAATATTAATTTGGTATCTTTTAATAAGTTGATAAATTAATCTTATTTTAAAATATAATCACAGTATTATTTTTTTTCTCTCCACGTTTTTTTTCTCTAATTTTACTTTTTTTCTTGAATTTTTCAAATGATAATTTTTTCTTTTATTTATCCTAAAAATTTAAATAAATACATTGAGATTATTAAAAATTATTGTATCATATAGAAATTTAAAAAGATATTTCTATTTGTATTATATTAATTTGTCATATTAACTATGTACGTATCTGTACTTTGCTAACTAATTTTTTTTTTTTTTTGGTAACATTTTACCGCGTGGACTATACTTTTTTTCATCTTGTCATATATGAACTAATGCCAATAAAATATTTCATCGGGATTCCATCATAAGAGTGGTGCAAGTCTTTTATCAATTCACAAAACAACTATATTTTTTATCTTGAATTATCACGAGATATGCACACAAGACTATACTAAAAAAACTCATTGCATTGCGATTTAGTGAGACTACATTGAGGAAACAATGAAGATGTCTACAAAATTAGATGGTTTGACTCTAATACCTTACAAGAAGGCTCATCAGTCATTGAATTTTGACATAAAATTCATTGGAATTGGTTCGTATATAGTAAGGTAAAAAAAAGTATGATATAGATGTAAGTTGTCAAAAAAAAAATAAAATTAGTTAGCAAAGTGTAAAGATGCGTATGTTTAGCATAGTAAGGTACTTTTTTCCTATAAAATTTTTAGCACATAAATGGAGTTCACCTAAATTATTTTTATCTATTAAGTGACAATGATGTTTATTTTTATTTATGATACTTTTTAAGTGATAATGATTTTTATTATATCATGATACAATTTAATATTGAGAAAAGTAGATGTTAAGTTATTACCGTTAAAAATTAGTAACATGTATATTATTAATTTAGTGATAGAAAAAAATCATAACAAAAACTTGATTATCATTATAAATACATCACTAATTGTCAACAGTAAGAATTTAAGCATAATTTTTGTTATTTTGAAATATCATCATTGTGATAAAATAAAAATTCATGTTAATACATATATATATATATATAATTTGTAACAAATATCACATTATCACTTAATAGATTTACTTTCTTTTTTCTTGTAGTGATTGCTGATCCTAAGAGAAATAAAGAATGAGGTTAGTGTTGCAAACATGAAAAGAACATTAAAATAAAGACTAATTTTGCTCATTTTTCTTTATATACACGCAAGCCCTAATTGCGTATTATGAATCAATCTTCAAATGCCCAAATCATAGGCACCAAAAAAAATGTTATAATGCTAAAATTAGCACAAGTTGGTTATTTGAGCTTGAAATCGGTATCATTGAAAGAGAACCATAACTTGTTCATTTCTTGGAAGAGAAAAGGTGAAGAAGGCACATTGCACATATCAATGACAATTGACATCAAGCCCACAACTCTATCACAAAGATTAGTACCATACATTTATTCTCATTTTGCCAAGTAGGCTAGAACTTTATCATATGTACAACCCTTTTTTTTTTTTTTTTCCCATTTCAACTATAGATAGCCTTCAATTATTAAAGCTGGTTGTCTCTCTCCAATTTCCAAATGTTGTCAAACCATGAAACTATAAAGCGATAGATATGGAATAGACCTCACGCTACCTATCTACCTATCTGTATATATCCATTCCTTTCCTCGAATAAATAATATATAAAGGTTTTTCCCTATCCCAACCGCAGATCCGAATTTGAATTCTAACATTTTTGACATTGTCTCTACCTATTGCCAATGAAGAAGCATATCTGTTGTGCATTAAAAAGTTGTTTCCAAAGACGACTTTTGGTCCACTTGATGATCAATAGGTGAATATAATGCCAACTGGGCTGATTCTTTCTACACTCTTTTCCTTCGTCAACCAAAATTGCGCTACTTATGTACCATAGACTTAAAACTAATGAATTTGTATGTCTATTTTACTAGAAATTATGAACCCTCTCTGTTAAATAAAAATGGAAATTAACAATCCTAATCCTTCAATTATACATTTATATTTCAACTTTTTTAATGCACCGACATAAATGTAATCTTATTTTTATGGAATCCGTTATAATCTTATCGTAGCTCCTAATTCATTTTTGGAATCTAACAAAAAAGTAGTAAGCCTTTTCCAGATACAATTAAATACAAATGGCTCCAGAAACAACAAATTATAACTATTGAATATATTATTTTATCCAATATAATATATGTACCATGCACATATATTTTATTGAATGAAATTTTTTAATAATATTATCAACTCGGGATGAAATAATTCATCCAATGATAAGACATCCTACCTCCTAAGTGTGAATCTTCATCCAAGCCAAATTACTCATTACTAATGAGTAATGAAGAAAAAATATCCAAATTGCCTACACAACTCAAATGAAAAGTATGCCAAAGTATCCTTATTGCTAAAATATATATGCATAAGTATATTATAACCCATAAAAATACAAATATGATTAAAATTGACTAATATATTATTTAAATAACCGTAGTATTACATAATATTTGTTTTGATTATTTAGTCTAATCACTCATTTCATCCTATTTTTCATAAATCACTTTGTAACATCCAATAAAATAAATGGATATATGAGAAATAACTAGATATGGGCTATAATAATATTGCTACGAGATTAATTTCATTGCTATAACTATAAATTGTAGCTACCAAATTTTTCGTAGCAAATATAACTTTTTAAAATAATAAACAACAAAAAGTATTATGTAGCTATCAATCCTTAGTTATGTTTATTGCAAGCGCAACATATTAATTTCGCATTATCTATAGAAAAACTAATATATATATATATAAGAATAATTATTAGCTATGGATTAGTCATAGCAAAGATTAGTTACGAGAGCATCCACTTCGAGTTTCGGCTAGATCAATTTCGTAGCTCAAGCTACAACATTTTGGCGTAAGGTACAAATTAATTGTAACCGATGCCCTAATTTTTTTTATATTGAAGGTCATGAATTCCAATTTTGCAATAATATTAAGAATGTGGTGGAAATTTTTATTTTAATTAGTACTTCGAAGGAGATGGCAAGCTTATATACTTGCCCTCTAAACACTAATAACTATTAGTAACAAAATATTTTAAATATATATTTATTATATACAACGGTCTTCTTCTAGCTTAGAAGAAAAAAGAAAAGAAAAGAATGATAGAGCATATATATATATATATATCTATGTGTGTGTGTGTGTGTGTGTGTGTGTGTGTGGGTTATGGTTCCTGTAAGGAAGCAGCTTCCTGGGAAAGAACATTGATCAATTCCGGGCCCAGATAAAAAGAAGGGTAGATATAGGAGGTATCATCATATTCGAATTCGAATTTAACTATCAAAATTTATATCCGAATTTGACCTAATATCCTATAAGATCTTTATTGGTTAGTATCATATTCGAATTCGATGAACATCCGAAATTCGATAAAAAGAATTCCACTCAATTTAATATTTTTTCTTTTTTTTGAATTGTATAAAAATATTGTATCTATAAGTAAATTTACATCATAATTGAATTTTTAACAACTTTTTAGTATTTGTTAAATATTTGAATACTAAACCACTATTTCATATTATATTAATGCATAGATGAACTATTATATATTATTATATTTAATATTTTATCAGTATTCTTCTTATTTTTCAAGCTAAAAATTCAATATTAATAGTATATATAAACGTTAATGTATAAATATTATGTCAATATAATATATATATATAGTTTATTTTAAAATATTTATTAATATTATATATAAGTGTATTAATTTAATAAAAAAATATTAAAGTTTGAATTCGATATTTAACAGATCGAATTGCTTAATTCTATATTTGATCTGTTTATTTTAAATTGTGGATATCTATAATTAGATATGATTTATTAGATATTTTAATCAAATAAAAATTTTAAAATTTAAATTGAATTCAAATAAAATTGATTAAAATTCGATTAATTGATAGTAATAGGTAGGAACCCATATGTGTTATGGGTTGTTTGGAATTGTGGGCACAGGGCTAGCTGCAACTCGCCTTTCTACTAGAGATGACCAATGCAATGAGACCAACCACGTGTACAGTTGGAACCAATAACACACACCATGTCATTATCCTGATGGGATGTCTATTATGACTTTAAAAATTAAATATTTATATAATTATTAAAAATAGAAAACAGAAAAGGAGCAGAAGCATTGAATTTGGGATAAGTGTTAGGCCGGCGTATTTGGAAGTTTCTTGGCATTCGCGCGTGCTTTTCAGTGTAGACACAACTTTTTCAAAGATCAAATGGGAAATGCCTTTGATTTTCCAGCATTTTTAAGGTGTTCAAACTATATTCAAAGTTGGCTAAAAGATGTCAAGATTAATTATTCCAAGAAAGCAGGCACAGATCATGTGAGATACGTCAATCCGAGAAGGATTTAATCCGTTCAGATAACCTAATTACGTACAAGGCATAAACAAACCAATTTTAAAACATTAGCCAATGTAATAAGTCAAAAGATGTCAAAACTGCATTAATCTACTGTCCAATAAACAGGAAGGAAAGACAAAATTGGGATGGTTGATTTCTTTGGAATAATGAAAATATCCTTGAATTATGTAGAAAATACTAGCAAAGCGAATTATGGTCTTTAGTTCGCCGCATTTGAATATTATAATATTATGTGTCCATTTAACTATATTTTGCGTAATTTAGCACATAAATAATTAAAGATTCAATTCTGAAAGAGATATATACCTTATAAATTTGTATGCTCATTTATTTTTAATTTGTGAAAAACGATATTCTATATGTATATATAAAGACTTTTATGTTATATCAGTATTGCTATAAGTATATATAAGTTTATATATAATTGTGTATATATACAATTTATAACGTATTTATAAAAATATGTGTTACCAAAAAAGATAAAAAAAAAAGAAGTTTGCTAATTTAGTTGAAATTTTAACATGATTTGTGATATGTATTTTTGGGGGGGAAATGGATTGTGACTTTCATAATAAAAAAAATAAAGAGAAAATGTGGTTCAAGACATATAAGACAATATTATCTTATTTTAAATTGTTTTAGAAGCTTTTTTATTTTTAATTAGTTTTTATTACTCATAACCTTTCCGAAATAAATGAAAAAGAGCTTGTGTCAGTACATGTGGGGCTGGGGCTGTGGGGCATGCCATCATAATGACACGCCACTAGATGTATGGAAATTTTTTTATTCTCTTATAATTAATTTATAGATTTGTCAAATGAAGTATAGACATGTGGTTGGACACTACCATACAAACATGACGCGGAAGATTTTTGAAATATCGATTTATATGTGATATCGGATAGCCCAATATGCTCAGCCCGAAGACCACAGGCTCAAGGGTGTAGCAGCAAGCCCACTTCGTGCATTGGGCTCAATTATGCCATCGTCGTCAGGCGGCCCCGATCAACCATATAGATCGACATCGTTCGAAAGCTAGACCACTGATCGATACCTCGACCACGCCGCTCGTCCAACCCATGGACCTCTCACCAAGCCTATATTATATCGACCAAGGACGTCGATTAGGCGTGTAACCATCTCTGTCACATTAAATGCCCTAACAGATAGCATGCCTCCGCATTAATGGCGCATGCCGCCCTGGTCCTGCCCATGCTGCCTCACCAGAAATGAGGCGCATGTACAGTGTCATATTCTATCCCCAAAACTTGGAGAGGCAGTCACCTGGAATAGTACAAGGGTGGGAGATAACTTAATAGCCCCCAGGCTAGGACACAAACCATTACAACATGCTAAGGGCATCTCAGATAAATCCCCGCTGGGAGAAGGCTATAAATACTCTTACTCCAACCCATCAAATGTATGCCATTCTCTACACTAAAAGCCCTCATTCTGCAGCTCATATAGTCAATTTTGTACTGACTTGAGCGTCGGAGTGCCTAAGCCGAGAGCTCCTCAGCTAGCCTGACATTTGCTCATGATTACAGGACTCAGTCCATCCACATCAATACATCGACCAGGGAGGTCGAACTAATCGAAAAATAATACCCGATCCAGATATAAACTAATTTCACCCCCATCATTTGGTGCTATCTATGGGAAACCACGAGTCCGCTATCGAAAATGGTGAACACCAAGTGAGCCCCCTCCGAAAGAGAATAAAATAGAAGATCTAGCTCTCCCCTCCTAGACCTCAGCAAGAAGTTGACATCCCCGGGTCGAGCACCCAGCCAGAATAGGTGGTCACCCTGACCATGCCCTAATTGATGCAGCTCATCAGCGAGCAGATTTTAGCCCAACTATCTGTGGGTCTGAATCGACACACCACCCAATCGGAGCCAGTGGCCAGTGCAACACCGCAACCCGCAGCCCCGGAGAAGAGACCGCTAAGAGAAAACCATGAGCGACCAGAATCTAGAAGGCCCCCCTTGAGGCGCGAAGTAAACCTATGTCTTTTTCCAAGGGAAATAAGCCAACCCCTGCCCCGCGAAGAGGTTGCAGATTCTGTTAACCACGGCGTTCGACCCATTCGAGCCCCATAGTGCAATAGGGTCGAGCGCTCGAGACCCTACCCAAATAGAAATGCATCCCAGGCTTAAAGGGATGAATGAGAAGAATTATCCCACCAGGTCCAACAGCTGAACCGACGACTAGAAGAGATCTCAAGGAGAAACATGGAGAAATTTCACCATCAAGAGGGACCGCAAAGGTTCCATAAAGAGAGAAACTCCCCATTCGTCTAGGATATCATCGGCGAGCGCATTGCTGTCGATGCCAAGATTCTGACCGGCCTACCCCGATATGATGGCTCGTCGGATCCAAACGAACATCTAATGCAGTTCGAGCACATGATGCAGTTGCACGAGCACAGTGAGTACATCCATGCCAAGATGTTGGTGACCACTTTTTAGGGAATAGCACTCGACTGGTTTGTGAAACTAGAACCGGCATAGATATACTCCTACGACTAGTTGTGCGATAAGTTTTTGCACTAATTTGCGAGTAGGAGAAAGGTAAAGCTCCCTCACACCCATTTTCACATGGTGAAACAAAATGAAGGAGAATCCCTCCGAGAATTTTTTACCAGATTCAACACGGAGGTGTTAAAGATCGACAGCCCGAAGATCAAATTCCTGATCGACGTGTTGTTTTTGGGCCTTAGACACAAGGAATTTGCCAATGCATTGGTACGCAAGCAGCCCAGGTCGATGGAGGAGCTCCTCAACCTCAAAAAAGGTACATAACTCAAGAGGAAATGAATAAATTGAAATATGGCAATCTTGAGGTCGAAAAGAAAAAAAGCAAGGAAAGATACGACCGTCAAGTCAGAGAGGGACGTCAATCCCCCATTAAACGCTCCCATGACTACAATCTGCTCAACCTCCTGAGGAAGAAGGTGTTGTTTGCTATCCAGCATGATAACCTATTCAAGAGGCCCAAAAAGCTTACCAAGATAGAAGTCATGAAAAAACCGAAAAAATACTACCACTTCCATAAGCAAAAAGGGCATAACACAGAAGATTGTTTCAACTTGCATGACGAGATTGAAAGACTGATCAGGCAGGGCCATCTGAAAAAATACGTCGATGAGAAGGCCAAGCTTGAAGAGGGCAAAACCGACCAGACTCCCCAAAGAGAAAGGTCGACCAGCCCGAGAGGAAAAGACAAAGGAAAAAGACCTACCTAGGAACCCCACCCACCCATTCGAGGAGTCATTGACATGATCGCAGAAGGCCCCACCGGGGGGGGATTTAAAGTCCGCAAGGAAGCAAACTCAAAGAAAGCTAGAGTCGACCAAATCAACCAAGGTCGAGACGGTTTTTCAGCTCTCAACCAGCGCAGAGCCAATCTCCTTCACCGACTCTAACTTCGACCAAATGGAGAATAGGTGAGTCGACAGAAAAATAGACTGCCCCATCGTGGTAACACTCTAAGTAGCCAACTTCGAGGTGAGAAAGATCCTGGTCGACAATGGGAGCTCCGCAAACATCATATTATTGTCCACGTTGATGACATGATCGTAAAAATAAAGAAAGCCGATGACCACCTAGTCAACCTAAACCACACTTTCTCTATATTAAGGGCCTTCGAGATGAAACTCAATCCCAACAAGTGCACTTTCGGGGTTCGAGGAGACAAGTTCCTCGACTATATAGTCAGCCGATGAGGGATCGAGGCGAACCTGCTTAAGATCCAGGCAGTCCTGGACATCGCCCCACCCCATACTATTCGAGATGTACAGCATCTAGTCGGCAAAATAATAGCCCTCGGCAGATTCATTGCACGACTGGCCAACATGAGCCTACCCTTCTTCAAAGTCCTCCAAAATGCTAAGAAATCAGGGTTTCAGTGGACTGAACAGTATGACTAGGCTCTCGTCGAGCTTAAGCAGTACCTATCTTTGCCACCTATGCTCGCTAAGCCCTAACTGGGAGAAGTTTTGCAACTTTACTTTGCCGTCTTCGCTGCCTCAATCAGCTCAGTATTGGCATTGACAAGAGATGGAGCTCATCGATCGGTGTATTACTGCAGTAAGGCCCTGCACGGGCCATAACACAATTACTTGGAGATCGAGAAATTTGCCCTCGCCCTCGTTACAGCAGCACGAAATCTACAACCTTACTTCCAGTCCCACGCGGTCGTAGTGTTGACGAATCAACCATTAAAGCAGGTGTTGTCAAAGCTCGACACTTCAGGTCGACTCACAAAATGGGCCATCGAGCTCGGGGAGTTCGACATCACTTTTCAGCCACGAACGGCCATAAAAGCACAAGTCCTAGCCGACTTTGTCGCTGAGAGACTCGACCTCCCGGACTAAATAGTTGGGAACCCCTCAGTGTAGACGTTGCACGTCGATGGTTCGGCAACCTCATCGGGATGCAGAATAGGTATTTCCCTCCGTTCCCCACTTGCTGAGGAGTATGATTTCGCAATAAAGCTCGACTTTTCGATCACCAACAATGAAGCAGAATTGAGGCTCTCATCACTGGAATGAACATGGCAACAGCTCGGGTGTCGAGCAGCTGGTAGCGATCACTGATTCCTAGCTGGTCGTGGAGCAGGTCGAAGGCAATTTTCGAGGCCAATGAGGCTAAAATGAGCCAATATCTGACTGAAGTAAAATAATTACAATGGTCATTCAAGAGTTTCACCCTAAACCAAGTCCCCCGAGCAGAGAATGAACGGGCAGACACACTTTCAAAACTAGCCAACTCGACAAAAGGAGCCAAGAAAAAAACCATAACGTTCTTAGTGGCCAGCAAACCTTGTGCTCAAGCCATCGATCATAACCTCATTGGTTGGGTCGAAGAGACAGCTCCTTCCTGGCAAAACTCGATCAAATTTTACCTAAGTTAGGGGACCATCCCCGACGTCGAGAAAGAGGCCTGCAGGCTTAGAGTGCAAGCAGCCAAGTTTGCTCTCGACAAATACGGACAACTCTACAAGAGATCGATATCGGGACCACCACTTAAATGCTTAACACCCGAAGAGGCAAATGAAGTGCTACACGAGATCCACACTGGCATCTGCAGCAACCATTTTGGAGGTCGGTCTTTGGCCCACAAAGTTGTTTGTTATGATTATTTTTGGCCAATCTTATTGTAAGACTCAGTCGACTTCGCCAGAAAATTCCCTTCATGCCAAATCCACTGAAATATATTGCACCAACCAGCCGCGTCGATGGTCAACATCCAGATCACATGGCCATTCGACCAGTGGGGGATCAACATAGTTAGATCTCTCCCAAAGACATCGGGTCAGTGAAAGTTTATCATCGTGGCAGTCGAGTACTCACTAAATAGGTCAAAGCGGAAACAGTTCCAAAAATCACTGACGCGGCCATCAAGACTTTCATTTGGAAAAACATAATTTATCGGTTTGGATTGCCAAAAGTCCTCATTTCCGATAACGGGACTCAGTTCCAGAGAATGAGCACAAGAAAATAGTATGAGACCTTGGGAATCAGCCAGCACTTCACGTCGGTAGAGAACCCTCAGGCTAACGATCAGACCGAGGTCACGAATAGAACAGTTCTCGACCACCTCAAAGCTCGAATAGCAGGCATAGAGGCAAGTTGGGCAGACGACCTCCCAGGGGTGCTATGGGCATATAGGACCACTCCGCGGGTAGCCACAGGCCGCAGCCCCTACAACTTGGTTTATGGTTCCGAGGCAGTAATTCCATCCGAGCTGGCCCAGCACACCGCCCGGGTAATTCACCATAATCCGATCAAAAATGCAACAGAAAGGACCCTAGACCTAATCACCATCGACGAGCTGCGCCACACAGCCTACAACATGACGCAACGATACCGATCGAAAATGGCGGAACGTTACAACAAAGTAGTTTGACCTCATAGTTTCAAAGTCGACGACCTGGTCTTTAAGAAGGTAGAAGTGTTGAGAAACGTGGGAAAACTCAACCCAAAGTGGGAGGGACCTTACTCTGTGGTCAAAGTATCAAAGCACAACATATACTGGCTAGCAGACATGCAAGGCAACGAACTGCCACGTCCTTAGAATACCATAAATTTAAAGAAACTTTATGTGTAAAAAGGCCACGGGCTGCCACTATATTCCATCGAAGGAATGAAAAGTTCAAGAAAAACTTTGACATAAGCTAATTGTGCATACTTATTGACATAAGGAGACCAACTTGTCGGCCCCGTAGTCGACCAAGCAGGCTTCAAGCCGCCAGATCAAGGCTTCACAGTCGAGACCAACTTGTTAATCCCGTAGTCAACCAAGCAAGCTTCAAGCTGCCAAGTCAAGGCTTCCCAGTCGAGACCAACTTGTCGACCCCGTAGTTGACCAAGCAGGCTTCAAGCCGCCAGGTCAAGGCTTCATAGCCGAGACCAACTAGCCGACCCCGCAGTCGCTAAATTTTTTGGAGTTTATAATTGATTATTTGAAGTCGACCTCACAGTCGCTAAACTATTCTAAGTTTGTTGTTAACTATTTTGCTTAACTAAGCAACCGACGTGGCAGGTCGCTGTCGACTACGCAGTCGCTAGATTGAACAAATCTCTAAATTACAATGAATCTCCGATTCATTAAACTGCATATTAGTCACAATCCACTCTACGAAGATCTTGAACTAATCTTGCAAAATATAACACTGCGAGCATTTAATTATAAATTTATCCATGCAATTGATCAAAGGCAATCAAAGTCGAAAAATTTAAAGGAACACCTCGTTCAAATACAGGAAAAAAAATATCCATGACGTGTATCGAATTGAATACATAAATCAAAATAAAACCAAAAATACATCATTTAGGCAGCATCAGCTTAACCTGGCGCCCTCGTCGCCCGTACCTCAAGTGCCCTCATCGATTGCCTGTTTGAGCTCATCACTTGAAGGGATTGGAATAGGAATCGGCTCGGGCATGGCGACAGCAAAAAGAATAGCGACAATCGCCGGCTAAGAAGGTCCAGCCACATCAGCCAGAAAACGCCTGTCCAGAGGAGGAAGATACTTGACCGCGTCGACTATGCAATCCTTGACCTCGAACGCAAAGTCAGGGGTGAAGTCAAATTCTCTAACAATCACTTTCAACCTCTTCGCCACCTCGGCTTGCCTCCTTTGTTCATTTGTTAAGGGCGCGGTTGGTGGAGCCTCTACAATTCCCTCGATCACAATGGCCTCTGCACCTTCCCCCTCAGCACCCCCCTCGTCTTCTAGATAGGGCTACAGCTGCTTGTCAAGAAGGTGACTGAGGCGTTCCCTATCCTCCGGTCAGAATGAATAGCCTAGGAAATTCAGTTACTTGAGGGCCTTCTCGAACAAGTTTTGGGCATCGTCGAGCGCACACACAACGCTTGCGTTTTGAAACGCTAAGCTTAGTTTTGCTGCAATGCCTCTCGCCGCATCAGCGGTAGCTTATGGTAGAATTCAGCTCGGGCCTCATCGACAGCAGCATTCCAACCCGTGGATCGACCAGAGTTATAAGCGACTTGCCCATCCATCCTAGCCTGCTGCAGCAGCGCGTCCATTTTGATCCTTTCCTCGATCGAGGCGACCAGCTGACTGTCCCTCACTTGGAGCTGACTGTTTAGCTCCTCAACTTGTTTGTCCAGCTCTTCGACTCTGGTCTGCGAAGACTCGAGCTTAGCCTTCAGAGTCTCTACGTCCCCTCCTGCCTACAAGTGCTCACGGTCAGCTAAGGCCAACTCCGACTGCCTGTAGAAGTGAAATCCTAACTAGCCGACCTGAAAGACAACATTGCTAGTAAGAACACAATATTCAACCTGAAAACAATATTCAACAATATAACCTACTTGACCCAAGCTTTACCATGTTGGAGTGATAATCCAGCGCCCTTAAAGCAGTATCCTAGCTGAGCCCCATCAGTTTCTTCTGGTTGGACAGGAACAGCCAGACCGTTAACACTTTCAAAGAAGCAGCTTCCGTCGACCCCGCCATCACCATCGACAGCGAGTTGTGCACGGCCATGCTCAGCTCAGTCCCAAACCTTAGCAAGGGCAGTTTGGGCAGGGGAACAGTAGGTCATCCCCGCGCGGCCCGAACAAATCGTAGCCAAATGGTTGGCCCGACCCTGAAGCCTTCCCCTTTCCCTTTTCTGCAGCGGTCCTCTTCGGGGTAGGTCCCGCCTGCTCTACCATGGGTCTTTTGCCTCGACCCACTAGGCTGCTGCCTGCAGTGGCTATGGGTCGAGTTGGTGAAAGAGCTGACGATGGCGAAGGTGTCACTGCCTCTGGCTAAGGTGCCTCGACCGCGGCGGCTCCTTGATGAGCCACGGTCTCCTGGCGGTGTTGCTGGTTCCTCTCGACCCTGGCCAAAGCCTCAGCTCTTGAGTGGTTCATGATCTCGTCGCGATTTGCCAAGCAACATGATAGCAAAAGTTAAAATCGAGCAGAAAAATAGAAAAATAACAAACTGTAAGCAGCACAGTCTACCTAGTCGATCGTCTGCAAGCAAATTTAAGTAGGCTGGCGACAACCCTGCCAACATCAAACTCTTCTCCTCGATAAACATCGAGGCCTCCATTTGGCCAAACTCGATCAGATCCCAAATGAAAGTATTGGGCCAGGTCGGACTCAGGTTACCTGGCATCTCGACATGCCCCATCCACCAGCCCCTCGAAATATTGAACCCTCTAGCAACTTGAACAAACAGATAACACTCTTTCCATTCTTGCCCATAGGAAGAGGCCAGGGATATGCGAAATTTGTAGTGGGGTAGAGCTCTACTACTCGTCGGTGCTACCCGACTTGCGGGACATGGGGTAGATGAAAAAGGTTTGAGAAGTTATCGAAGTTGGCAAGTTGGTCGAAAAGGTGCATTAAAACAATAAAACTGTAAATAGTTGAAAAATAGTTCTGCAGTAATTGGGTTATACACACTTGCAGACCTCTAAGCAGGTCGACTACATGAAGACCTAGAGGAAATCTAAGACCACACCTAAAGGCATCCTCAGACACAGTGATACAGCCTGCCGGGGGTCAATGCATACGACCAGAAAACCCAATCGACGGGAGTGATTGTGGACACTATCTCGCTGTAATGGTCAGGTGTGAATAATCAACCCTGTGATGGAGGAACCTGACTTGGTCTAGCTCCATCATCCCCGCGATCGTTGCTCGAACTATTGGAGCTTGAGTTATCACTCGACGAGCTACTCGACTCGTCTGACAAGCCCCCAGGCCTATCAGAGTAAGTAACCTCGCTATCCCCCCTTGGCTACCTTCAGAATCAGATAAACGCAACATTATGGCAATAAATCTAAAAACGCTAAGGAGAAGGAAAGAAAGAACTTACTGAGTTTATGAACTAAAAGCAGAAGATATTAGCAGCAGAAGTAGTTGACTCTCGACCAAACGCAAAGGTAGTAAAAGTAAACATGGTTGTTTTAACAAGGCATATTTATAGGTGCGCAAGCGCAGGAATCCGAGCGGTTGTAATAATGCTATAATTGCCATTCCGCAGCATACACGGCACGATGTAACTGCTCATTTAATGCTCAAAACCCGGGTCAACTTTCAAAAACCCTCATCGATGAGCCCGCGTAACCGTTCAACTAACTACTCCCCAATCCTTCTCGTCGATTCACTCGTTCAGCATTCGGAAGTAGGGGGGACTCATGATATGGGATATCCCAATATGCTCGACCCAAAGACCACAGGCCCAAGGGTGTAGCGGCAGGCCCACTTCATGCACTGGGCCGAATTATCCATCGACGTCGAGTGCCCCAATCGACCATACAGATCGACATCGTTCGAAAGCTATACTGCTGATCGATACCTCGATCGAACCGCTCATCCAACCCATAGACCTCTCACCAAGCCTATATTATATTAACCAAGGAGGTCGATTAGGCGTGTAACCATCTCTGCTGCATTAAATGCCCTGACAGGCAGCATGCCTCCGCATTAATAGTGCATGCCGCCCCAGTACAACCCATGCTGCCACACCAGAGAGGAGGCGCATGTACAATGTCCTATTCTATCCCCAAAACCTGGAGAGGCAGCCACCTGGAATAGTATAAGGGTGGGAGATGACTTAATGGCCCCCAGGCTAGGACAAAAACCATTACAACATGCCAAGGGCATCTTAGATAAATCCCCGCTAGGAGAAGGCTATAAATACCCTCACTCCAGCCCATCAAAGGTATGTCATTCTCTACACTAAAAGCCCTCCTTCTGCCGTTCATCTGGTTGATTCTGTATTGACTTGAGTGTCAGAGTGCCTAAGCCGAGGGCTCTTCGGCTAGCCTGTCGTTTGCTTGTTATTGCAGGACTTAGCCCATTCACATCAATACATCGACCAGGGAGGTCGAACCAATCCGAAAATAATACTCGATCCAGATATAAACTAATTTCACCCCCATCAATGGGTCATGAGACTTTGGCTTTGTTTAGTTATGTTTCTTCGGAACAACATTATTTTAAAAAAATATAATTAAATATATCTTCATTTTTTCTTTAAAATGCACATTCTCTAATATATACATATATATTATATATTTTTTATTATTCTAATATTAAAATAATAACTCAATTTTATTTCACCCCAACAAAAATAAAAAAGCATTGATTTGACTGCTACAATAAAAAATATATGCCCCCAAAATATAAACAAACATACCAAAAAATAACTTTCACATTCTCCAATCATTCATTCTCCCAAAACACATAATAAACACATAATAAAATCAAACAAAAAACATAACCAAACACAACCTTTGTTTGTTGTCACTTGTGTTATGTTTGGGCTTCCTACGGTTAGATATAGGTACATATTTATTGAATAGATCCCAATTAATAAAATTTAGTCATTTATGATTTAATATAACTTTTTTTATATTGATAATACATAAAATAAGCTTAATGATCTAATAACACCATTTTCTTTAGCATTTATAGTGACTACTTATACATTATTTGTAGATTTTTCATATTACAATATAAAGAAACATGTAGCTATACTTGATAGCAACATGTCTATCAAATTTTAACATTAATTTTATTAAGCTAATTTATTTATATAAATATTCTAATCTTAATTAATGTAGTTATTAAATATCCAAAACTTTCTCTTTAATAGTAATAACGACTACTTTTAGATAAATTCTGAATTTTTCATAATATAAAAATTTTAAAAACATGGAGTTATACTTTATAATGACATAACTATCAAATTTTGCCATCAATTTTATTAAGTTATTTATATATGTAAAGTGTAAATTGCAAAAATATGACTATAAATAAAGTCATTTTGCAAAAGAGAATCAAAATTAGAGCAGTAGCAAATTTAGGACCATAACTGGAAAAAAAAATCAAAGAATAAGGACAAGGCTTGCCAGAAAACATAGTCATTTCATCGAAAAGCACAGTCAACGCCAAAAGATGCTTACGTGGTTCTTGGTTGGCACGGCTTCATGCCTTGCCATGTGACATGCATTTTTTTATATAAAAAAATTGCAAAAAAAGGACTATAATTAATGCTATTTTGCAAAATATGACTGAAATTAAAGAGTAGCAAAAAAGATAATCAAACTTAAAGAAGCAATTAAAAAATAACACATGAAACTAAGACAAGGAGCAATGTCGTTAACTTTCACTTGATGCAAACTCGTCAATTATCACCCAATTTTGCATCATTAGTCATTTTGGGTGAACCAGTCGAATTTTGTAGCATTCCATGTTACAAATTTTCATTCAATTTTGTATCAATAGTTGTTTAGGATGAATCAGACGAATTTCGTAGCATTCCAATGTCATCAATTTTTGCTCGATCTTTTGCTATTCAATATTTCAATTTGATGTGGTTGTCTTTTTTTCTGCTCCTTAATATTATGCTTCTTAAGATTGGTTCTTTTTTGCTACTCCTTAATTCTAGTCCTCTTTCAAAAAATAGCCTTACTTATAGTCCTATTTTGCAATTTTTTTCTTTATCAAAATACACGTGGCACATGACGAGGCTTAGAGCTGTGCTAGCCAAGCACCACGCAAGCATATTTCGGAGCTAACTATGCTTTCTGATGAGCTGAATATGCATTCTGGCGAGCATTGTCCTTTTTTTGATTTTTTTATGGTTATGATCCTAATTTTACGACAGCCTTAATCTTAGTCCTCTTTTGCAAAATAATTTTGTGGTCCTATTTCTGCAATTTTTCCTTTATTTAAATATTCTAATCTTAACGTATCATCATTAAATGTCCAAAATTTTTAGTTCATTCACTAACCAATATATTTTGTATTCAAGATATCTCGCATTGTCATTATATTGTGTTTAAAAATATATTATAACGAATTTATATTTTTTCTAAATAAATTACTAAGAAGTAGCCATTTGAGATGGCAATTACTTTTTTATGTAAATATCAAAATAGCCATTAGTTCAAATAGCGATTTCTTGCTTTTGTCATTGTTATTTATGCAAGGATAAATATATCTTTTAAATTATGTGACATTCGTACATATTGAATTGTTTAATCTCTTAAAAAATAATGTATGACTCGAATTCTTAAGAAAAGTACGACACTACTATATCTCATATGTAAAAGAATATCGTATTTATTCATCAGAGAAGTCCCATATATATGCAATATTGATGTGCCAAAAATGCAACACAATATTAAAAATAAAGAATAAAAATAAAGAAATAACAAAATCAATATCCATTAACTTAGTTTAATTTCCCCAAGCCTTGCAAAACAGAAATCCCATGATACATAAATGCCAGGAAAACACACCACGGCCCTTGCTGGGAAAATGTAATAGGTCTGCCCTCCCTCATAGAATGAATCAGATGGCTGTGCTACCTAAATGACAGGCAAAACATGTTACACTTAAAGATATTGTGGGTTTTTAATCAGCTAACAAGATGGATTAATTTCTACACATGCAATTGTCCAAGCTTTCTTAATAAAATTAATTAATGGAGCTTGAGGTCCAGTTTAATTAAATATGTCTATCTATAGATATATTACTGTAGTCAACAACTTAGAATTGTAATACCATTAATTATTCCTTAATTTAGAATTTTAGAAATTTTTTTATTATATATCAATCGAAAAATAATTTGTTATTTTCTTGTATGTCAAAAAACTTGATCTAATGAAGCAATTTAACAAAGTTGCTTAATTAGATAAAGTATATACACAGTAGTGATGGCATATTTTGTTGAACTGTGTAGCCCATAGAGGAAGAACCTTACGTTAAAATAAGAAAGGATAATTAGAAGAAATGATAATTTTTTTGTTCTTATTTTGAACAAAGGAGAATTTGATTATATGTATAACTGAAGGATTACGGATTTTTATAGAGAAACGCAGGCCGCAACGTTCTCGTAGTGTCTAATTTTATCAAAACAAAATTAAATATTCAAAATTTATTTTTTTAAAATATTATTAAAAAAGATTCAAATCATTTTAAATCATTTCCAATCAATATATTTTGTTGATTTTGCCTTCAAATTTGAGGCAAAATTGACAAGGAACGAAAGAAATGGAGCGAAACAAAGCAAAGTGATCTAAATGGGCTCGAGAACACACCCCGACATGTGTTGGAAGGACGCCGCGCACGCGGGGCCCGAGGCAAGGTGCGCCAAGACGTGTACATGGGCAAAAAAGGCATGAAAACACGCATCGTGCACCCCAGTGCAAGATTTTTGCTCCCCAGCGCAGTGAACAGTAACTTTGCGCCGGGGCTCAAGTTTTTTGCGCCCCAGCTCAAAATTTCTGCCCATGTTCGATTTTTTCTTGGCACAAGCAATTTTGTGCGCGCCGGGGTGCAAGTTTTGTGCTCCCCAGCGCACGACGCAAGCCCACGGGTCTTAGGCTTCAGTTTTCGACTATAAATATCAGTTTTTTCTTTCAGAAAAAGTATCAAAAACATAACACAAGGGTTTCTTTATTGCTTTTGACTAATTCTCTCAAGACGGAGTTTAGAACGAGGGTGTTAGGTGTTTTCGTGAGATTTGTGGGATTTAAGTTTGTACTTGCACTTTGATTTGAGATCAATAAAATTCCTTTTCTGTATTGAGTGGATTAAGCACATCGCTAAACCACGTTAAATCTTGTTGTCATATTCCATCAAATTACTTTACTATTATTTTATTGTTTCCACAATAGATCCTCCTGGATTACAATATATTTATATAAAAATATTTTTTAATTATTATATTTTTATTTTATTTGTAAACATCATGAAATAATAATAAAAATTGATCTAATATCGTTAATGAGAAAAAAACTTATATAAAAAGAATTTACAAATTTGACTGTTTTTTTAAAATAAAATCAAACATTGGATCAAATATTCTTTATTCCTATGATCAAAGCATATTAGATCTCCCAAAATCTTTTTGGGGGGGGGGGGGGGGGGGGGGGGGGAGACCAGAAAAAAAAAGAAACAAAAAAAACAAAGATTACCATAGTTTTCCTAGGCATGGTATCGCTATTTCAACACACTCAATTACCATTTTGTCACATCATCAACACTTAACTAACTGATAGGAAGCATTTAAAAATTATAATTGTCTAAGGGTGTCATCGATACTTGAGTGTGCTATTAATCCAATTAGCACAAGAAGCGAAATTATATAACCTAACATCTATTAGGATTTGCCTCGGTTATTTAGAGATCAAATTTGACTAGAATTAGGACTCCTTGTATTACGTTTTTAGTTCTATGTGAAGTAGTAAAGTAATTTTATAATATAAATAGAGGTATTTATTTGATTACTTGATAGAGAGGACACTCGCAGAACTCATGATACTCATAGATAGTTATTGTGAGTACGAGTGGGGCTATATAAAGAGTTGGAGTGAGTATCTTTGTTAGTTATAATAGGGTTTACAAGGAATTTTTTGGCTTGAGTTTGGACGTGCCAAATTCAAGAGTTGGCTTATACTAGTAAATTTTATCATAATAGAAGAAAGAAAACTCTCGTGGAGGTAGGCGAAATTTGTCAAACCACATAAATCTGTGTTTGTTTTATTTTTCTATCTGTTGAGTATTATTTCTGTCATCAACTTTATGAGTGTGACTTGTGAATTCCTAATAAATTAAATCTCGTGCCTAAATTACTTTCGTTGTGCTCCAACAAATTGGTATCAAAGCTTTTGGTTGGGGCTGCAAGTTGAGATTTAATTTTTAAGGGATGGGTAGCGTCATTGACAAATTACTTCATGGTTCAAAAACTTGATGACAAAGGGAATTTCACTCTTTGGCAAGAAATGGTGAAGGATCTTCTAATTCAACAAGGCCTAGCAGTAGCATTGAAAGAAAGGTAGGAGAAGCCAATAGATATGAAGAATTTACAGCGAGAAGATCCGACTTTGTATTGCAGACGACATTACCAATAATGTTGTGGAGATGATTGGATTTTGGATTTCAAATGCGAAATGCATGTTTGGTTAATGGAGGATCATTTTTTATTCACTTCAATTATGGAAGACAAGTAATCTGTCTTTTTATAATGATTCTACTTGGAGAATCATGGGTATTAAAGTGGTAAAAATCAAAATAGTTGCTGGAGCGATTCGTTCTTTAGGTAGTGTGACCTATGTGCTAAAGATACGAAAGAATCTAATTTCCTTGAGCCAATTGGATTCCAAGGGTTGTGAATATTCATTGGAGGTGGAGTCCTAAAAGTCACACATTAAGTTGTACATGGCCGGGATGAGTTAGTTGGTGCTAGAACCTTACTAATCTGAAATGTGCAGTGGTATTTTGAAAGCCAATGGAATTTGGTTTGCGATGGAGTCATGAATAATTGCTGAGATGAGAAACGTCATCAAGGTGGAGATTGTTGGGATTTGACTCGATTATTTGAAGACCAACTTTGACTAGAATTAGGACTCCTGCTTGTATTAGGTTTCCTAGTTCTAGGTGAAGTAGTAAATTAATTTTCTATCATAAATAGAGAAATTTATTTGATTACTTGATAGAGAGGACACTAGTGGAACTCATGACACACATGGGATAGTTATTATGAGTACTAGTGGAGCAATACAAAGGGGTAAAGTGACTATTTTTTTGGTGGTTATGATAGAGGTTGTATAAAGGTTTTTTTTTTGCTTGAGTTTGGGCATGTCAAATTCAAAGGTTGGCTTGTATTGGTAAAATTCTATCATAATTGAAGAAAGAAAACTCTCATAGAGGTAGGCGAAATTTGCCAAACCACAAAAATATGTGTCTATTTTATTTTTCTATCTATTAGATATTATTTTTGTCATCAACTTTGTGAGTGTGATTTGCGAATTCCTGATAAATTAAATCTCGTGCCTAAATTGCTTCCATTGTGCTCCAACAGACATCAGTACTACTATCATTATGTTTGCTTCTTGAACTTTAATAAAAAGAAAAAAAAACTATGTCTTTTTCCACTTTAAATAATAATACTTCATATTTATACTTAACTTATAAATATATTTTTTATTTTTTTTTCCTATCTTCTAATATCCAAATGTAATGTAAAAAAGTCTCACTCATTTGCCATTAAGTGGGTGTTTCGGTGAGTTATATGTTTCTCAAAATATTTTATAGCATGTTTGAGATTTTATAAGATATCAAAAAGTATTTGATATTTTTTTTGGAAAAAAGAGCTTATGAGCTTCTAAGCTCTTTTTAAAAAAATAAGGAGTTCCTCACTTATTTTTACTAACTTATTTTTAAGATCTTAATAAGCTCCCCTAATTTTAATTATTTAATTACAAAATTATTATTGCTAACATCTTATAAGCACAAAGATATTATTTTATTCAAATACTTTAAGAACTTATTTTAAATATATATATATATACCATCTTATAAACTCTAAAAACATCTTATAAGATGTAAAGCTTGTAAGACCTTTAAACAAGTGTAGCCAAACACCCTCCAAGTGTATAGAGCTTTGAGTATTATGGAAGAATGTGAAATCAATTCAATTGATAAACGCATGATAAAATTAGCATTTTTTACATTTTATATATTGTGCAACGTTAATTTTTATTTTCTATCTATCAAATTATTAAGGGGCCGTTTGGATTTTTTTTTGGAGGTATTTTCATTTTTTGATAAAAAGAATAGTGAAAAAATAGTTATAGATGTGTTTTTGAAAATGAAATATTATTTGCATATTATGTTTAAAATGTAATGATTGCGAAGAGTTGAAAATGAGTTCTATTTGAATATGAGTGAATTTTTGTATCAAAAGTCATGCAAATGAGAGTAAAAAAAATAAATTATGAAAATGGAAAGAGAGAGTGTAAGGGTGTATCTGAAAAAATATTTTAAAAATGAAGATATCTGTAAAAATAAAAGAAAATTAATAATTTTTTGTTTTTATTTTCAATAAAAAATGAAAATGGGCTTAGAAAATAAAACCAAAAGAGATGTCAAGCATTTTATAATACGTTGTACTGATATAATACAATTTTGGTGATAAATAAGGGGTTAATTGCACAGCGCCCCCCTGTGATATTCGCAATTGGTTCATAACCCCTTGTGAAATAGAAATTGGCAAATGAACCTCTGTGTTTAATTGAAAGTTGCTCACCTCACTCAGCAGCATTCTCATTGTTGTTTGATGTTCATTGAATAGTAAAAAGATTACCCTTAAATAAAATTATTTTTTTAAACATTTCAAATTAATTTAAAAAAGGTATATGTTTATATTTATACTTATATATAATATGTATACATATATAAGTCTATTAATAATTTTGAAAAAGTATATAATATAGTTTTTACACTTATATAATATATGTACATGCATAAATTTATCTATAAAGATATTACATGTTATTTATTTATACATGTCACATATATCCATATATAAACTTTCTTTAATTCTTTTAAAATTAAATAATACATAATATTTATAAAAATTAAATAATATATTTTTTATTTATAGTTACATATAAAATATATGTACATCTATAAATATAAACATATGAATTTTTTATTTATACATATAACATATATAATTTTTTTCTTCATTTCAAATTAAGTAACATTTATTATATGTAAAAATATAAAATATAATTTTTATTTATACTTATATACATATAATATACATATATATAAATTTATCATAACATGTATATATATGCATATATATAAAATTATATACAACATATATATTGTATATGACTATATATTAATATATGTCATATATAATATATTATATATAACATATATATCTATATATATTATCATCACACCCCAACCGCCCCCCCAACCCCATCTTCCCCAAAGCCAACAGGCAGCCATGGCTGCCGTGCATAATGGCCAGTTCTGTCTAGATCTGGATCTGGCCAGACCTGGCCACTAGCCGTCGAGGCCGATGGCGGCCGTCGGTCGCCATCTTTCTTCTTCTTCTTCTTCTTCTTCCCTTTTTTTGGGGGGGGGGGAGGGGGGGGTCGCTGGCAGCCGACTGGCGAGCTGCCGGCAGCCATGAAAAACCGACTGCCATGGCAGCTGGTGGGTTGGGTTGGGTTGGGGTGGGGTGGGATGGGATGGGATTTACATTTATTATATATATGTATTATAAATATATCTATTATATTATATATATAATAATATATTACATTTTTTTTTAAAGATATTATATGATTTAATTTGAATCGTTGATTTCTTTAAAAAAAATCAAACGGCTGATAAGTGAGGAGGTTGATTGTCTTTTTACACATAAAATTACATGCCAAATCGAGCACACTCGCACGTGAATGACACCTTCCTCTCTAGGGATGCGCGTTGCATGATCTTCAAAAATACAAGGATTTATTTGCCAATTTTTATTTCACATGGGGTTATGAATCAATTACAAATATGACAGGGATACTATGGAATTTACCTGATAAATAAGACCAGACCCAAGTGGACAGGTAATCTCAAACTTTTGGATTGATATCTGAAATTCAATCCCAAAAATTAAAAGGGGCGGGTGAATTGACACTGGAGTACCATGAGGCTACATCATTGAAGACAGCATGCCCCCCACGTCAACAGTAAAAATAAACCACGCTTTCCTACGCAACTGCAAATTGGATTAAGTGGAGCCCATCTCTCTTTCCGCTAACCTTCCAACTTGGGTCCCATTTGACGGGTCCCTTCGGATGGATAACCATCTAATCCGCCCAACGGAAACCTCAACATATATTTTAATTTCTAGGACAACGCAACGCATTTCTAGCTGCGTCGTGCGTAGGGAACTATTTTTCTAAAATCATACGTGGCAGCATGTTATTGGACTACACCAACAACAGGCGACACGATGGCTTCTGTTGTTGACGCGTCGACCGTCGACCGAGTGCCACTTGCCATCTTTATGTGAACAGAAGTCAATGCAAGACGAGCGCCCGTGATTTGTCGGAGCGCTCCTAAACGAGGCGCGCCAGTCGTGCTATTTATATAATATAACAGGCACGTGGTGAGTTTCAGATGACCCACTTTCCCTATTCTGGATTATGCTTTATTAAGGCCCGCAAATTGAACTAGAAAATTTTCCAATTCAAGCTTGGTAGGGATAAAAATGAGATAAGTCGAGTTCGAGTATAATAAACTCAACTTCTTCTTATTTATTAATTTTTGAATTAGAGCTTAGACTCGAGTTTGATTATGTCTAAACAGTCAAGTTCAAACTCAACTCATTAAAATATATAAAAGTTTGTTATAAGGAAATAAAAGAGTTCAATCTATATAAGCTCATATGAGCTTGCAACTCGTATATGTTTGAATTAGCTCGAGGTTATTTAGCGAGGTCAATAAGCCACGTCATAGGAAAACAAAAGAGTTCGATTTATATAAGCTTGAATGAGCTAGCTGGATTTGGATTATCCCAAACTTATTTAGGCTCAAAACAAAGTCTATAATTATAAACTTTTCAAATAATTTTGTTATTTTTTTAAAAAATAAAAAATAAATTATTATTATTATTATATGGATCTAGACTGTAACTATATATATGTAATAAAAAGCTCATTTAGATTTGCAAACTTTTTTAATCGAATATTATTAAGCTCAAATCGACTTGATTGAATAACAAGTTTGGGCTCAACTAAAGTTTGGGCTCGAAAAGATCGAGCTGAATATAAGTTTTCATCGAGTTGAACTCAAATTATTTGTAAATTGTCATCTAATCTCATTTACACCCCCAAAGCTCCATTCATTTGTAAAATAATAAATTTGAGCTTGAATTTTAATTTTAAGTTCAAGATCAAATTCAAATTTGCTGTTGAATATCGAGTTCAAACTTGAGCTCAAGGATCTCATCAAACATTGAGTTGCTATCGAGGTCAAAGTCGAATTTGAGCTTACAAAAGATATTTAAAAAGAAATTTTTTGTAAAATAATTATATTATATATTGTAATTATATTATATACCTCTATATATTTTCGTAGAATTATTTGAATAGAAAATTTTCTATTTTTTTCAAACTTAAGATGCTATTAGTGTTTATAAATCAATATCTTTTAATTTATTATTTATTATTCAATAAGTATATATAAATTGATAAATGAAATATGGTTTGTAAATTACTGTAATATATGGCACATAATTTTTTAAGTATTATTTTAAACATTATTAAACATCTATTTATCAATCCCCATTGTGAGGTACATGTGATTGGCTGATTTTAAAATTTTGGACCCTTATCACAAGTAGGAAATCATTGAACAAACAATGTGAGGTGGGAATTAGTTATACCTTATAGCATATCAAAAGCAAATGTCATTAGCTGTTATTAGGCATGTGTAAATTATCGAGAGAGAGAGAGAGAGAGAAGCTGTTATTTGGTATGTGTAGTTAAGTTAAGTAGGAGGTCGTTAGATTGGACAGCTTTGGTGAGATTTCGTATCAAGGTACTAAATATACTGTCCATGTGATTGATGTTTTTGTCTAATCTTTTTGGTGGCATTCACGGTTATTACAATTACTGTAAATTAAGATCCGGTTTGTTTTCATTTTCTATACTCATTTTTATTTTTTCTAAAATAAAAATAGAGATATATCAACTTTTACACAATATTTTTATATATTTTCATTCTCAAAACATTTCTTTTTATATTCTCTCTCCATTTTTATATATATTTCCCCCCCTATTATTATCTACATATATATATATATTTATTTTCCCAATACTTCTCAAATATCATTCACCACAAAAATATTATTTTATATTATTTTTTCAAATAAGTACACATCACATTTTCAATTAAAATTTAAAAACTTTCTTCCTTCTAATACAAAACACCCAACGTCCAAATACATCTCATTTTCACACCTATATAAACTTATAATTTTAACCAACACATCCAAACACAATTTCATTTTCAAAAATACTATTTTAACTAATTTTTTACTATGCATTTTCACTAGAAAATGAAAACATCTCTACAAAATGAATCCAAAGAAGAGGTTTGCGTGCGTGCATGCATTTGCGTAAGATGTTGCTTTGTTCCAATTATTTGGTATGATAATGATCTTGAATGGAATAATAGATGTAAAATTACTATATCAAACCTCATAATCTTGGATACTTTGATTTTTAATACACCAGTGAAAAGACTTTCATATATAACTTGTTGTTTTCTATTTTTTTGGAAGTTTTTACGTTTAAGCACAGTGATAAATTATCAATATTCACCACTTGATTTCTAAATATGAGAGTTCATAAAATGTTTTTTTAGTTAAAGATCATATAGGATTGAGGTTTGGGTCGACGTAATTTGGTGATTCAGTTCTATATTTTAAAATCACAAAGGTTGAGGGCCGTTGAGATTTGTTGTTGTAAAAATTCTAAGATGCTGAAATTAATATTTCAAAATTATTAGGTAAAAAATTAAATACGATGAAAATGATTACATACATGTAAATATGCGTGTAGATGATATTCATATATAATTGTTACTTTGCAAAGGATATGACAGAGCTGGCATGTCTAAATAACTAACTAAATTTGAATACTCAATTATGCAAATGATTTGAACAACGGTGGAGTGGTAGGAGTTATTTAAATTTTCAAGGACATTTTATGTGATCCCACATCACATTTTATTTTGAAAAATACCCATTTAATATAACAAACTGTTTTACTTTAAAAGGAAAAAGCTTGAATTTAGCAATCAAACCAGTCAATTAAATAGTATAAAACATAGTAGAGTGAGAGTCCTTAATCCGACTCCACCGAGGTAAGAATTACGTCATTACTTACTCTAAAATCGAAGTCTTGTCTTATGGGTCGATAATCTTGATAGTAATATAAATTGTAGTATTAGCAATAATCCCTGCACAAGGTTGTGATTTTCATTAGCAAACCGAACCCCAAGTCTGAGCCATTAGAGCAATTGTTGCTTTAACTTTGTCAACAATTCCACTCCCACAATTGTCCTTACCTGGCTATTGCAATCAACTTTTTTTGAATTTTGGGTTTTGATATCATCAATTTTATTATAAAACATATGATGTTTTGTAGAACTACCCCATATATAATAATAATAATAATAATAATAATAATAATAATAATACAACTTAAAATTTTAAATCTCCATAATAATTCACTATCACATTACCATATGGACCCATTATTTTCTACCGTTCGATATAGCGTAATTTTTTAAAGCAAAAAAAGGACCGTATTAATTTATCATATGTAAATATGCTAGCTTTACTAGATTTTCTTGAAAATGTTTTATTATTTAGCAACTTAAAAATAAAAAATATTGGAGCTAAAAATTAATTATAACGTCTAGTCAAATTGATCCAAATATTAGTATTAATGTGAGTACCCATCCACCAAACGAGTTTCACACTGGAGGCTGACCGACCTCGTCGACTTCTCTCTTCGCAGCTATAAAGGACCTTCAAAAACACGTGCCTCTTTTCCTCCAATTTTCGTTTCTTTTTCTACCGCAGTAGCCCTCACGTTCCCCATCTAAGTTGTTTTATTTCTTTTTCTTTTTATAAATAAAATTTTGAACTTTTATTGAGAATTAAATAATACCATATGATTGATCACTTGATATTACGTGCAATAAATGGAATAAAGTGTTTATCCAATTGCAAAACGATACAAATTAATGGGTTTAAGTTGTTACTGCAAATAGACATTTGCTAATTTATTGCGTGACAAAATACTAATTTTGATAAATTGATATTTAAATTGTTGGAATGTTTAATTCTTTATAAAAATTGACATGCATCAAGGTAATGTTTCTTTAACTGAAATGAAAATAAAAATAATAATAATAAAAAAGATTTGGATACAATGCAGGGGTGGTGGGGGGGGGGGGCGGGAAGGAAATATCCCAAAAAATCAAATCGAACCAACAAAATGAATCGAAATGGACAAAGAAAAATCAAATCATCCAAATTGATTCCTCAACAATGCAAATTTTTTAGCGAAAATTGATTCGGTTAGTTACTTACTGTAGGTAATTTGATTAACCTAAATTAATCAAATCAAACCAGTTTAATTTAAAAATAAAAATTAATAATTTTATAAATAAAATTTAATTAATTGTCCAACTTTTGATTTAAGGAATTTATATTTTTTTGGAGAAAATTTATATTTTTATATTAATTGTTAGTGAGATTTGGATGAATATTAGTTTGATTGGAAGTACTTTATTTTGAACTTAGTTTGATTTATGTTTTCATTATGATTACTTGGCATATTCTTACTTTTGAAGTTACATTGTTTATAGTGATTTAGTAAATATGATATAAGATGGAGATGTTGCTTGCTTGATGTATTTTCAATTTTAAAGTTAATTTTGACATGAGATGGAAATATTATATGTTATATTGTTAATTTTGAAGTTATATTTGTTTATTGTATTATAGATTTTGTGATGAGGAATTTATCAAATTGATGAGGATTCATCCATCGATATTGAACTTTTCTAAATGATTTGGTTCCATAAAATTGAATCGAACCAAATCAAGTCAAAATTAATGTCTCTATTGATTAAATTTTAATTAATTTAAAAAAAGTTGACCGATTAATTAAATTGTAATAACTGATTTCAAATAGTACGATATTTTTTCTCCTTAAGTGATTACAATTCAACTTTATACCTTCAAATCTCATCGAATTAAATTTTCAGTTGGACATAATTTTTCGAATTGAATCCAACCCAACCACGTCCACCGCCTCTTACAATGTGCCATCTTATTTCGTAATACTCCTTAATTGTGAAGTGTGAATCTTCGAATAACAGCCAAACCATAGGCAGCAAAAAAGTCTATTTAGCATAACTAGGTTACTGTTTTCCTTTTTAATCAAGATAAAAGTTGAAGAAGGTACAGATATATGTTATATAATAACATCAAGGCCGCAAAGTCTATCACAAAGAATAGTGATACCACAAATATTCTTCCCTTGGCCACGTGGGATAAAACTTTATCATATAACCTTTTTCCCCATTTCAACTTGAGAGAGCCTTCAATTATTAAAGCTGGTTGTCCTGACTCCAGTTTTCAAACGTTCCACTTCATCAAACATTGAAATTATAAAGCAATAGGCATGCAAGGCATAGATCTACTATTCCTTTTCCAAGATTTTGTACACATGTAGTACTTTGGATGCCTGTTTCTGTTATGATAAGGATTCTCTCTACAGTATATTGTGTAATCACCAAGCAAAGTAAAGGTTGTCCATCACACGCTCGGACAAATGCCACGTAATTCATTCTATGATATCTCATATATACACTCTATCCCCAATTCATGATTAGGTCCAGCTGGGCTTAAATCAACTTACGACAATATATTTAAATAAATAAATGTAGTACAAATTAAATAAATATTCTCACCGATATTTTCATTCAGGATAGTAATGTAAACTATTCATTTAAATATACATAATTAAGAACTAATTTTGACCGTATATTAATTATGAATTAATTTGAATATTATTATACAACTATAAAAATTTATTTGTGGTTCATTCTTTCTAACACGAGTATACCATAAAAATACTATAAAAAATCAAAAGCACCCTATTGATTAAAAGGAATAGCTTAAGATTCATATCTATTTTTTTCTAGGTAGAACTTGATCTAACATGAATGGAAAATTAACTCCTTTTTTCTTTTTCTTTTTTAAATTTCTGGATCGAAATTAATCCAATCTAATCCACCGTGAATGGAGGACTGGCTCGACTTTATAACCATTCACCCAACGAGCATCGAATCTCAAGATGATGTCACCTAACTCCATACGATGGCGGACATGAACGACTGCCACAGGAAACATACTATAGATATATACTTCCATTTTCAAAATAAAAAGGTATATTGCTTTATAGATTCCCATAAGTATTGAAATTTTTTACCAAAGTCATGTATTCTTAACAAATGTATTATGTGTTCTTGCAATTAGGTTTTACACCCAAATACTTTTGCAAGTCAAGATAAAAAATTTATAATAGGATCTAATCCATCAAATATTTTAATGAAATGAAAATATTAAATTTGAATCAAATTTAAATTCAAATTCGATCTATTAACAGTTGTACTCCTTGTACGACCTGCTCCAGTTGATAGCTTTGCATATAACACATCAGCAGCACCCCTCCCTCCCTCCCTCCCTCCCTCCCCCCCCCCCAATCATTTTCACCTATAGAATGCAAAAATAAAAGAATGGTTACTGATGTCATTTATGGTTCCTGATAGGACGCAGCTTCCCAGGAGAGAGCATTAATCAATAACGGAAGCAAACAGATAGATATTGGATAGATATTATCAAACAGTATGTATGGCTGGATATTGTTGAACTGCTGCAATTAATAAAAATCAACAAGTTTGGTGGTGGTGGTGGTGCTCGCAGGAATTGACCCCCCAACCCATAAACGTGGCAGGAAAAAATTCCAACCATCTCATGTAGATTAGATATATATATAGAGATAGATAGATAGCATTGAAAGCGTAGTTTTCTTGTATTTCAATCTACTGAAAGATATCAAAGTGGGCTCACAAGACGCCTTTCTAGCAGATTATAACGAGATATGAACAATCCAATGAGGCCAACCACGTGTACACTTGGGACCAATACCACCACACCATGTCATTGTCCTTCTAAAGTTTCTCTGATGGGATGCTTGTTTCTATTAATTCGTTCTATTTTTTTTTTTTTCAAAAAAGGAAAAACAGAAAATAAAGGATTTAATTTTTTTTTATTTATAAGACACATGTATATTAAAAATTCATTAGGATTCAAAATTTTATGTGGTGTTTGGTCTCATTTCCATCACCACTTACCATTTCCATTATAAAATAAAAAATGAAAACGATCACTTTCTCATAATTGTCACTCAAAATATTCTTATTTTTATTTTTAGATTATTTCTTAACCTACTTTATCATCCTATTATCACATCAATTAAATTTAAATTTAATTTAACATAAAATACCTACTATTATTTTAAAATTAATAATATATATATATATCTTTAAAAAATAAATTCTTTTCAACCCATTATCTACTATAATCATTACTTTCTAACAAATCATTCAAACACATTTTCATTTCCATTTCAAAACTATAACCACCTTTTTAATTTTTAAAAGTATCTGAAAACTGAAAATAGCTTTGGAAATAAAATCAAAGAGCCCGTTAGCCTTCCACATTATGTAAAAGACTTATATTATTTGATCACAGATCACTCGACAAAAAATTAAAAAAAAAATTAATTGCTCCCAAATTTCATTATCTTGTGGCTCATTTGAATGGCATGCATTATATCAAAAGTGAAATTTTAGTAATATTATTGTTTTAATAAAATAATATTTAAGAAAAATTAGTTTAGATATGAAAAAAGATTATGTTTGACCGGCAAAAGAAAGAATTGAGAATGGAATTTGGAATTCCATGAGTGGAGCACACATAAGTATATATTTTCTGATTTATGTTGGGCTGGTGGAAATTTGTTGGCATTTGCGTGCGCTTTGTAGTGTAGACAACTTATGAAAAAAAATCAAATGGGGAAATGCTTTTGGTTACTTTTTCCAAGGTAAGACAGGCACCATGTGACAAGGTCAATTAGGGCAGGCATCCATTCTAGTGAAAGATTAAACATTAGTACGTACGAGGCATATGGGAAAATAAAGTGTGAAATCTTAGATAACATGATAAGTCAAAATATGTTAGGTTTAGTTGATTTCGTTAGGTCGAGCTCGCAACATTTTCCAGTCCTTTGGCGATACTAAAAACAAAAATTAAGATTGTTTATCACATTTTTAATGAAAATTCTATCTTTTTTTTTTCACTCTCATAATTATAACTATGTTTTCAAATTTAAAATACTTGTGAATTATTTCAAATCCATTGACTAATTGTTGTTAATTAAACTTTCTTGAAAAAATATAATTCAGCCAAAAACGTTGTGCATAGAATAACATTTTTAGTATCAATTTGATTTTTTGGCATGTCAAATTCAATTTCAAATCTAAATATATTTTGACATTTATTCCAACAACAAATCAAACGTTGTTAATTTTCAGTCCCTATTTTTAAAAGTAAGAATATAAAAATATATCGATCAAATTTTCTTCTTCTCAATCAGTCTTAAATTTTGAATCACATCAAAATTAGCTCTATAAGTTTCGTGAATTAGGAAATACTACGTAGATCATGTTATTCAGTTGGAAGGATCAGGGTAAAGATGGAACTCCCTGCTTCCAAAACTACAACTAAATGCAAGAATGTGGACTACTCTCCCAACCTAGCAGGAATATAAATCACAGCTGATATAAAAAGTCAAAAAAACACACCTATCCGATCCGCTTCGTGGAAAAATAAGTCACATGGCTGGCTGTGCTTCCAAAAGACAGGCAAAATACATATGTTATACTTCCTTAAAGATTGTGGGGATTTGTTATCAGCTTATAACAAGACGAATATATTTCTAGTTTCTACACATGAAATTGTCTGAAAAAATTCCGTGGAACATTGAGGGTCTAGAACTAATTAATTTGAACACATCTATTTGCTGACAATTATGCAATCAACTCTCTAGAATTTGTATAATTCAATGGCATGAAATATTGGCCTTGTTTACTTTTATTTTACCATTATGAAAAAAAATTATTGGTATAAGACATATATATATATATATATCTTTAAATTTAGTTTTCCATGTAAGACAGAGACTTTCTTGTACAACTACTCTCGAAATCATCATACAACGCTCTCGAAGTGCCTTTATATTTCTCAGTAGTAACTTAAAATAAATATTTACAAGTATTAATATGTACTGAGTAATTCAAAAATATTTTTATTCGTTAGAGTAAATAATTTAATCATGAATCTTTCTGAAATTTAGAATACAGTCAATGCAAAAAATATAAGATAAAATTTTTTGAAGATTAAATCTTAATCAATATTGATTTTCAAATAATCTAATATCAAATCTTAAACATTTTGTATGTCAACAACTTTATCCAATATCATCATAAAGCAATTTGACAAATTATCTTGCTTGGTAGATTATCCACCTGACTTCCCATCCGATATACCCAGGGAAGAGGAAAATCTCCCAGACTATGTAGCCGCTAGCTAGACTAGTTCAAACTAAAATGAAAAAAATAAAAAAAGAAAGAAAGGAAAAAAAAAAAGGCTAATTTGTTAATTTGTACATATGCCAACAAATTATTCAACAAAATTTATACAATATTCAATCGTTTGCCATTGTTTTAATTTGTATTTTGCGTTTTTGAGATTTTCAAATATCACGAATAAAATACATGCAGATATATATATATGTATGTATTTTTGTTCTTATCAAAAAATAAATATTGGGTCCAATTCATCCCAAAAACTAGCATAAGATGTGATAATCATCAAGACCATATATAGAGATTATTATTCATTTACTTAATCAATGTGGAAATTTAAAATTATGCTTTTAATTGTAATTATTATTATTATTTTTATTTCAAATTTACAAAAATATTATTAGCATATATTAAGCACTTAGGTCATTCGGCAGCAAATAACTTCTAAAATTTCTCTCGTCCTCGGGTTTCGGCAGTATAATCCATATACTATGTCTCTTCATGGTGATATTTTAAAAATTAATATAAGAATTCATAGCGTGTGCATCATTATCTTGAACGCAAGCATATTTAATAATTTAATGGATGTCAAATCCGTCTCTATTTTTCTCGACTTTAATGCTATTTTTTATATATTAAAATATTTTTATAATATTTTCTTTTTTTCTTTTGGGTTTCAGGTCAAGATCAACCAAACCGAAATATTCCCTAGGAATTGGATAAACATAAGTAGTGTCAAATATGACTTTGAAATTGCCAATTCAATCACCAAAGAGAGTCCAACGTGCAATATTGTAATATGAAATGGAATACTACGATAGGGGCTAATGGCACCTTGCACAAATAATGTCAAAGTTGACGTCTCGTAATTCTATTGCTAATACGTGAGCGATCGATCAATTCCCACTTATAATATGAACATGTATTTATTTTTACAATGTCTTTTTTAATAATTTGAATTTTTCTCAATATATACGTGCATATATAAATTTATATATATATATATATATTGTAACAGTATCTAAAGTGACCAATTCAATCTTTCATTTGCTAAGGGTGATCAATTGAAAATAAAATGTTCCAACAGAAAATCAATTATAGAAACTAGAATAATTAGATACACTATTTGTAGATAAATTAACAATTTTGTAGTTTGAGGTGTCATCGATTCAAGATCATAGGAATTTCTCATCAAATAGAAAGAGATGCAACACAAAATGCATTTTTAACTAACCGTTTCGTGAATTCTATAACTATATGACTGTGTATAAATATAAAATTAATGTTCGAAAACTTTTGAGATTAAAGCATATGTAAATTTTTACATACTTCCAGAATATCTTTTAATACATATTTTAATTTACAGATAATTAAAATTTAATAACTATATTCCATGTATCAAAAGATATAATTGATTCATCTTTTATTATTAAATAAATTGACTTCAATCGTGATAATATCTAACATGCACAAATGGAACACTTTTCTGGTAATCAGCATCAATCCACTAGTGTCTAGAACTGTCGTGGAAGTTAATAACTCATATTTTTTTAGTCTAGTCTTTGTTAGCGTGCTGCCTTATCTAAGTGCAACTTTAGCTTGTGGTGTATGCAATAAAAAAAAAAAAAAGGGCAAAGCTAGGGCTCAGCCCACAACAAAACAAATTAATTGAAAGGTTTATACTAAAAAATAAAGATAATATTCGAGGGTAATATTCCTTATTACAAAACCATTTAAAACGCAAGAGATAAAGGCTATGATTGGTCTAATCAAGTTCTTTGAATATTCCACTTTTAAAAATATGGTGGGATATATTTTTGTAGGTTATTATTCAATTAATGCACTATTAAGACATTGAATATTAGTCCAGTCTTATGATATATCTTGAGCAATAACAAAATATTCAAACTTCACATGATATAATTAGATTTGGGACCTACAATTGAAGGACTAGTTTTTACTAATTAATCTTGCAGGGACTAAGAGATAAATTTAAATAAAAATGGAAAAAGGAAAAGGTTAACCTTGAGGAAGATATTGATAGGATTATTGTAATAGTACATATACCAATAAAATTTAATTAATTTTTAACATGTGGTCTAAAAGATAGGAGAGAGGAGGGGGGCTGTAGTCAATCTTGGCCATTAAATTCCAAACCAACCCCATTACGTAGAGTCCCATGTTGGTAAGTCGGTCTTCCGTTCTTATCCTCACCCCCTCTTCTTCCATGCCAGTTGCCACCTACCTTGTACAAATAACACGTCCATAATATAAATTATCCATATTTCAAAACTTTCCTTATATTTCCTTCTCCCCCATCAAATTGAAGTCCTTGAATGTTATAATACATGTCTTCTTTTTTTCTTGTGTATCATAAGCTTCACGAATCACACTGTTTCTTTTTTCCAACACCCACTGTTAATATAAACAGAGTCGCACACTCAAAATAATGGTCCTCTTGCAATTTTGAATCTTCTCGTTTCAAACTGCATTGAAAAACTCTTCTTGTTTCTGAAAATCCGAGAGATTTCTGTTTTCCTGTTGGGTTTTTTCTTTTTTTTGTTTTTTTCATTATGTTGTCGAGATCTTATTTCAATCTGCTAAACCTTGATGACTACTCGAGTGATCGGACCCGAATTCCGAGGGTGATTTCTATGCCGGGGGTCATATCAGATTATGAGGATGGGAGTAATGTGGGGAGCCCAGAATCTGATGCAGCTTCATCTGTCAGTCAAGAAAGGAGAATAGTTGTGGCCAACCAGCTGCCATTGAAGGCTTATTGTAAAGATACATCAGAAGGGGGCAAGAAATGGTGCTTTGATTGGGATAAAGACGCCTTGGTGTTGCAGCTAAGAGATGGGTTTCCCCCAGATGTGGAGGTTGTGTATGTGGGGGGTTTGGGGGTGGAGGTTGATCCATTGGACCAAGAAGAGGTGGCTCAATTGCTGTTGGATAAGTTCAAATGTGTGCCCACTTTCCTGCCATTGGATTTGATCAACAAGTTTTATCATGGCTTCTGCAAGCATTATTTGTGGCCTTTGTTTCACTATATGTTGCCCTTGACACCTAATCATGGGGTCAGGTTTGATAAGGCCATGTGGCAGGCCTATGTGTCCGCAAATAAGATTTTTGCTGACAAAGTTATGGAGGTGATTAACCCAGATGAGGATTATGTTTGGGTTCATGATTATCACCTCATGGTTCTGCCTACTTTCTTGAGGAAGAGATACCACAGGGTAAAGATTGGATTTTTCCTTCACAGTCTATTTCCTTCTTCTGAAATTTATCGAACATTACCGGTTAGGGAGGAGATTTTGAGGGCCCTTTTGAATTGTGATCTCATTGGATTCCATACTTTTGATTACGCTAGGCACTTCTTGTCATGTTGTAGTAGGATGCTTGGATTGGATTATCAATCCAAGAGGGGTTATATTGGGCTGGATTACTATGGCAGAACTGTTAGTATCAAAATTCTTCCTGTTGGGATTCATATGGGTCAAATTCAACATATTATGTCATTACCAGACACTGCACATAAGGTTAAGGAATTGAAGAAGAAATATGAAGGGAGAACTGTGTTGTTAGGTGTGGACGATATGGACATGTTCAAAGGCATCAGTCTAAAGTTCATGGCTTTTGGAATACTTTTGGATGAGAATCCTATATACAGGGGAAGTGTTGTTCTTGTCCAGATCACGAATCCTCCTAGGAGTCAGGGCAAGGATATTCAGGATGTCCAAAATGAGATCAATAAAGTTGCTAATGAGATTAATCGAAAACATGGTACTCCAGGGTATCAGCCGATTGTTTGTGTAAACGGCCCTGTCTCTTTTCAAGATAAAGTTGCACATTTTGCAATATCTGAATGTGTTGTGGTGAATGCTGTTAGAGATGGGATGAATTTAGTGCCTTATAAGTACACTGTATCTAGGCAGGGCAGCCCTGAGTTAGACAAGGCACTAGGACTTGAAAATTCTGCCAAACCAAGGAAAAGTGTCATCATTGTTTCAGAATTCATGGGATGTTCTCCATCACTCAGTGGTGCAATCCGGGTCAATCCTTGGAATATTGATAGTGTGGCCGAGGCGATGGCTTTGGGGATCACAATGGAAGATTCCGAGAAAGAATTGCGCCACGAGAAGCATTACAAGTATATTACATCTCATGATATTGCCTATTGGGCCAGGAGTTTTAATCAGGACCTTGAGAGGGCTTGTGCCGAGCATTACAGAAAGAGGTGCTGGGGCATTGGTTTTGGCTTGAACTCTAGAGTTGTCGCGTTGGGTCCTAATTTTAGGAAGCTTTCTGTGGAGCACATTGTTTGTGCTTATAACAACACAAGTAGCAGGCTTATCCTTCTTGACTATGATGGAACTATGATGCCACAGGACAGAGTGGACAAATCTCCAAGCCCCGAAGTTATCTCGGTCCTCAACAGTTTGTGCAATGATCCAAAAAATATCGTGTTCATTGTAAGTGGCAGAGGAAAGGATCCTCTAGCCAAGTGGTTCTCTCAATGTGAAAGACTTGGGCTTTCTGCAGAGCATGGTTATTTCACCCGGTAAATTTATGCGCCTTTGATGTTATGCCATGGGACTATGGTTCATTTTTTACATTCTCTGCTTAACTTTTTTCTTTTATATTCTGCTAGGTGGACGAAGAATTCCCAGTGGGAATCTTGCCGGTTATCAGTCGATTTGGATTGGAAAAAAATTGTCTTGCCCATCATGGAGCATTACACAGAGGCCACCGATGGTTCATCAATAGAGCAGAAGGAGAGTGCTTTGGTTTGGCATCATCAGGAAGCTGACCCTGACTTTGGCTCGTGGCAAGCAAAAGAGCTTCTTGATCACTTGGAAAGTGTACTTGCTAATGATCCTGTGGTGGTCAAAAACGGCCAGCAGATAGTCGAAGTGAAACCACAGGTATAGCTCATATGACATGGACAGAAGCATTATATGATCTTAGGATTGTTGTGGCTATTTGTCTTGGTTATGACATATCGGTTCATCTGTTGCAGGGTGTGAGCAAAGGTGTGGTTGTGAAGAATCTCATGGAAACCATGAGGAATACAGGAAAGCCGGCCGACTTTGTTTTGTGCATAGGTGATGACAGATCCGACGAGGAAATGTTTGAGGCTATTGCAAGTTCAGTTGCCGACCATTCATTGCCCAATACCACAGAAGTGTTCGCCTGCACGGTCGGTCAAAAACCAAGCATGGCAAAATATTACCTTGATGATACATTTGAGGTCATCAAAATGCTTCAAGGCCTTTCGGCTGCATCAGGACAGCAAGTGCCAAAGCAGCCTCAAAATCTGGTCTCTTTTGAAGGATCAGTTTGATATTGAGGTACAAAACAAAGTTAGGTATCTGAAAAAGGCCAAAGCAGCACATCTAGTTCTAGAGAGAAATTTCTTCTTTGTACAGAAGATACATTCAAATATTACAGGTTTTTCCAGATTCCACCATAGGAAAGGAATTTTAGGTTTCTCTTTGTTCATAGTGGTTACTGCATTCGTCGACAATACCAAGAATAGATCTTGTTTATTAGGACTACTGATATTTCACCAAGTTTTCATTTATACTTGAAGGTCTGCTAAGTTATTAATTACATTTCGTCATCTTTGAAGAAACAATGTTTGTCAAGTCAGCTACAACTGTTAATATTCACAACGTTAAAATCATTTAGTCTAAGATGATGATTTATGTCTTTAATGTGATAAGGACCCCAACCTTATCTATATTTTCTGCAATGTAAGAAAATTATTAGGCACTAAAGTCATATTAGTACAGCATGAATCATGTTAGTGTCTAATTACCACATTCTTTGTGAGGTTATGTCGTGTCAGCACGCATGTTTTTCCCTGAAATTATCGAACTGTATTCATGATATATATAGTCTATGTATTGAGGTTGTCATTGGCTAAAATAAACTAGGACTTTAAACAGAACACATGGATAATTAATTAATTATGTTCAAATTGTGTGAGGATTCCATCCTTGTCACTAACTCCAAGGTTTGACAACAAGCTTGGATTGTTAAATTCAGGGGCGGAGCAAGAAATTCTTATTCAAGGAGGCGAAATTGAATTACCAAAAATAATATTTTGTAAATTTAGAATAATAAAGAAGAACAAAGATGAAGTGTATGTTTTTAATAAAATAAAGAACTATTTTATAATTTAAGAGATGGCAAAAATATAATATTTTAAGATTTTCAATCCCCTCTGCCTCCGTCTCTGATTAAATTGTTGTTTGGAAGATAAGCAGATAACCATTTTGTATCGGCTTTTAACTTGTTCATCATTATAAATTTTCTACTTCAATTTTTCTTTCACATTAATGTCTGTTCCAAAGTGGGCCAATTTTAATTTGATAGTGTCCATCAAAGAAAACATTGTAGTCTTGCAAGTATAATGCCGGTATAAACTTCACATATGTTGATAATGTTGCAGCTCAAGGGGTGCTTGTTTTTTTATTTTTTTATTATGTGTTTACTATAAATTCTCTTCTTTATCTGGTTTTATGCCGATTCGGTTCTTCTAGACAAGAAAACCAACCTAATTTTTCTAACTTGTAGGAGAGAGATGTTACTTTCCAGTCCCAATTTATATTTTAGGGAGCTATAATTTTGACAGCAAACTATAGAAAGATAAAAGGAACCTTCACTCATAAAAAAGACAAGAAGTTTTCTTACATGGAATCATGGACTAATGATTATATTAAGATGAACATTAATTAATTAATATTCTAAGATCATTGGATAACTACTTCCTTGGCTTGCATATGTTCTCTGATAATGCCATGTCAGAAATGAAAGTAACATAAATTCCATCACTGAATTAATCATGCAGATTGAGAAGTGATGTCAATCCGAAAGTATCTTATGATATTTCCCTTTTACCGCATCTTACAGCTGATACATAAATAATATAAACCAAATGGAAATTGTAAATTTCATAAAAAAAATTGTGCAAGAAATGGATTCGTGAAGACCCTGAAGTCCGTTACTATTATTTTCTTGCTAGCATGTTGTCCTGGCTGTCATTCGAGAAAAATCTGATTGAGGTTGTACTATGCATTTCTACATATTATGTAATGAATGTTGCACAGTAAATCCCAAATTATGTAATGCTTGTGTTCTTACTCCCCAGTGAGTTGTGCATAGAAATTGAGCGACTAATGAACTCTTACTATTGGGGAAATAACAGGACTGATTTAGCTGGTATAAGGTGGATGAAATGGGACAGGCTGTGCATTAGTAAAAACAAAGGAGGTTTAGGTTTCAGAAATCTCAGAGATTTAATATGGCATTGCTTGGAAAACAAGCTTGGAGATTGGTATCTCACCACAACTCTTTGATTACAAAGATTCTTAAAGCTTGGTACTATCCTAAGACTTCTTTCTTTGAAGCAAAAGTGGGATCTAATCCCAATTACATTTGGCGTAGCATCATAGCAACTCAATCCTTTATAAAGGAAGGTAGCGGTCTTAGAGTGGGCAGAGGAGAGAATATCAAGACTTCTTTCTTTGAAGCAAAACTGGGATCTAATCCCAATTGCATTTGGCGTAGCATCATAGCAACTCAATCCTTTATAAAGGAAGGTAGCGGTCTTAGAGTGGGCAATGGAGAGAATATCACTGTTGACACTGATCACTTCATCTTTGAGTCTTGAGAATAAACAAAAAAAAAGTGATATCTTTGATGAACCCAGGGATGAGAAGTTGGAATACTGGACTGATTTTTGCTATGTTTAATGAAAGAGATGCTAGAAAAATTTTGAGCATTTCGTTGAGTAATGGTAGGGGATCTGATGTTTGGATTTGGCGACTGGATAGTAAAGGCAGCTATACTGTCCGAAGCGGATATAAATGCTGGCAGATAAGCATGATAGCACTGATCAGGGCTCCTTCTCATCTGTGTGGAATCGTATATGGAATGCAAAAGTCCCTCCTAAAGTACGCAATGAAGCATGGAGAGCTTGCAATCAGTGTTTACCTACAAAGGATAAACTTCTGTCAAAAAGAGTAAAATGTTAGCCCCTTGTGCCAAGTCTGCCAAAGAGAGCCAGAAACTATTCTTCATATTCTGTGGACTTGTCATGTAGCTGCTGCATGCTGGAAAAACTTTGCCTTTGGTAACTTTCACCTCCAGACAAACACTAGCCGAGAATGGATGCATGCTCTTCTATCGAAAGTTAATGAGGAAGATATAAGCAGAATTCTTATGCCGCAACAGAAACCAAGTTATTTGGAATAATAAAGCTAACTCTCCTTTCGGTATAACTTTTTTTGCAGATTCCTTCATGCATCAGTGGAGTCAAGCACAACAGAGGAAATTAAGGCCTATACAAGCTCAATCTGTTTCAGGAGATACAAAGTGGACTCGACCTCCTTAAGGGTGGTTAAAATGTAATGTTGACACTGCCATCTTTCAACAAGAGCAAAAGTTTGGTTATGGCTGGGTTATCCAAGATGAAAATGGGAATTTCCTTGCAGCGAGAGCGACTCCTCGTAGTGGCGAAGTCTCCCCAGTGCTGGCAAAGGTGCTGAATTTTCGCGAAGCTTTGAGCTGGACAAAATCTACATTTAGGTTTATTTGAATTAGATGCCCAAGTAGTGGTCAATGCAGTGAAAAATAATTCTTGTTATGAATCTTATTTTGGTTTAGTTGTTGAGGATTGTAAAGCTCTTTTGTATAAGTTAAATAGTGATATTTCTTTTATTAGACGCTCAGCGAACCAAGTTACTAATTGCATTCTAGAGCAGTTGGTTCTTTGTCCGAGTCGGTTTTGTGGGACATTGATAAGCCCTCTTTCCTTGTGAATGTCCTTCAAAAAGATCTGGAATAAGAGTTCTTTATTTAGTGTAAAAAAAAAAAATGCATTTCTACATATAATTTAGTATTTATTTCAAACAAAATCGGTTTAGTATTCTAACTACATTGTCACGTTCCAAGTATATATTTAACCTTTGACAACAAAATTTAGAACATCAATTTTTTCCATAGTTACAGAATTTTTTCCCCCCCTGCTTTTTAGGCCTTATCAAGCTGATTTTTATGAGTTTTGTACATATTAGATTACAAGTGTCAAAATAGGCCGGGCCACTTGAAAACCCATCAAATTTTGTAGACTACATACCGTGAAGGACCGCAGGCTGTCCCAACTTGTGGGCTAAGTGAGTCGGCTCGAGAGGCATGTGGGCCGGCTCGCCAGCTAGCCCACAATATTTTTTTAATTTAAATTATAAATTATAATTTTTAAAAAATTAAGAATTTATAATATAAATTATTAATTTAGAAAAATTATAAATTTATAATTTATAAATTTTAAATTACAAATTTGTAAAAATTATAAATTAAGAATTAAAATAAGAAATGTAATTTATAAATTTATAAAATAAGAATGGCTTGAAACCAAATCCACCATGGCACCTCAATCCGAGAGTGATTTAGATCACTTGAGTGAACGACCAGTTTATCATTGGTCATATTTAGATATTTAAATATTATAAAGTTGTTTATTTAATTTTACAAAAAAATTATTTCTTTTTATTATTAATATATACTTTCATTTAGAGGTTTAGTCATATCCACCTCTATATAATTTTTTTTAAAAATTAGTGATGGGTAAGGGGTCCATGCCAAACTTCTCACCACCTTATTCGGTGGTGTTTTTAGAAAAATATAATTGATAAAAAAATTAATATAAGTATAAATTTCTAAGTTTTTATAAAAATTTAAGTGCTTTAAAATATTAAAAATTACATAAATATAAATTATTAAGTCTTTTAAAAAAGAATAAATGTTGAAAACAAACATTAAGAATTACATAAATATAAAAAGTTGGATTTTTTAAACTTATTTTACAATTAAAAAAAAAACATAACTCACGGACCAGCCCGCGAGCTTACCTGCCTAGCTCAGCTCATATATAAGCCGACAAGCCTATATAGTGGATTGATTTTAAGTCGAGCTGAATTTTGTAAAAAAAAAAAAAAGTACATTACGATCCGGCCCATGAACAGTCCACGAGCTGGACCGGACCAACTCAAAACCGTCTTGAACCATGCATCAAATGGAATTGGCCCGGCCCGACCCATTTGACACCTCTAGATTGGATGTAACAATGTTAAGTAAATGAGTAAGACTTTCATTATTTTCTCTTAGTTGTTGGAGAAAAGACCTTTTGTTATCCATATATACAGGCTTAGTTTTATGTATTCCCTTTCTAGAAAATTGCAATTCGCTTGGTCTGTTTATGTATTCAAATTCGTTTTCATTGTTTGAAAATGAATTATCAACAACTTATAATTATTTTCACCTATATTTCAACTCATTTTTATTTCAAAATATATTTTCTAATAATCTATATATCTTCTCTCTTTTTCATTATTCTTATCTGTTTTTATTTACAATCTACTAAACCCTATATAATTATTACTTTTCCAACACACTACCCAAATATAAATTTATTTTAACTCACTTTCTCTTACTAATTTTTTAAATTTTAAAAATATGGAAAATGAAAATTAAAATTTTAAAACATAAACAAACCAGCCCAAGCTTTTAAGTTTTAAGCATCATCAACCATAAGTCTTGGATTTTACGTCTCTCTTGTTCTTCTTTTTTTTTTTTTTTTCCGGTTATTTTGGCAGAATTCAGATTGTGCTATTATTTTTTCTTTCTTCTTTTCTTAATTGTCATTTTTGCTTACCGGCTAACTATTTTTGTTTTCATTAGTTATATAGAGGGGAGTAGGGGAAAACACAAAATAAAAAATTTCCCAATTTTTTTCATCTTCTTTATCATAATTTTCTACTCACATCTTGGCCCCTTTATAATTACTTTATCAATATATTGTGAATTTATTTTTCTAGTTCTATGCCTTTCTCCTGACCTGTCTGATGAGCCAAAAGTTAAACAGAGAAGTGCCCAAATTATCAATTGATCATTATATTATTTGCTTCCTTTAAGAAAACATTTTTCCTGTTAGAATGGGACCATACTGAGAAATAATGAGTCATCGTATTTCACTTTTCCAACAACTCCTATAAATGATTTGGCTTTGTGTTCCACATTTTTCAACTGCATTATTTATTAATTAATTGATTTTAGCATTTTCAGACTTTTCTGAACTATAATTTCGGGACCCATTTCCACAATATCTTATATTTAGTAGCAAGATTTATCATTTATTTATCCATTACGTCAACCAAATAAAAGAATTAATTAAATAATTAATGATTGAATCAAAGAATTAATTAAATAATCATCAATTAGTCTCAAGAGATAGTCTAAACACAGAAATTCAACTAAGGGTCCATTTGGTTTCATTTCCATACCCCATTTTCACAATTTCTACTATTTGAAAATAAAAACACATCATTTTTTACACATTTTTACTCAACATCATTTTTATTTTCATTTTCAAAACACATTTTGCAATAACCTACATATATTCTCCTAATAACTTACATATCTCCTTTCTCTATTTATTATTTTTATCTCTCTCCGCCTATAACCTATTAAATCCAATATAATTATTACTTTTTCAATAATTTATTCAAATATAAACTCATTTTTACTAACTAATTTTTTAAAATTTGAAAATAATGGAAATGAAAACTGAAAATGAAAATAAAACCAAACGGCCCTAAGTGTGCGAAAAATAATGACTTTATTACAAAGAGGCGGCATGCTATATTTTATAGGGTAATAATAAGTTTGTATCTTTGTCTTATTCTTTATCAGTTTATCTTGATAGTGCAGAATTCATTATCCTTAATTTTCCGTTTATATATTTAATTTTAGCAGTATGAATTTCTATGCTTTCGCTGTTTATGATGCTCTAATTGGACGATACTTTTAACATTGTTTAATTCACTCCTAGAAATATTAGATCATTTTTAATTTTCTTATTTTTTTTACTTTGATATTTTCCATAATCAACCTTTCCGATCATTTATGCCTAATCGCATGATAATCATTATAATTCTTCTATTTAATATACTTTTATAATATATTGAAAAAATAGAAATTTAAAAAAAAAAAGGAACATCCCAATTGAAATTCATGTGCGATTTTATGGAAGCCTAATTATTTCTAGGTTATATTATTTGGGAAATAAAAATGTGAAGTTGAGCGAACGTGAATAATGTTAAATTATGTGGATATTTAATCAATAAACTATATAATCAGAACTTTTTCTTCGTTGTATATATAGTAGTTCTTTGTTGTTTTTTCCTTTTTTTTTTTTTTTTTATAATTCCAATAACCAGCAAGAAGATATTGAGTCTAGGGCTTTTATCATGAAATTATCCATCATAATATGAGTTTTTACCAAGTATAGATATGCAATTTTCTGTTTTAATTAGTTTAATGTTTGTGCTAACTAAACAGATTAATATCAACTTATTTTGAGAATTGATTCCAGAGAAAAATCTAGGTTGAGATTGAACTTTCATAAGTTATTTACAACATCAACTCGGATATAAAAGTTTTTTTTTTTAAGAATCCATATAAAGTATAGGGTAAATTCTGGATTATATATTTAAATAAATCGAGCTCGAGTTGATTAAATTTGTAAAATTAAGTTTGAAATTATTCAGATTAACTCTGTCAAAGAATGAACTTTCGATCTAATTGATATCAAAAGTTAGCTCAAGAGGTGAGAATTACCTAATGCCATATATAGAGACCACAACTTATTTATTTCACTGTTGTGGGACACTAACACAACCCACGCACGCAAGGAATGAACATTTGGAGCTTAGAATAACATGAAATGGATGGCCCAACAACACTGGGCAACAAGGACAGATCCAGAACTGAAACTTTGGGTGGGCGAAAATTATAAAATATAAAAGTTCAAATATAAGTTTATAATCTATGAATTTAAAATACATATCATCGAAGTTGAGCGCAACGTTCTTTCATATCATAAAATTCATCAATGATCGAATCAATGTCAAAATTTTAAACAATATCTTTCTCAATATAAGTAACGAAACAGTCGGCTAAAAAATCATCTTCCATCTTATTTTTTAGCTTATTTTTGACAATATTGATAGCAGAAAAAATTCTTTCACTTGTAGCTGTTGAAATAGGAAGAATCAATAACAAGTGAAGCAAACAATCAAGTAAATGATAAGTCTTTGATTTTCCTATTTTTACCAATCCTTGGCATAACTCAGAAGTTGTTGACAAATTCTTCAAATCATAATGATGAGGCACATCGAGCTCATAATGTTGTGTTTGTACTCTAAGATGCATCCTCTCCATCTCAGAAAAATCATCTGGATAAAATTTAGCTGCCAATTCACAAATATGATCAACATTTAAAAATTTATAATTATCCCTTGAGTCCAAGGTTGCACTAAGAGTAAGCAACTGCACAGTGCTTTCATTGAATATGCTATTCATTTGTTGCAATTGAAGTCAAAAGGAAGATATTTTAATTATTTTGTGAGCTTCAATGAAATTGTAAAGGTTTTCTTTTGCTAGAACCCTATAATTATGTTCTCAAATAAATAAAATAGAAGTACCTTAATGGGCCTAACCTAATTGTGAGTTATTTAATTGAAAATATAGGCCTAAAAATTTGCTTTAAACATTTCAAAATCAAAATAGGAAAAGAATTAATAAAAAATATTACTAAATAATTAAATATGTACAAATTAAAACTTATTACATAAATTAGTACATACATACACACACACACACACGAATCAAGTGGGCCGTGGGGTGCAAATGTATATATGGATCAAAAATCATCAAAATGTTGGGGGGGCACTGCTTCCCCTTGCCCCCATGTGGATCCGTCCTTGCTGGGTAACTCAATATTGAAAATAGGTGGCTCTAATATCATGTCAAATAACAGACCTTGAGCTTAACTCACCTCAAAAGCTAGCTCAAGAAGTGAGAATTGTTCATGACCATTATAGAGATCACAACTTAAATATTTCAAGATACTAACAACCCCCATATCGAGCTTGTTTATAATAAAATTTAAATTAATATTTCTTGATTATTGTATGTGATATTGGTAGGCCCACGAACCCAATAATGGTGCAGGCCCAATAAAATAAAGTATGAGGCCTATGAGTGATAACATTTCAGAAAGTTCAAATCGACCTCGGAGGTCGAGTTTTTCCAACCCTAAGAGGTCGATATTGGCAAGCTTCAGAAGCATTAATGGCAGCCTCTGCCACCCAGCACATTCGCATTAAATGCATCCCAACTACCATCTTATCCGTATTAAATGCTTGACGGCGCGTCACCTCTGCATTAATGACGGTAAAGACTCCCTCTCTGGCTAGCCGGCCATTTGTAAGGCTCTGGACTAGGTCGAAAAGACCTAAGTTACCCCTACTCATGGAAGACAAGGTCTGGAGTGTAACAGGGAAAAACTAGTTATTTCAGCCCTCGCTAAACACTATAAATACCCCCTCTTTCAGAGACAAAGGTACGCTTTCACATATTTTCCAAGCTGTTACTCTGCCAATTTATCCTCAAGTCGAAAACTGACTTAATCATCAGAGGGTCTTAGCTGAGGACCCTCTCGACTAGCCTAACATTTGTTCATTGGCTGTAGGATCCAACCCATGTCCTCCAATTCTATCTTTCTATTCGACCCATACCTCCAGGTCGAGATTAAGAAGCCTATCTCAATAAAATTAACATCATCATTTGGCGTCATCTATTCAACGTGGAATCTACAATCGAAAAATGGTGTACACTAGGCAAACCACTTTCGAAAGATAGAGTGACAACAGATCACCACCACCTCTCCCACCACCGCCACAGCCTCAGCCGGACCAGCAAGCTAAAAGTCCAAGTTCTCAACTGGAATAGGTGGTCACTCTAGCCATCCCTCAGCTTATGCAAATGATCAGTGACTAGATTTTCGCCCAACTCTTCACACAGTTATCTGCCAACTTGCAAAGGCATAACAATTAGCTAGTTGCCGCAGCTAGTACCACACCACATCCCTCGCACCAAGAAGAGAGACCACCACTGGAAGACAAAACAAGAAACGAAATTGTCACAACCCCAATAGATGAGACTTGAATCTTGGTCAATTTTCCTGTGACAAAGTTCACCAATCGAGCCTAGCAACGCGAGCAGGTCCAGCACTAGAGACCTCAATCCAGTTGGGACCTATCTAGAGTTGATAAAGACGAATGAGAAGAAGTTTCACACCAAGTTCAATTGTTGAATAGGCAATTGGAGGATATCTCAAGGAGAAATATTGAAAGAACTTAGCTTAATAATGTCACTAGATATAGACGAGAAAGGGAATCCCCATTCATCCAGGAAATAATTGATGAGCGGATCCCGATTGATGCAAAAATCCCAACTGAATTACCCAAATATGATAGATTAACCGACCCCAATGAGCACCTCCTACAATTCGAACACATGATGCAGCTACATGGCCATAATGACCATATTCATGCCAAAATGTTGGTCACACTTTCCAGGGTGTAGCGCTAGAATGGTTTGTCAAGTTAGAACCTGCTTCTATATTTTCCCATGACTAGCTCTGTGACATATTCCTTCATTAATTTACTAGTAGAAGAAAAGAAAAGCTGTCACACACTCACCTCCACATAGTTAAGCAGAATAAAGGTGATTTTCTTCGGGACTTTTTCTCTAGGTCCAACACTGAGGTGCTAAAGATTGACAACCATTAGATCAAATTTTTCATCGATATCCTTTTTCCTGGGATTGAGACATAAGGAATGTGCCAACACTTTGGTCAAGAAGAGACCACGAACAATGGAGGAGCTCCTTGACCTCGTGGAAAGGTACATAACACAAGAAGAGATAAACAAGATGAAGTACGGGGTGGAGAGAGTGACAAGAAAAAGGCAAGGAAAAAGTTGACAGGCACCAAAAAGATGGTTACCAATCTCCAATAAAGAGGTTTTATAATTATGCACTACTCAACACTCCCAGAAAAGGAGGTCTTATTTGCAAGACAAAATGACAATCTCCTCAAGAGACCGAGGAAGCTTAATGAGACTGAAGCTATGAAGAAGTCGAAGAAGTATTGTCATTTTCATAGATAAAAGGGCCATGACACAAAGGATTGTTTAAACCTCCAAGATGAAATTGAGTGTCTCATTCAACAAGGCCACCTTAAAAAGTATATCGATGAGAAAGCCCTACAAGCAATGGCTCAAACCAATCAGATTCTCCATAGAGAACAGTTGGTTAGCCCAAGAAGGATAGATAAGGGAAAGTAGAAAGTCGAAGAGGAGCACCCTCCCTTCAAAGGCATTATTGACACTATTGCAGGAGGACTAACTGGGGGGACTCCAAATCAGCAAGGAGGCAGACACAAAGACATCTTGAATCCAGTAAGTCAATGTAAGATAAGACAGTCTACCAGCTTTCTACCAGTTCAGACCCCATATCCTTTTTAGATTCCGACCTTTCTCACTTGGGAGGTCAAGGGGCGGAGAGCAAATTTGATTGCCCCATAGTAGTTATAGTGCGAATAGCCAACTTTGATGTTAGAAAGATCCTGATCGACAATGGCAGCTCTGCAAACATAATCTTCTTGTTGACGTTGGAGAGAATGAAGCTGGGAAACTTAAAGTTTGAGCTGGTTCGAACACTTCTGGTCAGTTTTTAGAGGGTCAGAGATTGTGCCAGTCAGATCCATAAACTTGTCCACATCTTTTGGAGAGGTACCCAAAAGGCACACCCTCATGATCAACTACTTAGTTGTTGATGCACTTTTTGCTTACAACGCCATAATCGAGAGACCAACACTTAATGATTTCAGGGTCATAGTATCAATCTATCACATGAAAGTCAAATTCCTGATAGCAGCTGGTACAGGGGAGTTGCTATGTAATATAAAAGAAGCATGTTGTTGCTACAACATCTCGGTCGAAGCCAATAAACAGAAAACTAGACCAAAACTAAAACCCTCGGGGGACATCCTAATAATGGAACCCGAGGAGAGACAAGCTAGCAAGAAGAGGAAAAGGGAAGATACCAGAGTCAAGCCCACTGAAGAATTCAAAATAATAGAACTCCAACCTAGAAACCCTAATAAGATAACAAGGATAAGGACAAGCTTAGGACATAACATGGAATGCATGTTGGTCGATTTTCTTAGGAAGAATATTGATGTTTTTGCATGGAAAGCAACCAACATCTGAGGAATTGACCCCCAAGTCATTGTCCACCATCTCAATGTCGACCTATCCTTCAAGCCAATCATATAAAAGACCAGAACTTTGAGTGCCAAGAGGACCTAGATCATCGAGGAAGAGGTCAACAAACTTTTAGAGACATACTACATAGTTGAGATACAATATCCTAGTTGGTTATGTAATCTAGTCCTTGTCCCTAAAAATGAGGGCAAATGGAGAATGTGCAATGACTTTACTGATCTTAATAAAGCATGCCCTAAAGACCCATATCCGCTGCCTCGAATAAGTCTATTAGTTGATTCAACAATAGATTGTGACCTCTTAAGGATATTACCAAATTTTCATAGCTCCAGAAGATTGAGATAAAAACTGCTTTTGTGATTCTAAATGGTGTGTACTGTTTTCTGGTCAAGCCGTTTGGGTTAAAGAATGTTGGCGCGACTTACCAAAGACTAGTCAAATTCATGTTTAAGAATGAGATCGGTCGATCTATGGAAGCCTATGTGGACGATATGATTTTTAAAATGCAAAATGAATCAAATTACTCAGCTAATCTCGACCACATATTTTCAACATTGAGAGCATTGGACATGAAGCTTAACCCAAACAAATGCACATTTGGAGTAAGAGATGGGAAATTCTTAGGCTACATAGTCAGCCAAAGAGCCATTGAGGCTAATCCTCAAAAGATCCAAGCAATTCAAGATAAACAATACCTGACCGTGCCACTGTTACTCTCAAATCCTATGGTCGGAGAAGTACTAAGAGTATACTTTGCAGTTTCGGCGGCAACGGTTAGTTAGGTTTTGGTATCCACTCAGCAGGGTTTTCATAAGCCAGTATACTATATCAATAAGGTCCTGCAAAGCCCCGAGCACAACTATTTGGAGATCAAAAAATTTGCACTTGCTCTGATCACAACAACATGCAAGTTAAGGCTTTATTTCTTGTCGCATGCTATACTTGGGCTTTTACCCCATACCGCCATAAAAGCCCAAGTATTAGCTAATTTCGTGGCAGAGCGTGTTGACCTTCCCATAGTAGTCGAACAAGAACAATACGCTTGGTCCTTGCATGTTGACGGATCAGCCACGAACATTGGGGGAGGAATGGGTATTTCCTTGCATTATCCTTAAGTTGAGGAATATGATTTTGCAATCAAGCTCAACTACCCAATTACGAACAAGGAGGACGAATATGAAGCACTCATCGCAAAAATGAGGATAGCCCTTGATAAGGGGTTGAATGATTAACAGATATTACAAACTCGAAGCTGGTCGCAGAGTAATTTGGAGGAAACTTTGAAGCAAGGGAAACGACCATGAACACCTACTTAGCAGAGGTCAAAAGGCTTGAACAACAGTTTAAAAATTTCACACTCAGTCAGGTGCTTAATTCGGAAAATAAAAGTGCAGACACACTTTCCAAGTTCGCGAGCTCAACAAAAGGCACGAAGGAAAGGACAATTACCTTTTTGGTCTCAGATAAGCCCATTATAGGTAACCTCCAAGTGAATCAGGTCTTGATCGTCGAGGGGACGAGCCAAAGTTGGATCGATGAAATAAAGTCCTATTGAGATAGGAAAAATTGCCACATGATAAAGCGGAAGCCTGCAAGTTAAGGGGACGCTCAGCAAAATTCACTCTAGATGAGTTTGGCCAGTTATATAAAAGGTTAATCTCGAGCCCCCCATTAAAGTGCTTATCATCAAGCCAAGGACAAGAGGTCCTATAAGAGATCCGTGCTGGCATTTGTGGAAACCACTCAAGAGGGGAGTGCATTAGCTCATAAGGTCATCATGGATATTTTTGGCCAACTCTTCACAACGACGCAGTCGATTTTGCATGAAGGTGCCCATCTTGCCACGTCCATGCCAACATCTCTCATCAACCAGCTGCAACCCTAATCTCGGTACAAATCATGTGGCCTTTCAACCAGTAGGGGGTCAATATAGTTGGATATATCTTTCCCAAAAACTATAGTGCAGAGAAGTACATGTTAGTAGCAGTTAACATTTCACTAAACGAGTTGAGGTAGAAGCCGTACCCAAGATAATAGATGCTGCATAAGGAATTTTTTATGAAAAAACATCATTTGTCATTTCGGTCTACTAAAAGTGCTCATATTTGACAATAGTACTCAGTTCCAAAGCAAGAGGATGAGAAAGTAGTGTGAAAGCCTTGGAATTAGACAACATTTCACTTTAGTGGGAAATCCGCAAGCAAATGGTCAAACAGAGGTCACCAATAGAACTATTATGGATCACATCAATACCCGGCTAGAAAATTCTAAAGCTAGTTGGGCAAATGACCTCCTGGGTGTCCTTTGGGCCTATCAGACCACCCAAGAACCACCACGGGGCAAAGTCCATATAGTTTGGTTTATGGTTCTGAAGTAGTTGCTTCCGCAGAATTAATCCAACATACAACTCGAGTTAGACATTATAACCCAATCAAAAATGAAGCAGGGAGGGAATTAGACCTTGAAACAATAGATGAGCTCTATCAACAAGCTTTCACAAAAATGCAATGGTATAATCGATCATGGCCAAACATTATGACAAAGGTGTTAAGCCGAAGATGCTTCAATGTCGGGGACCTGGACCTCAAGAAGATTGAAGTCTCAAAAAATGTTGGCAAGCTCGACCCAAAATGGAAAGGTTCATACTCTATGGTGACAGTGGCAAAGCATAACTTCTATCGACTAGCTGACATGAGTGGAAATGAGCCACCCAGGCCATGGAATACAATCAATTTGAAGAAGTTTTATGTGTAAATTGAATTGTACAAAACGAATGGGTTCTCCTAATGAATATAATACCACAACCCCCTAGTCACATGTTCAAATCAAAGCAATTATTGACAAAAGATCAAGTCGACCCTGTAATCGCATGATCAAATCTGTTCTCAAATTAGTTATTGATGAAGGATCAAATCAACCCCGTAGTCGCATGGTCAAATCTATTTTCAACATAATTATTTACAACAGATCAAGTCGACCCCGTAGTCATGTGATCAAATTTGTTCTTTGAACTGTTATTAACAACAGACCAGGTTGACCCTGTAGTCGCATGATTAAAACCACTTATGTTTAAAAAATTTATGCAACCTTGCAGTTGTACAATCAAATCATATGATTAAGTTTTCAAGTTATTATTACTAGCAACATTCGACTTAAATTATTTTGCCACATCTAAGTAGACCTCTTACAGAAGGTCAGCTAATATGATATGCCTAAAATAAATTGACAAAAAAGTGATGCAAAGTCGACCAAAAACATGCAATTTTAATCTTAAATGGTCAAAAGTAGTGTCAACATTAAAGTTACACAAAACCATTAAATATTGTTCAAATGCCCCTTGTGGTATTACATCATTCAAAAATAGGAAAATTACATAGTACAAAAGCCCTCTAGTTGGAGCAAGCACCCTCTCCTCATCGAGCAGTGGCTTCTACAGTAGCCTCATCGAGCTCATCAGTTGTGTCAAGTCCAACATCCAAAAGAGGGCCCTCGACCTCCTGCTTAGGCCCTAATAGAGGTGCCTCGCTGGTCGATATGGCCCAACCTCTTCAATCAGGAAAACACACCCCCAACAGGAAAGTAATATGCCACATTCACCTCATCGTTCTTAATATCCAATGCAAATTTGCTGGCAAAGGAAAACTCTTTCCCGCCCACAACAACTCAAGGATGAGGAAAAACTATAATCTCTTCGATGGGAGCATTCTCATCATACACTTCAAGGTGTTCACTCTTCATAACATCGAGCTGAGCCTGTTTCTCTACTCGAAATTCATAGCTAAGGAATTCAAGCTGCTTCACTGCCTTCTCGAAGCCTTTTTAGCATCATCTATGCTAAATGTCACGCTCGAGTCGGTAAAGTTGAGCAGAGCATAAACTACTACATGACCTCCTTCTAATGCGAGGCAACACCTTGAAAAATTCTCCCCTCATGTAACGCAAGCAGCCCTCATATCCCTGAGCTCGACCAGACTCAGAAACCTCTTGGATAGAACTCACGGACTTCTTCAGTTGCTTCTCTACCTAGCTCCTCGCTTCAATGATAGCCAACAGTTTGACATCTTTATCCTTAAGTTGCTTCATCAATTCTGCCAATCTTGACTCCAAAGAAGCCACATTTGTTTTGGTCAACTCATTCTGCTCTTTCTCAAGTTGTTCACATTTTTCCTCCAGCCTCTGGCGGTTAGTCTCACATAATTCATACCGTCGATGGAGGTTATATTCCCATTGCCAGACTTGCAAAAAATCAAAGAACTCATAAGAGAATCAATTTTGCAAAATTTTAAAAGTAAATTTGATAAGAAACTTTACCGTATTCACATGGTAGGCAAAGGCTTTCAGAGCATCCAGTTGCTCATGGTTAAACATCTCGACCTGGTCCCTTTGAAACAAACCAATTGTAAGAACAACCAAGGGTATCACAGCCGTTGGACCCGTGCTCATCATGGTCGTGGTATTTGACACCCCAACTTTCTCGCCAAAATGAGGTTCAAGAAAGGTCAGAAGATAGCACAAATAATCTGGTGGCAACATCTCATAAGCAGTCGCATTGGTATCTATAACCTTTTTCTTCCATTTATTAGCCACACTTTTCTTAGCAGCGCCCTACGCTTCGACCTCAATCGCTTTCTTTTTTTGTTGAGGAACAGGACTGCTTGCCACTCCTATACTTTGAACAACAGGCGACATAGTAGATTGGAGCACCTGTTCGACGCGAGCTGTTGGTTGCGCAGCTCCTCGACGAGCCATTACAGCCTTACAGTGCTTTTGCACCCTTTGTTGTTTCTGTATAGTAATTTATCTTGCGTAGTTCATAACTGCTTGACCTACACAAATAAACAAACTTCGATAAGAAAGATGATAATAACGAGCAAAAATAACAAATTACATCAATTAAGTAAGTTAGTTCTACCTAAGCATATATCAGCATACAGTCTCACTGAGGTGGTTGATAATCCCGCCAGGACCAAGTTCCTCTTTCTTATGAATTCGGAGGTGTCCATCTCACCAAACTCAAAGAAGTCTTGGATAAATACATTGTTCCACGGTGGGTTCTCGTCAAAATTCACCTCTACCCTACCCGTCATCCACCTTCTTGAAATGTTAAATCCAACCCCGTCTAGTGCTCGAACATAGAAATACCTTTCTTTCCACTTTTAACCATGAGAAAAAAATGGGGTCCCAAAGATTTTTCTACGAGGTTGAGCGGTCAAATAATGAAACCTAGACTCCCCCACAAGACCCGACTTCCGAGACATCAAAAGATGAAATAAATTACTAAAATTAGCCCATGAAGGGGGCTAATCGTGAATTATCATCAAGATAATAAAACTACATAAAAGGGAAAAGCTATTAAGTAGAAGCCGCGTTATACAAACTTGAAGACCCTTCAGTAGGTCGACCAATGGTTCAGTGAGAGGAAACCTAAGCCCATATTTTATGGCATCCTTGAAAATAGTTATATATCTCTTAGGTGGCGAATGCATTCTATCTCCTGCTCTTGGCATAATTAACCCAAACTCGTTTGAAATATGATACTTCAACTTAATCGACCTAAGGTTGCTATATAATATTGTCGATACAATTTCACTATAGTAAGCAGTAGTAAACAGCCTACCCCTCGACCTGGGAGGCAACCTGCCTCTTCAACCACGGGCTCAAAGGGTTAAGCCTCATCAACAATAGGGTTAGAAGGCCCACTCCCTTATTAACTTCCAATGCCCCCTCTACTGCACCCACTATAGGTTGATTAGGAGATCCTGACCTCCCATTTAGTGACTCACTTGAACTTGTCTCACTAGTCAAGGCACCTACTAATCGCGTAGCCTCGGAATCAAAACTCGAAGTTGATATACTACAAAGATAAATTGATAGAAAAGCTAAAACAAAAGAAGAAGAATACTTATGAAAGATGTGTGTAGAGAATTAAAGTTTGAAGATTGCTTAAACTTGACCAAGAATGCTCACAACTCAACCTCAATCTGGTGGGATAAAAGTGAAAAATGTGCAGTGAAAACAGCTATTTATAAGTGAGCCTAGAATCTCAATCGATTAATTTGACTGGCAACCGGCTAATAAATGCGTAATCGTCGATCATCTACGCATAAATATTGTTGTAACAGCCTAAAACGATTACTGCCTTCACAACTCCGGTCGAGATTCAAAAATGCTTTTCTCACCTTTGCAATTCTCATCAATCTACAAACCACTTTTCGGTCAATTTCACGCTAATGTCATAGGTTACTCCTTACCCAATCTCCACATGGTTGGACTATGGAATGGGGGGGCTCATGATATGGGTAGGCCCACTAACCCAATAATGGTGCAGGCCCAATAAAACAAAGTATGAGGCCCATGAGTGACAACATTTCATGAAGTCCAAATCGGCGTCGGAGGTCGAGTTTTCCCTACCCTAAAAGGTTGATGCTAGTAGGCTTCAGAAGCATTAATGGTAGCCCCTACCACCCATCGCATCCTCATTAAATGCATCCCAACCACCATCTTATTTGCATCAAATGGCTTGATGGCACATCACCTCTGCATTAATGACAATAAGGATTCCCTTTCCGGCCAATCGGCCATTTGTAAGGCTCTAGACTAGGTCGAAAAGACCTAAGTTACCCCTACTCATAGAAAACAAGGTTTGGAGTGTATCAAGGAGAAACTAGTTTTTTCAGCCCTCGCCAAACACTATAAATACCCTCTCTTTCAGAGATAAATGTATGCTTTCAGATATTTTCAAAGCCGTTACTCTATCAATTTATCCTCAGGTCGAAAACTGATTTAATCATCAGAGGGTCTTAGCTGAGGACCCTCTCGGCTAGCCTGACATTTGTTCATTGGCTGCAAGATCCAACCCACGTCCTCCAATTCTATCTTCCTTGTCGACCCATACCTCCAAGTCGAGATCGAGAAGCCTATCTCACTAAAATTAACATCATCAGTATGCAATATTATAAGTGCACTCACTAAACACAATTAGGGAAGTCCAACAAGAGCCCAATAAATATCCTCTAATACTTAAATTAAAATATCACCATAAAAAAATTATATATTAGTAAAATCAAAAGAACTCAAAACGAATAAACATACGTTCATACCTTTCATGTTACTTTTTATAAATCTTAATCGGGAGGTCTTTATTTTCTATTGGGCAAGAGATTTTGGGTCCTATTTAGACTTCTAATCTTACATGCTAGGGCCCGCTTGGTTATTGTCGACTTTGAATTGAATTAATAATAACATGCACACCATGTTCTCTATCATTGTTACTGCAACTAATTTGCAAGCCCACCCCCCTCCGGCCCTCCCCTCCCTCTTTTCCTTTTTTTTAACTTTTTGCACTGTGATATTGACCCTATTTGTGGTAATAATACTATCATTTGTCATATCTTTAACATTGACAATAACAAATATCATTTTAAATCCTTTTAATTGGCTTTCGAGAGGGAAAAGGAGGAAAAGATGGTAAACGACCGACGACGAATAACTTGGATAAAAATTTAACTTGAAAACGTCATTAGAGGGAAAAGTGATACAATGAATGTAAGTTGATGGTTAAAGTGTTTTTAGTTAGTTTTGGCCAAATCACTTTCATATAGTCTTTCATTTCATTTTTATCCCTCATTTCTCAAATGTCCCATTTTAGTTCCTCATCTTTGCAAACCATCTCATTAGAGTCTCTAACCACACAAATTCATTAAAATTGATAGAATTTCTTCCAAGTTAGATGAATTCATTACCTAACATTGTTTTTGATAAACCACATTGACTTATCTTCTACCTAATTTACCCAATAAAAAATGATATATATCAACCACAATTAGAGGCTTAGTAAAAAGAAAGAAAGAAAGAAAAACAAAAAAAGAAAAAAAATTGGGAAGTTCTACAAGCTCTTAATACATAGTGAAATTAATAACAAATTCATGCTAAATTATTCTACAAGTCATTTTCTTATGACGCCATTTGAGCCTAACCAAATGATCTCCCGGTTATTTTATTATACTAAACACTAATACTTTGTTTAGTTTAACGATTTAGTTGGGGAAAGAAAAATCCTATGGAAAAGAAAAATAAAATTAAAAAATATATATAAAATTTCAAATTTATTTGATTGTTTAAAGAAAACAAGAGGAAAGAAATAAAAAAATTGGAGATGATGAAGATGTTGAAGAAGAAGAAGAAAGAGTCACATAAATTTTCTTTCATTTTCCTCACCATTTGGGAAGGAAAATAAATTTGCTTCAGTTCTATTATGTTTTTCTTCAACAAAAAAAAAAATTCTTACTATTTTCCTTATCAACCAAATATTTAAAATTATTTTTCTTAATATTTTCCTTTCTTTTTCTTATCGGAGTCTTTATACCAAACATAGTGTAAATATATAAAAGAAATGTAAAGACAAAAGCCAATAATTTTTTCCTATAAAATATAGTAATGTGAATGATTGGACCAGTACAAAAGCATTAGGTCACGAGTAGTATTAAATATTGTACTATGATTAAATGAAATACATCACAGAGTAAACCGCAAAAGTCATCAAAATTTGAATTCATGCATTGGAAATGGAAACTGATCTCATACAATTTGGTTTCTGAGTTGATCTCATACAATTTATGTTAAACGAGTACTTTATACTCTTCCTGTTATATGAAGCTACTCTGTCACAAATGATTTGCATGAATTTGTTGTTAATTTAATTATTTGTTGAGGAGTTTGTGGAATTTTTAACTTTTTTTACTTGAGCAAAATTTTATGGTTGACGTATCATTTTCTAATGGGTAAAACAGGGTAGAAGATTGCCCATTTTCAAGAGAGTAATACAAGGGATGTGCATGCTGGATGAAACAGTCTAAATACTTTCGGGAGATCGACAACTATACATTTGATGCAGTGCTAGTACATTTGAAAATTTTTAATTGATTGATTGTAAATAGCTCCAAAGTTATGGAATATCTTGCCGCAAAGATGCAACTATTGTATACCCAGGATTTGGTGACACTATTATATTACTTGCAAATTCTTTCAAAAAGATTGGTTGGTAAAAGGCTATTTCAATCTATCTCCGAAAATATTGTCTTTAGTAAAAATAAAGACACACACAAAAAAAAAATTGTAATTCCCCCTAAACAATTGCGTTGTTGTGCCTCACTCTTATCCAAGAATATTGTACTACCCTCTGACTTAATTTGTATATTTCAGACAAATAACTTGCATTAGTTGAGTATCGTTGCTAAGTGGAATTGACACGGGATCTCTTCTCCTAATCCTTCCTTACCAACCACCTTTCTTGGGTGGAGCTATTGTGAATTATCAAAAAACACCTTAATTTATGAAATATTTCACCTAATTTAGAAAAGATTCCATCAATTTTAAATAATTCATGTAATTAGGAACCATGGTGAGATTGTTTGTAAATGATGATTAAAATGGTGCGTCTGAGATTTGAGATCAGATTTGAGATTAAAATGATGAAAAGTAAAAATAAAGGACTATAAATATAATTTGACCTATTTTGCGGTAGTAATGTGCTAAAACCATAAAATTTAGAGATGAAGTGACATCCATTATTAAAAAATGAAAATAACAATTATTATTAAAAAGGAAAAAGGGCAAGAGAGAGAGAGATAAAAAAAAAAAGGCGGAAAAGCAGAAAGACAGAAAGAAAGAAAACGGGTCAATAAGCAGGAGCCATCTCTATTTTATTTATTTATTTTTATTTAAATAGGTTAGCAGCCATCTCATTTTCCTTCAGAATTTTTTTCCAAAATATCAGAGCCCACACTCTTATTTAATATGGCAGGAAAATTACCATTTGGTCTCTTATTTTAATTAGCCACTGGTCAAGCAATTGTGGACTGATTGCATATGCAATTAGTCTAATAAACAAGTTGTGAATATTGACCCTTATACCAAACCCAAGAACCAATCCGACACACATCCCTGTACACTCACACACCCACACCCTCTCCAACTAATAAATTTTCTTTATTTTTCTGCAAATCTGACAGTCATCAGACTTAGTAACATGATTAAGAATGTTTTATCTGTTAATTGTGATCCATAGGTCGTTCTGTGTATCTTTCCCTGTCGACATATATACTCTTGGATTTCCATTTACAGACAGAGAGAGGAGAGCGAGACCCACTCAGTTTCATGCCTTCTGGGGATGGAGACGAAGAACGAGAAGCTTGTGAGGTATGTAAGTACTTTGCTATGTGGTTTGCTACTATTCTTCTTTGTCTTCCAAGCTGAGGAAAAGTACCAAAAAAGAAAAGAAAAGAAAAGAAAAGAAAAATGGAGGAGAAAATGATTGGGAACTCGAGAAATGTACAATTGAACTCTTAAATTTAGGACATGTTCCATTTTTATTCTGAAAAGATCGGATTTTGTTTGAGTTGAGCTGAAAAAGGCATTATCTTTTTGGCTCCATGACTTCAATTTTCTATTAATCTAAACAAAATACTTGGAAAAAGTATGTCCCATTTTGTTTCTTCCCTGATTCACCTGTTATGTTTCGTTGGGTTTCGCTGAAAATGTAGGATACAGACACAGGGAAAGGACTAAATTTATTACCTCAGAGAAATCTTAAACCTCGAGCCCTTAATCATGTGAACTAACTGAATCGTTATATGGTCCTACTTTCTGGGATTATAACTGGTGTATGTCTTTTTCTCTTTCTTTATGTTTCTGTGGGTTTGTGATAGACGAAGGGGATTTGCTAATTTCTGTCGGTTTGTCTAAAATGCTTATAGGTTTTACCCTGATGGGAAGCAACAAAACAGTTTTATGTCGTGGGGAGGGAAAACTGACTCGTCCCAAGTGGAGAAGTCATCCGGAGGACACAAATTGACATCTTCGCAATTAAATTCTGGTGGAAAATGCAAAATAATTGACTCCCTCAAGTTTGGTGGTTCCAAGGTGTTTCCTGACGATCATGAACAATGGCACAAGCATATACTTGACCCTGGTAGTGAGATTGTGCTCAACTGGAACAGGGTTTTCATAGTCTCTTGCCTATTGGCACTTTTCATCGACCCATTGTACTTTTACTTGCCAAGTATAGGAGGGAGTAAGGGTTCTTGGTGCGCAAAGACAGATCTCAAGCTGCGGATTGTTGTGACATTTTTCCGCACTATTGCTGATCTTTTCTATCTATTGCATGTGGTAATAAAGTTTAGGACGGCATATGTGGCTCCAAGTTCTCGAGTGTTTGGCAGGGGTGAGCTTGTGATGGACCCCAAAAAAATTGCCCAAAGATATATAAGATCTGACTTCTTCATTGATCTAGTTGCCACATTGCCTCTGCCTCAGGTACTTTCTCTAGGACTATATTGTAGTTTCAACTTTGCATATATTTCTGTGCCTGTTCTGTGTTCTCTGTCATCTAAGCATTTCATGTAGGAAGTCTCCTGTTACATTTTAGTCCACAATTTATTGTAGAAATAAGGTGCTCTGGTCTTGAATTTTTGTCGTGTATGGTTGCTTTTCTGCTTCTCTCAAGGATGATTAAAAGGATGTACATGTTCTAGTTCTAAATGTTTGGTCTCTGCGTAGGCATGAGAAGCTTACAAATGGGAAACTATTATTTGCTATCTTCTGTAAGGCTAAAATGAAATCTAGATTCAGATATTCCTTACTGAAGACATTCTACAATTGTAGAGGTTTCCTGGATGATGAGGAGGATGAGCATGAATATGCAAAAAGCAACAGATTCTATATCCTTGGAAGTATAAGTTGTACATTGAGATGGATCCATAAATTTTTTATTCCTTCCTTGCGAACATCTAAACCCCTCTCTTAAGACACTGCTGCTTTGCTCATGGAAAGGGTAGCACTTTCTTTGAGCTACTTTCTCATTATGATAATTGATTTGACCCAAGATGGTGGCATCACGGCCTCTGTGAAAATAAGAAGTTTTATGGCTGACAAAAGCAAGTAGAGTTTTCCTAACTTGTGGTGTGCATTATTGTGTAGTTCTTATTCTATCTCATTGTTGTTGATGATTTGAATTAGGAGTTGTTTGAGATAAATTTGGCCGTATTATCATGTAGAAGATAAGATAGTAGTGTCTGTTATAACTGGCCAGACCTCATCTCAGATCTCTTGGTCATATCCCATTATGGTTAGTTGCTGCCTCACATGCACCTGGCCCGAAGTTTACCTACGCTAGTGCCATTTTGTTGAAGAACATTTTGCATGATGTTGGTTGATGCAGTGCAATGGATTTTGTGATATGGTTTGATATGAATTGCTTGCAATAACTACTGGCAAGCATTAGGCTGATTGTGAAGTCATATGAAAGATTTTTGGACACTTTGAGACTTTCAGAGTCGTTTAATGTGATTAATATTATGGATCAACTGACCCAGTGTATATATAGGAATAGGGGCTGATTTCATTGTTTATGTTGATCAAAACAAAGAACTAGAGTGCTGAAGAAAAATAAGAATGTCAGTACCAGCAAGAGCCGCAGGAAACAAGAAGGCAAAAGAAGAGAAGTAAGAAAGGTCAAAGAAAAAGGAAGGCAAAATTACCTCACTTTTGTAAGAGCCAGGAATTTCACGCTGAGCTATCTGAATTCTTATAATGGTGAACTCCCCCATGCATGTAATGCATGAATAAAAAACGCTAGTTAGTACTCTGATGTAGATGCTCAAAGGTTTAAATCCTAAACCACCAAAGAATTTTCCTGAGCAAGTAAATATGATAAAGATCATGGTAAAGAAAGACAATGGACTATGCTTAATAACTATTTGCTAATGCTAGAAGATGTACTTGGGCCTGTCAAAGTAACAAATTTGTATAAAATATTATTCCAGTTAAACTCAAGTAGCGCCTTATTTGCATTTCTTTTATGCACATGTAATGCCTTCAGTGTATTCTGAACTTTCAAGACCTTCTTTTTAGTGCTCAAGATATCTCCTCTGATTTAGTTATATGTTTAAAGTTCATCTACAAAATATTAGATATACTTGATCAGATATATGAAAGCAGACAAATTAATTTAGACTGAGACATGTATTTTTTTCTTCAATTAAGGAGACAGCTTTGGTGGTATCCTGGACAACTTTATCATGGGGTGAGGAGTGCAGTATATTTTATTAGTCAGAAAACAATGTAATTTATATCATTATCTTGCTATTTAATAATAGAAATATAGGATGCTTTTGGTGATTATGCTTCAAGGCGGGTAAAATAGATTATGAGAACTGCTTTCTGATACTGATTTGAAATTTGAGTATAAAGTCATGCATCTCTTTGAGTTGTGGCTTTGTATTACTAGTCTTATGAATAACAGAACCTGTACTTTCATGAATTGACCTTTTGGAGATGTGCTAATCTAGTTCCTTTACGATCAAGAAAAATAAAACGAAAGCTAGTTATGCCACTTGCTTGTAATATTACTGTTACCATTTTCGAGCTTTCTACTCCATCAAATGGATGGTTTGCTTCGTCTTAAACTGACTGCTTACTGCACTAATTATAAGGTGCACTATATGAGGCTAAACTTGTAGCTGTTCTTATTAAAGAAAATAACCCCTTTTAAGGTAAAGAGGGATTCTATCCTCTGTGTTTCTCTTCGCGGTTATACCACATTCTCCTTTTGCTTTGGCGTAGTTTATGTCTTGTCTTTAATCTTTGTGCGAATAAATAAATTGGAAACAGTAGTCATGCTTGAGCCTTGAAGCCTGTTTGTTAGCTCCATTCTAGCTTTGCATGTGTATTATGCATGCAAAAGCCAGTTTGGAGTATGTAAAGTATTCTATGAACATTTCTGTACGCAGACCTAGTTATTGAGTCTTTATATTGGATAAGGCTTAGTAAAATGTGAGCTAGGTTTTGACAAGCTTGTGAAATTTCGGAACAGTTAAATAAGAGAAGCAATATAGTTAGCTTCAGTTTTAAGCCCTTTCTCAGTAGTGGAACATAGGGGTTCCGGCATTCTGTTGATTTTCTACACTGGGTGCTCCCCTTTTGTTTCTTTGCATCATGATGGACCTCAAAGATGACACCTATCTGTCTAATGGTTTATTAGTATCTGGTTTTTCCATTTCTAAAAGTTGATGAGAATGATGACATTGCCTCTCAACCTTGGTTCTTTTATTCATGATTCCATTTTTTCTCTTTCTAAAGTTGCTGTGTTTTGACTTTATGTGTTACAGATTGTCATCTGGTTCATCATACCGGCAACAAGAAACCACCGAACAAATCATAATAACAATGCCCTTGCTCTGATTGTACTATTCCAATATATTCCCAGGTTATACCTCATTTTCCCATTGAGTTCTCAAATTATAAAAGCAACCGGAGTTGTCACCAAAACTGCTTGGGCAGGGGCTGCCTACAATTTGCTACTCTACATGCTGGCAAGCCATGTATGTAATTTTATAATTTTTAGTTGGTTGGAAGCATGTGATTTAGTTACGTTATCTAATATACTATTAATTTTGATGAGAATTTTATTCTCTCACTTGAAGAGGTTTATTCTTTTCTCAATCGAATTATATTGTATTGTTATAGGTCTTGGGTGCTGCATGGTATGTACTGTCAGTTGACCGTTACTTGTCTTGCTGGAAATCAACATGCAAGAGAGAAGAGAACCCTACAAAATGTTTGCTTGAATATTTGAATTGTGACACTACTGAGAGTGGACAACGCAACATTTGGATCAATAGCACGAAAGTGTTCCAAAGTTGTGATCCTGATGAGGATATTACGTTCAAATTCGGAATTTTTGAAAATGCTGTCACAAAACAAGTTGTCTCTTCAAGTTTTGTCCGAAAGTACTTCTATTGCTTATGGTGGGGCTTACAGAACTTAAGGTACATTTCTTTACTATTTTAACTCACTGACAATGGAATATGATTTTATCAATATTGTCATATTACTTGGTTACCATCACATTTTTGTAACTCCTCAACCTTAATATTGATTATCGACTCAAATGAAATGGTCTAATTTACCCATTAGAGAATAACCTACCTGCATCGTCTACAAAATATTGTATTACTATGCCATTTGGCAAATTGAAAAATTCTCTAGGTACTCAATGTTTTTGCCTGCTTTTCTGTATCAAAGAGAACCACTAACATCAATAATGCTTATGTTACACCTGAGGTTCTCCATATGAATTCAAAGTATTACTTGCTTAGGTTGATCATCCTTCATTTACAGTAACATTCAGATGCTTTCTTACCATATACTTTCCATGACCTAATGCTAATTAGAACCTTGTAGAAAGAATGCTTGAGGCTTTCTTTTCTAAGTTTCACTATCTACATAAAATGCATCTAATAATGTCATTTTTTATAATATAATGTATATTTTGTCTTTGTAAATATCAGTTATCTGAGAGGGTTCCTGTCCTTAATATCCCTGAAAACTATATTAATATTGACCTGCAGTGAATGGTTATACTGCCAATATCACAGTAGTGTTTGTCAATGTTAACTTGACTATATTTAGTATATTAATTGATTTACTTTAACTTCCTTGCAGCTATCAGTCCAGTCCAAAGTAAGTTAAACTTTCTAAGGACATTTGTTAAAAGAAAGCACCCGAAGAAATTAGTATGTTCACCCAAATGCAGCTTTGCCATAACGCAACTAGTATGTTCATAATGTTTAAATGAAATTAACCTGTAGGAAACATAGATGTAGGTTTTAAGAAATGAAATACTATAGCTGTGACAAGATCTTAGCAGAGTAAGATTTCTTGGAGCGAAGAACAAGTCTTTCATTTGTTCCTTCATCTTTTGCTAGCCTTATTGATAATTTGAGTGCTTCTGCAGACTCATAGGTAATGGACTTATTGGTATGTCATGAATGAAAGAACTGGAACTATGGTTGTTTTGTTTGGTGTGTTTGTGGGTTGGGGGGGGGGGGGGGTGGCGGCTATGTGTCCATGCTTGTGGAGAGGGAGTAGGCTCAATAGGATTAGCTGTGTCAGCATGTTTTGATGGCTTCTTTTAATGTATTGACACTTGGCCTTCTTTGGTCTACTTGGGGATGGACGTGGCACTGATGCTGCTGCTTCTTAATGTGCTTGATACTTGATGTTTCTCATCAATGGGAAACTTTGACACGTGTTTCTAGGCATATCTGCTATTTTTAGTTTAAGAGAAAATATCGATATTCCATTTCATATCTCTATTGAAAATAAAACTGCTTCTTTTGTACTCTCAGTTCATATGGCCAGAATCTGTCAACAAGCACATTTATTGGGGAAACATCATTTTCCATTCTCATTGCCATCTTGGGTCTTGTTTTGTTCGCCCATCTTATTGGAAATATGCAGGTCAGTGAAAAGATTCACCCATGACTTTTGAGCCTTATGCGGTGGTCCTCTATGAATTCTATAATGCAGATTATATTCATACATACTTGGTCAACAAGCTTTCAACTATAATATGCTTACTTCTCTTTCCCTAGCCCATTATACCATTCATTAGCAGAGTTCTCTGAATCTGATATGATCAAGATCCTATTTATTTACTGGAACTACTCACATCATTTCACTTTGCACGAGAATAATTTTTTTTGGACTAGTTTCTTCATGTTTGGCTCTCTTGTATAATTTTTTTCTTCGTTTCTTTTTCTCCTTAGCTTGTAGAATATCACATCTCCAAACTGCATGTACTTGTTGCTGAAAATTCTTTATGCAAAGAGAGCCACTTCTCGGCTTGAAATATCTCATCTGTTTCAATCCTCCAAATCCCATGGCTATGATTAAGTTCCAATTATATGCTTCAGAGAGACCTTTTCCATTTGCCTTTGTTTTTTTGGCTTTAAACTTTTAGATAATCCTTTTCTGTCTTACTTTCTGTCTTTTCGGCTGTGGCCAATGGGGCAGGGCAAGTTGGAATGAGGAAACTCATATCTGTTTTATCTTCGCTTGTACCATACACATTCATACCAAAATGATTTACTCCCATCTATTTCTGCGTGTAGACATACTTGCAGTCTTTAACAGTAAGGCTCGAGGAATGGAGACTTAAAAGACGAGATACCGAGGAGTGGATGCGACATCGTCAACTTCCTGAAGATCTGCGGAAACGTGTTAGGCGTTTTGTTCAGTATAAATGGCTTGCAACTCGAGGAGTAGATGAAGAAGCTACTTTGCGTGGTTTACCTGCTGATCTTAGCCGTGATATACAGCGTCACCTATGTTTGGACCTCGTCCGACGTGTATGATTTCCACTATTCTCTTATTTCAGTACAATTAGAAAATACTGACTGTTTTCTGAGTCATAGTAATATGCAAACAATAAAACACGTGCACCAGAAGTCCGTTAGGGTTCGAATCTTTGACCTTACATTTTATGTGTGAAACTTATTCCATTGGACCAAAGGCCAATTGAAGCTCCAAGATTGAAAGCTCCTCCTGTGCTCATATAAATGCTTAGTAGCAAGCTGACCTCTGTATTTTGTCTCCATTTCTTTTTTGCCAGGTCCCCTTTTTCTCACAGATGGACGATCAGTTGCTTGATGCCATATGCGAGCGACTAGTTTCTTCCTTGAGCACCGAGGGCAATTACATCGTTCGTGAGGGTGACCCTGTGACGGAGATGCTCTTCATTATCAGAGGTCGACTGGAGAGTTCTACCACAAATGGTGGCCGGACCGGTTTCTTCAATTCCATCACCCTGAGACCTGGAGATTTCTGTGGAGAGGAGCTTCTTGCTTGGGCTTTGCTCCCAAAATCAGCTGTCAACTTGCCTTCTTCAACAAGGACAGTTAGAGCACTTGTTGAGGTGGAAGCTTTTGCACTGCGAGCTGAAGATCTCAAGTTTGTGGCTAATCAGTTTAGACGGCTCCACAGCAAGAAGTTGCAGCATACATTCCGGTTTTACTCTCATCACTGGAGGACATGGGCTGCATGCTTCATACAGGCTGCTTGGCGAAGATATAAAAGGAGAAAGATGGCAAAGGATCTTGCCAGAATGGAGTCCTTTGCATTGGATGAGATGACACAAGTTAATACTGAAGATGGGGAACAGGATTTATCTCCCGATAGTTCAACGCCCTCCAACATAAAATCAAATCTAGGCATCACAATACTGGCTTCAAGATTCGCTGCAAATACAAGAAGAGGAGTTCAGAAGATTAAAGACGTAGATTTGCCTAAACTCCCAAAACCTGAGGAGCCTGACTTTTCAGCTGATCCGGACGATTAGTTAATGCAAAGGACAACTAGTTTCACAGCCAGGCGCACGTTTCTATGCAGGACAGAAGAACAGAAAAAAACTTTGATGTGGTCTGATGTCCAGACATGGGTAATTTATGTCTCAGAGCAGGATTTGAAACCGGCTGGAAGACTACAGCCATTCTGTAGTACTTGTAACTTGATCAATTTGTCAATTGTCTGTTTCTGTAAGATTTCAACTGGCTAAGGTTAGCATGCTTCCCATATGATTGGAACTGAGCCTGAAGTGATTTTAGTTGCTATCTTATAACTCTGTAAGAGTGCAGATATTCAAAATATATATCTTCCAAATGGTAAGTTTTAATGTTTTGTCTTGTGTTTACTTGTAATTAATGTGATACTAGATCTTGTTACGAAATTCACTACAAATTACTTGTTAATCGATGAAATAGAACCATCCCCCAAAGGAAGGTCAGAATAAAGAACTCTCAATGCAGAATTTACAAATGGATTGTCACCATTTTAAGAGTCTAACTCAAATATATTTATGTTGTCCTATTACAGGTACTCACTTTGCAGTCTTGTCAATACTTGTCGATGTCATAAAACTCAATAGTCTTATATTTCTGGGAAATGATCTCTGCCTGAACTTTTCTAGCGGTATCAGTTGCACAACCAACAAGAATGAGAACAGAGGTGCCTGCAAATCCCCTAAAAGCAGTAAGATGTGTGGCTTGTTCAATCACAGCGGGGCCAGCAGCAAGAATTGCCAAGAATGCCGAACCCAGGACTGATATCCGGCTCAGAACCTATAATTCAACAACCACAGACATAAGCTCACATTTATTTTCAAGTTTCCTATGCTTAAAACAAGACATAGCAAAATATTTTTGCAATTTCCTAGGAATCCCAATCCTTAGTCAGCCTCAGACTCTTGCTTCCTCACAAACTTCAACAGATATGAATAGGATAATATGTTTGCAATTTCCTATGCTTAAGGTCATATTTATTCAACCATCAGAAGGGAAGAAAATAATATAGGTAATCAAGATTATTATACATCATAAAACAATAAGAGAGAGAAATCCGAGTGAGAATATTACCGTTTTGATAAAAGCAGCAGTGCTTTTTCCTGGTCGGACAAGTGGGATCGAGGCACCTTGCCTCTTCAACTGTTCACTGACATCATCCGGGTCCAATTGTAGAAACGTGTAGTAGTAATTGAAGAATGCTATCAACAGAATATTTGTTGGCAAATAGAATGAACCTGAGATTAGCATATTACTATCAGGTTCGCTGCAATTTATGTTTCTTCAGGGATCACAGCAATAATCCAGAGCTATTTCTTTGCTATCCTTGTCCTCATCTTTCATGAAATATGCTTTGTCATTATTTGATATATTTTTTTCTTATAATTTCCCTGAGAGAACCCCAAAATCAGAAAATGACAATAATCCTCAACATTCCTTCAACAAGTGTACTGCGATAAATCCTCCCATGCGGCATTGCAGCAATTTTGCTCAAATTTTCACTAGAGTTTTAGTGGATTGCATTTTTATGCATGAGTAGTGGGGAGATAATTCATGATGGCCAGCCCACATAGTCCCACTCCCATCCTTGTAGGAAAAAGACAACAGAAAAGCAATAGGCCCTGGAGGGGTGGGGCACGGGGATAAGGAGCTGCATGAATCTTAAGCTAAGAGAGAGCGACCTATTTGTGTCGAAACAAAGCCTTCACTGAGCATCAAGCAACTGAGTTTTGGTGGTTCTAAATAAACTAAGTTTAATCAATTCAAAATAAAATCTAAATAATTGGTACTATCTTAATGTTAGCAAATAATCAGCCAACAGAAAAGAATAATAGAAATAATATCATACCCCCAGGATTTAAACCTACAGCAGCCTTCTTTAGAAAATTCAGACCAGTCAAGCGTGCAAGAGTTCCTGGAAGAGCCAAGGAAGAAGTGGAGAAGATGATTGGCATCACTCCAGAACTATTTACCTGCTCATTAACAACTATTAATATAATTAACATGTATGGATCAAAGACTATAGTAAACAAATTGAACAAGAAACTCCTATAGAGATGCTATAGCAGCTAACAGAAACTTGGTAGCAATTACGGTGAAAGTGAAAACCGAAAATTGACAAGCCAAATAGAACTAAGATAAATTCAAGCCAAGGAAGTCCAATATGAGGACATTTTTCTCAGATTGGTTCTGTGTACACAGTACAAGATTGATTGCCCAACATTTGCAAGGAACCGTACAATCATGTCTTCTATGTATGGCACTTACATAAAGGTTTGGTAACAGCAGAAGTCAAGTCCTTAGAGTACAGGAAGCTTCAGTTATTTTATCAGTAAAAAAGCACACCATAGTCCATCCATCCTAATTTAGATGTCCATGTATGAAAAAGCGATGAGTTTTCCATAAGAGTTGAAAAAGTGGAAGATTGAGCATTTTTAACATTGTCCTCAAAAGTAACGGTTGCAGTTTAGTAGAAGTCAATAATTACTCTACAGTACTTTCTGGAAAGAAAATTGTTATTTTAGGAATTGGAAAATTATTGGCGGATGTCCTTAAAAAGGAACGAGAGCATTCAGTTGTGGGTGAGGAATAACCTTAAGGATACATGATACAAAAGCAAGCAAGAGCAGAAACTTCAAGTGCATGAAGTAAAAAATTTAAGTAGCGCCGTGTAGCTATTCTGGATAATGCAAGTCATACGAATTACTAGCAGTCTATATCTTACTATACTAGACAGAAGAACATAGAACCCAACCAAATTAACATCAGAAACAGCTCTACAGACCTTGAAAGGCAAGTAAGCAGATCTTTGAAGTCCCCCAGCTCCACTGGTATATCTTGAGGCATAGTTAATTGGTATTTTCCTCTCTGCTTCCTGAAACATGATAAACAACTCCCTGAAATTCACTGCATAGTGGGTTTAGAATAACTTGATGAGTAAAAAGTAACACTCACCTGAACATACACAATGCTAAGGACTAGCAAGAAGAAGGAAATAACGATGCCAACAAGTCCAACATAGTTGCCATCCTGAAATGCTTGTGCAACTGTCCTCCCAAAGGATGCTGGCAGGTAGGAAATTATATTTGTAAAGATTAACAGAGATGTACCATTTCCAAGTTTTAAGTCGGTAATTCTTTCCCCAATGTAAGTTGTGAAAACTGAGCCAAGAGTCAAGAAGATAACAGAAGAGAGAACCCACTCAGTACTGAAGTCATTGACATAAGGACGAAGATACAGTACTTGGCCAATTGCCTGCCACGGAAAATGATTAATGAAAATACATATTTCAATTGTCAAGTACAGTTGCATAGAAAAATCTTCAAAAGAATAAAAATCTTATATAGTTGATGCAGGCAAGATAATTATCTTATTTAGGCAGTACGATCAATAGGAGATGCTGTCTCTTAACTATTATATGTTCTATTTTGAACTGACTCATTAAGTACTTCCATGCATTTCAAAGTCTGTAATGTTCAAATCCAAAATTTTATGCTGCTTGACAAGCACATGAAAGAGTAAATGAGATAAAGATTTTTCGGTCAAGTGTATATATAGCATTTGACTATCAGGTACCATTTACCTGCACTATTGCAAACCCAACCGACGCATAGCGAGTATACTGCAGCACTTTCTTTCTTCCAGCCTCGCCTTCTCTTTTTTGGAGCTCTTGCAACTTGGGGTAGATTTGAGCAAGAAGCTGAAAAACTATCTGTGCATTGATAAAGGGCACAATACCAAGAGAACCTATTCCAAGCCGACCAATACCACCTCCAGAAAATGAATCTAGAGTGCCCAACAGGCTGTTTTGATCTAGATTACCAACAAAAGCCTCCCGATTCACACCACCAAGAGGTATGTATATTCCAAGTCGTGACAGGGCCAAATAGCCCAAAAGCTTGAGAAATTTTCCAGGCAGTGGACCCTTGAAGAAATCCCCAATATCTATGCTGGTATCTTCAATGGCAGCTGGAAAATGTTAAAGAATCCTAATCAAGGGCCAAGAGCAGCAGGTAAATTTATAGATGACATTAATATAAAAATAAATAGGGTGATGAAAAAACCTGCCACTCCTCTTGCTGATGAAGTTTTATCTTTTCTTGTCCCTGAGGCACTCTTAAGTGTTTGAGAAAATAATTGTAGGGCACTCTCCCAAGTGGTTTTCAAATCCGAGAATCCATCTGGATTAATGCCCAGTGGGTCAAATGCACAACTTTCCTGACTGGGAAAAATATCAACCAGAAAAATTAGCAAAGTTCAAGACATCGACCAAACAAGTAAACAGGATATAACTTTGAAACTCAACTCTTGAAATGATGTCTAAACAAGATATAACTTCCAAAGAGAAAAGCATAAAACTTGAAGCTTGAAATGTTGTCCTTTCAAGACTGGTAAAGCCAATTATGGTCATAGCATTTTACAAACTTTCTCATTGCTACAAACTTCTTATCTCGCATTGAAGGATTCGAGGGCCTTAAAACAATCTAAGTTGCTCCCCTTATCTCACCTGTTGAGGCGCATTTGCATAGGGACAAAACCCCCCGATGCGTGTGCCAATTGGACAATACCTGATGGTGCTATGGTGCTAGACCTTACATGTCCGTTAAAAAATTCGGGAATCATCGGATAACATCGTCGGTGGGAACCGATGGTCATGTGTCTCCTCTAAGCTCCTCGAATAAGGGACTGATATATCAAGTCCTGTTTCACATTGGAGTGTTGACGGTCTTGTAAATGTTTATGTACTAGTCCCCATCTCTCACCATTAAAGCATCTTTTCATAAGGAAAAATCCCCTCACTGTATGTGTCAGCAGAAAAGTACCTTGTAGAGTCAAGCCTTTCATGATTGACGAAAGATTTAAGCATCGTCAAATGGCACCAACCATGGAAATTGACAATCATATGCCTTTGTCGACACCCCTCTACGAGGGTACTTTTAATGTTACCAAGTCTTTCCCTACATTAGAAAATCAAGGATATTGAGGAAATTTATATCATTAAGGTGCCTTTTCGTAACGATAAATCTCCAAGGACATATGCTAATGAAAGCCTTAGATGTCTCACGACATAGTGGAGTATCATCATTTAGTAGCCTCTTAATTTCAATATGATAGGATTATTATTGATAAAATATTGTCTAAGTTAGTCCTATTTTACAATTTATTGAAACAGCTTGTGAATCTCATACTATCACTTACATTTAGATAGAATTATTTAGGAATACATCTTTTGATTTAGCTTTTTCACTAAATCTCAAACAACAGCTTGAGAATTTCACCTATGAAATATCTAGTTAAGCCAGCGCCACCTAAATGATGGTCATTATTATGTGATATTCAAGCTTTATAAGGTCCTCTTGCAATTGGATGCTCCATGTGAGCCTCAGCTAACAAAAGCCATACTATTGCAGAGAATGAATCAATGAATACTCTAAACACAAAGACTTCTCCATGCATAACAAGGAAAAGAAAATAAAAGAAAAACAAAAAGAAAAGAACGTAGTGGAGATATTGCTTTAGTATATGGCAATCCCAAGGTCCAACAGTATGAAACAGAGTCCAAATGAGACTCTCAGTCTAGCAAGTGATTCTTCAACTATTCGCAAAGCAAAAAGAAAACGAACCCAACAAAAAGAGACACTGCTTTAATATAGTTGGCAATCTAAAAGCCAACATATATGAAACTGAGTGTAAATGGACTTTTAGCCTACCAAAGAGTCTTCCATACACATCAAGCTATTGTTCCCTCCTTCAGCTTCATATCATATAAACCTGATTACAAGAATCTGCTTCTAACAGCACTAGCCAATCTTAAGTTACATAACAAATAGATAAATACTAAAAGCCCTTACAGAAACCACAAAGCAAAACTTCGCAAGATATTCCAATGCACTAAATACATACTAAAATTACTAATAGGAAAGAGACCTTAAAATCATAAGATAGACATTCTCCAAAAATCACAAGAAGACACCATTGATTTTAGGACTAGAAGTGAGGTAATTTCCATTAAAGAAAAGCACATAGCATATTATAAATGAAAAATCTCCAAAAATGCCTAACATCTTCTAAAAAATCCATGTGAGCAGTAAATTGCAACAAATGTAACGTCATGTATAAGTAATTTGGAGAAAAATCCTTGAACAATTTTTAAATTTTCTTCTTCATCTGTGTAAGAAATTATTTAATTTTAGCAGCCATTTTTGGGGGCAACTCATGCTTTTTCATGCTTTCAACTTACTAAGGTTCATTCTTTGTTCGCAGATAAGTGCCAAGGTGTGTTTTCACTGTTGCATACAACATATCACCTAAGTCCCAAGCAGATTCAACCTCAACCTTGTCCAAAGATATGAATTTACAAATATATCCTCTTATAGTTCAGAGGTAGTATAATCATGCTGATAAATCAATTTCTTGTCCTTAGCAGAAACTAAACGCATGACTGCATTACATTATGTGTGACTTGCTCAGTTCTTATGTCAAAGGCCTAAATTTTCTATAACCAAATCCAGTAAAGATTTTAAATGACTTGAGCACTTCATCAATTCATTTGCTGTCCGTGTAACTTCAGAAATTTCAGTCTTTATTTGCCAAGCTCAAAAGAATTGGACCATATTGTCACCACGAGCAAATGCAATACCATGAGCGAATGCAGTAATGTAGAAAACTGAAGCATTATGTACCACCAATCAGCATGCAACGTACTTGGCAGAAAATAAAGTATAAGATAGCTTTCACAGAAAGAATTGTATGATGCCGAATTAACCAAGGACTAGAATACATGAAGATAAACAGGACCCTTTTGAAGAAGAGCTCAAAAAATTCTATTAAAAAAAAAAAAAAAAGGAGAAAACAAGAAAATCCACCCCACTATAAAAACTTGAAAATTCCTAAAAATTTCAAGAAATTGGGGGAAACTAACATAAACCCATTTGAGAATAACAACCCACAAAACCTGAAACTTACAATAAATAGAGAATTCAGAAATTTCATAAACGGTTACCTATGACTGCTGTTGGTATTCTTTCTGTGGACAGTGAGAGTGGCTCTGCAAATGGACTTCTTATGGTTTCTGTAGACATAATTGTGAGGCTTGGCACAAAAAGAATGTTTCTTTGAAATGGAAGTATGAGTTAAAGAGGTGGTGGAGCAAAGAGAAGTTGAAATTTGCCTGACTGATATCAACATTATCCCTCCCAAATATAAGAACTTTCACACACACACACACACACACATACAAAGTGGAAAGTTAGAGCTAGGACGGACTAGGGCGCGTTTGGATTGGGAATATAACTATTTTGTGTGTCTCATTTTTCTCCCTTGAAAATAAGATTTTGCGTAAACAAGATTGGATTTTTTCGTCTACACTTCAGCCTTCACTTTGCAGAGGCCCAGCTTGGCATATTAAGCTGCTAGGATTCATTATTTTAGAAATTCATTCATTTGGGCGTAATTTGGGCCATACCTATAGCCTATATGTATCATAGGTATCAGTAAGGAAAAACTGGGCTCATGTAGGCCCATGTAATATGTAGGCCTCAGGCAAAGTTGAGCTCATGGACAAGCCAAAAATGTAAGAATGACATGGGCCAAACGAATTATTCTAGTTTGGGTATTGTTCATGATGTTTGAGAATTATCTTTTAAAAGCTAGTTTGGTTGGATTTTTAAGTTATCTCAAAATTATTTACTATATAATAATTTGTATAATTTTTTATTATGTTGATATAGTTTGGTTAGTATGATAAATAAACTTGAGGGGTGACAGGTCAATTTATCATGGGAGCTGCACATATGAACACGAACTTTCGGTATTCATGTGGGCTTGATTATTTATTGTCACTCAAATCAAATAAATGACCGCCTTATCATCCCAACCAAACTTATCCTAAGACATAAATATACATAGTTACTATTTGTAATTCTTGGTTCTTTGATATGACTAATACAAGTTTAAACAAGATATAGCTCAAGTGGCACGATTTCATAGGTAATTATCGGATGATTACCTTGCCAATTGCCAAAAGTCTTTGGTTGATAATTCAAAATTAGGAACTATTCGATTCAAGAGTTCAAATCAAATCTTGTTATGATGGCTAGAAGGAATATCTTAAATAATGAACTAATTAGACATCTTGAACTTTGTGATAGTATAAGTTGTCAATATCCGATACCGTCAAGTGGTTAATTAATTAAATGGTCTCGTCTTCACACTAATTCATGTGAGGTTTGAAGTTGAAATTCTACTAAAATTTTAATGTGGGTGAGTAAATTAAAAAATATATATATAATATTTAATGTGATAAAAATTTGCAATCAAAAACTACAAATTGTGCCACTTAAAAATATTCAAAATTTATAAATTCACCGTAATATCTAATAAGATATTTTAAAATATTTGACAGAAATTCTGGCATACCTCAAAATGAAAAGCATATTTCTACTTTTCCAACCAAACTTACTCATGTCCAACTCAAAATTCTAATCTCTTTTTGTCCTTCAAGTAGGTGAAGTTGAATTATGGTCACACGTTTTCATAATGGCCGCCCAGAGACTCTTTTAACATTTTTGACATTCAAAAATGGCCATTTGAATTGGGAGGCCTAATGGGGTGGCCTTTCTTATTTTCCTTTTTATGTCTTAGAAATCAAGACCACGATGATTTGAAGTGTAACAGCGGACAATGACTCAAAAGAATTGGCAAATGGCCTCACAAAGTTGACAAATCAAGCGAATTTATGCAAATTCCAAGATTTCTAGAAATTAGACATTAACCCATGCAAAGGAGATTTGGATCAACTAACAAACTAGATTTTGCTTCTTACAACCTTAGTAAGTTATATTTAATTGCATCAACCATTATTGGGAAAAATTAATTTAATCCTCCTATGAAATACGATTGTAGTGATTTATTTCATGTGAAAAAAAAAAATTAAAAAACCACTTGTGGTTTAAAATCAGGCAAAGAACCCCCTTATGGGCATTAATGTATTTCATACTTGCATGTGAATTTTAAGGGTTTTTTAATATAAAAAGATTATTATACCCCTAATCTCCATCGTTGGATATTTTTTTAAAAATAATGATTCAAAATAAATCTTATTTATAAAAATATATTTATTTATAAATATATTATATAATATGTGTATATATTATATATATACATATTGTTATATTAAAAATATATATTTAATAATACTAAAACCCTAACCCCAAACCATCCCACCCACCATCCCGACCGTGACCGCTGAAAACTATCGGCATGGCCACAGCAAAAAAAGTTGGCCGTGGCTGCTGTTGTGAAAAAAGGTTGGCCATGGCCAGCCTTAAAAACCGGCGGCCATGAAAAAAAAAAACAAATATATATGTATAGAAAGTATATATATAATATAAACTATTTTTTTAAAAAAAACAATATCTGCCGATCGCCCTGGCAAGATGCGGCTGACCATGGTGGCTAATGGCCGTACCTGTCCAGATCAGATTAACCAGCATGTGGGCTGTCATGGTAGCCATGTTTTTGCGGGGAGTGGGGGAGTTGGGGTAGGGGTGTGTTATATATAATATTATACATTTTTATATATATAATATGTATATATATAAATATATTTTTTATATTTTCTTTATAAATATATATATATGTGTGTGATTAATCTAAACCATTCATTTTCAAAAACCAAACGACTGATATAAAGAAGGGAGAAATTAATGAAAATTTAAAAAATAAAGAAAAAAGAAAGACAAAAGATAATAATAAAATAAAAATAAATAATTATTTAAATTTTAATTTTATTTGAGGGTAATTCAGTCATTTTAATATTAAATGAGTAGCAAACAATATGAGGGAGGCAGTGAGCTACTTTTAGAAAACACATGAAGCTTTTTTAGTTATTTTTTTATGACAAGGAAATAAATCGTCTATTTCGAATTTCATAAAGGGGTTAAAAGATTTTTGCCCACAATTATTTGAGGGGTAAAAAAATTGAAGGGTACATTTTTATGATATAATAACATTATATCATAATTTTTGAATCACAATTATTCATATAATAAATTTTTTTATGAAATCTATCATATCTAATAATTATAATTATGTCAGAATTAAAAAAATTATATCCTCGTAATCTAAGTATTTGGATCAACCGTTCTCTATTTACACATCTAATAAGACAAATTTTAAGAGTTTCAAATGATTTTATTTTTAGCATCCAAAGCTAAGTCACTAGAAAATTAATTTCCAACATAATGCAATGCCCTATGCTTCCTCATACCCCCACCAAAAGTGCCCCAGAGATGATAATGAGGGCCATGCACCCAAATTGTTTTTTTCCCCTTAAGTATATATTTTATGCACTGCGAAAAGGTTGTGAGAGAAAAATATTTTATATAAATTTCGAAAAGGTTGTGAGAGAAAAAGTTGGTTGTATAAAAATTATTATAGTTATGGATGGTGGGAAGTGGGAACAGGTAAGCATGCAGCCTGCAAATCCACAAAAAGGTGGTATGTTCTGATTTGTCATCTAGTTGCCCTTAGTTAAATCCGCCTCATTCCATTTTATTATAGTTTAATCATACCTTATATTAAAAAGAAAAAGATTAGTGGAAAAGGTGATTATGGTAAACATAATGAGGATAAATAATTAATTAGATGATGACACGTATGAAATATAACACTTTTAGTTTTCCCAATATTATAAAGTATTGAGATTTTAAGATCATTAATAAAATAAATCTTCTAAATAAAAGCAAGAGGCTCGCTTTCTTAATTGAGACACTGAAAAATCATCTTTTTATTTGAAACTTTAGGTACTTTTGAATATACAGACTAATATTTTCATAAATCAATTTTACCCTTACCTAAAATCATGTCACATTCTTTCTTTATTCTTAGCATTTTTTTATTTAATAAAAAATAATTTTCTTGAATGATTTAAAAGGGAAGCTATTCTTTGTTTGTCGCGTTCTTATCTATCCTTATCCTCCCTCTGCAGAAAAGGTCAAATTTTACTCAGACGTCAGCCTCTACTTTTTGGGTGTGTGTGAAAAAAGTTTTGATGATTGAATATTCCTTGTAAGACAATAGTTTTCTTTCAAGAGTGGGAAAGGTAATTTTGTGGGACCTACTATGAAAATAATGTGTGATTGATGTGTGTGCTACAAAAGCAAATGTGAAACGAATTAGTTTAAAAGAGCCCTTTAACCTCAACTAATACTTTAAACTTTACTTGCTTGTCTTTATTGATCTTGCTAGACATGGATTAATTTTAAACCAACATTGGGGAAATAACATCTCAATCAGATGGTATGATGAAATTTACATAGATCACAATGGAATAAATTTATATTCTCTTTTGACTTATTCAATCTTAAGTTATTAATTTATAAAACAACTTTATGTTATGCGTATCACATTCATGACTATGTGTTAGTGATATTCAATCAAACTATCTTTTTTTTTTATTAATGTTAAAAAAATAAATCTTTGAAATTATAAAATTTAAGTATTCAAACTTCATTCAATAAGATTTGAAATTTAGATCATATTCAATTTGATAAGTTAAAATATAATTAATTATGTGTAAATGTATCGAGTTATTCATTTCAATTCATATCCAATTTAATTGAAACTCGCTCAAACTGACTCATTTAATGCTCAAAATTAAATTTAAACACAATTCAAGCCCCCCAAAAATTAAATTTTTGTATAATGATATAACTTGACTTGAGAAAGTATATTCTTTTAGGTCACTAATCTTTTTTTAAATTGTCGTTAGAAACAAAGATCATGACGAATTCTCATCTATTTTTTATGAAACTCGAAAGGTGAGCAGTCTTTCTTTTCTAAGAGCTTAACTAGTCAATATATTAACAAAAAATTGGAGGAAACGACAACCGAAAAAATGAAAATCAATGAAAAAATAGAGAATTATTATTGTTTCATTGACCAAAAATATTCACGAATATAATTGAATAAGCTTTGAACATAAAAAGTAGGTCAACGGTCGACCGCCTGCCGACCTTAACGTGCTGGGAAAATTCTAAGTTCATAAAGGGGCCGCCCCAACCTCAAGCGGCCAGCCAAGACTTAATTTCCATTTCTGAAAGTTTTTGCCAGTGAAAATCTCATTGTTACGCTCAAGCATGACCAAAACAGGACCACTCCCTTTCATCATATTTTCTTCTGCATTGACCAAACAAATAAAAATTAAAATTTTCGATTTCATGACAAAGTTTCTGTTAGTGGATCATTGTCTTTCTTTCTTTGTTTGTTTTAAACAGGAACTTGCGACAGAGTCAGAATTTTAAATGCCAATGGCGAAGTTTTAAAAACAAAGGAACTGTTAGTGTGAAAATTTGAAGTTTGGATTTGGTAGTATTTTCACAAACCTACCAATCTTTAGTGAAAACGTATAATAAACTATATATGTTGCTCACAAAATTAACAAGCTTACGAGTATAATATTTTTTTTTTTAAAAAAAATTCCAAAAATATTTCTACAACTGACAAAGGGGTGAGGAAAGACACAATATTGATTATTGCAGTATAGAGTGGTTTGGGCCGCACTATGGGACACTTGTAAAGCCCAGGTAATAAAAAGCGGGCTTTAAGGGGAAAGGGCATAGATAGAGAAAGCGTACCGATAAATTCATAAGTTTTTCAAAATATTTTATAAGATGCTTGAAAATTATAAAATATCGTAAAATATTTAATAAGACAAGATTTTAGAATTTTTATAATTTTTTAAAATACTAAGTTTTTTATTTGTTATCAAAATATTAATAAATTATATTAGTTTTAACCATAGTTAACTACAGAATTATATCATTAGTATTTTATAAATTTAAAAATATTATCTTATTCAAATACTATGAGAATTTATTTTTAGTATAAAATTAACTAATTGGGCATTTGAAAAACTTTACAAATATATTATAAATTTTATTTTTTCAGAACATTTTAACCAAATATTCTCTTATTATTATTGTAAGGCAATTTTTTTTTTATTATTTTATTTTTGGTTTTAAAACCAAAAAACACTCATAAAGAAAGGCCCACGTTGGCTTTCAACCATGAAACATAAATATCAATGGGTTGTTATACTTATACATATACATTTGTTAGATTTGAAATTGACATCACACATTATGTGTGAAAGCAATTTTAATTGCATCAATTCTAACTTTGACATGGGGAGTGAGTCTGAGACTGCAGGGAATACTCAGATTAGTTTGAAAATGATTTTCAATGTTAAAAAATTATGAGTCTGGTTGATTTTTAAAAAGCTATGGGCTGAAATTGATATATAAGTGAAAGCACAAGGACTAAGATGGAAAGTTGGGTGGGTGGGGAGGACATGAGAGTGGTTGAGAGGGTAATTTGTCTTTATTGCAGAAAGGCTGATTTGACGGCAGCAAAGACAACTAGTCTAAAGTTGTAAAAGGCTGATGTAGGGTTGGATAGGAAAATGGCATCCTGCCTTCTTTACTTTTCCTCTCCTGCTTTTTCTGCTTTCAGACAAAACAATTCTAGTTTTCCTTGTCATCAAAACCATATCCATCCCTATCTATTTATGTATGTATACACATTTATACATATATACAAATATATAATGCTACACATACATATATATGTTGTGTTGTGAGACGGTGTCCTTATCCCTATGTTGAGTTGTAATTTCTATTTTTTATTTTGACAAAAGAGGTGGGATTGTATAAATAAAATAAGAACTAAGGCTATATGTGGGACTTTTCACAAGAATGAATTAGTTTTTACTTTAATTTTTTCTTAAACTATTATTAGAAATTTTTAAGTATTTTATTTTATTATTATGTTAAAATTATAAATATATATATATACTTATTATACCATTAAAAAAGTAAAGATTTGAATTTACTTTTTTATCAAAATCAAATCAAATATAACTTCATTTTCGATATACTATTCAATTCCACAGTCAAAAAATTCTAAAATAAACAAACATTATCTGAATTCTTATAAAAATCTATTGTGACGACAATTTCAACAATCATAAAGATTTAGATTTTACACCACTAAATATTAAATTAAATATAATAACAATGTGCAAGATAAAATAAAGAGTTTTAACTATAAGATAAACAAACTATATATGGATATTGTTATTCGATCTTCTAAGTGATCCTTTTGAAATTGTTCACTTGGGCACAAAATCAATTGTAGAATTCTATGTTTTCCATAACTAGCTTTGTTTGGCACGCATTACTTACATCTAAAATTAAAATAAAAAAAATAAAAACCGATTGTAATGTAAATTTTCATGAAAGTCAAAGTATAGGGCTAACGAAAAGTTGGAAGTTTTATTAATTTTTGATTGAGATATATTTGATATACAAAAGTTTTATTTGTTTGTTTGTTTGTTTGTTTGTTTAATTAGATAGCATATAGATAATGATTTCTGTAGTAAAAATAAAAAAATAAAAAAATTGAAAAACACACTAACACTAGCCGACAATCACTTGCCTTACAGATTATTATTAGGTCTAACTGCTTATTTTTTTAATAATTTTCCATTGTCCGTGACCAAAAGCTCTACATTTTAAATTCATAAACTGTTGCTTTCCTATATACTATGGATTACTTTATTTCTACTCATTTAATTTTGTGGTAAAGCAATAAGCCCATGACTTGACTACGAAACTGGCATAGATCTCTATCTAGCGGACATACTTAAAAAGGAAAAGACCATTCCCCATCCCCAAGTTTTATAATTTTTTATTTTGAGGCCCTACATTATCTTCAAATTAATGAATCACCTTATCTATGAGAATTTGGTTTGCAACTTGCCCCTTAACTTAAATTTTAGTCACTTTTTAACACAAAAATTAGGTAGTGTCCGATGGTAATTATTGTGTTGTTCATATTATACTTTAATAGTTTGAAGATTTTTGTATTTATACATGTAAAATGCATCAAGGGTTCGTTAAATTTAAATTTAAACTTCAAATATATAAATTTGAGAATAATATTATTAAAAAATTGACCATTCCACATTTGAAGGGTATTAATACAACGCTTTTAACTATACTAAAGTAGAATTATAAAATTTTCCCAACTTGAATACTTCTAATTACTTGCTTTCTTTCTTTTTTTCAATTAGCAATTACAGTATTTTATTTTGTACACTCCGAATAGTTTGAGTTGTATTTGGATTGAATGATTTGAGAGAAGAATTTCAAATGATTTATTATTATTTATTTTATTTTTTAATACACACATGCATCGAATGCTCGCCAGATTCGAACTCTCAACTTTATATTTTATATGTGAGATGTTTGCAAATCAATCAAATGATTTATAATTAAATGAACTTAAATTTACCGGGTGGCCTTTGGCCCAATAGCATAAGTTTCATACATAAATTATGTGAGGTCGGGGATTTGAACCTAGTGGACACCTGGCGTGCATGCGTATAAGTAAAAAAAAAATAACTTAAATGTCACCATAATGACTCTAAAAACATATTAAAATAAAACTTTAAAGATTTAAAATTAATTATAATATGAAATTAACTAACTCAATAAATTTGCTCTTATATATGGATTTGAAATGAAGAATCCAAAACCCAAGCTTAAAGATCATAGTTTAGCAACTTATAGATTCATTTTTATAATATTTTTTCCATTCATCATCCATATTATAGTCTTAAATTTGAAGGGAAAAATATGGAAACTTATAATTAGTTTTTTAATGTCATTATTAAAGAACATTCCACATTATTAAATTGAACAACACCCAATATTTAGCCTATTTTCAAAATACAAAATCAAAGGGCTTCCAAGAAAATAGAATGATAAAAGAATGGTTGATTTCATTTTACCCCCTTTATTGTGGGGATTGTACCAAAAAACCCCTTGTACTAATAAAACCTTCAAAAATCCCCCAAAACCAACTAACGGTGTTAACATTCAATGTTAAATTACTAATATAACCCTTATAAATAAGTTGATTAAAAAAACTTGTAATCTTGAACTTATTATTATTTTTTTTTGTCATAACAAATTAGCCTTGACAACCTCTATAACGGAGAGAAAATAAAGCCCACCAAGGAAATACATAAATAAACTTAATCACCCATGAAAATTGTAGGAGTATATCCTAAACTAAAAAATTCAACAAAAATTGATGGTTGAACTCAATGACATTGCAAAATTGTTGGAGAAAGAAGGTAAATTAGTTCTGAACAGCTCTTTCAATTTAAATCAGTTAGTATACTTTTAATTTTAAAATAATTTTTTAATTATGCCATTCAGTTATTATCAAGTAATGTTAGAATATCAATGAAATAAAATGTAATCAAACATATTATATTTTGCTATTCTTCTAGGCCACATTATTTTATAAAATACTAGAATACTTATTGCAATAATAAATAATTTGATATTATTTTCAACTTTATATTTGTCCACTTCATGCTCCACTTTACTCAATTTTGCTTTCTTTACTTGGTTCTTCATCATCAACTTAATATTTGATGTTGTTATGTATATGGTGCTTTGATGTAACTTTTCATTATTAATTTGAAAAGTTCATTTATTGTTAGCAAGTTCTTTAATTTTTTATCTTTTTAGTCCATAGACTTCAATAATGGTTGTCAAACCCTATTCCCTCATCATATATATCTAGTTCAATTTAATGCATAAATTTGCATCTATTTAGCTTCTATTAGAAAAATAAGTAGTTAACAAAATCATAAATAATTAAAATGTATAATAAAAAATTATTCACATCCCAACCGCAACAACCAACAAAATTTTGTTCCAAGATTATTTCCTATGATTGCACAGTACTCCTTCAAATATTGATGTATAATTGCTCGAGCATCGAAAATCAGTATTTGACGATTTTATATTGCAATATCTGTTTAGCATTATTGTGCATTTAAACTAATGAAAATCTAATTAAGAAGATGATTTTTGTTTTAAAAACATTGTTAAAATTATAAAAATGGAGCATGCTATATGTAACATCCTGAATTTTGAAATCCTAAAATATAATAAAATGTGAAATCAATAAGCTTGACTAAATTATTTTTGGGTTAGAGTTGGTTAAAATTCTAGAAATAAATAATTACAATCAAAGGATTAAATTGAAAACAAGAGAAGGATTTGATTGTCTAAATTATAAAGTTTAGGGAGTTAATGTGAATAAGTTAAAAGTTGGAGGACTTTAAAATAATTAATTTTGGACCCAATTGCCCCCCAAAACAAAAATATTACGGGTCAATGTGTAAGAATTAAAAGTTGAAGGACTCAATTGAAGATCAAGGGCCAAAATGAAGATGGTTAGAATTTCTAAGGGCTAAATTGAAGGCGATCAAAAGTTTTGGTGGTCAATTGAATAAGATGAAAAAAATACATTTATATATGTAGGATTAAGGACAAAAAATATTCAAATTCTCAAAATGTACCCCAAAACCCAACCACTTGTGAATTGTCGGAAAACAACCACCAAACTCAAAACTAAAACCATGGTTGGCTTCATCTAGCTAAAAGGATCACAACCATACCAAAATTATTTGAGAACAACTAGTGAAATGGCCGAAAAAAGGAGGCGACGGTGAGCTCGCAGAGGTGGTGGCAGTTCTGCCACTTTCAGCGGCAGAAATGGATGGGGATTAGGTGGGTTTTGGTCACGGGGATATGGGTAGTCTAGTGGTGGTGTTAATTTGGGGTTTTGATGGCTAGTGGCAGAGGAATTGATGCGTGATGCGACGGCGGCATGTTAGGGTTCTGCGATAGTTTTGACTTAATTGGACAGCCAAACGATGGCCAATCGAGAAATTTTTAAAGGGGTTTTGCTTGCCTCAATGAAACGCAACAACTGGGGGTGGCGGTCTTCATCTCTGGCAGCAGTGCATGGACCAATTTATATAGAATGGAGTTCCGAACTCGTTTAGGCCATTCCAGCTTGAGATTGGATATCGATTCGATCCAAATTGGGTAATTTTCAATAATCGAGTTTGATTTGATTAATTTGTTAAATGTAATCAAATTTTCTGATCAAAGCCTAATCATGACATGAACTAAGACTATTAAACTATGATTTAGCCCAATTTATGAATTAATTTCACAACTGTTATAATGTTGAACCTAATCGACTTGGATGGATACCGTTAAGACCTTAAGCAAGATTTTAGTAACTTAATTACTGATTCAATTGAGTAAGAACAACAATGTATGGTTATGGTGAACATCTGATTGTAATATGAAACTTGAAAGAATTATGACTGAACAAATAAGTGAACATAGAACTTGATAAGGACATTTAAGTGCATTAAGAATTTTGATTCAGAAATCAAAACAATATTGGTTTAGGTTATTTGTTTTGAACTTTGAATTAAGTCAGAACCAAGGACATAAACTCTCCAAACAATTAAGGATTACCAGATTCAACTATCTTAAGTATCAGGACATGAAGTCCAATCACTAGAATTATATTAGAATAACTCTGAGTTTGATAAAGATGTTAACTATATTCATAATTAAGATCTAGAGAGTTGACAGAATGATAAGCTGAGTTTTCTTATGATAGTGTTCGGTTTAACTAGAAAGCCAGGACCTGAGCGATTATACGACTAGGAATTCCTCTACATTTACCAGGCGAGTTTTTACTCAATAGTATGAAATTTCTTTGCTGGGGAAAGAATATAGATACTTGTTAATATATCCTGGTCTTTTGCTTCTTTTTAATCCATGTGTTGAAAATAGTACTCCACATCGCCCTTTTATATTGGCCACTTCTATTGATATTTATTGATATCGCTTTATTTGAAATTGATGATTATGTTAAGGACGCTAAAAAGTGATATCAAAATATATTTCTCTATCGGCCATGCTCATTCTAGAACAAAGTAGATGTTGAATTATTGATTACTTGTTTTATGGAAAACTTATGTGCTGATTAAAATGCTATTAAACGTAGTACATGATGTACATAAATAAATAATACCCTTGGGGGTGGACCCTAGGATCGGTTACGAAAGATGGTTGGGTGGAATGGTCCGCAATGGAAGATCTTTCAGTCGATACCCATGTGCGATGCACAAAATTCCTACTCAGTAGGCCAACTGGAGGTAGCCGCCTATGAGCGGGATTAGGTATGCGGCTAGCCATGCCTAATAAAGAAAGAAATAAATGAATAATTAAATATTCGAGCCGATCACTTGGTACTTTGGAGGGATAAGGATTTTGAGATTTTAAAAGTAGAGGGATAAGGTAGGAGAACCACCAATGGCCTTTACTTAAAATTGTTTGCTAAATTATAATTGATTAATTTCTGAACTTGATGTTTATACTTCGAAACTCGAATATTTGTGAAGTATCATCACTGGTATGGGATGGTGATGAGATGGATCACCTAAAATTTTGGCTAAAATATTCTCTCACAACTTCTGAAAATTTTAATGCTTCTATTTGTCCTCTATGTAATATTTGAGAAATTGTCACTCTATTGTTATTGCTAAACTATCTCACTAAGTTATTCGCACTTACGTTGTTTCATTGTTATTTTTCGTTCTTTACCTCAAATGGGAACGAGTGACAAAAATAGACTAACCCAGGTGGTACATAAGGTATTGAGGGTGATAGAAGTGTTGAGGGTGACTCATGATATTTCGGTTTATAGTTGTATCTTTGTTGGAGGTTTGTTGCAGAAATTAAATACTTTAAATTTTTCATAAATGTATTTTATTATTTAGATGACTTGTGGTATAGAGTGGGTAGCGCCTCATATGAGAGCAGGCACCTCTCGGTCGAGGTGTTACACTATAAATTTTAGTTAGTTCATCAATGACATGAGGGTTTTAGAAGGATTTTTGAAGGTTTACACAAGACAAGTAGGTTTTTTTATACAACCCTCATAGTAGGGGGGCGTGGAATAAATTTATCCTTATATATATTAAAAGGGCAATTTGGGTATAAAAATATACATAAGTTAATTCAACCGTTAATAAACTAACGGTAGAAGGATTTTAAGGGGGGTTTTTGAAGATTTTTTATATTAGAAATGGAATTTTGATATAATTTCAATAGTAGAAGAGGACAAAATGAATTTAACCCTAAAAAGAATTGGCAATTCACCGGGAATTTGTTAGATGTCATGGCATAGTTAAATAGGGAATCCAATTTAGTTTTCAGATAATATATCATAAGATTCTTTTCATTGATTTCCTCAAAGTACAACAATATGGCTTCATACCCTCTTTCCAAAGAATGTTTTTTATTTCAGTTTTAATATATAGTCCTCTATAATTAACAATGACCCCATTTTATAAAATTATTATTATTTTAAATATAATCTCACTTGAAATAATAACCTGACACCACTAATATTCTACTCTTTTCTTGAGCGCAGAATTACAATATAATGAGCAAAAGGATTATTTTGTTGCATCTGATGGAATTAGAATTTGGATTTGAGGCAAAAATTTAGAGAAAAAATTTCAAATGAATCAATATCAGATGAAATCCACCACAACACTCACAACGAAAATTCAAATAAAAAAATTAATTTACAAATATTATGACATGAAACTATGTGTCCAATAATCAATTATATAAATTTATTATTACGATCTTAAAATTCTTAATTTCAAATCAATCCAAAAGAAAATTTTGAAAGTGCCATATGAGAGAGAAGAAGGGAGCCTTATAGTGCAATGACAAGTGTTAATTAGAATAGTAATGACAGGTCTCTATCAACTAAAATTCACACATCAAACCTGTCAACTTTGTATGAGTTATTTATTTATTTTTTAATTTTGTAGATCAATAATCCAGTCAATAGTTGTGATTAATCGTAGAGTACTTATACAAGATTTGTTCCTGTCTTAATTTAAAGTCTTTCGTGTGGGAGTTTAATTATAATGTTGGTGAGTGTTTTAGTTATAGGTGGACTTCAATGAAAATCCACCAAATAGAATCCTAAGCAATTTAAAACTTATATATAATCATTTTGGTCTATAATTTGTTCAAAATCCATCAGCTTGTTGCTTTCAGTCGAAACCACTTCTCCAAGATGAAAAGTTCACCAAACAATGTGGCACATAAATATAATTATATATATAGACAGACATATTATAAGAATTGTTCTCAACTATATATCTCATTTGTATTAATTCTCAAAACAATTAATTTTATTGCAAATAACATTCATACCTAGAAGCTATTTATGTGCATCAACATATATATATAAAAGGTATTTAAATAATAAATATTACCTGTCGATGAGATCGCTGCCATTTATTTTTTTTGGGTAGGAATGTTTCTATATATACTTCCGAATTGAAACAGGCACTTTCCTCAATATATATCTTCCTAAAATATTTTAAAAAATTCCTAGCCATTTTATATGATCAAATAGATCAATAAAAAATATGCAATATATCTTCCAATCACCATCATAATATAAACATATATTTTTAATCATTATATTTACTAATCTATAAATAACACAACATTATTAGTTAGATAAAATTTTATAAAAGAAATATTACAATAGAAAATGAGTTTCCCAAAAATAAAATCAGACATACTCTTATCTCCCACATGTTTGATTGCACATTTCTCCAAAATAATATTTTTCTTAAAATATTTGAAAATAAAACCAAACATATTTTTCTCAGCTTGAAGCTATGTTATACTAATTAGTTATTTATCAATTGATATCATAACATAATCAAATGATGTATTTCACCATAGGTCTAACTCAATAATATATATATATATATATATATATATATATATAAACAACGATGGAGAAAAACGAGAGAAAGGATAAATGCAAAGTCTATATGGGTCCATACATACGTCTCGATATGTCTTGATGAAACACGCAATCTATAATTATGACCTTTGACTCATTGGTCATCCCTTGAAATTATCCTAAACAAATTTTAACAATCTACATCGATGAAATGATGCAATCGATGCAGACATGCCATCGCACAACTACTAGTTTTTATTTTTTAGTTTTCTTTGAAACAAATTAATTATTTGACCTTAATTTATTTTCTTTTTATTTTTATTTTAGAGGAATCGTCCCCAATTTGATTTGAGTACATCAATGGCCTCGAACTCACCCCCGATCTAGGGATAGGTTGGTGCAATCGAGGTTGCTTCGGCTCCTACGTCACCCCTGCTAAGGTCACAGACCTGCCCAACTGGGCTCCCCAAGACCTTAATTTACTTGACAATGCATGTGTTTAGGTTATATGTATATATATATATATTGTTTTTAATTTTTTTTTAATTTTTGATATATATTATTTATACGTCAGTTAGTTAGCTAGCAAAAAAACTGATTAATTAATGGACCTTCGAATAAGGGAGATTGACCTTAGACTCAAGCATATATTATATTATAATGTTCTTTAATTTTTCCTACAACTTGATGGACATTAAAAAAGTTCCATACGTGAACTGAATGATTGGCCACCAATTAAGTCGAACATTAGCAAGAAAGCGTTCGTTTTGGAGAAAAAAGAAGAATCGTACGTTTTAAAAATGAATTCCATTTACCAACTGTTGCCAATCCTAAAATTAGAAATTGTGCATGCATATAACTGGAATATATATATATATATAATTGCATGCATATAATTGGAGCATATATATATATATATATATTATATGGTCTTTCTTTTCGTGCATGGAAGTCATCTTGTTCTGGTACTCTTCCTTGACTATTTGCATTCACGCGTGTTTTATTTTTCAAAGTCGTACCAATGATGGAAAAAGCATTTTACACGAGAGAGTTACTATATTAACCCACCAACTTCCCTTGCTATGATCGTATTTACTCCAAAGATAGGTCAAGAAAATACCAAAATGGGGAAAACACGTATACCCTTTTAATGGAAACATGTTAGATTTAAGTAAATGAATAATGGAATCTGTACATGGTTTTACACAATTATCACATTTTGAGTTAAGTTTTGGGATGAGTTAAATTCAATTTTCATTTTTTAATATGGTATTAAAACCATCAATTTCTAATGTTGGACCACACATTCAAATTATTTCATACTCCAAATATTTATTTCTGAACGTGCGCTGAATGTGTTAGATTCCTACATAAATTAAGTAAATAAATAGTGAATTGTATATATAATCCTAAATAATTTTTATATCTTAAGCTAACTTTAGGGGTTTATCATCCTCAACACCCATTCTTTGATAAAGCACAACTCCACCACTTGACCAACAAACAAAAAGATGGTGTTTTTCAAGATTCTCTCTCTCTCTCTCTCTCTCTCTCACACACACACACACACACACTAGAAAGAGTACCAAATTGAGAACTTTGTGTATGATCATGACATCATCAACTTTATCATTTTTTTCCTACTATACATACGTGTGAACCTCTTGAATGGATCGAATATAACACATTGGGTCCACGATCCAGACTAAATTGTACAAGTCCACATGATGTAATAATGAATTACGTACCAAGTCAATCGGTGGTCGTCTTCACCCGCAAACGAAAAGATATATAGTCGTATAGATGCAGGGCAGCTCGGTGCGGGGACGAAATAATAAGTTAAGTGGGACAAACGTGAAAATGAAATTAACTGCTGCTAATAAATGAGACCACATGCATATGTGGTTTAAGGGGTGAATTGAATGGGTCAGATGATTGACTATTTTGTGTGAGCCACGGTTGCAACACTTTAATTTAATTTCTTTTGTTGATTGCGTATTTTTGGCTTGATATATATCTCTTTTTTTTCCTTTCTTTTTCTTTGTATGTAGCTAGTTGCTTGTGTCTAGATTCAAAGAAGATATATGTCCTTCTTGGGAAAGCTCTTTTTCATGCATTGATTGTTGTGGCTCTTTGGAAGAGCCAAAGGCTCCTAAACAAAAGAGGGCATTAAAGAGGAGGGTTGTCTCTTTGCTAAATCTATCATGTCGACTCAAATGATCAGCGAGGGAAAAGAGACAAACCACGAAAAGAAATTGCTAATTGTTTGTCGCGTGTGAAAATGGCTAAGAATGGAACTACATTTTGTGGCTCATTTTTCTGCTTGTCCATCGAGGTAGTTCCGCTTCATGCCGCCTTTAATTGGTTTGATTGCTACCATTGCGGCACAAATTCAAAGAAAAAACCTTGCGTGCGTATCGGAATGATCAATATTCAACAATGAAAATTATATTACGTCAATATAATATGAATTATACGCGGATCAAATTATAGGAACAAGACATGTGCAACCCCAATATTCAATGATGAACATCATATTACATCAGTAAAATATGAATCACACACAGTTTTGAAAGGAACAAAACATGTGCAGCCTAAACATTCAATAATAAAAACCATATTACATTAGTATTGTTGGAAATATGGTCTTCTTTGACCAAACTTTTAAGTATGCTCAAATATTATTTTCTAAGAAATTGGTGATCGTCGTAAACTACGCCGCTGGTATAATGTGATTAAGTGGCCAAAACCAATTTCGGGTGAATGAGAAATTAATGGTCAAAGTGAGCTACTTGAAGGTTGACTAAGAAGACTAAAGAATGACCTAAAGGAATGGGAAGAGTAAAACTCCATCCCACATTGGAAAATGAATAGAAGAAAGACTTGAATATATGATTCAAGTGTGGAGGTAAGGGGTGGGCCCTTGGGGGTACCACAAGTGTTTGGAAGGGAGAGGACCTACGTGATAGTGGGTTCAATCCAACATACACGTACGTGCAGCCGCCGTCCAGTAGGCTGGGCTGGGCTTGGGCTTGGGCTTGGGTCAAAATTGGGCCTAGTTCAATATTAATCTTTCATTTGGACCAAATTCTATCTAAATTTCTTAGCCCAACAGAATTTCAAATTGGCTGCATTGGAGACTGTAGCAGCATTGAAAATTGGCACTGGCTATCTTGGAGATTGCAGCAGTATTGAAGAATGACTGCTGGATTTTGAACGAAAATTTAGCTCTATAAATTTACATCTGATCAGTCCTAGAACGTACGCATACATACATTTTGCATAATCCAAAATCATAACAAGAGAGCTCATCGCGCTGAAGGTTCTAAAAATAGGATGGTTTGTAGTGCTGATACTGTCTTGAGCAGTCGTTGTATCTTGGGAGACGATAGCCACTGTTCTGTTAGCATCAGTGCGGGACTAATTCGTCTTAAAGAAAGGGAGCCCAGTTCTCACCTTGACTATTTGATCACTGAACTCCACACACAAGATTAACAAGTTTAAGACAATTATCAGTTCTGTGATCATGGCATCAAACCAAGCTGCCGTTCCACCAACCACTCCTACTGCAACTTAAGTCACTGCACTAGTTTCTGCTCATGGAGAAAGACTAGCGAAGTTCACTAGACTCAATTTCAAAAGATAGCAGTAGAAGATGTTGTTTACCTAACAACGCTGAGCCTTGTCAGATTCCTAAAAAAAGATACTCCTACTGTACCCGAAGATGATACTGATATCCAGAAACGGGTGGCTTTGGATGCTTGGAATCAAAGCAACTTCATGTGCCGGAACTACATTCTAAATGGATTGGACGATTCACTATACAATGTGTACAACCCTCTTAAGACAGCTAAAGAGCTATGGAACTCACTTGATAAGAAATACCGAGCAGAAGATGTTGGTTTGAAGAAATTTGTGGTAGCCAAATTTTTGGACTACAAAATGGCGGATTTTAAATCTGTCATGAGTCAAGTCTAAGAGCTGCAGATCATTCTGCATGATATTCTTGCTGAAAATATGATTCTGAGTGAATCCTTCCAAGTAGTTGCGATTATAGAAAAGCTACCGCCTTTGTGGAAAGACTTCAAGAATTATCTTAAACACGAGCGAAAGGAGATGACTCTTGAAAATTTGATTGTCTGATTAAGAATTGAGGAGGACAATCGGATGTCTGACGCTAAAATAGACAAGATTAAAATGGAGGCAAAAGCAAATTTGGTTGAACCAAGTGCAATTGCAAATAAAAAGAGAAAGCATCTCGGAACTAGTTCAACCAGCAAAGGCAAGAAACCCATGAGGTTCAAGGCAATTACTACAACTCTGGAAAACCGAATCACAAGGCCAAAGACTGTCGATTTTCTAACAAGAACAGACCAAATCAAGCTCATGTAACTGAGGAAAAATTTGTGCTTTTGGATATGTCTGACTAAGCCTCTCGGCTATGGTCTTCGAGGCTAATATGATTGACTATCCGAGAGCATGGTGGATTGACACTGGTGCCACTCGGCATATCTGTTCTAAAAAGTATATGTTTTCAACATATACTCCTGTGACTGGAAAGAAGTTGTATATGGGAAATTCAGCAACCTCTGACATTGCTGGACTGGGCAAGATTGTTCTAAAGATGACTTCTGGGAAGGAGCTAACCCTGAATGAAGTTTTTCATGTGCCAGACATTCGCAAGAATTTAGTATCAGGGTCACTATTAGTGAAAAATAGCTTTAAGCTTGTTTTTGAGTCTAATAAGTTTGTGCTTTCTAAGAATGCCCTATTTCTAGGTAGAGGCTATGTGCAGAACGGGCTGTTCAAGTTCAATGTAATGCCTGTAATAAAAAATGTTCAAGTGAATAATAATAATAACACATCTGGTTCTGCTTACTTGATTGAGTATTGTGAATTATGGCATGTTAGATTAAAACATGTTAATTTCAATACTTTGCGCAGATTAGTAAATTTGGAATTGTTGCCTCCATTTCAAATTGACACAGCTCATAAGTGTGAAATTTGTGTTGGAGCCAAAATAGCCAAAGCTCCTTTTCACTCAGTTGAAAGAAACATAATGCCTCTAGAATTAATTCATAGTGATATATGCGATTTAAAATTTGTGTAAACTAGAGGTGGGAAAAAAGTATTTCATTACTTTTATTGATGATTGCACAAGATTCTGCTATGTATTTTTGTTATGAAGTAAAGATGAAGCACTAGAAGCATTCAAATGCTATAAAACTAAGGTTGAAAATCAACTTAGAAAACAAATTAAAGCTATTAGAAGTTATAGAGGAGGTGAATATAGCGCACCATTTGAAGAATTCTGCTCAAACTCTGGTATTATTCATCAAACGATGGCTCTTTACTCACCCCAATCCAATGGAGTTGATGAACGTAAAAATCACACTCTTAAGGAAATGATGAATGCTATGTTGATTAATTCTGGGTTACCCCAAGACATGTAGGGGGAAGCTATTCTTTCAGCAAACCACATTTTGAACAAAATACCCTATAAAGAAAAAAATGAAACGCCGTATGAACTATGGAAGGGTCAGAAACCTTCTTACAAATATATGAAAGTGTGGGGTTGTTTGGCCAAAGTCGAAGTAGCCAAAACAAATAAAAATAGGACCAAAAACTATTAATTGCATCTTCATTAGATATGCACACAACAGTAGTGCCTATAGATTCTTGGTGCACAAATCAACAGTTCCCGATCTAAATGAAGGAATGAATATTGAATCTATGAATGCTGTATTCTTTGAAAACATATTTCCTTGCAAAGATAAAGAAGAAACAAGTTCTCGAAAAAGATCTCTAGACTCATTCAGTGGTTTTCAATTGAATGAAGAACCACGACGGATCAAAAGGGATAGAAAGGAAAAGACATTTGGACCAGACTTTCTAACTTACTTGCTGGAACATAACCACGGACAATTGGAAAAGCATTGTCCAGTTCAGAAGCACCGTTCTGGAAAGAAGCTATCAATAGTGAAATAGAGTCGATAATGCAGAATCACACTTGGGAGCTCGTTGATCTCCCAGCAGGCCACAAACCATTAAGTTGCAAGTGGATTTATTGAAGGAAATACAAGGCAGATAGCTCTATAGACAAGTACAAGGCGAGGTTGGTAGCAAAAGGGTTCAAACAAAAGGAAGGTCTTGATTTCTTCGATACTTACTCACCAGTAACAAGGATCACATCCATCAAAGTACTTATTGCAATCGCAGCCTTGAAGAACCTTGAAATACATCAAATGGATGTAAAAACCGCCTTCCTGAATGGTGAGTTGTATGAAAAAATATATATGGAACAACCTGAAGGATTTATTGTTCCCAGGCAAAAAGAAAAAGTATGTAGACTTATTAAGTTATTGTATGGGCTCAAACAAGCTCCAAAACAATGGCACAAAAAATTTGACAATGTAATGCTGTTAAATGGTTTTAAGATAAACGAGTGCAATAAATGTGTTTACTTCAAAATCACTCAAAGTGAATTTATCTTAGTTTGCCTGTATGTTGACGACATGCTAATAATGGGTACTACTCACGATACTATCATCACTACCAAGAACATGCTTATGAAGCATTTTGACATGAAAGATATGGGTGTAGCAGACGTCATACTGGGGATTAAGATTATTAGGACATCTGAAGGACTAATTCTAACTCAATCCCATTATGTTGAGAAAATTCTTAGGAAATTCAATGTCTTTGACAATTCTCCTATGAAGACACCCATGGATCCCAGTCAACATCTGAGCAAACATACTGGTGAGCCCGTATCTCAAGAGGAGTACTCTAGAATAATTGGCAGTTTGATTTTTCTCACAAACTGTACTTGCCCCGACATTGCGTGCTCAGTAAACAAATTGAGTAGATTTACAAGCAATCCTGGCAATATACACTGGAAAGCATTGATAAGGGTACTTAGATTTCTTAAGTACACAATGGATTACGGGATACACTACACTAGATATCCAGCTGAATTGGAGGGCTATAGTGATGCTAATTGGATATCTGATACGAAAGACACCAAGTCCACAAGTGGGTATGTGTTCACCCTAGATGGAGCTGTTGTGTCCTAGAAATCCTCTAAACAAATGTGTATAGCTCGTTCTATAATGGAGTCTGAATTCATAGCTTTAGACAAAGCTGGAGAAGAAGCAGAATAGCTCCGAAACTTTTTGGAGGATATTCCTTATTGGCCCAAGCCAATTTCTGCTCTCACAATTCATTGTGATAGTCAATTAGCCATTGGAAGGGCACAAAGCAGCATGTACAGTGGCAAATCTCGTCATATTAGACGACGACACAATACCATAAGGCAATTAATCTCAAATGGGGTAATTTCACTTGATTATGTGAAATCCAAGGAAAATTTAGCGGATCCGCTAACCAAAGGCTTGCCCAGAGATCAAGCCTGTCAAGATGAATGGGATTAAAACCCATATGTTTAAGAACCGACATAGCGGACACCCCAACCATGATAATTGGAGATCCCAAGAACTTGGTTCAATGGGACAACTAAGTTATGAAGGTTCATGTGAGCACTTCAACCTATTCCTCTGATATGGAAATGCTGCATGCGAAGTGGGTACAAGGTTGAGTATTAACTCTTAATGATTCCCAGAGTTAGAATAGCAGAGTATGGCAAGATACTCTTTATGGGAGATCAACTATGTAAGTGTGAAGACGGGCTGCTTTATGGTAAACACTTATGAATCTAAGATCAGTGTCCATGGCCAAAAATGGACACAACCGAACAGAACTAAAAGGCGTAAGAACAACTATTGTGTAAGTAGTGTTGTCTTGGCATACATAAACGGCTGAACAGTTTAAGACATCGCGTTCACTGATTAGGCAAGTAAGCTCTATGGTGCTTCCCTAAGGAAGGTTCAAAGCCACAAGCTACCTATCTTGATGCAGTAGTTGTTCGCCTGAACTCTCTCATGTCTGCATATGCATCTGCATCATCAGTCACATCAATTTCTATTCATATTGGGGACTGTTGGAAAATTGGTCTACTTTGACCAAACTTTTAAGTATGCTCAAATATTATTTTCTAAGAAATTGGTGATCGTCGTAAACTACGCCACGGGTAGATGACAATAATGTGATTAAATGGCCAAAACCAATTTCGGGTGAATGAGAAATTAATGGTCAAAGTGAGCTACTTGAAGGTTGACTAAGAAGACTAAAGAATGACCTAAAGGAATAGGAAGAGTAAAACTCTATCCCACATTGGAAAATGAATAGAAGAAAGACTTGAATATATGATTCAAGTGTAGAGGTAAGGGATGAGCCCCTTGGGGGTACCACAAGTGTTTGGAAATGAGAGGACCTACGTGGTAGTAGGTTCAATCCAACCCATACATGTGCGCCACCGCCGTCCGGCCGGCTGGGCTGGGCTTGGGTGTGGTGTGGTGTGGGCTTGGGCTTGGGTCAGAATTGAATGGAATTGGGCCTAGTCCAATATTAATCTTTTTGGACCAAATTCCATCTAAATTTCTTGGCCCAACAGAAATCCATAACACCCTTCAAACTTCTATTCAGCGTCTTCATTATCAGCTAACCAATGAATCTGGCCAACCACCTTTCAAATTGGATGCATTGGAGACTGCAACAGCATTGAAAATTGGCACTGGCTATCTTGGAGATTGCAACAGTATTGAAGAATGGTTGCTGGATTTGAACGAAAATTTAGCTCTATAAATTTACATCTGATCAGTCCTAGAACATACACATACATACATTCTGTATAATCCAGAATCGTAACAAGAGAGTTCATCGCGTTGAAGGTTCTAAAAATAGGACGGTTTGTAGTGCTGCTATCATCTTGAGCAGTCGTTGTATCTTGGGAGACGATAGCCACTGTTCCATTAGCACCAATGTGGGACTAATTCGTCTTAAAGAAAGAGAGCCTAGTTCTCGCCTTGACTTTTTGATTGCTGAACTCCATACACTAGACTAACAAGTACAATATAAATCATGCACAATTCACAAAGGAACAAGACAAACATTCAACAATGAAAATAATATTACATCTGCACAATGTGAATCGCGCACAGTTCATAGAGGAACAAGAGATGTGCAACCTGAGGAAAAATCATTTATCTTGATATGGAAGCTTCATCTATTTAGATGTTGTTGGGTACAGAGTAAAAGCAATTTAGGCATAAGATTTGATTGATCAAGAATCCATAAATTACACAAACATATTTAATGACAAAAATAGTATCCAATGAATAGAAAAATAAAAATATATTATAAATTTACGTGGTTCGCTAAATCCACTTATATTCATGGGAGTTTTCTTTCTTATACAATGATTTTATTTTATTTTTCTAGATCTTGAATATCACATGCTCAAACTCAAAAAACAAAACCACTTGTATAACTATTCTCAAAACTACCAAAAAAATATTCATTCACCAATCAACCCTTTTTAGTCTCACTAATAACTCAACATAACTATCCTATCATTATCATGAGTTCTATGAGTGTTACCCAAGTAATTAAACACCTCTATTTATAAGAGTAAATTACTTGATTATTCAACGTAAAATTAGGAAATATAGTATAAAAAAGATTCTATTTCTATAACATAAAACTTGTAAAGATCAAACTTTTAGGAGATTAAAAGAGTTCAAATCAAATTTAATTTTCAAAAATTGAGTCAAATCTATATGTATATATATACATATACTTTGACTTATAGGTATCTCCATGTTATTTTCCCTTTTCTATTAGTTTTTCTTTATTGGTCTAAAGTCGTTTTTGACCCTCTGACATTGGACGATATATATTGCTCAAATTTGAATTGAAATTTACTTGTTGTGTAATATGTTATTCTCTTCTTGATGCATGGAAATCATGGCTGAACGTGCGGTGCATCTAAACTTTTCAATATAGATGTTAACAAATCCACATAGGCTAATTAGATTTCAACAGAAAAGTAATTAACATGTTTTTTCAGCTTAAGAAATTAATTAAGCATGAAAAAAGAATTTTATTCATCAAATTGCAATTTATTAGTAAAATATTTCTAAAACGAAACAAAAATGTCCAGGCTTGCTCCGTGATTAAAGCAGCTATCCTCGACTTTGAACGTCATAACAGGCTACCCCATTGAGATTCATCAGGTTCCGTTGGTTATTTCACTCTTAATCAAATGGATATTCAATGTGACAAAAAATTAGCGTATCAATTAGAATTAATTCGTAGTTGATAATAAAAATTTATAATTTAAACAATAAAATTGACTAAATCAAATCTAAAGTGGATGTTCTCATATCTAATCAAGATCAAGTCGTAGCTAATAATTATTCTTTTCATATGTATATATATATATAAGTTTTCCTAATTTATCGTACTTGTAATGAACATGGCTACGTACCAATATAATAATTTTTGTTGCTCGTTATTTCAAAATTACATTTGCTACTGAAAATTTGCATGTATAGTGTAGCTACAAAATTTATTTTGTGGTAATAGTTTCACAGTGAATGCCTAATTTTTTTTGGTAATGCAACTTGTAATTAATTTATTGCACCAGCTTTATCGAGATATCTTATAATATATTTTAATAATTATAAAATACTTTAAATTATTTAAAAAACTTATGAATTTGTAATTAAGTTTTGAAAATAAACACTATAATAAATTTTATAATCTCCTCAAGAAAAAATAAAATGAAAAAAAAAAACTTCAATTTTTTTTAGAGATCTTTTGCCCTAATCACTAAATCATAAATTTATTATTGTTGGCATATTATAAGTTTAATAATTTAATTTCACGTAACGTAAGAAGATCAAAAATGTTTAAGTTCTGCCAAGACACCATCTCAAATGTCCAATCTCATTAATTAAAGTTGTTGAGACAGTAATACCCCTATAAAATTTCATGCATATATATAGTGGCAAACTATATATCTTTGAAATGTAATTATAAATATATATACATATACATATATATATAATAAAGATTTTTATGGTGTGATTAATGATTTTTAGTAGGAGTGGGACTTTACGTGAAACAAATATATATGTGCATAAAATTAATTTGTGTGTGTAATGTGCATGCGTCGCACTCAAATTTACATAATATCTTTGGATGACGTGTAATGCAGGGCAAATGCTACTATCAATAATAATTACACATCCAATGGTCAAGCCTTAGAATTTATTGTACACACTATCTTCAATGCACAGGTGGAATTGGTCCTATCAACTAAGATCCTTCGTTGAAGCAGATAAATTAATTGATTAAAGTTAAAGAGAAGTTGGGAGTAATGTTGAAATCTCTAATTCTATATTAAATAAAATTTATTTATAGAAGTTGAGTTTGTGAACTATATTCTTATCATAAGGTGATGCATCCTACATACGTACTCGCGGGCTTTGTGTGGGTATATAAATTGTCAAAAATGAATATTGAATTTAACTCATTTCAAAAATTATAGCTCAAGAGGTGAGAATTGTCTAAAATCATATATAGATATTACTCTATAATGTGGGATCTAATATAAATATTATAAAATTTTTAGATCTTAATTACTAACATTTATTTGTTGCGATACATAAAAATAATTTTAATATTGAAATATTTTACTTTATAATAATATTCATTTTATTTTATGCGATTAAAAAATAAATAGTATTTTTAATTATTTTAATTTTTTTTTACTAAGTGACGTAAAATGAATATTTCATTTGAAAATAAAAAATGTGAAGATAATTTGTATTTAACAATCCATTTGGTACAAGAATTTTAAGGAGGAAAGGAAAAGAAAATGATAAATAAAAAAAATAAAAAAATAAAAAAAACAGGGGCGGGGGGGGGGGGGGGGGGGGGGGCGCTTTTGGTGTTGGATTGCTAGGGAATTTAAAAGAGAATGGAAAAGTTAAGAGGAAATTTGTTATAAAGAAGGAAAATGTATTTTCCTCTTAACAAAGTGAGGAAATAGAGAGAAAATGAGAGAAAACAAGTCTTTGCGCTTGTTTATGTTTCATCGCTGAGTCATGATTCCAATTGCATAGAGAGGATCATATTGCGTTATTTTTTGGCAAAATTGCAAGGGTTGAGTTTTTTTCATTTGGTGCAAAAAAAACTCATGTTATTTTTCTGCTAGTTTGATACTTTGTCATGTATGCATGAATTTTTTGCTAAATTAAAAATCGTGCCAGGTATTCTTTTATAAATACCATATTATATTATATATATATATATATTGCATTTTTCTTTAAAAAATATTCTTTAAATTATTTGCTCAAAATTATTAATTGCAATAGTTAGTAAACATTATAAGGAATTTCTTATTTTCCACTTTGATTGCATTTTCATAGATAAATAGCTATGAATTTATTCAATATGTACTATAATATGCAGGTACACATTATTTAAATAATATTTTTATTTGCAACATTAAAAAAAGGCCAAAAAAGCACGTAACTAGACATTATTAGACGTAAAATTGTGCATAGAAAAGCATAAATATGTCCTTATTTTATTATAAATATTAGCATAAGTTTTATTAGGTAAGCCCCCCCCCCCCCCCGGCTTTTGTATATATACACATATATTAATTTAAATAATTTGTATTTTAAAAGAATAGATTATTTAATATTAATTAAAAATAATTAATTTTTTACTACCATTCATTAATTTTTGGAAGATTTAACTTTTCTTATTTGTCTTTAAATAAAAAATTGATTATTTAGATATATTGAATTAAATTGTTTATTTTTGTTAATTAACAATAAAAATTTAAATTAATTAATTTAATCTTTTAAAAATCAAAATAAAATTTTAAATCCATATCCACAATCAAGTAATCAAACGAAAACGACTAGGCTAAACATGTCAGAATACTTCATTTTATTTGCGTGAAAAAAACATTATAAAGGTTTCGTAAAAAGAAAAAAAAAATTGAGAAACTTGTAAAACAATCAAATCCATCTTTTTGACTTCAACAATATTGAAACAAAGAGATAAGAATAAGTGAATATTTTAGACTTCTTTTTTGAATTTATTTTGTCTTTCAATAATTGTAAGTGAGAAAACTTTCTCCACTATAAAAATTGTGAAAAAGAGGTTAAAAACTAAAATAGAAAATGAATTTTTTTTTCTTCTGATTTTAATTATTTATATTGGAAAAGATATTAATAAAAGTCTATTGATTTAATCATTGATGAACTTATAATATCTAAGATCCATGATATGAGAGGTTAGGAATTCAAACCCTAACAAACTCATGATGTGTGTGTGTATAAATTAAAAAAAACTTAAATGAAAATTATGTATTTCGAATTCCTAAATTATAAAATTTTAATTTGAACATTCATATTTTTATAACTTTTGCGCCCCCCACCCCACTCTTATTTTTGGATCCATCCCTGTACCTTCCTATTATGTTCATTTTTCTTTCAATTTTCATAATAATCAAACAAAGATTTGTTTCTCTAAGGAAAATCAATTTTCTTAATATTTTCTTTAACAACCAAACAAATTTAAGATTTTAAATTTCTTTGATTTTCTTTTCCTTTGTCTTATCATTTTCCTTTCCTTGGTGAAATTCTTGAACCAAATGGAATGTAAGTAAATTATAGAATGTCAAGAGCTATATATAACTCTATGTTTAAGAATTATACATATATTTTTAAAATTGTAAAATTTTAAATAAATAATTGAAATAAACAGAAACAAAAATCAATAAAATGTTTAATTCGACATATCTTTTAATTAGATATATATATATATATGTGTGTGTGTGTGTGTGTGTGTGTGTACATATATTGATATGATAAATAATAAAGCTTTCAATATGATCTCTTAACAATAAGCAAGTCATGGTTACAATTTTCATGATACTAATTGAAGTTTAAAAATGTCAATTATTTATGATGTGGAGCGCCTCTGATGTTGAGAATAACTGATGTATAAATTGGGTAAAAGCTGAGTTAGTGAAATTGTCAAACAAATATGATACGATCCAGAAAGCTGCCATAATAATAGGAGAATTGGTAAGACTCTCTATAACTACTATAAATGGGGAAATTTTTCTTTATAGTGTTATGACAGAGTGAGGGGGAAAACGTCATTCTGAGATTAGTAAGATATGATCAATTTGTTTTTTTATCATACATAAGAAATAATTAAATTAATTAACAACAACAACAACAACTAGCGTCTCTACACATTCTAATGTGTGTGCTAAATTTTTTAGATAATAAAAATATTTATTTAATTTTTATATAAAATTATTATTTCAATAATTTAAATATATTTATTTAATTTTTTAGATAAATAAATAAAAAATTATGATAAAATAATAATAGTGAAGTAGAAGTTTGGTGGGTTGTAATAGTAGTTATGGCATAAATATAATAAAAGATAAAAATATAGAACATTATAAGTAGATCACTTAAAAATATACCAAAAAAGTTAGATATTTTATTAATAGTATAGATAATAAAACTACACATTAAGTTAATCCGCCAACGACACTAATTAAATTATCCATTTCAAAATCACGATAGTATTAATTTAGATTAAAACAAAAAAATTAAAAAAAAAAAAAAAAAGGATGGGAATGATCACGATGAAAAGTAGAACTAGAAACATATAGGATCCACTAGAAATGGAGGGATGAAATGGTAAAGACACGTGATATTCTATGGTCCCCAACCACACTCACTTCTCTTTAAATTCATTTTTGGGGGCGCGACACGTTGCACATGCAAAAACGTGACCTCTGAAGAACTTCTACACCACATTTTGGGCCCGGCTTTTTCACCAAAATAATCAAAGCAAAAAGTTCATTTTTGACCGTCAACTAGTACGACCGTTTCTGAACCCCCCCACCATCCTTTACAGTCGATTCTCACACCGAATCAAGAATCAGTCAGTAAAATGACAAGAATACCCCCCATGAATAAGGACACCACGGACACACACATTACATATATTATATACCTCACGAGAAAATAATAATTGAGACAGGCGCAGAGGAATGCCCTCTCCTTTATTGATCATCATATCCCATGTAGTAATAATTGATACTAAACATTTATGGCAGAAAAAAAAAAAAAAAAAAAAGTAAAGAAATTAACAAATACTAAGGTTTAAAAAAAAAAAAAAAAAGGCAAAAGACAACTGAGTGCTGTTGAAGATTCGTTAACCTGTCAACATCTCACTCTTAACGGTTGTCTTTCATCTCCCTACTCTATAATTTTTAGCCCTTCTTTCCTTCCTAAAATCCTGCCAAATACTTTGCAATATTTACAAAAGTGCCCCCAACAGAAATCAGAAATTATCATTTGGTACCTCACAGGCACTCCCACTCCCTTATACCACGATGCTACTAGGCAACCACTCAGCATTGCCCTTGCTCTTGCCCCGGCTGCCGGAATCTGACTCTACGACGAGACGGACCACCGTGCTGCTCCTGTCACCAGCCGGCAATCTTGTCTTAACTTGATCAAAACTAGGAGCCAGAACTTTTTCTATCCATTCTTCTAGACTGGTTCTGTCATGCCATAGACCACCTAAGATCTTCTCTAGGACATCCTCCTCTACTTCTATCGACAAATTGTCGTCTACAACCATGGAAAACTTAACGGATATTGTTTTCTTGATCTCATGACGAACAAAAGCGGAGTCGACCGGCTTGAATACTATTGAATCATCGACATTGCTGGCGAGCTCATGGGGTACTGATGTAATAGAGACGTGCCGGGTTACAAGGCCGAGCTCATCCTCATGATCAACGGTGAGATCACTTGAATTATGAGATCCATCTGTTCTCTCATCTTCGTTATATGCTGCTGCAAGATTAAGGTCCAAAGAGAGGCCAGACCCCATTTCCTTTCTTGGCTTCAATGACCTATCTTCATCCTGCAACCAATTTGCTCGCCGTTTGGCACTCTTTTCTCTTACTACTAGTCCCAATTGCCAACTTCCACTTGCTGTAGAGGCAAGCTTCTTTTCATCTACAAAGTGACCGTCTCTTAAAGCTTCTGGATTAGTTGTAGACCAATCTCCTGTGACAACGAATATGGCATTACCAAGACCAACTTCACGGCCATGGGAATCAGTAAGCCTGCCTCTCTCAATTGCCCGTTTTATGCTCCCACGGACCAGCATATCCGCTTCATCAATGCCCTCGAGCACGATGACTGAAAATGGATTTCTTCGAACTGCCTCTGCAATACGATCAATTGCTGTCTTACCACGGAAGTTCATATCTGGATCTTCATCATCTCTTTGTATACCCAGGCATATCATTATTGGATTAGCCCCACATATTTGCTCGGCTAGCACTGATGCCATCTTCTTCTTCCCAACTCTGTCTGGCCCTGCGAATAGTAACCATATGTCACCCCTTGATCCAGCACCACGTCGCTTTCCATTGCCCAATCTGCATCGTGTAATGGCTGAGGCCACCGCAGAGGCTGCTTCCGCCTGCCACCATGCTTTCTCCATGAGGCCCTTGAGAAGCTTCTTGTATGTATCGGCATCCAAAGCATTAGAGAACTTATCCAGCAACTTAGTCTGTGGTTCTGAACAGATGCAGCCAAGGAAATCTTTAGCCTGATCTTCTGTAGGTTTCTCAGGGATGCTATCTGGTCCTTTTCTTCCAAGAACCAGATCTGTCCTCACTGGACTTCCAAGAGGGCTAGCAGCACGCTCTGTCAGTTGGCTGGTAACTTGCTTCATGTTCAATTGCAGAGCTTCTCCGAGTGGTTTGGTTGGCTGCAACTTAGGCTGGAAAGTCGAACGTGAGAGCAAGTTTGGATTATACAAACTTGTCATAGACAGAGCTGGTGGACCGGTTCTATCAGACCGAGTATTCTGATGAAAATTAGGATGAAGATGTAAGCATGTATCCCTCCATTTTTTCTGCAACTCTTGAGTCTTCTGCTTGGAAAGCAGTCCTTGATCCTTCCCCTGTAAAAATATGAGAAGTATCAGCTACCAATAATTTCAATTTGAACTTAGTTGTTCATTCAAACAAAATATACCTGTGATTCGTCTGTTGTTTTAGCATCACTACTGTTGAGTTTGGCATTTTGCAACCACTGCGGCAGAGATGGTCGAGACTGTTCTTGTTTAGCTTCAGAGAATGACTTCTCAATGGCAGCAAGTTTTGCCAGTTCTTTCTCATAATTCTCTGAACATTGAGGGCAAAATGTTGACCTTTGAGAAGGGTCCAAGTTTTCAGATGCACGCCTTGTTAGAGCAGGCAGTGGAGTTGGAACAGTCTTAAATGAATTTAAAGAATCCACAGGATTGCTCAAAATTCTCTCAGTTCCAAGCCTAAAATACAAAGATCACAAATAAGTAGATCAAAAAGATAAACAAAACATTAATGATCCAAAGAAATGCTTTAGTTATAGTTTCATCATGTTAAGTTTAACACAATAAGTGATAGTGCAAAGATTGAACAAAGAATAGGATAAAGAAAGGAATGCAAGCTTTATATTGTGTAAAAGTAAACCACTAATATATTGTGTAAAAGTAAACCACTAACATATGAAAGAAAGGAGATGAAAAATACAATATCTATCAAGCCACAATCACTTTCTGGACATAAAAAGAAACTACAAATCTTGAGCATGATAAAATAGAAAAAGGAAAATCTCATTCTCTGGCTATGCATGGTTTTCAACTTCAAAAAATACAAATATCATCAATTTTTGCAATCTACAGATGAAACTACTGTTTGGAGAATAATTTCTGATCATGGATTCTTTCACAGAAACTCTAGATACTAAAGCACACCAAATATTTGATTTTACGGAAATGTCAATTCAAATTCAACATATGGCAAAATTTAATGAATTCATCTATACTGTAGGTAGGCTAAGCACCATCTTTATCAAATATGATGCAAAAATATACCTTGGAAACATCCCAGGAAGAGGCGATCTTGAAGCAATTGGGACAGCCTGCAGATCCCAATCATTTTCCATGGTGGAATGATAAACCTGGCACCTCAAATAAGTCTCACAAGTCGCAGTTCCGATCAACCAAAGTTTATTACTCTCATGAGCACCATCTCCTCCGGCGAATCTCGCCAATAATTTGGTCATTTCCACGACAGCGGCCCTCCCCATCTCTGGAACCACCGGCTGTTTCTGCTGTGGCTGGACCCCACCAAAATTCGCCGGCTGTTCCACCAGACACTTCAAATCGCCCAAATCAAGAATCACCCCACCCCTAATCCTACTCTCAATCAACAATCCCAATTTCTCGATCTTCGCGGCTATCTGATTCTTATCAGACAGAAGCCCTTTCTCCATGGGTATAACCTGGACATTCTTCAAAATCCCATCACTTCCCAATTCCTTGTTCTCTATCTTCCTCAACAATTCCTTCACCACAGACTCAGGCTCTGAATCGCCCACCAAAACGGGGTTTCTTTTCTTGCTTCTCACCATTATCTCCAAGACCTTCTTCACTTCCTCGCCCTTCTGATTCCCCATCTGCGCCGTAGCCCCCTGCTGCAGCCGCGGATTCAAATACACATTCCGATTGGCCAACGGCACAACCGGAGACGGAGTCTGCGCCACCGGGGTTGTTAATTGACCAGGACTAGAAAGCATTCTTGGCCCAATTCCTACAAAATTTGCTCCAAAACTCACATTCCCACTGCCAACATGATGCTGATGATGCGCATGCGTGTTGGCACTATTCAACGACTGCTCGATGGTAGCCTTTACAGCTGGGCTAGAAAAGCTGGCTTCCCTCATCACGCGACTCACACTAGGATCATCCAGTATGGATATAATCAGCTGCTCAAGCTCCACTTTCACGGCGAGCAGCGGCTGCTGTTGCTGTTCGGGGCAGCCCCGCCGCTGATGAGCCTGGGCCCTCTTCAGAGCCGCCATGAGAGCATTAGAGATCGGTGGCTCCATCCCCGGGCCTCCCATGTTCTGAGCCGTCGGGAGCCGTTCCAAAGCCACACTGAAGCAGAGCTCCAACGCGCGGCACTGAAGCGGATGGCTGGAATTGGGGTGGGAGCGGATGCATGCCTGCCTCAAGAATCCCGACGGCGAAGCCAGCAGCGTCGCCGCCACGTGCAGCGGCGTCGTTTGGCCGTGGTTGCGGCGGCTGGCCTCCGCTATGGAGTGGTTCAGAACGCTGGCAGCTTCTGGTGTTAGCGTCTGCTGAATAGTGCTCAAGCCAGCTCTCATATTAATCTTGTTCTATCAGAATCAGTTATTGATTTCAAATTTCCAAAGGAAGATGAATCTAAATAAAGATTATTTCCCTTAATAAGAAGCAACTGGGAATCTTGAAAATTGCTTAGCAAATGCCGAAAAATCTCAACTTTAAGGGACGAATGATGCTCCCGAGGTAAAAGAAGCAGACCCCTTAACTCCAAAAAGCAGGAAATTGAAATTATAACCCAAAGACTGAATCTTGATTGTTTAGAATAAGATGGATTGATGGTTCTGGTTTTATTTTTGGGTTCTTGAATAGGAGGATCTCTCTATGTCTTGGAAATAGTTTGTCTTCCTCTCTCTCTATCTTTCTCTGTGTCTTATGAGTTAGTTTTTGAATGTGTGAAACTAACAAGCTGTGTGAGAAATTCAACGCGAAAAGGAAAGATCAGACCACCTCCTTCACACAAACCCCGCCTCTCCTCTCTCTCTCTCTCTCTCTCTCTCTCTCTCTCTCTCTTCAAAGAGTTGATGATATTAGCAGTGGACTCACACACAACCCCCCCGTCTCTTTCCCATTCAATACACCAAAAATATCCCTCCCCTCAACTCCCACATGAACATATAAAACAAATTGTTGAAAAGAAATGGTGATGCCATAATATGCTTTATTATTCTCTAATTTTACTTTTTCCTATTTGTGGGAATGACATAATAACAGTGAGAAAAATAATAATAATATAGAAAAATGAAATGAACGTACAGAATATTTTTTTTCTTTTAATATATTTGCTGACATATATAATAATATAAAGAAAAAAAAATAACAGCATAAAAAGCCAAAAGGTTTTAAAAGTTTTAAGTAGGAGGTGTCAGAGTTAGCGAGCATGCACTGTTTGTTTTCTTCTTTTTTAAATGGGGGGTGGAAAAGAGAGGATGGAGAAGAAGGAATTTATGGAAAGCAGGGACACGGAAGTATTTTCAGTTGCAACGATTTCTGGAAATATTAAAAAACTCTCTTTACATATCTTATTTCTTATTTTACTTATTTAATTTATAACTCATTTTTTATTTTCTTATATGATTTTTTAATGTGTTCTTGACAAAATATGCTCCGACGACTAAGTCAGAAGAAAAATATGAAGTTAACCCAAAGAAAATGCAAAATCTTGATCAGTGAATGAATAATAGAGAATAAATAAATAGAAAATTAAGGTATTTATAGTAATCGAGAAGAAAAAGGGAGTTATTATTTTTGAAGGCACAAATTAGAATGGTCTTTTATTAAATAGTTGCTAAGTCATGACTTGCTAAAAGTAATATTATACTCTCTGAAGGTTCTACCCAGGGATATCAAATAATATAATATATAGTTTTATAAAATAAAATTAATATCCTGTTTATATTATAGAAATATATAGCAATATTAAATTAGAATAGGTAGAGTGAGCTGCCCTACTTTTTAGTGTCATATAATATTGTAATTAGCGTAATATTTAATTTGTTTATTGGATAATTAAAACTATAGGAATAGGAGTATATGCTGTTTGTGGCCTTGCATCAAGAGAATAAAGAAATAGGTTTAATTTTCAAAAAGATAATGGAAAGGTGAGGAAAGAAAGATAAATGAACCTTTTTGGAGGAGATGAGGAGATTCATGAGTAGTAGTACTAAACATTACTTTATTTACTTCTCTCTCCAACTTTTCCTTTTTTTCCTTTTCTCTTCTCTCTCTCTCTCTCTCTCTCTCTCTCTCTACATGCATGACTACAAGATTGACTGCCTTTTTAGCCCTCATTTTGTTTTATATTTAGTTCTCATCTATCATTGACAAAAGCGGAATCCCACATCTGCCAACTCGCGCGTGTTGCTACGCGTCATAAGGATGTGTTTGGTATCGTATTTGTTGATTAGAATTTAATTATCTTGATATAAAAAATTGACCTAATTCAGCATGGTTCGTAGCCATCAATAAACTCAACTGAAGGTTACATCAATAATAATAATAATTATAATAACTTCCAAAAAAGTCAAATATGTGTTAATGAGGCATTTTTAATAAATTTTAAACACAACGTAAAATAACATAAATTTTTAAAAAGTAAAAATAAAATAAAATATATATATATATACATATATATTAATATCGACGCTTTTCAATTTATTGTTACCTAACTTTAACGTATATGAAACGAAAAAGTTCCTTCTCATGTCAATACAGTTACTGCACACGTTTTTTATTTTATTAACTTTTGTCTTTTATTGCTTTTATTGTCGTTCATTTCCCATTATTACGATAGCAAATATAAGCGTAAATTTTTTTTCTTTAACTTTTTTTAACTATTGAAGTTGAAAATAAAAAATTCAACACGTAAGGCATTAAATATTTTCAAATTTAAATTATGTTAAAGTTACATGGATGGTATTTATGAGCCTTGGAAGAAAATCTTTTTCTTCTTTGATATAAATCTATCTCGTGTTGGTGCATTGGATCTTCTTTTGTTTTTGTTGAGTCATTTTTGTTATCGTCCACGTCGTCGTTTGCAGGGAAAGCATAATCGCACGTAGTGAAAACACGCGCAATTATATAGTGTGGGAGGAGTTGAATGATTAATCACTCAAGTTTGCCATTAAACCAATTTTCTACTTTTCACACGCAATTGCTGCGAAAGGGCATTCCTCTTTCGCACGGCTAATCACTAATGGCCCTTTTCCAATTTTCATACTTACTCTTTCTCTCCCTCCTCTCCTCCCCACCCCACCTTTGCTTTTCACTTTCTTCCTCCGCCTTTTTAGTGCATTAAAAAAGGGAACATACTTTGGTAAATATTTTCGGCAACCCTATCTTTTGTGCTCTACTACTACTACTTAACCTAAAAGCCTCTTTATGAATTCCATTAATGTTTGGTAAGCTTATGAATTTTTTTAAAAAATTTTGTTTTGGAAGTTTATCAGATATTTCATAGTATTTGGGAAAAAAAATTAAAATGTGATACTTTGAAAATTTTCAAATAAAATATTGAAATTGCTTTATGAAAAATAAGGAATTTATAATTTATTTTAGAATTTTGATATACTATTCAAATTTGATCATAGTAATTGACAGTCTGAGAAATTCAATGAATCTTTTCTTTATTTAAATATTTTTAAAACTTACTTTAAAAAAAAGATATCATTTTTTCAAATAAAATTCATGCTAATGAGAATAATGTACAAAATCGATTTCAAGGAAGAAAAAACACGGAAACAATTTGTAGATCCCATAGCTGGCCTGTATACATAGTATGAACTCTGAGAAAATAATGGAGCTTCTTCATTTGCGTGTGTTGAAAATTCTGTTTTGAGTGGACGTTTTGTACTTGGATCGGGTGTTTATGTCGCCTCTTCCTTCAAACATAATGATCAGGAAAAGACCACAGATATCAGAGAACTAATTCAATAGAATTCATATATGTTCTAGATCAAACATACAACTTAACAAAATAAACTACAATTAAAGTAGATAAATATCTATATACAAATGGATTTCAGCTATAGACTTCATTTAATCCAATAGTCTTAGGAACCTTTATCATTTGCCAATGTTTTTAAAATCGAACCGAACAAAAAATCAGCGACGTTTATTTGATTATTGATTCAACCGGTTTGATCGATTGGACCATTGGTTCGACCGGTATGATGTCATAATGATATCTAATTGTATAAATATATAATATTTTAATATTAACAAAAAATAAAATTTTCAATGATATAGAAAGAATATTATTTGAAAAATTTTTAACTTACTTATTTTTAAGTACCTTTTTTTGGGAAAAAAAAAAAAAACTATTCAACAATTAGTCAACTATAAATAAATAAAAAATAATTTTTCACATTAATTTAAGTAAAAATTCATTTCATACTTCAACTCCAAGTAAAAATAAATGCTTCTAGGCTAAATATACACCATAATCTAAAAGAGATTAAACAAAATAAAATAACAAATTAAACATAAATTCACATATAACTACCATTTCATTAAATTTCAAGGAAATAAATTCATATTTCAAAAAATTATATGTCCAAAATCTTTAATCATCATCTTTCAACTCATAATTTTTTTTACATTTTTTATTTTTTTTAAAAATTAATTTTTAAAATTTCAAAAAAAAATGAAAAATAAGTAAACAAGTCAAAAATCGATCGAACAGGTACCGGTTTTGACTGATCCAACCATCACCGATTTTTATGCTTGAACTGGACCGGATTGGTCTTCGATCATAGGTCCGACCAGTCAGATTGACCGATCCGCTCCAATTCTGAAAACACTGTCATTTGGTGACTTGAGCGATTAATGGCCGAATGGTATTGTTCTCAAATTTATATGTATGAGGTTTGGGGTTCGAATTTAAGTGCGCCTATGTATAAATAAATTAATAAACTTATCACTTGTTGAAGTCCATATTGGCATTCTTAGCCATATGTTAGGATAGAAACTTAGGACTCCAACTACAATTAATTCGTAGCTGGTGCTAAAAAATTATAGTTGTAGTAGCGAAATTGACTTAATCAAATTCGAAATAATTTAATGCTCTGATAATACCTAACCTTTGTTACGATGAATTTGTAGCTGATTATTTTTCTTTTTTGCATATTGTTAATTTTTAATAAATAATGTATAGTTAATTTGTTGCGTTTCCAATGTACAAGGTTAAAAATTGATGGTTAGTAATTTTTGTTGCTTGTTATTTAAAAGAATTACATTTGCTTCCAAAAATTGTAGTTATGATTTTTAGCCATAGTTCCGAAATTAATTTTGTAATATATATATTTATGGATACCTAATTGTTTCATAGTGTGTCTATTGAAATTTTACATAATGTTGGATATATAGTGTATTTTGGGAAGGAAAATAAAGTAGAAAAGGAAAATGATGAAAAGACAAAAGCATACAATCATTTGACCATTTGACCTGAGCAAACTATTTTTCTTTTTTCCAAGTATTTTCTTCAGGTGAATTGCATTTTACCACCCTATGTTAGTCATAAGTTGCAAAAAAAAATCCTATGAAAAAAAAATAGGCAATGAACCTTCTTATGATTTTAAAAAAATAGCAAATTACCCCCCTCCGACTGACGATGCAAATCACGCGCGGCAAGTGAGGTTGGTTCTAGGGTTTTTGGTGATGAAATATCAATTTTGCCCCTTAATATCAACCGTTGAATTTATTAAAAAAAATTGACGGTTCATATTACTTCTATCTAAAAAATATATATATAAAATATAAAAATATATTTATATATACCTACATATACATATTTATATACAAAATATATGTATATGTATTATATATACATATTTATATATATATATAAACCCACTATCCACCCCCGGCAACCCATCCAACCCTCCCCCACCACACCAGCGGTGGCCATGGCAGCCGCCTCCTTCAAGCAGTGGCATGGCCATAGCCTCCATGGCGGCCTGCAAACGCGGCCATGGTGGCCGCGTTTGCAGGCCGCCTCTGGTTTTTCAGGCAGCCATGGAGGCCGCTGCCGCAAAGGCAGCATCCATGGCCGCTTGAATATAAAAAAAAAAAAAACAAAATTAAAAAACGACGCCATGGCTGGCCATTGCGGCCAGTGGCCGGATCTAGCCACAATGCTGCCATGGTAGCCATGGCCATGGCAGCCCGTAAGGTAAGGTTTGGGGAGAGGGGATGGAGGGTGGGTGGGGGATAGATTATTAAATAATTATATATATTATCATATATGTACTATATGTTATTACATATCTTATCATATATGTATTATAATGTATATATTATTATATATATTATCATATATATGGTAATAAATATATAAATATAAATATCTTATAAAAAATATATATGTATATAAATATAATATATATTTTCATAAATATATATAATATTTAATTTGTAATAAATAATTAGAAAGAGAAAAGATATAAACAAAAGTTATTTAAATTTTATAGATAAATTTTAAGATGGGGGTGGGGGTGGGGTTTATTATATAAAATATAATATAAAATGTCTATTTAGTAATATATATTATGTATAAATATATACATAAATATTTATGTATTTATAATGTATTATATTATATATATTATATTATGTTTATTATATTATATATTTATATTTGTATATATAATATATATATATATATAAAAGAATAAATTAGAAAGATGAGTAAACAAAAAAATTAAAAACAGTTTTTAAATTTAAAAATAAAAAAATTGGTATGAAGGAGATGAAAAAGATATATAAAAATATATTTAAAAAGAATAAATAAATAAAATTGACAATATATGAAGGAATTAGGGGTAGTATAGTCTTTATACATTGAAATTATGGTTAAATTGCAGCAAATCACAAAAGGGAGGCGGTGTGTCTATTTTTTAAAATTACAAGGAGGTGCATTTGCCTATTATTTTTTCATAGGGGTTTTTTTTGCAACTTATGGCTAATACAATGGGGTAAAATACAATTCACCCTATTTTCTTCACCAAAACCTTAATACCAAACGGAGCATAAAAGTCTTATATAAATTAATTTACTTATTAATTTATAAGAATTTTCAAGTGAAACCTTTGTCTACAAGAAATTCGCCCGGTCTTCGTTGAAAATTTAATCTCGTATGCTCTACATTTCTCCATTTGTCGTCTAATGATCATAGCATATTTTGAAATTGTCGTGGAATCATTTGCACATCTTGGTACGAATTAATAAAAATAAAATTCGATAATGATGGAGTAACAACATTATTGATTATAGTTCTCTTTTGACTTAGGTGGTTAAATTAGGTAACTTGTTATTTCCTTAATATTCGATGATTTTAGTATTTTACTATCTATTGGCGGTTTCATCTCTACAAATTTCAAGTTTTGCAAACTTTGGAAAGAGTACCAAAAATTACTTGACAATTCCACATGGAAGTTCAAGTAATTACTCCTATTTTGTCTCAAATTTTAAGACAAAGAGACATCCAAATTATTTATTACATCATGCATTGTCATTCTAGGACCCTCATCGCCCATTAACACAATATGCAGGAAATATATATTTAAGAAAATATAGGCATACGTTGCATACCCTAAATTAAAATCACCTTTTAACATCCATTATATATATATATATAAGATTTTTAATAATTAATTTATTTTTTTCATCTTAATATGAAAATTCGTCTTCTCTACTGTTAGGGCATTGATTTGAAAAACAGTTGTGATGATGTGTTTCATTTTTATTTTCTATTTTACTTTATAATTAAGTATTGAATTATTAAAAAAAATTTAAAAATATTTAATTATGGATACATACACTTGATATATAATATAAAAAATATTCTTTTTTTGATTGGATCCTCGTTGGTTTGTGCGTGACCCGAATAAATTATAAACGTTGATCTAATGCGATGTAGAGACTAGAAATTTAGCCACCTCACCTAAAGATACATGCCAAATGTCAAATAAGTATAAATATCCATTCCATTCCATTTAGAGCTATGAAATCAAATATTTATTTAGCTATACTTCGCCATGCTTGAACGGCTTTGAGCATTCAAGAGTTTTTGTTGGAATTCCTTCTGGTGACTCTGACGATCTAGTTTCCTTCCAACGACTCTGACTACCTAGTTGTGACTTTAAGTTCTTGATCCAAAACCTTACCCATTCTTACTTATTTGATTCGAATCTTAAGAGAGCACTATCTTGATTTCTTACTTATTTGATTTGAATCTTAAGATAACATTATCCTGATGAAGGATCACTTTTGAACTCACATCATACATATAATATTATTATATTTACATGCATCCATGTATGTATTTATTTAATACTCATGCATAGGGGTGTAAGATGAGTCGAGCCGGCTCATGAGCCTCATGAGCGGGCTCGATTATAGCTCGACTCAAACTTGAGTTTTTCGAGCTCGAGCTTTAACATGAGCCGAGCTCGAGCTCTTCTCTAGTTGTTTGAAAGCTCATGAGCCGGCTCATGAGCTTTTTCCTATTTTTAAATATTTTTTATATATTAATTAAATAATTAATATATATTAATAATTTACTTTCTTTTTCTAATTTTAAATATTTATTATATATGATTAAATAATTATAATATATTAATAATTTAATATTTTATCAATAATTATAATATATTATAATTTAAATCTTATAGTAATTATTATAATATATATTATAATTTAATATATATTTAATTTATAATAATAATTTTATTAATTATTATTAAATAATTATGATATATTAATAATTTAATATTTTTATTTAATTTAAAATTTTCTGGTGAGCCGGCTTGAGCTCGAGCTCTTAAAAGCAAGCTCATCGAGCTCGAGCTCAAAAAATTAGGCTCGAGCTTGCAATTTTTGTCGAGCTCGACTCATTTACACCCCTACTCATGCATAGTTCTATAGCAAGATTATATGAGCATAGAAAAAAGATGAAACAAAAAAAGAAGAAGTGAATTTATCAAATTCTCCTCCTCCACCACCCTAGTCCCTAGATGGAAGGTTCTAAACGAGCAACAAGAGGGGGGAAGGGGAGGGGAGGGGATGCGGGTGTTCTTTTAAAACCCCATAAACATAGGTTGGTCATCGTGTTTTAAATTATTTGGACATAGCTTTCTATATAAAAAGGTGATGTGGCCCCATTATATTATTTTTATAGTCGTTAGAAATGTACCAAATGATGCAAAATGGTTAACTTTTTTGGGATTCTTACTTTTGAAAACTGCTTTTTTCCTTTTAAGAAGTCTTCACAAACAAAAATCATCATCATATTCTCCTTTTCGCCTTTTGGTAACGCACGCTTTCACTTGCCTTTCACGCGTTTTTCGAGCCTACAACCAACTTTTTCACGGCCACCACCCTTTCCACAGATCAACCACATTTTAATCCAACTTTATAGAGTCAATTATCACCCTGTTAAATTGCATAAATAATAATAATAAAAAAACACAAATATATATAATAATAAACCCAAAAGGAAGAAAAGTTTCTGGTGGACTCAGGTGGTTCTCTGAAAAGAACATGAACAATAGCTGCAAAATGTACCAAATTTTAAAGTAAGAAGTTCTACTTCTTGACAAAGTGTATGGGTAATAAGAAAAGTAAAAATGATTTTACTTGATCATGCTTTCAAAGAAATGCATGGTGAAGTAGATTGTTTAAGAAAAATCTTTCTATTCTCAAATTCGTTGTAAAATATAAAAAAATTATTTGGATATAAAATAGTCCCATTATTATTATTATTATTATTATTATTATTATTATTATTATTATTATTATTATTATTATTATTATTATTATTATTATTTATAACTGTGAGTTTTGTTCTTATAAAAGAATATCTTGATAATTAAAAAAATGAGTAATTTATAAATTATTTTTAAATTCTCAGTTCTTTCAATATAAGATAAGATTTAGTTTTATCAAAATGACATTATATTTTGAGCAAATTAACCCATGATCTAAAAAAAAAAAAGTTACCTATTATGCATGTGTGTGTGTGTGTGTGTATATATTGTAATTTATTGGATTATAAGTAATATTAGTGCATATTTCATTATCACACGAAGAATTTTCTTCTAAAAAAATAAATAAAATTCATAATTTTGTTTTGAATATGCTAATCTATTAAAACTTACAAATTATAAATTAAATTTAGCATATTAATTTTCAAGAAATATACTCCTCTAATTAATATTTAATTTATATCTTAAGGGGAAAAATGAAATAACAAGAAGAAGTCTTGGTTTCACGGATCATGTTGAAGACTCAAGTGTTAATATATTTTCACGTCGACCTGAATAGGGCATTAAAATCCCATGAAAATGGATGATAAGGAAAATTCTAACCCACATCAGGTTTGACCACATCACCCAATAATTTTGTGTCATGTGGAAAATCATTTTTTTAAATAAAAAATGGTCAGATTTTATTTTTTAATCAAATTATGGTTAAATTATTCTTCTTTTTAACCAAAATATCAACACCTATTTGGAAAGAAGAGAAATTATAGGAACAATCACAAATTGCAAGGAAAAAAACTAATGAGTTGTATGTCAAAATAAGAATTCATTGCCTTCTCCTAAAAACGTTAAAGATTGCAAAAAAGTGAAGAATCACAAATTGCAGGGGGGGGAAACTGATGAACTGTATGTCAAAATAAGAATTCATTGCCTTCTTCTTGAAACATTAAAGATTGCAAAAAAGCGGAGAAATCTTCGTACTGCAATGCTGTTATTGTAGCAAACACCCAATTTTCAATTTGTGGTTTCATACAAACATGAACACCAACCAACGTGTCAGTAAATCATGCTTATTTATCAATGAATGGGAAAAAAAAAATTTAATTTTTTTTCCAGATAATATTTGAGATGGCCCAAAAATCTAACTCCTTAATAAAATAGTTTTATGTTTGACTCCAAGAACTATCATAATTTTAACCGAATTGAGAGCAAAAACTTTTCTTTGAACAAATTTAACTCAAGGATGGTGGAGATTGTTGTTGTGTTATGCAACTCAAACAAGGAAAATTATTTAGACTTCATTGAGGAATTTAATCAAATATTTGGCAACAAAAACATACAATTTATGGATATTTGATGAAAAATAATTTAAACTTTGCTAAAATTCTAACTTTTAAGTAAAATGAAGTAAGATATTTAGCTTTTCTTAAAAAGAATACTTTTTTGGCATCAAAAATTAATTCCAACATAATAAGCACAAAGGCAATGGAGCAACAACCTATTCATTTCGACATTGTTAATCGCTAATACTTGTCCGGCGAAATCTGTGTTAGCCCTCTTCACCACAAACAAAAACATTAAAATAAGTTTTTGAGGCATTAATAATATTAAACCTTATTCAATATGTTCAAATTAAGTAAAGGTATGTGGGTGGGTTCAAGATGATAGTCGTTAAAAGAAAATGGAGAGGAGTACCTAAAAATTTAAATAATATGGTGAAAACGATAGAAACAAGGTTTGGTTATGATAGTGAATTCAAAGATTCAGATTTGAAATTTCTATAATTTGATATTGTTTCTAAAATTTCTCTTCTTTCCAAATGGGTTTTGATGGTTTAGTTAAAAAGAAGAATGATTTAAGTATGATTTGATTGAGAAATTAAAATTTGACCATTTTTTATTTAAGAAATTGATTTTCCACATGGTACAAATTTATTAAATGGTGTGGTCAAATCTAATGCGGAATTGCGGATTAGAATTACTTGGATGGTAAAGGGAAGATGAGGAGAGTGAAATAAATTATACTTTATTCTTTAATAGTGGCCAGGAAAAGAAAAAATGGGGCGGATAAGTAGTAAAGTGAAAGTTGAAAATTGTGAGTTTCAGTCCTAACTCTTTACATTAATTACCAGTCACGCATCCTGTCTCTCTTTTGTCTTTTCTACTACAAATGTCATCTGAATTTTCTTATGAGTTAAAATTGGCTTTTCACCCGGGGAAAGATCCAATCAACTCTTTCCTATTCTTTTTAAGATTAAAAAGACTTCAATGCCGCTTCATCACAATATCATTCCTCAAAGTAGACTTTGGAGACTTAGAAAAAAAAAATGTTGAGTGATTATTTTAAAGTTGTCACTAATACTATGTAATTTAAAATTTTATAATAATAAGAATTATATTTAATTGTTAATTACTTATAATAATTAGTGACATGTATATAATGACAATGCCTATATATTGTCATTGAACTGCCATTATATATGTATCATTAATTATTTATATTTGAAAATTTTAACAATATATTTTTTTACCTTTAATTATAAATAACTGACAATACTTATACAAATTTTTGCTAAAAGTTTTGTCAATTAATTAATACACACACATATATATATATATATGTATAGTACCTAATGATGACAAATTTGAATTTGCACTTGGTTTTTTTTTTTTTTTTTTTGTTAGTGTCATCGTTTATTAATTACATTTTGAACTCTGATACTATGATATTTCGCTTGATAGGACCCTCCAATTTAAATTGTTGGACCTCCTTAATTCATAGAAATAAGTAGCAAAATAAGCGATTTTTGTTGAAGTGAAAGAACCAAAATGCCCTAAATTAATGTAAATTAATTTTGCTTCTTAAATATTATATTCATCCCAATTTTATTCTTCTAATTTGGTTTGATAGTTTTAGTTGGAAGTAAAGAACAAAAATTTTCGAATATTTTATATTTTATCTTCAAAAATAGTGATTAAAAGTTATTCAATCACATTAATAGTCTAAATAATACGATACTAATTTTAAGGAAAAGTATTTCAAAAAAGGAATTTATTATAAGATAGATGTCCTTAACACCAAGAACTATTTTAGGATTGTGATGAAATTGTTAATGGAATTTAGAATCTAGAACAATGTGACTACGCACTACACACTAAGAAATAAACTAGTGCAAAAGTCAAGAAGGAATAATTACTCCTCGCATAAGCAATTCAAACATAGCACTTTTTGACTTTGAATATTATAATAGTTTGTATGACCAAATTAAATCAAGTGGAAAATTAATTCTTTGCTTTTGTTGCATGCAATTTGAAAAGCCAAAATTATTGCTTTAATTTCTATAGTAGAAATTATATTCAAGACCCCATAGGTGTAAATGTCTAGGACAAATGTCAAAGAATAGAGGTGTATTATATAGACTTTGGAAATTAAGCATCACCAATATCACTTAGGCAAATTAAATCCTATTACACTTTGGAAATATTTTTCCAGTTAGACTTCTTTTTCAGGGAGAAATTTGAGAGGAAACGAAATTTTTATATTTTTTTAAAACATCATTTTTTAAATTTTTTTTAATTTTGCAACACTTAAAAAAGAAATTAAATAGGATTGTGGAAATGCATCATATAATAAAATTCTAAATACTCTTAAAATTTTAAAAATATAAAATTTGTTGATCCAAAAAGAGAAAAGTGAGTTAAGAGGGTAGTGTTAATTTTCCATATTGTTAAATATTAACTATGGTTAAATGTATTCAGCATCCCCAGTTTCAAGCCTATTAATCTCTGGTAAAGATGAATAATCTAGAAGATGAAACAAATGAATGCAAGAATAAAGAGAAAATAAAAAATAAAAAATTGAAACATGATGGGATTTAAAGTAAACATGTAATTTCTCCAGTTGAATCTACGTAGCAAAAAAATAAAAATAAATACAATTGGGAGGCTGCTAACTAAAAATGACCAATAAAAACACTCAATTTTTTTTTGAGAGAGTATCATTTACAACAAATTTATAGATCCAATTATCAAATCAAAAATAACAGTCTTACAACAAATCAATTGAATATGAATATCAAATCAAATAAGATAGAAGTACAAATTTCACAAGACTACAACCAAGAAGCACACATAAGGTGTATACAAAGATGCCCATTCAAGTCGAATATGAGATCTCCCACATAATAAGGGAGACTTGATGCTATTGGGCTACAAGCCACTTGACAATAAAAACACTCAATTGATATTTGTTGATTAGCGAAAATTCAATTAATTAAAAGCTCAATTAGAAACTAATAAAATTGCAAGAAAAGCCCAATCAGTGGCAATTTCCCAATTAGAACAGCAAAAACCCATGATTGAAACCCAATTAATAAAAAGCATCATAAGTCTAAATAAAAATATCAAGCTGAAGCTTATTTCCTAGTTAATTACAACGCCAAAAAAATCGTACTAAAATGAAATTGCACTAATCAAATTCAAAAGCAAATGATCTTATTATGATTTATTCATAGTTGATGATTATTTTCTTATTATATATTATTTTTTTATGGAGAATGTGTTCTTAAACCTTTTGCACTTAAACTTATAGTGAACATGACTATGGATTGATTAAATAATTTTTGTTGCTTATTATTTTAAAAAGTTACATTTGTTATGAAAATTTATAACAATAGCTATAAAATTAATTTTATAATAATTTTTTCATAGCACACACTGACCTTTTTGATAGTAGGTATTTGAACAAACTTATTTACATGTGATAAGATATTTTCAAAGCATATAAGAATGTTAAAGCTTATTTTCTTATGTTATAAACAAGCTCTTGAATTGTCGGGAGAAAATACGATTTTAAAGTTTATTAGACGTTAATAATAGCAATTGATCATTATTATAGTTATTATTAAAAGAATTTTCTAAAATATTAAAATTAAGATAGAAGCTTCTTACTTGTAAAAAAAAAAAAACAAAAAACTTAAAGACCCTAATATCTTATTTTAGAGCTTATAAATTCTCCTTAAAAAGAAAATTTACCAAATACTTTTTAATATTTTATAAACTTTCAACCATCTTATAAAATATTTTAAGAAGTTTATAAATTTACCTAAATACCCTTTTGATTAGCCAATGAAGTTATATTTGCTTGCTTTAGTTTTTTGGTCTAATATGAATTCTTTTGCAATGCAGACGACAATTAATTACCAGACTAAGTTTAGAGAGATGGAGTAGTCTATGGAGCAATCTTATTGTATATACCTTATGAGAGCAATGTACATAAGTACTTCATTTGAGTCATTGAATTTAAAAAGTGAAATCATAATCATTATGATTAGTTGGCAACATATAAAGTACATTTATACGTATAAGCAGTTGATGGTGGTTTTAATTATATGTTGAGGGTGCATTGTATCTAAATAGTGACTACCACTAGTAAAATTTTATTTATTTTGGGTTCCACTCTATTAAATGCCTTCGTATATATTTTATGCCCTTTAAATTAGATTTTCCGTTAGATGACTATTTCATTGAACTCATAAAATGTAGAATGGGCCTATTTATATTTATTATACTAATATACCTTATCTTATAATTACTATAAATATTGTGTTTTAGTATCTTTTTATGAATTTTTATTTTTAAATTAATGAAAAAAATAATTTAATTTGCAATAGAAATGTCAAATAATTACATGTGATATACATTAATATACTTCAAAAATTGTGTTAACAAGTTATTTTAGGAAAATGCCAGAATTTATTCTCAATTGAATTTATCTAATTAATTCAAAATTTTAGCTATAGTATTTATTATTTTTATTAATATATTGGCTAACATAAATTCATATTTATATTTTAATTTTATTTATAGATTTATTTTTGTATTGGTTACTTTTTGCTGTTAATATTGAATTCCACATGTGTGTATATATATATATATTTATAATACTATTTTTTATCTGCTACATATTTATACATATGATATTATTAAGTACACATAATGCTATTTTATGATAATAATAATTACGATAACTTTTGATATCTTATAATATGGTTCTAATTGGCAAATACAAAATAACAAGTAAAGATAATTTCATAATATCTGGATTCGAAATTTATTGTTAGAATTATTTAATTTAAGTTCATTTTTTGAGAAATAAAAGTACTATTGAATTTGATTCAGTATAAATCAATAACTTATTTAGCATATTTACTTATTGGAGGTTAAATGATCTACTTTATATAATTGTCAATAGGCATGACTATATGAGATATTTAAATAATATATTAATAATTTTTTATTCATTAATAAATTATTTATTCAAATATATTTTTTGGGTAAAATTAGCTTTTTAGTCCCACAATATTTACCTTTTGGTACGTCGTTCAATTTTTTATAAAATTTTAATAAAAATTGATATATTTTTATTAAAAAACACCTCAAATTTGATTAATTTATGAAAAAACCAACAAAATATAAATTACCTATTTAACCTTAGCTCAAAAAAATAAAAAATAAAAAATAAAAAGCTATAAAGTAAAAACCACATCGATCCTCTGTAAAAAAGTCTTTTGAAATAATATATATTTATATATATAGATATATATATACGTCTATATTATGTATATATAAATACATACATATATATACATATACATATACATATACATATACATACGTATATATATAGAATCCCACCCCAACCTTGAATCCTGCCGCCGTAGCCGCTGGTCACCTTGGCGAGCACGGCTTGGGCATGTGGGGTCGGGGTTGGGGGCGTGGGCTCAGGGGGGGTGGGGCGGTTGGCCGGGAGGGGAGAAGAGAAAGATGACTTCTCTTTTTCCCATTTTTTTATTTTTATTTTTCTATTTTTTTTCTGATTAACTTTTAGCTAATTTATAATTTAATCAAATACTTTTAAATATATTTATATTTTCGTATATGATTAAGTATTAATTTAATATAATCCAAATTATCTTTTTACTTATTTTATTCATTTAAATTATTAAATTATATTCAAATGATTATATTATAGTAACACTATGAAGTTTAAAATTATGATTAGAATGGAAAACAATAGATCTACCTTGTATTTTAATTATTTTTTTTAAATGTCTTTTAATTATTTTTTTTAAAATATTTATCAAGCAAGTAATGTACTAAAATTTTAAAATAAAAAATTAACAACTTGTTGTAGAATTAATGATAACTTATTGTAAAAAGACATATGTCATTTAATTAAATAGTACATCATAAGAGATAAATACTATCATACCTCACTGTAGGCATGCCCTATATATATTTATATTTTTGTAAAGAATATATCATTTTAAGTATGAGAAATTAATGTTATTAGTGAAGGCTTTGTTTGGTATTGTTTTCTATTCTTTAGAATGAAACTTTTTTTTTTTTTTTTTGAAAAATACCATTTCAATTTAATATAATTATGTGACATGAAAAACTCTCAACCCCTATTTTTTAAAAAGGGAGAAAAAATATGCATAATTTTTCATTTCTCAACTCTCATTTTAAATTGTGTCAGATCAATGAAATCAATAATGTTAGGACAAGGGAATACTATTTTTCAAAAACATTTACATTTAGCCCCACATTGTTATTCTTTTTTCACCAAATTATGTGCCTTGGAAGGTGTTATTCTAGTATACATGCATTAGCATTAAATTTCAAAAAAAAAAAAATCATTTGTAAATATCTCAGAAAAAAAATGGAAAAAGAAAAAAGAGCAGAGGGTGGGAAAATCATACCATGTGCCGCTCTAGTTTATATATAGATGTAAGGATTGCCCCAGGGGTGTTGGGGGGGGGGGGGGGTTCCCTGTTGAATATGTTAATACTAGATTCCCGCATATCGATAATGAATAGTGATTTTCATATATAATTTGGGATAGTTGTCAATTTTTGAGCTAGTTTTTGAGGTAAGTTAGACCCACTGTTTATTTTTGGACATGATATTAGGACCACTCATTTTTTATTGGGTTACCCATTCATATTATTCCACCCTTCAGATATTCATTTTTGAGCATGTGCAGGGTATGTTAGATTCCTATATCGATTAAGTAAATGAGTAGTAGTTTCTATATATATATATATTTGGACAATTCTCACATATCGAGCTAGCTTTTAGACTGAATTAGGCCGAAAGTTTATTCTTTAACAAATAAAATTGAGTTTGCTTCTGTCCCAAACATGGCCATATTTTGAGTATGAAATGATATATACCATAATAATTCCTCTACCTGCAAAAGACATGAGATCCATTCATCACTCCCAACATCCTCTCCTTCCTTTCAACCCATTCTTGTTCACTTTCTCTTTCCCAATTTCACACCTTTGCCTAAGAATCAAAATATACAGGTGTCAATTCAACTATTGTTGGCTCCCCCTTGAGGGAAAAGCTTTCCCCACTAAATTCTATTATTCTTTCCATGTCCACCCCAATAATAGATATGCATGATTTAAAGTCCCTTTTTTCCACCAAGCTAAGATTGCTAGAAATAAATCTATGGAGAAAATTCCCTTCTTTCCTTAATCATAATTCGACCAATATATATAGACCTCTTTCCCCCTTCAAATTCAAAATTTGCAATCAATGATTTTATGATCGGTAAAAGCTTCTCTCAAAGGCTAATTAATGTTTTGTTGAGAAACACTGGGCCCATAAAACCCTTTTCACTTGTGCAAGCCAAGCCCCACCTCCATTGCCCACTTTTATGCATCTAGCTAGTATGAATATGTACTTAATCATGTCATCAAGATATATACATCAAAACTTCAAGCAAACACATTATAACAATTTACCCACATGTGGGTGGGAGAGACCCACCCCTCAAAGCACACATATACACATCCACACATGCACCTCTTGAAAAAGGTTTTGGTGGCTTCTTGTACTCAAAGCAACTTCACCTTTAATTCCCTCCTTTACCGTCCACATCTACATATGTTCACAAAAACTATACGAGAAAGTTGCTTTGCTTTTTCCATGAGACAGCAACATATGGGTGGGGAGGGGAGGGGAAGCTCCAATCAAGCAAAAGAATATGGCCATTGGTTAGCCTTTTCAGGACAAGTATAAGATATTGTGCCATCATTTTTGGAAGAAATTACAGATCGTTAGAGTATAAAAAGGTGGATAGTGGATTAGGATGTAGTTAAAGAAGTTCATTGTTTAAGATATTTTATAGTTACATGCTAAATGTTTGTGATATTACAATAAAAAGTTTTTAAGAAAATATTTAATACACTTGATATTTATTTAGAAGGGTAAAATGATGAAAAAGCAAAAATATCACTGAAAAGGTTGTAATAACCTTACATATTTTGGAATTTCTCTTCTTAATTATATTAGCATGTGTTGATTTCTATATGCTCATGGCATTCAACATGGTACAATATCAGCTTTGTTTGAGAAACTAATGCTAGTTGATGTTTTGGTAGTGTCCGATCAAGTTATTTGTCCATGTATGAAATTCTACAATTTCTTTTTTTGCAATAATTATATTTTCAAAATGCATCGAAATGGCTATCATTCAAAAGAACGGTAGGAAGAATACAAGTTTAAACTCATATACAATATTATTTATCTTTCTTACATAATTGACTTCTTTTATTAGGATGAAGAGGTAGAAATGATGAGAATAACCTTTGGTAGATGCATGGCCAGTCACATACTAGTTTTCATCTACATAACTCGTCTGAAAATTCACTTGGGGGTAAAGTGCTCCCGTAACCTTAAATTGAGGGGGTGAACTATATTTAAGTTTTAAAGATTCATGTTCCAAAATGAATAAATTTAGAGGGGGAATAAAACGCCATTTACCCTATTTAAAGTATGAAAGAGAAAATAAAACACCAGTTGGAATACCTATTGAAACCTAACCAATTCCTTGTCAAATTCAATTATTTATGTAATTAGTACAACATTTATCAATAGGTCTTAATTGATGACATGTAGTCAAATAGTCAAACATATAGAATGCTATTAACATTTATTTTATTATATGACCACTTAAATAGTAAAAAGTAGCATATAGTAAAAAATTCACCTTCTTTACATGGAAAAGAGCTATCAGAAGTGGAGGCATCACCCCTCCTCTATAGGAAATTTGTTAGTTCCTAGGACCGCCAACCCCAAAAGCGTGGGCCAAATAATAGATTCCAAAATATTGGTTATAAAGAACATGGCATCTACTTCCTTCGACTTTTAATGTTCCATACGAGAAAAATAAAAAATAGAAAAATAAAAAAAGATCCTTAAAAAGTTATAAACCAACAAATGGAAAATTCCACTCTAAAAGGAGGGAAAAGAAAGCTACTTTTCCTCCACTAACGGCGTGGAAATTTTGGTATATTATGAAGCACTGATCACATATACTTTACACAGAAGCATTCATCTTTTAAATGGGAAACAAGAAAAAAGCTTTCAAAGAATTATTCACTCTTTCGAATAAATATGTTTAAGGTTAGAGAGGCATGGTTAAGACACTTAAGCCCATTGTTAGTTGTGTGGTTGTCCAAATAGATTACAATTAAACCATAAAGCTCTAAATTCTGCTTTTAAAAGTTGAGACAAATCTTTGGTAGACCCTTATGCCCAAAGGAACATCGTTAATTTAATTATGTGAGCAGAGTACTTTAATTAATTATGTTATATATAATGTAATGGTGGAGCATGAAGTGTGGAGGCAGCAAGTTTAATTAAGAAACATTAATTAATAATCCCTTTTCTTTTAAGTGCTTTATTATTTTTATTATACTCAACATTTCCTTAAGCTTTCCGATTCATGAATCACTATATGTGAATTTGATTTGATGAGTTTTCTACTTTAATTTATCTCGGAACCATATCATTGCATGTGGAATAGTTTATGCTTGTACTGTACAACTCATTATGCACTTGCTTTTGTAATAATGCACGTATTATTCTCTTTAGGAAATGTTTGATATATCTCGTTTCGTGAGAGTTTTAAGGTAGTACAACCCTTTTTTTTTTTTTTTTTCTTTTTTAAGGATTATGTTCTTGTAATTACTTTTGAAGAATCAGTCCCATCCTATCTATAATCTTAAAAAATTGTGTGGAAGTTTTGTTTTGATACGTACTTCTTTCTAGTGGGGTGCCCTAATTTCCATGTTATCTTTGCACACTACAAAAAAATATTGTATTAATGACAAAAATAATAAGTGATAAAAGTAAAAATTCTCACTAATAATATGTATTGAATGACAATAACTTTTATTTTATCACTACTAATATTTTTTATGTGACAATTATTTTTATTTTTTCACAATATGACTCATTAATGACAAAAATTAATGATTTTGGTTGTCACCATTAAAAATTATTGACACCCTATGTAACAACCTAATGATAGTAAAAATTGCCATTATAAATTGTGATAAGATTTTCATCGTCACAAGTTGTCACCATAAAAGTGTCACTAATTGCCAATAGTAATAACTTAAACACTATTATTATCACTATTTAGCTTATAAAAATCATTAAAGTGACAAAGCAATTTGTTACCTAATATATATAATTAATGACAATTTTGTATGATCATTCATTATTTTATTACTGATTTTTTTTTTAGCGGCATTAATCTTATATATCCTCTTCATACACTCGTCTTACGTTAGTAGAGATTAGTTTTCTACACATTCTTGATGGTTTGATTAATCACACAACATAAAGAAATGGATAGATGTGACGCCTTATGAAGTCAAACAAATTCAGTTTAATTATGATCTCTAATCAAACCTTAATTAACATAGTTATGTGCAAATCTCAACTACCCATTGTGGCCATATCTACCAACAATGCCGTCTCCTTTATAAATTATTATTGTAAATTGTTAATTAAGCCCTTAATCTAATTTATACGGTAATCAATTAATGAATGTATCCACCATTTATGCTTGATTAATGAGATTATATATCTGGATTGATGAATCATGGACGGCACAATTAATTAAAAAATTAAGAATTAATGAAAGATTAAAACAATTCCCACATTGATTTTTGAATCGGTTTATTTTTTAATCCAATCATTGGGTACATATCCTAATAAATTGACTTATAGATATATATATACAAGGCCCTTTTGGACTTTGAACATTTCGAAGTATGCCTGCTGAAGTTGTAAGTATTTGAATTTCTTACGAAACCAAGAAAAACAAGTGTTTTCCAGATGAGTTCGGCCGGCGTTAATTCATTAACTTGACGTTGATATTGTGTCAAAAATTAAAAAATACCACTAATTGTTATGGTTTTTCTTTTGTTTTTCGTTATTCACGTTGCCCACACGTACATGCATATGAGATCTTTCAAATTTAAATTCGAAACTTCATCCATATACAAGTATGGGTGAGATATCATTCAATCAATTGGGCAGTAAGCACTAATTATTAGACCTTAATACTAACTTTTGAACTATAAATTTAAAATAAAAATTGATTATGTACATTGTGCCTTAAAATTTCAAGTTTTGAAGGTGCAAATAGAGGTGTCAAATGAGTCGGGCCGAGCCAGTCTAGCTCGTTTAACAAATGGTTAATGGCGGTCCAGGGCCGAGCCGGGCCGACTCACGGGCCGTTCACAGTCCGGACCATGACGGGCTAAAAATTGAAAAGTCCAACTCGGCTCAAAACCAACTCACTATATAGGTGAGCAGGTTTATATATGAGCTGAGCTAGGCGGTATAGCTCGCGGGTTGACACGCGAGTTTCTTTTTTCTTTTTGAAAATAAATTTAAAATTTTAAAGTTTTTATATTTATGTGATTATTAATGTTTTTTTCAACACTTATACTTTTTTAAAAGACTTAATAATTTATACTTATGATATTTTTAATATTTTACAACACTTAAATTTTTATAAAAACTTAAAAATTTATACTTATATTAATTTTTTTTTATCAATTATATTTTTTCAAAAACACCACCAAATAAGGTGGTGAGGGGTTTGGCATGGACCCCTCTACCCATTATTAATTTAGAAAAAATAATTATATAGAGGTGGATTTGACCAAACCTCTAAATGAAAATACATAATAATAACAAAAAAAAAATAAACAACTTTGTAATTTCTAAACATCTAAACATGTCCAATGATAAACCAATCGTTCACTCAAGTAATCTAAATCACTCTCGAATTGAGATGCGATGGTGGATGCAGTTTCAAGCCATTCTTCATCGTCTTCTTCAAATTGAGGCAATATGATATTCACATTTCTCAATTTTTTTTTATAATTTATAATTTTTATAAATTTATAATTTATAATTTAAAAATTAAAATTTCTTAATTATTGATTTATACATTTATAAAGTAATAAATTATAAATTATACATTCTTAATTATAAATTATAAATTTGTAATTTTTTAAAATTAATAATTTGTAATTTGTAATTTGTAATTTGTAATTTATAAATTATAAATTTCTAATTTTTAAAAATTATAATTTATAATTTAAATTAAAAAAATATTGCAGGCTAAGCGGGCTAGCCCACGGTCCTTCAAGGTCCGCGGGCCAAGCCGATCCTGGGTTGCAAAATTTCAGTTTGAGACGGGTTTTCAAGCGAGCCGGTTTAGCCCAACACATATTAAAAAATTAAACGAGTCGAGATGGGCCGATTTTTTTTGCGAGCCGTGCCGGGCTGGGCCGGTCCACCCGGCCCGTTTTGACACCTCTAGGTGCAAAATGGTAAAACTACGGCGATGCAATACGAAAATGGCTGCAAGACAACACAGAGATAGGGGCGGGCAGGGGGCGTGCCCTCGACGCATGGACTAGCACCGTAGCACGCCCTGCGCTGAGGCGCAAGGATATTGCCCCTCGTACTGCCTTGTGCCTAGCCTACTGCGTCAGGGTACAAGTTAGCCGTGCCCCAGCAGAGCGCATGTTCTGTTTCTGGGTAGAATGTCCGTCTCGCTCGCCCTGACCCGAGATTATTGCGCTTGGGCGCACAACGCATAACCAAAATCATATGATTTTTTATATTTTTTCTCAATTGAGACCATTTTGAAATGGTTGTGAACTATTTTTGTGTGACAATCATCGAACGGATACTAGATACGAGAGAATTGGGTGTTCTTGCGAAATTTGTAAAATTTAAATTTGTACTTAACACTTGATTTGATATTCAATAAATTTATCTATTTGTTTGTGGAGTAGGCACATTGCTAAGCCACTTTAAATCATATATTCTTGTTTTTGAATTTCCACTACAAGAAAATTTACATATAGTGGCACTAACTTATTAATATTTTGTGATATAATGGGACAAAAAATAATATAATGATAGTCACAAAAGAATACCACTATAATTTAATATTTAGTGGCATTGATTATTAAATAATAAATAAAATAATGACATTTTACATGAAATAAATATTTCAAAATTAGATAAAGTATAGGTGTATTAATAATTGTAAAATTCATAAATTTATATCTTATTATAATATATTTATTAAATTAACTACTTGATATACTTTTAATGTATCAACTAAATTAACCATACTTTTGAAAAGTATCAAAATTTAAGTTTTTGCTCATTTTTTCTCTCTCCTATACATTGTGTGTGTGTGTGTGTGTGTTTTTTTTTTTTTTTCTGAATTTTTTCTATCTCTAAATTTATTCTCTCACACCTTTTCAAGTGTGTTATTTAATATAATAAGTTTGTGCTGAGCACATATATTAACTAATTAAAAAAATAGACAAAGTATAAAAATAAATTGATATTTTTGACTATATATATTGAACATTTAATAGGTAGTTTGATGGTAATTTCACATCTTTACAAATAGATGGTTTCGGGCTTGAGTTTTATACAGAACAATTGAGGCATATTGGAATTTTATCTATAGAATATTGGATTTAACGGGTCATTCAAAATAATCTTTTATGGCATTTAATTTAGCATGTTAGATAATTAATTTCTTATGGCATGGTTGTATGTCATCTAAAGGAATCTTTTCTGGTATTTTAATATCATTATATGTATTTTCTAGGGCAAGTTTGCATGTCATTTAAAATTATTTTTGTGGCATTTTAATATGTCATTTATTGTGCTTTTCGTGGCGTATTGCCTTGTTATTTAAAAGAATTTTGGTGGTATTTTAACATATCACTACATGCATTTTTAGCAGCATATTAGCATATCATTTAAAAGTATTTTTAGTGGCACTTTGATATATTATTTAATGCATTTTTTATGATATTTTAATATACCATCTAACATATTTTTTGTTGCATTTTATTAAGTCACGATAGAGGTAAATTAATGATATTTATAACTTTAGCCACACTGCTACAAGTAATATTTTTAAAAATACAATGAAATATATAATTGCCACTATAATACTATTTAAATGACACTTTTTAACACCACTAAATATAATTTTTCTTGTAGCGTTCTCTGCATATATTTTTCAATTCGCGAAAGTTGATCTTTCTAGATTACAATAAATTAAATAGACTCCAGTGTCCTATCTATTTCCAGCATGATGTTTCAATTAAATATTCAACTAACAATAAAATATCCAAGTCACATCTCATTAACAACCCTGTCTCAATTAGAAATTAATACGGTACTCTTACGTAGATCTTAAATTAAAGACTGAAATACAGCGGTTTGAGTCTTTGAGAGTGTGTCGGGTGCTAGCGGAGTGGTGCTTTTCGCCACCTACTCTCATTAATTCAATAACGAAATGTATTTCATTTCAATCCACAAAAAAAATGCCCTGCTATTCAAAGAATACAAATATAAATGCCTGAAGAATGAGGAAAAACAAGTAAACAACATTGAATATAGTGTTATATCCACATCCTTTCGTTAAGAAAGTGAATTGGCAATTGAATTTAATCAGAGTAGAACCCACTCAACTATATTCATTAATGCATATTGGGGCATGACTTCCAAGTTATCCCGATGTTTCATATTCAATGCAAGAGAGGATTGGGCTGGACCAAACGCGTACTAATTTTGTGACCACTTGAAGAAGAAAGAGGGTAGACTAGCATTAATTAGATGTTTTGGGACCAAATTAAGTCTTAGAATGTCAAACAAGTGAAGAACGGGTTTGTTTCATTTAATGGTTTGTGATCTAGTGACATAAGTCTCTTCCATTATGTGGGAGATTAAGAGTTCGAACTTGAATGGACTTTTTATGTGAACAAAATGTATATTTTGTAATTCAATTTACTTTATTCGATTTCAATTATAGTATATTATTGGCTTGTTGGAAAAAAAAGAAGCATAAATTCGTCCTTGTTAGTTCTACAGAAAAAAAGAAAAAAAAAAAAGAACAGGTTTGTTCCAAAAGTTTAAAAAATTGGTAAGGAATAGATCTGTTCTAAAAAAGAATTTAAGTAGGAATAAAAATGTATTCTGAATATAATTTTCTGAACTTAAGGGGTAGATAGCCAAATAAACCTAATTAGCTTTAACCAACTTGTTTGAAAATTTTGGCCATAATTAAGATTATACACAAACTAGACCTATTTATTCAGATTTAGGTAGTTTCAGGACAAAATAAAGCTAGCTACATGATAAAGTTATGTAAATAATAGTTGGATGGGAATACTATGAGCTAGTATAACCCAAGTACGTCTTTATGTAGATTACATTGAAGTAACTCGAGGCTAGAGGCTATATAAAATTTTTGAAAGTAAAATATTTGCTTAATGTGGGACATTAATTAAGACTGTTTGGTCTAGTTTGAATTTTGGTGGGTAAAATATTAAAAGGAACTATTTTCATCTTTTTGAGTTATAGTATTTTAAACTTTATTTTTTGCCCATTATCCTACCTCCTCTCTCTCTCTCTCTCTCTCTCTCTCTCTCTACTACAATCTAAGATCCAAACACAACATAATAATATGTGATGATCAAAAAAGAAATTGGAGTAATTTGAAACAACTTTTCTAGATTTTTGGAATGAACATATAATCAATTTAATATAATATTGTTGAAGAATGGGCTTAACTCACCCCAAAAGTTAGCTCAAGATGTGAGGATTGCCTATAACCATATATAGTGACCACAATTTTATTTATTTCATCAATGTTGCATACTATCAAATATATACAGAAAAAAATAGAAAACTTTCCATCCCTTCATTTCTCCTCAACCAAATAGAAAAATTAACAGCGCACTAATTAGCAGTATTTAAGTATTAATTAATTTATTTTTGTCACAGCAAGACTTATATTTAATGTTCTTTGATGATATAAATTATAATACAAAATATTGTGTAAATATCTTTCTTCTTTTGGTTCATTATTTTAGGTTTGTTCTTCCCTATCCACTTCCTAAAATAGCATGCATATCCCAAATCCCAAAACTGGTAGTGTTATTTGGACTTGATTTGGCTTGGAAATGATAAGTCCAAAATTGCAAACACAGTCATATCATATCATAATTCACAAACAAATATGCAAAGCCAATTTTAGGAGATTCTTTAGGAACCAGCACCATGTGGCAAGCAGCAGCCAACATCCCACCACACCAAACCAGAATCAGCACAAATTTCCTTAAAATCGTGTTTTCATTATCCTACATAAAAAATAATGTAATTGTTGCTACACAAAAACCAAAAAACAGAGTCACAAGCCACTTTTGCAAGCAAAGACACCACCCAAGGAAGCAAGAAAATTGAAAAATTCATTCACAATTATAAGTGGGCTATACCCAGCAACTATGTGCAAATGGTCAATATTGTGATTCAAATAGTAAAATTCAGGTTATAAGATCATGTGATTTTAAGTTATCATGTACGTAAAAATCAAAAGGAAAAGTCATATATCAGCCACTTTGCAAGCAAACACGTACACCATGCAAAGAAAGCAAGAAAAACAAAAGGAGCATTCACACGTTATAATTAAGTGGGTTGTACAAATTGACTAGTGGGTGCATTATGAAAAGGAGTAAATTTTTAGCGCAAAACAAATTACACAATAATATGAAAGTTGACATCAATATTACGAATTAAATGATAATAATTTTTAATTTATCATGAATAGTGTTTATGAATTAAATTTAAATTTTATTTTTTTCAGGATGTGGCTTATAGTGACACTTAATGATAAAAAGAATAAAAATGTTATTATTACGATTTATATAAAAAAAATTCATTATCAATATGTATAAACATGTTGCTAACAGCCAATATAGTAACAACTTAAAAATAAATTTATTAATATTAAACTTGTGAAATATATTTTGATTAATTAGTTAATAATAGATTATACTCTTATTAATAATTAAAATTAAAATTTCTTTTATACTAAATCAGCTAGTTTCATATTAAATATTTCCAAATATATGTCATCTACCACACGGAAAAGAAAAAGAAGAAAAATGAAAAACAGACTCGTATATATATGCTTTTTGATTTCTCAGTTTATGAGACCTCAGCTAAATAAAGGTTAGTACGAGAATTGTTTGGCAGTAAATTTCAATACCTGTGATTAATTTTTCCGTATAGAAAGAAAGAAAGAAAGATGGTCGGTTGGAAGTTGGAAAGCAATCTTCGGTGCCGACGTGCCACAGCCACCGTTTCAAGGCATAACTGACAGAGAAGAATTCTGGGTAACAAACTTTATTGTCTTGGTAGAGAAAAAAAACATATGTAGAATGCACGCATTCATATTGATTCAGTTCTAATTCTTTTTCCTTTTCAGTTTTTGGTTGTTTATAACGTGCATACAAGCGAATCATACATTGAACCTCGGCTACCTATGTATGGCCAATGAAATTGTCAGCCAAGCAAGATGACGAAGTGGCCCAAAGACAAGTGAAAGCTAACAACTGGATCAATGTTTAACACTTGGCCGCATTTTTGCCACGATTCCTTACCGCATGTCAATATTAAGATACCCACAATACAAGAAAAAGATAAATTAATAATAAAATAATAAGTGGCAGTACAAAAATTATCACACATTATGTGTTTTAAGTGACGAAAGATTTTATTTTGTTACCTTAATAATTTTTACAAACTAAATAGTGACAAGAATGTTGTTTAAGTTATTAACATTGATAATTAGTGGCACACCTATTATGACAATTTAGTGACAATGAAAAATTTATAATGATAATTTTTATTGTTATTATGTTGTTTACCATAGGTGAGTTAGTAATTGTCAATGGTGACTACTTGAAACATTAATTTATGATTTTGTTGAATCGTATTCAATAAAATAAAAATTATAGTTACTTAAAAAATATCATTAGTGACAAAACAAAAACTATTATCACTTAATATATATATATATATATATATCTTTTATCTATACACACATACATCAGGAGTTCGTTCAGCCTCGAACTCTTAACCTCTTACATTACGTGGCAGACTTACGCCACTGAGTCATAGACCACTCAGCCATTTGATATGCATTATTAGTGACAATTTTTATATTGTCGTTGTAACTCCCCTAAATTTGACATTTTAGAAAATAAGATTTTAAAAGTCAAAATATTAATTTGACAAAAATTTTGAGGCTCAAAATATAAATAAGAAGGACTTATTGTATGGAAATTGAAAGTTTTGGGGGTCAATCTATAAATATTTTAGGTCAAATGGGTTAATTTATGGCACTAACTTGTCCTGGGGCTCAATTGCAAACTAAAATAACGCCTTATGGGCCAAACTGAGGCACTAAATAATTTGAGGGACTAATCTGAAGGTTGGGAAAAAGTTTTGGGGGTTGAATTGATCTTCTGAAAAATTTATCCTATAAATAAGCCCCCTATACTTTATCTAATTCTCACCATGCAACCTAACCTTTCTTCCTCCACACCGCCTCTCACTGTGATCGGGAAACACCAAACTGAGACCACTAACACCTTCCTCTCAGCTCGAGGAACATTTTGATATACCATACTCACCCCAAACCACCATGTGTGGTGGTAGGAATTGAAGGCCGAATGGAGGCTGGGACGGTGATGATGGGTTGCCGGACTCCAGCGTCTGAAGCTTGAAACAAAGAGGTGGGCTTGGATGAGTTCAACATGGAGAATGTTTTGGTAGCTTCAATTTCATGCTTTGACCACTGGAGGAAGGGAATTGAAGGTAGAGGTACACGACGGCGTTGGGTGGAACTGGGCGATTTTGGTTGAAATTGGCTAGCAAAAAGTGAAGGGGAAAGCTGAAATTGATTTGGGGGTTTGATAGAGCACAACAAGGTGCACCTTCTGGCGGCAACAGAACCCAGTTCTGACGGCAGCGTGGCGGTGGTCCGGCAGTGATGCTCCGATGACTAACCACCAGTTTCATCGCAGCGGCGATCTGAGTGCATACAGACCACTCCACGCAGTAATTTGGCATCAAACTTGGTTGAATTGGGTAAAACTTTGAATAATTGATTAATCGATTCCTGATTTAATCTGATCAGACTATTAAGCTAATTTTGGTTGTAAATTTAAGTTGACTGGATCGAGAATAGTGATTATAGACTAAAATGATCATATAGGAAGTCGATTGTAAGTATATGTGGACTCGAATCGTAAATTAGGAGCTAATTATCATTAAATTAGGCTAAATGATGTAATTGAGAAATCTAAATTATATAATCATATGAGATGATATGGAAGAATATGAAATGGGATCAGGAAATAATACATGCATGGATATTTGTATAAGCTTGGTGGTTCTGGATTTGTAATATTATATGACAATCCTGGTTAATTAAGTTAATTAGATTATTAAGGCCCTAATTTTATGTGATTGAGACCTAAGTGACAAAATTGGATTATTAATGATAGTTGGACTATTATAATCGACTTTGTGTAATGTTGCAAAGTTAATTATATAATTTAAGGATTTGATTATATTCCTTTATCAGAACAAATACGATCCTCGTAAATATTCCAGTATTAACGGCGTAATTAGTGTGTTACCTATTAATAATATCAAAACTGAACCCTAAGATATCATATTAACTGTATAACGACCGATTTTAGATTGCTATTTATATAATTATGATTATAGGGTCAAAATGAGGATTTTGATAGTAAATCCGTTCTTTTGGTTAGATGACGAGGAGCTGGGTCCCGTAGATCGTAGATAGTGATGGCATTTATATGGCTATTGAGATGAGGGTCTACTGATTGGTAATTATCTTGTATACACCTATTCGTTCTTCTGGGAAATAATTATCTCCTAATTTGTTCAAATTTCTTTGAATGACTGAATTCCTTGAGTTTGCTTTTGTTAAAATTAACTGTAACTGTTTTGGCACCATGAACATTCATTTCTTATCTGTTATTGTTCAGTCTGAATCCGTTTTGCATACCGTTATTTGGCCTTGTCAGCATCTTTGAATTCGTTCTATTTATCGTTGAATGCCTTGTCGGCATATTTGTATCGTTTTGTGTTATTACTTATTTCGCCTTGCCGACATGCTTGATTGTATTTTGTATAGTGTTGTGTGGCCTTGTCAGAAACTTATTGATTGATATATACAAACGAAAACTATTGGGTTGAGTGCCAATCCTAGTGGAATACTTGAATTACTGTTACTGCCGAGCTGTCATGCTTGGAATACTGTTACTGCCAAGTTGTCATGCTTGGATTACTGTACTGTTATGGAGGGATAATGAGAATCTGATACGCATGCTATGCTTTGATTTATTTTGATTGCATATGATGATCGGGGTTGTTTTGCTCTATTTGTACTCTAATCAGGGAGCAATAAGGACAGAGAATTTTCTAATTGTTGAGTTTGATAATGTTTATAATCTGGCATAGTCGTATTTCATTTGTTATATCACGCCAGTTGATATTCTGTTGAATTATTGTTTCTTCAACAGATACATTTGATTGCTTGTATACTTCCTTCATTAAGTCATTTGGACTTACCCCGTTCTGTTATTCTTGATTTTTTCCAGATAGGTTTAAGTGAGGAACATAAGCTTATAGCTTGGCCTGGGGGATCTATTTTGTAATAGATTAGGTTATTTTATGTATATATGGGTTCACCTAATGGATATGCTTTGACTTAGATATGTTAAGATGAATTTGAGACCTATGGCATGTATATATTGTGTTTTATGAGATAAAGCTTTGGGCTTGTAACTAATCGTGGCTTAGAATTGAGATTTTTTAATATTATTGGAACACTTGGGATGTAATATGGTTCTCTGGTAGTGTTGCTTTAAGCTGAAGTATGTTGTTATCTATGATTGAAATTTCAAGGGCCTGTCGGTTATGTTGGACATTATGATTTAAGTCTAAATTAGTGGCATATCAACTAGGTTATCCTGAGTGGGGTGCTACAGTCACTTATTATTATATCACCAACGTTATATTTTTTTTAGTGCCATTATTATTTTCACATTCAAACTATTAATACTAACCATATAAAAAATATTTTGTTTTATTTTTTGTAAGTTGGATAAAGATAGTACTGATATAGCCCAGACAAAGAAATACAATGGTCGTGGACAGTAATTAAACAGATGATATATCAGTAACATTTTAACAAAACCTATTGTTGGTAATTCTCCTACTTTATCTCTCCATTTTCCAAAAACATAAAAATCCTAATCCCTCCAATTTCGAGTGATCGGCTCGGATAAGATACTATAACCAATAGACATGGCTAGTTGTATGCCTCATCACCTATAGCCAGCTGACTACGGAGCCAGATGTACTCAGAAGGGTATCAACTGGAGATCAATCGCTGTCGGTCCATTCCGCCAGGTCCGTCTCACAAAGCCGATACTAGGGCCCACCCCCAAGGGTATTACATAATTAGTGTATCAAAAGCTTCCAACAGCATTTCATATAGCAAGTCACTTCTCCATGACAAACCAAAATCAGATGTTCAACATCTGACTCGTTTCCATGAAACAGTCATGGCTATGACGAAAAATATGTCTCAAAATTCATTTCTCAGCTTTCACACACCATTGCCAAATTTCAGATAGAATAACATAATCTAGAACCTTGAGGGCAGTGTGATAAATTTCATAAATACCTTGCTTTTCAAAGCTTGTATGAAAGGATATTCAATTCCGAAATTCAATAACTCGAAATGGACATGGATTCAAACAAGCCCAGCTTAAGAATCACATATAAGGAAGAAGAAAAGTAGAACTGGACTATCAAGAGTAATGCACAAATCAAAGGTCGATACAGCATTAAAGAGCAACAGTTTCCAACAAAGAACTTGTTAAGCGGAAGTGACGTATTTACTAACATATATAAGAAAGGAAAATATATCAAACAAGATCGAGAGAGTTTGGGTAATAACAACTCTAGGATTTCAGACCAGAAGAACAGTTCAAACAAACTGTCAGATTCAACATAAAAGCCGAAGAATAGCATAAAACGAACAAGCATCAACCATTGAATCTCAATACAACCAAAATCAAGCGGCAACCATAATAACAAATATTTATGTTCTTTCCCTAACAAGGAAAGCTAATATAAACTCACTTGGCAAACGCAAGGAAATCCCAAATTGCACAGCCATTCAGGTCCTAGCCTCTCAGTCAAACTGAAAACTATTATTATCATCTCATTAATCTTTCAAGTCTTAAGTATAGATATAGTTGCTGTCTTTATCAAACTTAAAGTTATTCTAACATGATTTGTTAATCTCTATTTCATACTTAAATACCAGGGACAATTGACTATGGTAGTTCTTAACTAATCAATGGAAAAAGGGGTTATCGATCTGATCTACCTCATTGCGATCTCCTTTAGGGTTCCAATATCCTATATGTACTTGTTGCCATAACACTCGAGTTCAATTAAATCTTAGCTCAATTAACCTTGGTTATCTTATTCTAAAACTTCAGGCTAATCTGATTATAGGTTACCAAATGCAATTGTGAGTGGCTAACCCCTACAACTCTATTCATCACTTCACTTATTTTATAGTTATGTAATAATGGTCCAGATTCTTAAATCCGTTATGAGTTTATCAGGTCCAGTTCTGATAATTCATTTTTGTTATAACATTTCTATAACTTAATCTTTAGATTAAGCTCAACTATATTTTGTTCACAATATACTATATTATCGAGCCTAAGAGGATAACTTTAAATCAATCTTTCTTAATTTATTAAACTTGGAATTACAATCAGTTTGTTCGATATTTACAAATCAATCATCATCTCGATTGAAATTACATTTCAATTGTCCTAATTTTAATTAACATTGGATTAGAAGTGTAAAAACCAATCAACTTAAAATTCAATATGAAATTTACCCAAATTGGATCTAATCGAGATCCAATTTCAAGTTGGGAATAGCTTAGATAAGTCCCGGACATCATTCTGTACAAACTGGTCAAAAATTGCCGCCTCACGCTGCCACCACCAATTAGTGTGCCTCAACACTAGGAACCAAACCCCAAAAGCAATTTTCCATTTCGTTGCCGTCTTGACGGCCAATTTGGCCAAAAACTCATCGGTAAGCCCTAATGCCGCCGTGATGCCACCGCATCAATTCCTCCTTCGTCCGCTGTTGAAACCTCAGATTAAGGGTACCACCATGATGCCCAGGTGCTCGCGACCACAACCTACCAAAGCTTAGCCACTCTCCATCGTCACATGCTGAAAAACCCACCGCGAGCTTGCCTTCGCCTTCCCTCTCCAATCGATTCGTCGATTGTTTTTGAGTCATTTTGTTATGGTTATGTTCCTTGAGCTGAGAGGAATCCAACCATGGTGCTCAAGGGAATCCAACCATGGTTTTAGTTTTGAGTTTGGTGGTAATTTTTCTGCGATTCACTGGTGGGGTGGGTCTTGGGTCAATTTTGAGAATTTGAGGAAATTATGTCCTCAAATGTATATATAAAACTAATTTTCCAGCCTTTTACAAATTGACCCAAAATTTACTGGCTAACTTCAATTACCCCCTTAAACAATTAACCGCCTTTCAGTTTAACCCTCGGACTTCAATTCAACCTTTAAAGTTTTATTATTTATACATTGACCCCCAGGAATTTTAAATTATGAGCAATTAGGTCCAAACTGGTTTATTTTAAAGTCCTTAAGCTTTTATTTCTCTCACATTGACCCACTAAACTTTATGGTTTCAAACAATCAAGTTCTTTTCTTATTTACAATTCAAACCCTTGGTTATAAATATCTAATTCTAGACCTTAATTACATCTAATCCAAAATTAATCTAGCCAATTTATCGATTTCACATTTTATTTTGTTTTAGGATTTTAGAATTCGAGGTCTTACAACTCTCTCCCCCCTTAAGGGAATCTGGTCCCTAGATTCCAATCGACCTCCGTGAAAATTCATAATAACACCAAGGTATATCATTGCTTAGAGAAGGGATAGACACGAGCATACCCTTTCTAAAGTTTAGATACTGTGATTGAGAGGGTTACATAATGCTTAGGTTCTAACTTCAAGATAAAATAGATAGATAAGAAGGTAAGGCATCATTGAAAATTATATGCAGTTTCCTTAAATACGATGAACATAAACTATACCTTAGATAACATCATTTAAATTTGGTGCGCTTTTCCAAGTAAGGGCATATGTGCAATTTTGATTACTTGGTCTTCAACTAAACTTCGTAATTTGTTTTCCTCTAGCCTCTTTGGGGATCTAGGATTAATTTCCTATTCTTAGGACAATTCTTAACGTGACATTTATTACTACTGCTCTTATGCACTTCTTGTGCTTCTTCCAACCTATGGATTCTCTATGTTCGGTGTCACCACCGAATTCACAAATTGTTCTTAAGTTTGGTTGGGATGGACGATAATCATCCTCAATCTGAACGAGATGGCTAGATGCTTCTTTATCTTGAGTTTCCTATATTTTCTTTCATCTATCCACACTCACTTGAGTCTTTCATTTTTCATCCTATGTTTGTCGTTGTCTTCCATATCTCATGTCTGGCAAACTCATCTGTTCCTATATCTCAAGTTTTTCCATTGTAGGTGAGATCATTCCCTCATAAGTCCATATTCATTTTAGGGCATGGGCATATTTGATATTTTCTTAAATTTTCCAAAGAAGGATAAAGCTAATACCAAGTTTAATCTATCTCTTTAATTCTCGAAATTCACTACATCTTTATTCATTCAAAGACTAGCCCTTCTTCAATTATCTCAATTAAGAAATCCACAATCTTGGAAGAACACATTTCATATGAATTGTCAAAGTCTAAGAAACCTTTATACCGGACATATTCTTCAATCTTCTTCAGCTTATTGTGGCCCCTACTTTGGTATGATCAACTTCTGTTTCCTCTCAAGAAGGCAAGCGCTTCGTAATACTTTAATTCCAAATAGAGCTTCATATTTGCAAATTGGATATATAACTTTATTCCTCTCATCCTTTTGATTCGAATGTCTATACTTACATAACATGCTACAATTCATACTTTTCCAGGAAATTCCCTTAATCCTCAAGAGGGATGTTATTTTAGTGAGGCAATCCAAAACGACAAGTTATATATTCTTAGAGGGATAATTTTGCTTGCAGGATTTAAGTTTTCTTGAGGTACCTATGATCTCCTTTCTGTAGTCTAATTTTTTGTCGAGAGTATAGATGCACAGAACAATTCAGTACATTCTATAAGTGAAATAATAAAAGGCACGAGCTAACCCTCTTCTTCATTTCACAGGATCTCTTCATCCCTCTCCTCATGTGTTAATTCCACCAATCTCCCTTATTTAGGTGAATCAACATGCTCATCTCCTAGCAAAATTCGGAATACACCTGTGATATAAACAGGTAAGGTCTAAAGGACTTTATATTTCTAACATATCCCCAATCAATCTTCTATTGTCTAAAAATCTTGGTTTTAATAGGGTCACTTTGCTATTTCTAATTGGTTATAGCCTTAATCTTGGTAGGGGTTACCCCAATGTTCCTTCATGGTGTTACATGTCTTTAAATATACCTTTTTCCCAATTGATATTCAATTCATTAGCTGGGCACATAATTTGTATTTCAGCAAACATTTGCATCACCAAGCAAAATTTTAGTATGGCTCTTTTATTGAGTTCGAGTATACCAGGTGTCCTTAACAGAATCATCAAAACTGATTCAGCAATTCGGAACATCCTACATGTTATGTTGGTAAATACTATAGAAGCATTGTTTATTCTGAATGGCATCCTTTCAACTTATGACACCCATATCATGAGGTGGGAGGTAATTTTCAGTATATCTTTTCCTTCAACTTCTAACTACATGTATCCTTGACTTGGCTCAACCTTATGTAAATTATACACCCTTATACTAAGTCAAATAGTGCATCGGGGCAAGGTATTGTGATACCATATTCAATAAAGCTTGCTTAGTTCCTACCCTTGTCCCGCAAGTCCTTATCAATGATACTTGGTCCTTTCTTGACACTCTAAGGATTCTTTCTCATTTTAATTAATGTCTTTGTGTTCAAATTGCTAATTCTTTCATAAATTTTGATGAATGAAATCCAAGAAATTACGTGAGGCGTTCCTCATGAGGTCTTTTATGAGACCTTTGTAGTTATTGGGCCTTAACTTGTTTATTAATAAACTACATAGGCATCATTTTACTACAACCAAAATCCTGTCCTACATTATCTTGCTTTATAATCTATTCGTGAGATTGTTATAAGGGAGTTGGCGTCACCATCTATCTTTTCTCGGGCATCTCTACTTATGGTGTTTGCATTGTGGTATTCAAATGGGCTGAGTTAATTGATTGACAACTATCCATTGTAAAGTATTGTTCTATGTTTACGTCTTCTGACACATTAAGATTTTAGACTTTCAAAATCGATCCTGGAGCAAGGGAATCTCTCGTTCACTCCGAGATGTTCCCAACTTGGTACTAAAGTTGCTATGTTGTTGCACAGCGTAGGGCACTAAATATGTAGTAGGGTTCCTAGGATTCAAATATATGCACACGATTACGTTTGTACACGAGTTGTTGAAAATATATATATGTATATGTATATATATGTCTGTCTATCTAGTTCTTAAGAGTACTGGGATTTCTTTTACTAAAGTATTAATTGGTAAATCACATCAGAGTCACTATTTCATTTATAAAGCTACAAGATACCAAAATGGGGTGTAAGACTTTGTGGAGCTTTGCTATTATGTCCATTATACACGAGCCTTATCTGCAATTCTATCAGTGTGTGTATACGAATCTCATTTTTAAGGGTGTTAAGATTTTTAATCAAAGTTGGAAGTATTCCGTCTTTCTTCTCGAATTAGTAAGGCATTTCCGCAAGCTTCATATCCTATGGGTAGTCATACATCTTTCTTATCCCTTATCATCCTATAGCCCTTTTGATTAACTCTTTTATGATTATTACTCAGTTTCCCAAGTAGTCTTACCATTCAAGTTACAACTATAAGTACAGGTCAAACACCATTAACCTCGACTGTCATCCACAATATCGAATTCAACTCTATTTAAAACAACCGTCTCCCCGACAAGTTAAGTTTCCCAAGTATATATGCATGATACACCTATATATTCCCAAATATTTTCCTTCAAATCCTTCTTTGTTGATTCATATATCTCTACCTGATATTTTCCTTTAGGACTCTAGTAGTAGCTCTAGATGTCTTTTACATTCTTCGACAAATGTTATCCTCTTCTCAAGTCACAACGTTTCTTTACAAATTCATTCTTGTGGGCAACTTTTCTCTCGTTTGGTTTGTTGTGATCTTGTGCTCGTACTAGCAAGCTTTCTTACTATTTATAAACTAATTTCCTCGAACATTTAAGTCATAACCACGTACACTTATCAATCATATTTTCCTCAGAAGGTTTCCTCGTGGGAAATATTCCTTATTCCCCCTCAAATACCATGACACAGTTATACCAATCAACTTCGTAGTTGAAGTATTAATTTCCTTTAAACAGTAATACCCTATGGGCCTATGGCCTCAACCATATGTAGAAGCCAAAATATAGATTATTCTCAAATGATCCTTGGCTTCCCAAGTTCCATTATCACCAATACACCAACACCACAATATGGTACCAAGAATATTATCCCACCAGATATCACTAGAGTCATATGTTTGATATCTCAAAAGTTGTGAATCAAATACTAGTTGGCCATCCCAATACCAATCCCTTCCTCTTTTGACATCAAGCAATATCCCATAAGTTCATGTCCTAGCTAGATTTTCATGTCGATCTTGGTCCCCTTTAATCTCAATGTTTTATATTCTATGGAGGTCCAAGTTATCGGCAAATTACTTCTCAATTAGTCATGTCGTTTAAATCACAGTATTCTCTTATGTCCAAGGTATGGATCGGATCTCAAACTAGTTCACATCTAATACAAGTCTCCAAGCATTTTACTCCTTCCAAATAAAAGAAGTCACATGCTTGATACCATAGGAGTTACGAATTATACATTGGTCGCGCGCCCAATCATAACCCTTCACGTCCTTCAAATCGAGCATTATCCTAAAGGTTCATGTCTTAATTAGATTTTTGAGTTATGCTTAATCTCCACTAACCAAAACTTTCATTTCTCCTTCAAATCTTAGAATCAACCTTACTCCACACTAATCGAGCCTTTCACATTCCAAGGATCACATCCTAGTGTAACGCCCCGATCGGGAGGTGTCTACTTCCGATCGGGGAGCTACTCAAAACCATACCACAAGCTTTTTGAATAACAAGAAATAAATTTCTCAAAAATCTAAAGTATTTAATTTCTACAACAAACCTCCAATAAAGGTACCACCGTAAATTAAAATATCATGAATCACCCCTAGTACTTCTATCACCCTCATTACCTTACGTGTCCCTGGGTTAGTCTATCTTCATCAATCATTCTTATCTAGGGTAAAGAACAGAAGGAAGCAGTACAAACAATGTAAGTCCGAAGGACTTAATGAGTCATTAACGAACGACTAACACAGATACGCAAAGTAATAAAAAGGGCACAAGGATTGGATCAATCGAGAATTAACACACCACAATCAATAATAGATCAGTAATATTTAATCAAGCTCGTCGCCTGAGAATGTAGAATGATAGCAAAACAACAATTACCACACTGACTGAGAACAATAGCGACTATAGTGGATTCACCACGTATAGCCCAGACAAAGAAATACAACGGCCGTGGATAGTAATTAAATAGATGATATATCAGTAACATTTTAACAAAACGTACTGTAGGTAATTCTCCTAGCTTATCTCTCCATTTTCCAAAAATATGAAAATCCTTATCCCTCTAGTCCCGAGTGATCGACTCGGAGAAGATACTATAACCAGTAGACATGGCTAGTTACATGCCTCACCCCCTATAGCTAGCTACCTCTAGCTGACTACGAAGCCAGATGTACTCAAAAGGGTATCAGCTGGAGATCAGTCGTCGTCGGTCCATTCCGCTCGGTATGTCTCATAAAGCTAATCCTAGGGCCGTCCCTAAAGGTATCACATAATCAGTGTATCAAAAGCTTCCTACAGCATTTCATATAACACGTCACTTTATCATGACAAATCGATATCAGAAGTTCAACATCTAACCCGTTTCCATGAAACAGTCATAGCCATGACGAAAAATATATCTCAAAATCCATTTCGCAGTTTTCACACGCCATCGCCAAATTTTATATAGAATAACATAATCAAGAACCTTGAGGGTGATGTGTGGTAAATTTCATAAATGCCTTGCTTTTCAAAGCTTGTATGAAAAGAATATTCAGTTTTGAAATTCAATAACTCAAAATGGACATGGATTCAAACAAGCCCAGCTCAAGAATTACATGTAAGGAAAAAGAAAAGTAGAACTAGACTATCAAGAGCAATACACAAATCAAAGGTCGACACGGCATAAATGAGCAATAGTTTCCAACAAAGAACTAGTCAAGCGGAAGTGACGTATTTATTAATATATATATATATACAAGAAAGGAAAATATATCAAACAAGATCGAGAGAGTTTGGGTAATAACAACTCGAGGATTTCAGACCAGAAGGACAGTTCAGATCAACTATCATATTCAACATAAGGGCCAAAGAATAGCATAAAACGAACAAGCATCAACCATTGAATCTTAATACAACCAGAATCAAGCGACAGGCATAATAACAAATATTAATGTTCTTTCCCCGGCAAGGAAAGCCAATATAAGCTCACCTGGAAAACGCAGGGAAATCACAAATATCATGGCCATTCAGGTCCTAGCCTCTCAATCAAACCGAAAACTGTCATAAGATAACTCGGGTTATCATCATATTAATCCTTCAAGTCTTAAGTATAAATATAGTTGCTGTCTTTATCAAACCTAAAGTTATTCAGACACGATCTGTTAATCTCTATTTCATACTTAAATACTGGGAACAATTGAATATGGTAGTTCTTAATTAATTAATTTATTGATCTAATCTACCTCATTGCGATCTCCTTTAGGGTTCCAATATCCTATAGGTACATGTTGCCATAACACTCGAGTTCAATTATATCTTATCTCAATTGACCTTGGTTATCTTATTCTAAGACTTCAGGCTAATCTAATTATAAGTTACCAAATGCAATTCTAAGGAGCTAACCCTAACAACTCTATTCATCACTTCACTTATTTTATAGGTATGTAATAAGGGTCCAGATTCTTAAATCAATTATGAGTTTATCATGTCCAGGTCTGATAATTCATTTTTGTTATAACATTTCTATAACTTAAATCTTTAGATTAAGCTCAACTATATTTTGTTCACAACATACTATATTATCGAGTCTAAGACGATAATTTTAAACTAATCTTTCTTAATTTATTAAACTTGGAATTATAATCAGTTTGTTCGATATTTACAAATCAATCATTGTCTCGATTGAAATTACATTTCAATTGTCCTAATTTTAATTAGCATTGGATTAGAAGTGTAAAAATCATTCAAATTTAACATTCGATATGAAATTTACCCAAATTGGATCGAATCGAATCTAATTTCAAGTCGGGAATAGCTCAACAAGTTCGGGATGTCATTCTATACAAATTGGTCCAAAACGGCCACCACCAGAGATGGAGACAACCACCACCAGTTGGTGCATCTTAGCAGTAGGAACCAAACCCCAAAGCAATTTTCCATTTCGCTGCCGTCTCGGCAGCCAATTTGGCTAAAAACTCATCGGCAAGCCCTAGCAACGCTGCGACGCCACTGCGTCAATTCCTTCTCCATTCGCTATTGAAACCTCAAATTAAGGGTACCAACGTGATGCCCAGGTGCTCATGACCACAACCCACCAACGCTTAGCCACTCTCCGCCGTCGCATGCCAGAGAACTGCTAAACCCGCTGCGAGCTCGCCGTTGCCTCCTCTGTCTGACCGATTCGTCAGTTGTTTTTTGAGTAATTTTTGAATGGTTGTGTTCCTTGAGTTGAGAGGAATCCAACCATGATTTTAGTTTCGAGTTTGGTGGTCGCTTTCCGGTGATTCGGCAGTAGGGTGGGTCTAGGGTCAATTTTGAGAATTTGAGGAAATTATGTTATCAAATGTAGGGCTGTAAATGGATATTCGAAAATTCATTTACCTTTTGCATTTATATCCATTTATATAAAATTTATCCACATTCGATTAGTAGATATTCGATTATAAATAGATACGGGTATAGTAAATGTGTATCCGATCCGTTTAATATCCGATCCAAATATATATTTATTAAATAGTATATTATTTATATTTTTCAATAAAAATCTCATAATCCATATATGTTTATATATAAATTTTAATTGAATAATTGGGAAGAAAAAAGAATACATTTAAAAAATTATTGTAATATAGAGAAAAAAATTGAAGAATAAAGTTAATCAACATAATTATTGTTGGTTGACTTTATAATTAATATACTTAAATGCCATTATTATTAATAAGTACTAATAATTAATTATAAAGTCAATTATTAATTAGAAATTATGCTATTTCTTTGATTGCTTTCGTTTTAATGAAATTATATAGTTCCTTCTATTAATTAAAATATGTATTTGTTATAGGTTCGTAGATTCATATATTTGGATATTCGTGAATGGATATGTAAATAATTATCATCGAATATGAATATAAAATAATAATTCAAATATGAATAAGTTTAATAAAATATGAATGCATTTGAATAATTATAATCGAATACGAATATATCCGAATCCGACTTATATCCGACGGATATAGATTTGGATATCATTTTTACATATCCATCAAATTTGTATCCGTATCTGAATATCCAAAAAGTTAAATGAATACGAATATAAAAATAGTATATCCGATCCGTTTAATATCCGTTTACACCCGCATTCAAATGTGTGTATATATATAACTAATTTTCCAGCCTCTTACAAATCGACCCAAAATTTGCTGGCCGACTTCAATTGCCCCTTAAAAATTTAATTGCCTTTCAGTTTAACCCTCGAACTTCAATTCAACCTTTAAAGTTTTATTATTTGTACATTGACCCCCACGAATTTTAAGTTATGAGCAATTAGGTCCAAATTGGTTTATTTTAAAGTCCTTAAGCTTTTATTTCTCTCACATTGACCCCCTAAACTTTATGATTTCAAACAATCATGTCCTTTTCTTATTTACAATTCAAACCCTCAGTTATAAATATTTAATTCTAGACTTTAGTTAAATCTAATCCAAAATTAATCTAGCCAATTTATCAATTTCACATTTTATTATATTTTAGGATTTCAGAATTCGAGGTGTTACAGGCAATTACAAGAAATTCTACATTGCTTGACATCTCCTTAGTATGTTGATGCATGGGGTGTACTGCAGGATTTTCTTGATTAAGATATGAAATCCCTTTTCTTCCTCTCTGGTAAAATTATAGAATCAATTACTATATCCACTCATATATGTTTCAATATTACAAGGCAAAAGTTAGTTATATTCTTAATTACCCTTTAATAACAGCTTTTGCTAAACGTGATATTTCATATTCTACATGTTTTAGATTTTGATGGATATGAATTTAGAGGCCTATTCTGTGACTGACCATAAAAATTCAAAATAAATGTGTTAGTACAGCAAAAGAAAACAGAAATAGAAATACAGTATGAAAAATACACACCAACACCACATTTATCTTAGCCAAATTGAAAATGTTGGGGGCATTAAAGTGCATTGTTTTCTCTGGTGCTCAACCTTGTTTAATTTCTTCTTCTGTTTGTTGAGAAGATGTTGTTTCTAATGGCTCAGAAGTTACCACGTATCTCCAATAGCTCGTAAGTTGTTGTGTATTCCACTTGTATATCCCAAGCCAATAGCTCAGAATTTGTTGCATCTTTCATTTTTGTATTCCAAACCACTCTTTATGGATGCCTACGCATGTAACACCACAGAGCTTTAGTAGCATGTATCCTTAGTGGAGAAGGCTAGGGTATATTATAAATTATTGGTGATAATGTAAACATGTTATTGTTAGAAAATTTTAATTAAGATACCATGTATGCTTCTACTTTGTGTAAACATATAATTGAAATATATACACATGAAATTATGTAAATATGTAAAGTTATTTATTGAGTAAAGAAAATAAACAGAAAACCTACCTGAATCCCAGACAAAAATTATATTAGTCGATGTTTGTTGCTCCAACGGTCTCCTTAAGGTAATATTGCCCCTCATACGGTGCTAGAAGGCTCCTGGCAATTAACCTTCCAAGATACAACGGCTCTCCTCCGGTCTAAAGTAGCACTCCAATAGAACAAAACTAGCGAACTTTACTAACTTGGAACTCTTCTATGAAATGAATAGTGATGTGAAAGTGCTTAATGTAGTGCTCAAACAAATGCTAGTATGTATTCTTCTTCTTCTTCTTCTTCTTCTTCTTCTTCTTCAGTGGTTTGGGTTAGTTTTAGGCACTCCTATTTATAGTTGTGCAATGCAATTTTGTTGATAAGACATAATTCTTCACTAGAATCATAATTCTTTCTTTTAAGGACACAACTATAGGATAAAATCACGTAACTTACTCTTTTAATGAAGAGTTACAGCTCCACTAAAGAGTTAAGAGCTCAAGTCATAACTCTAGCTTTTAAGCTAACTTTTCTATAGGGGTGTGTCTATCGAGATACATTAAAAATAAACTTTAACTATTTTATTTACACACCCACACCCTTTTTCCAGCATAGATAGACTCATTCTATCCACTAAAATGTCCTTAAATTATTTCTCAATTTAAACTCAATTTTCTTATTCAATTATTTGACTTTGGCATATAAATATGCCGAATTTTACAATCCCCCACATGAATAAGAAAATTATCTCGCCAACTATGCATATGATGCAAACACACATGAAAGAGTTTCAACTTGAGCAAAACTGCATCGAGATAAGTAGTTGTGGCTTTGAACCTTCCCTAGTGAGAACTATCGAATGTACTTGCCAACCAGTGAACGCGATGTCTTGAACTATTCGGCTTTTTGTATACACCAAGACAATAGAACTTCACACAACTCCACCCAATAGTCAGTTTAAGTTCTTACGATTGTGTTCATTTTAGCCTTGAACAATTCTTGGGATTCATGAGTACTCTCTGAGAATTCAGCCTTAAACTTCTCATAGGACTAGCCTAGTCCCTACTCACATAGGTGGCTTCTTATTAAGAGGTTCCTGCTGCACCTCCACTAGAATAGTCAAGGTATAAGAGCCATTAAAAGCAAAGCTTAACCTTAACATTTTGCAGGTGGCACTGTCTACTTATAATAGGAATAGGATGGTGGTTGGACCCCCCACAGTGCATCTACGTCGAGACACAACTTATTTTTTCCTTTGAACCTATTTCTTGGGATCTCCAGTCACATAGGTAAGGTTCCCATTGTAGTACCTCATTTATTTTATAGGCTTACGTCTCATTCCCCTTGATAATTTTTCAACATCCTCTCTATTTAAGCCTTTGGTTAGCAAATTCGCAATGTTCTCTTTTGATCTCACATAATCAATAGAGATAACTACATCAAAGAGCAATTGTCTAACGGTATTATATCACCAACGTATATATTTAGACTTACTGTTGTACATACTACTTTGTGCCCTACCAATTGCCGATTAACTATCACAATGAATGCAAATTACAGGCATAGGTTTGGGCCAATTAAGGATATCTTCCAAGAAATGGTGTAGCCATTTTGCCATTCTGCTTCCTCAGTTGCCTTGTCCAATGCTATGAACTCAGATTCTACAGTTGACCTAGCTATGTAAGTTCATTTTGAGGATTTCCACGAGATAGCCCCCCTCCTAAAGTGAAAACATATCCACTTATGGGCTTAGTTTTCACTGGAGTCTGATATCCAATTAGCATATTTGTAACCTTTTATTACAGCTGCATATCTTGTATAATGCAACCCATAACTTAAGGTATATTTCAAGTACCTTAAGACCCTAATTAGTGCAATCCAATGCTCTTGACCCGGGTTGCTAGTAAATCGACTTAGCCTACCAACAACATATGCTATATCAGGTCTTGTACAATTCATGATGTATATGAGGTTCCCAATTATGTAAAGTTCCGAATTATGCGCGCATACTCTAATTGAGCCTTTGCTTCACCTTTATTTTTGGTAAGCCGTTGATTTGCATCTATAAGAGTTTTCGCAAGTCCATATTCTTGTCTCAAGAACTTTTGTAACACTTTCTCTATATAGTGAGATTGTGTCAGCACAACCTATTGGATGTTTTTATAATTTTTATTTCAAGGATCACATCCACTACTCCCATGTCTTTTATGTCAAAATTGCTACTCAGCAACTTTTTCATCGCTTTGATTATGTCATTGTTGCTTCCCATAATTAGCATATCGTCTACATATAGACACACAATGACATACTCAGAAGTGGTGCCCTTGACATACACACATTTATCGCACTCATTGATCCTAAACCCATTTGCAAGCATGACTTGATCAAATTTTACATGCCATTGTTTAGGTGCTTGTTTTAAGCTATATAATGACTTCACTAACTTACACACCTTTTCCTCTTGTCCTGGAACAACAAACCCTTCTGGTTGTTCCATATCTAAATCACCATTTAAAAATGTTGTTTTAACATCCATTTGATGAATCTCAAGATTATTGATAGCTACAAATGCAACAATAACCTAATAGATGTTATTCTAGTCACTGGCAAATAAGTGTCAAAGTAGTCAAGACCTTCTTTTCGTCTATATCCTTTAACTACTAATCTCGCCTTTTATTTATCTATTGTATCATATGCTTTCATCTTCCTCTTGAAAAACCATTTACACCCTAAGGGTTTATTTCTAGGAGAAAGATCCACCAATTCCCACGTATGGTTTTGTATGATGGACTCAATTTTGCTATTTACTTCCTCTCTCCATAATGGAGCTTCTAGTGTTGTCATAACCTCAATGAAATTTCGTGGTTCACTTTCTAGCATGTAAGTCAAGAAATCGGATCCAAGTGATTTGGATACTCTAGCCCTCTTGCTACGTCTAAGTTCATTTTCCTCTTTGTTCGATTCTTAAACTTCTCGAGATCTGTTAATTGAGGTTTGTTCTTCTTAAAATTAGACGACTCAAGCAAGTAGGAAGAGTTTATTTTATTATTAGAATCAACACCTGGTCCAATTTTTATTGTGATGGTCATTACATTCATCTTAAAAAGACCAATGCACAAATAACCTTTACCTACAAGTATTCCATTTTTAATAAGTACAAACTTGTCGAACTCAATGATCATTTTGAATCCATTCCTACTTAACATTGGCCCTGACACTAAATTCCTTCTAATACCCAGCACGTGAAGTACATTGTTGAAAGTTAACTCTTTTTCGGAGGTCATTTTCAATATTTCTTTGCCAATGCCGTGCACCCAGGAGCTTAAGGAATTTCCTATTTGAAAATTTTCATTCTCAACCTCCTTATAGGTTGCAACCATATTTCTATCAACACATACATGTCGAGTAGCCCCGTGTCCACCCACCATTGATTGGGATTTTCAGCTAGGCTTACCTCGAAAACAATTGTAGACAAATTCACGTCTCCTACCTCATCAAGTATTTTGACCACCTCAGTGACATTAGGATTCATCTCTTCATGCCCGTTGAATTTTTTGGACTTCTCGACTTGTCCCACCACAATAGGTGTAAGTGCAATTACAATGATCCGAACTCCACTACCAATGCTGTTAACATTGGACTCAATACTCGCGACATTGATTACCTCATTATTTGATGCCATTATGAAATTTTTGAACTTAAAAACAAATTTACCACAAAAATTAATCTAGAACCCGTAAGAAGTAGCAAATTTATTTTCCAAATAGAACAAGAAATCTTTTTCAATGATAATCTGAATATTCAATCCTCAAGCTACCATACCACTTTAAGCATTGTAGCATGCATATTAACTTAACTAAATATATTATACGTTTACAGGCTTACAGAATTAATTTCAGCATAAAGTAATAAAATATAAATTCTTTAAGGTGAGGATAGCAAAATTAATTATAAGACCTTAATTATTGATGCACTTTATGAATAGAAACAAAGGTATTTTTATGCATGCATATAAATTAACACATATATACAATTTAAATGCCTAGAACCAATAGTTACTTCACAATTCCAAATAGTAATTGGCTTAAACTTGCGGATTGAAATTTATTTTCTTCAAAATAAGGCAAAGAACAATATATATATATACATATATATTTCTTTCTTTCTTTCTTTCTTTTTTCTTTTTCAAAACACAAACTGATATGATTTTGTTAACTAGAACAGGAGACAGATTCTATTCTCTAAGTAACATAAGATTTCTTTCACGCATAAAACTATCAAGCATTGTTTTGGCAGTTTAAATGGGACAACAGATTATGCAAGCTATAATAAGGTACAAGGTCTATTTTCTTAGAACCAAACAAAACAAATTTTGAACGAAGGTGAGTAACCTCTTATCCTTGAAATGAAAACAAGTGTAGTAAGCACATAAATTCAATGCCTAGTTTCAAGCAAGAATGATGTCTTAGAAACCAGAATTTTGATGTTGTGCATAGGCCAGAAATTATTTCAAGAGGTACGGGACCTATTTTGTGTATACTTATTCTTCAACATATATATTTCAAGCAAACATTTAATTGGACAGTTAATTAATTAAGCACAAGTAAACGGAACAAAATATTACCTTAAGCTTGTTAGAAAATTTTAATTAAAATACCGTGTATGCTTGTACTGTGTGTAAATATATAATTGAAATATATACACACATAAAATTATGTAAACATATAAAGTTATTTATTGAGTAAAGAAAATAAATAGAAAACCTACTTAAATGCAAGACAAAAATTATATTAGTCGAGGCATGTTGCTCAAACAGTCTCCTTAAGGTAATATTGTCCCTCACACAGTGCTGAAGGCTCCTAGCAATTAACCTCCTAAGATACAACGACTCTCCTCCAATCTGAAGTAGCATTCTAATAGAACGGAACTAGCAAATTTTACTAACGTGGAACTCTTCGATGAAATGAATAGTGATGTGAAAGTGTTTAATGTAGTGCTCAAACAAATGCCAGTATGTATTCTTTTTTTTTTTTTTTTATCAGTGATTTGGGTTGGTTCTAAACACTTTTATTTATAGTTGCGGAATGCAATTTTGTTGACAAGACATAATTCTTCATTAGAGTCATAACTCTAATTTTTGAGCTAACTTTCCTATAAGGGTATGCCCACCAAAATACATTAAAAATAAACTTTAACTATTTTATTTACACACTGCATACTTTTTTCCAACATGGATAAACTCGTTATACCCACTAAAATGTTCTTAAATTATTTTTCAATTTAAATTCAATTTTTTTATTTAATTATTTAATTTTGAAATATAAATATGCTGAACTTTACAATTATCAATGATCATTGATGACGATGCTTCCACATCAATAGTTCCCTCGTCATTAACTGCAAAGCAACATCCTACACGTAACCAACCCCCTTGTGATTATCATAGATAATAGCCATTAATAGGTAAAGATGCCACCAAGTCATCAACGATCAATGATGATGATGATTCCCCAGTATCAGCAGCCCCCTCATCATCGGTTGCACCATCCTGAGCACCACCAACCTCGTGACCAGCCCCCTTCTTACTATTGCCCTCTCCATTGACTACACCACTAGCATTAGTGCATTACCACCAACCTCCTCGTGGCCAGCAGCTTCCTCATCCCCAACGCATTCCTCATTAGCTACACCATCTCGAACGTAACTAGGGTCATTATCTACTCGATCACGATGCGGATGCTTGCTTGTTTTGAAGGGTTGCTGCTCCTGAACAGTAACATTATGTTTTTCTACACCTTTTAAGCATTGTATCTTCCAACCAATATTCTCCTCATATAGTGCTATTGTTGCCTGACAGAATAGGGCAACCTCTTGTTTACCATTTCGCAAGGCCATCCTATGTACTTGTACAATAGACTGAAGCTGCAACAACAACTGTAAGTTAGGACCAAGGTATAATATAATAATAAAATTATAATTTCAATCACATTAAGTTCTAGCTTATTTTGAAAAATATTGTTAAGACGATTGATTAATTTGTTGTTACCATTTCATAATAACAAATAGGAATAAACTTTGGAGTTATCAAGTCCCTAAGTCCAATCGTTGAGTGGTCAATTGACCCAATAATATTTGCCCTCACAATTTTTATCATTTTATATGTGAAACTGAAATTTAAAATTTAATGAATTCTTAATATGTGTAAATTTGAAAAAAGAAGTCCTTAAGTCTAAATTGAGATTGATCAAGCATAATCTCGCTGCACCAAATTAGCCCGGATGGGTTCATCATATTTATTTTCTTGTTGAAAGCACTCTTACGTTTAAATTGAAAATCACTTCGAAATTTTGATTTCTTTTTCTTTATTAATTAATTAAAAGAATTCCTCCTATTTATTTTGCCTGCGTCCCAATATTATGAATCCAGTTAACTGGATATGAAAGAACTTGGAAAAATGAAACTTCTAAATACATTTATAGAATTCTCCTAAAATATTAATTAAAAGCTATCAGTACCTCGTCATTATTTCGTTAGTTTGAGTGAGATTGTACTAATAAGAAACAGAACTTCTATTTGAATAAATGAAATCTTGGTTTTAGATATCTCAAAGAAAAAAATAACACACACACACAAAACATAAATTTAAAACAAATTAAGTACTAATTTTAAGACAAAATCTTATTTTATATAGGGAGGTTTTTTATTGACAAATTCTTGATATTCAAAGAACGCAAGATTGTGAATCAATCATTTGGAAAACTTCTACATCATCCAAAATTCAAAATTCGCCATGAAGATCGAATTGGATAGAATTAATGATAAAATAAAAAAGAAAAAGAAATATAAAAATTATAGAAAATAAGGAGAAGCCGAAAAGGCATTTCACAAGGCTAGATTTGAAACACAAACTTGACATTTTTCTCTTTTTCAAGGGCATAACTAAGCAATAGCCATAACGCATGCTACTACTTTCACAATTAAGTTTTGAGGTGTCAATTATTCACTTATCACAGAACATATTGTCTACTCTGCTGTTGCAAACCAGCAAAAACCAACAATCCGCAGATTTTATATCAATATTCAACATGTAGCATGAATAATTTCATGGAATACTAGAATATAACTTTGTCCCCCACAGGACTTGGACAACATTCACCCTCATTACTCACTCCACAGAATTTCAAACACAAATTCGACAGTCTAATACTTCCATTCAGCTGATATGAATGCTAACCAGGACAGGATAAATCTTACCACAAGTCAGTTTGGGAATGTAGCGAACCTTTACTGAGCTAGCCAGCTGCGTTTCTGAAAATGGTACTCTACTGCCACAAGATCTGCAGGTATATAATACCTGTGCTGGTAGTTGATTCTAAGTGGTACTCTAAGTGGATACCTTGGAAAAGCACCTTAAAGCTGATGGTACACACCCAAAGAAAGGCCGAAATCGTTTTTCTATCGAAATCAGAAACAGAGAAGTACACACTCTATATAGAGAAAAGTTGAGGAACGTGTGTTCAGAATTTCATCTCCTGCAAAGTAATGGATGAAGACATGTAGTTACTTTGACATGAAGACATCTTTAAGTTAAATCTGGTAATTTCGGATAGACAAAGAGAAAAAACTGTCGTTGAAACTGATGTAAATCTACTCCATAGACATGAGATAATCATGTCATCAACTTATATTAGACATACATGCATCTCTCCAGAACTCGGTCTTGACAAATGACATATATGATTGTGAAAGCAAAATGTGACCGTGCACCTTATAGCAACTAAATTTATAAAAAGCATCATAGGGAACAAGGAGGAAATTCAGTACCAGACCATGAACTTACACCCAATATCTTCTTAATGCTCAGAGTGATACCGTTAAACTTATATTTAAAGGTCCTTCAGCGACAAAGATATCTGGCCGAATCTTTCAGCACAATATCACATGCAAGGAGAAAAGGTTAAATATTAATGGATATGCATTCCACTAGAGTCAGGCAGGAAATGAAGGATTTCTTCCTATGCTAAATTCTAGAACCTCAAAACTGTATCTCGTTTTGCGTTTCTCAGTCAATGAGTTAGACAACCTAAGCAAATAACATCAGTTCTAAATTTTCAAGGAAAGTAAAGAGGTTCAGAAAGAAGCTGAGTGTAAGGCATTCAAGGCTGCTAAAAATCCAAGGAAAAATTTAAGCAAATCATTTCAGAAAGAAGATGCCTAACTGCTTTATTCTTTTGAGCAACATCCAGCAAATTAATCAATCGTTTGCAATTTCCCCAATTCAATTAATTAATGCGATGTCTGGATCAAGGAACACAGTGCAGAAAATACAAAGGTGCAAATATTAAGGCATAGAGCTACATGATTTGAAGTGTAAAAAAGATTTTGTTCACATTTTCCATATTAAAATCTGAAATCCAAACATAGCGTAAGAGATGGCTATACAAATTGTAGAACTCTCTCCCTCTCAAACTGTTATGAAACTACTAAGCTCGGTAAAATACTTCAGACGGCCCTAATCAATCAAGAAACTAGTGGACAATATCATGATACCCCAAGATACTAAAGAATAAACTTATCTCTAGCTGCATCATCTTGGTACCTCTCTCTCCGTCTCCACGTAATAAATTATGCAAAAGAATTTAACCAAACATATCCAAAGATGATGGAGACTAATGTTTCTCTGGAAGCATCATTTTTGATAAATAAATTTGGAAGTCCTTAATTATTCTTAAGGGTATAAATACTTCAGTGTTCAAACCACTGTTGAAACGATAGATCTCATTTCTTGACTACAATTAAATCAAATCTACACGTTCAATAACAAAATAAGGAAAAAGGATTCCAAATAAATATGACTACAAGAACTCATGAACATTCCTGATGTTGATAATTATTAAGAGGAAATTATAAAATTAGAAGACTATAACTGTTGGTTTTGAATTATTGATATGGAAATAAAGTACCTTTTGACACCAAAATGCTTCCTCAAGTACGCTCCATTTAATCAATTAGGTTGAAAGACAACATGCTGAAAGGTAAAACAACAAGAAAAAGATCAGTTTCACCGTAGAAAAGGTTTTACTAGGGTTCAAATAATATCCAGTTCCATAAACAACAAATAACAAGCACAAATTATAATAAGTTATTGAGTCAAATCTAATTATCATAGATTATCCAAAGTGAAATGTTATTACCTTGATTTGTGTCCTATTATATGTATAAGTGATGTGAACTAATCCATCGCTGGCTTGAATAACAGCCGGATAAGAGAATTCCATTCCTGCAGTCTCCTCTAGTGTGAAAACATCTTGCCATGAGTCACCATCGTCTGTAGAAACAGCAACTTTGAGCACGCCACGGGAGATTGTATTGTAAGCAAGTACAAGGCGGCCATCAATCAGCTTGACTCCATCAATTCCTATTCATTAAAATTATTATATAAGTCAGCAATACAACTGGACTTTGTGAATTAGAGAGAGCAACATGATTTTAGAAGGAAGCCTTTGAACTCTGAGAGGTAAAAATGTAATTGACTTAGGAGGCATGATAACAATTTCTTTGCTTATAAAGGCTCTATTTAGTTTACAACCTGAATTTGGATTTGGCAGATCAGTTGGCTTTGCATAATCCCACGTGTAGCCACCATCAAAGGACTCCGATATGCAAATTTTATTAATGCCCTCAAAGGATCTCAAGAGAACACGCAAGTTTCCTTCTGCAGTCTTGTAAGGAACAGGTTGAATGACGCTGAGAGATGTATCCTCAATGTATATTGGCCCATATTTTCTCCATGTCCTACCCAAATCTGTAGTTATCTGTTTTACAAATTCAAAAAGTTGTCAGCTACACACCATTGAAGTTCTTCTAAAAATAGATGAAGTTGGAATTCTTATTAGAGTTAGAACCTCCATCCATGCACCCCAAGAATTCCAGCTCTCAACAGAAGATCCACAGAGCAAGGCCCCATTTTCTAGCAAGATTGGCTGCAGAAGAAAACTCATTTCAAGTCACAACAGCCAACAGGGATGTTATAAATCTAATTCAATTAACGACATGAATGTAATGAATTCAGCTATACCTTATTTTTAATTGGTCCCAATATGCCAGGAGGAAGCTGTTTTCTATCTGACCAAGTGACTCCACCATCACAAGATTGCTTCATACATCCACTCCATCTGAATTAGCATGGCAAAGCTTCAAAAGTTTGAATGTCATTTTATGTTGTAACAATAAATTCTTAAAATGAATGAATTTTCCTTTTCTTTTATCTGTAGTTTTTTCCAAATAATTTGCCCAACACATTTTTAATTTATACAATCATGACAGACCAACTGGCTATTAACTTCCACCTTAGTGTGACATGATACCATCTTAGTTCTCATCCAAATTCAGTTGCTGCTGAAACATTCAGTTAAAAATATGCATCATATGAGAAGCAAGAAGGATATTACTTACTGTTGCCCGTTTAAAATACAGAAACTTGCATAGTTAACAGTGAAACATCGTCATCAATGACTATTGGCAACTAAAAACAATTGAAAATGAAAGAAAGAGGTGATAGACTTAAGGCCTTACTTTTGAACATCTTGGCCAATTCTATAGAATAGTAGCAACTCATTGGAAGGGTGTTTAAATAGCACTGGATTCCACATAGGAACATTAGGTTGTTCATCAGCAACAATAGGAGGATGCCAATAACCATCCTGACATTCCATTTAGCATTGGGAGAATGCACTAGCTGTTAGTGAGGGAATTAACGTTCATATAGAAGCAAACAGAAGAGCAAACATTTAGGGCCCATTTGATTTTATTTTCATATTTATTTCCAATTTTCAGAATCTTCAAAAGTTGAAAAATTAGTTATAACTTCAAAAATAAAAATGAAATTGTATTTGGACGCTTTCTCAGAAGATAATGATTAGGATAGTTATAAAGACGAAAATTTAAGTGGTTTATATTTTTTTGTACCTAGAAAAGGCAAACTTTTTCAAAATAATATGTATATTTTAGTTATTTTAAAATGACAATGGATACTTTATATTAAATTGAATTTGAATTTAATTAATACGATAATAGAATAATAGGGCAGAATTAGGAAAAATTGACAATGAAAATAAGTAGTATTTCCTATGAAACTGTGTAAGAGTTGATTGTTTTTAGTTTTCAAATAGTGACAAAAATGATTTGAAAACAAAGGCAACTGGGATCTAATGTTCCAAAGGAGGGGATAAGAGTAAAAAACTGATGCAAGCAAGTGAAACTGAAGAGTTAGGCACCTAGTCAAACCACATAGCCCTGGCCCAAAGGAAAAGCATAACTCAAAGCACATAAAGCTTGAAAAAGAAAAGTTGTGTATCTTTATGTTTCTCAATAATACGAGTGCAGGGGATTCATGCAAATTCGAGCACAATAAATTATATTTTCTAGACTTATAAATTAAACTTAGCTTAATGGACAAGGATACGTGGGTCCTTGAGTACATTGGTCACCTTGTAAGTCTGCATCCAAATTTTCACATCTGGTGCTCCCTCTGCTGTACCGCCAAAATAAGCAACCAAGAAATGATCTTTGTCGACCTATAAGAACACCATTTGTTAAATATTATGTACATCAACTGATATTAAGGCAAGAACAAACTTTAATTCCGTAGCAACACCTCTACAATTGTAGATGCATGACAACTGTTGAAGGGGGCAGAGTTTGCAGAAAATGTGAACTCCTCAACCAGCGGTACCCAAGAGAAAGTATCATTTTTCATTTTTGGAAATATTGTGGTGTTTGCCTTTATAATCTCTACGTCACTGCATAAAATTCAAGATAGTGAAGGGTAAAGTTCCAAAAAAAATAATGATACTACATTGTGATGAGAGCAAAGAAATACTTTCTTGTGGCATATAAAACAACAAAATATGATAATTCATGCTCACAGTCCCTAAACTTAAAAGAAGTCTCTTCAATATCAATATATTTTCACAAACACAAGAGAACTCTAAAATCTGATAGGTAATACACAACTTGGTCCCTCACGAAGTCCTTGGATATGCACAGATTCATCCTCTGAGGGATCATTTGATTCACCAATGGAGAGGACAGGATACAAAATTTCAGGATTTTAATATTCAGATATATACAATGTAATCAGCATATTTTGGTTAAGGATGCTAAATATTTTGTTTAGTCATAATCCAAGTGCCTTTTCATATCCTTTAAGTTTTATGTATTTCATCCTCATATTTATTGTTCACAACATCCATCAGCTTACCAGTTACCATGCCACCACAGACAGTTTCATCTAGCCACCATCCTCAATCCAAATTCTTGCTTTGATCACCCGAGCCTTTCCTACCCACATGCAAACACCAAATATCACCAGCCTAAAAGAATCCATGCACTTTCTCCCAGCCCAATAACCAACTTCCACTAATTCAGCCCCATTTTGCACCATCACCCAAGCAACTGATTCCAATGCATCACCTGTCCCGTGTTGTTTCAAACCCAATTAATTACTTAATATGGCACCCAAAGAAAATCTGCCTGAAGATGATTTTTAATTTTCCAAACAAATATTCACAGAGATCTTTCATGGTACAACAAATCGGACATTTATACACACAGTAGGAGATTGAAAACGCACAAAAACACATCCATACAATACAAACACAATAAAGATAGAAGATACATTGCATTACCATGTGATAAAAATTTACAGCCTACACACCTAGTTTTAGTATTGTTCTAAGATTTTTGCTGTTTGATTTAATCATGACTGTCGTTAAGCTACTTACAATTTCATTCAACTGCATAAAGTATGATCTAAGATTAGCAGTCACATAAACATCAGGGCATGCTTGGTTGTCTGATTGAGTTGATTCCATCAACCTATCCAAAGTCTTTTCAGGAACAAGAAACTAATAAAGACTGAGGATTTATACTTCACTGCTGTCTCAAAATTCCATAAGATAACAAAAATTTAGGCATTCAATACTAATCCTAGACCCTGACACCTCCAGTCTTCTCCTAAGTGCATTTCATTCTTGTCCACAATCACACCATCATAGCAAACTCCATTTAAGGACTATAAGTGTGACTGACCCTCATAAATTTGTCAAGCTACAAGACAAGGTTATAAAGTATCTCATAAAGAAGTTCAGATAAATAAGATTGAGAATCTTCATTGTCCCATGTATTTCATTTTTCACCATTGTTTGGTTTGGAAAAGGTTGATTCTCTTACCTACGAAACCAGCAAATGCCACTATTTCAGTAAAGAGGATTTTGCAAGCTAGATCTTATCTCCATGAGAACAAATTATGAAGAAAAATAACAAAATTCAAAAAACAAGAGAACCCCTTAGTACCTTCTAGACAGGAAATGAATTGGATGGACCAAATTGTGACTCTTGAAATTCAAGAACCTATCTTTAAGCTTGAAACTGCTTACCAACCAAGAAAATGAATTGTGTAAGCAAGAGAATAAAGACAAAATCAATAGCAAGACCAAGACTAGCAAAAACCCTGAAACTAATTTCCTCATTTTCGTGAAAGTAAACTTATACAAATCTCATTGCACTCTGAAACCAAACTGTACACTAGCTTCGGCTACGATGTGTGTGTGTGTGTCTGAAAAGTCAGCAAAATTGATTAGCTGTAAAAGCCAACTGCTACTCCAATTTTGCGATTATATAATCCCGACATGAAATAAAGAAGATGAGGATAAAGCATTGACCATTATCTGGGTTCAGTTAAAATGACGTGAGAATGAAAACAACAACCTGGTTCAAGTAACTGGAATGTGTGCCGCAGAAAAAAATTATGCGTACAATTTTTTTCTTTTTTTTTTTTTTTTGGCGCACACCTAATTTCTTGTCTGAAACTTGAAGTGGGACCTTCAGAAATCCAGAAAATTTTGTGTGAATAGACTGAACTAATTGCCAATTAACGAGCGAAGTCAACGGCGACGCAGGAGGCTGCTGGTTTCCGATAAATCAGCAACAAAGGAGGACGAAGACTGGAAAACTACAGTACAAGGCTAAGGACATTTTTGTAAAAATATGTATCTATATTGTATTTTGGAGTGTCAATTCGGATGGGTTTGGTGGATTTAGATTGGGTTGAGGTAGAATTATAATATAAAAATATCAAATTAAAATTTAATCCAAACCAATGTTAACATAATCCACAAAAAATCGTGTTGGGTTCGGGTTGATCTGATTTTTAGTCAGGTCACCCAACAACCTGACAAAACTGATCTAACCCAACCCCAACATAATAAAACTAACCCAATTTGATCTATTTATTTTATTTTTCATATTTATAAATTTCAACATTTTAATTCACTAGAAGTTTGATCTAAAATAAAATCTAAAATTCGGCATAATCATTAAAGTCGAATAAACATAATAACTTTAAAATTTTTCATGTCCATGAGTACTCTAAATACGAAAAAATAACAAACAATTGTTCAGTAATTAAATTTTTTAAATTTTAATTTTTGGATATATATATTGTTTAAATTTTATTTTAATTAGTTAATTTTTTTAGGTGGGTCGGGTTGAATTGAGTTGGGTTGGACCAGGTTTATTGAGTTATTGGGTCACCAGTTTGTTTTTTTTAGATTAGGCGAATTGACCTGAGATCAACCCAACTTTTTTTTTTTCTTAGGTCATTTTCGAGTCCAACCTAATTTGATCCAAACTCAAAAATACTTAACCCAAATCTGATTTTTTTCAGATTGGTCATTGTCAAATCATCAAGTTGAGTTTGATTTTGACACCCTTATATATTTATGTATGTCATAAATTTTGAAGAAGTCAAAACTTCTCAATTTTGTGTAGCGTTAAAAATAGTGGTTGCATCTGTACTTAATGAATTTTTGAGAAAAATTTGAAAAATTAAATCACCTTTAGAGAACCCAAAAGGCAATATGTGCAACAAATTTTAAAATTATGAATAATTAGTATTTAATTTTTTTTATTAATTAATTACTAATACTATTACATCACTCTTATTTGATCGTTTACTCTATTAAATCACCTTTAGATAAGTTGGGACTACAAAAGTTTACAAATTACGTTTTGTAGTTCAAAGATCAAATTAGTCCCAAGTCCTACAGCATCATCTGCCTGTTGATAAATGTTACTGATACCATTATTCACTAATGATAATAAACCCCTAATTATAAATTTATGATGACCATTCATCCCTTTCTTGTTGTATAAATTTGAAACTTTTAATTGAGTAAATATGTTTGAGGTTTATGGAAAGACAAATTTGTATAATCCCATATATATATATATATATAATTGGTATATGGCATTATAAAATTTTATAAGGTATAATCAAATATCTTGTAAATCCACATACATGGATTGAAAAAACAGTTAATTAGGATAAAATCCCTTTACCTACTTTCATTTTACACTTTACTCCCCACTTAATTTTCTAAACACTAAACTCCCTACTTTTTTTAAAACTTTAGGAATCACTCCCCAAATATTTGAAAAAGACTTAAATACCCTTATACTTAGCCAAAATAACAAAAAAAAAAACCAGCAAATGGCGGTTTTCTTCTTCCCACTTCATCAAATGACAACTTTTCTTCAAGAAACCGTTTTCTCCTCTGAAGAACAAAAGGCGCGAAAAACAGCATCTCGTCTGCCAACAAAATGGTGTGAACGAAAGAGAGACCGGGAAAGGAAAAACGAAATCGACGCAAGAAGGGGGGGAAAAAAAAGCCCGACTACTCTGCAACTTGTGAAAATGGAACAATCAGGAGCACCAACAAGGAGCGAAAAACATAAGGAAAAGAACATGGTTCAGAAAGGTATGTTTTCTGCTACTCATTTAGTGGACTTTGCTTTCTTTCAAATGTGTGTATTTTTCAGTTTTATAAGTTTTGCAAATAGATTTTCTCATCTTTCTTTGTTTGAACTCTTTTTTAGTTGTTAAAAACTTTAACTCATTTTTTATATATATTATTTTTGTTGTAATATTTAAAAATCTCTTATTTGCACTTGAAAGGCATGAAAGTTATACTTCACTTTCTTGGGATTTATACTTCTTATACCTGAAATTATACATTGAAATTATCTGAAAATAGTAGTACATAATCTGTTTGTGTAAAGTACATTTTACAAGCAACTGTAGTACAAAATATTGAAGTTTTCAGTACATATTGTCTGAAAGTATAGTATATAATTTGTGTATTTGAAGTACATTTTAGAAGCAACTGTAGTACAAAAATACTCAACCTTTCAGTACACATTATCTGAAAGTGTAGTATATAATCTGTGTATTTGAAGTACATTTTAGAAGCAACTGTAGTACAAAAATACTCAACCTTTCAGTATACATTATCTGAAAGTGTAGTATATAATCTGTTTGTGTAAAATACATTTTACAAGTAACTGTAGTACAAAATATTGAAGCTTTCAGTACATATTATTTGAAAGTTTAGTATATAATCTGTGTATTTGAAGTACATTTTAGAAGTAACTGTAGTACAAAAATATTCAACATTTCAGTACACATTATCTAAAAGTATAGTATATAATATGTGTATCTAAAGTACATTTTAGAAGCAATTGTAGTACAAAAGATTTAAGTTTTCAGTGCACATTATCTAAAAGCGGTAGTATATAATCTGTTTGTCTGAAGTATATTTTAGAAGCAACTGTAGTACAAAACATTCAAGTTTTAAGTACATATTATCTGAAAGTGTAGTATATAATATGTGTATCTAAAGTAAATTTCAGAAATAACTGTAGTACAAAACATTCAAGCTTTAAGTACATATTATCTGAAAGTGTAGTATATAATCTGTGTATCTAAAGTACATTTCAGAAATAACTGTAGTACAAAACATTCAAGCTTTAAGTACACATTATCTGAAAGTGTAGTATATAATCTGTGTATCTAAAGTACATTTCAGAAATATCTGTAGTACAAAATATTCAACCTTTCAGTATATATCATCTGAAAATGGTAGTACATAATTTGAGTATTTGAAGTACATTTTAGAAGCAACGGTAGTACAAAATATTCAACATTTTAGTACACATTATCTGAAAATGGTAGTACATAATTTGAGTATCTGAAATACATTTTAGAAGCAATTGTAGTACAAAATATTCAACCTTTTAGTACACATTATCTGAAAGTATAGTATATAATCTGTGTATCTAAAGTATATTTTAAAAGCAACTGTAGTACAAAACATTCAAGTTTTCAGTACACATTATCTGAAAGTAGTAGTATATAATCTGTATATTTGAAGTATATTTTAAAAGTAATTATAGTAAAAAACATTCAAGATTTAGTACACATTAGCTGAAAGTGGTAGTACATAATCTGAGTATCTGAAGTACATTTTAGAAGCAACTGTAGTACAAAATATTCAACCTTTCAGTACACATTATCTGAGTGGTAGTATATAATTTGTGTATCTGAAGTACATTTTACAAGCAACTGTAATACAAAATATTCAATCTTTCAATACACATTATCTGAAAGTGGTAGTATATAATTTGTTTATATACTAATTTTTCTTTATTTGATTGCAGCAAAAGCAAGACATAATGAGGTCTGCTCTTGTTGCTCCCCCAATATTTTCAGGCTAAATTGGAGCATGTGAAATTCAAGATGGGGTCAAATTATTTTGATGCATTGAAGAAGACTCCTTTTTATATATACATGGATATGATGTTATGTTGAAGCACCATTCAATTAAAGTGAAATATCGTAGCGAGGTTTAGTACAATATGTGGGAAATCAAGTACAAATACAGAACAAATGAAGTATATATGGCGTTATGTTGAAGTATTCTTCAATTAAAGTGAAATATTATAGTAAGGTTCAGTATAATATGCGGGAAATGAAGTATAAATACAGAACAAACGAAGTATATATGGCGTTATGTTGAAGTATTCTTCAATTAAAGTGAAATATTGTAGCGATGTTCAATATAATATGCGGGAAATGACGTACAAATACAGAACAAATAAAGTACATATGGTGTTATGTTGAAGTACACTTTATGCAATTGAATAATTAGCTCTAATAATTGTAGGGAGGGTCAAGTACAATATTTTGAGACTATCGAACTAGGTGAAGTACATATTTGTACTGGTGATAAGATGGATATAATTGTCAAATGCTCATGTGTTTACAACTTTCAATGCATAAGTATACTTTGGATACTACGAATGATAACTCTGATTCGTTGAACACTAGTGGTTATCACTTTAATACTTTACATTATTTTATTCATACCATACTAAATATTACACACATTTTTAGAGTTTTGGTTGTTAATTACCAAGAAATAAAAGGCAACTCATGAAACAAAACTCAAGCTCATCACTATTAGTACAAAAAAACAAGAAATCAAGTACATAATTGCCGCAATGAAGTACATATGTCCTGAAATCAAGTATAAATCTCTCTTATTGAAGTAATATCTCATGTATTTGTTCATGCTCTGGTAGCATATTTTCAGTATAAATGAAGTACAAATACAGAACAAATGAAGTATATATAATGTTATGTTGAAGTACACTTTATGCAATTAAATAATTAATCTCTAATAATTATAGTGAGGGTCAAATACAATATCTTGAGACTATTGTTTGTCCTTAAATAAAGTATAAATCTATCTTATTGAAGTAATATCTCAAACATTTGTTAATGCTCTGGTAGTATATTTTCAGTATAAATGAAGTACAAATATAAAACAAACGATGTATATATGGTGTTATATTGAAATACACTTTGTATAAAATCTCCCTTATTGAAGTAATATCTAAGGGTGGGCGTTTGGATCGAGTAATTCGGGTACTGACCCGATCGGGTCGGGTTTTTTATTTTAAAAAAAATGCGGATTGAGTACCCGTTACTCAAATGAAATTTCAGGTCGAATATCGTGTAGGAAGTCCTACCCGATCGAGTAGTTCGGGTACCCAATTTTAATTTATATATAAATAAATATATATTATATATAATAAGTATATTTATATGTATTGTATATAAAATACATATATATCTAAATATATCCAATATATATAATATATGTAAAGATATTTATTATACATAAATATATAATTTAAATGCTTATTATATCCAATGTTTATATATGGTGTGTGTGTGTGTGTATATATATATATTTTAAACGGCCAAAGTTTGGCCACTGTTAACACTTAACAGTGGCAAAGCTTTGGCCTTTTGCCTCTGTTAGTCTAACAGAGGCCAAAGTTCATTTCCCTTTTTTTTTTTTTTTTTCTTCTTTTTAGACTTTTTAGATAATATTTAAATTATTTTTTTAAAAAAAAATCATGTCGGGTACCCGACAATATCGGGTCGGTGTTGGGTAGCTACAATTGCTACCCAAAAAATTGGGTACCCGAACCCGACCTACCCGATCCGAACGCCCACCCCTAGTAATATCTCACACATTTGTTCATGCTCTCGGACAACATGCACATGCTACCTTTTCACTCTAAATCTAGTACATAATTACCGCAATGAAGTACATATATCCCGAAATCAAGTATAAATCTCCCTTATTGAAAGCACTGATATCTCGGACAACATGCACATGCTACATTTTCATGCTAAATCAATAAATAAAACACTTGAAGTATAGAACTTCAATAATAGAGTACAGTTTTAGGTAAAATGAAGTGCAATTTCAGATAAACAAAGTACAATTCCAAAACACTTCAAGTATAAGACGCCATCAATTGCAGTACAATTTTGGATAATCAATTAGTAGAATCCTTGAAGTATAAAACTTAAATAATAGAGTACAATTTTATGTAAAATAAAGTATAATTTTAGGTAATGAAGTACAATTTTATATAAAAAGAAGTACAATTTTAGAATACTTGAAGAATAAAACTCTAGTAATTGCAGTACAATTTTGGATAATTAATAAATAAAACCCTTGAAGTATAGAAATTCAATAATAGAGTACAATTTTATGTAAAATGAAGTATAAAATAAAGTACAATTCAGATAAATGAAGTACAATTTTATATAAAAAGAAGTATAATTCCAGAACACTTGAAGTATAAGACGCTAGCAATTGCAGTACAATTTTGGATAATCAATTAGTAGAACACTTGAAGTATAAAACTTAAATAATAGAGTACAATTTTAGGTTGAAGTATAAAACTTGAATGTTTTGTGCTACAATTCCTTGTAAAATGTACTTTACATAAATAGATTATATACTCCTACTTTTAGATAATGTGTACTGAAATGTTGAATATTTTGTACTACAATTGGTTGTAAAATGTACTTTTCATATATATTACCACTTATACTAATGTATTCTAAAAAGTTGAATATTTTGTACTAGAATTGCTTGTAAAATATACTTTATATAAATAGATTATATACTACCACTTCTAGTAATGTGTACTGAAATGTTGAATGTTTTGTACTGCAATTACTTGAAAAATATACTTTACATAAACAGATTATATACTACTACTTTTAGATAATGTGTACTAAAAGGTTGAATATTTTGTACTGTAATTGCTTGTAAAATGTACTTTAGATAAACAAATTGTATACTACCAGTTTCAGATAATATTTATTGAAAGGTTGAACGTTTTGTACTACAATCACTTGTAAAATGTACTTTAGATAAACAAATTATATACTACTATTTCTTTTAAAATGTACTGAAAGGTTGAATATTTTATATTATAATTTCTTGTAAAATATACTTTACATAAACAAATTATATACTACTACAATTCCAATAAGTCCTAAGTTCTTCAAAATTCATCTCCTTCTTCATATCGACATCTCCGGCAAACACTCTTTTTGCTGATTAAGAAAAAAAATACAAGATGGAGAGAATGACCTGGTAATAACTGAGAAAATAAACTGGGAAGAATGAAAATAAACCGAGAAAATAACCTGAAAATGATGAAAATAAATTAAGAAGGTGGAAATGCAGTGGTCGCGCTAGTGGTGGTGGTGTCGTCGGGTTCCTCGTTCGCGCCATCAAGCTCAATTTGCTTCTTAGACTTTTTTTTTTTTTTTTTTTTTCTTTCTTCTGATGATGAAAGATGAAGGTGGGGTTTAGTGTTTGGGAATGGAGATAAATGGTGTTTGGTTGTGTGGATAGAAAAGAAGTGAGGAAAATGAGTGAAAAATACTGTACTTAAGGGTATTTTTGCCAAATCAAGTGGGTAGGGAGTGATCTCTAAAATTTTAACAAAACTAGGGAGTTCATTCTATTAAAATTCAAGTGGGGACTGAACATGAATTTGAAAAGTGGTTTTGGTACTTTTTAATAAGTGCCCCTTGAAAAAATATATAACTACTTACAATCAATACTTAGCTATATTTATATATTTAATCATTTTTATTACATTCGATTATAGCATTGATTAATGTTTTGGATGATTAATTTGTTGTTATAAATTTTTAAACTTGATAAATAGTATATATTTTTGTACTTTGTTACTAATTAACAGTTATGAGGACCTTGAATAATTAACTTGGAGCCCGTTTGTTTGCTCTGATATTGTATGATAGATATATAATCCAACTTAATTTTAATGTTTGGTTCACTTTTAAAAACCCTTTATACAGTTATGACCCGTTATGCATTTAAGGTCAAACTTGACTTGTGTATCAAGGCCTTAGGGTGTGATATGTTTTCAACTTAAGTTGAAAATAAATTGTAGTTTGTCAAATGAGATAGTCATGTCAAACAAACAATCAAAGTTGGAGATCAAATTATTTAAAATATGAAAACAAACATTAGATAGAATACACAATAACCCACTATTTATCGTAGTTATGTGTATCATGCATAATTTAAACACATCAAACAAACGAGCTTTTGATGTATTCTTTTTCTTTATTCACATACACAAACACACATTTGAGGTCATTTAAATTTAAATTTTAAATTCCACATGTATAAGTGTAGAAAGATGACACATTAAATAATCAATATCATGCATTTGAACTTGAAATTCGATGTGATTTTGTTCCAAAGTCTAGTGTAATCTTTCTCTAAACAAATATTTCATTCCAAAGTAGACATATAAATTTTGCAATGTACAAAACCCACTCTCATTGCAGTTTAAATTGCGAGACCATGCTATAAAATGCGCACCTCATTTTGCGGCCTTTTAAGTTGTTCCCTCTTTTCTTGTACGTTTAGGGTCTGTCTACTTTGGGATATGGAATGTGGAGTGATATGATAAAATGAAGGATGAAGAGTAGGATTATGATAATTTTATATTTTTGTTATTATGTTTATTTTGTGGGATGATATTAATGATAAAATTTAAAATTATTGTATTGAGAATGTTTACATAAATATGAATTATAATATTTGGATAAATTATAAAAGACTAAAGTACCTCTAATTAAAATAATTTTCTATTTAGCATAAAGAAATTATTTTTTTTTCATTTCAATACAACATCCAACTATTTCTTCCTTTTTTCCAAATAATCAGAAATTATTTTTTCTTCATTCCAATACAATATCTTTACACAAATTATATATCAATTCATCTTTTAATTATTTTAATATAAATATATTTTGAATATTTAATATTTTTAATTATTTTTAAATTATTTTTTTACAGGGTCCAAATTAAGAAAAATAAACATGGAATGAGACAGGATGTGAGCTTTTATCCTACCTCATCTCACAAAGTAAACAAGCCCTTAGAAAAAGATGTTCAATCAACTTTCTTGGTCGCAAATTAAATGGAGAAACATGATATGCGCATGAGTACATTTTCCACGTTGTATTGAAGTATTCTATTTTATTTGTAATAAATTACTTCTTTTTTTTTTTTTTTTTGCCCGGTTTGATTAATTCAAACTGTGCCTCGTTTCTATATTGTATTTAGGGTGCCACTCACTTTAATATATTAAGTATCAATTAGACAAAAAAAAATTATCTTAAGCGATCCAAACAACTATCGTTGACTTATTTAACCAAGATTAATCTTTTCCACGACGGGTGACAACATCTAGGTGTTTTGCTGAGTTATAAAACTTTTAACATTTTATAGGGGGAAATTATTTTTTTAATTCTGTCATATAAGGTCGTTAGCTACTTTAGTATCATATTTTAAAAATAGTCAAATTTAGTTTCATAAATCAATTTCTCACATTCCTAGTCCTATCATTACCTTTTGGATAAAACCAATTATTCTTATGTTTTGATATGACAAATTAAAACTCCAAGGACATAAAAGTCCAATAAAAAGCCGTCTAAATTAAATAAAAAGGAGCCAATGGGCTGGCCTAACTGAGCATGCTTTAAGACGAGCCCCCTAATTCAAATGGACTTAAGCCCATAAAAAACTTAACTAGTATAAATATCAATTTTCAAGATCAAAAATACATTTAAACAATCGTTTTTCAACTCAAAACACTGGGTCTATATGTCTACACAAACATGTTCCAAGAGCATAAAGCCACTATTCTTTAACTAGGCTAATAATAATTTACCCCCCTATAAAAAATAAACGTATAAAAAACTCCTATGTGTTTTCAAAAATCATGCATACCGTCTCCTCATTCTCATTTGTTTCCTATTTAATATAATTTTAATATAAAAAAACTAATTTCCCCTTAATCATTTAATATATTTTCAATTCAATTTAAATAACCTTTTATTATCATTTTTTTTTCTTTTCTGTTATTCTTTTCTTTTCTTTTTATTTTTCATTTTTCTCTTCTTCCATTATTTCACATATTTCGCATTTTACACATTTATATAAATTAATTATTATTTCTCATTTCTCATTATTTCATATATTCTCATTTTATACATATATAAACTTATTTATAAAATTAAAATCACTTTTATTTTTATCTTATCAATTATATTAATCTTTCTTTCTATTAATTCATTCCAAAGTAAATAAAATTTAAATTACATAAAAATATATAACATATTTTTTATTTATACTTAAATACATATAATATATATACACATATATGTAAAATTATCTATAAAATTCAAATAACTTTTATTTATATATTTGTTCTTTTTAATTATTCATTTCAAATTGCATATTATATATATTTATTAAAATATATATATATATTTATTAAAAAATATATATATATATATATACTGATATGGGATATCTCAATAGGCTCAACCCAAAGACTACAAACTCAAGGATGTAGCAACAGGCCCATTTCATCCTTAGGGCCCAATTGTGCTACCGACTTCAGATGGCCCAGGTCGACCATTGGGGCAGCCTTTCGACTAGGCCCAGACTAGGACCGCTGGTCGACTCTTCAACTATGGCGCTCGGCCACCTCTTACTCCGCGTGCCAAGTCATTATAGGATCGATCCTGTCACTGACCAAGGAGGTCGACTCGACGCAGAATCAACTCTCTGCCGCATTAAATGCCCCGACAAACAACATGCCTCCGCATTAATGGTGCGTGCCGCCCCAATATGACCCATACGGCCGCACTAGGCAGGAGGCGCTTCTACAGTGTACTATTCTGCCCATGAAATCTGGAGATGCAGCCACCTGGAATAGCACAAGAATGAGAGATAACCTAATGCCCCTCATACAAGGACAATGACACTTCTTACATGTAAATGGCATCTCAGACAAATCCCCACCAGGAGAAGGCTATAAATACCTCCCCTCCAGCCTCATTGAAGGTATGCTATTATATATACAAAAAGCCCTCACTCTACTACTCATTATATCTAGTTGACCTCGTACTAATTTGAGCGTCGGAGTGCCTTAACCAAGAGCATCTTGGTTAGCCTGATGTTTGCTCGTAATTACAGGACTAAGCCCAATTATATTCATAGATCTATCAGAGAGGTCGAACCTTACCAATTATCATTTGATTCAGTTACAAGCGGATTCTACCCTCATTATATACATATATTTTTTTGATAAGATATTTATACATATATTAGTATATATGATTTATTATCATATATATGTGTGAGATAAATATATACAATTATTTAATAACATCATCTTTATATAAATTTATCTATAAAATTTAAATAATTTTATTTATATTCTTTCTTTCTAATTATTTATTTCAAATTAAATATTATATATATTCATGAAAATATATAATATATTTATATACATATATATTTTTTATAAGATAGTTATATTTATATATTCATTATCATATATATGATAATATATAATACATATATCATAATATATATTTATATATATTACAAAATCCTACCCACCCACCCCATCCCATCTCCCCAAACCTTACTGCTGCCATGGCCATGGTTGCTATGGCAGCATTATGGCCAGATCCGGCATTAGCCATGGCGGCCGTGTTGATGGTGGTCATCTATATATATAATTGTATATATATAAATGATAATATGTATATATATATTTGTATGTTATATATACACATTATATGTATATATATTATAATATATTATATTGTGTGTATATATATATATATTTCAAAAAATATAATATGATTTGATCTAAACCGTTGATTTTTTAAAAAAGGAGATCCAACGATTGATGAATAAGAGTATAATTATCTTTTTATATACAAAAATTTAAGCCCAATTGCACGCATAGGCGCGTGTTTTACACCCAAGCTCTCAGGGAGGTTCATTGCATGGTTTTAAAAATGACAAGGTGATTTTTTGTATATTTTTTTTTACGGGGGGTCTTTTGCCTATTTCATTTTTCACAAAAGGTACAATCATTTTAACCCTTCTTTAACTTATAGGAAGGACCCAAAATCCTATTCCGTGTGACATCATTTGGTGATGTTTATGGGAAACTCCCCTTTGAGTTGTGGAATGCTGAGAATGTAACAAGATAAAAAATTTAAGACTCCAATATCCTAGTAGCACCATAACGAGAGAATGTGGAGAACAATTGACTAGAACCCACTCCCAATGAATGAACAAGTGCCTGACGCGTCCCTAGCATTGATGAGGTACCATTGAAGCAACAACCTTCGGTCCCTAGAGGACTAACATTGCATGTCACTAAAGAGGCCTTGATGGAACTGGTAGAAGATATTTATACACAAGTTGTATTAGAAGACATCTCCACACAAATTGTATCTAAAGCAGTAGCCCAATATGATAATGAGCACCTCCCTTAGGAGCAACTTCAATCCTCTTGTTGGAGTTGAGAAGCACTCATTTTTTAAGAGAACCAAATATAGGGTGCACAAGGAACAAGGCACAACCTCTCTATCACCCCAACTAGTGGATGTGCAGTTCTCTCCCTGCATTGATCAGTCCCATTAACTATCAATCATAGTTGGAGCTCCTATTGGACCCACTCATGACTCCATCATGTGCACAATGGGCGCAGGAAGTGAGTATCTCTCTTTGGTTGTTACTCTCCCTAGACGTAGCCTTTTCTACACAGCTATCCTTGCAGAACCACTCCCCCATGGCATGAAGATAGCGAACCTCTCAGAGTTGGATAGTACGAGTGACCCCGAAGACCATCTGGATATAACTTATCTTATAATGTTTGGTATGTACAAGAAATAAGAAAGGAATTAATCATCATTCCTTACGTGATTCCATTATGATGATTGATGATTGGTCAATAGCAATGACAAATAGGAATTGAATGAGACTTTTTAAATTACTAAATACTCTTTTGCAAAAAAATTATTAAAATAAAAATATTTATTAGTAAATATTTTTTTATATATTATTGTAAAAAAATTTGTGTAAATATATAATTATGTAGTTTTAATACCATTTATTATTATATCAGTATATACATGCATTTATATCTTATCAACTATATTATGTATGTTGACTCAAAAACTATAACGCACCGACTTTTGGAGTAGAATTTGGAAAATATTGACAATTAACTTAATTTGATTTTAATTAATTAATTATAAATAAAAAAGAATTCAAAATTTAATTGATATAATCCTAATATTGGATCTAGTGGAAGAACAATAAAAATGAAACAGACTTTAGGCAAATCACATCTAAATTTACTAGGTTCGTAGTATAATATTAGCAAATTAGGAGGGATGAAAAATTAACAAAACTGGACTCAATTGCAAGAATTCGAAAGCTAGGTAAGCTTAATGTAGGAAGAAGGAAAGTTGGGGGAGCTAATTGAAGAATCAAGGTCAAATGTAAGGTACTCAAAAATTGGGGGACTACATTGAAAGCAGTGGAAAAGATTTGGGGGTCAAATTGAGATTCAGAAAAATTAGAAAATATAAAACAAAGTTCCCTGCCATTCGTCTAATTCTCAACATGCAATTAGCACCTTCCCCTCAGCATGGTGAACATGACGGTACCAATTTCAGCCTGAATGGACCTGCAAAATGCCAAGAATTTGAGCTTGACGGCAGTAAGTTTTAGAGGTTGACGTTCCACAGCGATGAGCAATGAAAAGCGAAAACTAGCTACTAACTTTTGATGGGCTCGATAAGAGGAGTGTATTGGTGGTTTCAATTTCATGATCTGACCACTGGAGAACGAGAATTGAAGGTGATGGCATGCAGCAGCGAATGGTGGTGCTGTGGCATTTTGCCTGAAATTGACTAGCGAGGTGGTGGCGAAAGCTGAAATTGATATAGATCTTTTCATTGGCGCATCGAGGCACATATTCTGGTCGGTCGAGCACCTATTTCGTGGTGGCGGACGGCAACACTCCGAGACTGAAGTATAGTAGCACCAGAATTCGATTTCGGGCTCATTCAAGCTGATCTCAGGCTCTGAATTGGACTCAACCCAGTCCAATTTGGTAATTTTTGACTATTCAGTTGTTAATTTGATTAATTGTTGATTTGATTCAATTAGGAATTGATTAATAACCTAAAACTACTGTTTAAAAAATCGAACTGGATTGGTCGGCGAATCGGTCCGATTTTCTCAAGAAATCGGGAAAATGAAAAAATGCCATATTTTATAAAAACTATTCAGACCGGCTAGTCAAACCGATGAACCGGTGAACCGTTTACGGTTCAATTGAACCGGACCGATTTTTCAATTTAATTTTTAATAAATTAATTTTTTTTAAAATTGTTTTGGTCTAAGTACAAAGTTTGAATGTTAAGGTACACTTCACAAGCTATCTAAAAATGTTAAAAAAAAAAAACTTAGTTTAGAGTTTAGAATTAACTTACACACTCTCAACTTTAAACTTTAGACTTGATATATTTAAATTGTTGTGATCATTTATAATATGAATTGTGAAATTTAGATTGTAATATTAGACAATATCATTTAAGTTCTTTATGTTTTATATTTTGGCATTTTATTAAATTTTAAGTAATATATAATATAAATATATATATAATTATGACGTCACGATTCAATTGTAATTCAATTACAGTCCGACCAACGGTTGAACCAGTGAACTGTGAGCCAATAAGTTTTTTGGTTCAATGAATAAACATAAATTTAATCGAAACAAGATTATAATAGGTCAAAATTTTGACAATAAATCAAGATTTGACCTTGAATTAGTAAAGACTCGATTGGAGAATCAATTATATAAAATCGAGTTGACGAGTTGAAGAAATTAAATACTTTATGTCACAATTACATATCAGTGGATCCTTGTTGTAATAGATTACTCGTAATAACTAGCCAACATATTTGATTGGACCCGTTAAAGATATTCAAAAGACACAGTTAGTGTGAGATTAGAGACGCAAGTAAAATAATATTGGAAAGATTGGGGTAACTCTGAGATACAATGGGATATGGTTAAATGGGCTCAACGAATAGATGTCGTGAGGCCTCGTTAATGTTAAAAGTTAAGGATAGTGGTATCAGTAATCTGCCTAGTGACTTGTGAAATTAAGAATGTTATATTAGATTCTTGAGAGCATCTGGGCATAGAGAAGGACTAGAAAATATGGCGAAATAAAATAAGTTAGTTGCTGAAGTGTAATAAGGATACTAGGTATAGGTGCATTATGACTTAAAGAATTAGTATAACATTAAATCAAGATATCTTACAATAATATTTGGATAGGAAACTAGGATGTGAGCCACTGGTTAGCTAGGGAAGTTCCTTTATATCTGCCAGGTGAGTTTTATATTCACTATTACGAGACCTTCTTATGGGAAGAGAATTTATATACTATATTTATGACCGTTGTTGCATGATCTTTGATATAAAGGTGTCAAAATCAAACCCCATCCGATGACCCGACAATGACCCACTTGAATAAAAAAAAAATCAAGTTTGAGTTTGATATTTTTGGGTTTGGGTCAAATTGGTTCGGACCCAAAAATGACCTGAGAATAAAAAAATAAGGTTGGATTGATTTCGGGTCAACCCGCCTAAAAAAAGAAAAAACAAAAAAAAAAACAAGCGGGTGACCCAATAATCCAATAAACATGACCCAAACCAACCCGACCCATCTAAAAAAATTTGACTAATTAAAATAAAATCTAAATAATATATATCCAAAAATCAAAATTTTAAAAATTCAATTACTGAACAATGGTTTGTTATTTTTTTGTATTCAGAGTACTTATAGACATGGCAAGTTTTAAAGTTACTATGTTTCTTAGACCTTAATTATTATGCCGAATTTTAGATTTTATTGTAGATCAAGCTTCTACTCAATTATACTGTTGGAATTTATAAATATGAAAAATAAAATAAATATCAGGTTGGGTCAGTTTTATCAAGTTGGGTTGGGTTGGGTCAAGTTTACAGGTTGTTGGGTGACTTGGCTAAAAATTAGGTTAACTCAAACATGACACGATCTTTTGTGGGTCAGGTTAAGGTTAAACCTTTTGGATTTAACATTGGGTTGGGTTGGGTTTGGTATTTTTATGTTATATCCCTTACCCTACCTCAAATCAACCCGAATCCACCCAACCCGACCGAGTTGACACCCATACTTTGATACATGTTTTCATGGTATTTTAATTATAATAAATATTTCACATATTTGAGAGTCAAAGCTTGTATGGTTCTACTTGAGATATACTCTTTTCAAAATATGGTTTCTTGGTTTTTAAACCTATAAAGTGCAATTTGATATATGAAATGACCACATTGCCACAATTTGATATCGTATTGTGAATCAGTTATAGTATTTTCGATTCTAGTTATATTGATAATTTTAAGCGTGGTGAATGTGTTATCAATTATGCTAATATAATCTATTTTCAAGACTTTTGGGGGTGCCCTTGGGAACTTCAGGCTCAAAGAAATGCCACGGGAGGTTGGGCCACGAACTAGGTCCGGAAAGACAATCGGGCGGAATGGGGTCGACGGTGACTGTTTCCCGAATAGTACCTACTCAAGATCTTGACTCGCGGGTAGTTGGAGGTAGCTGTCTGCGTGGGATCTGGCATATGGTCAACCATGCCATATATGTTAGTTATGTTCGAGCCGATCACTTGGGATTTGGAGGGATAAGTGTTCTAGGATTTTTGAAAATAGAGCGATAAGGTCAGAGATTTCTAATAGTCTTCTAAGAATGTGATTGATATATTTGAGATTTATGTTTTGAACTTGAGTAATTTATGAAAGTTGACTAATTGTCTGAAAATCATGTCAATCAATTACGTTTTTCTTCTTAAGATTTAAAACTTCTTCAAGAAAGGTTTTGAAATTGTGAAGTTTCGACACTAGTATAGGACTTGTTGAGATGAAACATTTAAGATTTGAAGAAAATCCTTTTCGAATGAAAAGTAAATTATTTATAATTTATCCTACGATTGACATGAGAATATATTTAAAGCATCCATCAACATGCCAACTCACTAAGTTCATTTGGACTTACGGTTATTTTTGTATTATTTTTCCTATTCTTTACCTCAGATAGGAGTAAGTTATGGCAGGAGTTGAGCGGCATTTCACATACGGTATACAGTTTAGTGGAAATATATAAATGTATAGGTTGTAATATAATAGATTTGTTACGTGAATGATATAGATAAGCTTGCAACGTGACTTCTGTTGGTTTGAGAATAAGTTTGAACTGTAGAAGGTTGTTACTTCTGAAATTTTCTTGTATTATATCTGCAAGGTGTTGATTTAAAAAAGACTGGGAGTATTTTGGTAAGGTTATACATGACTTATGATGTCACAAGAATGGACATCACTTACAGATGGCTGAAGTTTATGTAATATAGTCCCATCATGACTGCTAGGTGTTGTTGTGTGTATGTTCGGAGGAATGATGGCTATGCTAAGTATAACTTCCTAGGTTCTGATTACATGTTTATTTTTGTAAAAAGTTGGTTGTTTGAAATAAATGCTTTGAATTTTGAAAGAGTCGTCTTATTCAGGAAACTGGTATATAGAATAAGTAGCATCTCGTTCGGGAGCAGGCACCTCCCCGTCAGGGGTGCTACAAAAACTTATAAATACAATTCCTTTGAAATTACTGTTTGTATAATAATAATTAAAAAATTAGTATTCTATAACTAGATTATTTAATTTTTTGTGATAAGGGTAGAATATTTTTATTGCACTTTTTATAAGTTTAATTTGAAGAATCGTTGATAGAATCCATGATCCTTTATTTATCATTTTTGCGTATAATTTTTAATCATTCAAAGATATACAAATATAGTTAATATTTTAAATTTAATGTTTTATTAGTTGCGAACTAAGTCAAAGATGCTTCTACTTTTTTATTATAAAAATTGAGAGGAGAATAATTGTTCTTATTTTTGTTATTTATTATTTTTATTTTTATAATAATTTATAACAATTTAATATTTTTATAATATTACTAAATATATATATGAGTAAAATATATAATTAAATAAAATCACGCAACAATCAAATAAGTTGGAATATAATATTAAACATTTGCAAAGTGAATTTTTTTAAATATAATGTCTTTTGTTAAATTTTGGAGATAAATTTTTCAAAGAAATTCCCACTGGAATCTAGATTAGGACTGGCCAAGCCCATAAGGAAGGGAGGAAATGTCTAAATTTACAGTTTTAGAAATGAGGATTCCCATATCCAAAATATATCAAGCATGAGTTTAAGAATAAACTTAAAAATAAGGATGGCAATAGGGCAGGTGTGGGACGGGTTTGCCAAAACACAGGCCCCGCACTGTTAAGATTTTTAAGGACCAAAGACTCGCCCTGCTCAGACTCATTTTGTATGTTTAAAAAAATTTAAAAAATATTTTTATAAAAAAATAATGTCAACAACTTTCAAAATAAAAGAATAATATTATTAATAAAGAATTAATCGTTTAGATATTTGTTTTGTTCTTGAAAAATTATAAATTGCAAAATTGTGGCTATTTAGATATGCATATTCAATGTATAAACTATTTGTGATGACAATATTATTCTTTAGCATAAAACATGTATGTAATATGCATATTTCTCAAATATATATGAATACATATCATATAAAAAATATACTCATAATAAATAAAATTAATATATTTGTATATATATCTAATATTCAAAGGGGATGAGTTTGGGATGAGTCTGGGTTTGAAAATTAAAACTGCAACACCCCGTTCGGGAGGTGACTGCTCCCGTCTGGAATGCTACTCCAATCGAATTTTCAAATACAAAGTAAGCACCCAAAAATTTCAATTTAAATAATTTCATCACAACCTAAAATATACGTAAGATCAGAATTAATTAGTAACATTTATGTCAACTAATCATGCTGCAAAACTTCAAGTTAAACCTGAGTTTCCATAATTTCCAATCCTCAAAATCTCACGTCAAACATCTAAGGTTCCAATATATTATACTTATTAAAAGATAAGGACATCCTATTAACATACACATTGTTTACACTATACACGTATACCACATCCTTACCGTTGTAGATACCCTGATAATACTATTTACACTATGTACAATTGTTCAAGCTAATGTGCCTTCTATTCATTCAACTTGGGGCAGAGAACAAAAAGAACAATATAAGGAGGGTAAGTCCAAACGACTTAGTAAGGTAATTGTCAAAATGCATGGACAAGATATAATGAATGAGATGCAGTAACACATATATGAAAAAACTTTATTTTGAGGACAAATGATTAAGGCACATATCCAAGCAACATGATATTAAAGAATAGATAAATTTCATGGAATTCACGAAATAGAGCTGGAGATCATGAGCTGACTCATTGCCATCCCATACTAGCGAAGAGATATCTCAAGTTCTAGTACATCGCATGGGAAATCTCATATGCAAAACTTAATAATTCAATCGGTTAAGGAAACCGTATGTATAAGTATTTTTCATAAAAGTCTTAGATTCAAAATTCAGGAATCAGTTCAATCTTATAAAACCGACTGTGTAGAAACATTTAAATAAGTCAACTATATGAGCACATTTAATGAAATTGACTGTACAAGAAAGTTTTCACTTTGAGCTTTATGCCACAATCGCCAAATAAAGCAGAATAAATCAAAAAATCACTTCTAAGCTGATCAATAAAATGGTTTCCACGATCAACATATAATCACAAGTGAGTCAGTATGAACGCCTCTATCACCACGGGTCAACCAGCATGGCTGCCTCTATCACCAACATATAAATATGGGTCAACCAGCATGGCTGCTGCTATCATGAATATATAAATATGGGTCAGCTAGCATGGTTGCCCCTATCACCAATATATAAGCACAGGTTAGTCAACATTGCTACCTCTATAACAGTATATAAGTACGGATCAGCCAACATGGCTGCCTCTATCACCAATATATAAGTGCGGGTCAGCCAACATGGTTGCCTCTATCACCAGTGTATAAGTGATCACGAGTCAGTAGAGATGACCTCTACAATTGTTATAGAATAACTATGGGTCGATCGGCCTCCACAACCAGTATATCATCCAGTAATAGCTAGTTATCAAGATTGTCTCACGGTCAACATCATAAAAATATGGTGACTGGGTCGAGAATGAATTCTTCAATTTGTAGTTCAGTAGACAAATTTAAAATCTAGTTTATGTGACATCATCAAAAAATACCTATTTCAAATGATACTTTTCAAAGTTCTTTCAGATGAAAAACATTGTTGTTCAAAATATATTATTTTTAAATAATTTTTAAAGGGTAACCAGAATATTTCGCTATGTGACACCCCACTTCAGATAACCTAAAGCTGAGATATCAACTCAATTCAAGCTTAATTTTTGAACCTTGTAATACAAACAACAATTCAAAAGCAGCGGAAAATAAATTCAACTTAAATAACAACATTAGCCATAACATTCGAACCAAGGTTCAATGCTTAAGTATAGCAAAAAATATACAAAATCAAGGTGCTTTAGTCTATTATGACATATCACAACATCTCTATTGTTCACAACCGTCTAATAGTCCATAGGCGAAAGAGACGCTAAACTATTACAAAAGAAGCATATCTGTACTTCAAGCCAAAACATTTCAATCTTAGGCCACCCTGTCTGCAAAAGTAATGAAAACGAGGGAGTAAGTCCAATGGACTTAGTGAGGGATAAATTTCAAGCAATATTAGAACCTGTCAAGGAATGAACATCTCAACAGATCTAGAATCAATAGCAATACAAGTACAATTACAACTTGAGCAAGAACAAATGTAGCAACAGGAAACTCTCCTGCCTTATTGTTCCAAGAACATTTCACAAACAAGCAGAAACGAGTACGAGCAAACAAATCCTTACAGAATATGCATTCCAACGAATTGAGTAAGACATGCATATCAGATCACCTTATACCAATCAAACAAGTATTTTTATCAATATAGCTAGATATACAATTGGTGTGCCCATATGGACTGTATGGCGCACTGCCCATACGGACCGTATGGTGCATAGCAGATACCTAAGCGGGTCGCTTAGCGTATCGCGGATACCCATGCTGACTGCATAGCGTATCCTGGACACCCATGCGGGCTGCAAGGCGTGTCCCAATCATATCAACATTTCTCGAAGGATTGGCACTCAACCCAAGTACAATCTCCAATCAAGCACAACAATCAAGCATGTACAAGCCAACTGGCTAGATATCATGATACAACAAGCGAGTATGCCGGCAAGGCATCTGATAACAATTCAAGCAGGAACAAGCAAGTACGATCAAGCAAGCACTAGACATGACAAACAGGAGTTCTGGGCGCCAGAACGAACAAGAACGATTGAACCAGTACGATTGAACAAGCACGATTGAACAAGCACGAACCCTTACATGGGATATAGGTCAATAACAAGTAACAAGCAGATACGAGTCAAACAATTACGAGCAGTTACAATCAAGCAGTTTAAACCCTCACAGGGGCTATGCCACAAAAACCGATCAATATATCAAGGCCAAAATGGCAGACCCGCACAGGGGTTCAACAATTAACGAGTAGCTGATACAAAACAATAACCAAAGCAGTAGATCCTTACCTCCAAAAATTATGATGGAATAAGTCCTGTAGACTATCTATTGGTCCTCGGGACCCACTTCCTCATCACCTAACCATAATGATGTACATATAATCAGAACTCATTCAAATTTCTAATACAACACTATCATATTAATTCTTAACTCCAAATTGCTATTCATCCATATTAACTTACATGTCAACATCAATAAGATCAAAAATACTAAAACTAATTTGGCTACAAAATCCTAATTCTCATATCGATTTCTATTCGAAATCAAATTTCTTACTCACAAGATCCGTATTAGGTACTAATTGCCAATAGCTCAAGATTCCAATGATTTCATTATCATCTAACTTAGGTTCTCAATCCAAGTCCCTAGTTCAATTTCTTAATACTTCCCATAATTCCAATTATAACCTATTACAAAGTACAAAACATTATCAGAATAACACTAACCTATGAAAGCTCAACATGATAACATATTCATATATAATACATCATCACCACAATCAATTCTTATCAAAATTACAACTAAAAAAAAATGTACGTACATGCATATACATATAATTACATACATACACAATTCCTCCAACCTTTAACCAAAATTGCACAACGAAGTCTCGATTTCACGAACTAATCGCGCCACTGCACTCGTCTCGACGAAAGGAGATAACTGCCCTTCTGCCGCCGCCGCCGCCGGAAAATTCCCAAACTTCACAGTCTTGCTCCCCTCGAGCTCTTGAGTCCAAATATGCTATCAGTTTTCTGTTTTGAGTTTTGTGTCTACCGGAAAATCCAATTTTCAGTCCAAACTTCAAACTCTCCGCCCAACTCCGATCGCCATCTTTCTCTACTTCCGCCGTGCTTCAACGGCATGCCACCACCCAACACTCTTCCTCACACCTTAAGCTTTCCAAAACACCCCTCAGACGCTTAAACCACCATCGGAAAGTGACAAACCCACTTCACTCGATTTTCGGTTCTCTCTCCGCCGTGTCTTCCCGCCGCTTGATAGGTTGCATTAGGGGTGTAAATGAGTCGAGCTCGAGCTCGAGCTCATCGAGCCTGCTCTTCAGGGCTCGAGCTCGAGCTCAAGCTCAAAAATACTGAGCTCGAGTCGAGCTCGAGCTCGAGCCGGCTCATCAGAAAATTTTAAATTAAATAAAAATATTAAATTATTAATATATCATAATTATTTAATAATAATTAATAAAATAATTAAAATTATTATTATAAATTAAATATATATGAAATTATAATAATTACTATAATGATTTAAATTATAATATATTATAATTATTGATAAATTATTAAATTATTAATATATTATAATTATTTAATTATATATATAAATATTTAAAATTAGAAAAAAAAAGTAAATTATTAATACATATTAATTAATATATAATAAATATCTAAAATTAGAAAAAGAAAGTAAATTATTATATATATTAATTATTTAATTAATATATAAAAAATATTTAAAAATAGGAAAAAGCTCATGAGCCGGCTCATGAGCTTTTGAACAACTAGAGATGAGCTCGAGCTCGACTCATGTTAAAGCTTGAGCTCGAGCTCGAAAAACTCGAGCTTGAGTCGAGCTATAATCGAGCCCGCTCATGAGGCTCATGAGCCGGCTCGACTCATCTTACACCCCTAGGTTGCATGGTGATGGAAATGAGACTAGGGGTGGTGGGGAATGGAAATGGGTGAAGTCAGACGGAGGTTTAATGGTGGTCGCCGGCGAGAACGGTGGTGGTAGTGCTCACGGTGAAGAAAGAAAAAGAAAGGATAAAATGAAAGAGAAGAAGGTAGGAGAAAAATGGGGAAGCAAACGCTGCCAAGTTGGTTTTTTAAAAATCAAACTTTCAATTTTTGCAATTTAGCCCTCAAACTAAAACAAACTCACATTCAGTCCTCAAAATAAATAAATAAATAAATAAATTACATTTTGACCCCTAAATTATAATTAATCACAAAAAACCAAATTGTAGCAATATTTATGAAAATCACAATTTTCTTAGAATATCAAATGATCATGGAATTTCATAAAATACAATTAAGTGGATTATTAACTATCACATTATGGAAATTCAAGAAAAGAAGGAAAATAAAATAAAATAAAATAAAATAAAATAAAACAAAAATAGGGATGTTACAAGCGAATACCTCGGGTTCATTGCAGGAATTCAAATGAAAGAGTTCAGAGATAAATATATTAGAAATAGAACAATATGGAATGATGAATTGATTTCATAGTTTTAATGAAAGAACAAACAGGCAATAATATTTTATTTACTAGATATAGGTTCTTTTCCCAGCAAGGATATCTCGTACTATCGAATATAAACCTCACCTAGCATACGCAGAGAAATCCTTAGCCGTACGCTCAAGTCCTTGCTCCCTAGTCAAACCAAGAATTTATTGTAAGTGGACCCAAATCAATATTATATTAATTCTTTAAATCATATGTGTATATATACCTAGCATTCTTGGTAAACTTGAATGTTTAATTGATTTTATACCAAGATGCCTAAGATAACTTAGTATAGGATCCTTATCTAATGAATTGCTTAACAGATTACTGATACCATTATCTTTAGCTTATGCTATTGACAAATCTCACTTATGGACTTGACAGATACCTACGTCATTCGAGCATATTTATTTCCCCATTAGTACCTCCTCAATAATTCACTTAGATCGTACTGCCTTGTCCAATATCTGCTATTTCAGTTAACATAATCATATCAATTCTTTTATCAGGGTCGCCCTGTAACTCCACTTCATTTCGTTTGGTTATCCTTTCTTATACCTTAATATGATGCTAAAATATTTGAACCCATGTCATTCCTAATCAATTGAGTTATTACATATTTAAACATTATTATTCATTTTAATTTAAACATTATCCAAATTTAGTTATAGGTGAGAGGCACACTAGTTATTTTTTAAGCTACAAAATTATTAATAGTTATTTTTATTCTTTATAATTATTTAACTAAAATTAATTTGATTTAATCTATTGATAATTACGGGATCTACTGATACTTAAGATATACTTAAATGTTACAAGGTGTAGATTCTATTTCATTTAGTATTACCGACTAAGCTTTCTGATAGTTCAATTATATATCAAATGGTCTAACTGATAGTGCTTAAATTTGTCAATTCTAATTTAATTATTTAGTCATTGTATTATCTAATCATTGGAAATTTGTCCAAGTTTAATGTTTAGCACATATGGTGTCTCATACCCTATTTTAGATTTAAGTTGCACTTTTATTCTAATATTCATCTGAGTGAATTTTTAAAATAATAATCAATATAATTAACTTATTTTAGGAAGAACAAAATTTTATATTATTTGACTCAAGTATTGGATAGTTATGTTTTCTAACTTTTATTAAAACTTTATTCATAAGGTATCATGTTGTCAAGTCCGGATCTCAGTCAGTTCAATACTTCTTAATTAAATAATCTAGTTTTCTAATTAATTTTCATTTTCAATAATTATGAATTTAATCTCTAATTCAAGTCTAGATTGTATTTAATGATTATATTTTGTATTAAATGAAGGTCTTATATCAAAGTTCCAATTAGGATTCATTCGATTGAAAAGAATTTATCCAAATTGGATCGAATTGGGATCCAATCTTAAGTTGAAAGTAGTCTAGATGAGTCCGAAATTAAAATCTGCATTGATTGCCCAAGAATTGCAGCCACACGCCACTGCCGAACCACGATGCGCTGCCATTGGAAACGAACACCGCCGCTATTAGAATGTTCGCCTCGACGAGCCCAATCAAACCCCTTAATTAATTTTTCCTTCCACCACCTCCTCACTAGTGAATTCAGCTAAAACAGCCATAAGAACCCTAACTCCTCCACTCGCGACCACCTTCAATTTCTCCACTTCCAGTGGTCGAAAATTAAATATGAGGCTACAATCGTGTTCCTCTCAATGAGCCCATCAAAACTCATTCATCAATTTCAAGTTTTTACTGCCGGAACCACCAAACCCGTCACCACCATCACCTTGCTCTGCTGCCCACTTTTATTTTTCAATTTATCGATTGTTTTTGGAGGTTTTGGGTATGGTTGTATTGGTAAGGATGTGAGGAATTTGTCTATGGTGTTACTTTTCAATTTTTCGGTCAAGATTCGAAGGCTAAACAAGTGATTGAGTGTTGGGCTCTTTTTTGGGAATTAGAATATGTTTGGCCTACACACACACACACACAACTTTCCACACCTTTCAGCTAGGCCCCAAAAATTACCACCACCTTCAATTTGGTCCATAGTTTTTTGACCACCTTAAATTTAACCCATATTTTCAATAAGCTCCCAAAGTTTCTATCCTTCCTACATTGACCTCGTCCGGGTTTGTATGTTTGACAATTAAGCCCAGTTTTAGTAATTTTTTGGCCCTCCTATTTTCATAATATCACCCAAAGACCGTAATTAATTAAGTTTACTTTTAATTAAGGCCTATCTTTTGGTTTTGTTATTTTCTGCCAAAAATTAATTAATTAAATTCTCAATTTTTTAATTTAACCATTTAATTACCAAATTGATAGTACTAACATTTTATATTCACAATCTTATTCTATCTAATATTTTTAGGTATTTGATTGAGATTAGTAATTTCATAATCTTGTTTAATTATGAAGATTGCATTCCACATTAGTGCACACTACAATTTCCATCAATTTCAATTTACTATTTGATGCAAGAGACTCAAGACATACATGAAGAAATTACCCTTAAGTATTGATATTTCCTGACGTGTTAATAAGTAATTTTACAACTATATCTTAGGGTTGAAATTTAAAATCGCACATACAGACATCCAATTTAAATAACATTTAATATGATGAACAGTTCCGGGCCATCCACTACAGTCATCAGGTTTGACATTTTTGAATATTTCTTATCAAATACAAGATTATGTGCTACTAAGGTTTGTAATATTAGGTAATTCCTACAATCAAACGCTACCTCATAATATAATTGTAGTTGGATTGAGAATCTACAAATTCTCAAATACTTTTAAAAAAAACTTATTAACTAAAAGAATAATCAAAAAAGGAAACTCGCAGCCAACAGTTGGGGTGGTTTCTTCTTGTGATGCATGTGACTTTGTAGCTTCACGTACCCGGTTACCCCACCTAGATTGATGGAAAACAGCTATGCTAATACCATTTTGAGAGTTGCACTCCACGCGGGACATCTGATCCTGAAATTTGAACATCCAGGGATAATTAAAAATGGTGAAGTTTATTTTACTTCATGTGTTATGAGTATGTGTCAAATATCCTTCTATATTTTTAAAATCATTAAATACCCCCTTTAAAGTCATTTATCGTTAATAAAATAGTTGACGGTGTCAAAATTTTACAGTAAATTACTGATTTAACCTCAAAAAAACTAGGATATGTGGCATTTTTTTTTATATAGATAAATCTATATTTGACATCCGTATTACCAAAATATTTAAATACACTACTCAAACTTTTTTGCCTTTAGAAAAATAACGGTTGTTTGGCTCACGTAGCACTAAAATTATCTTTCCTTTTTATATATGATCATTGAAAAAGTTTATGTCCAAAATACCCTTGTGATTTAATATATAATGTTCAAGTTTCTTACTTCAATTTTGTTACTTTTATTTTATGACCTAAATCATCATCTAACTCCTAATCCAACAAAAATATTAAATCATTTCATTTTTTTTGAAAGAACATTAAAAAACTCCATTCTAATACAGTATATATATGGGACCAAACAAAACGGAGGCTGCTTGTATGGAAAAATAGTCATGTATCCTAGGTTTTTATGCTATTTAATTATTTTATGAGGTTAAATCAGTACTTCATTGTAGAGTTTTGATACCGTCAGTTATTTTATCAATGACATATGACTTTAAGGGGAGTATTTAAAAATTTTAAAAGTATATAAGAGTATTTGATACATATTTCATAGTGCAGAGGGTAAAATGAATTTAACCTTTATAAAAATTGAAAGGGGTCATTAAGGGGGGGGGGGGGGGGGGGGGGGGGGAGGTTGGGAAAGAATAGAATATTACAATAGTGCTTTTCTTGGACGTTGTAAGGCAGAGCATTCTCTGTATAAAATATAGGATAAACAAAGCCTGCCACTGCCAGATAACCAATACAGCATCTATAATGTTCCTTTCCTTCCATGCTGAAACACAAACATCCAAACCAAGCCAACTTTGCACACAGGACACAAAAGTAACCAAGGGCATTCTAGTAATTTCAGTCAGTGGTTATATCATATTCAAGTTTTAGCCTGCCTAGCATATATGCTTGGATTTTAAAGGGTGGACAATTATGTAAATCAAACTGATCAAAACCAGCCAAATCATAATAAATACAAAGCTTGTCTCGATCATTAATTCTCAAGGACAAAAATTAAGTAAAAGGATCATAATGCACCTACATTCATTCATGTGAATGTTTATCTGTCTTTCTTTCTTTCTTTCTTTTTCCTTTTCTTCTTCTCTTTTTAAATTTACACAAGTGTAATTTAAAATTTATTAGCGCTCAATCCCAATTTTTTTTAACTATATATATATATATATATTTATATGCGGACATCACATTTAGATTTATTAAAGTTTTAATTCTAAATCTTACATATACAAATATAAGAATGATAATATTAAGTCAATTGATTATTTGACGTTCAAACCCAACTATCACAATTTAAATGTGAGAGTGATATTTGTTGAGCCAATTTACTTCATTCATAAAAATAAATTGCATATGCCTACTTATAGATACAACGTCATTTCACTATTTTGGTAAGTGGCATGTCCCACACTTTTGGTTTTTAGATTAACTTTGGATTTAATTGTACTTATTTAAAAAATTATATAAGTTCTTATATTTGCATAAGATAATTTTAAAATTAATCAATATTGTATTTTATTTTACAAATAAATTCTTAAAATGTTTAAATAAAAATAAACTTTTGAAGCATTTGTTAATATTAGATTCTAAGATAAGCTCTCAAAGAATTTAGATAAAATAAAACTTTAGATTTCATAAGATACTAGTAATGATGTTATGTAATTGGTATATTTAAAATGAAAATAAAAATAAAATTTTTTATATAATAAATCAAGAATCTTTTTACTATTTTTAAAAAGTAAAGTTCTCACATTTTATTTAGCAGTTTACAAATTTACTTTTAAAATTTTATCAAATATTTTGTAAAAATTTAAATATTTTATGAGATAGTTGTAAAAAATTTCTAACCTAGCCAAATACTCTCTTAATTCTTAAATAGTTTGATATGAAAATAGGGAATATCCTTAATACACTCTTGCATTTAACAAGATTATATACTTGAATAAATTTATCGCCAACACGACCTCCAGAGTAAGAAAATATTATTATTATTATTATTATTATTATTATTATTATTATTATTATTATTATTATTTGGCCATCGATCTCCTCATAATTGTTAAAAGGAATTTTTGCAAATAATCTCTCTGTGTTAAGAAAAATAGGCAAATTATGCTCCTGTGAATTTTTTTTTTCAAAGAACACCTTTATATTTTAAAAAATCATGCAACGAACCCCCCTGAGAGTGTGGGTGTAGCACACGCGCCTGTGCGTGCATCTGGGTTTAAGTTTTTATATATAAAAAGATAATTATGCCCTTATTCATCAACCATTGGATATTCTTTTAAAAAATCAATGGTTTAGATTAAATTATATTATATTTTTTTAAAAATAAAATAAAATATATATATACAATATAATATATTATCATATATATAATGTGTATAAATTACTATCCACCCCACCAGGCAGCCGCTGCCGGTACTTGCAATAATAAAACAAAGAAAAAAATCAAAACAGATGGCTGCCGTCGGCCGCCATGGCTACATTGGCCATGGCAGCCGTAAGGGTAAGGGTTGGGGAGACGGGGTGTGGGGGTGGGGGTTTGGGGAGATGGGGTGTGGGGGTGGGGGTAGAATTTTGTATTTTTTATATATATATATATTATTAAATAATTATATATATGTATATAAATATATTATATATTTTCATAAATATATAATATTTAATTTAAAATAAATAATTAGAAAGAAAAAAGATATAAATAAAAATTATTTAAATTTTATAGATAAATTTATATAAAGATGATGCTACTAAGTAATTATATATATTATCACGTATAGGATAATAACATCAAATATACTAATATATATATATATATCTTATCAACAAAAATATATATATGTATATAAATATAATATATATTTTAATAAATATATATAATATTTAATTTAAAATGAATAATTAGAAAGAAAAAATATATAAATAAAAGTTATTTAAATTTTATAGATAGATTTATATGTATGTATATATATGCTATATATGTATTTAAGTATGAATAAAAAATATATTATATATTTTATGAAATTTAAATTTTATTTACTTTGGAATGAATTAATAGAAAGAAAGATGAATATAATTGATAAGATAAAAATAAAAGTGATTTTAATTTTATAAATAAATTTATATATGTATAAAATGAGAATATATGAAATAATGGAGGAAGAGAGAACTGAGAAATAAAAAGAAAAGAAAAGAATCAAAGAAAAGGGAAAAAAAATGATAATAAGAGATTATTTAAATTGAATTGAAAATATATTAAATGATTAAGGGTAAATTAGTTTTTTTATATTAAAATTATGTCAAATAGGCAGCAAAAGAGAACGAGAAGCTGGTGTGCATGATTTTTTAAAATATAGAGAGATATTTTAAAATTTTATTTTTTATAAGGAACTATATTATCTATTTTTAAAAATATATGAGGGTAAATTGCTATTATCCATTATTAAAATGTGGGCTAGAATTTTTGCTGTATTAAATTCGAATTTCTTTTTTGATTTACCCGTGGATTTGCAATATCCCGCATCAATGTAGTCTAACCCTAGGCTAATTGTACTTCTATGCCAAAGTTAGTCAAAAAGATTCCAGGTACATAGTATTTTCGTGGAAGTTCAAACTGAAAAACCAAATTGAAGAAAAACTATAATCCAAACAGAAAGTTCTAAGTAATCGGCTAGGTCAAGTCAAAGCATTAATCTAGAAACAGGCCAAGTTTCTCACTGAACTGTACAATGACGAAGAAACTTCCGCTTTTAAAAGTTCATTTTCAATTTTGACTAGTTGACACCCCACCTTCTATAATTCCCATGCCTTGTAATTTATTCATAAATAAATTAGAGGACCAAAAAAAAATAAAAAAATTTCATCTCTTCAAAATATTTTAAATATGAATTAAAAAAAGTGAAAAGAGTTGGTATTCTTGTATTTTTTTAATCTTATAAGTTATAATCCAAAATATGCCAACAGTACGGGCTAGTGGTTATTTGTTTGTGCAAGTCTAAGCGTCCGTTCGGTTTTATTTTTATTTTTAGTAATTTTAAAAATTGAAAATTAATTATTGTTTTAAAAATAAAAATAAATTTGTATTTGAATATTATGTTTGAAGATAATTATTAGGGTTGTATATGATTGAAAATTCAGGTAATTTATATTTCTATACCTACAAACATGTGTTTTTTAAATATATGTATTTTTAATTATTTTAAAATGATAGTTGATATTTTTGTATCAAATTGAATTTAAATATGAATAACGCAATAATAGGAAGATAAAGTACATTTATGAGAAATTAAAACAAAAATACGCAATTTTTTAACTGAAGATATATATATATATATATAAATTAATAATTTTTGATTTTTAAATAATAAAAATAAAAATAAAACTTGAAAGTATAAACAAACAGAGTCTAAATTTTTAAAACAATAACAATAGGATATGGAGTTCTTAACTTATTTCTTCGAATTAATATATGTGAGATAAAGCTCTAATGAAATAGATAATGATATACTTGCACTACCTTTCTTTAGTATGACGGTATTTTAATTCAAATGATAGTTTAAAAATAAATAAGAAATATAAAATCTTATTTTTATAAAAAATATTAAATTATGGATTAAATTAATAAAATATATGAAGTTTATTTATTAAACTTTATTTTAGCTTTCTTATTGTTCTAATTTGGCGTCCTTTCCTTTTATATAAAGAATCGCATGAAATTAATGAAAGATCAATTTCATATTTATATACCTCGGCATTATCCATGCTTTAAAGAATCCTCGCCGCGTTGTATTTTTACCTTTTATATAAAGAATCGCATGAAATTAATGAAAGATCAATTTCATATTTATATACCTCGGCATTTTCCATGCTTTAAAGAATCCTCGCCGCGTTGTATTTGTAAACGTGTTTTTTTATTTAACATGGAATACTCATTTCTCTTTACAAGTGCCATATAGTTGAGACGTGAGAAATCGGCAAGTGGAATAGCAACAAGAAAAAGGGAAACAAATTGAAAGTTGAGAGAAATTCCGAACGAGAGGTTAAAAATCATTGAGCAAGTGCTGGCATTCCCTGTGATTCCACCCTATCCCAAAAACATCCAATCTCATAGAACAAACGCCCTCCACAACCACCACCGGAAAACTACTTCTCCGACGACGACATATCGCGGAGGAGTAGAATCGCAATTTCGTCAATGGACGCCCCTGGAACGCCGAGTCGGAGCTCGGCGACGGGACGCTCGTCGGTGATCGACTCCTTACTCGGCACGCTATCCGGCGTTCGTGTCATGGCCAAGGAGGAGCTCCGGAAGAAACTCATGTTTCCTGAATATCTCAGGCTTGCCATGAGGGAGGCGATCCAAGCCAAGGACCTCGGCGCATCCGCCGTGGTGCAGCACTACGAGGCGGGTAACGCCGAAGGATCGGAGCCGGTTGAGCCGGCTGAGTGGCCGATGGTAGTATTTATCAATTCGAGGAGTGGGGGGCGCCACGGACCCGAACTCAAGGCCCGGCTCCAGGAACTCATGGGTGAAGAACAGGTAATTTAAATGCATAATTCGTACGCGTATGCGTACCTTCCTACGTATACTTACGGAGTTTGTTTGGGCTTGTTCATTAACATTTTGGCTATTTTTTAGAAATTGTTTTGGGAGAATGAGTTTTTGGGGCTTGTTCATTAGCATTTTGGCTATTTTCTAAAATTTTTTTTGGGAGAATGAGTTTTTGGAAGAAAACTTGAAAAAAGTGTCAAGTTTATTTATGTTTTGGAAAAATAAAAAAAATGGATCGAAAATGAATTGCTTGTTTGTTAATGTTTTAGTGGGGGATAAATTTTACTGTATATGTCAAATTAGTTACTTTTTTATTAAGTTTGTAGGAAGAAATTATTTTTTTATGTAATGTGTGTATATATATATATACACTTTGATGGTGTGTGTATATATATATACTTGAGTGTTAGGTAGGGTTAGAATAGTGTGTAGGGTTTTTTTGAGATTAAATTTTGAGAATTTTTTGGGTATAAATTTTTTGTGTTTTGAAAAAATAATTGGAGAATATGTATGTTTGTTGGGATTGTTTTGGGAGTTGGGAAAATTTCTCCAAAATGCTTAGTGAACATAGCCTTTATGTTTTGCATAATACTGTTCGGGTGCAATTGTTGGGTGAAATTTACTGTGCCCCTTAACTATGTGCATGCAACATTTTGGCCCTCAAACTTTGAAAATAAATACTTTTACCCCTTTAACTAAGAAAATATATGTAATTTTTTTTTCTTTTTCAGTTTTACTCCTCTGTGCAAAATATATGGAAAATATTGACATTTTAAAATTGTTTTTTCAACTTAAATACTTAATAATGTAAAACAACTAATTTAGATACATCAACTATAAACTGATATAGTTGAACTTTATGCATAGATTATTATTTAAAATAATACTTATTTCTAACTATTCTAAACAGTCGTTGAGTAATTAATAGTTATGAGCTAGTGTGAAGTGAAACAGTGTTTGAAAAGATATATATATATATATATATATATATATTATGAAAACAATATAATCAAATCTCGAGAACAAAAATATAAGGGCAGGACAACTCATCAATTTCTCTGACATTTGGCACTGCTTATGTCTATGCACCAAAGGCCAAAGCCCCATAGTTTTGCAACTTGCCAAGATTTGTACTTTTGGGTAATGGTTGCACAAGTTTGGTCACTTTGACCCCCTTGGTGAAGAGGCAACCATATTTCAAAGTTACAGGCCAATTTTCCAAGTTCCATCGAAGGAGTTGTTTCGCATCCTCGGATGTAAACTACCTATCAACTTGTGGTTTCTTAAAAATTATCAAATAAAATGATCATTTTAGTACAAAATTCAACTTATCATTTTATAGTTGGTTTTAGGGCTGTAAAGAAGTTGAGCTCTTAAGATATATCAGGCTTAAGTTTAAGCTTACATTAAAAATTTGAGCTTGAGCTCAACCTTGGGCTTGTTGCGAGCTCATCGAACTTTTAAATTTAAATTCAAGCTTGAATTCATTTAAAATATATCGAGTTTGAGCTCTACTCTATTGCAATCAAGTCTATTTGAGCTCGAGCTTATCCATAATGAAAACATAAGTTTGAATTTTAGATTAATATGAATTATACTATTTAGTTATTTTTAAATATAATTATTAATATCATTAATTAATAAGTTGTCTTGTAATATATTTTTATATTGAATTAAAACAAATCTAAAATTAAGGATATGGTTATTATAATACTAAGTTATCATGACAAATAGTTCGAATTTGTCTACACTGTGGTTTTTACTTTAAGAAGTTTCTGTATTTTGCTAACTCAAAAGTTCAGAAAAACCAATGTCTTTTTAGCTACTGAATAAATGAATAATCTTGCCACTTCCCTACTTCAAAAAATAAAAAAGGGAATGCTTTGAAATGAATTATCTAAATGAAGTATTTTGCTATTAAATGAATATGTGCAACAAGATAAATTGTCTAGAACATTACCTTTATATATTTCTAGCTGAACTAAAAATCTCGCAATAACTAACCAAGCAGCAATTTGCTTCCAACCTGACAAAAAGTCTGACAATAACTCCTACAAACAATAAGATTTTTCTCCCTAGAAAATTTCACTTTTGGCACATTACTAATCAAAACTGAAAATTCAATTGAGATATTTCTGCAGAAGAAAAAAATGACTTTCATTGAACTTACCCAAGAAAAAGTACTTTCCTTGATTTTTGTGGATGATTACTGATTCTATTCCGATAAGGGTATCACAAATTAGTTTTGTAAGTTTTAGGTAGACAACTGCTAAAAGTATATATTTTTTTATTTTAGTTTTTAAGTAGTGGAGTCCAATATAATTTTTATAAATAAAAATTTTCTCGTTAGATCTTTGCAAGACTTCATTATAGGGCCGGATGCAAAGTTTCTCATTTATCTTTCAAGACTTTAGTTAATACATTTTTTAGGTAACTAATTTGAAGTAATGAATACCTAGGACCGGAGGGTGTGTCTTTTAGGTCATTCCCCTTTAAGGTTAAAATGTGATGCAAAAAAGTGCAAAATTAGATAAATTTTTAGTCAGCAAACTACCCAATTTATCATTTTTCATATGGCAAAGTGCTATTAGGCAATTCATTTTTAAATGATAAGTGTCTTTCTTGAAATTTCTGGTGGGAGAAAGGTACCACATTTATTTATTGGCGAGGAATTTTTTTTTTCTTTGTTTTTTTTAATGGAAAAAATTGAGGTAGCAGAATGCAAAATTCACTTTTGAAGTAGTGAAGTGGCGAGGTCCTTTTCTTTTATATATTTTTTAAGGCATCAAAATACCAGTGTTAGCATTTTTGAGATAGAAAAATGCCAAATTAGTGATTGAGGACGTTTTGCAGTTGCTGGTGGGTGGCAACATGAGAATGATATCAAAATGTTTGAGAAAATTTTTCTCTTTTCCTATCATTTCTGTTATTTAAGTTTACATTTGTTTGTTTGATGGATAAGACCTGATGACTGCATCATACTAAACTTTCATATGCATCTTAGCTCTATTTTCTCATTGGATGTTTTATTTAGTTGCAGCAGGATCTGTTTATGGTTAGTTATCTGCAGACATCTGATTGATTGTTGGTAGTACTTTGACATAAGTCTTGAAGAGTTATGGAAGTGATCTTAAGGTTTAGATGTTTGTACTCCAGTTACTGTGGAATAATATACTATGCTGCGCTTGGCGTCTTAGCTAGGACTCCATAATTATTGATCTGATGCTACTCGAAGATGGTTGTATTTTCAGGAGCTTGCAGGCATAAATAAAGTGATCTAGCCATAAAACCTCATCCATAATCCTTGGTACTATGCATGTGTCGACATGACTATTTTTTATAAGTTCAATAAACAACAATTTATTATTTTTCTTAAAAACATATTATGATGCATTAAGATTTGATTATTGTATCAACATTCTAAATTAATCAATCTAATAAGTATAAAATTGTGGGGTCGTTGACTTTTGGACAGAGGAAGTATAGTTCTTCTTCTGGTTTGATAATATTCTCCTGCTGTATTAAAGAATTGCAGCTCAAAGCTTGTTTCTAGAAAACTTGGTGTAAATTGTCTTTCTTTCCGGTTAAATGCTACCAGGTTTTTGACCTTTCGGCCGTGAAGCCTCATGAATTTGTTCAATATGGATTGTCTTGCCTGGAGAATTTTGCTATTCTCGGAGACAACTGTGCAAAAGAGACTCGTGAAAAACTTAGGATTGTGGTACACATCTTGAGCTGACTTTCACTATGCTTACTACTTTTCCACTTTCCCTTACAATAGTACTCTTGCTATTTTAGTTCTTATGGTCGATTTAAATAGAAAACCTTAATCTATCTAGTCTTTGGTAGGTGGCCGGTGGTGATGGTACTGTTGGCTGGGTCCTCGGGTGTCTTGGAGAGCTTAACAAACTGGGCAGGCTGCCAGTTCCACCAACTGGAATTATTCCACTTGGTACTGGAAATGACTTGTCAAGGAGTTTTGGTTGGGTAAGCTTTCATCTGCATCAAACTTCCCATTTCCGCCCTGTCTAGCCAGTTTTAGAGATCTTTCAAATGGCCTTTGCAGGGTGGCTCATTCCCGTATAACTGGAAAACAGCCGTTAAAAAATCCCTTGAGAAGGTCGCTGATGGTCCTACTGCTCGTCTTGATAGGTATCTTTAGTTTGTTACCTTGATTAATCTTTTATGTCATGCACTTGTTATTTGCAGTTAGTTTTACTTGGTTAATGAAAAATAGACATATATATTTGATAAGTCCCTTGGGGATGACTTGCTATCTCATTTTGTACTGTTTACTATAGATAGATTCATGCATTTTTTCCCTTTTCTTCTTCTTTTTGATTTTTTATTATTATTTTTTTTTTTTGGGGGGTGGCAGGGGTAGACTGGGTTGGTAGGTTGCTGAGGAAGATGCAAAAGGATAGGCTGTTTTCCATTCTATAGTAGCATTAATCTGATGACAAAATTCTTTTGTACAAATGCAACTGGAAGGTAAACAGGAGGTTTTGTAATTTCCTTCACCAAGAACCATTTCATGATGGGTGGGATATGGATTTCTTGATACATTACTTTGAGTAAATACAAATTGCAAAAGAATTTCAAAACTGTGAAAGGAAATTGCACGATCCACATGATTTAGAGTCTTGAGACATTAGAATACAATAGCGAGACCCATAGTTGGTAGACAGGTGAAATCAAGTTCTTAAACTGCTATTTAGTTGTCAATGTTAAGTATTATATATATATATATATATATATTACTATATAATTTGTGTAGCTGAAGATGTTGAGATCTGAAGTCTTGTGACCGAAAATGGCTTAAACATCTCCAGAAGTTCTATATATATGCCAATCTGGCAGATGTACTTATGCCGCACACAAATAATTGATTAAAAAGTATAATTAATCTATACATTGGTACTGCCAACTCCTGTTTATTTTTGGTAATGTCTTTTCTAGTTGGTCATCAATCATCATATTTTATTCCTTAAAGGTCCACTGCTGTGGTAGTTTTACCAAATGCACCTTTAATGTGCAGTTGGCAGGTTTTAATTTCAATGCCAGCTGGGGAAGAGTTGGAGGCACCTTATTCTCTGAAGGCAACAGAAGAAACACCTCTGGATCAGGTTTGTGGTTGAAGTTAGGTTTTTGTTTCGTTATTCTGGAGTAATCCATTTTATTCTCAATCAGTAAAGCTTATGATTTTTTGTTGATTCATACATTTTCTGTCTGTCTTTATTTAGTTGCTTACTCATTTTGCAAGTGCTGGCTGTTAATACATGCTGCAAAAGTTAATGTTCATGATGAATGACAGAATGAGTAAATAAGTAGCTATGTATTCTTTCTTATACATATGTTACTCTAAGCTTATTTTGCTAACTTCAAAGAGTAGATCAGATATGCTCTAGCTTTTGGAGCTTCTAAGATATTATATCTTAACCAGTAAACTTTTATGGATGAAATAAATTTTAAGAGTAACAACAAAAAACAAAATGCGGGTTGTATAGTTGGTCAAAGTTGAAGAGCTTAACATCTTGAAATAAGTTGAGGTCTACTCATTTTTTTAAAAGAGTTTATAAGCTTTCCAAATTCCAACGCTCCTTTGTTTTGCGGGGTAATACACTTTTTCTTTGAAACATTTCGCACGAAACATGACAACAATATATTAGGACAAAAATCATTTTCAGAAAAGTTCAACTTTAAAGTTACCTTGGTAAAAGTCACATACTTCTTAGCCTTGAAGATCACCATTTTTTTTCTCTGAACTTGGGAAAATTATTTTAGATGCCTGATTTAGATGATATTGCTAAGTTAAAGTCTCACAACCAAACTAAGTTGTATGCAAAAGTTCTCAATGAAATCTCATTCCATTCACATTCTTTGTCAAACCTGAATCGTACAAAATTTTGATGCTAGTTTTTCTGGGTTTAACTTGTCACATGCTCTTTATCTTTATTTTTTGGTATAGTTTTTGGTCTTTGTAGTCTTGAGGAGTACATTTTATGTTGTGTAAAGCTCATCTCTTTTGCCTCTTTTTCCCCAAAAAATTAATGTGCAATTTCAAAAATTATTTTAAAGGTATAGTAGTGAGAAGATAGAAGAGTATCCAGAATCTTGTCTCTATCACCACCCTATTCCCCAATTCGATGTGCAAGAATGTTAAGAGATAGGGCACCTGTCTTATAAATATATATCTCCATATTCATCTCAAGCTGCTGGTGCAGATTGCATCTCATTGAAAGGGATAAGGAAATTCTGATTTTCCACTTGTCAGAATCATGAAAGATGAATGTTAGCATAGCCGTTTTGAAATTGATTACCAGATTCTTTTCTCTATGTCTTCTCCTATAGATGCTTTCTTTTGCACCATTAGTTTTGGTGATAAAGCCCAAAGAACAAAATTGTGAGAGATTATTTTAGGATGTTGTTGCTCAAATTACAGAAATCCATGCCTGTAAGTGCATAAGCTACTTCATTGCCAGCATATATGAGAACAATATATATTTTGCTAGTTAAATCATTATTTTGTTTGGGATATGGTCCCAATCTATATGCAATATAACCAAGATAAAGATTTCCACTATTGTGTTCACCTCTTGCGGATTAAAAGAGGATAAACTTGTCTCACTTTGTCTTGGTTATGTTTCCTTAGTTTTGTGTATTTGGAGTTCTTCATGTGCAGGAACTGGAAGTTGAAGGGGAGTTTCCGGAGAAGGTTGCCTGCCATCAAGGAGTCTTTTATAATTATTTCAGCATAGGTCTGTATTCGAATTTCAATTTCATTCTCTCTGTATGCGTTTATATTTTTTTGGTTGAAAATGTACTGTGTTATGTGGATGAAGGAATGGATGCCCAAGTTGCTTATGGTTTCCATAATTTACGCAATGAAAAGCCTTACCTTGCTCAGGGGCCTGTATCAAACAAGGTGAAAATTGTTTTTCCGACCTCTAACATTAGTTTTCTCTAAATCTGCTTAGCATTATGTGTGGAATGTGATTCTTTACTCCCTGGATTTAGAATTCTGATATCCTGAATTGTAAAATGTATGAAACTTGAATATCACAGCAACAAGGTCCTGAATCTTTAGATAGAATATTTATGTTTCCTTCAATCTTCCCTTTTAAGTATATTCTTATTAGATGAATTGGTAAAGCTTTTATGTTATGAAACACTTAGGGTTGAGTATGTAGATAGGACATCAGTGTTTTAGTTAATAAATTATGTTTCCGGTACAATGTGCTGCGTCTACTTCTGCTAGAGCTTTATTTGAAGGTTGAGCCACTGGGCATCTCAACAGGTTTGAGGTATAGCATCTCAACAGGTTTGAGGTATAGCATCAAAAGTCTTAATACTTATGCTTATTCTTCAAATAGATGAGTACAAGAGGACATGATGGTTGGACATCTACTTCTGAAATTGAAAGTTTAAATAATTTTTCCTCAAAAGGTAATTTTTCAAGTTCATCATTTACATTGAATCATCTGTCAATCACAAATATAATGTTTGGCACTGGAGGTTCCTAGATTTTGAGTCTAGTTTTATTTTCAATATATCTGCATGTATTGTGCATCATCTTGGTGCTGCTTCCTACAATTATTTTTGAATTTTGTGCAAAGATCATATACTTTGAGTTAGTTGTGAATTCATTTTCTTTTTAGATGATTTTCCACTGTCATGGTACTTAAATTTCTGCCTCTTGATTGCAGATAATCTATTCTGGATACAGTTGCACACAAGGGTGGTTCTTCACGCCATGCAGCAGCGACCCAGGTTTAAGGTCAGATTTTGTTTCACATTCTCGAAAATGGGAATTAAATTTTCCTATTCAGAGATATGCCCCTAGTTGAATCATCTTCAGACATTTACTAGTTGATGACGCAATTGCCATTCCTTGCACAAAGTGTTGGTCTTTGGGTATCGGTTAAATCTTGGTTTGTGATATTTTCTTACTAAGCTCTTTCTCAAAGAGGTTCCAAAATTACATAAACTTTTAATTTATGTTTTAACAAGTTAACTTCTAGCTTTTCTATCCTCAGTTGACTTCTTTTTTTTTGCTTCAAACCTTAGTTAACAATTTTTGTCATTTTAATTACAAGTTATCCATAAATGTCTTTCATTTGGGAATGCTTGTGATACTAGAATATGCCTTTCATTTTAAGCTTTTAATCTTTTCACATTTTGGCATCCTCCTTATTTCACCTTGGTCTCGTCGTTCTATAGAGAAAGAAATGTCTTTTCTTCATATATAAAACTAATGTACAAGTACATGATTTTATAGGAGCTACAAAGAACTAAAAAAGGAAAAGATATACAGCTAATTTTGCTATTTCACATAATTGACTAATCCCAAAAAATCAGCCATAATTTACAGCAAATCAATCCCTAGAGATATGTCATAAAATCTGCCATAATTTCCCACAAATCACTCTTCTTTCCACACTCCCCCTCAAGCTGGTTTGAATATGTCTTCCATTGCCAGCTTGCCAATTAGCTTCTCAAATTGTTTTTTAGGTAATCCTTTTGTAAGAACATCTGCAACCTATTCACAAGTGGGTAAATAAGTCATGCAAATCTGTCCACTCTCTATCTTTTCTTTGATGAAATGCTTGTCTACCTCGACATGTTTGGTTCTATCATGGAGAACAGGACTATGGGCTATTGAAATTGCAGCCTTATTATCGCAGTACACTTTTATGGGAGAATTACTTCCAATCTTTAGTTTATCTAAAATCCTTTTGATCCACAACACTTCACAAATTCCATGAGCAACTGATCTAAATTCAGCTTCTGCACTGCTTCTTGCCACTACATTTTGTTTCTTGCTTCGCCAAGTGACAAGATTTCCTCCAACAAAAGTGCAATATCCCGATGTTGACCTTCTGTCAATTGTGCTTCCAGCCCAATCCGCATCTGTGTACACTTCAATTTGCAGGTGACCATGTCTTTCAAATAGTAAGCCCTTCCTTGGTGAACCTTTTAAGTATCTCAGAATTCTGTAAATAGCTTCCAAGTGTTCTGAGCTTGGAGAGTGCATAAATTGGCTTACCATGCTCACTGCAAAAGCTATGTCAGGACGAGTATGTGATAAATAAATTAGCCTCCCAACCAACCTTAGGAACTATTCTCTTTTCTTAACTTCTTCTGGTTTAGCATGTTGGAGCTTCACATTAGGATCAATAGGTGTTTCTGCAGCCCTGCATCCGAGTAGACCTGTCTCTTTAAGAAGATCTAATACATACTTCCTTTGAGACACAAAGATACCTCTTTTAGATCTCGCGAATTCCATTCCTAAGCTCAAGTTCCCCACCAACTCCCCCTGATCCTGTTGGTCATATATTATCGTAAATGATGGTCGAGATCACCTCTAGTCTCCCTAGACTTTTTATCAACGAGCTCCATACGACCAGATGGAATACCGAGAGTATCCTAAAATGGCATGGAGAGAGGAAGACCCTCGGTAAAATAGAAGGAGCTAGAGGCTACGAGACGGTGGCCATCGCCTCTAAGTGACAGATGGAGGCCCCTCCCTAGTATACGGTGGGTTAGGCCTATAGGTTAGAATATCTATAGGAAGTGGGGGACATAGTGAAGGGAAACAGCGGCTCCATACGGAATAGAATAGGTGGCGAGGAGCTTCAGGAAGATTATAAAAAGGTCTTTTTTAAGCTCCAAACGCCTATTCCGGTGGTGAGTTGAAACCGAGCTACCCTCGTCTGATCGGACGGGAAGCTAGATTCGGTCAGTAGTCCGGGAGCTGTTCTCTTTTCTTAACTTCTTCTGGTTTAGCATGTTGGAGCTTCACATTAGGATTAATAGGTGTTTCTGCAGCCCTGCATCCGAGTAGACCTGTCTCTTTAAGAAGATCTAATACATACTTCCTTTGAGACACAAAGATACCTCTTTTAGATCTCGCGAATTCCATTCCTAAGAAGTATTTTAAGGCTCCTAAATCCTTAATCTCAAAGTCCTCTGCAAGAACCTTCTTAAGTCTTTTGAGCTCATCAAGATCATCACCTGTTATTATAATATCATCAACATAAACAATCAAAATAGCAATTTTTTTCTCTTTAGAATGCTTATAGAATATGGTATGATCTGCTTGGCTTTGTGTGTATCCATGGGCCTTTACAACTTTTCCAAAACGCTCAAACTATGCTCTAGGAGATTGTTTAAGTCCATACAAAGACTTCTTCAATCTGCACACCTTCCCTTCACCAAGACTCTTCTCAAAACCTGGTGGTAGATTCATAAAGACCTCCTCTTCTAACTCCCCATTCAAAAACACATTCTTTACATCTAACTGGTGTAAAGACCAATCAAAATTAACTGCCAAGGAGAGTAGGACACGGATTGAATTAATTTTTGCAACTGGGACAAAAGTCTCCTTGTAATCAATTCCATGTGTCTGTGTGAATCCTTTAGCCACTAACCGTGCCTTATACCTCTCTATGCCACCATCAGCTTTACACTTAACTGTAAACACCCATTTACATCGTACCACTTTTTTCTCCTTTGGTAGATCAATTATCTCCCAAGTTTTATTCTTTTGCAAAGCTTTCATCTCTTCTAAAACTGCTTTTTTCCAATTAGAACTATATAAGGCTTCCTGAATGGTTATTGGAATAAACAAATTAGAGATATTTGAGATAAAAGCTTTATGAGTAGTAGAAAGACGACGGAAAGACATATTTAGCAATAGGATGTTTGGTACATGTTCGGACTCCTTTCCTAAGTGCTATAGGAACATCAAGATTAGCAATAGTAGGATTCAAAGTAGTGGTGTCAGAATTACCTGAAGTGGTGGATGAACCATCGCCCGGAGATAGCGATCGGTCTTGTGCTGGAGTAGTAGATATATCTTTACTCTGATGAGTATGTCTCCTAGAATAAACACGGAGCTCTAAGGTAGGTTTAATGTGTTCCTGTCCTAGTATTTCTCCCTCTGTTTGTAAATCTTCTATGTTTGACATATGGGGATTAGTACTTTCCTTTTGTTGATTATTAATATCTTGACCAGTATAGGGAGGCAAAAAAATGTTAGGCAGAGGAATAGAAGTTTCCCGAAACTGATCTTCATTTCCTATCTCCCCCTGAAGACAGTTTTTTCTGAAATATGGTTGGTTTTCAACAAAGGAAACATCCATACTTACAAAAAACTTTTTTGTTTCAGGATTATAACACTTATACCCCTTTTTATTTGGTGCATATCCAACAAATACACACTTTTCTGCTCTAGGATCAAGTTTAGAACGAAGTCTGCTTGGAATGTGGACAAAGGCAGTGCACCCGAAAATTTTTAAGGGTAAATCAGAAAAAAGTTTGCATTCAGGAAAATCCCTTTTAAAACACTCTAGAGGAGTTGTATATTTTAACACATGAGTAGGCATCCTATTTATTAAGTAGCATGCTGTTAAAATTGCATCCCCCCATAAGTATTTTGGTAAATTCATTGAAAACATAATAGCACGAGCAATTTCAAGTAAGCGCTTATTTTTTCTTTCTGAAATCCCATTTTGTTGAGGAGTGTCACTACAAGTAGATTGGTGTTGGATCCCTTTCTCCTTTAAAAAACTCCCTAACAATGATTAAAGTATTCTCTTCCATTATCAGAATGAAGAATCTTTATTTTAGTTTGAAATTGAGTTTCCACCATATGAAATTTTTTTTTAAAAATTCTTTCAACTTCAGATTTATCATTCATCAAGTATATCCAACATAGACGAGTATGATCATCTATAAAAGTTACAAACCACTTTTTTCTAGAGTATGTGGTAAATCTTGAAGGTCCCCACACATCACTATGGATTAAATTGAAAGGTTTTGAAGCACAATATGGTTTTGGATTATAAGTAGAACGATGGCTTTTGGATAACAAACAACTTTCACATTTAAAAGAGGAATAATCCACACCTTTAAATAATTCTGGAAACAAGTATTTCAAATATGAAAAACTAGGATGTCCTAATCGAAGATGCCAAATCATAATTTTTTCACGAACAGAAAGAGAACTCATACTAGTACCAAAGCCTTGAGCTTGTTTATTTTGGAGAAAGTTGTCATCAAAGTAGTAAAGACTATCCACCATTCTAGCACTGCCAATCATCATCCCTGTGCTCAAGTCCTGGAATTCACAACAAGAATGAGAGAAAACAACATGGCAGTTAGAATCTTTAGATAGTTGACTCACTGATAATAAGTTACATGCAAGATTAGGAACATGTAGAACAGATTTTAAGGTTATGTTTTCTGAGATTTTTACAGATTCTTTTCTTGCAATAGGTGAGAAATTTCCATCTGCAATTCTAACCATTTTATTATTAGAACAAGGCGAGTATGAAAGGAAAAAATGACAATGATTTGTCATGTGGTCTGAAGCACCTGAATCAATGATCCAAGGTGTTGAAACAGAATGGGACGAAAAAACACTAGACTCTCTACCTGTTTGAGCCAGAGAACCACTAGGAGTACTAGATAGAGAATTGGTTTTAAGCAGCTTTAAAAGTTGATCAATCCGCTCTTTACTAAAAGGGACCATATCAGCTTCATTTGCACGGGCAATTTTGTCTCCAGTCTTGTTACTCTTCTTGCCAAGGTCTGAATACATTTCGTTTATGTTATCCCATAGTTCCTTGGCAGTTGAATAACACATATAATTTGCAGCAATATCTTCTTCCATGGAATTGACAAGCCATGCCATAACCATGGAATTTTCTGCATCCCAAGTGGCAAAAGATGGATCCTTCACATTTGGTGCCTTCACATCACCATTCAAATACCTAATCTTTCCTCTCCCCCGTATATACATTCTGACTGATTGAGACCAGCGCAGAAAATTGTCTCCATTGAGGCGTATGGTGGTTATTTGGACAGAATAGGATTCAAAGTTATGGTGGTTGCGATTTTCAGTCACTCTAGAGGAAGAAGGGGCTATGTCGCAGGTGACTTCTGACATTATGACAGATTAGGTCTTTCCTTGGAATAAGTCTAGGAATATACAGAGAAAAAAAAAAGATGCACTACAGAGTCAGGAAACAAGTTCCTGCTCTGATACCATATAGAGAAAGCAATGTCTTTTCTTCATATATAAAACTGATGTACAAGTACATGATTTTATAGGAGCTACAAAGAACTAAAAAAGGAAAAGATATACAGCTAATTTTCCTATTTCACATAATTGACTAGTCCCAAAAAATCAGCCATAATTTACAGCAAATCAATCCCTAAAGATATGTCATAAAATCTGCCATAATTTCCCACGAATCACTCTTCTTTCCACACGTTCCTATTGCTAACTAGCAAATTTGCTTATTTTTATCTTTATTTAGAAAAATACTTGATTCAACTTATCTGTTGTTTATATTTCTTTTTTCCTTCTGTCAGTTGATGATGAGAATATTGCAACTTGAAATCGCACACGTCAAGGATTATGCATGAGCCATTGTACTTGGTCTTTATAATTTAGCTTATTTATCTATTAAATTCTATATTTTTGGGTGGGTTTTTGGGATGGACTTGGCATTTTTCTTGTTCTGCTTTGTTTGACTTAACTTATTATGAACTGTTTCTCCTCGTACTCTGATCCATCCAACTCTTTCTCTTGGCGTGTAGTTTTACCATGTCCAAAGGGAAGGGAGAATATTTCTGGATCCTTGCGCTTCTACTTTAATTATATAATTTCCATAAAAGAGAATACGATACCACAAATATTTGAATATTCTTATGCGCTCATTAACATTCCAGTGAGTTTATTACTTATATTATTCTATCCTTGAATGCACCACTTTGGTGGAATATATTGCATATTTCTTTCAGCTGACTGTAGGTTTTGTGGAGCTACAAATGTTAATTAAAATTAAAGTGGCAACTATCCAATATGTCTTAGTCCTTACAGTGGCGACTTTTGCTTAAACTGACTGGCTACTTGTTCATATTGTTCCTGCAGGTCTTTGAGGAACATCTTAAGGATATATGTTAAAAAGGTCAATCGTTCAAAGTGGGAAAAAATCTCTGTCCCGTCGAGGTTGATTTTTTTTCCACACTTGGGTTTATGATTTTTACATCCCTCAAATTAAGTTGAATGATCATGTTCTGAGTGCTCTCAATCATTTACTAATTTTATTTATTTAGATTTTGGTACATTTTGCTTTAATTGACCTCAATTTTATGATCTTTTAGTGTGAGATGTATTGTTGCTCTCAATCTTCCTAGCTATGGAAGTGGACGAAATCCATGGGGCAATTTGAAGCCAGATTATCTAGAGAAGGTATTGAGATTGTTCACGCCTTACAACTTGAACTTATTAACATGACATGGTTGCATGTAATTCACTTTCTTTTTTTGCTATGTTGATGCAAAATATTTTATGTTACATATATCAGAACATTATAATTTTATTTGCTTCTTTATGTAAAGCGGTTATTGGTTCACCTCGTTGATTTCAGGATATTTTCTCTACTAAATTCATTGTTTATAATACAAGTCCAGCCTGTGTATGTTTTCTTTCTCCCAAATCCCAACCGTTAATTGGAATCTATCAATTGATACTAGTCTCCATTTAACTCTGATAAGTTTGGATGTCTTTTTGCTGCAGCCTCACGACAACGTAATTTGCGTAGTTTTTCTTTTTCTCCTGAAAAGGGCAGTTTTGAAAGTGCATGTTTGGGTGTCACCTACCTCGATTTTGGTGTTAAAGCATGTTCCTTAGACTCTGTATTTCCAAAAGTAAATCTGTTAATAACTATGAAGATCATAACTAGAATGAGTAAATGAAACATTTAAGCAGAAATTGCAAAATTTGATTGAAAAAATGGCTTTATTCAATTCTTTCATAAAATACGAGGTCTAGATGGTTTTGTGTAGTCGCATACATGTTCCCATCCTATTTTTTGTATGTCTGCCTTTTATGTGCTTGTCTGGTGCCTATATATCAAGTAATCTCTATTGAAATGCATATGCGCTGTTGCAACCTCATCCCTAAATTATTTATGAGGCTTGACAATTGATTCATCCTGACCACTTCAGTAGATTATCTTGAGAAAATCTTACAACTTAACCTAATGAGAGTTTCTTTCGCTTATTTTTTTCATAGAGAGGATTTGTTGAGGCCCACGCTGATGATGGTTTCCTGGAAATCTTTGGTTTGAAACAAGGATGGCATGCTTCAATGGTTATGGTTGAATTGATATCTGCAAAACACATAGCCCAGGTACTGTAACGACTAATGATTTGGCTCAAACTATTTTATTTAGCTTAAACAAACTTGTCAAGGTGCGACTGTCTTTACCGGTTAAAACGTTTTTACTCTTTGCTTTTGATATTGAATTAAATGAACAACACTGCTCCAGGCATCAGCCATACGGTTTGAGCTTAGAGGAGGAGAATGGACAGAGGCATATATGCAAATGGATGGTGAACCATGGAAACAACCCATGGACAAGGAATTCTCAACGTTTGTGGAAATGAAGAGAGTACCACATCAATCCATTATGGTCAGGGGAGAATAGTTTCATAGTTTCAACCACATATTTATTCTATGGTAAAGCATCTTCCTCATGAGGGCTTCTGCTAATTATTTTATCTTGCTGCAAACTTACTGCAGCATCAAGTTGCTGTACATATATATATATATCCCTATTTTAGCTCTGTATCTATTCCATTCTTTTAGGGGGAAATATTTAGTCAACGGCGAAGATGTTGGTCTCATCTGTGCCAACTCACAAGGAAATGTATTCTCAGAAGTGGGGAATGAATTTCAAATGTAAGGCGGGTGCTTATTATATAGTTAAAAATAAAAACTCTTTAGTTCAAATGATTATGTTAAGGTAGGCTTATTCCCCATTTACTGGTTTTGAGATTAGTTATGTTACTTTTGGCCTTATTATTATATTTCTTTTTTTTTTCTTTTTCTTTTTTTGTATTTTAAGTTCCTTTATACAAGAAGCATATCTATTTTATCCACCTTGGTGTTTCAATCACTCCATCCAGCCAATTAGCTCATTTTTCTCTTGTATATCTCCACCATTTCCTGGGTCCAATTCCAGGAGATCATTTAGTATATTTAAATCATGTTTCTTAAGGTGGTTTAAGATGGTAATTATTCTCCCTTTTCAAATATCGTGTCAAGTAGGTCTCGTGATTTTGATTATATTAAGTGCGTTGACTAAGATATTCCATAATTTTTGGTTTTGATACTGAACCTATTGACTGATATCGGGTTCTAATCACTTCAAAATATTATTGAAGTCCAAAAATGGTCACATATATAATCATATTATTTGACAATTAGTGTTTCTTTTGCTTGCATTCTAAGGGGAACGTGTAGTTCATCAGCTGAAAAAGAGTTCTTACACTCACGAAACAATGATTTCATATGGCAATATCAAATTGTGATATATTAATAATACTAATATTTTATTAATTGGAAAAATTTTAAGGTTTCAAATGAAATTTTATTGTTTGGTGAAAAACTATTATCTTCCATATCTTCTTTTTTCCTAATTTTGTTTTCTTCTACACAATTCATTAGCGAACTACATATTCTTTTCTAAAATTAATCTTACACAATCTATCTCATCACTTTTTTTTAATTAATTATAATATTGAGTTTTTTTGTTATTTGTCAATATAATTAGTACTAATGCTAAGATAATCTAAGTTTATACACAAAAATGGCGTGCCACTACTACTAATAGTATATTCAAGTTCACCAAATAAATGAATGGGGTTTAAAAGGTTTATATGTAAGTATTGCAGAAGCGACTCTTATTAAAACTGGCTCATTAATGGTGTTTAAAAGATTAATCAAATATCTTTTAAATATTTTTCTTACTAATCAAATAATGAAAATTATTTGATTTAGTATTTTTTTTCTTTTTCTCACGCAAATCCTTAAATCAAATATCATGCAAAGGGCAAGGCCTAGAACTAGACGTACCCCTATTCCTTGTGTTGAGATGAAGAAACGCACTGAAGGAAAGCATGCAAGATACTTCGAGCTTGAAGAATGAATGTGTATTGCTTCTGGAAAGAGTTAGCCGTACATATATACACAATTCAGCTAACTAATTGGTTTTGAGAAACTAACTTGCAGCTAATTATGGTTGGTAATCATATCTGTGACTAACTATATAATTAGAACCTATATAACCCTACTTTCTATTTATAGAAAAGTGTAGAACATTTGTTGTTCTAATACACTGCTCAAGGTGGCCTGTGGAGGTTCTTCACGGCCATCTCAGACAAGAGGGAATGCATGGATAGTGCTGGCAAGGATCTGACGTAAGGATCAGCAAGCTGGTGCGGGAATGGATTGGCATGAGTTCTACCGCACCAGTGGCAACTTTATCTCGTATGAATTGGCAGTTCACTTCAATATGCTCTGTTATTTCATAAAAGATGGAGTTCGAGGTAATGTGGATTGCCGGGAAAAATGCAATTTTAGTCCTTTAACTATTACCAATTTTTTAGTGGTCTATTTTCTATTGCACCTTGCATATTTAGTCCATTATCTTAAATTTGTCATCACATTTAGTCCATTTATTTGCAATTTAGTCCTTCGGGTCGCTTAATTTGAAATCGAGCCCAATCACTTTTCATTAGACCAAAATTTGGGATTTTTTGGACACATGTACTTAGATGCCATTTCTTTGCCATATGAACTTAAAATTTAACTAAAATCTTGAATTTGAAGACGTGATTTAGGAAACAATTGCTATAATTATTTTTTACTCTGAAAGAAACAAAAGTTCAAAAAGATAGTTATTTAAAATATAATTTAGGAAAGTACATACATATGAAAAGTTGAAAATAATTATTATAAAAATGAATATTTATAGGTGAAAAATGTGGCTGGCTTTTTCTTTGTTTTTTTTTATCATCTTTTTTAATCTAAAAAAATATAATTGTGGCGATTATTTCTTAAATCACATATTTAAATTTAAGATTTAGTTAAATTTTTAAGTTGATGCGGTAAAAATGTGGCACTTGAATTTTTGGCATATTTTGGCATAACGAAATATGATTGGACATGTTTCGTGCTTGATTTCAAATTAAGCAGCCTGAAGGACTAAGTTTGTAAATAAATGGACTAAGTGTGATGGCAAATTTAAGATAATGGACTAAATAGGCTAGTTGCAATAGAAAAGAACCATTTAAAAAGTTGGCAATAGCTAAAGGATCAAAATTACAATTTTCCCATGATTGCCACTTGATTATCACAAAAATGAGAGCAGGAGAACAAGATTTAATATCAAGATCATGAAGCAGTTGTTGAATCCACGTGAGTTTTCTTGTAGTGGTTTTAAGGATGCGATGCTCAGCCTTTGCGAATGAGCGAGATATAGTAGGTTGCTTACTTGGATTTCCATGATATGAGAGACTGGCCAAGGAGAATGAAGAAAATTGTTGTGGACTTTTTAGAATCAATGCCTACAGCCCAATCCGTGTCTGAGAATGCTTGAAGCTGGAGTGATGAGGCTGCAGAGAAGAAAAGCCTTTGCCTTGGGGAGTCTTTGAGATAGCGGTGCAAGTGTTGAACGGCTTAGAGGTGGGTCGTGCGATGGTTTGCTATGGACTGGCTCACCTGATGCATAGAGTATGTGATATTCGACCTAGTGATTGTAAGGTACGACAGTCGACCAATGAGTCTTTGGTATTGAGTGTGGTTTAAGAGTTGATCGTTGTCTGTGAAGTTGAGTTGAACCTTATGGTGAAGGCTTAGTGGATAGTTTGTAGCAAGAAAACTTGTTTCCTCTAGAAATTGCAAAGTGTAGTGCAGTTGAGATAAATATATGCCTGAATTTGATCTCACAACCTCCAAACATAGGAAATACTTGAGGCTACAGAGATCCTTGAGTTTGAAGTTGTGCTGGCGCAAGTCCTTGGCTCCATTGATGGAGTCTAAAGATGGTCTTGCAAGATAATATTGTCTACATAGACGAGTAGAGTTACAAAGTTTGATCCGTTGCCATGAGTGACCAAGCTATAGTCCACTCTGGATTGTTGAGAACTTAGCTGCAGTGAAAGTTTGGAATACCATTGTCTAGAAGCCTGTTTAAGGCCACATAAAGATTTATTTTAAAATGCATAAAGATTTATTCTATGTGCAGACAAGTTTAGAGTAAGGTGTGTGCTGAGAAGAGCGTGTAGCATGGAGGGAGGTCCATGTACGTCTCCTCAAATAAATCTCCATTCAAAAATACATTGTTAACATCGAGTTGAAAGAGATGCAGTTATTCTGGGCAGCAAGAGCAAGAATAATTTTGACCATTACCATTTTTGCCACAGGAGAAAATGTACCTAGAAAATCGATGCCTGCTTGTTGGATATAAACTAGCTACTAGTCTAGCTTTATGTCTTTCTATAAAGCAGTTGGTATCAAACTTGAGCTTGTATATCCGACTATATCCAGTGGTATGTTTTCTTGGTGGTAATGAAACTACAATCCAAGTTCTGTTTAACTCTACTGCATTAAGCTTAGATTTTATTGCCTTTTCCTATTCAGAAATCTTTACAACCTAGTGGTAGTGTTGAGGCTCGAAGTGGGATGAGATGTTAAAGAGAAATGATTTGTGAGCGGAGGAAAATAAACTATATGATAGCTGATTTGATATAGGGTATAGAGTGTTGAGAGAGAGAGAGAGAGAGAGAGAGAGAGAGGTGGTGGTGGTAATCTCTTAAGAAGGGGGTTTGGTGGTTCAAGATGATTTTCTAATAGGTGGATTGGATTCAGAGGAGGATAATTGGTGTGCTTGCCGAGAAAGTTGAGTTGTTTGGGGTGGTTGAGCTGCTTTAGAGAAATCAGGGCATGGGAGAAGAAGAATGTGACGTGGAAATGGATTAGTGATGAGCTCAGAATGAGGATTTTGTTGGAACGAAAAGGTGGTTTCATGAAATACCACATTTTTTGAAATGACAATTTGCTTAATAGACATATGATAGAGCTTGTACCCTTTGGTTGCTATTAGATATTCGATTAAGACATATGACTTTGCTCGTGGCTCAAACTTTTTTCTATGGGACTTTAATGTGGAAGCAAAGGCAAGACAACCAACAAATTTCTGATAAGAGTAATCAAAGGTGGATTTATAGAGAGCTTCAAAGAGGCATTTGTCTTTAAAGAGCAAGAATCGGGTTTTGTTTATAAGGTAAACTGCAATGAGAATGCATTCACTCCATAAAGACACTTGGAATCTTTTAATCCATTTTGTAATTCATCTCCTATTGCAACTTAATGACTACATACCACATGTATTTGATTTCAAATTAATCATTTTTATAAAGTAAATATTTAATACATTTGACATATATTTATAAAATAAAATAGGAGATGGAATATATAATGGAATAGATAATTCAAATATAGGGATGAATCTAATATGAAATATGAACCATAAAAGAAAATACCTATTAAATTGATCACAAGAATACTAGTTACAGTACCTATTATCCAAAGAGAAATCCTTCTAGTAGTATCGGCCATTTACTCCACTTCCCTCCAATTTCATCAAGTGGTCATGCTAGAGACATAATCAGTCATAGATAATTATGAGATGGGATCTTTCTGAATGGGCTAAGAGAATGCCTAGAATTATTCTTTATTTTCGTTCATTTTCCTAATTGAAGAAATAATTGAAAAATAAAAGAACAAGTACAAAAATGAGTAATAACTCTCGGTAGAGATTGGTATGATTCAATTCAACATTTTGTTCATTCGGATTTGATTGCATCATAGCTCTATAGGAACATATAACTGGAATTGGAGTTCTCTGGCTACATTCAAGAAATGTTGATGCTTCCTTTAACTCTTGTTGGGGGGTTTCGAGCCAAGAAGGTTGATGAGTAACACCATTTTGAGGAAGAAATTATTAAGAGCAAGCTCTTTTGCATTATCTAACCTGATTTTCTTAATTTAAATGTCGAATTGAGTAGAAATGAGTTTGAAAAAATTTGGATGAATGAAAGATTTCAGGATTTTATTTTAAAAGAAAAATCCAAGTATATCTAATGTAATAATCATCTATTATAGTTAAGAAGTATTTTTCTCCTATATGTGTTGAAAAATTAAAAGGACCCTAATATCCATGTGAATAAGATCAAAAGGAGATAGACACATGTTGTGTGATGTGTAAGGAAGATGCCTTTGTTTAGCAAGAAGACAACTGGCACAGGGGTCTTTGTGATCAATATAATGACGAAATTGTAAATGTGCCTTAATAAAATGAGCTTATTATTAGAGGGATGGCGGAGCTTGTTATGCCAAGTTTGAAAGGAAACTTCATTCAAAACACTTACAGAATGATTAAGAACGAACTTTGAGTCTAAGATATAGAGACCTCCATGTTTGCTACCCTTGCGAATCACAATTAAAGTCTTGATGTCCTATATTACAACATGATTTTCAAAACAAGAGATTGTAATCGAAGAATCATGGAAGAGAGCACTGACTGATAAGAGTTCCAAATTAAACTAAGAAACATATAGGACCTGATGTAGGGTGATGTTAGGGTTGATGGTGATGTCCCTCATGTAATGAACTAGAACAGTTGTGTTGTTGGGTAGGGAGACTGAAGAATTGGTTATTAGTGTCATATGGTGGAAGATATCAGTATTCGATCATATATACTTAGTTGCTCCTGAATCAATGATCCATGAAGTAAAGAGAGTGCTGGAATGAGGCTTACAATGCAAGTACCTACAAGTTGAGGCGGTCGAATAAGAGAGCCACAAGTTATACTGACTTGAAATAAAAAAACTTGATTGATGGAGACTAAGGTGATTGAGTAGGCACTTACTTGGCTTCTCGGTCTGGATTTGAATCCAGAGGGTAGCCATGCAACTTACAGTAGGTATTAATAGTGTGTCCGAAGGAGGAACAATGAGTACATTACATTCATATTTAGGGCTTTTGTAGTTGGTAGAGGAGTGGTTGTTGGCATGGAATCTGTTGGATTGCTTGTTGCCATGCTTCAGGCCTTCAGATTTTACTGTGACGGCAATGTTGTTGCTAATGGAAGTCATATTACCAACATTTTTCTGCTGTTCTTCCTAAGTTATCAAAGAGAAATCTTGGTGATAAGAAAAAACTGGTCGAGTAGGAGAATTTGACTGCAGTTTTGAGCAGAGGATTTCTGTAATCCATGAGGAAAGCCATCACATATTCTCTGTGGTAATGGTCAGCCTCGACAGGTGCATTTTCCACATTTACATGCAGGTCTGAATATGCTCAACTCTTCCTAAATTGCTTCCAATTTGTAAAATAAATATTGACCATGCTAGTTCCTTGATAGAGGCTGATGAGCTCTAGCTGGAAAATTCTAGGTCCATTTGTTTGCTGAATCAATCTCTCAGATCCATTCATATCTCGTGAACACGTTCGAAGAATATTATACTGGTGGAGATGTCTTTGGAAATGAAATTGAGTAGCTAAGAGATGACGACATTATTATTTCTAATCTACGATTGGAGGAGTGCAGAATTATTGGTTGCATCAGCTTTGGGAATGAAGTCATCAAGGAAGCCGAGTTTATTTTTAGCAAAGAGGGCGATCGTCATAGCACTGCTCCAGGTGGCGTAATTCTCAACAGTGGGGCTGTGATACAAGAACAAGTCTAGGTCCATTTGAGTTATGAAGGAAATAAGGACGTGAGCCATCTTCAAAGGTGGATTGGCCGTTGGAAGCTACTGAAGTGAAGGAAGGGAAAGTTTCCATGGAGAGAGGATATGGTGGAAGAGGAAGAAAGATGGAGAAGATGAGCATAGTTTATACTAGGGGTGTTCGCGGATTGGATTGGATCGGTTTTGGGGAAAAAGCTAACCGATCCAAATTATATAATATTTTTTGGATCAGTTTGGATCGGTTTGGTTCTTATAGTAAATCCAATCCAATCCAATCCAATCCATTTTAAATCGGTTTGGATTGGATCGGTTATTCGGTTTTTTAATTTATTTATTTATTTTTTTAAAGTAAGCGAAAATAATATCATTTGGCAACAGAATTGAACTAAATTAAGTAAGAATACTTAGATTATAAAATTATATAAGTCCACAAGAAGTCAACAATAAACATAATTCATAAATTCATCAAGTTTCAAATTTGAATTCCAAAAGAGTAATTATAAAAGTAATTGGCCAGCAACAGTAGAAGAAGCTGAGATGAAATTGTAGCCTCTAGTACAACATAGGTTCGAATATCCAGTTCAACAAAAAAATAAATAAATTAAAGTAGCCAAGGTAATTCCAGTAGAGACTATCCTCATTAAGAATCACAATGACAGCAACAAATACATCCAATACCTTTAGCAACCTCCAAGCATAATCAGTTTTTGAGGGTTGATGTACCAACTGGACATGTCCAAATTTTACATAAAGAACAATTAAATCTAAATAGAATAAGTGGAAAATTAAGTTTAGGGTTTACACTTATAGGTTTAGTTTTATTTAAATATATTTAATATTTTTATAATTAAAATATATTTTTTATTTTATTAATATATAAATCGGTTCGGTTTGGATTGGATCGATTTTTCAGACTGAAACCGAAAACCGAACCGAATCGATCGGTTATAAAAAAATTAATCCAATTTAAACCAAAAAAAATCGATTTTAATCGGTTTTCGGTTTTTTGGATCGGTTCGTCGGTTTTTTTTTGGATTGGATTGGATTGGATTTGAACACCCCTAGTTTATACTTTATATAGTAGCAGAGATGCAGAAAAATCTTCTAATACAACGTTGAGATGAAGAGGACGCACTGATGTAAGCATGCAAAATATTATGAGCTTAAAGAATGAAGGGAAAAATGCAAAATTGGTCCCGTAACTTACCCTCACTGGCAAATTTGGACTTTAAGTTTTCGGGCCGCAAAATTGGTACACCATCTTTTGAAATTTAGCAATTTGAGGACAAATTGGGTCCGAATTCCAATTTCCTCCAGCCCGATCCTGCGTGGCGATACGTTAGATACCTCTCTCTTACGTGGAATGCTTGGTTGACACCTGAGGAAAAAATGTTGCCATGTCAGCCCAAAAAAAAAAATAAAAATTGCCACATCACAAATTAAAAAAAAAAAAATGAAAGAAAACTTAAATTATTTACAACTTAACAAAACTGAAAAAAAAAAAAAAAAAAAAAAGAAAAGCCCCAAACTTGTTTCCGCCCATTCCCCCCCCCCCCAATTGCTGGATTTTTTTAAAGGGAAAAATGCAAAATTGGTCCCGTAACTTACCCTCACTGGCAAATTTGGACTTTAAGTTTTCGGGCCGCAAAATTGGTACACCATCTTTTGAAATTTAGCAATTTGAGGACAAATTGGGCCCGAATTCCAATATCCTCCAGCCCGATCCTGCGTGGCATCCTACGCAGCGCCGCGTGGCGATACGTTAGATACCTCTCTCCTACGTGGAATGCTTGGTTGACACCTGAGGAAAAAATGTCGCCACGTTAGCCCAAAAAAAAATGAAAATTGCCACATCACAAATTAAAAAAAAATGAAAGAAAACTTAAATTATTTACAACTTAACAAAACTGAAAAAAAAAAAAAGAAAAGCCCCAAACTCGTTTCCACCCATTCCCCCCCCCTCCCCCCATTGCTGGAGGAAATTAGAGAAGGGGCAAAAAACGCATCTTGAAGAACCTTAGTTTCCCAGAAGCGAAATCCACCTCTTCTATAACAAATCCCATAAAATGTCTGATATATCACCACCAATAAATTGCTACTGCGGAAATGCAGCTGTGCTCCGCACATCATGGACGGATGAAAACCCCGGAAGACGTTTCCAAACATGTGCCCAGCAGGTAGGTGGATGCTCACTTTTTCAATGGGTTGATAAACCACTATGTGCAAGGGCGAGGCAGATCATTCCGGGGCTTCTACGATGACTCAGCGGGATGGAGTCCATAATAAGCATTGTGGAGGCGGAGAATGACCAACTGAAGTGGACAATTAAAAAAATGAAAATTTTCTTTTTTGGATGTCTGGTGATTGCTATTCTGAAGCTTTGGGCTTGATTGATGCGGATATTGGAAGAAGCTTTCTGTTTTTGTTCCTCACTGAAAAGTGTGATCATTGGTTGTGGTGTTCAGTTTGAGAAAGTGTGTGTGATTCAGTTTGAGAAAGTGTGTGTAATACTTGGTCAGAATAGAGAGAGTGTTGGAATAGAGTATTTGTGATACTTGGTTGTGTTTGTGATTACATGCCCATGAAATAGATTGAATTGGATGGTTTGAGAAGGCCATATGTTGTAGCTAAGTTTCCAGTAAGGTTCTTGGTCGGAATAGAGAGAGTGTTGGAATATTAAACTGCAGCACTAAAGTAAAGCATATTAAACTGCAGCACTAAGCCATAGAGAAAATAAAGCAACAAGATATACAGAACTGCAATATTGTTATGCTAAAAAAAATCAAATAAGATGCACCAACAAATAGCCAAAATAATCATTTTCATTTCATAAAAAAAAGTGCCAGAATAAGTAACAATACCATGTTAGAGTATGACAAAAAATTTACATCCAACTCAACAAAATACATACTATTTCATCACTTAGTGTCAGAAAACTGGCACTTATACATCCTGTCTATCATTTACACCCATCAACATACATCTATTGTGCATTCGTTTTCTTACTATTTCCCTTCTCCTTCAATTCCCTCACATCAGAAGTGAGGTCTGACATTGTCACATACTTCTGACCACGTTCCTTAAAGGTTGGCAAGTTCAAACGAGTGAAGCTGCTACTTTGAGTATTGGATTGAGACTGCTGGGTGCCAATGAATGCTGGTGTTCTTATATTCACCCTCTTGCTACCTTCACCCCTTTGGCTCCCCAAGGACCTTGATTGCATGAACTGATCAAACATTGTAGGTACTGACTGCACCACTGGTGGTTGAAGGATATTTTCTACAGAAGCTTGAGATTCAAAAGGCATGGTCCACTCTTCAGTTTGAGAAACAACTGCAGGTTGCTTCAGTGGGGGCAAGATAGATGGTCCTGCACTATCAACATGTGGTTCCTGCTCCATCTCTTCATGGTGCTGCATGGTAGAACCATCAATAGGATTGTTGTCCTGAAATGAAAACTCATAAGACTGAATGGATTAAGAAACATAAAAAACTTAAAGACATATCATAAAGGTGCTTACCATGTTCATTGCATGTAATACATCCCTACCTTTCCTAACTGTTGTCATTTTCTTCCTTTTCCTCACCTAAGATAGGAAGAGAATATTTTCAAATATACAGATATAATATTTATAGATTGACACTATTAAAGTTTTCAGCATTACCTGTCTGGAAGAGGGTTCTCCACCTTCATTATTCTTTCATTTTTTTTTTAATTTGTGATGTGGCAATTTTCATTTTTTTTTGGGCTAACGTGGCGACATTTTTTCCTCAGGTGTCAACCAAGCATTCCACGTAGGAGAGAGGTATCTAACGTATCGCCACGCGGCGCTGCGTAGGATGCCACACAGGATCGGGCTGGAGGAAATTGGAATTCGGGCCCAATTTGTCCTCAAATTGCTAAATTTCAAAAGATGGTGTACCAATTTTGCGGCCCGAAAACTTAAAGTCCAAATTTGCCAGTGAGGGTAAGTTACGGGACCAATTGTGCATTTTTCCCAAGAATGAATATGTGTAGCTTTTGGAAAGAGTTGGACATACATATATACACAACACATCTAACTAATTAATTTTGAGAAACTAAGGGGGTGTTTGGCTTTATTTTCAAACCCCATTTTCACCAATTTTACTATTCTAAAAATAGAAATCATTACTTTTTAAAAATCTTCACCTAACATAATTTCAAATTTCATTTTCAAAATACATTCTCTAACAATCTATATATCATTTCCCAATAACCTATATATCTTCTCTCTTTACTCCATTATTTCTATCTCTCTCCACCTACAACCTATTAAAATCAACATAATCATTACATTTCATCCAAATATATTTTCATTTCTACAGCGCATCACATAACTAATTCTCACCATTTTAGAAATGATGGAAATGAAAATAAAACCAAACGGGCCCTAACCAATCATGATTGGTAAACCTAATTGTTGACTAACTATAATTAGAAGCTATCTACCCCTACTTTCTGTTTACAAAATAGTATAGAAATATCTGTTGTTCTAATACCTTGTAGTTTAGTAATGACTCTATATTTACATACCGCAACTTTAAATGGTTGTAGATATCGACTACCAAAATATAGAAGATTTTGAAAAGCGATTATCGATAGATAAAATAAAGAACATAAGGCTCTGTTCTTTAGCATTTTTATAAAATATTTTCCAATTTTCATAACAAATACAAAAAATGTACCATTCTCCAATCATTCTTTCAAAACACAAAATTTTTTTATCCAAAAAACTCCTCCCAAAACAATCTCAAACTATCTTACACCCTACAAACTATACCTACTCCCTTATTTTCTAACTTTACCTTTTATATCACTCGTTCATTTCTCTCTCTCTTACTTCACTAATTCATAAGTATACACACACACACACACATGCATACATCTATATAAATATTAAAATTTTACTAGTTATAAAATTCTAAAACTCATGTTTACAAATTTAATTAAACTAATTATCAAAAAATTAATTAAATTTAATTAAATATTATTTATATTATTGCTAAATAATTTATTTACTACATAACATATGAAATCAATTAAATTACTTATTAATTAAATAATATTTTAGTTATATTTAATATTTAAACTTAAGATGTTTGAATTTGATATAATAAATAAATTAACCTTCTTTAAAAAATTAATCTTCATTAATATTAATCTTCACATTTATTTAAAATTATAATAAAAAATTTAATTATAGTGTGATACTTATTTAATAGTTATTATGTTTAATAAATTAATATTAATATAATTAAAGTAATTGTTGAGAAAATTAATTAAATTTAAGTAAAAATAATTTGATTCTTACTAAATAATTTATTTACTAAATAATGTATAATCAAACAATGAGTTACAGTAATTAAACAACATATTAAATTAATTAAATTAATATATTTAATTATTTAATTAACTTATTATTTATATATTAATTATATTTCTTATTTCACGTATAATTGAATATTATATTTATTTATTTAATAAATAATTTAAGAAGACTTAATTTCATATTTAAATCAATAACTAAGTTTATTTATACATAAATCATAAATAATAAATAGTTAAATAATTATAGTTTATTTAATAACCAGTAATTAATTAGTTTATAATTAATGTACAATAATTAATATTTTTTTATAAAGCCGATATTAACAATTATGATGTAAGTCGATTTTTTATATTTAAGATATAATTATGATTTTGTAAATAATTAATAGTTATTATTAAATATTTTCTTCCAAATAATACATCATTTTCTAATGTTAAATTTATAAAAATATAAATTTTAAAATAAATCACCAATTAAATTAATTAAACGTCATTATATTACATCCATATATCAATCATTACCCACATATACATACACACACATATCCAACTATAAATATATACACACACAATAAAAAAAAATCACTTTTATCCTATAAACCCAACAAAAAATTAGTTGATTTGACATTTATAGTAAAGTTTGTCTCTCTCCAAAACACAAAAGAACAAACAACTCATTCTCAATTCATTTTTCATGTTTTCCCAAACCACAAAAGAACACTTGGCACATTTTCCAAATTTTTTCCCAAAAACCTATTCTCCAAAAATATTTTCTATCAAACAGCCAAAATGCTAAAGAACAGGCCCTAAGTATTTGTACAAAATTAACATAAAACATACTTTTAGCATCCTTCTTGTGTAGTTGCAATCTTGTTCTATAATTTGGATTTGTTGAGTAAAAGTTTGAAATTTCCATATCAAACGCAAGTTTATCATGGTGCTGAAAGTTGAATTCAAGTCTAAAACTATATTAATAGGGATCAGCCATTGTTCTGAGTTTATGTTCTTCTCAACTGGCAACAATGCAAACTTGGTACGCGAAATTGGTAATGTACCCACTGTCAAACTTTAACTTTAGATTTGTGTATATTATAATTGGTATACTACCTCTTAAAATTTAGTAAGTATGACAAACTGAGCCCGAATCGCAATTACAAGGTGAATATACCTATATCGCAATTGAATTGGCACTGCATGGTCCTCTGTCATCGAGTGTATCTCCACTCTTTGGCATTATGATGTGGCAGCTCAATTTGCCACTTCAATAAAAAAATAAAATTGAAAATGCAAAAATATAAAAAATAAAAAACCAAGATATAAAAAATAAAAAAAGCTAAAAAATTGAAACTGCATAAATCTTGAAAAAAATTATATATTTATATGTATATATATAGATATACATACATATGTCGCCCTATCCACAAAGCTACCATAGCTAGCCTAGCCATGGCCATGTCAACCATGGGCCAGGCGACTTTGTCCTGGTGTATTATCTAGTCTAGATTTTCCTAGCACGATTGTTGGCTTGGGCGGTTGCTAGCCCATGTGGCCGCTAAGCTTAGGTGGTTGTTGGCTAGTGGCCAAATTGGGGGATTATTGAATTAATATAATAAAATAAATAAACAAATAAATTTATTTATTTAAATTTAATCCAATTATTTTATATATGTTTATGGTTTTAATATTATTAAATGTGTGATATTGCATGAGTGGAGCAAGGTTCTATCCGGCAGACAGCAGTGTGTTGGTTCGTTTTTTTTGGATCGTGTACAGAGAAATTTTTAATTTACTTTCGAATGTTCTCAAAGTTTCGTGAATCTTTACAAATAATTTCTTATGCCCAAATTCTTTTGGGGCTTAATATTTATTGGCTTTCTTTTTATGGGCTTATGTCCAACAGCATTTTGCTATCCATCTTCATGAGTTTAATTTGTCCTTAGGTTCTTTATCCATTTTATTGCTACCCATCTTCATAAGCTTAATTTATCCTTAGGCTCTTTATCCTTTTATTTAATTAGCAAATTTATTCATTTGGGCCTTTTTTAGTTAGTGTGCTATATTGCCATTATAGTTAAAATTGTCTACATCATCGTGCAATTTAGAATTATATAATTACTAAATTTTCATTTTTAATTTTAGATTTATTTTATTTTTAAGTAGCAAATAAATTCAATCAAATTTAATTTAATTATTTTAATTAGATATGTTTATTATTCTTACTTTATACATTTAAGTTGTTGAGTATATAATATAATTAAAATTATTAAAATTATATTGTCTAAGAAGATAGATTTATACTTTATACATTTAATTTTTACTTATTTTATTTCTTAATAAAATTCAGCTAAATCTAATTAAATTATTTTGGATATATTTATTATTTTAACATTTTAAATCATACATCAAAATCATTAAAATTATATAGTCTAAAGTGACAAATTAGATTTCTAAAAAAATTTAAGGTGATAAATTTGTATAAATTAACCTTTATAAATTTGGAGGGTGTTTGGTATTTTAATTTATAATGTATAACATTTAATTTTTTTAGCACTCAAGTTGCATTGAGTTTGATGATTTGACAGGTGGGATGTCAAATAATCGTCCACACAAGTAGGAGGGATAAGAATTTGTTGACAAGGCACCATGTAGCGTCCAATCAGTTGTTATGTTGATGTATGCGGGCCTCTTGTAATTGTAATTTGGCCTAATTTATTCTCAAATTATCAAATTTTAAAAAGTAACATACTAATTACAAGGCCCAAAAACTTAAAATGAAAATTTGCCAGTAACATAATTACAAGACGAACTTTACATTTTTACCTTCTCGACATGAGCATAAGAAGATCCAAATTCAAAGGTGTAGAAGAGAAGATTGTGAAAAGTAAACAAACAAGGACGCTTCAAATTGTTTCACATGGTGATTTTTTCATACTATTAATCAAATTTGTCTATTGGTTATAGAATAGGTGCAGCTTCCTTATGGGCTTGACTCTGACTATTCTAATCATCAAATTCTATCCTTCCTAGATTTCAATGATATCGTTGAGAGTGAGACTTAAATATGCGAAGATTCTACAAGGAATTCTGAATTATTGCGAGGATTTTTTATTTTTTTATTTTTGCTTTGAATTTTCAAAGCTAGGTTAATATAGTTAATTAGCAGGATTAGTCAAGAGTTTTTTGTCTTAGAGAAAAATAGGTACCTTATATGGATGTGAACATTAAAAATTAAAGAGGGAAAATCTTTAAATTCTATTTAATTTGCATGTAAAATTGCTTATAAAAGAATTGCGGGGACTTTTTTTATACTGTAAAAATATAATATTCATTTTTCTTAAGGGAAATATTAATTTTAATACTACAAATTAATAGTTACATGTTATTTTTTGTCATTTACTTTTATTAAAATAATATTGATGGATTTTTGTTATTTCATTCTTTAAGAAAATGTTTTTCTTTTTTTTTTTTTTTTTTTTTGGCCTTTCTCATTTACATAGTGTAACATTATGATATCATAATTAATGATGTTGTGAAATGTATGAATTTGCATTTTTTTATTTGATACTAAAACATTATGAGGAAACCTTCGATATCATACCATTTACATAATTACATGCCTTTAGCTAGATCCTTTCTCTTTCACCAAAATTGAGCCTATAGCCTATTCAAAAATTGTCTGTTGATTTTGCCTTGAAACTTGAGCTACAAATGACTAGAAATGGAGAAATGGTGCGAAACAAAGTGGAGGGAACGAAATGAGCACTGGCCCCAAAGTGTTTTGGCAAAATGTCGCGTGTCCAGGCACGATATTGCGCGGAAACTAGGCAGCAGCTCCATGACATAGCTCGAGTGCAAGGATGCCTCCCCCAAGTGTGCAACTTACTGGAACCGTGCATCCGGGCACAAAGATGCCACGCCCGATGTGCGGCACACTACAATGCCACGCCAAGGCACAAGTTTAGTGTGCCCTGGAGCGGCATGTTCTACCACAATAGGTGATACGTGCGCCGGGTGAAAGTCATACACGCCTTAGCACAACACACAAGCCCACGGGTCAGTTTTATGATTTTCTCTGGGTGTTTAAACCCCATTTTCTTTCGAATGATAAGAACGAACTAGAGATAAACCCTAGAACATAGATTCCATATTACTTTAGAGATAGTATCTCAAAATGGAGTTTAGAATTAGGGTGTTGGATGTTCTCATGAAATTCGTGGGACTTAAATTGTACTTGACAATTTAATTTGAACTCAATAAAATTCTTTTCTTTAATGGCTAGATTAGACACATCACCGAACTACATTAAATCTTATTTTTAGTTTCATTGAGTTACTTTACTTTTATTTCTCAATTTTACTCTTTGGTCTTTTTGGGTTTCAACATTGCCAAATATAGAAAGAGAGTCGCACCAGGTAAGGACTTGGTTAACAATGACAGATCGGTTAGGAGTGCTTTGAGCTCCTCAAAGGCTTGTTGTGCTTCTTCTCCCTATTCAAATTTCTTGGCTTTCCTTAATATTCCAAAAAAGGGCAAGCTTTTGTTTGTTGCTCGAGATATAAACCTGCTCAGAGCTACAATCCTCCGAGTGAGCTTTTGGACTTCTTTGATGTTTTGAGCAGACCTCCTCATATCTAAGATGGCTTATGTTTCTCTGGGTTTGCCTCTATTCCTCTCTGTCATGAGGTATCCCAAGAACTTTCCTCCTGTCATTCCAAAAGCACACTTATTACAGTTAAGTTTCATATTGTACTTCTTCAAAATTTCAAGAGTCTCCTTCGAGTCCTCTGCATGGTAAGCTTTGCAAGCACTTTTCACCATCATATCATCCATATAGACCTTCATTTTCCTCCCTATCTGATTCCTGAACATCCAGTCTACTAAATACTGATAAGTGGAACCTGTATTTTTCAGTCCAAAGTTCATGACCACATAATAATACGTACCTCTGGATGTGATGAAGCTCACTCTCTTGTGATCCTCTGGGTCGAGAGAGATCTGGTGGTACCCATGCGAGGCTTCCATCAAATTAAGTAACTCACAGCCCGATGTGGAATCTACTATTGGTCAATCAGAGGCAATAGATAATGGTCTTTAGGGCAAGCTCGGTTTAGATCCCTAAAATCCATACACATCATCCACTTATCAACATGTTTACGGACTAGCACCACATTGGATATCTATTCCGAGAACTAGATCTCCACTATATGCCCAACATCCAGCAGCTCTTCAATCTCCTTCTGTATGATACGACCCTTATTTGGTCCATGTCCCTTTTTTTCTGCTTTACTAGCTTGGCAAGAGGATCTATGTTGAGCTTATGTAAAACTATGCTTGGATCAATTCCTGTTAGGTCCTTTGCCGAAAAAATAAATACATCCACATAATTCCTTAGCACTCGAGTGAGTAGAGTTACATGCTCTTCATCAAGATGTGCTCGCAATCGTGTAGTCTTCTTGGATCCCTAGGCACTAGTTCTATGGTCATGAGCACCAACAGGCTTTAGATGATCTTGCGGCTCAACTATCCCACACACACTAGAGTTTCCATGCCTTTACTGGTAAGCTACTTCTCCTGACTTTTGGTCCCCTTTCCTTAATCCTTATTACCTCTATGCAACACTTTTTAATGCGTATTGATCTCTGACCACTTCTCCTACCAAATTGCCAATCAAATACTTGAGCTTCAAATGAAAGGGCGAAGCTACTGCTTGGAAGAGCTGTAACATAAGCTTGCCAAATATAACGTTATAGGAAGATAGAGCATCAACAATTAAGAATTTTACCATACACTATTCGTTATAGGAAGATAGAGCATCAACAATTAAGAATTTTACCATACAAGTTTTATGGTGCATCCCTAAAACTAGGGAGACAGGAAGAGTGATTTGTCCCAAAGGTAGGAAGATAGAGCATCAACAATTAAGAATTTTACCATACAAGTTTTATGGTGCATCCCTAAAACTAGGGAGACAGGAAGAGTGATTTGTCCCAAAGGTCGCACCGCTTCCCCTATGAAACCGAAAAACATTGTTTCTACTGGCGATAATGTGTAGCTATTGCTATTAATCAAGTTTATGAAGTTATTTTGAAAAAGAAAGTTATTTTTAAAAAATAGGAAATGATTGCTACTTTTAGCAATGAGTAACATAAAGTAATTTGAATTTTAATTGAATTTTAGAGCTTTTCCATGGCTAGGGAAGGTGCTGGAAAAATATCGAAATGAAAACCTTTATGCGTGTATTATATTTCATAGGCTCTTCTCTGGTTTGACGCGGGCAATGCAATGATGGAGGCGACGGCGCGATACGGTGGCACAGGTGGTGGTGCAGCGACAATAGGATTCTTTTTCGATAAAAGAGAGGGAGCAATGGTGGCGTGGAGACGATACGAATCAGTTTTGGTAAATGAGAAGGAAAGAGTGTTTAGCAATAGAGAAGAGAGAAAAATAGATTATTAGTTTTAAAATATATTAAATAATTATGTAATTTATTTTATAATAAACTATTTATTTAAATTTTATTTGATCAATACATCAATTAACAAATACACATATTATACTTTTATTTTTTATATAAAACTAACAAAATGCAAAGACAATTGAAAATAATTAAAGGTAAAACTAAAAGATAAATTAATTAAGTTTTAATTAACTAGTTTAGCACTAAATTTTGGGGAATGTTAGTTTTACTAAATATTTTTAAACTTTTAAAGATAATTGTTTCATGGAAAAGTATAAAATCTAAAATATAAAATTGGCATTTAATTAATCTCTAGGTCATATTATTACTGATGGATTTTTTCATCTCAAATTTATTTGGAGTATATTTAAATTTTTTATTTTTATAAACTTAGAAACAGAAAGAAAGACGAATTTTAATTTTTAAAAAATCTAATGGGAGTTTAAATTTCCATAATTATAATTAAATTTTCTTCAATATTAACCAAAACATTAAAATATGCACATAATAATGAGGCATAAAACTCCCACTAAATTCTATTGTTTATTATTAATTAGTCAAGGTTGTTAAACCCTGCAGTTAGTTGGGGTTTAACAACTTCTGCAGAATAAGACAATTAGGGGTTTTCATAACAACCCTTGTTAAGTAACCCCCACTAATATGTTTATTTTTTGCAGCACGACCTATTGTTCATGCAATGACTTGCTAACTGCTGGATCAAATATATTCTCATGAATTTATTTCAATAATACAATATATATCACATATATAAATCAAAAAATAATTATAATTAATATTCTTGTAATTATTATCAAAAGGGAAGTGAGTACTTCCTTGTTTAATCTTTGCTAAAACTCTCCACTTGTAATTCCTTATTGGTTTCTAATATATCCTAAACATATTCCAAGTTATTATTATTTTGAGTTTTAAATTTTAACAAAAATAATAATATTTCATTTAATTTTTATGATAATTTTTTCTTCAGTAATGCAAAGTACGTATTTATTATTTACAACTATTACCTCCAAATTTTATGCATATATATATATATATGTCATAATATATTATAAATAGTATATATATACTAATATGTATAATAATAAACAGTATACATATAATATGTATATGCGCCAATAAATACACTCATTAATATGTAATATTATATATATTAATTAGTATATAATTAGTCGTGATACATGTATATATAATACATATTATTGACATGTAATTAGTAATTAATTTTCTTTTTCTGTCTTTGAGTAAGAATATTAATCTTATTTTAGTACATTATGGATCTATAAATACAATTACAAATGTTCAATCATATGAATATAATATACAAATATTTAATCATTATATATTTATATATGAAATTATGTATATTTATATATTTTTTAGATGTATATACATATTGTTAAAAATATATTTATATATGTATACAACAAACACAATGTTTTATTACTTATATAGGTGTTACATATATTTTATACTTTCGTATTACAAGAATATGGTTAAAAATAAAATAAAATTTTATATCTGTGACCGATCATTGACAAAAAAATGCAGTCACTGACCGCATCAATAAAAAGAAAATTTGATAATATATTAGGGAATGAAAATATTATGATCATTAGTTAGTAACCCAATTAGTGACTGATTCATGCGGTCACAAATATTAGTGATCAAAAGAAGAGTTCAGTTATAAACTAGTTATTGAATTAGTGATCACATAAAGACAATCACTAAGGCTGTTACTAATCGATCACTAATTTTTTTTTAATAAAATTATATTTAAAGCGGTCACTAATTAGTCAAAACTCAATTTTTTGTAGTGATCGGGAAGTCAACCTAAAAATTACCTGATGTGCCAAAATAACTAGAGAAAATGACGGACGTGAATAATGAGCGGGTCGTGAAGCCGTTGCTAAAACCACGATCGTTAGACGTTAGTCGACCACAATAGAATCTCAATAAGATAGGGAGGAAGTTCTCTATCCTCTCATATATAAATATCCCCTCATGCAAGCCTAAAAGAATTTGATTGTCATTTTTTAGTAAAATATACGTCTCTTTTTCCTGTGTGAGCATTTTACTTTGTAGTTAGTTCTAGCAATGTTCTATTAATGCATATATTGCATTAAAACTGCATATATTTTCGTAACACATGCATTCATATATACCAAGTAAATATATTTTTTACTTAAGATTTCATTATAAACATGTTATGCATGGTTATATGTTATTAATGATTCTCGATCTAATTAGCTCATCAAATAATTACATGAAATATAGTCTTGGAATATATATGAAGAATACATGACTCAATTTTATTTTTAATCAAAAACAGAAAAATAATAAAATTTTATTTCTTCTTGTATTTAACATTAAAAATTTTCCTAGCCACAATTACACTTTTTCCTACCTAAATAGCCATCAAACTAGTTTTTTTCTTTACAAAAGCAATAAATGCATCATAGTTTTCTCACAAAAATTTAAACACTCTAATTGTGTGATATTTTATAATTTTTTTATATTTTATTAAAAAGTTGAAGGGAGAGCTTACTAAATTACAATTTAAAGAAATTAATTTTAAAAAAGAATTGCGGTTATTATTTTCTCGCTTAAATGCATGCATCGTTGATAAGATATAAGAAACATACATTGATATTTGTAATCCAAATAATATCAAAAATGATATTAAAACTATAGGCCAAATTGCATAGCTCCCCCCTATAATATTCAAAATTGGTTCAAAACCACATGTGAAATAGAAATTGGCTCATATACCCCTTGTGTTTAATTGAATGTAGGTCACTTGATCCAATTGTCACCCTCTTCTTCTTTGATATCCATTGAGTATTGAAAGAAAGGAATTACCCATAAGTAACTTTATTTTTTTATACATTTTAAATTAAATAATATTTAATATTTAAAACAAGATATATAATATGCTTCTATTTACACTTATATAATATGTATACATATATAAGTTTATGCATAATAATTTTAAAAAAGCATATAGAATATAGTTTTTACACTTATATAATATATGTACATATATAAATTTTTCTATAACGATATTATATATTATTTACTTATGCATATCATATATATCCATATACATATATAATTTTCTTTAATTCTTTTAAAATTAAATAATATGAAATATTTATAAAAATATAATATATATTTTTATTTATAGTTACATATAAGATATATGTACATCTATAAATATAAACATTTATTTTTTCACAAAAAAACATATATTTTTTAGTTATACATAATATATATGTGCATCTATAGATATAAACATACTTTTTTTTATACATAATATATATAAATATTCTATTATACTTATATATATATATAATATGTATACATATATAAGTTTATGCATGATAATTTCAAAAAAGTATATATAATATAGTTTTTACACTTATATAATATATGTACATATATGAATTTATCTATAAAGATATTATATATTATTTATTTATATATATAATATATATCGATATACATATAGAAATTTTCTTTAATTCTTTTAAAATTAAACAATACTAATATTTATAAAAATATAATATATTTTAAATTTATACTTATATACATATATAAATTTATCATAGCATATATATGCATATATATAATTATATATAACATATATATATATATAATATAATCCCCTAGCCCCAAACCAACCCCCCGCCCTATTCCCCATCCCTCTTTCTTGCACTTGAATAAGCTACCATGGCAGCGGTGCATAGTGGTCAGATTTGGCCAGACTCAACCACTGGCCATGATGTCGCTGATCGTAATTCATGTAACATTTCATTTTATTTTTTTTTTTGCCTACGGCAGCCAACTGGACGCCAAACGGCTGCCGAGCTGCCGGGGATGGTAGCTATAGCGGCTGATGGGGTGGGACGGGGTGGAAATATATCCATTATATTATCTAATATACATATATGAATTATGTTATATATTATAATATATTATTTATATCTTTTAATATTTTTTAAAATAAATATTATATGATTTAATTTCGACCATTGATTTCTTAAAAAAATCTAATGACTGATAAATGAGGGTATTATTGTCTTTTTATGCATAAAAATGAATGCCCAATTGCACATGCACGCGCATGAATTACATCAATATTTTCAGGGTGTTCATTGCATGATTTTAGAAAACACAAGGGGTATATGAGCCGATTTCTATTTCATAGAGGGTTTTGAACCAATTTTAAATATCACAGGGGGGCGCTGTGCAATTTGCCTAAACTATGTAACAATTAAATAATCCCGCAAAAAAATTCCGAAAGCAACATATTTTTATATAGTTATGAAATACTTTTTTAAATAATTTTTCATAAAAGAATAATTTGATCATTCAAAATAATTTATTTTCTCTTATATATCAATCATTGTTAATTATTAATCATAAGATTGGAATAAATAAATAATGACTATAACTGATATAGCAGTGTTAAAATTATTTTAAAAATTCAACTGCATAAACAAAAGTTTGAAAAGTTCAATTTACCTTAAGCACTTTCTCACTCCCATTATATCAACCAAGCAAAATATTTGAGGACAGGTTTTTGCTGAGCATGGGTGATTGAAAAGTTTTAGGATGAAGAATTGCAAAATATGAAGAGAAGGGAAAGACTAAGAAGACTAAGTCTCTTTCCATTGGGTGTGTAGGCTAACTTTAATCTTCCTAAATAGATGAAGAAGGGAAGTTCCATTCACTTCTTGATAGTATCTTGCAAAGCCAAGTCATAGATAAATAATGGAAAGACGCCAATTTTCACAAAACGACAAGGAATATGCCATCAACTCCAGTTTTAATTTTCAATTTAAATACACACACACACATATTTATATATATATATATATCATCCTATTCCATAGTATATATTATAATATATAATTTATATCTTTTAATATTTTTTAAAATAAATATTATATGATTTAATTTCGACCGTTGATTTCTTAAAAAAAATCTAATGACTGATGAATGAGGGCATTATTGTCTTTTTATGCATACAAATGAATGCCCAATTGTGCACGCACGCGTGTGAATTACACCAATATTTTCAGGGTGTTCATTGTATGATTTTAGAAAACCCAAGGTGTATATGAGCCAATTTTTATTTCACAAGGGGTTTTGAACCAATTTTGAATATCACAGGGGGGCGCCGTGCAATTTGGCCTAAACTGTGTAATAATTAATTAATCCCACAAAAAAATTCCAAAAGTAACATATTTTTGTATAGTTATGAAATACTTTTTTAAATAATTTTTCATAAAAGAATAATTTGATCATTCAAAATAAATTATTTTCTCTTATATATCAATCATTGTTAATTACTAATCATAAGATTGGAATAAATAAATGATGACTATAAATGACATAGCAGTGTTAAAATTATTTTAAAAATTCCACTGCATAAACAAAAGTTTTAAAAATTCAATTTACCTTAAGCACTTTCTCACTCCCATTTTATCAGCCAAGCAAAATATTTGAGGACAGGTTTTTGCTGAGCATGGGTGATTGAAAAGTTTTAGGATGAAGAATTGCAAAATATGGAGAGAAGGGGAAGACTAAGAAGACTAAGACAAGTCTCTTTCCATTGGGTGTGAATGCTAACTTTAGTCTTCCTAAATAGATGAAGAAGGGAAGTTCCATTCACTTCTTGATAGTATCTTGCAAAGCCAAGTCATATATAACTAATGGAAAGACGTCAATTTTCACAAAACGATAAGGAATATGCCATCAACTCCAGTTTGAATTTTCAATTTAAATACACACACACATATATCATCTTATTTCATACTATATATATGTTCCAAGTTTACTAAACATTTTTTGGTAAAAATAATTGATTATGGATCAAATATACTTGTCATTTATATGAAATTAAAATTGAAGATGAATAGGAGCAAAGGAATCCAAGTAGTAACCCCACAGGCCTATACCATTCCAAGGGCAAAGAAAATTTGGTGAAGTCCAATCATCTCTGGTCCAAGAATTGTTCAAAGTCTTTCTTGGTTTATTCCTGCTAATGAATGCAGTCAACTTCATGGACCACCTTAACAAAGGAAACTCTTAGTCCGCCAACTTGAGATAAACGCTGAAGGACTTAGACTTATCATACGCATGTAATGCATTGCTTTTTAGAGGTTATCATATAAATTAGGGAGGAGATAGAATAGATGAAATAGAAAAGTGTGCAAACTTAAGATGTCTGTCTTCCTCGTCTTTATTTTCTTCATTTTATTTTTCCCACTGTTTGGAGTTGGAATATCGGATTACTGTGAGCCCACCAGCTGCAGAAAAGGTGGGCCGAAAATTCAATTCCCGTTCAGGCGCAAATCCCTAGACCCTGAATGTTGTGGCTATCCAGGTTTTGATGTATATTGCGACGAGAAATATGAGACTACTGTGCTTGTACTGCCTTTCTCAGTAAAGTTTATAGTAAAGAAAATCGACTATGTTTCTCAAATACTTCACCTTTACGATCCAGAAAAATGTCTTCCCCAACAGCTATCAAATCTAAACTTATCTGCCTCCCCATTCCATTTTTTGGTAGAAGATAACTACTTATATGACTATAACCTGTTTAATTGTTCTTCTCCAGAAGGACAATCTTACGATTTAATTCCTTGTCTTGGTGATTCCAGCCTCTATGCCATTGAGTCTGATTATTCCATGGATAAGTATCCTTTGACTTCTTGCACCATGATTCATAATTTTTCAGTTCCAAAGTATGTATTTTATGAAAATGATCTCCAGTTGAAATGGTCAGACCCAGCATGCGGCGACTGTGAAGCTCAAGAAAAAAGATGCAGCTTAAAAAATTACACTAGTGGGCATCAAATTCAGTGTATTGATAAACCCAAGACCAAGCAAGGTATATATTACCAATCCAATCTTATGCTTCTTGATGGTATATATATTTATGGGGAAACACATATCTGCTCCAGCAAAATTTATGTTTTCACACACGGACACACAAAAAGAGGAGCTAATTTTGCTACTGTTGGTTGCAGGAGCATCAGAGGGGCCACTAGTTACAGGTTTTATTAATATTGAACTTTCTCTATAACTTGTACCGAAATCTACTAAAAAATATTTTACCTATGATCATTCTGTTCTACAGGTGCCACCTTAGGTTCAATTTTTGCCCTGATAACACTTGCAACTCTCTTCCTTGTTTACAAGTCAATTAGAGCAGACAAAGAGAATCAAATGAAGATTGAAAATTTTTTGGAAGATTATAGAGCACTTAAGCCCACTAGATTCTCTTATTCGGATATAAGAAGGATCACACATCAATTTAGTGAAAAATTAGGTGAAGGAGGTTATGGGATTGTTTACAAAGGACAGCTATCCAATGAAATAAATGTTGCAGTGAAGGTACTTAACAATTCCAAGGGAAATGGGGAGGAGTTTGTGAATGAAGTAGGTACAATTGGGAGAATACACCACGTCAATGTGGTCCGCTTGGTTGGCTTTTGTGCTGACGGATTTAGACGAGCTCTGGTTTATGAATTTCTACCAAATGATTCACTAGAAAAGTTCATTTTCCAAGCAGTTGGTTCTAAGAGAAATTCTCTTAGTTGGGAAAAGCTCCAAGATATTGCTCTAGGCATAGCCAAAGGCATTGAATATCTTCACCAGGGATGTGATCAACAGATACTCCATTTTGACATCAAGCCCCACAACATCTTGTTAGACCACAATTTCAACCCAAAGATTTGTGATTTTGGTCTAGCTAAGTTGTGCTCAAAGGAACAAAGTGCGGTGACGATGACAGTTGCTAGAGGGACTATGGGGTATATTGCACCCGAGTTATTGTCCAGGACTTTTGGGAGGGTATCTTATAAGTCGGATGTTTATAGCTTCGGAATGCTGCTGCTTGAAATGGTTGGAGGGAGGAAAAATGTTGATGTGAAGGTTAATACTAGCCAGGTCTACTTTCCGCAATGGATTTACAATCAATTAGATATAGGGGACAATTTTTGGGAACAAATTGAACAAGTAGAACATGGAAATAAAGCAAGGAAACTTACCATTGTAGGACTTTGGTGTATCCAGTGGCATCCTACCGATCGTCCGTCCATGAAACTGGTGGTTCAAATGTTGGAAAGAGATGGAGACAATCTCACAACACCTCCAAATCCATTTCCAGATATGCATGCAACAAATTGTATCGCAGGAGGAGTAGCTGCCAGAAGACACTATCAAGTAGAGTTGCCACTCATATTAGAATCAGAGTGAAGACTTGCGTTAACGGTGTCTTGTACTTAGATGAATTACTCTGACCAACTCCCACCAAGTTTTAGATGAGTTTGTTTTAGATAATGTATAACTATTAGCTAATCTACTGCACTAAATGTTTTGTCTGTCTTTTGCATTTCTCATTCTCTGCTTAATGATCTGTGTTTTTTCAATAGTCTCCTGGATCAGTTCAGGTCTTGTGGTTTCCTAGGACTTATGTTCGTTGTTCTTATATTCCTTAATATCCTAAAATAGTGGGGATCGACACTTTATGCCATATAGTGCTTCATATGGGGCCATTGGAATTGTCGTTTGATAACTGTTATTGTATGTAAATTCAACCAGAGGTAGATATCGATCCCAACTTCTACTAAAATCCAAAACATATGCATGTAACATATCCTCCATAATTTGTATAATTCTTTCCAATTGTCAATCCGTTTGAGGGTGAACAACGAAAATAAAGTACAACCTTGTGCCTAGATGCTCCTGCAGGGCCTTCCAAAGTCTTGAGGTGAACTTGGGATCCCAATCAGACACAATACTGACTGGAATTCCATGCAACCTGACTATCTCCTTGATATATACTTCAGCCAATTTCTCGACTTTGTACTGTGTCTTGACAGGTAGAAAGTGCACAAATTTAGTTAATATGTCCACTATTACCCATATACTATTATATCCACCTTGGACCACTGGCAAACCTATTACAAAGTCTATAGTTATTTGTTCCCATTTCCAATCCAGTATTGGGAGTGGTTGAAGTAATCCTGATGGTCACTGATGTTCTGCCTTTACAAACTGACAAGTTAGACATCTTCGTACATACTTGGAGACATCTTTCTTCATTCCATTCCACCAAAACTGTTTTCTCAAGTCTTGACACATCTTGGTACCTCCAAGATGTATTCAAACCTTGACTTGTGTGTCTTATCTAATAATCTTCCTCATAATTCCTTAGGCATGCATATTCTTTTACGAAATAGAAGAGTACCCTGACTGTCGGTACTAAATTCTGATTCCCTATACTTCTTGAATGCTTCTTTCTTTTCAGATAACCATTTATTATTGGTTTCTGCCTGTCGTATTTTTGCATGCAATTTTGGTTCCACGTTTGCTCCCGCAAGGTAGAATTTTTGTTTCATTCTCATCACCGCATTTGACTCTCAAACCTTCATCTTTGTTCCTGTCAAATGAGCTAATCCAACTCTACGACTCAGCACATCCACTACCACATTGGCTTTCCCTGGATGGTATGAAATTGGAAAATCATAATCCTTAAGAAATTCTACCCATCGTCGTTATCTCATATTCAAATCTTTTTGAGAGCGCAGATACTTGAGACTCTTGTGGTCGGTATATACTTCAAATGTGGCTCCATATAGATAATGTCTCCATTTAGATAGTGCGAATATCAATGTTGCTAACTCCAAATCATGAGTTAGGTAATTCTTTTCGTGTGGTTTAAGTTTCCTAGATGCATAAGCAATGACACGCCCTCTCTACATCAGCACACATCCCAATCCTTCCTTGGAAGCATCTGTATAAACCACAAAGTCTTTTAACCCATCACGCAAAGCTAAAATCGGAGTTGTGACTAGCCGAGTCTTTAGCTCTTGGAAGTTCTTTTCACATTTATCATTCCGGTCAAAGGGTTGAGATTCTTTAGGGTTAACTTAGTCAAGGGACTAGCTATTTTAGAGAAATCCTGAACAAATCTTGAATAATAACCAGCTAAACCCAGAAAACTATGAACCTCTGTGACATTATTAGGTCTCTTCCAATTAACTATTGCTTATACCTTGGAAGGATCAACTTCCACTCCATTCTGGGAAATGATATGTCCAAGAAAAGTTACCTGTTCTATCCAGAACTCGCATTTACTAAACCTAGCATATAACTGATCCTCCTTCAAAGTTTTGGGTACTAAGTGTAAATGCTTTGCATGCTCTTCTCGAGTCTTCGAATATACCAAGATGTCATCTATGAAGATAACTACAAATTGATCTAGATATGGTTGGAATACTCGATGCATCATATCCATATATGCTGCTGGAGCATTGGTCAAACCAAATGGCATCACTAGAATTTCAAACTGACCATACTGAGAATTGAAGGCAGTTTTTGGTATATCCTCCTCTCTGATCTTTAATTGGTAATACCCTTGCCTTAGATCCAATTTTGAAAAGATTGTAGCCCCTTGTAGCAAATCAAACAACTCTTCTACGTGTGGTAGGGGATACTTATTTTTAATTGTGACTTTACTCAGCTCCCTATAATCAATGCACATTCTTAGAGATCTATCTTTTTTCTAAACAAACAACATTGGGGCTCCCCAAGGAGAAGTGCTTGGTCTTATAAACTTTTTCTCTAACAGTTCCTGAAGTTGCTCCTTTAACTCCTTCCACTCTGTAGGAGCCATTCTATAGGGAGTTTTTGATACAGGCTCTGCTCCTGGTAGAGTGTGAATAACAAATTCTATTTCTCTATCAGGAGGTATTGAATTCGGCTCTTTTGGAAATACTTCCGGATACTCGACCACTATGTCCACTTCTTCTAACTTGGCGGTGTCTCGAGGCTTATTTATGAATGAGATAAGCTAAGAATCCTTGTCCACCTTTCTTAAGAATTTTTTTTGCCTCCAATGCGGATATTAGTGACAACGAGGTAGCTTCATCTGAGGTGTAATGAGCAGATATCGGCATTTTACCTCCAAGAGTGATACTTTTTGTGAAACAGTTCATTTGCGCCTGATGTCTATATAACCAATCCATTCCCAAAATCAAATCATATCCTTGAAGCGACATCTATATAAGGTTAGCTGGATATATATCAAGGACAATCCCGGTATATTATATCTGTGGTCAAACTTTCCCCTAGTGGAGTCAAAACCTCTATTTGATAAGTTATAGTTTCTGGTTGTTTGCTAAATTTTTGAGAAAAAGTAGAAGATATAAAGGAATGAGATGCGCTGGGGTCATACAAGGTATTACCAAAAATACCAGTTATAGAAACTATACCTTCAACTACCTCATTTGGATTAAGTGCGTCTTCTCCAGTTAAAGCATATACGCGGGCCTATACCTTCTGTTTGCCTTTAGCGCCCACCACTTATTTCCCTTTCACTAATGTGGTCGGGGCTTCCCTTCTATGGCAGTCTTTTAAAAAGTGTTGGTAATTGCCACATCCCAGGTACATCCCTTGTTTCATCCAGCAAATAGCTTCTTCATGTCCCGATCTACCACAATATCCACACTGTCGCTGTGTTCCTTCCTGAGTCTGGCTGGGGTTTCTGCCAGACTGGGGTACTCAAGATATTGAGTTCCTAATTCGTAAATGAGGCTGTTTTCTCTCGAATTGCTTTGTCCCCCATGATATGGCCTATTCTTTCGAGTTCTGTACTAGATCCTTCAAATGTCTTGGAGTTCTGACTCTAGTTGTAAAGCTTTACTGATCGCCACATTATAGTTTGGTATATCATAAAGAGCTAATCTACGTCTAAATTCTGGCCACAATCCTTGTATAAACTGTCGTGTCTGTTGACTTTCATCTTATAATGTATATGGAGCGTACTGAATCAATCGATTGTAGGCAACCTTATACTGATTAATGGTTTGACCTCCTTGTATCAGGTTCATGAACTCTCTTTCTTGCGACTGCTTGACTACCAGTGGAACATATTTATCCGTAAATTCCCTGGTAAAATTTGCCCAAGCCCGTTGGGTCCTTGCTGCGGTCCATCTCTGATCAACCATCATCCACCAACTGCATCTAGTACCAGCTAACAAGAAAGCAACAAAATGAACTTTTTGCTCATCAGAGTAGTGAAGAGTTTTAAATATGTTCTCCAGATTATCTAACCACTCTTCTGCTTTTCTGTCATTAGTTTATCCTGAAAGGTTGGAATCATAAAAATCTCTCCAAAGCTCGATCGTCAATGACCTTATGAACTAATCTCGCCCTTCTTCCTCTTGCATGCCCACGCGGCTTTCGCCTTTGCCCCTCCGGATTTCTAGGCTCAACAAGTTGACCTATAGGTGGCTGACCATCCAAATTTGTTTGTGAAACTTCCTCTTCATTCCAGGGTTGTTGATATACGGGAGCCTCGAATCTAGGGTTTCGAGCCATATTAGGTCTTCATCCAATTGGCTTTCCCCTACGACCCCCTCACATTGGGGCGGGAACATCATTGCTTTCATGAGACGCCATCGTCCTTATTTAAATACTCAAGCCTGAATCATCAATTCATGAATAATTTTCAATCATTTAGTTTTGAAAATTTCAAAATTTAAAAGAATAGAAAAACCAGTATAATACCGCACATCATATAGTTTATAGTAATAGGTGGAAATTTGCATTTATAAAACAAGTTAGCATTATCAGTTACGATAGTATGTACAAGTCAAAATTCAAATTTTCAAAAATTTGCTAAGCTAACTATATGCCAGGTCATAGAAAATGACCGGACTAATGCGAGAGATCACTCATCGCCTGCAAGCAAAAAGCTCATACTAATTTGCCTAGGGTCATATTGATAGTTTATATATATAAAAGTGCCATATCTAGGCATACTGCTAACTTATATACACAAAAGCCCACATCTTAGTCAGAAATACTCAGTCCACATCCTCAACATCGGTAATAACCGACTCAGTATCCTCATCATCAACCTTCTCATCATCTATAGGTATCTATATCTCATCATCATCAATTGGTACCATCATCTCCATATCTACCTCATTTGGCATCAATATCTCTACATCTTCGTTCGGTATCGGTATCTCTATATCAGCATCCTCAGGCGGCGCATCTACCAAGAACTCCAGTATTGGATCTATCTCAGGATCCTCATCAACTCTGTCCTCTACTAGCTCTGTTGCAGGTGCTGCAACCAAAACTCTCTCAACTACCTCATCGATATGTATGCTTGATCCCTGTCCTTGCACTGGGGCAGGACGTATCCCCAAAGGTCCTACACTAACATCGATACCAAATAACCTAATCAATAGCTCTATCGAATTAAGCTACCATTCCTCGAATCTCATTCATGTTGACGTGATTCATCTCATGAATTCTCATAGAGTCAACTTCCAACAACTTAAAAGTCTCTTCAATATGCTCACGAATAGATCGAAGTTCTTCAATTTGAGCTTGAGCAATGCTAACCCTTCGCTCTTCCCTTTCCACATCTTTCATTAATTTAGCAACCATATAATTTCTATTCACCATAGCAGACCTCAGATAATTATTCTCAGTCTGGCGGTCTCTCAAATTTCCTCTCATATCATAAAGTCTCTCGTAAAGATTTTGACATATCTCATTCATTTTTTTTCTTCTCAGCTTCTAATGCCTCAAACTCTCATTTTCTTCCATAGGTTCCTTGCCCTCTCTTTGCCCATTCGCCATCCTGAAATGCATAACACTCAGTTAGCTTGGCTTTAGCCCGATCTAGACTGGGAACTCACTCCAGCCTTATTGCTCCACGAGCTAAAACAATTTAAAAGTGCAAGCCTAACAAACTATGCATATCAAATAAAAATAATTATGCATATCAGATTATCCTTATGCCTCCATAACCATACAATCGTTCCACAATAACAGTTCAATGATCACAATGGCACGAGCATCAGCTCAGCAATAACAATAGCACAAGCATGACAGCTAGGCAACAACAATGGCATAAGCATGATGGGTTGGCAAAACAATAGCACAAGCATATCATCTTAGCAAGGCTCTCGACCCAACAATTCTCATGTATCATTTCAATCAATATTTTGAACGAACAATTGCCAATAGGGCAGAATAACTGAACAATGATGCCAACACGCAAATCCACGATATACTGATCAATCAAAGAAATCAAAACGATATTTGACACTCAAAACACCAATTCAACAGGAATGATACAGTAACACTATGAAAGTTCATGGTGCCAGAATGGTAAATTAGTGCGTTCAGAAAGGTTTTAAAGAAAACACAGGCCACTCGGCCGCATAATTCAATTTTCAGACAAAGGAATCAATTTTCACAAAGCTTCACAAAAGCTGATCTAGACAGTCATTTCCAATAAAACAGATCAAATATCAATCAACTTCAAATCAAGAGAACCTCACAGGGTTAGGAAATCAATAATGAATCACGACAGATATCAAATTAGCAGAACCTAACGGGTTCAGCGAAGACTATAGATTAGGCTCAAACAAATCAAGAATCAATCGGTAGAACCCTCACAGGGTTAACAATAATTAACAGAGTATGATCATCAAAGCAATACCAACCCTCACAGAGGTTTATCAAGGAATCAAAAGGTATAAGGGTTTGCCAGATTAGCGGATCCTCACCTCGTCAATCTCGACAATAAATCAATCCTACTTTTCTCCAGGGCCCAAGTCCTCGCCACCTAATAAAAAAATATTTTATCAATCAAAACCCTCGTTCAATCACGAATATCGCTATCAATCATACTTAATTGTGGTCAAATTCAATAATCCCCGAATAATATAATAGTTAGGGCTTTACTTAAGCATTATTACCGTAGAACCTGCTATACATACCTATTGTAGGAAATATTTACGGATTTCAACCTATACTGCCAAAATAATACAATTGAGTCCTTAACTTACCCATTTAACCTTATAACGATACTAGGTCAATAATAACAATCCAATTTTTATAAAATCCCAAATTTTGTTACTTAAGTCACAATAACATAAAATTAGGGTTTTGTATACTTAATAAACTTTCTAGCCTATAGTTCACATGAAAGAATACCATTCCGGATTCAATAAGCTTAATTATCGTGCATGAACATTCAAATCTTATGCATGGCTATTCTGATCGATCATTTCCTTCATTATCCTTCGAAATACAAGGCTTGAATAAGGAATACATGTATACAAACATATGCAACAATCTTAATTCCACTTCCGTACACTTACACAAATATTGAATTATCAGAAAGGAGGAAAGACTATCAGCCCACATGCATGGCACCCCCTCATCGAGATGAACATATTGACTGGTCACCGCTGCTGCAATGTAGCCATCGGCCGCCGCATTGCCGTAGCCAAAAAGCTCTGAAACCACCACCAAAAGCTGCTCCTCAAACCCAAGAATCCAATGCTTCAATTAGTTTTTAATTCCGACACTTGGAGAACCCTCTATTTGCCGGAAAACTGCAACCCCGCCACCAACACTGCCGTGCGGTTTTTGTGAAGTTTCTCCTCCCACAGTAGTCCGTTCAACAATTTGAAAGTACCGAAGTGACCCTTGAGCTAAGCTCAACAGAATGGTACCGATTTTGGCTGTCAAAAGTCGCCGGAGAGACAACCCATTTCTCCTTCCATTTCCATCGATTTTTTTTAATTTCTTCGGTGTTCTCGCCGTAAATGAAGGATGGTAGGTGGTTTTCGAGTTTAGGGTAGCAGGGTGATGGTAGATGTTGGTTGTTATAAGGTGGCTCATGGTGGGGGTGAGTTTTTGCCGGTGAAGAAGTAAAGGGGAAGGTACGGTGACGAAGATGATGAATGGAGGGGGAGGAAATTAAAAACTATTTTTATGTTTAAATTTTTTTTTTTCATGATTACATTTGAGTCCTCAAAATTTTATGCTAGCCAAACTTAAGTCCTTTAAACTAATGCTTACTTCAATTGAGTCCTTAAATTAGTTGTGGTTTCACATTAAATCCAAATCTAATAAAATTTCAAACATTAACCCCTATTAGATGATATAATGATGACATTTAATCCTCTAAATTTACATTTAAGCCCATGAATTAAAAAAATATACATATATATATATATTATATTAGATATTATTAAAATTATCAAATTTGTAGAATTCAAAAAATATTATATAAAATAAAAATTCTAGGGATGTTACAAAAAATCATATAAGAAAAACTAATGATTACAATTAACAAAATTGTGGGGATAGTGCACGCATCTCCGAGGTTGACTGACTTGGCCAATGGTCTTCTTTTTCTTTTGATGCAGAATTAATGATCTTCCACTTGGGAAGACAAGGGGAGTAAAAGAAGGCCTTTTTAAGAACGGTTGACCCATAATTTAAGGTGGCCCTATTCTAGCATAAGGAAATAGGATTAAGCCCAAAAAAAAGTTATATATTTTTGCTAAAATTAAGGTGTCATTTACATTGGTAGACATGAGTGATTTTTGCCCCTATATCCATCTATTCCTCTTTCTTTTTATCTTGAACAGTACCATATATAACCTTGGCTATAACTTATGTTTACACATGTTATGAAAAATCATAAAATTATCGACACAAAATTAAATTACAATGTCAAATTTATTAGTAATACTATATATGGATAAAGTGGCAATATTTTTTCTTGATGAAAATAATTTCTATTTTATTGTAATACGAGTACTTAATTGTAATAAATTAGTATTTTAAATTTTACTACTGACGAATTAATGAAATATCTATAGTAAAAGTAACACTATAATTCTCTGACAAGATTTTTATTTTTGTTAAACTTATAAAAATTATTGTTGGACAAAACGAAAAGCTTTTTATTACTTAAATGTATATTGGTTATAATTTTCCTATTTCTTGTATTGATACTCCATCTAAACATATATTATTTATCATAGGAGCTATATTGAGCTGCATTCCAAGTCTTTTAAACCATGAATTACGTAAGGACATGACAACAGCTAAACTTAAAGACCCAGACATTTCATCCACAAGGAAAAGAGTCCTCATCCCCTTGGAAAGTGGTCATGTGACCAAGAATAATAAACAAGGCAATCCAAAGGCGATCAAAGATAATAGAAAAATCAATTGGGCCAAACAACACTGGCTAGTGGGTAAGGAAAATAGAGATAAGAATTGGTCAAATAAGAGTGGCCCAGAGGTGGGTACCAAACCAACACCCAAAATCCTCGCCATGTCTGATCTACCTGAAAATACATTAGGCCCGGGAAGTTTTTCTCTTGGGATTGGCATAAACATCAGTAAATTAAGCCTAGAAGACCACAAGGAAGACAGCCCAAAGAAGTCCACCATGAAGCCCGAGAATGTTGAATTCCAAAAGGATCGAACTCAGCCATCTACTATCCAAAATGTTGAACAGATAGGAAGCAGTGAGATAGTTTATTCATCACAAGAAAATACTCAGGCAAGCCAAGAAATTGGGAATAGTGAGAACTCACATTAGAGGGGAACAAAGATGAAAAAAGGAGATTCAATGGAGTGTGAGACCATGCACTCAAACACTCAAGAATGCAATTTGGCAGAGGGCAGTATGGCAAATGCAGAGGTTCAGGAAGTGCAGATACAAGAGCCATAACCTTGATTCCCTTTCTTCCCCTCGAATCTGAATTAATGATGAAGATACTTGTTTGTAACTGTCACGGTGTGGGCAATAGCACCTTTAGAAGAAACTTTAAGGATATGGTGGTGTAACAACAAATTTTTTGTAGTTAAAAATTAAAATTACAAGATAAGAAAAATCGTATAAATAAAGTTAAAATTACAATCAATCAACTGTAGATTCAATATCTAATATATTTCTCTGATTCTTCCATTCCAAATATAATCTTGAAATTAATGAGCTATTCGAAAAACGTCTTAAATGCCGTGTATCTCCTTAAATTTGATTTGAAGAAAATAACGTCAATTCGAGGGCTTCGGACCTTAATCTCGAATCAAATACCAAAAAACATATGAGTTCCACGAAAAACTTCTTGAACGTCATGGATCCCCTTGAGTAAAAATAACTCCAATTTAAGGTTTACACCTTAATTTTGAATCAAATGCCAAAAATATATAAATTCCGTAAAGAACACCCTGAACGTCGTGAATCTCCTCGAATTTGCTTGAGAGAATTGCTGGACTCCTTCAAAGTTTCTCTTGTTTGTTGGAATTTGTGTTATGTCAAATGAGCTGGAATAACCCTTTTATATAGTTACTTGATGGAAGACTTTTAGATTGACTTGAACTCCTTCGACGGTTATCTCTTTGATTAAGATAATATCAAATATCAAGAGACAATGTGAAATATCTTTGATTTGATAATATCAAATATCAATGATAATATTAAATATCAAGGATAATACCAATATCAAGAAATAATATCAAATATTTTTAATGTGATTGGTTCATAGATATAGACACTCTATCTTTGATACTTTCAATGTTTGATTTAAATATAAAATAAATACTAAATTATTAATTAAAAATAAACTATTTATCTTTAAAAATGAAATTTAATAAATTCCAAAATATAAACAAATTTTTTTTAAATTAATACCTAGTATTTATTTTATATGTGTCACTTCTCAATTGGTCAAAAATTTAATATGTATCACAAATGCTCCTAATTCAAGACTTGACGAAATAGTGCAAATCAATCCCAAAAGAGACCAAACTTAAAATATTTAAATATATATATGTGTATATATATATATATATTCAATGGCATATGTGGGTCAAACAGAAGCCCATATCAAAATTCATATGAAAAGCCCAAAGTTACGTCTTCATATTGAAAGCAAAATTCACAGCTGCAAGCTTTGTTTCAACTTTTTTATTATTATTATTTTTTTATTATTCCATGAGTGGCCCACAAGATAGCCCACAAGAAATTAATGTGATTTTGGCATTATTCATATTTCAATTTGCCAAAGCAAACAATCAGCAATTGAGACTGAGAACTTCATCTCTTTTTCAAATCCTTTCCCTGATTTCCATGGCTAATAATTTTCAGTTGAGAACTTCATCTCCTCTTCAAATTCTTTCCCCGATTTCCATGGCAAACAAATTTCTAATTAAAGCTTCTCAATTCAAGTCAACTTTTCCCAGCAACACGCAATTTCGAAACAAGGGATTTCGGCAGCTCTCGGCATCATATATTCTTGGTAAATTTCATATCTCATTAGGATTTCTTTTATTATTTTCTTCCACTATCTTCTTTTCTTATCATGATTAATAAATAGATTGAGATGAAATCCAATTGCTAATAGGATTGAAATATTAACAATTCACAAATTTGAGTCCCATTCAAATACATTTTTTTTTTCCAACAAGTGCCTATAAATTGGCTTGATCATGAGCTCACAAGCACACAACAAGTGCATCAATAATTTGCTTTGCCAATTGTTGAGAATTTGTTCTTGTTGTTGGGTATTTGCTCTGTCAAATTGTTGGAGATAATCACTTCTTAATTTTTTTAATTCTTTCTCCCTTTGCTCATGCATCCTTCATGTTTGATAAAATGTCTCTATGAACATACACCATTATTTTAGTATTGTTATGAGTTCCCCATCAACTTAATTATCTATCAATTCACAGAGCATTAAACATGACCACCATTGTTTGGGTTTCTTTCATTCTTCGCATTAACCTTCATCGGATTATATCTTTTCTTCTTCTTTTCTTTCTCAACAACTTGATTAACTTTTGTCGTATCCTTGCAAATTGCACTATGGTTTACTTTAAGGATGTTTCAACTGGCGTTGGAGTACAACACTTGATTATCCTTGATGAAGAGAATCAACATATGAAGAAAGACACATTTTTTACTACTTATAATCCCCTTATTGGTAGATACGTAGCAAAGTGGCCATGACTAACTAATTCCCTTCATACCGAGGAGTGGTCCAAGGAGATCAAAACTTCCAAGGTGTGGGCTTTAAGGGCAATTCATCATTGTCCTTCAAACGAACTAATTTGTCGTCAACAATCAAACAAATCAATTCTTCTGCCAACACTGGGTTGCAGCATTATTGAGGGGAAAACCAAGTAGGGAGAAACTCTTCAATTTGATGGCGAATTCCACTACATCAAAGGATATTGGGAATGGACTGAAAATATTCTTAGCTGATGCAAGCACAAGCTGATTGTCGCACAAGTATATGATCCAGTGTATGCTTCATTATTCACATATGATAGAAATTCTGAGATTATCAAAGCTTTTTGCGAGGCATCTTGTCCAGTTACAAAATACTCTTTTAACTTCCTTTGAAGAATTGTCCATATAGCTATGAGATTTGCACAACCTTGCAGGCCTCTCTATGACAATTTTTTTTTTTATAATGAAGTGATTCCCGGTGCCAAGGAGCTTACTGGCATTGATGAGACATGAGGTAAATTTATCCCTAATTCTTGCAAATACTTATTTCAAACTTATCATTTACTTCAAAAGAGTGCCAATGGAGGTCAATTTTCTCAAATTACTATGGAAAAATGGTTGAAGTATTGGTCTAGGAAAATCATAGAATACCATAAGCCACCACCACGTAAGGATAAAAAGGCGGTCTGGCCCAAATCAACTCATAATCCTCTTGGTGATTTGGTGTTTATGGAGAATAGTCCACTGTGGAGGGGTCATTATTTTTAAAACTTGGGATTCATTGGAACTTGCTTATGACATTCGCACAGCCTATTTGTATGAAGGACTTCATGATTCGCGCTTATGCACTTTGCACAATTCTATGTCTACAGTATATTTTCCTTGTGTGCCCTGAAATGCAAAAAAATTCTCTTCGGATGCCTACAAGAAATGGTGGACTAAAATTCAAAGAGATTACTTTGAGGAAAATTTTGTAAGATTGATCAACTTGAAGCCAATCAAACTTTCCCTTAAGGATAATGATAATGATAAAGGGGATAGATCACTTGTTGAAGATATTCAAAATCCTCTTAATTCAGAAAACATCGAGCCTCCAAAAGAAAAAAGAAGGAATCCTTATCCTTTAGAAACGAGCAGTAGTAGTAATGTAGATCGTCATTGGAAAAGGCTTAAAAGGGTAAAAGGGGTCTCAAATTTCCAAAGCTAAGTAATCATTTGCCAATAGAGAACTTTGCCAAAGAGGTTATTTTCTTTTTCTTCTTTAAATAAGCCTCCTTTTGGTCATTTGCTAACCCAAATCATGTAACATTTCAATTGAAAAATGAAATTATTAATGTTGATGAAGATGAGACATCCCAAGGTAGCCGAGGATCAATCATGGACCTAACTTGTTGGCCATTAGCACTCTAATTGACGCAACCGTGAAAAATGAGGCACTCCATAGTATGAAAGCTAAACAACCATCTCCTTGTACTCCAGTTTCAATATTTTAGGGTGAAAATTTTGTACTTAATCATCAAAAAGAATATGTTCAAATGTTGTGGGATGGTATTCGCAAGAGAACAGCAAATACTCCACTTGATTCCATCTTATCTATCAAAGATAGCATTCAATTTGTGCTTGAATCAATAAAGGGTTTCAGCAAATTTGACATCTCCAATGTGGAAGAATTATTACAAGTATTGTTTGACAAGACCAACGCTTATGATGAGGCAAAGTCAGCGCCTTTTGAGAAAGTATCCAATGAGCTTCTTGTATAACAACTAGATGATGCCAAAAGTTGTCTCCATAATGCTTAAACTAGAGAAAGTAAAGAAATAAATCAAATTCAATCCACCTAAGAAGAGCTTAAATGTGTTGGGAATGAGGTTGATAATTTGAAGGAACGCAAGAAGAATTTAACTTCATCATTGAAATGCCAACAACAACTTCTTCAAAGTGCTCAAGTTGAAATTCATGAAATTGAAAAGGAAATTGCTGCTATCAAGAGTACTCCTCCATTAGGTAACAAAGTGGTTGGGAATTTGCAAACTTCAATAGAACACTTGAAGGTTGTCAAGAAAGAATTGAAGAACTTGAGTCATTTTATTTGAAAATTGTTTAGAACTTTTTACTCTTATTTTTTTGGGTGAATTACAGCTACCACTTCTAAGGTTTGGCGTAATTACAAAAAAGTCCTCACTTTTTTGAAAATTAAAGAATACCCCCTAAATCGAAGAACTTAATTCTAAGGTGGAAGAAAAATTAGAAAAGTTCAAAATGCCCCTGACGGAAAAATAATTAAAAAAATAGAAAAATACTGAAAATTGATTTGATGGCTAAAGTCCTAAGTGCCCCTCTATGTGTATATATTTAAATAGTATATATATTTAAAATTAGTAGGCTAAAATGTTTGAATTATTTTAAATAGTATATATATATATTTTTAAAACAATAATCTATTTATGTAATTAAATTTATCTAATAATACTAAATGATAAAATATTTATTACTTGAGTTACATATTAAACAATATTAATTAAATTATTTATTAAAATAGAAATCATATTTAAAGTAGAGATATTTATCATTTATTCAAATAATAAAAATATCTAAAATAATTAATAAAATATAGTTAAATTTATTAATTAATAAAAATAATGAATCAAAAATTAAAAACTATATTAATTAAGAATAAAAAATGAAAAATTAAATATGTGTAATTTTAACTAAATTATTTATTAATTAAAAAAGATAAATTTTTAAAATTAAATTATATTATTTAGTAAAATGATAATCATATATAAATTAAAGATATTTAAAATAATTAAAATATTTATTCTAATAATAAATCTATCTAAAATAACAATAAATAAGTAAAAAAATTATTAATTAACAAAAGCAATAAATAAAAAATTAAAAATTATATTAATTAAGAATAAATAAGTAAAAAAATTATGATATATGTATTTTTAACCTATATTATTATTAATTAAAAAATAATTTTTTTATATTTAATTAAATTATTTATTAAAATAATAATCATAATTAAAGATATTTATTCAAATAACAAATCTCTCTAAAATAATTAATGAAACTTACTTCAATTTATCTTAATTAAATTATCTGTTAATTGATATATATATATATTAAATCAAACCCTACCCACCTTCGTCTATCCCCCACCCGCCTCCCTTTTTCTACCATCTGCTACCCATGGCAGCCACGCACGGTGTGCGGCTAGGTGGTAGCAGCAGGCTGCTACTGCCATGAGCTACGAGCCGCTTGGACGGTGCACCACGGTGGCTGCTGGCAGTAGCCGCCATATTTGGCCGGTGGGTGGTGAATGGGGTGTGGGGGTTGCATATATATGTATGTAATATGTATTTATGATATGAATCATATATATAATACATATATTATATAACATTATTTTATAGATGTATGTATATGTATATAAACATTTTACAATCATAGATTTCTTATAATTAAACCTTTTGTGGCGCCCCCACTCAGGATGACCCCTAAGCGGAGGTGCCACCAATTCAATCTTGAAATCTAAATCAAACAATAGCTGGGGAATCAAGAATTTAACCAATCTTAAGGAAAAACAACTAGCACTAGCCCAAAATACCATTCCATAGCATTATATGTACAACCAAGTATTTTAGGTTTTATACAAACATCTTCATAACATCTCTTAGATAGCTATCTCAATCAGGTGCAGCATACATATACAATCAAAACACCTAACCTATTACAAAATAACCCTTCAACCGAAGCATGGGGCCCTGCGTCTCATGTAGACCTATCTCAAAAGGAATAAAGTATACAAGAAAGGTAAGTCTTAAGGACTTAGTGAGGGAAAGAAAATGACATAATTGAAAGAAACCATGGAGATATAGTAATAAATGAACGGTTCAATAATAAGCAAGAGCTTCTGATATGAATTAATAACGTACATGACACACATGATATCAAATTAATCGACTGTTGGTTATTCCGTCCTTATTACTCCTGAATCAAATTATAATTGTAAGTATCGGGCCTCGGCACAATATAAACAAAATTTTCTTATCACTCCATTGCTCGAGCACTCAGCTTGGCAGGTAATAATTAGTTTATATGGCATGGTCGACTGCATGCCGGATCCCATCACTTACAGTTCGCTACCTCTAGCTACTTGTAAGTCAGGATCATAGGTGGGTATTAGCCGTAAGACTTGACCGTAAGACTTGTGTCCGTCGATCATTTCTGCCCGATCGTCTTTCGAAACCCTCATAGGGGTCTGTCACAACAACGAGTAAGTACGAGAAAGGTGCCAGATTGGTAGACCCTCACAGGGGTAGCAATAATTCACAGAATACGATAATCAAATTAGTACCAACCCTCACAGGGGTTTATCAATAAAATCGATAGGTACAAGAGTGCCAGATTGGCGGATCCTCACCTCAAAAGCCCTAGGATGTGGTTACAGTCTACTGATCTGCTGTTTCTTGCTCCTCGTTATCTATCCAAAAGAATCATTTACCTATTAAAACTCAAATTTGACCTAAACAACATCCAATAAATAAAATCCTACTATTAATTGTCTAAAATCAGTAACTACCTAATTAATTCAATATATGAGACTTCATCCGAAATTATCGTTAAGAAATACTCTTAATAGTGTATCTAATTTACTACTGGTTACAGGGTTCTTAATGATACGAGCGATAGATAAAATCAATTCAATCCCACATTAATGTCCTAAATAGTAATAATAAGCTAATTAATTCAATAACCAAATTATTGTCCTTTAGAGCCCAATTTTCCAAATTTAGGATTTTTCTCTAGCTCAATTAACTCAATAATTTCCCAATTATCACCTTAGATACAATTTTTAAATTCAAAATTCAATATTAACCATACATGAATACTTACTACCTAATATAATTCAAAATCAATTGCTCAAAGGTACAAGAGGTTCAAACTGGTGAAAAACACATAATCGAGACCCTGAAACATCAAACTGAATGCACCAATGTGACCACCGCGATGAGAAAAAAATCCTGATTGAGAGCCACCGCTGCTGGAAAAATGCAAAACCACCACCGTTGGCCACGTCTCATCCTCCCAAGTCCAACGGTCCAGTTAGTTTTCAATTTTGGGGTTGAGAAGACCCTCAACCGCTGGTGACCGCCTTCAGCCTTTCTTCTTGTTGCCCGTCTGCTCTTTCGGTTCCGCCGCTGTTGCCGCATCCCCCCTCTGTGCAATGTGTAGATGAGGTAAGGGGAGGTGGTTGGTGGTGTTAGGTGGAAGAGATGGTGGCTGGTGTTGGCTACTGGTGAAGATGGTGAGATGGTGAAGCGGGTGAAGGAAGGAAGATGGTGATGAAGATAAGAATGAAAAGGAAAGGGAAAGAGTTACTATTTTTATAAAATCAAAATTTTTGTATTTGTAATTTAGCCCCTCAATTCCTATTAGTCATTCAATTAAGTCCTGTGTAATTGCGAATTGACCCCTAAGAAATTTAAATAAAATAAGAATATAAGGAATAATTAAATTTTCATAAATTTTAAAATGATAAAATAATTGTTATTAATCATAAAATTTTGGGGTGTTACACCTTTGTAGTATAGATATATTACTATTAAGTCCTTATATAAATTAAAAATATGATAGTCAGCCTTCAAGGGTATTTTTTTTCGGCTAAAATTAGTCAGAAATGGTCAAACATAAGGGTAATTTTGGAATTTTACATGCAAATATTAACGGCCAATTCAGAAAACCCTAACGGCATGTAATGGCTAGGTTAATTTGTTGGACGACAACAAACAGTAAGGGTCTTTTGACTCAACAAACTAATTAACTCAAGCAACTAAAACTTCCTTTTTAAAAAAAAAAAAAAAAACTTAACAAACTAAAAACTCAAACTACCTTTTTAAAAAAAAAAAAATACTTAACAAACTAAAAACTCAAACTTAATAAAAATGATTAAACTACTCTTTTGTTTTAAAATTTAACAAACTAAAAACTCAAACTTAATAAAAACAAGTAAACTACTTTTTCTTTAATTCAACAAACTAAAAACTCAAACTTAATAAAAACAACTAAACTATTTTTTTTTTTTTTTTGACTCAACAAACTAATTAACTCAAACAAGGGAAAATCTCACTTTTGGTCCCATAATTTAGCGCCAGCTTCAATTGAGTCCCATAATTTAAAATTTTTCTCAGATTTGGTCCCCCCCCTCCCCGCCCTTTCGATCACATAATTAACAGAAAGCACATGTGTCATACGCGTGGCTGTTAATAGATTTTAAATTCTAATAATTTTAAATTATACTTAGAAATAATAAAATTACAAATAATTTTTAATTTAAATTTTAATTTGAATTGATTTTTCATCTTTGTAAGATGATTTTAATTAATATAAAAATATCATAATTTTTTTTAATAATTTTCATAATTTTTTTAATAATTTTCATAAATTTAAATTTAAAATATTTCTAAATTACTTGAAATAAATTTTCAGTTTTTTAAACATTATACATTAAGGATTATATTGTATAAAAAATTTCAAATCTTCAAAACTATTTAAAAAATGAATTAAATAATTCTTCTCCAAACATAAGAAAACTTGTAATTTGTATTTATTAATTTTTCGTATTTGGAAATTTATTTAGTTATTAAGTTGTTAAATTTTTTGCTATTTCTAAAATTTAGTTAATTTGAAAACATATTTTAAAATTTATAATTTATATTTTTCATTATAAATTAGTATTTAAATTATGATTTTTGTAATTTTTATAGTTTTCATTGTAATAATAAAAAATTAACTATTTGGAAATTTAAGATTTTAAATTTTCCATGCTTATTTCCAAATTAATATTTAGATTTAATTTTAAATTATATTTATTAAACATGTTTTTTTTCTAAATATAAATTATATATTAAATTCTATTAATTTTAAATTATATTTAGAAATAATGAAATTAAAAATAATTTTTTAATATAATCATTCCAAAATTAAAATATAATTAAATAAAAAATATATTTTAAAATTTAAAATTTATTTAAAAATTAATTTTCAAAAAATAACAAAAAATTAACAAGTTAATAACTAAATAAATTTCCAAACAAGAAAAATAAAAAAATATAAATTATAATTTATCATGTTTGGAAAAGAAATATTTAATACTTTTGAATATTTAATTTTCAAAAAAAATTTTACACAATAAAAATAAATTCTTTAATTTACAATAATGAAAAAATTAGATATTTATTTCGTGTTTAGAATATCTTAATTTTGAATTTATAAAAATTATTAAAAAATTTTATAATGATTTTTTCCTTCCCCCACCCCACTTTTTTTTCTCATTTCCCCCCTCTTTTATAGTTGATTTTCCCTCCAAAATGAAGAGTGAACAGTACCAGACCAATTTTCCCTTCAAAACCTACTGTTGACGGCACACATGCTCTGCACGTGCGCTTTCCATTAATTATTTAATGGAGGGGGTGATGTGGGACCAAATGTGAGAAAAATTTAAAATTATAGGACACAATGTGATAATTCCGAAATAAATGGATGAATGGGACTCAATTGAAAATGGCCCTAAATTATGGGGTCAAAAGTGCGATTCTCCCACTCAAACAACTAAAACTACTATTTTTTTTTTCTAAAAACTTAAACTTAATAAAAAATAATTAAACTACCTTTTTTTTCACTCAACAAAGTAATTAACTCAAACAACTAAAATTACCTTCTTTTTTTTTTTTTTTAAAACTTAACAAACTAAAAACTCAAATTTAATAAAACCAGCTAAACTAATTTTTTCTTTGTTTACAACTTGACAAACTAAAAAAAAACTCAAACTTAATAAAACAACAATTTTTTTTTTTTTTTATGAAATAGAGAAAAATATAATTTAAAATAAATTCACGACCGAACTTAGAGAATATTTAAGCTGCCTACGTACCCAATAAAGGGATCAAATCATAACGTAGTTCAAAGAAAGCATTATTTTAGAGGGGTGCTATTCACAATTTATACTCATGCCGTCCAAGAGTATCCATTACATAACTACCTTAGACTAGGTGGAGTATTTGATATTTTAACCACATAAAATGCCTTTAGTAGAGTAAGTTAGCAGTTTAACCACATACACTACCTTTGATGGAGTAAGTTAGCAGTTTAATCACATGCATCACCTTTGGTGGGTATTGTTCACAGTTTATACTCATACGGGTCAGGGGTAATAGGTAGTTTAGGCTCATGCGTCAAGGAGCAACATGTAGTTTAGGATCGTGCGTTAAGGAGTATTCTCCCAACTTTATGTGTAGTAGCGCTTCAAGAACTTCCCATTTATAGGGCCAACTCTTAATCCATTTTCAGCGACCAACTTATATGCACAATTTGTGTAGACTTCTTCGACAACATAAGGACCATCCCATTTTGACGTGAACTTATTCCCAATCCGATGAGTTGTGATGATGGGTCTTCTTATAGCGAGCACCAAATTCCCAACTTGAAAAGATCGTGATCGCACCTTCTTGTTAAATACCTTGGCGAGCCAGGCATAATAACACTCAAGTTTTTGTTATGCTTCCAACCTTTTCTCATCAAGGACGTCCAATTCTTCAAGACGTAAGCATGCATTTTCTTCCTTAGTCAATCCCTTTTGTATGGTTATCCTTAATGATGGAGTTTGCTGCTCAAAAGATAAATAACTTTAACGCCATAAATTAATGAATATGAAGTTGCTTATGCAAGTGTCCTATGAGTAGTTCGATATGACCATAATGCTTCTCCAATCCTTTCGTGCCAATTCCTTTTTGACTTTGAGACTACTTTCCTTAGCAAATTACACAGAGTTTTATTAAATGCCTCAACAAGACCATTAGCCGCGGTATAGTACATGAAAGACTTCCTCTACGTAAAATTGAACTTCTGACAAAGTTTATCCATTAGACTATTACTAAAGGGCTTTCCATTATCAGTGATTACGCATCAAGGAACCCTATAGCAATATATAATGTTGATGCAGATAAAGTTAGCAATATTTTCCTTCTTTACTTCTTTGAGGGGTACTGCTTTAGCCCACTTAAAGAAATAGTCTGTTGCAGCTAATATATACAAGTGCTGGCAGAAGACTTTGTCATGGGTCCAACCACATATAATCCCCAAGCATCAAATGGCCATGAAGAAACAGTTGGATGCAATAGCTCGGGTGGTTGGTGAATAAAATTTGTATGAAATTGCCAAGCTTGACATCTTTGAGCATAATCCATGTAATCTTTTACCTTTGTTGGCCAGTAGTAAAAATGTAATTTTGAACTCGACTGGTGAGCGCTGCAAACTCCAAAATGAGCTTCTTCCATGGCTTAGATAACTTCATCATCACCTAAACATCGGAAGAAGACTCCATCAAATGACCGCCTATAAAACATGCCTTTATAATAGATGAAGCGAGCTACGTAACGTCGAATATCGACTATTTGACATGGATTATTTGGTAACTTCTCATACTTCAAGTAGTCCACGATTGGTTGGCGCCAATCTTCCTTTTCTATTTCAAATACTTAGACAACATGGCTTTCATCTTCTTCACAATCCTCATCCTCAAAATTGGCGGTACAACCCAACTTTTACATATTGGAATACGCACTTCATTTTTAGGTATGGCAAGTAAAGAGGCCAATTTAGCTAATGCATCAACGTGCTTATTTTCCTTCTTTGGCACATGTTTGATTTCTACATCCTCAAGCCATCCAATGAGTCTTTTTGCGTAATTAAATTATGGGAGTAATTCAGGCTTCTTCACTTCATATGATCTAAGCAATTGGTTGACCACCAACTTAGAATCTCCATAGACTTTAAGGCACAACTATTTTATGTCAACCACCATCTTCAACCCAAGAATAAGAGCTTGATATTTAGCAATGTTGTTGTAACAATTTTCAGTTAAAGTGAAGGAATATGGTAATACTTCATCATCAAATGTGATGAATAGAACTCCAGCACCAGCTTCTTCTCTATGAGATGCTCCATCAAAGTACATCTTCTAATGAGGTGTAATTTCAACTATCTAGACATCTTCATTAGGTAAATCATCATATAATTCCCACTTAGCAGGGATAGGGTGATCGGCCAAAAAGTTAGTCAAAACTTGTTCTTTTACTGCCTTCTGTGGAATATAGACAATCTCAAATTGTTCCAACTGAAGGTACCACCTTGCAAGTCTATCAGACAAGACAAGCTTTGACATGACATGTAATGCCCTATAATTTTACTTTGTATATAATTGATTAATTTACCTTAGTTTATTTTATTCATTATTTAAATTAAAAAAAATGTAATACCTTAGAATTTCTTAATTATTTTATCCTATGTTTACCCATTATTTCATTTAATTTTTTTTATTTGCTATATTAGTTAGAAGATGATATATATTTGATATTTAAATTTTAAAAAAAAGTTACAATTTTCTTATAATAACATTATACTATTGCTAGGAATTAGTAATTGAGACCTTAGGAATTAATAATAAAGAGATCAAATTTATTGTAGGATTATTCTATTTCTAAGTGATTAATAATTAGAGTTCTGGTTGAAGCAAACCACTTATTCTATACAATATATTAGACCTACATCCTAAAACCTAGACTCACATTCAATTTTAAGAAAAAGAAAAGAAAAGAAGAGAGAAAAAGAGAAAAGGAAATGGTAGAAGAAAGAATAGGGAGGCCGATGAGAGGAAAACCGGCGACCTACTGTAGAAAATTTTCAAGGTATATTCTGATTAACTATCCATTATGCATTCCTTTTATGATTATTTGTAGTCGCCAATTTTGACCGTGGATAAGCCAATTTTGAATGAAATGTAGTTTTTCTTTCCCTTGACAAATTCAACCACAAATTTTGACTTTGATGGGTCAATTTTGAATTTAACCACCAATTTTGTTGGCTATTTTATTTCCTTGGATGCAATCTTATCAATCTGTCTTTTGCATGCAATCCATTCCTTTTGCGTGCAATTTCTTTAGGAATAATAGAATTACTTTACCATGGCTTTGATAGTCAGTGGGGAGAATAAAAAAATTTTGTCCGACTGAGCTCGACTGCATGTGGAGTTATTGATGAAAAATTCTAGTTAATTTAGGCTTTGTTTTTGTCTATAATAGCTTTAATATTAATGCATGTTTGGTAAGTACATTGTGTGAGATAATATTTTTATATTATTATATTTTATTAGATTAATTAATGATGGGATGATTTAATGTTTATATTAATATATATAAATATAAATATATAATAAATTATTTTATATAGTACCAATTAGGATTGTCGGATTTAAGGTACTACAAGCTTATGGTACTCGCAAGACTAATTCTAAGTAAATTTTGTATTGTTAGTTAGTTAAATTGGTGATTGATATATTTATCAAATGAATCAGGTGACTCAACTACTTATTTAATTGACTATGAGATAGGTGATTGACTTCTATGATTGATTTTGAAGGAAGTATCTCAACTTATAAGTATTATATGATATTATTTTTCAAAACCAAAAGAATATATGTATAGTAACGCATGCCATGAAACTTTTTTTCAATACACACTACATTATATATGTAATCCACTGTGCACAAAAAGAAATATTTTTCTTGTTTTATTTTTGGATAAAAGAAAACCTATGCTTTTGTGACTTTGTAATGCTTCTAGACTAGCAATTAAATTCGATAATCAACTGATTACTGTTACAGCTATTATTACTGTTGTCGGATCCAACTTGGTTTGGGTGTGCGAGAGACTTCACTGGGCAGTAGCAGGCTAGCCGATCGAACCCCAAGTCCCCATGGCCTAATATTCCACCAGTGCATAACAGAAGCCGCTTGTGGCTGAGGTGGATCGTAGGAATTTCCGAGGATGCTCGGGCACTATTTTGGTAAGGTTGCACCTTGCCCGGAGCGATAAAGGACTATTACGGTGGGAGTCATAAGGTCAACTAGCTATATCAAACACTGTCTGATCATCGCAATTTAAGTTGTTAGTCTAAAAATCATTTATTAAACTCTTGACTTGTTATTGCTTGACTGGTTATAAAACTCTTGACTCGTTGTTGCTTGACTATTTATAAAATTTTTGATTCGTTACTGTTTGATTTTTTAATAATTTTTGCTTATTTTCTTTCCAAATATTTTTACTATACAATTTCTCAAATATTTCCACTGTACAGATAATTTTAATTCATGAACTCACATTGCACATATTTGGCACTCACTGAGTCTTTTACTCACATTCGTTTTCTTTTTTTAATTTTCTTCTGGCAGACCTAGATCCTAGCCCTAGTGAGAATGTTGAACCTGCTTCTGACAAGAACCGAAATTGAAAGTTTTCTTTTGGAATGAGGACTTTACAATAGGTTTAGCTTTATTGCCGTGTTGGCAAATTACTTCTTCTCCTTTAATTTTTTTTTTTTTTTTTAAGTTGAGGGAAGAATATTAAGCATTTTGAGTTTCTATGTTGCTAGAATTATTTGAATTATTATGAATGTTGGAGTTTTTTTATTTAAGATCATGATTTTTGATAAGTGATATAACTTTTTTTGGAATTGAGTTTCTTGTCTCGAGACTAGGCCACATGGTTTGATTTTAGGGAGTGACAGAATGGTATAAAAGCCTAGGTTTTGAACTTAGGCTATGTAGGGATAAAATCCTTGGACTATGGAATTTGGGCATAGAACTTTTAGGAATTGATCTAAGTATTTAGGTTTGACCACTGAATTGAATAATCAAATTTCATTTGATATTGAGGTTGTGAACGATTGTTATTAGGTATGTCAAATGATACGATTGAAAACTTTTGATACTTAATGATAGGATTCATATTATATTATAAGACTTAGCTTGGAAGTACTTTAGAATTTGATAGTTTTCTCCCCTTTGAGAATTGTGAATGCTAGCTATCTTCTTTTCGAATGACTACTTAGCGTACTTTGATATTTTCTTTTATTGATCTAGGCTTATTTTGATACAATGGTGAGTCAAAGCCCGCATAAGTCAGTTCATGATTTAGATGTTTCACCCTGACAGTCCAGGTTAGCTTTCAAGAGTTTAGGTTACAGTTTTAAATATGAAATAGGCATATGATATTGGGATAAAAACCTTAGGTTTATAATTGAAATTTGTTTGGATTTATGAGAAAATTATTTTATTAGAATGAGGAGGATTTGAAAAATGAAAGGGAAGAGGTGAGAATCTTTATCGCAAAGAGTGATATCTATTTAGGAAATAGGAGCGAAGGCCAACATGGAATGTGAATTGTAAAACTTGGTGTACAAATCCATACATATTGTTATATACATTAGATATACTGCCACTAAGGCTTGAGGGTTTCAATAGGAATTGACTGGGTAAGGATATATATGTACATATGGCTTTTTGAAAGTTAATAAGATATAGTAAACATAGTACACAAGATTGAACCTTATGTTACTTATGGCTACCCCTATCATGAAAGCACGAGAGAGACAATTTACAAGCAGGAAAGGCTTACATCAATAAACTCATAGGAGGATGAACCTTGCAAATCTATTTTAGTTGGACTTGATTTATTAAACTTTTGAGACTTCTCGGAGATTTAAGTTACTAGAAATATATATATATATATAATTATTGTACCAGAATATTTTTGTGGTCCTTATTTTGAGATATGAATCAACTAGGACTTTGGGTGAACTTAAGATGTCAAATTAGGAGTTTTTGGATATATTTTCGCATAGAGGACAACTATTTGACTTTTGGAAAGGAATGCTACATGAAAGAATACTCCACTAGGATCCTAGTTTTACACGACCAGTTTTTCTAATGGATTGTTCTCATAGTTATAGATTGAATCTGAAAATATTCCGAACATAAAAATTGTGGGTCTCTCCTTGAGGTGTATATATCCACTTAAATCACCTCAATCCAAAGTATATGGAGTAAGTTATCACCAAAATGCTATGATGTGTCCAGTCAAAAGATATAGGACTTTGATTTCTCAAAACTGGATATTAGTGACATGTTTAATACTTCTTCCCGATAGAATTAAGAAAAATGATCAACATAAAAATTTTAGGTCTGTGGCTTAGGTTTCTATATCCTCCAAAATCACTTCAATCTGACTTATATATAGAAATTTATGATCAAGATACTAAGATGTATCAAGTCTAGAAATACAGGATTTTGATTTTCTGAAAATAAATAGTTTTGACTCTTTTACTACGTGATCTCAATAGAATTCAGTAACATAATCAACATAAGATTTGTAAATCTATCTATTATATATTTATATCCATCTTAATCACTTCAATTTGAAACACAGGGAGAAAGTTATGACTAAAATACTATGGTGTGGCAATACAGAAAATACAGGAGTTTGATTTTCTTGGTACAGAATATTGTGATGACTTTTACTACTCAATTCCGATTTAACTGGGCGATATGGTCAGCATATGAATTGTATATCTATACCTTAGGTTTCTATATATATTTGAATCACCTTCATCTGATATACATGGAGAAAGTTATGATTAAAATACTAAGATGTGTCAAGGTAGAAAATACAGACTTTGATTTTTCGATAGCAGATATTGTGATGCCTTTTATGGATTGATCCTGATGGAGCTAAGAAAAGTGGTCAACATATGATTTATAGCTCTGTCTGTTGGGTTTCTATAGGCACTTGAATCACCCTACTCCGATATACATGGGAAAAAATGATAGCGAGAATACTAAGATATGTCAAACTAGAGGCCTTCTAGACTTCAATATATCACTGTCTGAATTTTCTTCACATTTATGAACCTAAGACTCAATTTTAAACCTTGATGTCGGCTTACTTGGATTGCGATATCAACATAAAATTTTTAGGTTTTCTCTTAGTTTTCCCATACCTCAAGAAAACCAAAACTATATGAGCAAAACTATCCAACTCATGACTTAGAGCTAAGCAGATGATAAAAGAAGATTTTTGGAATTTAGTATTGGAAAAATGGAGTTTCTAAACTGTCACTTAGAGAAGGATATGAAATGATCGGAGTAGTAGCTTATCGACTTATTTCACTATCAAACTTTATGAAAATACATAATATCTTCTATGTGTCACAACTATATAGGTATCAAGAGGATCCTTAGCATATCACAAAATATAAGAATTTGTCACTTCAAGAAGAGTTGACGTACGAAGAGTAACTAGTCCAAATCTTAGATTAAGAATATAAATGTTATGCACAAAAGAGTATCCTACTGCTATAGAAATGCCATAAGATAGAGAATGTGACATGGGAAAATAAGGAGGAAATACAAAAATATCACCAGGACTCTTCGCGAACTCAAGTAAGAATTTGGGGACCAAATTCTTTTAAGGGGGTGGGATGTAATACCCCATAATTTTACTTCGTATTTAATTGATTAATTTACCTTATTTTATTTTATTTATTATTTAAATTAGAAAATATAATACCTTAGAATTTCTTAATTATTTTATCCTATGTTTACCCATTATTTCATTTAATTTTTTTTATTAGTTGCTATATTAGTTAGAAGATGATATATGTTTGATACTTAAATTTAAAAAAAGTATAATTTTCTTATAATAATATTATATTATTGTTAAGAATTAGTAATTGAGACCTTAGGAATTAATAATAAAGAGGTCAGATTTATTATAGAGTTATTCTATTTCTTTGTGATTAATAATTAGAGTTTTAGTTAAAGCAAATCACTTATCCTATACAAGATATTAGACCTACACCTTAAACCCTAGACTCACATTCAGTTTTAAGAAAAAGAAAAGAAAAGAAGAGAGAAAAAGAGAAAAGGAAATGGCAAAAGAAAGATAGGGAGACACACGAGAGGAAAATCGGCGACCTACTGTAGAGATTTTCCAAGTATATTTTGATTAACTATCCATTATGCATTCCTTTTATGATCATTTGCAACCGTCAATTTGACTATGGGTAGACCAATTTTGAATGAAATGTAGTTTTTCTTTCCCTTGACAAATTCAGCCGCAAATTTTGACTTTGACGGGCTAATTTTGAATTTAATCAACAATTTCATTGGCTGTTTTATTTCCTTGGATGCAATCTTATCAATATATCTTTTGCATGCAATTTCCTTGCATTCAATCCGTTCCTTTTGCATGCAATTTCTTTAGGAATAATAGAATTACTTTACCATAGCTTTGATAGTCAGTGGGCTGAGGTGGAGAATCAGAAAATTTTGCCCGACTGAGCTCGATTGCATGTGGAGTTATTGATGAAAAATGCTGGTTAATTTGGGTTTTGCTTTTGTCTGTAATAGCTTTAATATTAATGCATGGAAACAGTTAGTATTTGGTAAGTACATTGTGTAAGATAACATTTTTCTATTATTATATTTTTTATTAGATTAATTAATGATGGGATGATTTAATGTTTATATTAATATATATAAATATAAATATAGAGTAAATTATTTTGTATAGTACCAATTAAGATTGTTGGATTTAAGGTATTACAAGCTTATGGTACCCGAAAGGCTAGTTCTAAGTAAATTTTGTATTGTTAGTCAATTAAATTGGTGATTGATATGCTTATTAAATGAATTAGGTGACTCAACTACTTATTCGATTAATTTTGAGATAGGTGATTGACTTCTAGAATTGATTTTGAAAGTGAGTGTTTCAACTTATAACTATATGATATTATTTTTCAAAACCAGAAGGATATATATAGTAACACATGCCATGAAACTTCTTTTCAATATACACTGTACTATATATGAATCCACTGCACACAAAAAGAAATATTTTTCTTGTTTTATTTCTGGATAAAAGAAACCTATGCTTTTGTGACTTTTTAATGCTTCTATGCTCATCAAAACAGTGCCCGAGCATCATCGAGAATTCCTACAACCCACCTCAGCCACAAGCGGCTTCTACTGTGCGCTTGGGAGATTAGGCCATGGGTGCTTGATGTTCGATTGGCTAGCCCTCTCATGTCCAGTGAAGTCCCTTGCACACCCAAACCAAGTTGGATCCAACTAACAATAATAGTGGTAGTAACAATAATAGTAATAATAATCAATACTATATGATCATCGCAATTTAAGTTGTTAGTATAGAAAATCGCTTATTAAACTCTTGACTCGTTACAAGCTGCTTGACTATTTATAAAACTCTTGACTCATTACTGCTTGACTATTTATAAAATTCTTAATTCGTTACTGCTTGATTTTTTATTGATTTTCGCTTATTGTCTTCCCAAATATTTTCATTGTACAATTTTTTGAATATTTTCACTATATAAATCCTCGAATATTTTCACTATACAAATAATTTTAATTCATGAACTCACATTGCACACACTTGGCACTCACTGAGTCTTTTACTCACACTCATTTTCTTTTTTTAACTTCCTTCTAGCAGACCTAGATCTTAGCCCTAGTGAGGATATTGAACCTGCTTCTGACGAGAACCGAATTAAAGGTTCTTTTTTAGAATGAGGACTTTGAAGTAGGTTTAGCTTTATTGCCATGTTGGCAAATTACTTCTTCTCTTTTAATGATTTTTTTTAGTTGAGGGAAGAATATTGGGCATTTTGAGTTTCTATGTTGCTAGAATTATTGAACTATTATGAATGTTGGAGCTTTTTATTTAAGATCATGATTTTAGATAAGTGATATATTTTTATTTGGGATTGAGTTTCACGCCTCGAGACTATGCCACATGATTTGGTTTTAAGGCATGACATGACATATTTTAATGGATTTGCTTTTGAGACAAGATGGATAGTATGACCCTGAAAGAAACGTTTTAGCTTTTGAATTACAAAAATTAGAGCCAAACATATTTTCTCAATCGGTGAGTATTTCGACTCATTTGGCATCATCATACTGCTCAAGTAGTACAAGTCATTTCCCTTTCCTTCATCATTCTCCTGTGCCAATAAAACCCCAATAGAATGTTCTTGAGCAGCAATATAAAGAATCAGTGAACATCCAGGTACTGGTGCGACCAACATAGAAGGTTTCATCAAATAAGCTTTTATGCTCTTAAAAGCATTACTACAAGCTTCATCCCACTTAAATGGAACGGCTTTCTTCATGAGACAATTGAATGGTTGACATCTACCAACTAAATTTGATATGAATCTCCCTAAATAAGCTAACTTCCCTTGCAAACTTTTGAGTTCATAAATGTGTCGAGGTTCTTGCATTTTTAGAATTACATCAATCTTTGTTTACTTGATTTCTATGCCTCGATGACGAACAATGAATCCCAAAACTTTCTTGATGTAACACCAAATACACACTTTAATAGGTTCATTTTGAGTTGATATTTTCTTAGGCGCTCAAAAACTTGTCTCAAATCTTGGAGGTGATTTTCTTGCCTTTTGGACTTGACAATCACTTCATCAACATAACATGTAATATTCTTGTGAAGCATATCATCAAAGATCTTCTGTATAGCTCTTTGATATGTGGCACCAGCATTTTTCAACCTAAATGGCATCACTTTACAGCAGTATATTCCCTTAGGAGTACAAAATGTCATCAACTCCTCATCTTTTAGTGACATGCATATTTGGTTATACCCAAATGACTCATCCATAAATGATAGTGCTTCATGTCCTGTAGTAGCATCAATCATGAGTTCTGCAATGGGCAATGGAAAGTCATCCTCAGGACATGCACCATTCAAGTCCCTAAAGTCAACACAAACTCGAATCTGGCCATTTTTCTTTCTTACTGGGATAATACTAGAGATCTATGTCGGATACTCAACTTTTTGAATGAACCCAACCTCAATAAGCTTATTTACTTCAGTTCAATCAAAGGAACTAATTTGGGGTAGAACCGCTATTGAGCTTGCTTAACTGGACAAGTTCCTTTCTTCACTGATAAATGATGGACTACCACCTTTAGATTTAACCCAGACATCTCTTTATACGACCATGCAAACACATCTTTGAATTCATATAATAACTCAACATATGCTTCTTTTTCCTTAACAATCAACAAAGCACTAATGTAGATAGATCGAGAATCATTGGCATCACCTAAATTAATCTCTTTTAATTCTTCGACAATGGCCTTAACACCTTCAAACTCAGGCGGAGAAGTTTCAACATCTTCTTCTTCAATTAAAAATTCTTCACTCAAAGTAATATGGTATGCTGGTGCAATATCCTGTTCTACGGGCTCAATCTTTTTGAGTTCCATACATACCCTTGTTTGTTCATCCCTTCTTCTTATATGGACTATCTGCATGATGCCATCTTTCTCACTTTTGTAACCACTGTTGATAAGCTTAGAGATTTGTTTGGAAAAATGACCGTAGTACTTTGACGAGTAACAACAACATGATATGAAGAAGCCATGCTTTCTCTATCATTTTCTTCATCCATTTGAGTTCATATGAAGATAATGAATTGCAGTTTAACCTTCAAGGTTCTACCACATGATATATTTAAAATAGAGCACCGCTTCATGCGTGAAGGAATTAAACTCCTAAACTTTTTCGACTCGCTAATCCACTTCAAGTATTTTGGCATTTTAGATGAATTTAATCTCTCATTATAGGTTTTCTTATGCTGCCACTTTCCAAGTCTATCAAAAACTGAGATTCGTGGGACTTCTTCCCATTTTCATCAAAAATATCATTTGTTGAGGAAAATTCCTCTCCAACGATATAATCACTGCTGGCTTTCCTAATTGCAATACGAATAGGATTCTAAGGAACATATCCAAGTCCCGTTCGAGCACTTTGAGCACCATGCCCTTTTTCCTTCAACATCTTTTGGGTAGTATTAAGTCTATACGTTTGCTTGCCATAAGCCTTAGGAGGGAGTTTTTCCAAAATGAAATGTTCTTGTAGATTATATCCGGCTTTGATAAGAAGTTTATAGGCTTTTGGATCAAAGCAATTCTCATTTTGAAGCTACAGAGATTCTCCATGTTTCTTCTCAGTTTCTTAAGTTGCGCGAACAAACCCATTCAACGGCTGAGGGGATGGCTTCTTCGCATTAAGCTTGGTTAGAGGAAATGTCAATTTTTTCAATGATTCAGATCCTACCAGAGGTGACTCTTTCTTTATATGATCTTTACTGCTACATGCCATAATCAAGTCTTTAACCTTTTTCCTCCATCAAGATCATTTTGTTGCTTGGATTCCTCTTGTTCTTCAGCCTTGACAGTTTTCGTACTTTTGATGTAGTATTCAACATCTGTTAAGTGTGATTCAGTTTAGTGAAATGTTTGCTATCACCAAGCACTTTCTTTACCATGCCTTCTCGACAATACTTGAAACATTGGTGCAAAAGTAGAGGGAACTACACCATTTTCTTGTAACCAAGGTCTGCCTAAAAGTATATTGTATGATGTCTTGGCATCTAAGACACGAAACAATGTCATTGACAACATATCATCCATCAATAGATTTATCCTTATTATTCCAAGAGCCCTTTGTCCCTTTGATTGAACTATTGGATCATTAGGCGACTGTTTGTCAATTCATCTATGGAGATTCCTAAATCTTTCATCATACGCAATGGCAAAATATTGATTGTAGAGCCTCTATCAATCAAAATTCTATTTATTTTCTGCTCACGAGCATAGCCAGTTACAAATAGTGGCTTATTGTAAGGTTTGGAGCCAAGTAACAAGTCTTAATCACTGAAAGTCATTGCTAACATGCACTCCTTAATTACATCATGATTTTCTTCATCAAATAAACATGCTTCACTAGGGGAAATCTTTTCTTCACTTATCATGTAGCACACAATGTCAGTGTCGTGATCACCAAGCATATTATTTCCAATCTCGATAGTAGCATGATTTGAGGCAGCATTATCCTCTTAAAGTGAGATTTTCCTTTGTCGAGCCAATTGCTTCACTTTATCTTTGAATACGAAGCAGTCATAGATTGGGTGATCCGCAAACCGATGGTACTTGCAATACTTTGGGTCATCAATTTTCCCAACTTCTTCAGGTCGCTTCATTTCAAGTAATTCAATGAGATTTGCATTTAGCAAATCATCAAATATTTCAGAGACATCAGAATCAAGGAATGAGTATGTCTTAGCCTATATCTCTTTTAAAGTTAATTTTCTTTATCCTCTTTCTTGAGAGACATCCGTCTTTTCATCCTTTTGCTTTCTGCTTTTGTACGAAACTTAATGGGTGTTGCATTCACTGCCGTAGCTTTTTTACTCTGTGCCTTAGCAAGAGGTTTGCCTCCTTTCTTGAATTCTTGCTTTTCCTTATACTTACGAGGCTTTTAAATTGGTGGCCTTTTTACTCCGCTAGCAAATATGCTTAACTCAATATCATAGGCTCGAGTAGCTAACTCCTCAAATGTTTTTGGCTAAATTCCTTACAAAATATATTGGAGTCCCCAATGGATCCCTTAAACACACATCTTGACGACTGAAGCCTCAGACAATCGATTTTTGCAATTAAGGCTTAAATTCCTCCAGTGATTAATGTAGTCAATAACTGATTCTTCTTTCTATTGGCGAGCATTTTTAAGTTCAATCATATTGACTGTCCTTCGAGTACTGTAAAAGCGATTGTGAAATTCTTGCTCCAATTGCCCCCAGCTATCAATTGAGCATGCTTCCAGGTCAATATACGAATCAAAAGCATTGTCTTTCAAAGATCGAACAAACTGCTTAACTAGGTGATCTCCATACATCCCATCATTATTATAAGTTTCAATGAAATGAGCCACATGCTGTTTTGGATTGCCCTTTGCCATCAAATTGCTTAAACTTTGGTGGCTAATAAACCGACGGCATCTTTAAGTTGTTAATCCTTTGAGTATGTAGCTTGGAATAAGTCATAAATGACTTAGAGCTTCCTTCAAACCTGTCTTTGATAGTTCTCATGATAAACTCCCTCAGTTGGTCGATAGGAATTAGTCCATCAGTTGAAACTTTCAGTTCTTTATTGTAGGCTTCTCATTTTCAATTGGCTGCCTCTTTGTGGATGTTTCACCTTCATCTTGAGCCTTTATTTGTTTCTCCATCACGCGACTAGTATCAATATTATCCACCTTATTCATCAACTTGGAGATTTGGGAATCTTGCTCTTGGACATGCTTTGCCAGCCATTTAATAATCTTCGTTGAATTAACAATTTATTTCTCCAAAGTTGTTGCACTTGTCACCATTACTAGCGCTATGCTTGAGGAACTTGAGGTTGAGCGAGGAGTGGATGTTGCTGACTCTTCCTTTGAGTCTCCACCACCTTCATTAGTATCAATAGCATGCAGTAATGCCTTTTCCAAAACTTCAAGTGAAGGATTTAACTCCGACGATGATTGCGACTTTTTGGACATACTCCTTGTGGTGATGCCAACACTTCTTACTCTAGTATTTATGGAATTTGAGGTAGTAATTTTCAATGCAGTAGTCTTGTTGGTGACCATGATACTTCAATCTTGATGAAGGAAAGAGATAAGATGTAGAGATTGCCCCACTTGGTGTGCCAAAATTTGTAACAACAAATTTCTTGTTTGCAAAATTAAAATTACAAGACAAGAAAAATCGTACAAGTAAAATTAATGAGCTCTTATTCTTCCCTTCCCTTCCAAATATAATCTTGAATTTAATGAGCTCCGTGAAAAATGCCTTAAACGTCGTGGATCTCCTTAAATTTGATTTAAAGAAAATAACATCAATTCAAGGACTTCGCACTTTAATCTCAAATCAAAAGCCAAAAAATATATGAGTTTTACAAAGAGCACCCTGAACGTTGTGGATTTCCTTAAATAAAAATAATGGTAATTCGAGGGCTTCATATTTAATCTCAAATCAAACACCAGAAATATATGAGTTTCATAAAGAATTCCTTGAGCATCGTGGATCTTATTGAATAAAAATAATACAAATTCGAGAGTTTCGCACCTTAATCTCGAATCAAGCGCTAGAAATATATGAGTTCCGCAAAGAATGCCTTGAACGTCATGGATCTCCTTGAATAAAAAAATGCCAATTCGAGGGATTTGCACGTTAATCTCAAATCAAATGCCAAAAATATATAAGTTTCGCGAAGAACGCTTTGAACGTCGTGGATCTCTTAGAATTTGCTTGAGAGAATTGCTAGACTCTTTCAAAGTTTCTCTCATTTGTTGGAATTTGTGTTGTGTCGAATGAGTTGGAATCCCCCTTTATATATATAGGTACTTGATGGGAGACTTCTAGATTTGCATAATATTCTTTCCATATTATTGCATTCGGCTCCTACTCATTATTCTTCCCACATCATTTTTTTTGTTATAAAATAGAGAAACAAGTGATATAATTATGATGAAAATTAGCTCAAAATCTAATAAATTATATGAAAAGTACCTGATTTGATATATTGCATAGGAGTTCATTACTTCATTCATCCAAATATCCACATTGACATTATTATAGGACTCTGTGTATACATATGTATAATGCTATATGTGTATAATACTAAATATATTTGGATTCGGATTATTAATGGATCGAATTAAGCCATATCCATATTCGCTCCATTTATTTCGGATTATGAACATTTTTAATCAGATCATATCATCGAATATTTTATCAATTAAAGATCCTAAATAATCGAATTGAATTCGAATCGAATTTGGATTAAAATACGCTCCATTGACAGCCCTAGCCATGGCAACCATGGGCCAAGCAACTGTGGCTTGGCCTATTATCTGGTCTAAATTTGCCTAGAACGTTTGTTGGCTTGGGCGGTTGCTAGCCCATGTGGCCGCTAAGCTTAGGTGGTTGTTGGTAGGGGTGGCAATTTGGGTGGGTTCGGGTCGGGTTGAAGTAGAGGTATAATATTAATTTTCTCAACCTGAACCCAAGCTAACCCGATGATAATCTGAAAGTGCTCAACCCTAACCTAACCCGATTCGTATTAGGTCAGGTTTGGGTTGACCTGATTTTTAAAATAATTATTTTGAATATTTGTTTTAATTTTTAGAAACTTTTTGGTATTTTTGTTTTTTAATTTTATCTCTTTTTAATTATTAATAAATTAGAATAGGAGTAAGGAGTTTCTCATTATAACTTCACAAATGCACTCAAATAATTTTAATTGAATCATATAATATATTAATTTTTAGGACTGTTTTTTCCTTTCATTTTCTAGTATCTATGGGCATCATAAAAATATTGAAATAACAAAGTGTCTTATTTTTAAAAATATCATACTTTTTTCTAGTTTTACTCACCCACTCTATTTAATATTTAGATCTTGTGTGTTGGTAAAATTGTCTCTTTTAACTTTTTAAAACTAATGCCATTATTTTTTAACTTAATATATACTAATTCAATTAAGCAATACATAAATTAATAAAATATAAATATTTTAAATTATACACATAATTTATCATGAAAACTTGCTTAAGTCTTTTGCATTTTTTATAGCCTCTCAATAGAAAGAATTATTATCTATTTATATATGCAAAATTTTGCATTGTATAAAGCTTGATAAAAATTTCTAGGACAATTCAGCAGTTAAATCATGTTTTGTTAACTCTTTGTAGTACAATTTTCCTGTCCACTTGGATATAAAAATACCCATTCGAAGTAATTTAAAATTGTAATAATCCATCCTATATGGTTGTGAAAATAAATAAGACCAAAAAATGCCAAAGTAGTAATTTTGATATTGCAAAAGTTCAAATTTTCATATTTTGTTATTTTATATTTTTACTCCTAAAAAAATTTAAATGTTTCTTTGTTTATCGGATTGGGTCGAGTTGGTTCGGGTGGGCTCGAGTTGTCATATGATTCATAATCAAATTTTGGATTGTTCGTATAACTTGAAATTCAAACCAACCCAACCCATTTTCTTCTGGTTTTTATTCGTGTCGACTTTGTTGGACCCAATCCCAAAATAGGTCAACCCAAACTCAATTTTTTCGTGTTGAACTCATGTCGAGTTATCGTATCGTGTTGAAAATTATCATTCCTAATTGCTGGCTAGTGGCCAAATTGGGGGTTATTGAATTATTATTATTATTAATAATAATAATAATAATAATAATAATAATAATAAACAAACAAACAAACAAACAAATTTATTTATTTATTTAAATTTAATTCAAATTTTTTTATATATGTTTATGATTTTAATATTATTAAGTGTGTGATATTGCATGAAAGTTGAGCAAGGTTCTATCCGGTAGATAGCAATATGTCGGTTCGTTTTTTTTGGAATGTCTGTAGAGAGATTTTTAATTTGCTCTCAAATATACGTTCTCAACGTTTCGTAAATCTTTGTGAATGATTTATTATGCCCAAATTCTTTTGGGGGCTTAATATTTATTTATTTATTTATTTTTATGGGCTTATGTCCATCGGCATTTTGCTACCCATATATCTTCATGAGCTTAATTTGTCCTTAAGCTCTTTACCCCTTGTATTTAATTAGTTAATTTAGTCATTTGGGCCTTTTTTAGTTAGTGTACTATATTACCATTGTAGTTAAAATTGTCTACATTAGCGTGCAATTTAGAATTATATAGTTACGAGGATAGGTTTAAATTTTCATTTTTAATTTTAGATTTATTTTATTTGTAAGTAGTAAATAATTCAGTCAAATTTAATTAAATCATTTTAATTAGATATGTTTATTATTCTTACGTTGAGTATAAAATATAATTAAAATTATTAAAATTATATTGTCTAAGAAGATAGATTTATATTTTATACATTTAATTTTTACTTATTTTATTTCTTAATAAAATTCAACTAAATCTAATTAAATTATTTTGGATATATTTATTATTTTAACATTTTTAAACATATAGCTCAAAATCATTAAAAATATATAGTCTAAAGTGACAAATTAGATTTTTAAAAAATTTAAGGTGATAAATTTGTATAAAATTAACCTTTATAAATTTGGAGGGTGTTTGGTATTTTAATTTCTAATGTATAACATTTAAATTTTTTAAGCACTCGAGTTGCATTTAATTTGATGATTTGATAGGTGAGATGTCAAATAATCATCCACACAGGCAAGAGGGATAAGAATTTGATGACGAGGCACCACATAGCGTCCAATCAGCTGCCCTGCAGATACATGCGAGCCTCTTGCAATTGTGATTTGGCCTAATTTATCCTCAAATTATCAAATTTTAAGAAATAATATACTAATTATAAGGCTCAAAAACTTAAAATGAAAATTTGCCAGTAACATAATTAGAAGACCAACTTTTCATTTTTACCTTCTCGACATGAGCAAAAGAAGATCCAAATTCAAAGATGTAGAAGAGAAGATTGTGAAAAATAAACAAGCAAGGACGCTTCAAATTGTTTCACATGGTGATTTTTTCATACTATTAATCAAATTTGTCTATTAGTTATAGACTAGTTGCAGTTTCCTTACGGGCTTGACTCTGACTATTCTAATCATCAAATTTTATCCTTCCTAGATTCCATATGATATCATTGAGAGTGAGACTTAAATCTGCGAAGGCTCTACAAGGGTTCTTAATTATTGCGAGGATTTTATTTTTTTATTTTTTTTGCTTTGAATTTTCAAAGCTATTTTAATATAGCTAATTAACAGGATTAGTCAAGAGTTTTTTGCCTTAGAGAAAAATAGGTACCTTATATGGATGTGCACATTAAAAATTAAAGAGGGAAAAATTTTAAATTCTATTTAATTTTCATGTGAAATTGCTTATAAAAGAATTGCGGGGACTTTTTTTATACTGTAAAAATATAATATTCATTTTTCTTAAGGGAAATATTAATTTTAATACTACAAATTAATAGTTACATGTTATTTTTTGTCATTTACTTTTATTAAAATAATATTGATGGATTTTTGTTATTTCATTCTTTAAGAAAATGTTTTTTTTTCTTTTCTCATTTACATAGTGTAACATTATGATATCATAATTAATGATGTTGTGACATGTATGAATTTGCAGTTTTTTATTTGATACTAATACATTATGAGGAAAACTTCGATATGATACCATTTACATAATTAAAAGAATATTTTATACATTAAAATTCATTTTAATATAAAATGGGACTAATTTTTGTAAATTATATTTTTAATTATAATTAACTTGATCCGTGCATAGCATAGAATATATATATTGTATTACTACTCTATATGTGGAGGCAATCTTACAGTTAGCACTTAAACTTTTTTTTTTTTTTGGGTTAAAACTAATTCCTCAAAAAAAAAAAAATTAAAATTATTACATCACCAAAATTTTCAAATAAAGCATCATCAATGAAATGAGAGGATTTAAAAGAGATTATGAAGCAATAAAGAACTTGATAGAATAAGTTAATAAGAAATTGTATATGCACCCAACAATTTGGCGAAAAATCTACATAAGTCCAAAAGTGACCCTCAATATATGAATTTGAGCATTTAAATATTTATAATTAAGTTATCATCTATATTTTATTATCTCGCTCTTGAACTAGTTAATGATCTTTTGGGGCCCAATATTCTGCTTTTCGTCATTCTTCCATTGAGCATTTTCATCAATGATCACTTGATGTTAATTTTTTTTTTTTTTTAATTCTCTTGATCATTCTAATTGGACTATTATATATTGTTAAAGACCCCTTGACTTTGATATTAATACTTGTGTCTTTAGAAAATTGTAGACATGGAACTTTGTGATTAGTGTCTTGAATTATAATGACAATATGGCAATAGAATAATCTATATTGTCTACATTTATATTATTATAAAAAGAAAAAGGCCTTTTTGTGTTAAATTGGAAGTTATTTTTGAATTTTTAGTAAAAACACTCTTAACTTATTTCAATGACTAAAATAGAAAATTCAATTTGAATGATAAAATGGAGATTTCGGCACATGAAAGTAGTTTGGACATTATTTTTGTTATTATCCCAAATTTATCCTTTGAATTCTTCTTCAGAAATATTCTAATAATAAGGTTAAAATGATACTTTTCATAAAACCCACTAATACATTAAAAATTTTACAAAAATTATGTCATCCCCACAACTCTTTCAAACACTTACAAGAACCGTACCTTCCAACTCCCCATAATTCCATCCTCTATTCAAATATTAGAAGAATCATATAATTCAGACATTCAAAAAAATATTTATGCACGCAAAATCACATGCAACAACTGCTAGTATTTAAAAATAACTCTAAGTAATTATATGTATAGCAGACCTTTTACTAATATAAAAAGAAGATACCAGATAAATAAATATAAATATCAATTCAAACAATGAGTAAATATAAAACTTGATGAATAAAAGTTCCTAATCATTCCAGAATTAAATGTCTGAAAAATTATTTAAAAGATTACAAACACTACTGATTATTTAATCAAAAATTGTTAAATTTTTTAAGGGGAAGCAAAAAGTACATATTTTTCGTCACATTCAAATTCTTATTCATTAAATACAAAAAAATTACATTATTGGTTAAGAAATCAATATTAAAAGAAAAAAACCTTCAAATGCGGCTTGAAATGAAATTTTAAATAGAAAATAAGGATAAAAAATTAATATTAACCTAAAAATAATTTCTCAATATGTAATGTATATAATTATTCTTTCAATTAAAATTAATTTAATTATAAATAACACGGGTACCTACTAATATCTTCAAACAGAACAATATTTTTGTGCACGAGGCCTTATAGACTCTATAATTAACTAACGAGCTCCGATTTTATGGATCAATTCCGACCTATCAACATATATAAATCGTAGCATCACAATTAAAGATTTAAAAAAGAAAACTTCTTGGAAAGAACCAAATAAAGAGATATTGGAAATTTATAATTTATAATTAAGAATGTATAATTTATAATTTATTACTTTATAAATGTATAAATCAATAATTAAGAAATTTTAATTTTTAAATTATAAATTATAAATTTTTTTTTTGAGAAAGGTGAAAATCATATTGCCTCAATTTGAAGAAGACAATGAAGAATGGCTTGAAACCGCATCCACCATCGCATCTCAATCCGAGAGTGATTTAGATCACTTGAGTGAGCAACCGGTTTATCATTGGACATGTTTAGATGTTTAGATATTACAAAGTTGTTTTTTTTTTTTTTTTTGTTATTATTATGTACTTTCATTTAGAGATTTGGTCAAATCCACTTCTATGTAATTATTTTTTCTAAATTAATTACAGGTAGAGGGGTCCATGCCAAACCCCTCACCACCTTATTTGGTGGTGTTTTTGAAAAAATATAATTGATAAAAAAAAATTAATATAAGTATAAATTTCTAAGTTTTTATAAAAATTTAAGTGTTGTAAAATATTAAAAATCACATAAGTATAAATTATTAAGTCTTTTAAAAAAATATAAGTGTTTAAAAAAATATTAACAATCACATAAATATAAAAACTTCAAAATTTTAAATTTATTTTCAAAAAAAAAAAAAAAGAAACTTGCGGGCCAACCTGCGAGCCGGACCGCGAGCCAACTCGTGAGCCGAACTGCCTAGCTCGGCTCATATATAAACCGGCTCACCTATATAGTGAGTTGGTTTTGAGTCGAGCCGGACTTTTCAATTTTCAGCCCGTCACGATCCGGACCATGAACGGCCGACGAACCGGCCCGGGACCCCCATTAGCCGTTTGTTAAACGAGCCGGGCTGGCTCGACCCGGCTCATTTGACACATGTAGAAGGGGGTTAGATACGCGTGACTTTCAGTCTTAGAGATAATGGCAACGGCAATTATATTTTCCCACCAAATTACCTTTCTTAAAGTCTTTATGGACCTCAAGTCTTGCACTCATCTTACTACTGATGCTCATCTTTTACTTTTTCTTTTCTTTCTTGGAATAAAGAGCTTACTAGGCAAGTAGATACATAATCGGGCTGCAGGATAAGTTATAATTTATGAATATACATATATCAAGAATTTGTTAGGATTTGAATCTAAACCTCACACATATATGCATGAGAATAATTTTAATAGGCCAATTGCCATTAGATAGTCACAGGATAAGTTGTTTTGGTACTTTTAGATTCAAAGAGTTACACATCTTGACCAATTTCTACACTTAGATATATTATGTAACATTAATTGATGAGATGCGATATATGTATTAAAACTTTTGCAGTATAGAGTTAACAATATTCTCATTTACTTTTTAATACGATATTATAATTTTTTAATTTCAATGTTATTTATTTGAATGTTGAGAATAAGTCAAATGCAAAAGTTGATAAAGTAAAATAATTGAAGAATAGAAAAATAAATAATTGATAGAAAAAAAAAGTTATAAAAGGGAAAAAAAATTACCTTGTTATTATTTTTGAAAATATAATTAATTTTGTCAATTCATATCAAATGAACTCTCAATGGGCCAGCTCATTTTCATATAAGTAGTGCAAAACACTTGATGTATGTGCACAAATTTTTAACACATAATTTTTTTTATTGATACTTATTTTTACATGACATTCTAATTTTAAATTATTTAATTGTATTTTCTTGAATTTACTATATATAATGAGATGGCACAACATAATTAAAAAAACGTAAAGTGGAAAAAGAATAAATAATGAAATTCTGAATTAAAAGAAAACAAAGATAAAATAAAAAAATAATGATAAAAATTTACTTTAATATTTTTTTTTGTTTAAATAAATAGTTAATTTTGGTCAATAAGCAACGGGATCCACTTATAAAAAGTTAAACATATATCACAATAAGATACATATATATATATATATTTATACACAATACACACTAAAAGTTTATTGGGATTTTTGCGGACCGTTGTTGATTTCTCCTCCCACATCTTGAACAGCATTCCCCTCATCAACAATTTCTTCATCACTTGTGTACTGGGGAATGGGGGGCTCTTGCTCTCTGTTATACTGTTCGTCTCTATCTTCCACAAAAGAAGTAGTAGCAACATTGGGGTCCCCCTGATCACCATTTGTTGTGTCCGCATCACCATTACTGGCCTCTTTCTTAGTCTTCTTCAAATAGAACCAATTGTGGAGGAATTGTCCTATTATAGTAGTCAATTTACTTAAAATTGCTATCTCCGCACAAAATACAGCAAATAGAGTAACTGATCCTACAATAAAGAAAAGCCCTGCAAAATCATGAAAAGTAAGGCTGGACGTCCCTTGCGATACAGTTGAGGAGAGTGGGTCTTGGGAAGAATATCCGGGCCCAAAATTTTTTTGTTCAATAGATGTCATCTCTGGACCTTGAGTAACATTTAAGATTGCTCTTGAGAAATATGCAACTAAGGGAGAGCCAATAGGAAATGCCTGAATTAACAAAATGTCAGAATCAAATTTCGCAATCTACATTAATCTTCTTCAACTGGTAATTAAATGTGGAAGAAAGTTTTACATTATTTGATGATAAGTTTTGGATAACAAGGATATTATCATAATCACTACTATATATTAAACAAAGGAAGAAGACAAATATGAAATATATATCAACCTCACCTTTGGATGGATATGTAAAGGACATTGTGCACAAGTTAAATTAGAAGGAGAAAACTTACAAAGCCAAGACCATCTGTTCTGTAAGTTGGACCAACCATTTTGTACTGAGAATCATATTTGTTGAGAAAAAGCTTCATGTAAGGAATCTCGTCAAATATGGCATCTATGCCTCCATGTTTGCTCCCCAAGGACATAGCATTATGGTATTCTTCTGGTGATGAGTAGCCCCTGAGTCTTGATGCACTAATATGTAGTTGTTTTGTCAAAAATTCTTTCATGAAGGAACCCTCTTGGAAACCTATACAGTAATTATCTGAAAATGCAAACTTTAACTGATCCACTGTCAGAATTGCTGATAAATTCGCAGTGTAGCTTTGCATTAATATGAATGCCATGAACAACCAAACTACTAACACCAAAAATGACGAGTTATTTGAGACCATATTCCCTGGAAAGGACAACCAAAAATGAGTAATCTTTATAATGAAACATGGACTCTAGTAAATATCCTGGGACAAACATACAGAGCCAAACTCATTTAGGCAATGCAAAGCATAAGTAATTAAGAATTATTACTTTCTTGGAAAGCGAGAACTGTTATGGGAGCCAAATACATCATTCCAGGTTGCTCGATGTGTGGCCCAGCCAATTCTTCACCAGGCGCGGGGTTAGTTCTTTGACGTTCTAATATCCAAATAACTATTCCCATAAATATGCATGCTATAGCAATTGCCATCCAGAGATCCCACCTCATTGGCTTTGTAAATATCCAAATGTCAAATGGCTTCTTATTTTTGACAACAAGAACAACTCCTGATTCAGAATAAGGTAGTGAGAAGTCAACATATGATGCTCGTGGAGCCCAAATTGTTGTATCTCCTACTACCATATCAAATTTCTGTATTGACAAGGAAAAGGCAAGTTGAGTGAAAAAAAAAAAAAAAGCATTAACAGTTTGCTTAAGTAATTATTGCTATCAAGGTTAAAATATCAAATAATAAGACAACGTGAGACAATCATGAGTTGAAGATCAAATACCTGATGAGGTATCTCGCGAAGCATATCATCATAACTCCAATTAATATTACCATTACCGTTATAATAATAAAATTCATAGTTGATGGAGAAAGGCAACTCCTTTAATGCAGCCAAGAAGATGTCAATTGCGAATCCAGTGGGATGTGTGCGGTTGGTTGCAGGATCAATTGACACATTGATAAATTCTTGGTATCCAAATATCCAGGGAACTCCAATTCTGAGGCTTCCAGTTGTAGGGATAGCCCAACCTTTTGGTTGTGATACAGAATCTCCTGGCCACACAATATTTTTGAGTTCCTTTGTTGAAGTTGAGTATGGGACTTCATTAGGTGAATGTAATTCTCTTATTATTCCTCTTTCAGGATTCCAAAATCCCACCCTTCTCTCTCCAGTTCCAATTACATTGAATATCTCAAATGCTGAAGGCCTCAATGTGCCATTCACGAGTTGAAATTCCCCGCTCAAGCCCCTAAATTTCGTGCTTGACAATTCTCTAAGAAGTTGAGGACCAAATGTTGAGATTCTAAAGTTGATATTTCTTGTTCCATTTTGGGTTGTTTTCAAATACAATGATCTAGAATCTCTATGTCCAATATTCTCCACTGCGATTGCCAAAGCTGTTATCGTGTCATATGCCCACAACCCATAAACATTTAAATCCATAATAGGATCTGTATTCTTCTTTAGACTCATAGTATTCTTTGTCCACCTCTCCCGAAAATTCTCAAGGTCTTTTGATGGGGACACATATGGCTTAATACCCACAACTCCTTCCATTGAATCACGAGTGACAGAATCCATGGAACTCAAGAAGTTGGATAAGCTATCAGTGATTATCCAAGCATACCCTTCACTCATCATTCCTATCTTTTTGGCAATAGTAAATAACCGAAAACCAAGTGAAGGGCTCACGTGCACCAGGAAAACCCTCGTTTGTTTTCTATTTAATATGCTAAGTTCTTTAGAGATATCAACATTCTTAGCTGATGTCGGGATGGCAATCAGGTGTGCTAGCCCAATTTCATCATCTCGGAATGCCCTATTCAGATGAGAAAGAAATTGATACCCATATTCTGTATCTTCATACAAAATCACAACTTGAGTCCATCCAAAACCTTTGAAAATGGCTGCAAGAGCCTGTGCTTGAACCGCATCATCTAGAGCTGTCCAGACAAAGTAGTGGTTTTCTGCATTGGAAAGAGCCAAACTTCTTGCAGTGAAAGAAATAATTGGCACTTGAACTTTGCTTCCAAGTTCTGCGACAGATATTTCTTCTGATGACCCCCCAGGCCCTAAAATCCCATGCACTTGTTCATGCTCCAGTAACTCTACAACTGCATGATATTAATTCCAATATATATATATATATATTTATCAGTAAATATATATATATGGTCTTTTGGCTATGATTAGCATTGCTATTATTATATTCTGTAACAAATCTATAAAACAATACACACACACACACACACAAACACATAAATTGATGTTGAATCCAAACGAATGTACAATACATATAAATTGAAATAAATGAATAAATAAAAGTACGTACCTGCAAAATCAACGTCCAGCGGGCTTTCTACGTCCCTGGTGTGTAGTCTCAACCTTGTCTTATAATTTAGGTGTGCTGAATAAAAATCCAAAACCGCCATTTCTATGCACAAATTTGTCATGGTGCCCAAGGGTGAGTCCAGGTCTTGAACTACACCAATGTTGACCACCGAAAGCATTTGTTCTGAAACTTTTTCCTCGACCTCTCCCACGGCATTATCAAAAACGAAATGAATTACGAGGAAGAGAAGAAGGATATGAGAAATATTGAAGAAACAAGAGTCTTGGATTTTGTACGACATGGTATTTTCTCATAATCAAATAATTCCTCTTGTCTATCGTTCGATCCATATATGTCGTTTTTATAGACATCGCCATCCTATACAAAGAATACAATAAAATTAATTGACTGACTGATTCAATCAAAAAGTATATTCATTTATTCTATATATACACAAAATATAAACTAAATGTGTTCTGACAATAAACTAATCACAAGTATTGTTACTTCTTTAATTATCACATGAGTTGACGAAGACTTTAAACTTCACGCACTTTGTACGAAATTACTTGGGAGTTGAGAGTCAGCAAACAGCTGGACATACTGGAAATTTTTGGCAATATAGCTAGCAAGATATAAGGGCAAGTTGATATTATATAGTCTAAACTTCCGACAAAATGGTGTAAATTAAAAAAAAAAGGAAAGATTCAAGAATGGTTGGTACTACCAATTTTTGAAGAGACGATATGATCAATTTATGTAGAATAATTACTTCACCCTCAAAATAATTTTCTAACAAATAATTATGACAAAGAGAGAATTCTTGTAAGCGTGAATATACATGTAATTCATGATAATTTTGATGATTACAAATTCCACTTGTTGCATACAATATATATATATATATGTGTGCGCGCGCGCATGCGTGCATATATATATATATATATGCGCGAGTGTGTATTTATATTTTTAATGTGATAAAATATAAAGAGTTAGACTTTAGGTTCACAAGATATGTTTGATATAGTGATATTGTATGAAATTAAAAGGGTTTAAAGATCTTTTGCACCTTCAAAAGTCATTCAAGACTTTCTCGATCGTTAAAAAGCTTCATTTTATCATGACAACTTCGTAGAATTTCGTAGGAAATTGTGAAAATTATGGGCATGCACAGAGCTACCTAAGAATAAAATTTTCAAGAATATTAAAATATTTGATTGAGTTTGATTAAGTTTAATTGTCTGAAGTATTATAATTTTGCAAAATATTTCTAAAATTCATAAGATGTTCTATTTGATTTTAAGAGAACTTTTTTGGAGTGCTGTTTGGTGAAAGAAAGTTATTGAACATTTCTTTTAATAAGGAGCTTATATTATCTAAATTTTTTTTTTTGGGGGGGGGGGGGGATTAAAACTGATTTCTTTTAAAATTCATTAAATATTTTAAAACATCTTATATATGTACTCTCGAACTTTTTAATGAATTACCTTTTTATACACTCAAACAATACTCTTCATGCTATTTGATGAAAATTTGACCATTTGAAGGAAATTTCTTGAACATGGGAAAGTCATTGTGTTTTCGCATACCAAAAATAAAAATAAATAAATAAATAAATAAATAAAAAATAAAAGAAAAGGACAATGTCAAGAGTTTACTATTAATATTCGAAACAAGTAAAAACTACTTGACATACAAAATGATGATTGATTTAGTATAAACTGATGTGGTAAATAGTCTCAATATTTTTTTTATGAATTTATCATGAAATTCATCAACTCGTAAAGTTGAAAATCAAAATGCAACATGTCAGTTTGTGACTCTGAATTCTTCTACTTTTAAGTAATCTCATGAGTTTAAAGTCATTAACGAAATTATAGATTGCTGATGGATATTTTTAGCAATAATTTCTCGTCTATATTTATATTATTGAAAAAGATCATAATTACATTCATACAATGACAACTTTCATTCTACTATACTAAATTATTATTTATCAAAATTATTAAGTAGTTCATAACTCTATTCTTCCATTAATATAGTCAAAGTTATTACATTAATTCCTTTTCCACACTCATGTAATCATCCCTCACATGTTTTTAAAATAATCAATAATTAATTTATACACATAACAACAATGTATCACAACAATTGATTATTTAATAATTGATTACTTAGTATATATTAGTTGTCACACTTTATGCCATTGGTCACTAGCTCACTATTAATACTTTGATAGGCAAGTTGGTCTTGTAGCCCTAAACAAGGATTCAATCCGAAGTTGCTGAGAATTCCATATTATTTGCTAATGTAAACATTTGAAATAGTAAGTGTTGATTCGATTCAATGAATTATGGTTAGTGGAACTATAAATTATAAATTAGTAGATTCATGATCTAAAGACATAATTAAATTCTTGAAATTAAATGATATATATAGATTCCACATGATTAGCCGTTATTAACACTACTAATTAGGTTGTCTAAAAATCATATAAGAAAAACTAATGATTACCATTAACAAAATTGTGGGGATAGTGCACACATCTCCAAGGTTAGACTGACTTGGCCAATGGTCTTCTTTTTCTTTTGATGCAGAATTAATGATCTTCTACTTGGGAATACGAGGGGGGTAAAAGAAGACCTTTTTAAGAACGGTTGACTCATAATTTAAGGTGGTCCTATTCTAGCATAAGGAAATAGGATTAAGCCCAAAACAAAGTTATATATTTTTGCTAACATTAAGAAGGTGTCATTTACATTGGTAGAGATGAGTATTTTTGCCCTTGTATATATTCATCTATTCTTCTTTCTTCCTATCTTAAGCAGTACATATATATAACCTTGGCTATAACTTGTGTTTACTCATGTTATAAAAAATCATAAAATTCACGACACAAAATTAAACTACAATGCCAAATTTATTAGTAACACTATGAATAAAGTGACAATATTTGAGCTTGATGAAAATAATTTCTATGTTATTAATTGTAATATGACTTGATTGTAACAAATTAGTATTTTAAATTTTACTACTGACAAATTAGTGAAATATCTATAGTAAAAGTAACGCGATAATTCTTTGACAAGATTTTTATTTCTATTAAACATAAAAAAATTATTGTTGGACAAACAAAAAGCTTTTTATTACTTAAATGTATATTGGTTATAGTTTTCCTATTTCTTGTATTGATGCTCCTTCTAAACATGTATTATTTAACATAGGAGCTATATGGAGCTGCATTCCAAATCATTTAAACCATGGATTGTATAAGGACATGACAACAGCTAAACTTAAAGACCCAGACATTTCATCCACAAGGAAAAGAGTCCTCATCCCCTTGGAAAGTGGTCATGTGACCAAGAATAAACAAGGTAATAATAGAAAAACCAATTGGGCCAAACAACACTGGTTGTTGGGTAATTAAGGAAAATAGAGATAAGAATTAGTTAGATAAGGGTGGCCCAGAGGTGGGTGGCAAACCAACACCCAAAATCCTCCGCATGTCTAATCTACCTGAAAATACATTTGGGCCGGGGAGTTTTTATTTTGGGAGTAGCATAAGCATCCGGAAATTAAACCTAGAAGACCACAAGGAAGACAGCCCAAAGAAGTCCACCTTGAAGCCCGAGAATGTTGAATTCCTAAAGGATCCAACTCAGCCCTCTACTATCCAAAATGTTGAACAGATAGGAAGCAGTGAGATAGTTTATTCATCACAAGAAAATACTCAGGCAAGCCAAGAAATTGGGGAAAGTGAGAACTCACATTGGAGGGGAGCAAAGACGAAAAAAGGAGATTCAATGGAGCGTTAGAACATGCACTCAAACACCCAAGAATGCAATTTGGCAGAGGGCAGTATGGCAAATGCAGAGGTTCAGGAAGTGCAGATACAAGAGCCATAACCTTGATTCTCTTTCTTCCCCTCGAATCTGAATTAATGATGAAGATACTTGTTTGTAACTGTCACGGTGTGGCAATAGCACCTTTAGAAGAAACTTTAAGGAGGTGATTGATGTGTAGGAATAGAATTAGATGGGAATGGAATAACTTTAGGAATGAAATGAAGTTGGGAATGGAAGGAATGACGATTCCATTCCTTTCTCATTCCTTGTACATACCAATTCCATTCTAATAATTGGTAAATAGGAATGATTAGTTGGAATGGAACAAATTTTTTAAATGATCAAATTATTCTTTTGTAAAAAATTGTTAAAATAAAAGTATTTATTAATAAAATATTCTTTTATATATTAATGTAGATATTTTTTTTAGTAAGTCTATAATTATGTAGTTTATTACTTTTAATGTTATTCAAATGACATCAGTAAATATATGTATTTGATATGTTATCAACAAGTTATATATGTTTGCGCAAAAAAAAATAGAAGCACAATTTTTTTAAAATTATTATTTTTCAAATTATAATTTAGTAAACTCTTTTGAATTTGTTGATAAAATATAATTATAAAATTATAAAATACTTTATAACTAAAGTGGTTAACTTTTTTGTGATAATGTTAGAATGATTTATTGTATTTTTTATAAGTTTAATTTGAAGAATTGTTGATAGAGTGGACAACCTTTCATTTATTAATTATATATATATATATATTAGTCATTTGAAGTTATGCGGATATAAATAATGTTTTAAATTATATATATTTCATTAGTATAGACCAAATTGATGATACTTCTACTTTTTCATTATAAAAATTGAGATGCGCATAATTATTCTTATTTTTATTATTTTTATAATATTACTGAAAAATATATGCATAAAATATATAATTAAATAAAAACACATAGCAATCAAATAAGTTAGCATATAATATCAAATATTTAAAAAGTAAAGATTTCTTTTCTTAAATATAAAAGTATTTTATTAAATTGTGGAGTGTAATTTTGTTAAATAAGAATAGATATAAGTTCATTTCTGATGGATTGGAATAGCTAAACCCATGGGGGAGGGAGGGAGGGAATGGCTAAACCCATTCTTTTGGAAATGGGGATTGCAACGGGAATGGGCATTCCCAACTCTAAATTATACCAATTATGGGTTTAGGAATGGACTTGGGAATGTCTATTTCATTCCTATCTCATTCCTGCGTTCCAATCATATCATAAGGATATGGTGGTGTAACAACAAATTTCTTGTATGAAAAAATTAAAATTACAAGATAAGAAAAATCGTACAAATAAAATTAAAATTAAAATCATTCAACTATGGATTCGACATCTAATATATTTATCTGATTCTTCCCTTCCAAATATAATTTTGAATTTTGAGCTCCGCAAAAAATGCCTTAAATGTCGTGAATCTCCTTAAATTTGATTTGAAGAAAATAACGTCAATTCAAGGGTTTTGCACTTTAATCTCAAATCAAACGTCAAAAATATATATAAGCTTTATGAAAAACGTCTTGAACGTAGTGGACCCCCTTGAATAAAAATAACGCCTATTAGAGGGTTTCGCACCATAATCTCGAATCAAACGCCAGAAATATATGAGTTCTGCGAAAAATGCCTTGAACATTGTGGATCTCCTTGAATAAAAATAACGCCAATTTGAGGGCTTTGCACTTTAATCTCGAATCAAATGCCAGAAATATATGAGTTTCGCAGAGAACACCTTGAATGTCGTGGATCTCTTGAAATTTGCATGAGAGAATTGTTGGACTCTTTCAAAGTTTCTCTCATCTGCTGGAATTTGTGTTGTGTCAAATGAGCTGAAATTACCCTTTTATATAGGTACTTGATGGAAGGCTTCTAGATTAACTTGAACTCCTTTGGCAGTTATTTCTTTGATAAGATAATATTAAATATCGAGAGATAATATGAGATATCTTTGATTTGATAATATCAAATATCAAGGATAATATCAATATCAAGAAATAATATCAAATATTTTTGATTTGATTCGTCCATAGATATAGAAACTCTATTTTTGACACTTGTCAATGTTTGATTTAAATATAAAATAAATACTAAATTATTAATTAAAATTAAACTATTTATCTTTAGGAATTAAATAATAAATTTCAAAATATAAATAGAAAAATTTTAAATTATTATCTAGTATTTGTTTTACATGTGTCACTTCTCAGTTGGTCAAAAATTTAATATGTACTACAAATGCCCCCAATTTAAGAGTTGACGAAGGGGTGCAAATCAATTCCAAAAGAGACGAGACTTGAAATATTTAAATATCTATATATATTATATAATTAAATCACTAGAAAGGTGCATGTGTGCTTCACGTGACTTAATAATTTTTGTGTTTATTTATTCTATAAATTATTTAATATTTTATATATAATTTCAATGCTTATTAAAAAGATAAACAAAAAATAAAAAATAAAATGTCATTTTGAGTAGTAATAATAGTAATAAATAATATGAATTTCATTCAAATAGAACCAAAGTAATTTATATCTCAAAGTTGATAATAAAAATAAATGCATCTCATAAATTGAAAAACTCTTTGGTAGGAAACATTAAACCAAAGAATAGTCCAATGAAAGTATATAAGTCTACTTTGTAGATTGCAATGCTTTATAGTCACCAACTTGAAATGACAATCTAAACATAATTTATATAGTAATTAGATTAAAATATAAGCAATTTAGTTAATGGTTAGTTAAAAAGCAAAACATGCGTATAATAAAATTGATATCTTAACTACCATTCATTAAACAAAATGATTAACATATAACAACTATGTACAGATGTTGAAGTATAAATAGTAGGGAATTCATGTAAATATTAAAGAATACTCTAATAAGATTTTAGTGATCTCATTTTTGTATTGCTTCACTGGAATTTGAGCATCATATTTCATTTACTCTTAGCAACTCTTAAAAAGATGTTACGCCTCAACATGTTTTAAGAACAATTTAAGCCAATCTCTTTCTCCTTGTATGAGATTGCACCGTATATACAACCTCTCATATCTCGTTTATTCATTTCATTCAACATCGATGTTATTTCTCTCAAATATAGTGTTCTAGATATTCTCTATATATAGAGATACTTTAATTCTTTCTTTTATCACTTTTAGCACATGGAGAAATGTTCTATAAGCATTATCTTGAAGATGTGGTCCCACTGAATGTTCTATAAATTTTGATTTGCAGAATAAATGGCATATTGTTGATTTGGAATATGATTGTAAATCAATAATTATATTATATTTCATTCAAATTGAATTAAAAAGTGCTCTGCATTAAATATGGAGTAAAGACCCTCTGAGCACCTTTAAAATGTTTAATTACATTCAATGGGTCAAACAAAAGCCCATATCAAAATTCATATTAAAAGCCCAAAGTTACTTCTTCATATTGAAAGTAAAATTCACAGGCACAAGCTTTGTTTCACCTTTCTTAATTTTTTATTATTCCATGAGTGGCGCACAAGAAATTAATGTGATTTTGGCATTATTCATCTTTCAATTTGCCAAAGCAAACACTCAGCAATTGAGAATGAGAACTTCATCTCTTTTTCAAATCCTTTTCCCGATTTCCGTGACAAACAATTTTCAATTGAGAACTTCATCTCCTTTTCAAATTCTTTCCCCGATTTCCATGGCAAACAAATTTCAAATTAAAGCTTCTCAATTCAAGTTAACTTTTCCCAGCAGCACGCAATTTCGGAACAAGGGTTTTTGGCAGCTCTTGGCATTATGTATTCTTGGCAAATTTCATATCGCATTAGGATTTCTTTTATTATTTTCTTTCACTATCTTCTTTTCTTATCATGATAAATAAATAAATTGAGATGAAATCCAATTGCCAATAGGGTTGAGATATGAACAATTCACAAATTTGAGTTCCATTCAAATAACTTTTTTTTTTTTTCCTTTTCCCCAACAAGTGCCTATAAATTGACTTGATCATGAGCTCACAAGCACACAACAAGCACATCAAGAATTTGCTTTACCAATTGTTGAGAATTTGCTCTTGTTGTTGGGTATTTGCTCTGTTAAATTGTTGGGTATGATCACTTAATTTTTTTTATTTTTCTCCCTTAGCTCATGCATCCTTCATGTTTGATAAAATGCCTCTATGAACATACACCATTATTTTAGTATTGTTACGAGTTCCCCATCAACTTAATTCTCTATCAATTCACACGAGCATTAAACATGACCACCATTGTTTGGCTTTCTTTCATTCTTGGCATTAATCTTCCTTGGATTATATCTTTTCTTCTTCTTTTCTTTCTCAATAACTTGATTAACTTTTCTCGTATCCTTGCAGATTGCACTAGGATTTACTTTAAGGATGTTTCAATTGGCGTTGGAGTACAACACTTGATTATCCTTGATGAAGAGAATCAACATATGAAGAAAGGCACACTTTTTACTACTTATAATCTCCTTATTGGTATATATGCAGCAAAGTGGCCACGATTGACTATTTCCCTTCATACTAGGGAGTGGTCCTAGGAGAACAAAACTTCCAAGGTGTGGGCTTTAATGGCAACTCATCATTGTCCTCTAAACAAACTAATTCATCGTCAACAATCAAACAAATCAATTCTTCTGCCAACATTGGGCTGCAACATTATTGAGGGGAAAGCCAAGTAGGGAAACTCTTCAATTTGATGGAGAATTCCACTACATCAAAGGATACTGGGAGTGAATTGAAAATGTTCTTAGCCGATGCAAGCACAAGCTGATTGTCGCACAAGTATATGATCCAGTGTATGTTTCATTATTCACATATGATAGAAATTCTGAAATTATCAAAGCTTTTTGTGAGGCATGGTGTCCACTTACAAATACTCTTTTAACTTCCTTTGAAGAGTTGTCCATATCGCTATGGGATTTGCACAACCTTGTAGGTCTCCCTATGACAGAAATTTTTTATGATGAAGTGATTCCCAATGCCAAGGAGCCTATTGGTGTTGATGAGACATGAAGTAAATTTATCCCCAAATTCTTGCAAATACTTATTCAAACTTATCATTTACTTCAAATGAGCGCCAATGAAGGTCAACTTTCTCAAATTTCTATGGAAAAATAGGTGAAGTATTGGTCCAGCAAAATCATAAAATACCATCAGCCACCACTAAGCAAGAAGAAAAAGGCGGTCTGGCCCAAATCAACTCATAATCCTCTTGGTGATTTTGGTGTTCATGGAGAAGGGTCCACTGTGGAGGAGTCATTATTTTTAAAACTTGGGATTTATTGGAACTTGCTTATGACATTCGCACACCCTATTTGGATGAAGGACTTCACTATTAGCGATTATGCACTTTGCACAATTCTATGTCTATAGGATAGTTTCCTTGTGTGCCCCAAAATGCAAAAAGATTCTCTTCGAATGCCTAGAAGAAGTGGTACTTCGAGAAAATTTTTGTAAGATTGATCAACTTGAAGCCATTCAAACTTTCCCTTGAGGACAAGGATAATAATAAAGGGGATAAATCACTTGCTGAAGATATTCAAAATCCTCCCAATTTAGAAAACATCGAGCCTCCAAAAGAAAAAAGAAATCCTGATCCTTTAAAAATGAGCAGTAGTATTAATGTATATCATCATTGGAAAAAGGCTTAAAAGGGGGTCCCAAATCTCCAAAGCTAAGTGATCCTTTGCCAATAGAGAACTTTGCCAAATCATCTTCTTTTTCTTCTTTAAATAAGCCTCCTTTTGGTCATTTGCCAACTCAAACCATGTAACATTTTAGTTGAAAAATGAATTTATTAATGTTGATGAAGATGAGACATCCCCAGGTAGTCGAGAATCAATCATGGGACCTAACTTGTTGGCCATTAGTGCTCCAATTGACGCAACTGTGCAAAATGAAGCACTCCATAGTATGAAAGCTAAACAACCATCTCTTTGTACTCCAATTTCAATATTTGAGGGTGAAAATTTTGTACTGAATCATAAAAAAGAGTATCTTCAAATGTTGTGGGATGGCCTTCGCAAGAGAATAGCAAATACTCCACTTGATTCCATCTCATCTATCAAAGATAGTGTTCAATTTGTGTTTGAATTAATGAAGGGCTTCAGCAAATTTGACATCTCCAATGTGGAAAAATTATTGCAAGTATTGTTTGACAGGGCCACTGCTTATGATGAGGCAAAGTTAGAGTCTTTTGCAAGTATCCAATGAGCTTCTTGCACAACAACTAAATGAGGCCAAAAATCGTCTCCATAATACTAAAACTAGAGAAAGTAAAGAAATAAATCAAATTCAATCCATCCAAGAAGAGTTGAAATGTGTTGGGAAGGGGCCTAATTATTTGAAGAAACACAAGAAGAATTTAACTTCATCATTGAAATGCTAACGACAACTTCTTCAAAGTGCTCAAGCTGAAATTCATGAGATTGAAAAGGAAATTGCTGCTATGAAGAGTACTCCTCCATTGGGTAATAAAGTGGTTGAGAATTTGCAAACTTCAATGGAACACTTGAAGGCTATCAAGGAAGAATTGAAGAACTTGAGTCCTTTTATCTAAAAATTGTTTAGAACTTTTTGCTCTTATTTTTTTGGGTGAATTACTACTACCAATCATAAGGTTTGGCATAATTATGAAAAAAATCCTCACTTTTTTAAAAATTAAAAATTACCCCCTACTTGCAAAACTTAATTGTAAGGTGGACAGAAAATTAGAAATGTCCAAAAGGCCCCCAACGGAAAAATAATTAAAAAAAATAAAAAATACTGAAAATTGATTTGATGGATAAAGTCCTAAATGCCCCTTTATATGTATATATTTAAATAGTATATATATATAAAATAATTTACTTATGTAATTAAATTTATCTAATAATATTAAATGATAAAATACTTATTACTTGAGTAACATATTAAACAATAATAATTACATTATTTATTAAAATAGAAATCATATTTAAAGTAGAGATATTTATCATTTATTCAAATAATAAATATCTCTAAAATAATTAATAAAATATAGTTAAATTTATTAATTAATAAAAACAATGAATCAAGAATTAAAAACTACATTAATTAAGAATAAAAGAATGAAAAATTAAATATGTGTAATTTTAACTAAATTATTTATTAATTTAAAAAAGATAAAATTTTAAATTATATTATATTATTTAGTAAAATAATAATCATATATAAATTAAAGATATTTAAAATAATTAAAATATTTATTCTAATAATACATTTATCTAAAATAACAATAAATAAGTAAAAAAATTATTAATTAACAAAAGCAATAAATAAAAAATAAAAAACTATATTAGTTAAGAATAAATAAGTAAAAAAATTAAGATATATGTATTTTTAACCTATATTATTATTAATTAAAAAATAAATTTTTTAAATTTAATTATATTATTTATTAAAATAATAATCATAATTAAAGATATTTATTCAAATAACAAATCTCTCTAAAATAATTAATGAAACTTGCTTCAATTTATCTTAATTAAATTATCTATTAATTGAAAATATATATATATATTTTTAAATCCCGCCTCCATTCTTTTATGGTTTGCTACCCATGGTAGCCACGCATGACGTGCGGCCAGGGGGCAGTAGCAGGCTACTCCTACCTGGATGGTACACCACGGTGGCAATTGGCAGTAGCTGCCATATCTGGCCAATTGGGTGTGAAGGGGGTGTGGGGGTTGCATGTATATGTATGTAAGTATTAGATATTATGTATATATTATGTATATGTATTTATGATATGTATCATATATATGATACATATATTATATAACATTATTTTATAGAAGTATGTATATGTATATAAACATTTTACAATCATAGATTTCTTGCAATTAAACCTTTTTAGTATAGATATATTACTGTTAAGTCCTTATATAAATTAAAAATATTACAATACAACCCTCAAGGGTATTTTTGTTTGCCAAAATTAGTCAGAAATAGCCAAACATAAGGTTATTAAGACAAAGGATAATTTTGAAATTCCACATGAAAATTTTAACAGCCAATTCAAAAAACCCTAATGGCATGTAATTGCTGGGTTAATTTGTTGGACGGTGACAAACAGTAGGGGTTTTTTATAATTTTTGAAAAAATGAGAATTTTTTCGTAATTATGCCAAACCTTAAGGATGGTAACCATAATTCACCCTATATTTTTGAAATAAACTGTGCTGCATTTATTTATTTATTTATTTTGAGATTACATAATAGAGGTGTTGATGGTGAGGTGGACACTCACAGTATTTTTCGATCTGAAGGTGGTATGGGGTGAAACCTACAACTAGGTAGCACAGGTCAGGCTAGTCGAGAGGGTCCTCGCTAAGACCCTCCGATGGTTAAGTCAATTATTTGACCAGAATATGAAGTAAAATGAGCAAAGTAACGGCTTGGTAGGAATTAATATCTTACCTTTTGGTTGAGAGAAGGGAGTATTTATAGTATATATTCGTTAGTGAGAAGATAAGATCGCCTTAACAAGCTTCCAGCAGAATTTTTGCTGGTAGGGGTATTTTTGGTCATTTAGACCAGAGCTCATGCTTCGCCACTGTTTATTGTAACGACCATTAAGCTCCACGGAGGGGGAGACTGTGCTGCCTTAATGCTGATACGACAACATTAATGGCAGATGTGACATGCCGTCGAAGCATTAAATGCGGATGGACAGGTGGTTGAAGTTCATTTAATGCGGCAGATGGGGTGGTGCAGGTTGTCATCATTACCCACTAAATACTTGAATTTGCTAATCAGGTTGGCCTATTCGACCTTGCTGGTCGAATGCTCATTTCGACCTCATCGATTGAATTTGGGCCTGACTTTGAATAAAGCCCAATGATAGGGGACATGTTTCAACCTCAAGGTTGAAACTGGGCTAGTTTGTGACTGGGCTAATAAGTTTATTGGGTTTTCAAAGCCTTAATGAGCTAATCCTATATCGTGAGTCCCTCCACTGTAAAGTCTGACCTGAAGGAGGTCGGAGTTTGGAGTAGGTTTTCATAAATTTTGACGCGAAAGGTATTGGTGGGAGAAGTGATTTTAAATCTCAAAGAGAAAGGTACTGGTGGCAGTTGTTATTGGGCGGTTACACGAAGATCAATGTGTGGGAACCAATGATTATGCATTTATTTTTTGGTTGCCGGTCAGTTTATCTGATTAACATTCCCACGTGCCTATAAATAGGAGGTTTTAACCATTCATTTTTACTTTTACTGCAACCACTTGAGATCAAGCAAAAGAGTTTCAAGTCGAACTTTGACAATTACACCTTCTTTACAAGTACAATTTTTGTAAGTGTCTCTTATGCTCTTAGCTTTATAAATCATTGATCTTTGACAATGTCTAGTTCCAGCTCTAACTTTGAAGCTACTTAATCTGCCTTGAATAGCAAGGTTGAGTCGAGCGAAACTTTGGGTGGGGAGTCGAGGGAAACCTTAGGTGGGGGGGATAAGGGCGCGAGGCCTTCTAATCCTGCTATCGAGGACATAGCGGGGTCTTCGGGCCATGGTAGGGATGAGGCAGGAGTAGCCGTGGAGGAGGTGCCAGGTCGAGGGGTCGATTATTTACGATGATGCATTATATCGATATTGTGTGAACAATATCATCGAACGATCTTGCATCGATACGAGGGAAATTCCATGTTCCACATGGGTTTGAACTGATAAAGCCTAGAGCTATAGATAGGATGCATACCCCTCCTGTTGGCTGCATCACTATTTTTTAGGATGCCATGAAATATAGCTTGAGGTTCCCCATAGCCAACCCTATAGTTGACCTTTTAAGGGGTTTACAAATTTGTATAACTTAGCTCCTTCTCAACTATTTTGCACTCATCTATAGTTTCGTTGTTCTGATGGGTATTGTCGAGGAATTACTTTTATGGGCTAATTTTAGCCATCTCTTTCATTTACTGATATCCCAAAAGTTGGGGTTGGCTGGGGAGTTGAATTTTTATTATCTAACTATGCGACCCATAAGAAAATCTTTAGAAGTTTGTCATCGTCCCATGGCCAAAAATCGAAAGAGCGGTATTCTATGTTCGACCCCCTATTGAGGTCGAATTCCAAATTCTGAAAGGATGGATAAGGGGTAAGGTTGTTCAAGATCTACTCGAATATGGTGAGATGGATGTCTCGGCATTTCTACAAGAGAGGAACTTGGTACTAGCGAGGCTGTCAATAGTCTTTTTGTGGTTGCGTGCTTAATTAGGTAGAAACTAGCTCTTTAAATAATGTTATCTATCATTTTCTTTAACTGTTCATCTAATAAGGAATTCTTCTGTCTTTTAGGTCGATCAACCATGAATTGGGCTAGCTAGATTGCAATGAAAAAGCAACATGAGGTGTTGCAGTAGCTGTTCATCGGGCAATGCAGAGTACCTATGAGAGTGCCGGGGTTGGTCGGGCAGTTTATGAGCCCGAAACTTCGACTGTACAGAGTGGAGGGGCCACTAGTAGCTTTCCTTAACCGAAAAGAAAAGCTATTGAGGCCACCGCTAAAGCCCCTACGAAGAAGGCAGCGGTCGAGAAAGGGAAGAACTTATAGCAGAAGCGTATGCTCTTCTTCCCCTGACTGATTGTGCAACCTGCATAAATTTCTAGAACCCCAGTTCAAGGAGAATGTTGGAGTGTTGAATAAAGCGACCATAATGGGCGCAGGGGAGACATTCATGACACCATTGGCCGTGCTGACAGCTGGTCTGCTCAAGAAAGACTAGGTCGAGATTCATAAGCATGAGCAGCTGGCTGCACTGAAAGCTTTCACATGCCATGTTAATATGTTAAGAGTTGAGTCGACTATTCTTTGTTGTATTTTGAATAGAACATACCCTGGTGGAGTGACAAGCTATTCTCTTTTTTAGGTTGGACAGTGAGGGTATAACTTTCACCATCGATTCGATCTGTATGAGACACATCGGTTGGGGTTGGAGGTGAAATGTGCCCAACTAGAGAAGGAGCAGAGTGATCCACTGAAAACCCAAGTTTAGTCATTGGGGTCGATGATGGCTGAGCTAACAAAACAACTAGAGGAAAAAGATGCCGAATTGTTGGCTGTAGTGGAAGGGAAGAGTCAGGTTGAAGAGTAGTTGAAGAAAACTATTTTGAGCATCTAGGAAGCCGCTGACGCAAGTTGAGCGTATGGATATAACAACATAATGAACTATGCTTGCTCGGAATTTTTTAAGGTGTTGCCTAGGATCTGCAAAGAGGCGGTCTAGTAATTCATGCTGACATCGACTTTACAGAGGTGAGTGTTATTTTTAGTATGGACGACGTGCAAGAGGCATTTGATCGGGAGGTAAAGAAGTTGGAGTTTCTTGGATATAAGTTTCGCCCTGAAGACAAGGTAAAGCTCGATGTGAACAAGGATGAGAAGCTTTAGGCCTTTGATGGGAACGCTCTTGTCGAAGGTGGTACTAATATTCCTCTTCTTCTTTCGTGCGTTGTTCCTATTAGCGAAAGAGTTTGGTTTCACAGGGGAGTTTGCACTGAAGATTAAAGATAATGAGGTGAATGTGTCGAATTTCTTCCTGATGGGAGGCTAGGTATTCTTAAAAGAAGAGTCGGGACCTTCTCAGGTAGCGGGTCTTAGTCAACCCAAGATGGCAGAGCAGGAGGTCAAAGGGCTCACTTTAAGTGGCCGAGTAGGCTCCACTGAAGAGCTTTTCAAAATCGTGGATGAAGTTGTTGCTGAAGGGATTGCTCGACAGGGTAAGACCGAGGGTTGAGTTAGGCTATTCCTTGTTAGTCAATTTTTTAGTGTGTGTGTGCATTTTTGTCGAATGATGATTGTATATCGAAGGATATCTTAATGGAAGTGCAGGGTCGATTTGGCCTTGTTTATTGTTTTCTAAGCTCTACTAATTATTTTATTTTGGAAATCAACTGTGAGGACGATTTCATGATTCTTTAATAATTAAAATGATGGTATAATCTGATGGACATAACGTAACTGGGCGATCCATATAGGCATTAAGTGATAGCCAATTAAATAAAGAAAATTAAGCAACTGTACGGATATTGTACCCTTTATTTTATAAGTTGTGCTGCTACGAGGTCGATCCAAGTAGTTTTGTCAATCATGTTAAGTGGGGTTGACGTTGCTTAACAATTGGGTCATCATAACTAATATTTTATGGATCAGATGACTATAAGGTTAATTTGACCATATTACTTTGAACAAATAAATAGGTTGAAACCATACAACTGCGGGGTTGGTTTGATTATGCTTTACTAACTAAATCAGATAGGTTGGAATCAGGCAATTATGGGGTCGCTTAACTTCGTTCACTAAAATAAAGAGTTCTCTTGTACAATGCAGTCTATACGTAGAATTTCTTAAGGTTAGTAGCATTCCAAGATCTAGGGAGTTCATTTCCTTATAGGTCGGCTAATCGATATGAATTATGCTTCGCCACCTTTACAATGGAGTATGGGCCTTCCCACTTTGGATTGAGTTTACCTTCATTACGGGAGACTTCAACCTTATTCAAAATGAGATCACCCACTTTAAAGGACTTGGGCCTTACTCCCTTGTCATAATGTTTTGCCGTGATGGACCTATATCTTTGCATCTTTGAGAAGGCTTGTTGTCGCAATTTGTCGATCAGGCCCAAGTTGACCTCTCTTTCTACTTTGTTCCTGATTGGGTTATAGTGTATAATTCAAGCCATATGTTGGATTAATTCAGTGGGTATTACAGCTTTCGAACCATACACCAAAGTGTAAGGGCTTTGTCCCGTGGAAGTTCTGAGAGTGGTACGGTAAGCCCAAAGAATGCTTAGGAGATCATCTGCCCAGCTTGTATTAGAACCTTCTAATTTGGCCTTGATGTGATTGAGCATAGTTTTGTTGGTGACTTCCATTTAACCATTGGCTTGTGGGTTCCTACTGAGGTAAAATACTGTTTAATCCCTAAGCTTTCCCATCATTCCCTGGTTTGTTTGCTCTAGAATTGAGTGCCATTATCAAATAGAAGGACCTTCGGCAAATTGAAATGGCAAATGATGTTTTTCCACAGAAAACTTCTTATAGCTACATCTATGATCTTTAGCATTGCTTCTGCCTTAACCTACTTAGTGAAGTACTCGACTGCTACAGTCATAAATTTCCTTTGCCCTGCAGCCATTGGGAAGGACCCCACGATATTGACCCCCCACGATACAAGCGCGTAGGGGGTTGATGAGGGATGTTGACATGGACTTGGCATGATCGGTATTTTTTTGCAAACTCCACCATATCCTTGATGAGGGTTAGCTAGAAATATCCGCTTCTAATGATTTTATAAGCTAACGACTGAACCCTAGAGTAGTTTCCACATATGCCTGCATGAACCTCTTTTAAGACTTTCTACGCCTGGTTGGGAGTAAGACATCTTAGGGGAGGTCCGAAGATAGATCTCTTATATAACTGGTCTAACTCATCCAAAGAAAATTTCGAGCGAGCATTCTAAGTCTTTGGGCATCGGCCTTTTCAGATGGCACTTTCCTCTCTTTGAGGTAGGCTTTAATCTCGTCAATCTAAGTTTGTTCTAGGGTATCCATCACGAATATGCTGCCCCATCGGGACTCAGAGATAATGGGCTCTTGTGAGACCAGAAAAGTGATTGATCTATCGCGGCTACCTTTAGATGCACTGGCAAACTTAGAAAGCACATATGCTCTATCGTTTTCTGACTTGGGTACCTGGCTGAGTATGAATTTTTCAAATAATTATCGTAACCTCTTGACCTCATGAAGATAAGTGTTCATAGTCAAGTCCCTTGCTTCGAAATTATCTTCAAACTGTTCAGCAACTAGTTGAGAATCAGTAATGGTCGCCAGAATCCTGACCCCATGTTTAGAGCCATCCTCATTCTAGCAGTGAGAGCTTCATACTCCATCTCATTATTGGTGATGGGGCAATTTAGCTGGACAACAAAATCATATTCTTTGGCCTGAGGTGAGCACAACAATATCCCTACTCCTCCTCCCAAGTTTGTTGCTAATCTATTGACATGCAAGGACCAGGTTAGCAATTGAGGTTCTTGGGAAGGTGGCAGGTTAATCCTTTCTGCCATAAAATCTACCAGCACTTGGGCTTTTATAGAGATATGAGGTTGAAACTTGAGGTCGAATTCTCACGGCCCAATAGCCCACTTGATCAACCTTCCTAAAGTGTCTGGTTTAGTAAGTACTTGTTTCAAGGGTTGGTTTGTCAGAACAACAACAGTGTGGGAAAGAAAATAAGGCCTCAATTTCCTTGCTATCGTGACTAGTGCCAAAGCGAACTTCTCGATTTCGAAATAGTTGTGCTCAGGGCTTTGCAACACTTTACAATGTAATACACCGGTTTGTGCCCCCCTTTAGTCGACACCATTACAGAGCTAATGGCGATTGCCAATACGGTTAAGTACAAATGTAGAACTTCTCTAATCGCTGGTTTCGATAGCACAAGAGGTTGGGAAAGGTGTTCCTTTAATTTGACCAGCGCTTGGTTGCATTGATCGGTCCACTGGAACTTCTTAGCATTTCTTAGGACCCAAAAGAATGACAAGCTTTTATCTGCCAGCCTTGTTATAAATCAACCCAAGGCTATGATCCTTCCGACTACCCTCTGCACATCCTTGATCGTTCTTAGGGGCGTTATATCTTGGATGGCCTGAATTTTCTAAGGATTGGCTTCAATACCTCGTTGGCTAACTATATACCCTAGAAACTTTCCTCCCCTAACACCAAAAGTGCATTTACTAGGGTTAAGTTTCATTCTGAAAGCACGGAGAATGGAAAAAGTATGAGCGAGGTCGACTAGATGGTCAGCTTCCTTATTTATCTTGATGATCATATCATCCACATACACTTCCATAGATCGGCCTATCTTATTTTTGAACATAAAATTAACCAATCTCTGGTATGTTGCCCTAGCATTCTTCAATCCAAACAGCATGACCGAAAAATAGTATATGCTGTCGGTCACTACAAAAGAAGTTTCATCTCGGTCTTCAGGAGCCATAAAAACTTGATAATACCCTTGAAAGGCATCCATCATGCTTAAAAGTTCACATCCGGTAGTGGAATCAACTAATAAATCAATTCAAGGTAGAGGATACGGGTCATTAGGGCATGCTTTATTAAGATCTGTGAAACCATTACACATTCTCCATTTTCCATCATTTTTGGGAACTAAGACGACATTTCATAACCAACTAGGATATTAGATTTCAATAATGTAGCCTGCATCAAGAAGCTTTCTGACCTTTTCCTTAATAATTTGAGTCTTTTCAGCATTAAAAGTTATAGTCTTTTGTTGAACGGGCTTGTGTGCGGGGTCAACATTAAGTCGGTGCATGATGATTTTTATGTCAAAGCCCTCTAGGCCGGCAGCCTTCAATGCGAAGACACTAAAACTCCTTTAAAGAAAGTCAATGAGCAAACATTCCATTTGACCTCCTATACTTGCTTCTATTTGAGTTTTCTTCTCAGGGTTCACAGACTCCAATTTAATAATTTTAAATTCCTTGGCTAGTTAAACCATAGTATCTTTGTTCTTCCTCTTCTTATTATTCTGACTTCTCTTTGGTTTCATTATTGGGATGTCCCCTGTGGCCTTCAGTTGAGATCACACCTTTTGAGAGTTGGCTTAAGTTGAGATAGTGTAACATGGCCATGCCTCTTTCATATTACAAAGCATTTCGCCTATCCTCGGTGGTGTGGAAAATTTGACCTTTATATGATATGTCGACGTAATTGCTTGGAAGTCATTCAAAACTGGTATGTAATTATGGAGTTGTAAGCAAAGGGGAAATTTACCACAAGAAAGTTGATCATCAATGTACAACTCCTAGGAATTTCACCAAATGATGTGGTCAAATTGATGGATCCCACTGAAACAATTTCTACTCGCCCAAACCCGACCAGTGGCATTTTGATTGAGTTGAATTTTAATTTCCCAAGCTGCATTCTGTCAAGGGTAGAAAGAAAGATAATATTTGTAGAACTGCCATTGTCGACCAACACTTTATGGATGTCAAAGTTTGCGATTTCAATAGAAACCACCAATGGGCAATCTAGGCTACCCTCTGCACCATGTCCCCCCAAATGCTTCAGGTTGGAATCTGAGAAGGAAATAGGCTTAGAACTGGTGGATAGTTGGTAGATCAACCTAGTGTTTATCCATCTTTCAGATTCACGGCACCTATGCACTTGCTTTCTAGCTGACCTCGAGTCTTCACCCATCGACCCATCAGCTATTATGTCAATTATACCTTTCAAAGGGGGATGGTCATCTTCCATTTTCTGTTTTCCTTTATCTTCACGCTTTAGGCTTGAAGACTATTCTCTACGTAGAGTTTGATCGATTTGAGCCATAGCCTGTAAAGCTTTCTGATCCATGAATTTCTTAAGGTGGCCTTGACAATTGAGACGCTCAATCTTGTCATGTAAATTGAAGCAATTTTTGGTGTCGTGACCCTTTTGACAACGGAAATGACAATACTTCTTCGATTTTCTTATAGCTCCCTTCTCAGTGAGTTTTTTGGGCTTTTTTTAAGAGATTGTCATGTTGGATTGCTAATAAGACCTCCATGTGGGGTGTGTTCAAAGGAGCATAATTATGGAAGTGTTTGATAGGAGACTTATGCCTTCCTTTTGATGTCTGTTATCTTTCTCCTTTCCTTTCTTCTTGTTGGATTCTCCTCCCTTGAATTTTATCCTATTCATCTCCTCTTGAGTTATATACCTTTTTGACAGGTCCAAAAGCTCCTCTATTGTTCGAGGGCACTCTTTGACTAGTGCTTTAGTGCACTCATTATGCTTCAACCCTAAAAACAGAATGTCGATAAGGAATTCAATGCAAGGGTTATCAATTTTCAGGACCTCCGTGTTGAACCTAGAGAAAAAATCCCTCAAAGTTTCTCCTTCATTCTGCTTGGTGGGCATGAGGTAATTTAGCTTTCATTCTGCTAGCAAATTAGTGTAGGAACTTATCACAAAGCTAGTTATAAATATTCATAGAAGCTGGCTCAAGTTTAACAAACCATTCCAACGCAATACCATAAAAAGTAATAACCAGCATCTTTGCATGAATATGATCACTATGCCCTTGCAATTGCATCTTGTGCTCAAACTGCAAGAGGTGCTCATTTAGGTCGGTCAACCTATTATATCGCGGTAGTCCGCTAGGGACTTTGGCATCAAGGTCTATCCTTTCCTCAATAATCTCTTGCACAAAAAGCGACTCTCTTTCATGCTAGATTTGGGGAGCTATTTCAACCTGAGTCCTTTCTCAATTCCTTCTCGAGTTTTTCTCCAATCTCTTGTTGAGTTGCTGGGCTTGATGTGATACTTTCTCCCACTCTTCTTTGTTTGCTCTGGACATATCTGAACTAGGATTTGGTCTCGAATGTTTGCCCCGATCAGCTGTTGGGCTTGATCGAGTCAAACTTATTGATCTGTTGATTCCACTACCTCTTCGTCAGGGGCATTTTAGGGCTTGCTGTGAGGAAAACGGCCTAGGCCCAGCTCACATCTACTGAAAGGAAGGCGTATCTTGTTTCTGGTTTGGCCTTTAGCTGGGGGTTGTTTCTCTCGATGAATGGGATAAGGGGTAACACTCAGGGTCGAAGCTGGTTGAGTATTATATCTCTGCAAAGAGATGGATAATTGAGCTGAAATCTGATCACTGATCATTTGCATAAGTTGGGGGATAGTCAAAGTGACCACTTGCTATGTATGCAAATTGGGGCCACCACCTTCCCGAGTAGGTTGCTGATGGGGATGGCAACAAAGGTGGTTGGGGTGAGCGGCTCTCATTTTGCCTCTAGGAAGTAGTCATCCTGGTTTCTACCATTTTCGACTGCAAAGTCCCTTTCCCACAAACGACACCAAAATACTGATGGTGAGGCAGACACTCCTAGTATTTTTTGATCTAAAGGTGGTATGGGGTGGAACCTGCAACCAGGTAGCACACGGGCTAGCTGAGAGGGTTCTCGGCTAAGACTCCCCGATGGTTAAGTCAGTCACTTGATCGGAATATGAAGTAAAATGAGCAGAGTAATGGCTTGGTAGGAATGAATATCTTACCTTTTGGTGGAGAGAAGGGAGTACTCATATTGTACTCTCGTTGGTAAAAAGACGAGAATTGCCTTAACAAGCTTCCAGTAGAATTTTCGCTGGTTGGGGTAGTCTTGGTCATTTCGTCCAGAGCCCATGCTTCGCCACTATTTCCTAACAAGCACCCACTAACATGCACCCGTATCTCATACAGTTGCTCAGGAACGGAACAATATCCAACTCTTGAATTAACATCGTTAGTGCAAGTCTATCGGGATCTTAGATGCCCTTGTTCTTGTAAGATCCTATGACTTGGAAGGTTTAAGATCACGACCGTGTGAGACTTATTCCATGGTCACCAAACCAAGTTCCATAGTCTTGTGTGATCTAAGAGCTTAATCCAAATGCCAGTGAAGTAAATGAAAAGCGCATGATGAAGATGGCCATATGACGAATATCGTTCAATCAAGATTGTCTTACAATAAAATAGTTTACAAGGCTAATCTAATTGGCTTGCTGGGCACTATTCGAACAATTAATGGCAGAGGTGACACACTGTTAAAGTATTAAACGCGGATGGATGGGTGGTTGAAGTGCATTTAATACAACGGATGGGGTGGTGTAGGCTGTCATCATTAGCCACTAAACACCTAGATTTGCTAATCAAGTCAGTCTATTCGACCTTGTTGGTCGAATGCTCATTTCGACCTGACTCTGAATAAGACCCAATGATGGGGGACATATTTTGACCTCAAGGTCGAAACTGGGCCACTTTGTAACTGGGCCCAACAAGTTTACTGGGTTTTCAAAGCCCTAATGGGCTAATCCCATATCAAGAAGATTTCTTTCTTTTCTATCTTGCAATATTTTATTTTTTATTATTTCTTTTTACCAAAAAAAAAAAAAAAACTCAAACTAGTAAAAACAACTAAAACTAATTTTTTTTTTCGTTTCAACTTAACAAATTAAAAACTCAAACTTAATAAAAATAATTAAACTGTTTTTTTGCTTTTTTTGAAACTTAGCAAACTAAAAACTCAAACTTAATAAAAACAACTAAAATACTTCTTTTTTTTGACTGAACAAACTAATTAACTCAAACAACTAAAACTACCTTTTAGGAAAAAAAACTTAACAAACTAAAAACTCAAACATAATAAAAAGAACTAAACTACTTAATTTTGACTCACCAAACTAATTAACTCAAACAATTAAAACTACCTTTTTTTTTAAAAGAAAAAAGAACTTAACAAACCAAAAACTCAAACTTAATAAACATGATTAATTTTTTTTTTTAAACTTAACAAATTAAAAACTCAAACTTAATAAAAATAATTAAACTACTTTTTCTTTAACTCAACAAACTAAAAACTCAAACATAATAAAAACAACTAAACCATTTTTTTTTTTTGCTGACTCAACATACTAATTAACTCAAATAACTAAAATTACTATCTTTTTCTAAAAACTCAAACTTAATAAAAAAATAATTAAACTACCTTTTTTTTACTCAACTAACTAATTAAGTCAAAAAACTAAAATTACTTTTTTTTTTTTAAACTTAACAAACTAAAAACTCAAATTTAATAAAACCAGCTAAACTAATTTTTTCTTTGTTTAAAACTTAACAAACTTAAAAAAAACTCAAACTTAATAAAAACAACTTTTTTTTTTTATGAAACAGTGGAAAATATAATTTAAAATAAATTCGTGATCAAACTTAGAAAATATTTAAGCTGGCTACGTACCCAATAAAAGGATCAAATCATAACATAGTTAGAAAAAACATCATTTTAGGGGGGCGTCGTTCACAATTTATACTCATGCGGGCCTGGAGTATCCATTACTTAACCACCTTGGACTAGGTGGGGTATTTGATATTTTAACCACAAAAAAATACCTTTAGTGGAGTAAGTTAGCAGTTTAACAACATACACTATCTTTCGTGGAGTAAGTTAGCAGTTTAACCACATGCACTATTTTTGGTGGGTATCGTTCACAGTTTATACTTATGTGGGTCAGGGGTAACATGCATATTTGGCTCGTGCGTCAAGGAGCAACATGCAGTTTAGGCTCATACGTTATGAAGCATTCTCCCAACTTTGTGCATAGTAGCACTTCAAGAACTTCCCATTTATAGGGCCAACTCTTAATCCATCTTCAACAACCATCCTATATGCACAATTTGTATGGACTTCTTTGACAACATAAGGATAATCCCATTTTAACATGAACTTACTCCCACTTGCCCTAAAGCCAATGCCCTATGGCCTTGAGACCCATCTTTTCAAGATGTCCTTCAAAGACCTTTTGCGATTGGGGTTTTGTTAGAGGATCTGCTATATTCTCTTTTGAGGCAACTCTCTCCACTCGGATGTCGCCTCTATCAATGATATCCTCGATCAAATGACATCGTCTCAAAATGTGCTTAGATCGCTGATGAGATCTTGGCTCTTTAGCTTGCACTATCGCCCCGTTGTTGTCGCAGAAGATAACTACTGACTCAGCAATGCTAGGCACCACATTCAACTCTTGAATGAAGTTTTTCATCCAAACACCCTCCTTTGCAACTTCCGAAGCTGCAATATAGTCTACTTCAGTGGTTGGGTCGACTGTGGTGTCTTGTTTGGAACTCTTCCAACTCAACGCGCCGCCATTGAGGTAAAATATAAATCCAGAAGTGGATTTGAGGTCATCTACACTTGAATCCGAAAACCCTTCTAGTTTCAATTCTCCATTGTCGTATACCAAGAACATGTCCTTAGTTCTTCTCATACTTAAGGATTGCTTTTATGGCTATCCAGTGGCTCTCATCGAGATTGGATTGGAACCTACTCGTAACACTTAGCGAGTGTGCTACATCTGGTCTAGTATATTGCACTGCATACATTATGCTTCCTATGGCGGAGGCATAAGGTATGTTGGACATTATTCGCTTCTCTTCCTCAGTCTTGGGGGCCATAGACTTTGAGAGATGAATGCTATGTCCTATGGGAAGGAATTCCCTCTTGGGTTCTTCCATACTAAACCTCTTTAGTATTTTATCAATGTACGGGGTTTGGAAAAGCTCCAGCATCCTCTTCGATCTATCTCTATAGATACTTATTCCCAATATGTAGGATGCTTTTTCCAAATCCTTCATGGAGAACTGTGTAGATAACCATGCTTTAGTACACTCTAACATTCCTACCTCATTCCCAATGAGAAAGATGTCAACGACATAAAGCACAATAAATTATACTGAACTCCTACTAGATTTCTTGTACACACAAGGTTCATACATATTTTTGACAAAGCCAAACGATGTGACCATTTTGTCAAAACATATGTTCCAACTTCGGGACGCTTGTTTTAACCCATAAATGGATTTCTGGAGTTTGCAAACTTTTTGCTCACTCCCTTTGGATGTAAAACCTTGTGGTTGCTCCATGTAAATTCCTTCTTCAATGTCACCATTAAGGAAAGTGGTTTTAACATCCATTTGCCATATCTCATAGTTATAATATGCGGCTATGGCAAGTAAGATCCGAATGGACTTAGGCATAGCAACCGGTACAAATGTTTCCTTGAAATCGATACTGGGTCTTTGAGTGTAACCTTTTGCCACTAACCATGCCTTAAAAGTCACCATTTCTCCATCTACGCCAAGCTTCCACTTATAGATCCACTTGCAACCGATGGGAAATATTCCCTCTGGTGGACCTACCAAAGTCCATACTTTGTTTGAGCACATGAAGTCCATTTTGGATCTCATGGCTTCTAGCCAACGTCCTAAATGTATGTCCAACGTAGCTTCCTCATAGGTCTTTGGATCACTATCCAATTGACCCATCTCATGAAGGAATCCAAACCTTTCAGATTGCTTCTTGATCCGGTCAGACCTTCTTAGAGGGTGTGTACAAGGTTCTAATTCCATATTTGTTTCCACTGCTTGTGGGATTTTTTGATCGTCTTGAACTTCATTGAGTTCAATGACAACGCCATTTCTATCTAATAGAAATTCCTTTTCCAGAAAGTGGGCCTTGAAACAAACACCTTTTGTTTTGAGGGATCGTAAGAGCAACAACCCATAAACTCTCTTGGGTATCCCACAAACTTGCACAAGGTGGATCTACTATCCAACTTATCTCTCACTGTTCGTCTCACGTAGGCAGGAAATCCCCAAACTTTCAAATAATGGTAAATGGGTGCTTTGCCATGCCATATCTCATATGGTGTCTTTGGCACAGACTTTGAAGGTACTACACTCAGTAGCCTCGTTGCCGTTTCTAAGGCGTATCCCTAAAAGGATACAGGTACATTGAAAAAACTCATCATGGAACATACCATATCTAACAAGGTACGGTTTCTCCTTTCAGCTACTCTATTATGTTGGGGTATGCTGGGTAGAGTTCATTGTGAAAGAATCCCATTCTTTTTTAGATAATCCAAGAATTCGGTACTTAAGTATTCACCCCCTCGATCCGATCGAAGAGTTTTAATACTAAGTCCTTTTTGTTTTTCTATTTCATTCTTGTACTCTTTGAACTTTTCAAAGGCCTCGGACTTGTACTTCATAGGATACACATGTCCGTACTGACTATAATCATCAGTGAAAGTGATGAAGTAGGAATAGCCTCCTCTCCCACTAACTCTTAGTGGTCCACAAACATCCGAATGGATCAAATCCAATAGATGTGTGGTTCGCTCCGTTTGTCCTACAAATGAAGCTTTGGTTATTTTTCCCTTTAAACAAGATTCACAAGTAGGAAGGTTATCAATGCCACTAACATTTAGTGCTTTGAGCGCTTCTAACTTGCTCATCCTATTTTTAGAGATATGACCAAGTCTTGCATGCCATAACATGGCATCTCTTGGATATCTAGCTTCCTTTTATTTGATTGAATGTGCATAAGTGGAAGTTGGGAATCAAGTATGTATAATCCATTCATTAATGTACCTTAGCAATTAAAGAACCATTCTCTAACACCATCAATGTCCCATTCGATATAGAAAAATCATATCCTTCATTATCAAGAACGAGAATAGATATGATGTTCTTAACAAGATGGGGTACATAATAAACTGGATCTAATACAATTTTAGCATTCCCCAAGTCTACCTTGATTATGCCTTGGAAAATAGCTGCAACAATTGCTCCATTTCCTAGGCGGAGATTTATATCTCCTTCACGAAGTCCCTTTCTTCTTTACATCCCCTGTAAAGAATTACATAGATGAGAATCGCATGCAGTATCAAATACCCATGTGGAAGAATTGGTTGTTAAATGCACTTCAATGAATAACATACCCTTCTCAAGAGTATCAAGGTAAGCTTTACAGTTTCTCTTCCAATGCCCTTTGTCACTACAGTGGAAATAATTTGCATCGGTCTTAGCCTTTTTCTTAACTCTCCCAGAACTCTTCTCGGGTTGCTTCCCTCTGGAATAACTTTTCTTCCTTTTTCCTTCCCTTTCTTGGGCCCCTAAGGCCTTTTGACTTGGAGGTGGAGGCAATCATGAAAGGCTTTTCCTTTTTCAAGGTCGACTCGGCAGACATAAGCATGTTCACCAATTCGTTAATCGTCACTTCTTGCTTGGACATATTAAAGTTCATGATGAATTGGTCGAATGATAGAGTTAACGACTATAGGATCAAATCCATGTAAAGGTCGTTGTCCATAATCACGTCAGGTTGTCCAAGCTTTTCGATGAGTCCAATCATCTTAAGCCCGTGGTCATGGACGCTCGAACCTTCACCTATCCTTGCTCTAAAAAGCTCATTTGACAAAGCGAACCATTCATGTCTTGATTGTACACCATACAACTCTTGTAGGTGCACATAGATTTCTCGAGCATGTTTCATGTGCTCATGAGATTTTTGGAGCTCATTAGTCATGGATGCCATCATGAGATATCTCACTTGTAGATCATCATCTATAAATTTAGTGAACACTTCACGTGCCTCATCAGAAGGGTCATTACCTAATGTTTCTGGTGGACTTTGATCAAGTACATAAGCCCTCTTCTCAGAGTCAAGAATTATCTTAAGGTTTCTCAACTAATCTTGAAAGTTAGGCCCAGTTAGCTTATTGGTTTCCAAAATACTTGCAAGTGGATTTTTAGCCATATTTTTTTGAAAATTTCAAAAATCTAAAAGAGACGAAAAAGAATAAAGCATGTGATTGAATTTTATATAAAAAACATGTTCATGGTCTTTCAAGCATGTTTTTCTCCCACTATTTTATCAAATCCTTCACCCCCAAGAAGAATTTGGGAAATCTCATTTCCTAGTGAGAATCAAGATCCTAATAACTTGCCAATGGACCCCCGTGACCGAGTGCCATCCACAAGCAATCAAAAGGTAAGCAACTTTTGCTAATTGCATCTCATGCAATTCTTGATATGTTTTATCTCATTTTTCATATAGACCCATGTGACCGTGTGCCATCTACACTACTAGGTGTTAAGTCAAACCCACCAATCATTCTTCGCTTCAAGACGGCCTCACGTCATCCCCGTGACTGAGTGCCAACGCGTGATGGTTCTTGAATCAAAGATACATCTCATGCTAAGTGTATGCTCACAGCTTTCCTCCTAAGTGTGACCCTCGTGATCGAGTGCCATCACACAAAATTGGTAGCATCCCATGGCATACACTATTGGTGGAAGGCTTGGATTAATTAAAATTCTTTTAAATTGTATCCATTTTGACTTAATATTTGAGAAATACTTAGACATTTTAAGTGGAGGAGTTTTGCTTGCAAAGATCTCATCATTTTATCTTCTTATTTAGGTTCTCTATATCCTAGTCATGCATTTTATACATCAATAGGATATGAAAAGCGTAAATAAGTAAATGCGCCTAGCATGCTTCTAGGATGGGATGACCATGAGCATAACCAAGTGACGCACTTAGAGCGATAGATGCATCACTCTGTCCATTTTAAGTGGGTGGATTAAACTAAGTTATTACATGAGTGTATCCCATACATTCATGGGTCTTCAAGTCTCCTTGGGTCCTCCTTACTCCTTGCAATTTTACAAGAGAAAGAAAACCTCACTTCTAGTGATTCTACTCTCATAGCTTTTACAAACTAGAACAAGAGGCATGCAAGCCCCATTTAATACAACCCATTTCAACAACTTGAAATAAATAAAATCAATATTAAAGGCTCATGATCATCCCCATTCATTCATCATCTATTCAACATTTAAATGAACAATAAATAAACCAAGAATTGACATTCAATTCCAACAATTAAGTGCTAATCAAATTAACAAATAATTGGCCAAGCAAAAACAAGCATAACACTTATGCATCATATTTTTGCCACAATTGGAGATCAACTTTAACAAGTTTTAAAAGCAACCAAAAAGTTTCCAACACAATCTTGAGGCCTTGCACAACATTTGTGTAACCAATGTGAGTGTTTCAAAACAAGTTTGGTCACCAAAGAAACCAAAGAAAAAGCTCAAAACCCATCCCAAACCCAACTAGGAGCTTCTGACCAAGGCTTGCTCACTGCTGGGCAGTAGCTCTCGGCCACTGCCTTGTTGTGGGCTGCCATGGGCCGGCAGCACCCCTGTTTTGGGGTTCATGGCCGAGTCAAGCCGTTTTTGGCTCAACTTTTGTGCACCAAGAGTTTTAGAACAACTTCTAAACATTAAAACACACAACATAGGATGAAATTTCAGATTAAAACACCTTTTAAAACTGAAATATCAAGTGCCCAAAGAAGCTTGAAAAACAAGTTTAAGCAAGAATCATATTCTTCAAAAATCTCCAATTATATCCAATCCAATTGGACCCAAAAATGATGAAAACAACTTAAGGCCATCCATAAAATGCTATATCATAATATAACATCTACCAATGCCAAAACAAAATTATAACATTAGCAAAAATGAATTAAAACATACCCATCATATGAATTAACAATTGAAGCACATAATAGCATGATTCAATCCATTAATCAAGGAGCCACAAGCAAGATCATCCATACACTCCAACCCATAATATGGATTGAGTACATGGTGATTTCAATCAGTTCTTCGCAAGAACTAACCATCCAAGCCAAGCAAAATCTAAATCCATGCATGAATATGGCTTTGATACCACTTGAAGGTATGTGTGGCACTAGAATCCAAATATTTTAATATAAAACTGAATAAACTAGCCCACACAACACCCCCAAGATCAATACATGCATGGAATTCAGATTTAGAAAGGGAAAAATACCTGGGTGATGATAGAAAATTGAAGAGCAAGAGAAAACTCTTGAAAATCATCAAACTGTTGTTTCACCGGCGCAGCAGGATCACCACCAATTTTCCCTTAGATGGACTCCTCCGTTTTTGTTGAAATTTTTACAGGAACTCCTTAACCTTTTGAAGAGTATTTAGTCCAAAATGCAGCCCAATCAGAACACCAGAGGTCTACCCAGAACTAGCAAAAACTGCCTGCCAGAAAACTGCTCCAGTCAAGAGCAAGAGCAACCAAATTAGATTGTCTCTAATGTAAAAGTCCACACACCAAATCTATGACCAATTCTATACAGAATGGCTGGAATATCTGCAGATAATGAGGGTAGGAAGGCTGGGAAGGAGGAGGGGGAGGAAGTTGGAGAGAATAATGGGATGCCAAAAAATTAGATTCCCACTACACAAAATGTGGGGAGAAATCACACTAGTCATGCACACACTTGCTCTCTCTCACTTGACCGGCCACACTCCTATATCTATATATAGGAGTGGCCCATGAACATCCCCAAGGAGATGATGCCAAGTGTCCTTGCCAAGGTGGCCACTAACTAGTAGTTAGTGAATAAAAATATTAATTGAAGCACAAATTTCATCTTATGAAATGTCTTGCAATTAAATTTCAATTCACATTAAATGAACCATTCACTTAATTATTCTCCCAAAATAATCCTCCAACTCAATTAAATTAAACACTTTAATTTAACCAATAATAATTTGACTTAACTCTTAAGTCAAAAATGCTTAACTATTTAAGCTAGTCAAAGTCAATTTAACCCTTAAATTAATTTTGACCAATTGATAGTCATATGACATCAATTAATTAACCCTTATTTAATTGATCTTAATTTAACTCTTAAATTAATTTGACCAATTTAACATTTAAATTGATCAAGTCAAAATGACTACAATTTTGCCTCCTCCAAAACGGTTATGAATTTTCTAATGCTTAGAAAACTCTACTTCCTTCAATTGACCATGTCATTAGCTTTTGTGTGTGACCCATTAGGTTCTCCCATTCATTGGACATGGGCTCACAACTCCTTGTGACTTTTGGAATATCAAATATTCACATTAATTTAAACTCCTTTAAACTAAGAGACTCGATTCAATTAATCTCATTAATTGAAGAGTTCCAAATCTCCATGGTCGATGTCCGACCTCAAGCCCATGAAGCCCAACTAATTGGCCAAAATGAATGCTCTTGAAGAACCATTATAGCATTATGCGTACCATGCAAATACGGCCATTCCATTTCCTATTTCCTAAAAGAAGCTTAGGGCAAGATATTAATCGGCTCCCTAATAGCCTCAATACTATATTTCTATTCTTATTGTTCAATTCCCTTTGTGTCCTCATCTTTGGAAACGCCTTTCCAAATTGTCACATCACCTTGGGCAAGGATTTCTTCGAATCGGTCTTATAGAACACATAGGAGATGCACTCGCCTTTCACAAAGACGAGGAGTCGGATTCCATCTTAGATCTCACAAACCTCCATACCAAGTAGCTCATACCCAATCTCAACGCGGAAGACCAGCTAAGTAATCAAGGAAGAGTCAAAGCATGAGGATCGGGCACAAGGTTACCATGGATCCTCAGGTCAAAGGACTAATGATATGCACTAGCGTAAGCGGGAGAGCTTGTCACTGCCGACTTGCCACTTGGGCTATCTAGTGGATTCTCTAGGCAGGTCTTCAGTACCTTGTTTCCTAACAAACACCCACTAAGATGCACCCATATCTCATATAGTTGCTCATAGAATGGAACAATATCCAACTCTTAGATTATGCATCGTTAGTGTAAGTCTATCTGGATCTTAGATGCCCTTGTTCTCGTAAGATCCTATGACTTGGAAGGTTTAAGATCATGACCGTGTAAGACTTACTCCATGGTCATCAAACCAAGTCCCATAGTCTTGTGTGATCTAAGGGCTTCATCCAAATACTAATGAAGAGCGTATGATGAAGAAGGCCATATGATGAATATTATTCAATCAAGATTGTCTTACAATGAAATAGTTTATAAGGCTAATCTAATTGGCTTGCTGGGCACTATTCGAACAATTAATGGCAGAGGTAACACACAGTTAAAGTATTAAATGCGGATGGACGAGTGGTTGAAGTGCATTTAATGCAGTGGATGGGGTGGTGCAGGCTGTCATCATTAGCCACTAAACACCTGGATTTGCTAATCAAGTCAGCCTATTCGACCTTGCTGGTCGAATGCTCATTTCGGCCTCATCGATAAGATTTGGACTTGACTTTGAATAAGGTCCAATGATGAGGGACATATTTTGACCTCAAGGTTGAAACTAGGCCACTTTGTAACTGGGCCCAACAAGTTTACTGGGTTTTCAAAGCCCTAATGGGCTAATCCCATATCAAGAAGATTTCTTTCTTTTCTATCTTGCAATCTTTTATTTTTTATTATTTCTTTTTACCAAAAAAAACTCAAACTAATAAAAACAACTAAAACTACTTTTCTTTTTTCTTTTCAACTCAACAAATTAAAAACTCAAACTTAATAAAAATAATTAAACTATTTTTTTGCTTTTTTTGAAACTTAACAAACTAAAAACTCAAACTTAATAAAAACAACTAAACTACTTCTTTTTTTGACTCAACAAACTAATTAACTCAAAAAACTACAACTACCTTCCAGAAAAAAAAATAAAAATAAAAATAAAAACTTAACAAGCTAAAAACTCAAACTTAATAAAAACAACTAAACTACTTATTTTTGACTCAACAAACTAATTAATTCAAACAATTAAAACTACCTTTTTTTTTAAAATAAAAAAGAACTTAACAAACCAAAAACTCAAACTTAATAAACATGATTAAAATACTTTTTTTTTAAAACTTAACAAATTAAAAACTCAAACTTAATAAAAACAACTAAACTAGTTTTTTTTTCTGACTCAACAAACTAATTAACTCAAATAACTAAAACTACTATCTTTTTCTAAAAACTCAAACTTAATAAAAAAATAATTAAACTACCTTTTTTTTACTCAACTAACTAATTAAGTCAAACAACTAAAATTACTTCTTTTTTTTTTTTTAAACTTAACAAACTAAAAACTCAAATTTAATAAAACTAGCTAAACTAATTTTTTCTTTGTTTAAAACTTAACCAACTTAAAAAAAAACTCAAACTTAATAAAAACAACTTTTTTTTATGAAACAGAGGAAAATATAATTTAAAATAAATTCATGATCGAACTTAGAGAATATTTAAGCTACCTACGTATGCAATAAAAGGATCAAATCATAACGTAGTTAAAAAAAAGCATCATAATAGGGGGCAATTTATACTCATGTGGGCCAGAAGTGTCCATTACTTAACCACCTTGGACTAGGTGGGGTATTTGATATTTTAACCATAAAAAATACCTTTAGTGGAGTAAGTTAGCAGTTTAACCACATACATTACCTTTCTTGGAGTAAGTTATCAGTTTAACCACATGCACTATCTTTGGTGGGTATCGTTCACAGTTTATACTTATGTGAGTCAGGGGTAACATGCAGATTTGGCTCGTGCGTCAATGAGCAACATGCGATTTAGTCTCATACGTCAAGAAGCATTCTCCCAACTTTGTGCATAGTAGCACTTCAAGATCTTCCCATTTATAGGGCCAACTCTTAATCCATCTTCAACAACCATCCTATATGCACAATTTGTATAGACTTCTTTGACAACATAAGGACCATCCCATTTTAACATGAACTTACTCCCAATTTGATGAGTTGTGATGATGGGCCATTCTATAGAGAGCACCAAATCCCCAACTTGAATAGATCATGATCGCATCTTCTTGTTAAATGCCCTAGTGAGCCAGGCATAACAACACTCAAGTCTTTGTTGTGCTTCCAATCTTTTCTCATCAGGGGCCTCAAATTATTCAAGGCATAAGTGTGCATTTTTTCAATTAGTCAATCCTTTTGGTATGGTTATCCTTCTTAAGAGGTAAAACGACTTCAATGTCATAAATCAATGAATACGGAGTTTCTTGTGTAAGTGTCATATGAGTAGTTTGATATGATCATAAAGCTTTTCCAATCCTTTCGTGCCAACTCCTTTTTGACTTTGAGACTACTTTCCTCAACAAATTACATAGAGTTTTATTAAATGCCTTAACAAGACCATTAGCTGTGGCATGTTACATGGTAGACTTTCTTTGCTTAAAATTGAACTTCTAAAAAAGTTTGTCCATTAGACTATTACTAAAGGGCTTTCCATTATCAGTGATTACGCATTGAGGAACCCTGTAGCTATATATAATGTTGATGTGGACAAAGTTAGTAACATTTTCCTTCTTTACTTCTTTGAGGGGTACTGCTTCAGCCCACTTAGAGAAATAGTCTGTTGCAGCTAATATATACAAGTGTGCAGAAGACTTTGTCATAGGTCCAACCACATCTAATCCCCAAGCATAAAATGGCTACGAGCAACAGTCAGATGCAATGGCTCTGGTGGTTGGTGAATGAAATTTGCATGAAATTGGCAAGCTTGACATCTTTGAGCATAATCCATGCAATCTTTTACCATTGTTGGCCAGTAGTAACCCATTCTTTTTATTCAAAAATGTAATTTTGAACCCAACTGGTGAGCATAGCAAACTCCATAATGAGCTTTTCCATGGCCTGGATAACTTCATCATCACCTAAACATCGGTATACTATTGCTAGGTAATGCCATAAGATAGAGAATGTGACATGGAAAAATAAGGAGAAAATACAAAAATGTCACCAAGACTCTTCGATAACTCAGATGAGAATTTAGGGACCAAATTCTTTTAAAGGGATTGGGATGTAATGCCCCAGAATTTTACTTCGTATTTAACTAATTAATTTACCTTATTTTATTTTATTTATTATTTAAATTAAAAAAATAATACCTTAGAATTTCTTGATTATTTTATCCTATGTTTACCCATTATTTCATTTAATTTTTTTTTGTTATTTGCTATATTAGTTAGAAAATGATATATATTTGATACTTAACTTTTAAAAAAACACTATAATTTTCTTATAATAATATTATATTATTGCTAGGAATTAGTAATTGAAACTTTAGGAATTAATAATAAAGAGGTCAGATTTATTATAAGGTTATTCTATTCCTACTAGGTGATTAATAATTAGAGCTCCAGTTGAAGCAAAGCACTTATCCTTTACAAGATATTAGATCTACACCCTAAAACCCTAGAATCACATTTAGCTTTAAGAAAAAGAAAAGAAAAGAAGAGAGAAAAAGAGAAAAGGAAATAGCGGAAGAAAGAATAGGGAGGCTGACGAGTGGAAAACCAGCGACCTATTGTAGAAATTTTCCAAGGTATATTCTGATTAACTAGCCATTATGCACTCCTTTTATGATTATTTGAAGCCACCAATTTTGACTGCGGGTAGACCAATTTTGAATGAAATGTAGTTTTCCTTTTCCTTGACAAATTCAGCTGCAAATTTTGACTTTGATGGGCTAATTTTGAATTTAATCAACAATTTTGTTGGTTGTTTTATTTCCTTGGATGTAATCTTATTAATTTGTCTATTGCATGTAATTTCTTTAGGAATAATAGAATTACTTTACCATGGCTTTAATAGTCAGTCGGCTGCGGTGGAGAATCGGAAAATTTTGCCCAATTGAGTTCGATTGCATGTGGAGTTATTGATGAAAAATTCTAGTTAATTTAGGCTTGCTTTTGTCTGTAATAGCTTTAATATTAATGCATGGAAATAGTCAGCATTTGGTAAGTACATTGTATAAGATAATAATTTTATATTATTATATATTTTATTAGATTAAGTAATGATGGGATGATTTAATGTTTATATTAATATATATAGATATAAATATATAGTAAATTATTTTGTATAGTGCCAATTAGGATAGTTGGATTTAAGGTACTATAGGCTTATGGTACCCGTAAGGCTAGTTCAAAGTAAATTTTGTATTGTTAGTCAGTTAAATTGGTGATTGATATGCTTATTAAATGAATCAAGTAACTCAACTACTTCTTTGATTCTCTATGAGATATGTGATTGACTTCTAGGATTTATTTTGACGGTGAGTGTTTCAACTTATAACTATTATATGATATTATTTTTCAAAACCAAAAAGATGTATGTATAGTAACGCATGCTATGGAATTTCTTTTCAATATATACTGCACTATATGTGTAATCCACTGCACACAAAAAGAAATATTTTTCTTATTTTATTTCTAGATAAAAGAAAATCGATGCTTTTGTGACTTTTTAATGCTTCTAGACTAGCCATTAAATTTGATGATCAATTGATTATTGTTATTGTTATTGCTACTGTTACTGTTAGTTGGATCCAACTTGGTTTGGGTTTGTGAGGGACTTCAGTGGGCAAAAGCGGGCTAGCCGGTCGAATGCCAAGCCCCCATGGTCTAATCTCCTCGGCACACAACAGAAGCCGCTTGTGGCTGAGGTAGGTCGTACGAATTCCTAAAGATGCTCGAGCATTGTTTTGGTAAGGTCGTACTTTACCTGAAGCGATAAGGGACTGTTACGGTGGGAGTTATAAAGTTAATTGGCTATAGCAAACACTGTCTGATCATCGCAATTTAAGTTATTAGTATAGAAAATCGCTTATTAAACTCTTGACTCGTAACTGCTTAACTGTTTATAAAACTCTTGAGTCGTTACTGCTTGATTGTTTATAAAACTCTTGACTCATTACTACTTGACTGTTTATAAAATTCTTGATTCGTTACTGCTTGATTTTTTATTGATTTTTGCTTATTTTCTTATCAAATATTTTCAGTGTATAATTCTAGAATATTTCCACTATATAAATCCAAATATTTTCACTGTACAAATAACTTTAATTCATGAACTCACATTGCACACACTTGGAACTCACTAAGTCTTTTACTCACACTCATTTTATTTTTTTTTAACTTCCTTTTGGCAGACCTAGATCCTAGCCCTAGTGAGAATGTTGAACTTGCTTTTGACGAAACCATAACTGAAGGTTTTCTTTTGGAATGAGGACTTTGTATTAGGTTTAGCTTTATTGCCGTGTTGGCAAATTGCTTCTTCTCCTTTAATGATTTTTTTTAGTTAAGGGAAGAATATTGGGCATTTTGAGTTTCTATGTTGCTAGAAATATTTGAAGTATTATGAATGTTGGAGTTTTTTATTTAAGATCATGATTTTAGATAAGTGATATATTTTTATTTGGGATTGAGTTTCACTCATTGAGACTAGGCCACATAGTTTTATTTTGGGGCGTGACATGACATATTTTAATGGATTTACTTTTGAGACAAGATGGATAATATGAGCCTGAAAATAACATTTTAGCTTTTGAATTGCAAAAATTAGAGCCAAACATATTTTTATCAATAGGTGAGTATTTTAACTCATTTGGCATCATCATTCTGCTCAGGTAGTACAAGACATTTCCCTTTCCTTCATCATTCTCCTGTGCCAATGAAGCTCCAATAGAACGTTCTTGAGCAGCAATATAAATAACCAGTGGAGGTCCAAGTACTAGTGCGGCCAACGTAGGAGGCTTCATCGAATAAGCTTTTATGCTCTTAAAAGCATTACTACAAGCTTCATCCCACTAAAATGGAACACCTTTCTTCATGAGATGGCTGAGTGGTTGACATCTAACAGCTAAATTTGATATGAATCTCCCTAAATAAGCTAGCTTCCCTTGCAAACTTTTGAGTTCATAAATGTTTCAAGGTTCATGCATTTTCAGAATTGCATTAATCTTTGCTTGCTTGATTTCTATTCCTCAATGATGAACAATAAATCCAAAACTTTCCCGATGTAACACCAAGTGCACACTTTAATGGTTTCATTTTAAATTGATATTTTCTCCAGCGCTCAAAAACTTGTCTCAAATCTTCGAGGTCATCTTTTTGCCTTTTGGACTTGATAACCACTTCATCAACATAACATTTAATATTCCTGTGAAGCATATCATCAAAGATCTTCTACATAGCTCTTTGATATGTGACACCGGCATTTTTCAACCTAAATGGCGTCACTTTATAATAGTGTATTCCCTTGGGAATACAAAATGTCGTCAACTCCTCATCTTTTGGTGACATGCATATTTGGTTATACCTAGATGACTCGTCCATAAATGATAGTGCTTCATGTCTTGTAGTAGCATCAATCATGGGTTCTACAATGGGCAATGGAAAGTCATCCTTAGGACATGCACCATTCAGGTCCCTAAAGTCAACACAAACTCAAATTTGGCCATTTTTCTTTCTTAGTAGAATAATACTGGAGATCCATGTTGGATACTTAACTTTTTGAATGAACCCAACCCCGATGAGCTTATTTACTTTGGCTTCAATCAAAGGAACCAATTTGTGGTGAAACTGCCATTGAGCTTGTTTAACTAGACAGGTTCCTTTTTTCATTGATAAATGATGGACTGCCATCTTTGGATTTAACCCAGGTATCTCTTTAACCGACCATGCAAACACATCTTTGAATTCATGTAATAACTTAACATATGCTTCTTCTTTCTCAATAATCAACAAATCACTAATGTAGATAGATTGAGGATCATTGGCATCACCTAAATTAAACTCTTTCAATTCACCTACAATAGCCTTAACACCTTCAAACTTAGGAGGAGCAGTTTCTGTATCTTTTTCTTCAATTGAAAATTCTTCACTCAAAGTAATATGGTATGCTGGCGCAATATCCTCTTCCACGGGCTCAATCTTTTTGAATTCCATACATGCTCTTTGTTTGTCCATTCCTCCTTCTTATATGGACCATTTGCATGATGCCATCTTTCTCATTTATGTAACTATATTGATAAGCTTAGAGATTTGCTTGGAAAAATGATTCGTAGTACTTTGATGAGTTGACCCACTATTACTAACAACAACATGATATGAAGAAGCCACACTTTCTCTATCATTTTCTTCATCCATTTGAGTTCATGTGAAGATAATAATTTGCAGTTTAACCTTCACGGTTCTACCATACGATATATTTAAAATAAAACACCACTTCATGTATGAAGGAAATGAATTCCTAAACTTTTTCGGCTCGCTAACCTACTTCCAGTATTTTGGCATTTTAGATGAACTTAATCTTCGATTATAGGTTCTTTTATGCTGCCACTTTCCAAGTCTATCTAAAACTGAAATTCTCGGGAATTTCTTCCCATTTTCATAAAAAATATCATTTGTTGAGGAAAATTCCTCTCCAACTATATAATTATTGCTGGCATTCCTAATCACAATACGAATAGGATTATGAGGAACAAATCCAAGTCCCATTCGAGCGCTTTGAACACCATGCCCTTTTTTCTTCAACATCTTTTGGTAGTATTAAGTCCATACGTTTCGTTGCCATAAGCCTTAGGAGGGAGTTTTTCCAAGATGGAACATTCTTGTAGATTATATCCGGCTTTGACAAGAAGCTTATAAGCCAATAGATCAAAGAAATTCTCATTTTGAAGCTACAGAGATTCTCCATGTTCCTTCTTAGTTCTTTGAGTTGCATGAACAAGCCCTTTCAATGGCTGAAGAGATGGCTTCTTTGCATCAAGCTTGGTTAGAGGAAATGCAAATTCTTTCAATGATTCAGATCCTACCAAAAGTGACTCTCTTTATATGATCTTTACTGCTATATGCTAGAGTTAAGTTTTTAACCTTGTTTCCTCCATCAAAATCATCTTGTTGCTTGGATTCCTCTTGTTCTTTAGCCTTGACAGTTTTCATACTTTCGATGTAGTATTTGGCATCTACTAAGTGTGATTCAGTTTAGTGAAATGTTTGCTATCTCCAGGCACTTTCTTTACCATGCCTTTTCAACAATACTTGAAACATTGGTGCCAAGTAGAGGGAACTACACTATTTTCTTGTAACCAAGGTTGGCCTAAAAGCATATTGTATGATGTATTGGCATTTATGACATTAAACAATGTCGTTGACAACATATCATCCAACAATAGCTTTATCCTTATTATTCCAAGAGTCCTTTGTCCCCTTGATTTAACCCTTGGATCATCATGCGACTGTTTGTCAATTTATATATGGAGATTCCTAAATCTTTCATCACACGCAATGGTAAAATATTGATTGTAGAGCCCCCATCAATCAAAATTCTATTTATTTTCTGCTCACAAGCATAAGTAGTTACAAATAGTAGCCTATTGTAGGGCTTGGCGCCAAGCAACAAGTCTTCATCAGTGAAAGTCATTACCGACATGCACTCCTTAGTTACATCATGATTTCCTTCATCATATAAACATACTTCACTAGAGGAAATCTTTTCTTCACTTATCATTTAGCACACAATGTTACTATCTTGATCACCAAGTACATCCTTTCCAATCTCGATAGTAGCATGATTTGAGGCAGCATTATCCTTTTCAAGTGAGATTTTTCCTTGTCGAACTAATTGCATCACTTTATCTTTGAATACGAAGCAGTCATAGATTAGGTGACCCACCAACTGATGGTACTTGCAATATTTTGGGTCATCAATTTTCCCAGTTTCTTCAGGTCACTTCATTTCAGGTAATTCAATAAGATTTGCATTTGTCAAATCATCAAATATTCCAAAGACATCAAAATCGAGAAATAGGTATGTCTTAGCCTACATCTCTTTTAAAGTTAATTTTCTTTATCCTCTTTCTTGGGAGACATCTTTCTTTTCATCTTTTTTGCTTTTTTCTTTGTACCAAACTTAATGGGTGTTGCATTCACTGCCATAGCTTCTTTACTTTATGCCTTAGCAAGAGATTTGCGCCCTTTCTTGAATTCTTGCTTTTCCTTAGACTTACGAGGCTTTTGAATTGGTGGCCCTTCTACTCCGCTAGCAAACATGCTTAACTCCATATCATGGGCTCGAGTAGCTAACTCCTTAAATGTTTTGGGCTAAATTCCTTATAGAATATATCAAAGTCCCCGATGCATCCCTTGAATACATATCTCGATGACTGAAGCCTTAGACAATCAATTTTTGCAATTAAGGATTAAATTCCTCTAGCGATTAATGTAGTTAATAATTGGTTCTTCTTTTTATTGGTGAGAATTTGTAAGTTCAATCATACTAACCATCCTTCGAGTACTGTAAAAGCGATTGAGAAATTCTTGCTCCAATTGCCCCTAGCTATCAATTGAGCATGCTTCTAGGTCAGTTTACCAATCAAAAGCATTGCCTTTCAAAGATCAAACAAACTACTTAACTAGGTGATCTCCATATGTCCCATCATTATTACACGTTTCAATGAAATGAGCCATATGCTGTTTTAGATTGCGTTTGCCATCAAATTGTTGAAACTTTGGTGGCTAATAACCAGCCGTCATCTTTAAGTTGTTAATCCTTTGAGTATGTGGCTTGAAATAAGCCATAAATGACTTAGAGCTTTGCTCAAACTTATGTTTGATAGTTCTCATGATAAACTCCCTCAATTGGTCGATAGAAATTAGTCCATCAGTTGAAACTTGCAATTTTTTATTGTAGGCTTCTCGTTTTCAACTGGCTATATCTTTGTGGATGTTTCGTCTTTATTTATTTCTCCATCATGCAACTAGTCTCATCATTATCCACCTTGTTCATCAACTTAGAGATTTGGGAATCTTACTCTTGGACATGCTTTGCCAGCCCTTCAATAATCTTCATCGAAATAGCAATTTATTTCTCCAAAATTGTAGCATTTGCCACATTACTAGCTCTATGCTTGAGGAATTTGAGGTTGAGCCAGGAGTGGATGCTGTTGATTCTTCCTTTGAGTCTCCACCACCTTTATTAGTATCAATAGCATACAGTAATGCCTTTTCCACAACTTCAAGTGAAGGATTTAACTTCGAAGGTGATTGCGACTTTTTGGATATACTCCTTGTGGTGATGCCAACACTTCTTACTCTAGTATTTATTGAATTTAAGGTAGCCATTTTCAATGCAGTAGTCTTGTTGGTGACCATGATACTTCAATCTTAATGAAGGAAAGAGATGAGAGGTAGAGATTGTCCCACTAGGTGTGCTAAAATTTGTAGCAACAAATTTTTTGTTTGCAAAAATTAAAACTATAAGACAAGAAAAATCGTACAAGTAAAATTAAAATTAAAATTAAAATCAATCAACTGTGGATTTAATATCTAATCTATTCCTCTTATTCTTCTCTTCTAAATATAATTTTGAATTTAATGAGTTCCGCAAAAAATTGCCTTAAACGCCACGGATCTCCTTAAATTCGATTTAAAGAAAATAAGGTCAATTCGAGGGCATCGCACTTTAATCTCGCATCAAAAGCCGAAAAATATATTACTTTTGCGAAGAATGCCTTGAACATTGTGGATCTCCTTGAATAAAAATAATGCTAATTCGAGGGCTTTGCATTTAATCTCGAACCAAATGCCAGAAATATATGAGTTTTGCCAAGAATGCCTTGAACATTGTGGATCTCCTTGAATAAAAATAACACCAATTCGAGGGCTTCGCGCTTTGATCTCAAATCAAACGTAAAAAATATATTAGTTTCGCAAAGAATGCCTTGAACGTCGTGGATCTCCTTGAATAAAAATAATGCAAATTCGTGGGCTTTGCATGTTAATCTCAAATCAAAAGCCAAAAATATATGAATTTCGTGAAGAACGCTTTGAACATTGTGGATCTCCTAAAATTTGCTTGAAAGAATTTCTAGACTCCTTCAAAGTTTCTCTCATTTGCTGGAATTTGTGTTATGTCAAATGAGCTGGAATCATCCCTTTATATATAGGTACTTGATGGGAGGCTTCTAGATTGATTTGAACTCCTTTGCTGGTTATTTTTTTGATATGATAATATCAAATATCAAGAGATAATATGATATATCTTTGATTTGATAATATCAAATATCAAGGATAATATCTATATCAAGAGATAATATCAAATATCTTTGATTTGATTGGTCCATAGATGTAGATACTTTATATTTGACACTTGTAATTGTTTGATTTGAATATAAAATAAATACTAAATTATCAGTTAAAATTAAACTATTTATCTTTAGGAATTAAATTTAATAAATTTCAAAATATGAATAGAAAATTTTCAAATTAATGTCTAGCATTTATTTTACATGTGTCACTTCTCAATTGGTTAAAATTTTAATATACTTATAGATGGCTCTACATAGACCAACATTTGTTTCCCTTATGGAAACGAAGGTGATAGATGACAGACTGAGAGCATTTCTAGTAAATTAGGTTACAGGAATGTGTGTAGGGCTCCAACTCTTGGATAGAGAGGGGACATTTGGTTGCTTTGGAATTAAGGGGATGTAGACATTGAGATAGTGAAGATCCACAAGCAAGACATACACACTATTATTCATTTGGAGGATCAAGGCGGCTAGATTTGTATTAAGATTTATGCTAGTCCCAATCAAGCTAAGAGGGAAGAACTATGGGACACCCTAAAAATTATGGCAAAGCATATCACTTTACCATAGCTTATGGTAGAAGACTTTAATGAAATAAAAGATGGGAGTGAAAAAAGATGAGGACTTCTTGTCAATAGGGAAAGATGTGACCTTTTCAACTCTATAATGGATGATTATAGTGTTATGGAGCAGGGATTTAAAGCGAACCCTTTCGCTCCCTTTCGCTTGGTAGAATAAAAAAAATGGTATAGGATCAAAGAAAGATTGGATAGAGCCCTGGCGAACTTGGATTGGAGGCTGAAATTTCTTAAATTAGAGTATACCATCTTCCTCACACATATTCTAATCACAACCCCCTTCTTATTACCACTAAAGGTACCTCTTTCATCCCTCCTACTCATTTCTTTCATTTTGAACAAGCTTGGACATAACACCCTAACTGTAAACCCCTAATTGATAACATCTGGTCCAATCCTAACTTCATTATTAGTGCTATTCACACCTTTCCAAATAATATGAAAAATTTGAATAAAGGCACTTTTGGTAATATCTATAAGAGGAAAAAAAGACTTCTTGCTAGAATAAAAGGGGTTTAGGATAAGATTGCTAATGTTGAGGATCTACCCTTTTCAAACTTGAAACCAAACTTATTGATGAATACAATCTTATCCTTGTTTAAGAAGAAATGCTTTGGTTCCCAAAAACAAGAATAAAATGGTTGAGTTATGGGGATCTTAACGTTAAATTCTTCCACATTACAACAATCCATAAGAGAAGGAAGAACAGAATCCTGACCCTTAAAATTGACAATGAATGGCAAAGTGATGAATCTATTCTCAGGAGTCATGTCAATGAATTTTTGAGTAGAATCTTCTTTAACCCCAATCAAATGAATGTTAGCAATCTTTAATGCAGTAAGTTCCAAAGACAATTTAATCTTGATCAAATAAATTATCTTGCTTCTAAAGTATCTAGAAATGAAATTTTTCTTGGTGTAAAATCCCTTAATCCCTTTAAACTGCCTAGCCTTGATGGTACTCAAGCTTTTTTCTATCGAAAGTTCTAGCACACTATGGGCAACGATACCTTCGGATATAGGCAAAACATATGTTTGTCTCATCCCTAAGGTGAACAATCCTGCTAGAATAAATCATTTTAGACTGCTTTCTTTGTGTAACACTCTCTATAAGGTCATTACCAAGCTCATTTCTCTCAAATTGAAACATTCTATGAGAAAGTTGTTTAGTCCCCACAAAATAGCTTTTTGTCTAGGAGTGGCACCTAAGACAACAGTCTCATTCTCCAAGAAATTCTCCATAGCAGTAAAAACTGCAAGAGTAAGATGGGAAACATGATCATTAATCTTGATCTTGAGAACGTGTTTGATAAAATTAGTTAGCCCTTTCTTGAACAAACTCTTAACTTCTTTGACTTTCCCAAAGGCATCACTCATCTTATAAGGAATTGTGTCAAATCATCCACCCATCAAATCTTGTAGAATAGGGAAACCCTTCAACCTCTCCAGCCTAGTTTTGGTCTTTGGTAAAGTGATCCTTTATCTCCCTACCTCTTTGTCCTTTGTATGGAAAGACTTGCGTACGTGATAGATGAGAGTGAAAAATATAAAAAGTGAGTGCCTATCACTACTTAACTCTCACATCTTTTTTTTGCTAATGACCTTATCTTGATGGCCAAATCTACAAAAAAAATGTGTTAATGTTATTAGCAATATTCTTAATAATTTTTGCAAATTGTCTGGCTAAAAATTAATCTTGATATATCCAAAGTCTTTTTCTCTAAAGTTTTTGAGCCTAGAATTAAAAGAGATCTTGATAATAGTCTGGGCATCCATATTACCTATAACCTTGGTGGGTATTTAAGGGTTCCTTTCATCCACAAGAATATCCCATCCCTTGTATCATGATGTTATTGAAAAAGTTCAGAACAAACTCATGGGGTGGAAAAGTAAGTTGTTTAGCATGGTGGGTAGAGCTTTGTTGATCTAAGGTGTTAATTGTGCTATCCCTACCCATGTTATGCAAACTATCTGGCTCCCTTCTTCTATTCTTTGGGGGAAATGACACTAGCAGAAGAAAACGCCATTTGATAAAATAGGACAAAGTCATTATGGAGAAAAAAAAAGGACATCTAGGAATTAGAGAAACTAGAACTGTCAATGCTGCTCTTTTGTCTAAAATTAGGTGGAAAATTTTTTATGGGGAAAACACAATTTGGAGCCAGATATTCATAAGAAAATATCTTAAAAATACTGACCTTCTTGATTATATAGTGAAACTTACTAAATCTTCTCAATGGAAAGGCATTATTAAAAACACTAAACTAATCTCTCATAATATTAGGTGGAGAATTGGTAATGAGGACACTATTGCCTTTTGGTTTGATAGATGGTTGTTGTAGACTTATTAATTTTGCCCAATTGAAGAGTGACATGTATAAAATAATATAGTAGCTATTAATTCAAAATTTTCTATTTACCTTGGAATTTATTAAATTTAATTCTAAAAGATAAATTGTTAATTTTAATTAATACTCTAGTAGTTATTTTACGCTCAAATCAAATATTAATAGGTGCCAAAGATGAAGTGTCTACGTCTATGGACCAATCAAAACAAAGATATTTGATATTATCTTATCAAAGAGATAACTATTAAAGGAGTTCAAGTCAATCTGAAAGTCTCCCTTCAAGCATCTATATAAAGGGGGTGACCAATCATTATACACATAACACAAAATTCCAGCAAGTGAGATGAAATTTGAAGGAGTCCAACAATTCTCTCAATCGAATTCAAAGAGATCCATATTGTTCAAAGCATTCTTCATGGAGCTCATTATATTTTGGTTGTCTGATTTGAGATTAAGGTGCGAAAAACTTGAATTAGCATTATTTTATTCAAATTGAATTCAAGGAGATCTACGACATTCAAGATATTCTTCGTAGAGCTCATATGGTTTGATGTTTGTTTCGAGATTAAGGTGCAAAGCTCTCCAATTAGCAATATTTTCTTCAAATCAAATTCAAGGAGATCTATGGTGTTCAAGGCAATATTCATAGGGCTCATTAAATTCAAGATCATATTTGGAAGGGAAAAATAAGAGGATTAGATTAGAGATTGAATCTACAGTTGATAGATTTTAATTTAATTTTATTTGTACGATTTCTCTTGCCTGGTATTTAACTTTTGCAAACAAGGCATTTGCACTTACAAATTTTTGGCAGGCCTGGTGGGACCATCTCTACCTCTAATCTCTTTCCTTCATCAAAATTGAAGTACCAAATGGCCGCCAACAAAACTATTGTATTGAAAATTACTACCTCAAATCCTCAAGTACTGGAATAAAAAGTATTGGCGCCATCACAAGAAGTATGTCTAAGATGTTACAATCATCTTTGGAGGCAGCTCCTTCGCTTGCTATGGAAAAGGTGTTGCTGCATTTTATTGATATGAATAAAGATGGTGGAGACTCAAAAGAAGAATCTACACCATCTGTTCCTTACTTAATATCAAATGCCTTGAGCATGGTGATGGTGATGGTGACAAGTGCTACAACCTTGGAGGAACAAATTGCAAATTTGACGAAGGATGTTGAAGGACTCACAAAGCATGTCCATGTGCAAAACTTTCAAATCTCTAAATTGATAAGTAAAGTGGACAATCTTGATGCTAGTTGCATGGTGGAAAAACGAATTGAGGCTTAGGACGAAGGCGAAATATCTACTAGGAGACAACCAGCTAAAACTGAAGAGACTATAATAAAAAAAAACTACAAGTTTCCACTTATAGGCTAATTCTCATTGATTTATTAATTGAAGGAGTTTATTATGAGGACTATCAAAGATAATCTTAAGGTAAGTTATAAATCATTTATGACTTACTCTAAGTCTTATACTCGAAGGATTGATGATTTGAAAATCCCAATTAGATACTAGGCCCCAAAGTTTCAGTATTTTGATGGCAAGGGCAACCCAAAGCAGCATATGGCCCATTTCATTGTGACTTGTAATAATGACGGGGCATATGAAAATCATTTGGTGAAGTAATTTGTTTTATCATTAAAGGACAATACTTTTGATTGGTATACTGACTTGGAGACAAGCTCCATCGATAGTTGGGAGCAACTACAACAAGAGTTCCTCAATCATTTTCATAGCACTCAAAGGACAATCAGCATGATTGAGCTCACCAACTCTCATTAGTGGAAAGAAGAATTTGTCATTGACTTCATCAATTACTGGAGAAATTTGAGTCTCAACTGCAAAGATCAATTGTCGGAGGCTTCAACAATCGAGATGTGTATCCAAGGAATGCATTGGAATCTTTGCTATATACTTCGAGGAATTAAACCAAAAACTTTTGAAGATTTGGCAACTCATTCACATAATATTGAAATGAGCATAAATTTTGATGAACAAGAAGACTTAAGTGATACCGATGATGATGATGATGATGGTATGGGAAATTAATTTTCATTTTCAAATCACAAATGCTCCTTAATACGAGCCTAAACTATCAATGATGCTTCTAGATAAAAGTATAAACTATCTAAAATTCTCAAGTTCACGAGTATTTGAATATGAATTTCCAAATTTCTAAGTTTTCAAATCCACGGATCAAGTCTTCAAGTCTCCAAATTTTCAAATCCAAAAACCAAGTCTCCAAGTCTTCAAGTCAAAAGCTCAAGTCTCTAAGTCTTCAAGTCTGAGATTCAAATTTTTATGTCTCAAAATTAAAGATTCAAATATTTCAGTCTTCAAGTCCAAAGCTTAAGTCTTCAAATTCCAAATGCTCCTTGATAAGAGTCTAAACTGTCAATAATGCTCCCAGATATGAGCATAATGTGCCTTAATACACTGAGCTTATTATTAGAGGGATGGCCGAGCTTGTTATGCCAAGTTTGAAAGGAAACTTCATTCAAAAAACTTACAGAATAGTTAAGAATGAACTTTGAGTCTAAGATATGGAGACCTCCATGATTGCTACCCTTGCCAATCACAATTAAAGTCTTGATATGATTTTTAAAATAAGAGATTGTAATCAAAGAATCGTGGAAGAGAGCACTGACTGATAAGAGTTCCAAATTAAACTAAGAAACATATAGGACCTGATATAGGGTGGTGTTAGGGTTGATGGTGGTGTTCCCTATATAATGAACTAGAATAGTTATGTTGTTGGGTAGTGAGATTGAGGAATTGGTTATTAGTATCATATGGTGGAAGATATTAGTATTCGATCATATATACTTAGTTGTTCCTGAATCAATGATCCATGAATTAGAGAGAGTGCTAGAATGAGGCTTAGAAGCCCAAGTACCTACAAGTTGAGATTCTCGGATAAGAGAGCCAAAAGTTGTACTGACTTGAAAAAGAAAACTAATTAATGGCATTAGGACCTGGAGACTAAGGTGATTAAGTAGGCATTTAGCTTCTTGGTCTAGATTTGAATCCGGAGGGTAGCCATGCAACTTATAGTAGGTATCAATAGTGTGTCCGAAGTAGGAATAATGAGTAAATTACATTCCTCTTTAGGGCTTTTGTAGTTGGCAGAGGAGCGATTGTTGGCATGGAATCTGTTGGATTGCTTGTTGCCATGCTTGAGGCCTTCAAATTTTACTGTGATGGCAATGTTGTTGCCGTGATCAATGGAAGTCATGTTACCAATATTTTTCTCCTGTTCTTCCTAAGTTATCAAAGAGAAATCTTGTTGGTCAAGAAAAACTAGTCGAGTAGGCGAATTTGACTGCAATTTTGAGCACAGGACTTATGTAATCCATGAGGAAAGCCATCACATATTCTCTGTGGTAATGGTCAATGATTTCTTTCATTCCTTGGCAGGTGCATTTTCCACATTTACATACAGGTGAGAATATGCTCAACTCTTACTAAATGGCTTCCAGTTTGGTAAAATAAACATTGACCATGCTAGTTCCTTGATAGAGGCTAATGAGTTCTTTGTGTAGCTGGAAAATTCTAGGTCCATTTGTTTGCTGAGTTAATCTCTTAAATCCATTCATATCTCGTGAACATGTTCGAAGAATATTATACCGGTGGAGATATCTTTGGAAATGAAACTGAGCAGCTAAGAGATGATGACATTATTATTTTAGATCCACAATTGGAGGAGTGCAGGATTATTGGTTGCATCAAGTTTTGGGGATGAAGTCATTAAGGAAGCCGAGTTTGTGTTTAGCAAAGCGGGCGATCGTCATAGCACCACTCTAGGTGGCATGATTCTTAATGATGGGGGCTATTTAGGTGACGTGATTCTCAATGATGGGGGCTATGATACAAGAATAAGTTTAGGTCTATTTGAGTTATGAAGGAAATAAGGATGTGAGCTATCTTTAATGGCGGATTCGTCGCCGGAAGCTACTGAAGTGAAGGAAGGGAAAGTTTCAATGGAAAGAGGATATGGCAGAAGAGGAAGAAAGATGGAGAAGATGAGCATAGTTTATACTTTATGTAGAAGCAGAGATGTAGAAAAATCTTCTAATACCATGTTAAGATGAAGAGGACGCATTGATGCAAGCATGCAAAATATTTTGAGCTTAAAGAATGAATATGTGTTGCTTTTGGAAAGAGTTGGACATATACATAAGTACACAAAACATCTAACTAATTAATTTTGAGAAACTAACTCATAACCAATCATGATTGGTAAACCTAATTGTTGACTAACTATAATTAGAAGCTATCCAACCCTAGTTTCTATTTACAAAAAAGTATAGAAATATCTGTTGTTCTAATACCTTGTAGTTGAGTAATGACACTCTATTTACATACCGCAACTTTAAATGGTTGTAGACATAGACTACCAAAATATAGAAGATTTTGAAAAGCGATTGTCGATAGATAAAACAATATTTTCCACTTAAAAAATGAATATATGTTGCTTTTGGAAAGAGTTGGACATATACATATGTACACAAAACATCTAACTAATTAATTTTGAGAAACTAACTTATAATCAATCATGATTGGTAAACCTAATTGTTGACTAACTATAATTATAAGCTATCCAACCCTAGTTTCTATTTACAAAAAAGTACAGAAATATATGTTGTTCTAATACTTTGTGGTTGAGTAATGACGCTCTATTTACATACCGCAACTTTAAATGGTTGTAGACGTAGACTACCAAAATATAGAAGATTTTGAAAAGTGATTGTCGATAGATAAAACAATATTTTGCTCTTAAAGAATGAATATGTGTTGCTTTTGGAAAGAGTTGGACATATTCATATGTACAGAAAACATCTAACTAATTAATTTTGAGAAACTAACTCATAATCAATCATGATTGGTAAACCTAATTGTTGACTAACTATAATTATAAGCTATCCAACCTTAGTTTCTATTTACAAAAAAGTATAGAAATATCTGTTTTTCTAATACCTTGTAGTTGAGTAATGACGCTCTATTTACATACCGCAACTTTAAATGGCTGTAGACGTAGACTACCAAAATATAGAAGATTTTGAAAAGCGATTGTCGATGGATAAAACAATATTTTGCGCTTAAAGAATGAATATGTGTTGCTTTTGGAAAGAGTTGGACATATACATATGTACACAAAACATCTAACTAATTAATTTTGAGAAACTAACTAATAACCAATCATGATTGGTAAACCTAATTGTTGACTAACTATAATTAGAAGCTATCCAACCTTAGTTTCTATTTACAAAAAAGTATAGAAATATCTGTTGTTCTAATACCTTGTAGTTGAGTAATGACACTCTATTTACATACTGCAACTTTAAATGGTTGTAGACATAGACTACCAAAATATAGAGGATTTTGTAAAGCGATTGTCGATAGATAAAACAAAGAACATAAGTATTTCTACAAAATTATCATAAAACCTACTTTTAGCATCCTTCTTGTGTAGTTGCAATCTTGTTCTGTAATTTGGATATGCTGAGTAAAAGTCTAAAATTTCCATATCAAGCGCAAGTTTATCATGGGGCTGAAAGTTGAATTGAAGTCTAAAACTATATTAATGGAGATCAACCATTGTTATGAGTTTATGTTCTTAACTGGCAACAATGCAAAATTGGTAATGTATCCTACTATCAAATTTTAACTTTAGATTTGCGAGCATTATAATTGGTGTACTACCTCTTAAAATTTGGTAATTATGATAAATTGAGCCCGAATCGCAATTATGAGGTGAACATACCTATATTGCAATTGAGTTGGCATTACATGGCACCATATCGTCTAGTGTATCTCCATTCTTTGGCATTATGACGTGATAGCTCAATTTGACACTTCAATAAAAAAATAAAATTGAAAATGCAATAATATAAAAAATAAATATATATTTAAAAAATAAAAAAAGAAGCTAAAAAAGCAAACCTGCATAGATCTTGAAAAAAATTATATATACATATATACATACATATGTATTCTAAATACATAAAAACATATATACTCCACTTCTACCCTATCCATAGAGCTACCATAGTTAACCCAACCATAGTCATGGCTAGGACTGTCAATGGGTTGAATTTAGATCGGATTATATTAGATCCAAGTTCGAATTCAAAAGTAATATGTCAGATCCAAATCTAATCCAAGATCCATGGGATTTGTAGTTATTATAACCATAACTGGATCCAAATAAAAACTGGATATCCATCAGATATTCAAAAAAATCCAAATTTGAATATTTCAAAGATCATCATATATTTATTATTTTTCTAAAAATTTAGTAGAATCCAAATTCAAAACAATTATCCTTAAAAAAATACACAATAGATTAATGAGTAAATTTTCAAGTCTATTGATCACTTAAAAGCAACAATAGAATTTAACTTAATCACATTTATTCACCAAATCATTACATTTTAGGTTCTGTTACTGATAATAGTACTTATTTGGCATTATTAATACATAGTTATACTTGATTATTCAATCAACTAACTATAGACTCAAATTTTTATAAAAACGAAACTCATTTTGATTAAATCGAGATTTGCATTGCATTCGGCTCCTACTTATTATTCTTCTTGCATCATTTTTTGTTATAAAAATAGAGAAAAAATTGATGTAATTATGATGAATATGCTCAAAATCTAATAATTTATATGAAAAGCACCTAATTTGATATATTGCATAGGAGTTCATTACTTCCTTCATCCAAATATCCACATTGACATTACTATAAGATCATGTGTATACATATGTATAATACTATATATGTATATACTAAATATATTTGGATTTGAATTATTAATGGATCGGATCAAGCCATATCCATATTCGCTCCATTTATTTCGAATTATTAAAATTTTTAATCGAATCAAATCATCGAATCTTTTATCGGTTAAAGATCTTAAATAATCAGATCGAATTCGAATCGAATTTGGATTAAAATCTATTCTATTGACAGCACTAGCCATGGCAACCATGGGCCAAGCGACTGTGGCGTGGCTTGTTATCTGGTCTAGATTTGCCTGGTGCGATTGTTTGCATGGGCGGTTGCTAGCCCATGTGGCCGCTAAGCTTAGGTGGTTGCTAGTAGGGTTGGCAATTTGAGTGGGTCGGGTGGGTTCAGGTTGGGTTGAAGTAGAGCACTCTATTTTAATATTTAGATCTTGTGTGTTGATTAAATTGTCTCTTTTAACTTTCTAAAATTAATACCATTATTTTTTAACTTAATACTAATTCAATTAAGCAATACATAAATCAATAAAATATATCATCAAGCAAATAAGTAAACAAATATTTTAAATTATGCACATAATTTATTATGAAAACTTGCTTAAGTCTTTTGAATTTTTTATAGCCACTCATAGAAAGAATTCTTATCTATTTATATATGCAAAATCTTACATTGCATAAGGCCTGAGAAAAACTTCTAGGACAATTTACCAGTTAAAGCATGCTTTGTTAACTCTTTGCAGTACAATTTTCAAGTCCACTTGAATATAAAAATACCCATTATAAGTAATTTAAAATTGTAATAATCCATCCAATATGGTTGTGAAAATAAATAAGACCAAAAAATGCCAAAATAGTAATTTTGATATTGCAAAAGTTCAAAATTTCAAGCTTTATTTTGTTATTTTATATTTTTACTCCTAAAAAAATTTAAATGTTTATTTGTTACCGGATTGGGCCGAGTTGGTTTAGGTGGATTCGGGTTGTCATATGACCCATAATCAAATTAATTTTGGATTGTTCTTGTAACTTGAAATTCAACCAAACCCAACCCAACCCAACCCATTTTCTTTGGATTTTTATTTGTGTCAACCTTGTTTGACCCATACCCAAAATGGGTCAACCCAAACTTAATTTTTTCATGCCAAACTCGTGTCGAGTTATTGTGTTGTGTTGAAAATTGTCATTCCTAATTGCTGGCTAGTGGCCAAATTGGGGGGAGGGGGGGTGTTATTGAATTAATAATAATAATAATAATAATAATAATAATAATAATAATAAAAAAACAAACAAACAAACAGATAAATAAATTTATTTATTTATTTATTTATTTAAATTTAATTCAATTATTTTATATATGTTTATGGTTTTAATATTATCAAGTGTTTGATATTGCATGAAAGTGGAGCAAGGTTCAATCCAGCAAATAGCAGTATGTTAGTTCATTTTTTTTTTTTGGAATGTGTGCAGAGAGATTTTTAATTTGCTCTCGAATGTTCTCAAAGTTGCGTGAATCTTTGTGAATGATTTATTATGTCCAAATTCTTTTGGGGGCTTAATATTTATTTATTTATTTTTATGGGCTTATATCCATCGGCATTTTGCTACCCATATATCTTCATGAGCTTAATTTGTCCTTAGCTTTTTATCCATTTTATTGCTGTCCATCTTCATGAGCTCAATTTGTCCTTAAGTTCTTTATCCCTTGTATTTAATTAGCCAATTTAGTCATTTGGGCCTTTTTTAGTTAGTGTACTATATTACTATTGTAGATAAAATTGTCTACATCAGCGCGCAATTTAGAATTATATAGTTACGAGGATAGGTTTAAATTTTTATTTTTAATTTTAAATATATTTTATTTGTAAGTAGTAAATAAATTCAATCAAATTTAATTAAATCATTTTAATTAGATATGTTTATTATTCTTACGTTGTTGAGTATAAAATATAATTTAAATTATTAAAATTATATTGTCTAAGAAGATAGATTTATATTTTATACATTTAATAGATTTATATTTTATACATTTAAGTTTTACTTATTTTATTTCTTAGTCAAATTCAACTAAATCTAATTAAATTATTTTGGATATATTTATTATTTTAACATTTTTAAACATATAGCTCAAAATCATTAAAATTATATAGTCTAAAGTGACAAATTAGATTTTTAAAAAATTTAAGGTGATAAATTTGTATAAAATTAAACTTTATAAATTTGGAGGGTGTTTGGTTTTTTAATTTCTAATGTATAACATTTAATTATTTTTTTAGAACTCAAGTTGCATTTAGTTTGAATCATCCACACAAGTAGGAGGGATAAGAATTTGTTGACAAGGCATCATGTAGCGTCCAATCAGTTATTATGTTGATGCATGCGGGCCTCTTACAATTGTGATTTGGCCTAATTTATCCTCACATTATTAAATTAAGAAGTAATATACTAATTATAAGGCTCAAAAATTTAAAATCAAAATTTGCTAGTGACATGTATAATTACAAGACCAACTTTACATTTTTACCTTCTCGACATGAGCATAAGAAGATCCAAATTCAAAGATGTAGAAGAGAAGATCGTGAAAAATAAACAAACAAGGACGCTTTAAATAGTTTCACATGGTGATTTTTTCGTACTATTAATCAAATTTGTCTATTAGTTATAGAATAGGTGCAGCTTCCTTATGGGCTTGGCTCTGACTTTTCTAATCATCAAATTCTATCCTTCCTAGATTCCATATGATATCTTTGAGAGTGATAGACTTAAATCTGAGACGACTCTGCAAGGAACTTTGAATTATTGCGAGGGTTTTTTTTTTTTTTTTTTTTTTCGTGCACATGAAAAATTAAAGAGGGAAAATCCATAAATTCTATTTAATTTGCATGTAAAATTACTTAATTAAAGAATTGCGGAGTCTTTTTTATACTATAAAAATATAATATTCATTTTTCTTAAAGGAAATATTAATTTTAATACTACAAATTAATACTTACATGTGATTTATTGTCATTTACTTTCATTAAAATAATATTGATGGATTTTTGTTATTTCATTCTTTAAGAAAATGGTTTTTTTTTTAATTTACATAGTGTGACAGTATGATATCATAATGAATGATGTTGTGACGTGTATGAATTTGTAATTTTTTATTTGATACTAATACATTGTGAGGAAATCTTCGATATCATATCATTTATATAATTAAAAAATATTTTATACATTAAAATTCATTTTAATATAAAATGGGAGTAATTTTTATAAATTATATTTTTAATATAATTAATTTGATCCGTGCATAGCATAAGATATATATTATATTACTACTCTACATGTGGAGGCGATCTTACAGTTAGCACTTAAACTTTTTTTGGGTTAAAACTAATTCCTCAAAACAGAAAAAAAATTTATTACATCACCGAATTTTCAAGTAAAACATCATCAATGAAATGAGAGGATTTAAAAGAGATTATGAAGCAATAAAGAACTTGATATAATAAGTTAATAAGAAATTGTATATGCACCCAACAATTTGGCGAAAAATCTACATAAGTCCAAAAGTGACCCTCAATATATGAATTTGAGCATTTAAATATTTATAATTAAGTTATCATCTATATTTTATTATCTCGCTCTTGAACTAGTTAATGATCTTTTGGGGCCCAATATTCTGCTTTTCGTCATTCTTTCATTGAGCATTTTCATCAATGATCACTTGATGTTAATTTTTTTTTTTTTTAAATTCTCTTGAAAACTTTAATCCTGAAATTGTGATATCTAATTGGACTATTATATATTGTTAAAGACCCCTTGACATTGATATTAATACTTGTGTCTTTAGAAAATTGTAGACATGGAACTTTGTGATTAGTGTCTTGAATTATAATGACAATATGGCAATAGAATAATCTATATTGTCTACATTTGTATTATTATAAAAAGAAAAAGGCCTTTTGTGTTAAATTGGAAGTTATTTTTGAATTTTTAGTATAAACACTCTTAACTTATTTCAATGACTAAAATAGAAAATTCAATTTGAATGATAAAATGGAGATTTCGACACATGAAAGTAGTTTGGATATCAATTTTGTTATTATCCCAAATTTATCCTTCGAATTCTTCTTCAAAAATATTCTAATAATAAGGTTAAAATGATATTTTTCATAAAACCCACTAATGCATTAAAAACTTTACAAAAATTGTATCATCCCCACAACTCTTTCAAACACTTACAAGAACCGTACCTTCCAACTCCCCATAATTCAATCCTCTATTCAAATATTAGAAGAATCATATAATTCAGGCATTCAAAAAAATATTTATGCACGCAAAATCACATGCAACAACTGCTAGTATTTAAAAATAACTCTAAGTAATTATATGTATAGCAGACCTTTTACTAATATAAAAAGAAGATAACAGATAAATAAATATAAATATCAATTCAAACAATGAGTAAATATAAAACTTGATGAATAAAAGTTCCTAATCATTCCAGAATTAAATTTTTGAAAATTTATTTAAAAGATTACATATACTACTGATTATTTAATCAAAAATCGTTAAACTTTTTCAAGGGAAAGCAAAAGTACATATTTTTCGTCACATTCAAATTCTTATTCATTAAATACAAAAAATAACATTATTAGTTAAGAAATCAATATTAAAACGAAAAAAAATTCAAATGTGGCTTGAAAAGAAATTTTAAATACAAAATAAGGATAAAAGCTTAATATTAATTTAAAAATAATTTCTCAATATGTAATGTATATAATTATATATATTTTGAATTAAAATTAATTTAATTATAAATAACATGGGTACATACTAATATCTACAAACAGAGCAATATTTTTGTGCACGAGCACATATAGACTCTATAGTTAACTAACAAACCCCGACTTATGGATCAATTCCAACCTATCAACATATATAAATCGTACCATCACAATTAAAGATTTGAAAAAGAAAACTTCTTGGAAAGAACCAAAGAGATATTGGAATCTCAAATATTACCGAAGTCGGCAAAGAATATGAGTGTGGAGAATTTGAAGATGCTTTTGCTGACTATGGAATTAATATACATAGAAAGAAAAATGTCAAAACCAACTTTTGTATTATACGCAACTGTCAAATTCCACTGCTGCACAAGAAAATGAAAGAAAAGTTGTTTGAATTTCCAGATATTACAATCGTATTTGAGGATTCAAAATGATCCAGCCAACAACAAGAAAAGTGAAAGTCTCCAAGGATATACAGTTTGAGGGGGTTATATATGTGTGACTTTCAGTCTTAGAGATAATGGCAACGACAATTATATTTTTCCACCAATTACCTTTCTTAAAGTCTTCATGGACCTCAAGTCTTGCACTCATCTTACTACTGGTACTCATCTTTTTCCTTTTTCTTTTCTTTCTTGGAATAAAGAGCTTACTAGGCAAGTAGATACATAATCGGGCTGCAGGATAAGTTATAATTTATGCATATATATATATCAAGAATTTGTTAGGATTTGAATCTAAACCTCACACATATATGCTTGAGAATAATTTTAATAGGTCAATTGCCATTCGATAGTCACAGGATAAGTGGTACTTTTAGATTCAAAGAGTTACACATCTTGACCAATTTCTACACTTAGATATATTATGTAACATTAATTGATCAGATTCAATATATGTATTAAAACTTTTGTAGTATAGAGTGAACAATATTCTCATTTACTTTTTAATATGATATTATAATTTTTTAATTTCAATGTTATTTATCTGAATGTTGAGAATAAGTCAAATGCAAAAATTGATAAAGTAAAATAATTGAAGAATAGAAAAGTAAATAATTGATAGAAAAAAAAGTTATAAAAAGGGGAAACAAATTACCTTATTATTATTTTTGAAAATAAAATTAATTTTGTCAATTCATATAAAATGAACTCTCAATGGGCAAACTCATTTTTATATAAGTAGTGCAAGACACTTGATGTATGTGCACAAATTTTTAACATATATAATTTTGTTTATTGATACTTATTTTTACATGACATTCTATTTTAAAATTATTTAATTGTATTTTCTTAAATTTACTATATAAAATGAGCTGGCACAACATAATTGAAAAAACGTAAAGTGGAAAGAGAATAAATAATGAAATTCGAAATTAAAAGAAAACAAAGATAAACACTACAAAAAAAGGGGGGTTTTAGTGACTGATCAGTGATCGATCTAAAAAGATTTTTTTTAATAAAATAGTGACCACTTAGTGACAGATTAATGATCACATCAGTGACCCCCTTGCTTCAGTCACTAATTAGTGACCGAATTCAATTTCGGTCATTAAGTTGGTCACTTTAAATTTTCATCGGTCACTAATTCGGTCATTAAAATATAATATATAAAAATATTAAGTACATAAATATGAATTTCAAAATCATACATTAAACTAGTGAATAATGAAATATTGAATTTAAAGTTTTTAAAAATTTTACCATTTAAAATATAAATTATTATGATTAAGTAAAAGTTTAAAATTTAAATATAAAACAAATATATAAAAACAAAATATTAAAAGAAAAGAAAAGGGAAGTAAATTGATTAAAAATTTCCCCAAATCCCCTGCAGCCTGGTCTCTCCCGCTGCTGTAGCAAACCCTTCTCGGTAAAATTGCTTCCCATTTCATTTTTTTTTAAATTTCCAGCACACCTCCGCTGCGGCGGCGACGAGTTGGCCTTCGCTGCAGCAACTCCTCAGAGGCAGCAGTAGTAGCTGGCTTTGCGAGAGCCAGTAGATTTGTTGTTGGCCTCGCAACCAGAGGCCAACTGCTGTTGACCTCCGATCTCAACCGAGGCCAACAACATCTGGCCTTGGTCGGTGGCTCCCACTTTCGGCGAGGAGCCACCTACATTTTCTAATTTTTTTTTTCTAAATTTTTAATTTCTTTTGAATTTTTTTATGGTTATATAATATTTTTATTTAATTGTGCAGGTGTGGAGGCTGAAATTTTGTATATTTTTGGCATTGAAAAAGGTAATTATTTTATTGTGAATTTATAATTATATAAAATGTATTTTTGAATAACTTATTAGTCAACACTCTTGGTTAAATTGTATGAATTGTGTTTTTTAATTATGTATTGATCAATATTTTTATATGTTGATTTTTTCTTATTGTTCAATTTTTGAAAAACAAAGTGTGAAATTATGTATATGTTTAAGATTTTTCTCCGGCAAGAGATATGATATTTTGATTTTGTTTCTTTGGAATTGTTGTATATATTAATGATTGTTATCTTTATTTGATTTTTTAGGAGAATTGTATGTCTATTGTAGCATGTTTATTTGATTGTTTATTGTTGTTATTTTTGCAAGACTTTATTGTGCTATATATTTAATTGGTATTTTAATAAATTCGTATAACTTTTTTTTATTAGTAAAAATATGTATTTTATTGTAGGTTAATTAGTTGCTAGGAGAGTCTAATGATATGTCAAGGACATAATTGATAAGTGAAAAGGCTTTGATGTAGCCATACAATTGTATATTTGGATTTTGGAGTGTATCCATTTGGAATATTACGAGGATTAGTGTACATTATAGTTAATATTCTTATGTTATTATTTGTTGGCTTTCATTTGATTGTAATGATTTTGTGACCGACATTGGGAAGCCCCCAGGATTTAGTGTGTAATTTGTTTTTTCTTCAAACACTGGCAAGGAAATTGCACCCACCCACCGCCCTCCCCCCTCTTCTTTTTTTGGGCGGGTTTTTATCAAAAGAAATTGACTTTTCATGAGTTCAATGATTAATTTTCAAGTGCATGAAATGGTTGTGTTTGGATCATAATTTGCATTTGAGGGTTGTCCAACTTCATATTTATTTGCATATGATCATTGATAGTGGTTTGTCTAAAAGTTAGAGTTGGGGCGAAAACTCTATAATTAGTAAAATATCTGAAGTTTAAATCTCACTTTTATGTGGAAATTAGTGTTTTTTTATGATAATTTATTTAGATTAATTAATTATATTGAAATATAGTTGTACTAAATTAAATCTGAGAATCTTATATACCTAATGGTGTAATTGATAATTTTTTCTAAATAAATAAAAAGACAACTTAAATAAAGTTAGTCAATAGTAATAGTAGGATAAAAGTTTATGAGAGTTTTAAATTCATCACAAATTTATTTAAGGATTTGGAGTTCCTTCTAATTTAAAATTATTTAAATTGTGAAATGAGCTTGATGTTGTTAACTTAAAATCAATAAGTACTTCCAATTTCTTAATGTCAAGAATACTATTGAATGATTGATCAATATCTACAAAAAATTGCATTTGAGATAACAAAAAAATTTGTAACAAAAAAATAACTAAGTATTTTTAAATGAAATTGGAACCAGAAATTGGAACCAGTTTCTGGACTTGAACTAGGTTCTAGTTACAGGAAAACTGGTTCCAGTCCAGAAACTGGTTCTAGTTTCTGGAACCAGGTTCCAGGACTGGTTCCAATTTCTGAAAACTGGAACCAGTCTAGTTCCAGTTTCTTCACCGAAACAAGTCCAGAAACAAAACTGGTTTCAGTTTCTTGACACTTACAATTATATATAGGTTTTTTAGCTTTGGTATGGGGATAACACTTTCCTCAACATAAATAATCTTTCTAATTCATAATCTTTTCCATTTCTTTCATAAGATTTGTTCTTTTTTTCAACTGTTTTCTTTGGTTGATCTTTATACTAATGAAGTTCTTGGTGGTATAGTTATTGTTTTGATGCAAATGCCTTCTATTTGTAGCCGGCACAAGTGGCTTTCGTGGCACCCCACGCAATAGTACATTTGGCTTTTTACTAATCAAGGTGACAAATGTTTCTTCTTTCTCATAGCTTAATATCTTTAGTTGTCCTATTTAATTTTTTTAATAACTGGAGGACTTTCATTTGGCTTTTGTTTATTATCCCTAGTCATGCTATTAATATTGTGGTGCTTTTTTGTGTGTGTATTCCACTTTTGGAGATATTATTTTTGCATTGATATGTTTGAGCATGGCTAATAATCAAGTTGTTTATAGGAACTTTTATTTTAATGGTGAAGATACTATATTGGTGTAGTTATAGGATATAGAAGAAGTGAATTTGTTATTTTTATAACTTATAATTAGAGCATGCTTGGCTGCAAGTAATGGTGATAATTTGTGTAGGAGGAGTATGGAACATATGCAAGTAATCTTGACAATAACTCAACTCCAGAAAGCTCATTTGATGCACAAAAATGGGTTGAGATTAGTGGTGGTGCTATGAAGGGTAGGGTGTATGGTTATGGGAATACATTTCATTGCCGTGACATTATCGCTACTGAGACCTCCTCAAGATCAATCAACAACCATGTTACACCTGACTATTTGCAAGAAACAACTACAAAAGTTGTTGATGAGCATTTGGCTAAGGAGAGGGAGGCAGCTGCTAAGGAGAGGGAAGCGGTTGCAAATAGGGAAGCAATTTTCATGAAAATAATTGAAGATGCAAAGGCGAGGGAGCAAGCTTTAATGGCGACATCGACAACATGCATGGAAAAATTGAATGCAGTGCATGGTGGTGGTTCGAATGACAATAACGGAGGTGACAATGAGAGTTAGTTTAATGGTTATTTGCCTATTTTTGTGCTACGTATTGTTGTTGATATTTAAACTTATGTTTGGATGGGTTGGTTTAAACATATGATTATGGATTACGGTTGTATGAATTGTTATTTTTATGCTTATGCATTGGTGTTATGGATTATATTTTTAGAGTTATAAATTGATGATGGGTTATGATTGTGAAATATTCATTATACATTATTTTGAAATGGTATTTAAATAAATAAAATAAATTATTTTTGGTGCAAATAAATTTTTGTGATCGATTTGTGATCGAAACGCGATCGGTCACTAATTAGTGACTGAAATTCGATCATTGATTTGTGACACATATTGTGGCCGAAAAGGTCACTAATTCGGTCACTAATTAGTGACCAATTAGTAATCAGTCACTAATTAGTGACCGAATCTTGATATTTTGTGACCGAATTTCGGTCACTAATTCGTCACTAATTAGTGACCCAATTGTGACCGTCAAATGTGTGGCCTTGGAAAAATTAGTGACCGATACTTTAAAATTAGTGACCGATGGACGGTCACTAATTAGTGACCGATGATGGTTTCAGTCACTAATTTGAACTAGTGACGAGGGTTTTAGTGACCGCGCATTTCGGTCACTAAATCGGTCACTAATTATATCAGTGACTGATTTTTCGGTCACTTAAAGTCTATTTTTTAGTAGTGAAAGTCAAAACATAATGATAAAAAATTACGTTAATTATTTTTTTGTTTAAATAAATAGTTAATTTTGGTCGATAAGCAATGGGATCTACTTACAGAAAGTCAAACATATATCACAATAAGATACATACATATATATATATATATATATTTATACACAATACACGCTAAAAGTTTATTAGGATTTTTGCGGACCGTTGTTGATTTCTCCTCCTCCATCTTGAACAGCATTCCCCTCATCAACAATTTCTTCACTTGAGTACTGGGGAATGGGGGGCTCTTGCTCTCTGTTATACTGTTCATCTCTATCTTCCACAAAAGAAGTAGTAGCAACATTGGGGTCCCCCTCACCATTTGTTGTGTCCGCATCACCATTACTGCCCTCTTTCTTAGTCTTCTTCAAATAGAACCAATTGTGGAGGAATTGTCCTATTATAGTAGTCAATTTACTTAAAATTGCTATCTCCGAACAAAATACAGCAAATAGAGTAACTGATCCTACAATAAAGAAAAGTCCAGCAAAATCATGAAAGGTAAGGCTGGACGTCCCTTGCGATACAGTTGAGGAGAGTGGGTCCTGGGAAGAATATCCGGGTCCAAATTTTTTTTTGTTCATTAGATGTCATCTCTCGACCTTGAGTAACATTTAAGATTGCTCTTGAGAAATATATGCAACCAAGGGAGAGCCAATAGGAAATGCCTGAATTAACAAATGTAAGAATCAAATTTCGCAATCTACGTTAATCTTCTTCAACCAAGGAGAGCCAATAGAAACCTTTTAATTTGACTATTAGCTTAGTTATTAAATAATTAAGCGAAGAAAAGAGTTTGATATTAGTAATATAAAATTAAAATTACAGTAAATTGATAAAATAATTATAAATTCAAAAAAAAAAGTTTAAAATAGGAATTAGTGACAGGATATAATGATGAAATTAGAATGTATTATAAAATATGAAAAAAATAAATTATTATATTCATTCTTTATTTTTTTTGTATAAATATTTCGCAAATAGTAGGGGGGGGGGGGAATGAAAAGAGAAAAAGTTGTTAACCTTTTAAAAAATCAAAATTTAAAAAAATAGAAAAAAATAAAATTGAATATATATTTTGATGGATTAAATAATGTCCAATGTTATAAAATTAGAAAATTAATGGGTGTGTTTTCTATTGATATAGCAATCTCATAATTTTTTCAAACAGATTAAAAAAAAATTAAGAATATATATTGATGAATTAGTATGTGTAAATTTTTTAAAAAGAGTTAGAACTATACATACTTATACATACATAATTACATATATATATATATGAATAAATAAATACAAATTAAATGACATACTTTTAAATTAAATTATAAATATTCAAAAAGTGAAACAAATTTTAAAAATATTAAAACCAAAGAATAGATCTCATCCTATAAAATTATAAACTTCGATGAACAAAAAAAAAATTTAAATTATAAAATTTAACAAATAAATTGATAACTTGATTCAAAGAATGAGTAAAAGGATACTAAATGTATAATAATTTAATAAAATAAAAATTAGATGCCAAAATTTATCAATGATTGAAGAGAAAAATATACTAATAAAAGTAAAATTAAATTAAAAAAACATTAAGAGCAATTAATATATCTCATCTCGTAAAATTATAAAATTAAATGAACAAAAAAAGAATTTAAAAATAAAAGTAAAAATTAAAAAAATGAATTGATACCTTAAAGTAAGTAATAAACAAAAAAGGTACAAAAGTTTACAAATTCAATTACAAATAAAAGTTAAATCATAAACTTTATTTTTGGTTGGAATGAAAATTATACAGTAAAATCCAAAAAAATCTCTTCCATCAGGTAACATGTCTAAAACAAACAAAAAAAGACAAAATCAAAAAAGTAAATAATAAAGGCAAACAAACAATAAATAATTTGAATAGTGACTGAAAGAGGCATACAAAGAGAGAGAGCAAAAAAAATGTTAGAAAATAAAGAGACACACAAAGAGTAGAGTGAAAAAATACTAAAAACTGAGAACAATGAAATGACTTTCGAGATACTCTATATATAATGGTATAGATATGAATTAGTTCTTAAAAATGAGAGAAGATTATGAAAAATTATCTAACTATAGAGTTCAAATGATCAAGGAATCTTTTACATATTAAGAGTAGAGGTTAAATAAATTTTAAAGATAAAATGCAACCATTTTTCAGAATTATAGATAAATAAAGAATAATTTGTTCTAATAAAAAAAAAGGGTAAATGGCACTCCCCCCCCAAAACAAATTTAATTGATTTGGCACATTACTCCCCTCCCCCCCCCCCCCCCCACCCCAACCAAAAAAAAAAACTAAAAAGCACTTCACCCCCTCAACTTAGAGTTACGAACACTTAGCCCCTCAAATATAATTTCTGGCAAATCATATGGTCGGAAAAAGACTATTCTTGTTATTTTCACTCTTCCCCACCTTTTTTTCACTCAGAAAAAAGGAACTCAACTACTCTTGTTATTTCTATATTTTTCAGCTCAAAAATAAAGAAACTTACCTACCAAGAACAACAGGATACTGGGGTTTTTATTTTCTATCTTACATTCAATTAGCCCATTTAGGGAATTAATTGTTGATTGAAATACAATTGAATGAGTTTTAGTACATGTATTTTAATTAAAAGTATGTTAAGTTTTTCATTCATATGGCTATGCTGTAATTTATTTTCAAATGATTAATTTATTTTGTTATCTAATAAGATTATTCTGCCTACCATATTAAAGAATCAAAATCACTAACCTTATTATTACTCTAAAATAAATTTTTCTTACTTTATAAAAGACATTTTTAGGAAATAATAAAGCTCATGCTTTATTTTAGTAATGCTAAGATTATCTAATCTATCTTTAAAGAATAAGAATCATTAATTTTGTCATTCATCCAAATTATGGTCATGTTGATTAGGAAGGAAAGAGGAAGAAGTGCCGCATATATATATATATATATTTAGGTTAACAGCTAATTCAACCTTTCAATTACAAAACATGATTAATTAGTTTAGCAAAAAATGCACTTTACAAACAAATAACCCTCTTAAGGGAATATATATACAATACATTGCGTAAAATGTCACAAAATATGTTGAAAAAGGTGGAGAAAAGTAAAAATAACAAGAATAAATCTGCCAGAAATTTTATTTGGGGGGCAAATAATTCCAATAACTCTAAGTTGGGGGGGGGGGGAGGGTGAAGTGCCTTTTAATTATTTTTGGGGGTAATATACCAAAACAATTAATTTGAAGGGGTAAAGTGCCATTTACCCAAAATAATTTTAAAAATTTAGATATTTTTTAAACAGAATAAATAATACCAAATTTGACTACCAAAAACCACTGATTCAAAATATCTAGCCAACGACAAGAAAAGTAAAAGTCTCCAAGTATATAAAGTTTGAAAGTCTTGACGTAGGAGGGGGTTAGATATGTGTTACTTTCAGTCTTAGACAACTATATTTTTCTACAAAATTACCTTAGTTAAAGTCTCTATGGACCTTCTATGGATCTTAAGTCTTGCACTCATCTTACTACTAGTACTCATCTTTTTCCCTTTTCTGTTCTTTCCTGGAACAAAAAGCTTACTAGGCAAGTTGATACATAATTGGGTTGTAGGATAAGTTATAATTTATGCATATACGTATATCAAGAATTTGCTAGAATTTAAATCTGAACCTCACATTTATATGTATGAGAATAATGTCAATCGATCAATTAGCCATTCTACAGTCACATGAAAAGTTGTTCTAGAACTTTTGGATTCAAAGAGTTACACATTTTGGCCAATTTCTACACTTAGATATATTATGTAACATTAATCAGATTTGATATATGTATTAAAACTTTTGCAGTGGGATTAGCAATTTCATTCACCCTTAAAATGTGATATTATAATTTTTTCTAATTTCAATGTTATTTATCTGAATGTTGAGAAAAAGTCAACTGAAAAAGTTAATAAAGTAAAATAATTGAAGAATAGAAAAGTAAATAATTTGATATAAAAAAAGTTATAAAAAGAGAAAAAAATTACCTTGTTATTATTTTTTAAAATTAAATTAAAATTGTCAATTCATTAAGAACATATCAAATGAACTCTTAATGGGCCAACTCACTTTTATATAAGTAGTGCAAGACACTTGATGCATCTATGTGCATAAATTTTTAATATATATAAAAGTTTTATTGATACTTATTTTTATATGACATTCTATTTTTTTAATTATTTAATTGTATTTTCTTGAATTTACTATATAAAATGACATGGCAAAACAGAATTAAAATACGTAAAGTGGAAGGAGGATAAATAATGACATTCAAAATTAAAAGGAAACAAAGATAAAACAGCATATTCGGAAAAGAATTATAAAAAAAAGTTATTTTATTTTATTTTTTTTGTTTAAATAGTTAATTTGGTTAATAAGCAACGGGATCTACTCTTCATAGAAAGTTTTTTTTTTTTTTTTTTTCTTTTTTGAGAGATAGTCATAGAAAGCTAAACACCACAACGAGATACATACATACATACATATATTTATTTATACACAAATACACGTTAAAAATTTATTAGGGTTTTCGCGGACCATTGTTGATTTTTCCTCCTACATCTTAAACAGCATTCGCCTCATCAACAATTTCTTCACTTGTGTACTGGGGAATGGGGGGCTCTTGCTCTCTGTTATACTGTTCATCTCTATCTTCCACCAAAGAAGTAGTAGCAACATTGGGGTCCCCCTCACCATTTGTTGTGTCCACATCACCATTACTGCACTCTTTCTTTGTCTTCAAATGGAACCAATTGTGGAGGAATTGTCCTATTATATTACTAAATTTACTTAAAATCGCTGTCTCTGCACAAAATAAAGCAAATAGAGTAACTGATCCTACAACAAAGAAAAGTCCAGCAAAATCACGAAAAGTAAGGCTGGACGTCTCTTGCGATACAGTTGAGGAGAGTGGGTCTTGGGAAGAATATCCGGGTCCAAAATTTTTTTGTTCAATAGATGTCATCTCTGGACCTTGAGTAACATTTAAGATTGCTCTTGAGAAATTTGCAACTAAGGAAGAGCCCATGGGAAATGCCTGAATAAATAAATGTCAGAATCAAATTTCCCAACCCACGATAGGTTTAGTTAGGAAGAAACTTTACATTCAATTTGAAAAGTTTTGGATAACATATATATCATCATAGTTACTACTATATATTAAACTAAGGAAATGACAAATATGAAATCTCAGCCTGGACCTTGGATGGATATGAAAAGGAAGTAGTAGCTAGTCTCGTGCATAAGTTGAAGGAAGAGAAACTTACGAAGCCAAAACCACCGGTTCTGTATGTTGGTCCGACCATTTTGTATTGAGAATCATATTTGTTGAGAAAAAGCTTCATGTAAGGAATCTCATCAAATATGGCATCTATGCCTCCACGTTTGCTTCCTAAGGACATAGCCTTATGGTATTCTTCTGCTGATGAGTAGCTCCTGAGCCTCGATGGACAAATATGCAGTTGTTCTATCAGAAATTTTTTCATGAAGGAATTCTTCTGGCTGCCAACATAGTAATTGTCTGAAAATGAAAACTTTAATTGATCCACTGTCAGAATTTCTGATAAGTTCGCAGCGTAGCTTTGCATTAGTATGAATGCCATGAACAACCAAACTACTAACACCAAAAATGACCAGTTATTTGAGGCCATATTCCCTGCGATCAACAACGAAAAGTGAGTAATCTTTCTAAATGAGTATAATTAATGAAACACGCATGTACTTGGTAAATGTCCTGAGACAAACATGTGGAGGCAAACATCGATCATTTAGGCAGTGGAAAACATAAAGTGAGGATTATTACTTTCTTGGAAAGCGAGATTTGTTATAGGAGCCAAGCACATCATTCCAGGTCGCCCAATGTGTGGCCTAACTAATTCTTCACCAGGTGCGGGGTTAGTTCTTTGACGTTCTAACATCCAAATAACTATTCCCATAAGTATGCATGCTATAGCAATTGCCATCCAGAGATCCCACCTCAATGGCCTTGTAAATATCCAAATGTCAAATGGCTTCTTATTTTTGAGCACGAGAACAACTCCTGATTCAGAATAAGGTAGTGAGAAGTCAACATATGATGCTCGTGGAGCCCAAATTGTTGTATCCCCGACTACCATATCAAATTTCTGTATTAACAAGGAAAAGACAAGTTGAGTGAGAAAAAGGCATTAACACTGTTGTCAAGTTTATAATATCAACCAATAGACAACATGAGACAATCATGAGTTGAAGATTAAATACCTGAGGTATCTTGCGAAGCATGTCATCATAAGTCCAATTAATATTACCAGTACCATTATAGCAATAAAATTCATAGTTGACAGAGAAAGGCAACTCCTTTAATGTAGCCAAAAAGATGTCTACTGCAAATCCAGTGGCCTTTGTACGGTGGTTTGCAGGATCAATTGAGACATTGACAAATTCTTTGAATCCCGGTACCCAAGGAACTCCAATTCGGAGGCTCCCTGTTGTGGAGATGGCCCAATCATTTGGATTTGATACAGAATCTCCAGGCCACACAACATTTTTGAGTTCTTTTGTTGAAGTTGAGTACGGTGCTTCATTAGATGAACTCAATTTTCTGATTATTCCTCTTCCAGGAGTCCAAAATCCGATCCTTCTCTCTCCAGTTCCAATTACATTGAATATCTGAAACGCTGAAGGCTTCAATGTCCCATCAACGAGTTGAAATTCCCCGCTCAAGCCCTTGAATTTCGTGCTTGACAACTCTTTAAGAAGTTGAGGACCAAACAATGAGATTCTCAAGTTCGTATCTTTTGTTCCATTTTTGTTTGTTCTCACATACAATGATCTAAAATTTCTATGTCCAATCTTCTCCACTGCCATTGCCAACGCTGTTATCGTGTCATATGCCCACAACCCGTAAATATTTAAATCCATAACAGGACCTGTGTTATTCTTCTTTAGAATCATAGTATTCTTTGTCCACCTCTCTTTGAAATTGTCAAGGTCTATTGATGGGGTAACATAAGGCCTAATACCCACAACTCCTTCCATTGAATCTCGAGTGACAGAATCCATGGAACTCAAGAAGTTGGATAAGCTGTCAGTGATTATCCAGGCATACCCTTTACTCATCATTCCTTCATTGTTGGCAAGATTAAATAACCGAAAACCAAGTGAAGGATTCATGTGCACCAGAAAAACCCTCGTTAGCTTTTTCTTTAATATGCGAAGTTCTTCAGAGATATAGCTATTGTTAGCTGATGTCGGGATGGCAATCAGATGTGCGAGCACATTTTCATCATCCTCGAATGCCTTATTCAGATGAGAAAGAAATTGATAGCCATATTCTGTATCTTCATACAAAGTCACAACTTGAGTCCATTCATATCCCTTGAAAATGGCTGCAAGAGCCTGTGCTTGAACACATCATCTATAGCTGTCCTAACAAAGTAGTGGTTTTCTGCATCGGAAAGAGCCGAGCTTCTTGCAGTGAATGAAATAATTGGCACTTGAACTTTGCTTCCAAGTTCTGCAACAAATATATCTTCTGATGACCCCCCAGGCCCTAAAATCCCATGCACTTGTTCATGCTCCAGTAACTCTAGAACTGCATGATATTAATTTCCGACATAGTTCAATTTAATTCATTAATTATAAACTACTCCTCAGTCTTCTTTCCATCATTTTGTAATTCATTTTGGCAATTTAAATCCAAATTTCCTTCCAAATTTGAGCTAATACATCCATATCTTAATGTCTCATGAATAGGAATTACAAAAAAAATAAATCACATAATAATCAAATCCTCACTTACCAATTCAAGGGGAATCAAAAAGGGGAAACGAAGCCAACATATGTAAAAGATAAAGAATGCAATTTAATTTCTCTGTATCTGCATCGTTGCGTGCAATATATAAAAGCTTCTTCAAAGCCATAATATTTTTTCTTATCTTTTGAATAACTTAATTGAATTATTGTTTGATAATTTTGATATTCTAACACTTCTAGATATTAATATTTGTTATTGGTACTATTCAAATTAAAAAAAAAAGAAATTATATAATTTCTTCCTTGAGAAGCATAGTGCTTAATGTTTGTATCCCACATCGATAAAATAAATAAATTGTGATATCTATATATGGTCTTAAGAAATTATCACATTATGAGGTAATTTTTGGGGTTGAGTTAAACCCAAAGTTCATTCTTTAATATGGTACAGAGCCATTCATTCTCAATGTTGAACTACCCAATGTTGTTGTGATATTTATATATGATTTTGGGCAATTTTCTAATTTTTGGGTTGGCCTTAGCTTTTGCAGTTGAGTTTAGGCCCAATATTAATTTTTTAACACTTAACTAACTAAAAAGTTTCGCTATATCCAATGAAAATTTCTAAATTAAGGATCAAGTTGCTTGGAAATTTCTGATGGAAGGATCAGATGGAGTATTTATCGAAAAATCATCAGTTTTCAGTTGAAAAAAATGGCGGGTATTTTAATTTCCAGCGGATTCATTGAAAATGACGATTTGTTTTTTGGACTGACTAATCCACTCATCAACTAAGAATTCATTCTTGAATGAAGTTAGCACGTCTTAACAACTTCTAACATAATGATATAATGGTTTCAATAAAATTGAAGGTATAAGGTGAAATATAAGTATAAGATCTTTAATATATAATAAAAAATTAATTTTTTAATATACATGTTTTTAGTAATTATTTTATATTTTATAAAATAAATAAATTTATATGAACTATTATTATTTAAACTTTATTCTCTGATTTTTTTATATGCTAAATTATTTATTATATTTGTATAATTAATTTCATCTAACATTATTTTTCAATTGATAGCATAACTAACTCATTTATCTTACTTGAGACATTGAAAAATTTTATTATTTTTAATTTTAAAAAAATTATTTCGAAAGAAGAAAAGTAAATTTAAAAAAAATATGTTGATTCAAAATAAAAGAGAATTAATTCTAATATTATTTAGTGATTTGTATTGAAAAAGAATGAGTGAGACAGGATTTTGACAAGTAAAGGAATAAAAATTAAAAGGAGAGTGGAGATTTAGGAGAATTAAAAGTAATAAAATTTAAATTTATAATTATTATAATAATAATTATATGGGGCAAATTGGGTTTTGCCCCAATGGCTTATAGTTCAAGTGATATTAGTTTCCCCTTATTATGTTGGAGTTCTCGTGTTCGACCCCAAGTGATTGCGTTGTATGCACTTTATGTGCCTTGATGGTAATTTATACTTTGATTGTTTAATTTAAGAATATAAAAATATTCATTTGTTGATACAATGATAAATTCATCATTTGTAATACTCTCCCTCCGTCTCATAGTATAGCTCAGTCGCGGTAAGTGCGATTGGTTTTACATTCTTTTGCTACTTAAATGACAAATTTTCCCTAAATATCAACCATTGGATCATTTTAAAAAATTAATGGTTTAGATTTGTTTTATATATAAAAAATATAAATTATATAAATATATCTTTATAGATACATATTTATGTATATACATATATTTATTAAATATATCCTCACTAGGGGTGTCAACGAATCGGATATACTATTTTCATATTCGTATCCGTTTAACTTTTTGAATATTCTGATATGGATATGGATTCAATGGATATTTAAAAATAATATCCAAATTCGTATCCGTTGGATATAGGTCGGATTCGGATATATCCGTATTCGATTATAATTATTCAGATACATTTACATTTTATTAAATTTATCCGTATTCAAATTATTATTTTATATTCATGTTCGATGATAATTATTTAGATATCTATTTATGAATATCTAAATATGTGAATCTATGAATCTATAACAAATACATATTTTAATGAATAGAAGAAACTATATAATTTCACTAAAATGAAAGCAATCAAACAAAGAACATAATTTCTAATTAATAATTAACTTTATAATTGATTATTAATATTTATTAATAACAATAATAATGACATTTAAGTATATTAATTTTAAAGTCAACCAACAATAATTATGTTAATTGACTTTATTCTTCAATTTTTTCTCTATATTACAATAATTTTTTAAATTTATTCTTTTTTCTTCCCAATTTCTCAATTATAATTTATATGTATACATATATATTATTTAATAAACATATATTCGAATCGGATATTAAACGGATCGGATACGCATTTACCATATTCGTATCCATTTATAATTGGATATCTATTAATCGAATATGGATAGTATCCACTTTAAATAGATGCGGATAAATATTGTATAAACGGATATAAATGCTAGCGGTAAACAAATTTTTGAATATTCATTTACAGCCCCCACCCCCACCCCCACCCCCACCCCACTCCCTGCGCCCCCATCCACCCCACCCCAAAATAACCTCTTCGGCTGCGGCCATGGCCATGCCAGCCTCAACGGCAGCAGCGGTTTCTGGCCATGGCAGCTACGCGGCTGCCAAGGGCCGGGGTGGGAGGCGGGGCAATGGGGTGACAGTGGAGGTGGGGTAGCAGAATAAGTGGGTGTTGGGGGTGGGGGTTTATATATATATATATATATATGTATTTATACATATAATATGTATTTATAAATATATATTTATATATGAAAAATATAGAATATCTTTATGTATATTTATACATAAATATATCTACATATAGATATATAAAAATATATAAAGAAATAAAAAAAATTTCTTTAAATTTAAAAATAAAGAAATTGGTGTGGAGGAAATGAAAGAATATATATGACATTAGAAATTTGGCACATTTGATGCATGTGCTAAAATTTTTATAGAAGTTTTTGTATGATAAAAATATTTATTTAATTTTTGTATAATGTAATTTCGTTTTAGTAATTTTAATATATTTATATATTTTTTATAAATAAAAATAAAAATGTTATAATAAAGTGGTAACTCTAGGCATAAAATAGGTGAGTTATAAATATTATATTTTATATTTATATAATTTTATATAAGGAATTTATATATTATATATAAGTATAAATATATATATAATTATACTATATATTTATATTTATATAATACATATTTATATATAAAAAAATATAAAAGTAAAAAAATAAATTAAAAAATGAAAATACAAAAATTAAGAATAATTTTTTTAAAATTTAAAAATAAAAAAATTGGTGTGAAGGCAATGAAAGAAGATATAGGGAAAATATTCCGTCAAGAAAAAAAGATAAAATAAAGATATATGAAAAAATATGTATAGAATAAATAAATTGAATTAGAAGTATATGAATTAATTGAGGGTAGAATAGTCATTATACATTAAAAGTAGGGTTAGATTGCAGCAAATAAGGAAAGAGAGGCTGTGTGCATAATTTTCAAAAGTATAAAGAAGTTTTTTGTCTATTTTTTTTTTTATAAAGGGGTTTTTTATGCTTTTTTATTTTTATAGGGGGGTAAAATGCAATTTGCCCTACTTATGTATATTGACTTTGAGTTCGACTAAATATACAAACAGAAATAAATAAATAAATATAAATACCTGCAAAATTAATGTCAAATGAGCTTTCAACAGCCTTGGCGTATATTCGCAACCTTGTCGTAGAGTTTGGATGCGCTGTATAAAAATCTGAAAGTGCCATTTTAATCGACAAACTTGTCATGGTGCTGAAGGGCGAGTTCAAGTGTTGAACTACACCAAACTTGACCGACGATGGCATTTGCTCTGAATTCTTTCCCTTGACTACTCCCCCCACAGCATGATCACAAAAGAAATGAGTAAAGAGGAAAAGAATAAGAATATGAGAAATGAAGAAACGACAGACTTGGATTTTGCTCGCCATGGGGTTTCTCATAATCAAGCTTAGTTTATCAACATACACCCATATATGTATGTATGTATATATCGCTTTTATAGACATTGCTGGTTTCTAGAATGAATTCAATGAGAAAAATAAAAAAAATAAGTAAACCGATGACAAACCGATTGAACCACCACCAGTTTAACCGGTTTTTAATCAATTTTGGCTGATTTTGACCGATTCAATAGGCCCTCAATTTTTAAGCTTGAACCAGATCAAATTGACCTCCGATCACCGGTCCGACCAACTGGTTTGGTTCAATTTTCAAAGCACTAGTTCTAGTTCCCGAAAGAATTTAATTATAGGAATTGTCTGAATGATTATATTCAATTGATTCTAGTCACAAAACTCGGAAATATTGTTGGTTTTTTACTAACCACAAAATTATTTTAAGTCGCTTTTGAGCTAGCTGGCTCTTAAGTTTATTGATTGTTAAGTTTCTTCTTTCCTCATCACAGTTGACGAAACCCCCCCCCCCCCCCCCCCCCCCGCCAACAGTTGACGAAGACTAAAAACACACACTTTGCAGGAAACTACCTAGGGGTGAGCAGACAGCCAGAAATACGAGAATGTTTATCAACGTAGCTAATTAGATATAACAAAATGCGAAATATGCAAAAGTAGGATTATAGTTATGGTCATTTGCATTTTAACATCGAAATTTGGGATATTATTAGAGTATGACCAAATTTATTTAAATTGAAAAAAACAAGGATAACAGCTATCAGAAAACATTAATCATCCCAGTGATTACTTGTATGATGTATGCATGGCACATGCGTGGAACATCGATTCAAGTGCCACGAAAATAATCACCGATATTAATTGAGTTTTTTGGTGGTCACTGTTCTTTTTTTTTTTTTTATAATTTTTTATCCTACTTCAATACCACTCCAAATATCGATTCTCTATTACAAATTGGTCATATTTATGGTCTTATTTTTGCAATTTATCTTAATAAAATTAAATTTGATATCTATAATAACATCTATCTATCTATCTATCTATATATATTTAAACTTTTACTTTGCCATTATGTTCGTGCCAACTTACAAGTTAAGTAATAATAAGAATTCGTATTTAAGTTGCTCAAAAATGATTATTAATATAATAAATGTCTTCTTTTTTTTTTATTCATATGTGTGCCTTTGTAATGCTATGATTGTGTTGTGGCAAATATGAATTTTCATTTTTTCCATTGATATTGATTCATTGTGAGCAAATTTTCAATATTGTACTATTTATATAATTAAAAAATATTTTATACATTAAACCTCACAGTTAGGCATGGAAATGGGCTAAGCTTTAACTTAAATAAGCAAGGCCTGTTATGTAAATGGCAAGCTTGAGCCAAGCCTATTATCTATGATAAGCTTTTTTTAAGGTTAGTTCTAGCATTTTTAATAAATTTTAAAGCTTTAGTCTGGTGTGAAAGTCTACCTAAAAACCTATTTTTTACGAAGGTTTCCATTAAATCTAAACATCACATAAATCTAAATTTTTAATATACTTAAACTTTTAATAGACCTTGATAAGCAATAATCAAAATGATAAATAACAAATGCATAATTATACAAATTTAAATCTAATATAAAATAGTATCATTTCAACAAAAAGCAACACTAAGCAACATAAGAAATTCCATAAAAGACTAATTAAAGAAATCAAATACAATTAACTATTTAATATTATACCACTATTATTGTACTTTCTATGTAAAGAATGATAAACATGCCGACCTATTAGGCTTTGCAAGGTTTTGGAAGAGCTCAAGTCTAGCTTATAAGTAGTTTAAAAAAACCTTCTTTTTAAGCTTTAGCTTAGTTTTTTTTATTAAATAGGCTAAGCCAAACTAGGCCATAAGTAGGCTAGACCATCTCTATTCACAACTTTAATAAAAAATGAGAATATATATGTAAATTATAGTTTTAATATTATAATTAATTTAATTCATGCATAGCACAAGATATATATTACTACTGTATATATGAAGGGAATCTTTTAGTAGCACTTCGGATTCTCTCTGCAGTTAAAACCAATTTCTCAAGAAAAAGTAAAAACTAAAATTATTACATAACCAAAAATTTCAAGTAAAACAAATAATGAGAAGCTTTGGAAAAAGATTATATGAAGTAATATTGATATAAAAAGTTAGTAAGAAATTGTGTATATGTAGTACCTATATATATATATATATATATAATTTCACAAAAATTTACATAAGTCCAAAAATGGCCCCTCGATAGATGAATTTCAGCATTTAATAAATATTTATAATTAAGTTATCCTCTCCATTTTATTCTCTCCGTCTTAAATTAGTTGATCTTTTGGTGCTCAATCTTTTGGCTTTTCATCAATATTCTTTCACTGAGTACTTTCATCAATAATAACTTGTTCCAGTTTGTTGATTTTGCCTTGAAATTGAGGTAAGTTTGACAAGGAGATCAAGTTTGACTAGAATTAGGACTCCTTCTTTAATTGGGTTTTCTAGTATTAGGTAAAGTAGTCTTTTTGACTATAAATATTAGTTGTTTCTTTCGAAGAAAATATCACGAACATAACACAAGGGCTTCTTTACTGCTTTTGAGTAATTCTCTCAAGACGGAGTTTAGAAGGAGGGTGTTAAGTGTTTTCGTGAGATTTGTGGGATTCAAGTTTGTACTTGCACTTTGATTTGAGATCAATAAAATTCCTTTTCTTTGTCGGGTGGATTAGGCACATCGTCGAACCACGTTAAATCTTGTTGTCACTTTACATTGAATTACTTTGCTATTATTTCATTGTTTCCGCAATAGATCCTCCTAGGTTTCAACAAACTGATATCGGAGCAGGTTGGATCAGATGTCAGGAATGAAGTACGAGGTAGAGAAATTCGATGGGAAGAATGACTTTGGGCTGTGGAAGATGAAGGTTCACGCCCTCCTGTGTCAACAAGGATTACAGAGAGCGTTAAAGGGTAGAGATTTCTTGCCGGAAACGCTGAAGGACGAGGAGAAGGATGAGTTCATGGCGAAGGCATACGGTACTCTGGTGTTATCATTGGCGGATAACATACTGAGAGAGGTCGCCACGGAAAGTACGCCAGCGGATTTATGGAAGAAGCTAGAGAGTCTATATATGACGAAGTCCCTGACAAATAGGTTGTATTTGAAACAGCGACTATATACATTGAGAATGAAGGAAGGTACATCTATTACTCAACATATTGATTTTTTCAATAAGGTGATTCTAGATCTCGCTAGTATCGATGTTAAAATTGATGATGAGAATCAAGCTTTAATTCTCTTGTGTTCCCTACCAAAATCTTTTGAGCACTTGGTTACTACTTTGTTGTATGGGAGAGATACGATTTCAATTGAGGATGTGAAGGCCTCATTGAATTCCAACGAGTTGAGAAAACATGTCTTGGGCAGCAACGATGGTGAAAGTGGGGAAGGATTGGTGGCAAGAGGGAGACCAAGAGAAAGGGGAAGGAGTAGAGGCCGATCGAAGTCCCGAACCAAGCCTAGAAACGGTGACAAATGTTTTAGGTGCGGTGGAACGGGGCATTGGAGAAGGAATTGTCCAGAACGAGGAAAGGCGAAGGATGCAGGTGAAACTTCTGATCAGAAGCGGGATGATGTCGCAGGAATTGTTGAGGATGAGTCTGATGGTGGGCTTGTTCTCAACGTTGCTGAAACTTTACTAAACTCTGAATGGATTTTGGATAGTGGCTACTCCTACCACATGTGCCCAAGAGAAGATTGGTTTACCACATACCAAAAACTTGATGGTGGTAAGGTGCTTATGGGAAACGATGCTTCTTGCAGGGTTGTAGGAATTGGCTCAATTTGTATTAGGATGCATGATGGGATAGTAAGGACCCTAACAGATGTGCGTCATGTTCCAGATTTGAAGAAAAACCTGATATCGCTAGGTACTCTGGACAAGAATGGTTGTGAGTACAGAGCTCGAGATGGAGTTCTGCGGGTTTCCAAAGGTGCACTGCTTATCATGAAGGGAGAAAAGCGGAACGGCCTTTACATATTGCAGGGAAACACGGTTTCTGGTACTGCAGCGGTTTCTTCATCAATCAATGATACTACGAGACTCTGGCATATGCGGCTTGGGCATATGAGTGAGAGGGGGATGTCAGAATTGAGCAAACGAGGTTTGCTTTGTGGAGAGAAGACTGGTGAACTGGATTTCTGCGAGCAGTGTGTGCTGGGCAAGCAACACAGGGTGAAATTCGGTACTGCAGTTCATAGGACCAAAGGTACCTTGGATTACATTCACTCAGATCTTTGGGGGCCTTCTCAGGTTCCTTCAAAGGGAGGTGCAAGGTACATGCTGACATTCATAGATGATTTCTCACGTAGAGTATGGGTGTACCTGCTGAAGCATAAGGATGAGGTGTTTGTCAACTTCAAGCAATGGAAGACCTTAATTGAGAAGCAGACATGAAAGGAAATCAAGCGCTTGAGGACTGACAACGGATTGGAGTTCTGCAACAAGGAATTTCAGGAATTCTGTGAGAAGAAAGGAATTGTGAGGCATCGCACAGTTGTACATACACCACAGCAGAATGGAGTTGCAGAACGGATGAACATGACTATCTTGGAAAGAGCTAGATGCATGCTCTTTAACGCCGGATTGTCCAAGGATTTTTGGGCAGAAGCAATTAACACTGCTTGTTATTTGGTGAATAGGTCACCATCAACCGCTTTGGACTGCAAGACACCAATGGAAGTTTGGTCTGGGTCTCCTGCTGATTACTCAAATCTGAGAGTATTTAGGTGTCCAGTCTATGCTCATATCTGGGATGGGAAGCTTGAGCCAAGGGCTAGGAAGTGCATATTTCTAGGCTATGCAGATGGAGTCAAAGGTTATCGTTTGTGGGGTATGATGACAAGGGCTCCAAGATGATTATCAGCAGGGACGTGACATTCGATGAGTCTGCAATGATGAAAAAGGTAAAGTAGCAGAAAAGCGGTCAACAGGGCGTTAAGGAGAAGGTGGAGATTCATATTGATCCTCCACAAGTTTCAAAGGGGAAACAGAAGGTGGTAGATGAAGCTGGTGATAGCACATTACCACTTAATCAACAGCAGGAAAATGAACCACTACAAAATTATTGCTTGGCTCGCGATAGGGAGAGGAGGCAGATCAAACCACTACAGCGATTTGCTTACTCAGATCTGGTAGCTTATGCTTTGAGTTCAGCTGAGGAGTTCATAGGAGATGATCCAGTCTCATACAAAGAGGCAATATCCAGGCCAGATTCTGATAAATGGATTGTAGCTATGAGTGAAGAGATGGAGTCTCTACACAAGAATAGCACATGGGAACTGGTTGATGTACCCAAAGGGCAGAAAATTATAGGTTGCAAATGGATCTACAAGAAGAAAGAAGGAATTCCTGGTGTTGAAGATGCTAGATACAAGGCGCGATTGGTTGCTAAGGGTTTTACTCAGAGAGAGGGAGTTGACTTTCATGAAGTATTCTCCCCAGTTGTAAAACATACTTCCATTCGTGTTTTACTTGCCATGGTTGCTCTATTTGATATGGAATTAGAGCAGATGGATGTGAAAACAGCATTTTTACATGGTGAGTTGGAGGAACAAATCTACATGAGTCAACCAGAAGGATTCGTTATTCCCGGGAAACAAAATCAAGCATGTCTTTTGAAGAGATCATTATATGGCTTGAAGCAGTCTCCCAGGCAGTAGTATAAAAGGTTTATGCTTTTATTACCAAGATATGATATACTAGAAATAAATTTGATTGTTGTGTATATTACAAAATTTGTAGTGATAGCCTTCTCGTATATTTGCTGTTGTACGTTGATGATATGTTGATTGCCTCTAGAAACATATCTGAGATTAACCAATTAAAAGCTCAGTTAAGTGAAGACTTTGAGATGAAGGATTTGGGCAGTGCAAAGAAGATTTTGGGCATGGAGATCATCCGGGATAGACAAGCAGGATTGTTGTACTTGTCTCAACAGCATTACATTGAGAAAGTACTTGAGCGATTTGGGATGAATAAGTCCAAGCCAGTAAGTACGCCACTTGCAGCTCCTTTCAGGCTCTCATCAGATCTATCACCGAGTACTGAGGAGGAGGTGGAGCACATGTCAAATGTGCCATATGCTAGTGCAGTGGGTAGCTTGATGTATGCCATGGTGTGCACTAGGCCAGACATTTCACATGCAGTCAGTGTTGTGAGTAGGTATATGCACAAGCCAGGAAAGACTCATTGGCTGGCTGTGAAATGGATCATGAGGTATTTGAGAGGCTCTGCAGGCAGATGTTTGAGGTATAGTCAATCGAATTCTACTACAAGAATTATTGGCTATGTGGATGCAGACTATACAGGAGATTTGGACAGCAGAAGGTCCATGACGGGCTATGTGTTTTGTGTATCAAGTTGTACGGTTAGTTGGAAGGCGACTTTGCAGTCATCAGTTGCATTGTCCACAACAGAAGCTGAGTACATGGCTTTGGCTGAAGGCGTTAAAGAAGGCATTTGGCTAAAGGGGCTTATCGATGATATGGGTATGACTTCTGAGATCACTAAAGTATTTTGTGACAGTCAGAGTGCCATACACTTGTTAAAAAATCAAGCATTTCATGAGAGAACAAAACACATAGATGTGAGGTATCACTTTGTTCGGGATATGGTGTCCCAAGGAGTCATGTTGGTTGACAAAGTTGGGACTAAGGATAATCCGGCAGACATGTTGACTAAGGCTGTTCTAGGAATCAAATTCGAGCATTGCTTGGATTTGATTAATATTTGCAGACTCAGATAAGAGGCCCTATTGGGGGCAGGGACAAAGAAGATGAATGGAAATTTCAAGTCAAGGTGGAGAATTGTTGATTTTGCCTTGAAATTGAGGTAAGTTTGACAAGGAGATCAAGTTTGACTAGAATTAGGACTCCTTCTTTTATTGGGTTTTCTAGTATTAGGTAAAGTAGTCTTTTTGACTATAAATATTAGTTGTTTCTTTCGAAGAAAATATCACGAACATAACACAAGGGCTTCTTTACTGCTTTTGAGTAATTCTCTTAAGACGGAGTTTAGAAGGAGGGTGTTAGGTGTTTTCGTGAGATTTGTGGGATTCAAGTTTGTACTTGCACTTTGATTTGAGATCAATAAAATTCCTTTTCTTTGTCGGGTGGATTAGGCACATCGCCGAACCACGTTAAATCTTGTTGTCACTTTACATTGAATTACTTTGCTATTATTTCATTATTTCCGCAATAGATCCTCCTGGGTTTCAACACGGTTTTTTTTAATTCTCTTGAAAACTTTAATTCTGAAATTATGATTATCCGACTGAATTGTATTATTAAAGATCTTTTTACTTTGATATTAATATTTGCATCTTAAAATAATTATATATATGGAATTCGAGGATTAGTGTCTTGAAAACTATTGAAAATATGACAATAGAATGATATTTTAAGAAAAAAACTGCAAATAATTATATGAATGGCAAACCTTTTACAAATATAAAAGGAAGGAACCAGATAAATAATATTAATTAAATATCAACTCCAACAATGAGTAAATACCAAACTTGATGAATAAAAATTCCTAATTGTTCCAACATTTAATTTTTGGAAAAATATTTATGCACTAAATTACATATATTACTGATTATTTAAATCAAAGATTATTGAAACTTTTTTAAGGAGAAGATAAAAGAACATATAATTCATTTACATTCAAATTCTAATTCATTAAACACAAACAATTATATTATTATTAGGAAATCATATTTTAATTAAAAGAAAAAAAAAACTACTAATATGTGGCTTGAAAAGATCAATTTCAATTAAATGCAAAAGAATTAAGGATAAAAGATTAATATTAATGAACATAATTAGGATTTTAATTAAAATTAATTTAATTAACTATAACAGTACTAGTATCTACAGGTAGAACAACATTTTTGTGCTCGAGTCCATATGAACTCTACCAGCATAACAAACCCCGACTTTATGGATGCTGTGACCACCAATTCCAACTCGTCAACACATATAAGTCGTCCAATCACAATCAAAGATTTGAAAAGGAAAAGCCCTTCTAAACTTCTTGGAAATTAAGCGCCAAAGAGAAATTGCAATCTCAAATACTACAAAAGTCGGCAGAGAATATTATAGTGAGGAGAATTTGGTGATGCTTTTGCTGTCGGTGGGATTAATATACATAGAAAGAAAAATGTTAAAACCAATTTTTTGTGTTGTATGCAACTGTCAAATTCCACTGTTGCAAAAGAAAAGATTTTTAATTTCCAAGTATTAAACGTAAGCAAAATTGCAATATAATGCATTTAAATAGTTTTTGAACGGAGATTAATTTTGATCTTATTTATATCTTAGTTTAGATTAATTATACTCGCATTTATATCTTAATTTTGAGGATTAATATGATCCAGCCAATATAAAAAGAGAAGTCAGGGCCCGTTTGGTTTTGTTTTCATTCTTCTTTTTTATTTTTTTATTTTAAAAATTTTAAAAAGCAGTTAGTAAAAATAAGTTGAAAATAAGTTTGTATTTGGATATGTTATTGAAAAATGATGATTGTGTTGAGTTTAGTATGTTGTAGATGGAGATAGATAACAATAATAAAATAGAGAGACAAAAAATATGTAAGTTATTGGGAAATGCATTTTAAAAATAAAAATGAAAATGATGTCAAAAAATATATATAAAAAATAATATATTTTAATTTTCAAGTAGTAGAATAATGTAAAAATAAAATTTGAAAATAAAACCAGACGAGCCCTAAAAGTCAGGGGGTTTGATATGTGACTTTTAATTTGTACATGTAGCAATATCGCTGTCAAAGAAAACAACAAAAACTATATTTTCCCACCAAATTACCTTACATAAAGTCTTTATGGACTTTAAGTATTGTACTCATCTTACCTAATACTCTACTGATTTTTTCTTTTTATTTTCTTTTTCTGGATAAAGAGCCTATTAGGTTTCAATATGACATATAATGCCCCAATCACAGGATAAGCTGTTTTTGATATTTTTAAATTCGAACAATTACACATCTTAGCCAATTTCCACACTTGTCTTATCTAATAGTGTGATCACATATGATATATGTTGTCAAACTTTTATAGTATAGAATTAACAATGTTCGATTAATCTTTAATATTATATTTTAACTTTTAAATTTCAATGTATTTATTTGAATGTTGTGAGTAAGTCAAATGAAAAAGTTAAATAAAGTAAAATAATTGTAGAATCAAAAAGTAAATAGTTTGACAGAAAAAAATTAGAAAAAAAAGGAGAAAAGAAAATTTAGTTTGTTATTTTTTTTAAATGGATTTAATTTTCTATTTCATTAAAAACATATCCAATGAGCACTCAGTATGTGCTTAAATTTATAATATATATATATATATAAGTATTTTCAATTCATATTCATTTTCTCAATTATTAATTAATCGTATTTTCTATAATTTATTATGTAAAATAACAGAGTAAAAAATAATTTTAAAAAAAAGTAAAGTTGAAAGAGAATAAATAATAAAATTGGAAAAGAAAACAAAAGACAGAAAAAGCATATTCGGAAAAGAATGATAAAAAAGTCTTTTTGATATTCCTTTTGGGTTTAAACAGAGTTTATTTGGGGGTCACTTATTATAAAGTACCAAAAGCACTTTCCTTTTTTGTGTTTAGCCCTCACTTGATTTTATATAGAATGAGCTCCCTAATTTTGTTACAACTTTAGAGATCATTCCTTACCCACTTGATTTGGCAAAAATATCCTTAAGTACAATAATTTTCACTCTTTTTTTTTTTTACTTCTTCACTATCCACACAACCAAACAGTAAATCCTAGTATATGTACTTTCATTACCAGAAATAGAAAGAAATATCGCATAAGGAAACCAAGCTCCACGACAGGAACAATGACCACCAACATGACATCCGCATTTTCTTCTTCTCTCTTTATTTTCATCATTTTTAGGTTTTTTCTTCTCAGTTACTTCTGAGTTTCTTCTCAGTTTATTTTCACCTCACCCCGACCACCACATTTTCTTCATCTCTCAATCTTGTAGTTTTCCAAAAATGTCAATAAGTAGTGAAAGTGGAGTGTTCACTTAAGTCTTGGGGAGTTGCCGCTACAAAGACCAGCTTTGTATCATGTCAATTAAGGACAGTACGACTTTAATGGACATATATCTTAATCTCGCAAAGAAATGGAGTGAAATTAACCTCGAGTTCTTCACTTTGCAATACATAACTCCACGTAAAAGATTGTACGTAACTTTGACCAATAAAGAAGATATCATGGATATGATCTTACTGCATTTGACATTAAAAATGAACATTATTAACAATCTGATATATCGAAAGGATGAATCGAGTGGCAGTGGAAGGAAGAGCAGTGATGTATTAAGGTAATACTTCTATAGAATCTAAACTATACTGTAATTTGTAAAGTCATGTACCTGAAGTGTTCTTAAATTGTACTTCATTTATTTGAAAATCTTTCAATTTTTGGAGCGTTCTACATTATACTTCATTGTAATTAACATTGTATTGCATTGTTAGTATTTTATACTTGAAGTGTTTTGCAATTGTACTTCGTTTATTTGAAATTGAACTACGATGCTCAATTATTTTTTTTTATTATTCTACATTTATACTTTATTTTACATAAAACTGTACTACATTATTGAAGTTTTATACGTCAAGTGTTCTACTAATTGATTATCCATAATTGTACTGCAATTACTAGTGTTTTGTACTTGAAGTGTTCTGTAATTGTACTTTGTTTACCTGATATTATACTTCATTTATCTGAAATTGTACTACAATACTGAATTATTTTTCTTCAACTATTTTACATTTATACTTCACTTTACATAAAACTGTGTTGTATTATTGAAGTTTTATACTTCAAGTGTTCTACTAATTGGTTATTAAAAATTGTATTGCAATTTCTAGTGTTTTATACTTGAAGTGTTCATTAATTGTACTTTATTTTTCGAAATTGCACAACAATACTAAATTAATTTTCTTTGATTATTATGCATTTATACTTCATTCTACATAAAATTGTACTCTATTATTGAAGTTTTATACTTCAACTATTCTACTAATTGAACATCTAATATTATACTGCATTGCTAGTGTTTTATACTTGAAGTGTTTTGCAATTGTACCTCATTTATTTGAAATTGTACTACCATGCTGAATTAATTTTTTTTTTAACTATTCTACATTTATACTTCATTTTATATAAAATTGTACTGCATTATTGAAATTATATACTTCAAGTGTTCTACTAATAGATTATCCAAAATTTCATTTCAATTGCTAACATTTTATACTTGAAGTGTTTTGAAATTATACTTCTTTTTATGCAAAATTATACTTCATTTATCTAAAATTGTACTTTATTTTATACTTTATTTTACCTAAAATTGTACTCTTTTATTGAAGTTCTATACTTCAAGTGTTCAACTAATTGATTTTCCAAAATTGTATTGCAATTGGTAAGATCTTTTGCTTCAAGTGTTCTGAAATTGTATTTTTTTTTATATAAAATTGTACTTTATTTTATACTTCGTTTTACCTAAAATTGTACTCTATATTGAAGTTTTATACTTGAAGTATTGTACTAATTGGTTGCCCAAAATTGTATTGCAATTGCAAGGGTCTTATACTTATAAAGTGTTATGAAATTGTACTTTTTTTAGATCTAAAACTATACTTCGTTTATTTGAAATTGTACTCTATTATTGAAGTTCTATACTTCAAGTGTTTTACTAATTGATTACCCAAATTTGTACTGTAATTGCTAGGGTCTTATACTTAAAGTGTTCTGAAATTTTACTTTTTTTTTTATATCTAAAATTGTAGTTCATTTTGAAATTGTACTTCATTTTACTTAAAACTATACTCTATTATTAAAGTTTTATACTTCAATTGTTCTACTAATTGATTATTCAATATTGTACTGCAATTGCCAGGGTTTATACTTCAATTATTATGAAATTGTACTTTTCTGTATATAAAATTGTACTTCGTTTATTTGAAATTGTACTTCATTTTACCCAAAATTGTACTCTATTATTGATGTTATATACTTCAAGTATTCTACTTATTGATTATCTATAATTGTACTGCAGTTGCGGGTTTTATATTTCAAGTATTCTGGAATTGTACTTCTTTTTATCTAAAATTGTACTACATTTATCTAAAATTATACTTCATTTTATACTTCATTTTACCTAAAATAGTATTTTATTATCAAAGTTCTATACTTCAAGTGTTATACTAATTGATTATCCAAAATTGTATTGCACTTGCTAGGGTTTTATACTTCAAGTGTTCTAAAATTGTACTTCTTTTAATGTAAAATTGTACTTCATTTTATCTAAACTTGTAGTTCATTTTATACTTCATTGTATCTAACATTGTACTATATTATTGAAGTTATATATTTCAAGTGTTCTATTTATTGATTATCCATAATTGCATTGCAATTGCTAAGATTTTATACTTCAAGTGTTCTGAAATTATACTTCCTTTTATGTAAAATTGTACGATATTATTTAAGTTTTATACTTTAAGTATTCTACTAATTTATTATCTAAAATTGTACTGCAATTGTAAGCATTTTATACATGACATGTTTTGGAATTGTACTTTTTTTCATGTAAACTTGTACTTCATTTATCTGAAATTATAATTTATTTTATACTTCATTTTACCTAAAATTGTATTATACTATTGAAGTTATATACTTCAAGTGTTCTACTTATTGATTATCCATAATTGTACTGCAATTGCAATGGTTTTATACTTCAAGTGTTCTAAAATTATACTTAGTTATATGAAATCATACTGTATACTTCATTTTACCTAAAATTGTACTCTATTATTGAAGTTATATACTTCAAGTGTTCTACTTATTAATTATCCATAATTGTACTGCAGTTGCTTCTTGAATTGTACTTCTTTTTATATAAAATTGTACTTCATTTTATACTTCATTTTACATAAAATTGTACTCTATTATTGAAGTTCTATACTTCAAGTGTTCTATTTTTTGATTGTCCAAAATTGTACTGTAATTGCTAGGTTTTTATACTTAAAGTGTTTTGAAATTGTACTTCTTTTTATTTAAAACTATACTTCATTTATCTGAAATTATACTTTATTTACCTGAAATTATACTCTATTATTGAAGTTCTATAAGTGTTCTACTAATTGATTATCCAAATTGCTAGTGTTTTATACTTGAATTGTTCTGCAATTGTACCTAGTTTATTGGAAATTGTACTATCACGTTGAATTATTGTATATTTATACTTCATTTTTACCTAAAATTGTATTGCATTTGTCAACCTCAAGGAATGCATTGGAGGAAGAAATTGGTTCAACCAATTCATCGCACAATGAATTGGCTTTAGCTAGCAACTCAATTGATGCATGGAGGTACTATATATATGGAGAGGGCCAGATATTCAAGGATGCTAAGGAGTTCAGAATTGTGCTTAAGAATTACGCGGTGGCTACTACGTGGTCATTTCAATACAAGAAAAATGACAACAAAAAAAATCATAGTTGTTTGCAATGATGAAAATTGCAAATGGAGAATCTATGCATCAAGGCATGAGGCTGATAAATTATTTGGCATTCGAAAATATAATCCAGAGCACAGATGTGGTGAGGCTAATTTTTGGACAAAGAGACATCCTAAAGTTGATTCCGCTTAGGTTGCTAACATAGTGAAGGATAAATTGAGATTAGAGCCATGTTATCGGTCCTCTACCATATTGAAAGATATCCACAGCAAATATGGTGTGGAACTTGGATACCATAAAGCATGGATGGGTAAGGAATTAGCTATGCATGACATTCATGGAGTTGAGAAGGGATTTTATGATAAGTTAAGGTGGTATGTGATGCGGTGAAGAGGACAAATTCTAGAAGTATTGCAGACTGTGAGATTGACCCAATTAGTCAAAAATTTTGTCAGCAATTTATATGTGTTACTGCCTGCTTTATTAGTTTTCTCAAGGGATGCAGGTAGTTGATAGTCTTATATGGCACCCGTATTAAAAAAATATATAAAAGAAACTTACTCAGTGTTGTCAGTAAGGATGCTAATGATGACTTATTCAAGCTAGAATATGCTGTTGTTGACTCTGAAAATAATATTAATTGGGAGTGGTTCTGCTTTAAGCTAAGAAGTATCTTATATTCTCAATATCTGCTTGGCTTATCAAGGTTTACTCTCTTCTTCAATCGATATTCAGATCTTTTTATGACCCTCCCCATGATATTTTCCGATAGCTACCATGCATATTGCTTGAGACACTTAGTGGATAACTTTAAGAAACAAGTGAGAACTTTATCTTTACTTGTAAAATACTTATGTGAAACTCTAATTCATAACATATAGCATATTATAATCCTATTATTTTAAATTTAGATATTAAGGAAGTAACCCCTACATAACAAGAAACATTAGGCTTATGTTTTTATGAAAGCTGCATATGCACCTACACGAAAGGAATATACCTAACATATAGACAGCATTTTGGATTCAATGCTGCTTGTCAGAGACTTTATTATGCAGTCTAACCCATAATGTGGGGCAAATTTCTTATTCAGTGGATATCGATGGGGGGTAATAAATAATAATCAAGCAAAATATTGGAATAATTCGGTGAAATCGACCTGATTTATGCCAGTTGCAGCATAGCTGATCATATATGCATGCCAATAATGGTTATGATGCATGATCAACAAGAAGAATCTCACAAGATGGTTGGTCAATTATGTCCCAAGTAAGAGAAGAAGTTAGCAATCAATCATATGCGCTCTCGTACCTTAAAAGTTGTCATGTCTAGCGGTTGGAGCTTTGAGGTGATTGAGCATGACAAATCGTATGTTGTAGATTTGCAGAGTAGGGTTTGTTCATATAGAGCATGGCAAATTGATAAAAATACATGCGAGCATGCTTGTGCTTGTATCGAGTCAAAGTCACTTTCACCATATGACTTTACCGATCAATACTACTGAGTTGAGATGTATCAATAAGCATATCAAACAGTGATAAACCCTATTCCTACTTATGATATGCATATGTTCCCTCTAGATGATGACAGTGTTATTAATTCACTTGATTGCCGATCTCAGCCTTGGCATAGAAGGATACAGAGGATTCCATCACAAATTTAGAAATGTCTTATTAAGTGTGCACGGTGTGGCAGGATAGGGCATAAACGTCGAACTTGCAAAGAATTAATAAACTGGCTAAATTAGCTTAACTGTATGGCTGGAGAAGAATTTTGAAGAACTTTGGATTGTTAATTTGTACTAAAATTTTATGTAGTTGTGGATTACTTTGGATTGTTGAATTGAACTTTATCATTGTACTTTAACATAGCAATTGCGTACTTTATTTCTAGTGAAATGGTAGCATGTGCGTGTTGTCTGAGATATCAGTGCTTTTATACTTCAATAAGGGAGATTTATACTTGATTTCTGGATTTTTGTACTTTATTTCAAAAATTATGTACATGATTTAGCGTGAAAATGTAGCATGTGTGTGTTATCCGAGATATCAGTGCTTTTGTACTTCAATAAGTGAGATTTATACTTGATTTCTAGATTTTTGTACTTCATTGCGGGAATTATGTACTTGATTTAGCGTGAAAGTTGGGCACGTGCATGTTGTCCTAGATATTAGTGCTTTTGTACTTCAATAAGGCAGGCTAATACTTGATTTCTGGATTTTTGTACTTCATTTCAAAAATTATGTACTTGATTTAGCATAAAAAGATAGCATGTGCATGTTGTCCGAGATATCAGTGCTTTTGTACTTCAATAAGGGAGGCTCATACTTGATTTATAGATTTTTGTGCTTCATTTAAAAAATTATATACTTGATTTAGCATAAAAAGTAGCATGTGCATGTTGTCCGAGATATTAGTGCTTTTGTACTTCAATAGATTTATACTTGATTTCTAGATTTTTGTACTTCATTAAAGCACTTCAATTTGTACTTCATTACGAGAATTATGTACTTGATTTAGCGTGAAAGTTGTACACGTGCGTGTTGTTTGAGATATCAGTGCTTTTTAATTCAATAAGGGAGATTTATACTTGATTTCTGGATTTTTGTACTCAATTGCAGGAATTATGTACTTGATTTAGCATGAAAGTTGTTCATGTACATGCTGTCCGAGATATCAGTGCTTTTGCACATGTTGTCCGAGATATCAGTGCTTTTATATTCAATAAGGAAGATTTATACTTGATTTCTAGATTTTTGTATTTCATTCCAAACTTATGTACTTGATTTAGTGTGAAAAGATAGCATGTGCGTGTTATCCGAGATATCAATACTTTTGCACATCAATAAGGAAGATTTATACTTGATTTCTGAATTTTTGTACTTCATTTCAAAAATTATGTACTTGATTTAGCATGAAAAGGTAGCACATGCATGTTGTCCGAGATACTAGTGCTTTTGTACTTTAATAAGGGAAATTTATACTTGATTTCTGGATTTTTGTACTTCATTTCAAAAATTATGCACTTGATTTAGCGTGAAAAGGTAGTATGTGCGTGTTGTCCAAGGTATCGGTGTTTTTTTTGTACTTCAATAAGGGATATTTATATTTGATTTCTAGATTTTTGGACTTCATTGCAAAATTATTTGTTTGATTTAGCGTGAAAGTTGTGTATGTACATGTTTTTCGAGATATCAATACTTTTGTATTTCAATAAGGGGGATTTATACTTAATTTTAGGACATATGTACTTCATTTCAAAAATTATGTACTTGATTTAGCATGAAAATGTAGCATGTGCGTGTTGTCCGAGACATCAATGCTTTTGTACTTCCATAGGGGAGATTTATAGTTGATTTTTGGATTTTTGTACTTCATTGCAGGAATTATGTATTTGATTTAGCGTGAAAGTTGTTCATGTACATGCTATCCGAGATATCAGTGCTTTTGTACTTCAATAAGGGAGATTTATAGTTGATTTTGGGACATATGTACTTCATTTCAGAAATTATGTACTTGATTTAGCATGAAAAGATAGCACGTGCATGTTGTCCAATATATCAATGGTTTTGTACTTCAATAAGAGAGATTTATACTTGATTTTGGGCATTGTACTTCATTTCAAAAATTATGTACTTAATTTAGCATAAAAAGGTAGCATGTACGTGTTGTCTGAGATATCCTGCTTTTGTACTTCAATAAGGGAAATTTATATTTCACTTCTGGATTTTTGTACTTCATTTCAAAAATTATGTACTTGATTTAGCGTGAAAATGTAGCATGTTCATGTTGTCCAAGGTATCAGTGTTTTTGTACTTCAATGAGTGAGATTTATACTTGATTTTTGGATTTTTATACTTCATTGCAGGAATTATGTACTTGATTTAGCGTGAAAGTTGTGCATGTGCATGTTGTTCGAGATATCAATACTTTTGTATTTCGATAAGGGAGATTTATACTTGATTTCGGGACATATGTACTTTATTTCAAAAATTATGTACTTGATTTAGTGTGAAATGGTAGCATGTGTGTGTTGTTTGAGATATCAGTGCTTTTATACTTCAATAAGGGAGATTTATACTTCATTTCCAAATTTTTATACTTCATTGTGGCAATTATGTAGTTGATTTCTTGATGTTTATACTAATAATGATGAGTTTTAGTTTTGTTCCATGTTTTGCCTTTTATTTCTTAGTAATTAACGAGCAAAACTCTAAAATATTTCGTAATATTTAGTATGGGATGAATAAAACAATGTTAATTTATTTAAGTGATAACCACTAGTGTTCAACGGATTAAAGTTATCATTGGTAGTAGTGTAAAATATACTTATGCATTGAAAGCTGTAAACATATGTGCATTTGACGATCATATCCATCATATTACCCATACAAATATGTACTTCAGTTGGTCTGATAGTCTCAAAATATTATACTTGAATCCCCATACAATTATTAGAGATTAATTATTCAATTGCACAAAGTGTACTTCAACATAACACCACATATACTTCGCTTTTTCTATATTTATACTTCATTTCCCGCATATTGTATTGGACCTCGCTACAATGTTTCACTTTAATCGAAGTATACTTCAATATAACACCATATATATTTCATTTGTTCTATAACAACATGTGTACTTTGTTGGGCGATGTTTGTACAAAAGATGATCTTATATACACTTTGATGGAAACGTATACTTAACCTTCGCATTTTCATAACTTAAGAAGGTGTATGCCATACATGCATGAACCGTATCTATCCATAGAGCATTTTCTAGCATACCTCTAGAATTGCAGTATTTCTAGCAAAATATTCTTCCCGAAGGCACACAAAGACACCACAATCCAACGACCCATGTTGTTGTCTGCATTTTCGTATTATCATGCTTCTATCCATATGACACCTAATGAAAACTTTAGGTACTGAGAATAGAATGTAGCCTACAAAATTAATATTGATCAGTTGTTGACTCCATATTTTATGAACTTCATTTTTCGAAAGGAAAGAAAACTTAAAATGGCAGTAGCGGCCGGCTTGTATCAAGGGGCCATTATTGAATTCATGTATAGAAAAGCACAAGTTGCTGTGTTGAGGACAACCAAAAACTAGTGACGATCCTGATTAATCGGTAGCAGTATCAATGACATGTGTTTCCAGCATCTAAAGTGATCTCTTCCAAATCTTTACGTGTGAAAGAGTTAAGTCTATATATGAACTCGAAAAATTCTTCATCTTGTATATCCTGGATGTTGCATCCCTAGAGTCAGTTTAAGATATCTTCCTATGAAGTTTAAAACAAATGGTTAATCTCACTTATAATATGAACTAAATTAAGTTAGGAAACCACCACATATCTATGCTATCGTGGACGTAAACCACACATCATGTTGACATTCTTTCCTGATCGATGGACTACATTCGATCGACATGTAACACTCCAATACGTCACCACAAAGGCACTCCCCAAACAATAGCTCACTAAGGTGTCTTCCCTCTAGAATATTGTAGACATATCAATTTTTCCCAATTGAAGAGTGACATATGTAAAATAAGATGCTAGATATTAATTCAAAAATTTCTATTTATCTTGGAATTTATTAAATTTAATTCCAAAAAATAAATAGTTAATTTTAATTAATGCTCTAGTATTTATTTTATGCTCAAAGCAAATATTGACAAGTGTCAAATATGAAGTGTCTATATCTATAGATCAATTAAATCAAGTTAATCTGGAAGTTTCCCATCAAGCATCTATATAAAGAGGGTGAAAAAGGCTCATTAAACACATAATACGAATTCCAACAAGTTAGAGGAGCTTTGGAGGAGTTCAGAAATTCTATCAATCAAATTCAAGGACATCCATGGCGTTCAAGGCATTCTTCACGAAACTCATCATATTTTGGCATTCAATTCGAGATTAAGGTACGAAGCCCTCGAATTAGCATTATTTTATTCAAATCAAATTTAAGGAGATCCACGGCATTGAAGATGTTCTTCGCGGAGCTCACTAAATTTAAGATCATATTTGGAGGGGAGAATCAGATGATTAGATTAGAAATTGAATCCACAGTTGATAGATTTTAATTTTATTTTATTTGTACAAATTTTCTTATCTTGTGATTTTATTTATTGTAGACAATGAAATTTGCGCTTACAAATTTTGGCACGCCCAGTGGGATGATCTCCACCAATCATCTCTTTCTTTTATCAAGATTGAAGTATCAAATGGCCACCAACAAGACTGTTGTATTGAAAATTACTACCTCAAATTCCTCAAGTGCTGAAGCAAAAAGTGTTCGCATCATCATAAGGATGTCTAATAAGTTTCAATCATTTTCGGAGGTGGCTTCTTCACTTGCTGTGGAAGAGGTGTTCTCGTACTTTATTGAGATGAATAAAGATAGTGGAGACTCAAAGTAAGAATCCTCATCATCTATCCCCCACTTAATATTAAATTTCTTGAGCATGGCGATGGTGATGGTGATAAGTGCTACAACTTTGGAGGAATAAGTTGCAAATTTGACGAAGGCTATTGAAGGACTCACGAAGCATGTCCAAGAGTGAGACTTTAAAATCTCCAAATTGATGAGCAAAGTGGACAATCTTCATGCCAGCTGCATGGTGGAGAAACAAATTCAGGCTCGGGATAAAGGTAAACTATCTATAAGGAGACAATCAGCCAAAACTGAAGAGATTGTAACAAAAAAACGACAAGTTTCCACCAATGGAATAATTCCCATTAACCTATTACAGGAGTTTATCATGGGGACTATTAAAGACAAGTTTAATGGAAATTCTAAGTCTTCTATGACTTACTCCAAGCCACATACTCAAAGGATTGACAACTTGAAAGTGTCAATTGGTTATCAGCCCCTAAGTTTCAGCAATTCGATGGTAAGGGCAACCCAAAGCAGCATGTGGCTCATTTCATTGAGACTTCTAATAATGCTAGGACATATGGAGATCATTTAGTCAAGCAATTTGTTCGATTATTAAAGGATGATGCTTTTGATTGGTATATTGACTTGGAGGCAAGCTCTATTGACAGTTGGAGGCAACTGGAACAAGAGTTCCTCAATCATTTCTACAGCACTCGAAGGGCAATCATCATGATTGGACTTATCAACTCTCGCCAGTAGAAGGAAGAAGTTGTGATTGACTACATAGATTGCTGGAGAATTTGAGCCTTAATTACAAAGATCAATTGTCGAAGGCTTCAACAATTGAGACATGTATCCAAAGAATGCATTTGAGGCTTTGCTACATACTTCAAGGAATTAAACCAAAAACTTTTGAGGATTTGGCAACTCGTGCACATAATATTGAAATGAGCATGAATTTTGATGAATAAAAAGACTTAAGTGATGCTGGTGATGATGAAGATGTTAGGGCAACTAATTTTCTTCTCTAAATTTCAAATGCTCCCAGATATGAGCCTAAATTGTGAATAATGCTCCTAGATAAAAGCATAAACTATCTAAAATTCTCAAGTCTTCACATCTCCAAATCTATAACTTAAGTCTCCAAGCTTCAAATACAAGTCTCCAAGTATTCAAGTCAAATCTCAAGTTTCGAAGTCTTCAAATTCAGAACTCAAGTCTACAAATCGCTAAATCCACGACTCAAGTTTTCAAATCTTTAAATTCAAGACTCAACTCTTCAAGTTTCAAAATCAAAGACTCAAATCTAAGTCTAAAACTCAAGTCTTCAAATTCCAAATGCTCCTAGATATGAGCATAAACTATCTGAATTTTTTAAATTAAAGTTTTTTCATATGCTCATTGATAAGAGCTTAAACTATCAAAAAGGCTTATAGATACGAGCATAAACTATCTAAATATTCAAAGTCTTCTCATGTGCTTCTTGATATGAGCTTAAACTTTCAATAAGGCTCCTAAGAACGAGAATAAACTATTTTAATTTTCAAATTCTCTCTGTATAATCCTTGACAAGAGTGTAAACTGTTTATTAAGTCAAACTCAAGTAAACTCTTTGACATGAGTATAAATTGTCAATTAAATTCAAGTGGACTCCTTTACACGAGTATAAAATGTCTATTCAAGTTAAATATGCTCCTTGACATGCTAGCCTAAACTGCATGTTATTCATGGTCGGCATGAGTATAAAATGTGTACAACACTCCCCTCAAAAGGATATATACTTTGGATTATGTTATGATTTAACCCTTTTATTGGGCACCGTAGCTTGAGAAATGCTTGAAAGATGTTCTTTTCATAAACATATGTGAATTGGGAGAAAAACAATACTTCTCAAATACTTCAAGCTTTGCCTCTTTTGTGGATGATTGGCACATCTTTCGCCAAGTCTTGAAGTGGGGGCATTTGTACACATATCAAATTTTGCCCAATTGAAAAGTGACACATGTAAAATAATATGCTAGATATTAATTCAAAAATTTCTATTTATCTTGAAATTTATTAAATTTAATTCCAAAAGATAAATAGTTAATTTTAATTAATACTCTAGTATTTATATTATGCTCAAATCAAATATTGACAAGTGTCAAATATGAAGTGTCTATGTCTATGGACCAATTAAATCAACGATGTTTGATATTATCTCTTGATACTTGATATTATCTATTGATATTTGGTATTATTTTATCAAAAAGATAACCCTCAAAGAAGTTCAAGCCAATCTGGAAGTCTCCCATCAAACATCTATATAAAGAGGATGACTAAGGCTCATTCAACACACAACACAAATTCCAACAAGTTAGAGGAGCTTTGGAGGTGTCCAGCAATTCTCTCAATCAAATTCAAGGAGATCCATGGCGTTCAAAGCGTTCTTCGCAGAACTCATCATATTTTGACATTTAATTCGAGATTGAAGTGCGGAGCCTTGAATTGACATTATTTTAATCAAATCAAATTCAAGGAGATGTACGACGTTCAAGGCGTTCTTCGCAGAGCTCATATATTTTGGCATTTGATTCAAGATTAAGGTACGAAACCCTCGAATTGGCATTATTTTATTCAAATCAAATTTAAGGAGATCCACGGTGTTCAAAGTGTTCTTCGCAGAGCTCATTAAATTTAAGATCATATTTGAAAGGGAAGAATCAGATGATTAGATTAGAAATTAAATCCACAGTTGATAGATTTTAATTTGATTTTATTTCTACGAATTTTTGTATCTTGTGATTTTATTTATTGTTGATAAAAAAAATTGTGCTTACAAATGTATTTTCCTCCTATCCAGATAGTCACTCTACACAAGTATAGTTTTTAATTGTTAGTTCAAAAACCAATTTATTAAAAAGAAAAATCATAAGCAAGTTTTTTTACCTCAAATAATCTCTTTGGAGAAAGTTGTTGATGACTTCTTGCTTATGTTGTGGAATACGAGCACGACTTTTATAATTGGTTCTTCCTTTATAACGATCAAGCATTTCCCTCTTTGGGGTGCTTGAATCATCTCCTATTTGGATCGGGCTGATGTTTTTTGTCTCCTGAAGTACAAAACATCATCACAATTGATACAAAATATTAGCTATTGAAGTACGGAAGATCAGCACATTAAGTACAAATATCACCCAATGAAGTATATGACATCAGTACATTAAGTACAAATAATAGCAACATCAAATATAAGATATTAGCACATTAAATACAAACATCACCAACGGGAAGTATAAGACATTAGCAGATTAAATACAAATACAAAATAATGAAGTATAAAACATTGGCATATTAAGTACAAATATCAACCAATGAAGTACAAAAGATCAACACATTAAGCATAAATACAAACCAATGAAGTATAAAACCTCTGCATATTAAGTACAAAAATCACCTAATGAAGAATAAGCATTAGCACATTAAGTACAAATATAAACCAATGAAGTATAAAATATGTGCACATTAAGTACAAATATCAACCATTGAAATACAAATACCAACCAATCAAATATAAAATCTCTGCACATAAGTACAAATATTAACCTTTGAAGTACAAAGATCAACACATGAAGTATAAATATCAACCATTAAAATATAAAATCTCTAAATATTAAGTACAAATATCAACTATTAAAATACAAAAGATCAGCACATTAAATACAATATATAAGTTAGTGAGGTACAAAATATCAATCAATGAAGTACAAACATATAATGTAAAAAAACCAGCAAACTGAGTCCAAATATCAACAAATGAAATACAAATAGTTAAAAAATAAAAAAATAATACTTTAAGTAGTTTACATCACATTCTTCTCTTTTTGTTCTTGGTTCTTTTTTGCATGAGGATGATAGGTTTTTGTCACTTGTCTTCGGCGTTTGCCTGGTGTGGTGCTCAGGGGGCTGACAAAATTTGTTACTTTCCTTTTTGAATTCCTATCATCTTGATTATGCACATCTGTAGCAATCGATGACATGACATTTACCACTTCAAGTTTAGATTCTTCGAACTCTATTTCATGAATTGGTGTATGAAGTTCTGCGGTCAATTGAGGGATCATGATGCTGCTTTGTTCGACTTTCTTTATCCAAACTATCCTCATCTTCATCACCAACACCATTATCAATCCCTAAATTAGCTTCTTCTGCATTTTTCTTCCCTGAATCATCCCCTTCTTTCTCTGCATCATCTACCAAATCATGTTCCCCCTTTATGTAGATGCTCACCAACTTCCTCATTATGCTACCCTTCATCAGTCTTATCTTAATCATCATTCTCCTCCCGACCCTACTTTTTGATTGCCATCATCTCTACTGAAGCAATTTTTTCCTTCAATGATTTAATTTCTTGATCCTTTGCTGTAATAGTTGCTTCAAATATTGTATAAGAACAAATATGCACTTTAGTGACAGCAGTAGTGGCAACCTCTGATTTTTTGATCAAAACTACCAAGTCTAACTCCTTTAGAGCAGAGGTGAGGGCTACAACCTATTACAATGAAAATAATTATCAAGTTCAAATTATTATAAAAAAAAAATAATGAATTATTACCATATCTCTTGTAACTTATTTCAATTTATTCTCGGCCTCATTCACATTATTTAGGAGTTTGCTATCCTTCCACTGATAAAAGCATGGAAAATCAAACAAACATTTTGGTGAACCCAATGATAGGATGCGTTCGTAAACCCATGCCGATCATTCATAAATAAAAAAATTATACTCACTTAAATATAAATATAATCAATGTTATTAGTAAAATAAAAATCACTTACCATCAAACTGACTGTGCACCCATCAAGGTACTTCTTCTTACTACTTTTTCCACCTACTCCTCATACATGATTCCTCATATCTTAGGTAAGAAAATTGTATGCAGCTATACCCTATGCATACAAACTGACTCTTAACAAATCGTCCAAATATGGTAGGAGAAATCATGGAGTCCAACAATAAGAAGTTGGAAACATAAAATAATTAAAAAAAATGTATATATAACCTACAAAAATCATTTAAGTCCTCCTCACTATCCTTATATGCATACTCCTCAACATTTTTGCTATTTCAAATCTTGTTATATTCTTCAACTTTTCGAAAAAAATGTGGTCCAGAGTTGAAGACTTCATCTTCAATCTTATATCAACTGATTGCCCCACATGTGACAACCCTAAAATCATAGAAAATTTGGTTGCAGAAAATGGAACTTCAACCCCCTCTGCGAAAAGAAATGACAGATTTTTTGCGTCAAACCTCCTAAGTATAGCTTCAAGCCAAATGAAGCTGGAACTTGACCTAGGCATATCCATGTATATATAAAAAGAAGTCTTCTTCATTGCATCAAAATGTTTTGACCTCATCTTGGATTTCACATGCTCCAATTTAGTCTGAAAGTATTGGGGGAGCAACAAGAGCAGACATTGTTATGTCTTGTCTTTGTTGCAACCAATGAAGAAAAAATAGTATATAAATAGATTATATACTATCGCTTTCGAATAATATGTACTGAAAGATTGAATGTTTTGTACTGCAATTGCTTCTAAAATGTACTTTAGATACATGGATTATACACTACCACTTTCAGACAATGTGTACTGAAAGCTTGAATGTTTTGTACTATAGTTGCTTTAAAATGTACTTCAGATACACAGATTACATACTGCCACTTGCAGATAATGTGTACTAAAAGCTTGACTGTTTTGTACTAAAATGTACTTCAGATACATAGATTATATACTACACTTTTCAAATAATATGTACTGAAAGTTTGAATATTTTGCACTACAGTTGTTGTAAAGTGTACTTCAGATACATAGATTATATACTACCACTCTCAGATAATATGTATTGAAAGCTTTAATGTTTTGTACTACAATCGTTTCTAAAATGTACTTTATACAAACAAATTATATACTACCACTTTCAGATAATTTCAAAGTATAATTTCATGTAAAAGAAGTATAAACCCAAAGAAAGTGAAGTACAACTTTCATGCCTTACAAGTAAAAATAAGAGATTTTCAAATATTGCAACAAAATCATATATATAACAAAGGGGTTCAAGTTTTTAACAACTAAAAAAGAGCTTAAACAAACAAAGATGAAAAAATCTACCTACAAAACTTGTAAAACTTAAAAATACGAACATTTGAAAGAAAGCAAAGTCCACGAAATGAGTAGTAGAAAACATACCTTTCTGAACCGTGTTCTCTTCCTTCTGTTCTTCACTCCTTGTTGATGCTCTTGGTTGTTCCATTTTCACAGTTGCAGAGTAGTAGGATTTTTTTTTCTTCTTGCGTCGATTTTGTTTTTCCTTTTCCGTTCTCTCATTTGTTAGCACCCTTTATTGGCAAACGAGAGGCCGTTTTTCGCGCCTATTATTCTACAAAGGAGAAGGCGGTTTCCAAAAAAAATAAAAAATTGCTTTTGAAGAAAAGCTGTCATTTGATAGAGTGGGGAGAAAAAAACCGCCATTTACTGGTTAATAATAACTAGGTTTCATCATTTCTGAGTCCTTGAAAAAATGTTTAGCTGTAGGCCTATATGTGCATGTTTTTCTTGGTTAATGTTGGTATTTCATAAAATATGGGGATTATGCTCTGCTTTTTAGTGGTTTTTTTTTATAAATCATAAAGATTTGGGCTTTTCATTTGTGCATTTTGCTACGATTTTTACAACACTTCAAAACTATGATTTTGATCTATGGCGTACTCTGGCCAATACGCATGTATTTTGAATTCTTCGATGTATTGGGCTAGGTTTACACTCAATTTAGGGTTAAGGGTTTGTTTATGTGATACATTTGTCATTCTTGTTTGATTTCTAAGATTTCAGATTAAGGTTTAGGGTTATAATATAACCAATTTATGTAATTCATTTTTAATTGGTTATATTACCTGTCAGTTTTCCATAATTCATTTTTTTGGGGATTTTTGTTGAATTCATGTTCATTATTCGGGCCTTTTTGTCCCATGTCCACCTAACTACCAAACTTATTGTCTAGGACAGCTGATAAAGACTCAGAAACTTCCTGGAAAAATGTTGAGATACTAGGAAGGGGGAACCTCAATTGATTAATTGCTATACGAGGAAGAAGTGGAATAAATTAGATCCTTTTTTTTCCTATGCCAGAAGTGGATAAAATGAAGAGATTAAGAAGGTGGCTAGTCAATTTTATTTAACAAATGTTATACACTACAAAAAAAAAGGGTATTAAATATGTAAAAATCGGTCACTAACAAGTTTAGTGACCGATTTAGTGACCGATCCGATCGGTCACTAAAACCCTCGTCACTAATTTGTCTCGGTCACTAATTCGGTCACTAATTAGTGACCGACGTTTATCGGTCACTGATTAGTGACCGAAATGGCGGTCACTAATTATTTAAAAAGAATTGTGTATGTTACTAGGCGGTCACTAATTCGGTCACTGATCAGTGACCGATTAGTGACCGCATATTTCAGTCACTAATTTTAAGGAGTAAAAAAAGTATTGCTCTTCAACTTTGCTTCCTCCTGGATTCGAACTCAAGACCTTTGCGATGCTCAAATGAGTAACTGACCACTACACCACATACATTTTCATACATTTGTCTCAATAATATAATATATATAATATTTACAAATTAAAAAGTAATTATAATATTCTTATGTATAAGTTACTATTATTTTTCATTTTAAAATTGAACAAAAATGGCAATTATTCATTTAATATTTGTGTAATATTTATTCAATATAATAACACACTGTATTTTTATTTATAACTATTACTTTTAAATTATAGGTATATTTTATCATAATATATTATAAACATATTTAAAATAGTATATACATATATACTAATATGCATAGTGATAAATAGTTTTTTTATATATAATAAATACTAATATTTATTACTATTTATAGTAGTAAATAGTTTACACATATATATGGTATATGTATATATACTTATACATACAAATTAATATATAATATTATTAATTATATTATAAATATTTATTGATAACTATTACTTTAAAATTTTAGGTATATTTTATCATAATATATTATTAACATATTAAAAATAGTATATACATACTAATATGTATAGTAATAAATAGTTTTTTTCTTTTTTTGTATAATAAATAGTTTGTAATAAATACTAATATTTATTACTATTTATAGTAATACATAGATTACACATATATATGATAATACGTATATATGCTTATACATACGAATTAATATATATTATTATTAATTATATTATAAGTATTTATTTACTCATAATACATGTATATATATTATTGATGTGTATATATTAATTAATTCTCATTTTTTTTCTTTGTATAAGAATATCATTCTTGTTTATTTCTTTGTGTATCTATATATATATTAATAAATTAATGTTCAATTATATGGATATTATATAGAAATATTTAGTGGTTATATATTTGTATATGTACGTATATTTTTATATTTTTTATATATACATATATATATTATTATCAAATATATATATGTTAATAGCAAACACAATATTTTATTACTTATATAAGTGTTCCATAAATTTTATGCTTTCATATTACATGAATATACAAAAAATAAAATTTTATATTTGTGACCGTTTATTAATTGAAAAATATGGTGATCAATTAGTGACCGAACTCTTAATTCGGTCACTAATTAGTGACCGAATTAGTGACTACTTTGTGCGGTCACTAATATTAGTGACCGAAAAAAGAGTTCGGTCACTAATTAGTGACCGATTTAGTGATCGCTTTTTTTCGGTCACTAATTCGGTCACTGATCAGTCACTAATCCGTCACTAATTTTTTTAAAATATTATATTTAAATTGATCACTAATCGATCATTAATCGGTCACCAATCAGTCACTAATTAGTGACTGATCAATCGGTCACTAAAATTCGATCACTAAAGCTCATTTTTTTGGTAGTGATATAATGTTTTTTAGAATTTTAATATATTAGGTCTTATTTTAATAAATAAATTTTCAATGTGTTTGAATAAAACAAGATTTTTAGAGTTTATAAACATATTAGGAATGACAGTTTTGTAAGTATAATAATTTACATTAATAAAGTTTATTAAAATTATAAAATTAATTTTTAAAAATATAAGTTAAAAGAAACTTATTTAGAGGTCTGAGAACCTCATTTTTCTAGAAACTTATAAGCTCTCACAATATTTTATAAACTAATTATAAACTTATCCAAATGCCCTGTAAATACAAACATGATGTTAATAGTACTGTTTGTAGTTGGGAGGGAAAATTTTAGTCCAAACTCGATTTTGGGATATTAATCCAATTGTATTTTATACTTTTTTTTTTATAATTATTTATTTTTCTTATAACATGCAGAACGAATCATGCCACAAGTAATATCTAGGTAATGATAAGGGCCCGTTTGGTTTTATTTTTATTCTTATTTTTCATTTGTGTTATTTTCAAAATTTGAAAAGGTGGTTAGTAAAAATGAGTTGAAAATGAGTTTGTATTTAGATAGATTATTGGAAAAGTAATAATTATGTTGGATTTAGTAGGTTGTAGGTGGACAGAGATAAAAACAATGATAATAAAGAGAGAATAAATAGAGATTATTGGGAAAAGATATATGTGTTATTAGAAAATGTGTTTTAAGAATGAAAATGAGAATTTGTTGGGTAAAAATGTAAAAAAGGTGATGGATTTCAATTTTTAAATCGTAGAAAATGTGACAATGAGGTTTAAAAGTGAAAACAGTTTGGTTTTATTTTCATTTTCATTTTTCATTTTCATCATTTTCAAATGTTGAAAAGTCGTTAGTGGAAGTAAGTTGAAAATGAGTTTGTATTTGATAAATTGTTGGAAAAGTGATGATTATATTAATTTTAGTAGGTTGTAGGCGGTGATAGATAGAAATAATGGAATAGTGAAAGAAGATATATAGGTTATTGAGAGAATATATATAGGTTATTGAAGAATATATTTTGAACGAAAATGAAAATGATGTCGGTCAAAAATATATAAAAAGTTATGTACTTCATTTTTGGTATAATAAAAATGTGAAAAGAGGTTTTGAAAATGAAACCAAACAGGCCCTTTTACCATTTGATATTTCCAAATATTCTGCAGATAAGGTTTAATCTTTGATTCAATTAAATTAGTGCTTCAAAAATACCAAGACAAATCAGCCCTTCGAGAAAGAAATCATTTTCGTATGTCTTGAGATTACTTTTTCTGATTACTTAGTGTAACACGTCACGAGTAAAAATACAGGTGTCTTCACCAATCTTGCAAATACGTTATAATATGTCATTATCTTGTGATTAAGCATATTTCTATCATTATATGACTACATGAGTTGTTCTATAGAAGTTACCAGAATTGATGTTTTTGTAATTTTAAAGAAATTTCCTGGAAGAAATGGAATGTTAATTTCGATGAAAAATACAAGCTAGGCAAACAATGCCGATATATTTGCTGCTCATTGTTGTTTGACGAATTCAAATTCTATATTTCAGTCTTTTTATTGATTATTTTTTTCGAATTGGTTTGGAGGAAACCATGCATCTACCGGCTCCTTCACGTAAAACTGTTCCGCTTGACTTTTGCTAAAAAATAAATTAAAGTCAACTTTATAGTACTTCTCAAAAGCTGTCCCTAATTTTCGATAAATGGGCTTTTTTAGAGTCATGTATTCATGAATTTAATTTAATATTATATATTCACTTTTTATTGATTAATATTAAGGTGATTTAATCTCCATCCTAAAATCATCACAAATCGAAAAATCAAGGTTATATATATAAAGGAAACTTTAGTGATTTATAATTTTATTTTTTGATGGGTATAATAGTATTGAACTATGTTTGAAGTTTATATTCAAATGGTTTTTATAAAAGATTATGATTTTTCAATGTATGATGGTTTTTGGATGGAAATTAAACCTCCTCAATATTAATGGCAGAAAACTAGGTACATGACATCAAATTAAAATCATGGGTGTATGACCCCAAAGAAGTCCTTCTTGAATAATGAATAGGTGTAAAAATTACTATTGGACTGAAAACTGGACAAAAATATCAAGATCATGTATATGATGATTTTCAGTTGATTTGTTTGATATATTTTGTTTATATATGAAGCTACTTTCATTTAATAAAGCAATTGTGCAATGATAATAATGATTTCATAATATTTTTAAATTAAATTGAATGATAGAATAGTCACATATACAATAAATCTGTATTTTATAGTAAGCAAATGAACATAGTGATAGATAAGAATAAAATAAATCATACCTTTGTGGATTCCATGTTTAATAACTTTTATTAGTTTTAATTAGGCTTGTAAATGAATTTAATTTGCTCAACCTTCAAATGACTTTAAGTCAAGTCAAGCCAATTCAAATACATCAATAGTCAAGTTCGTTTGGATTATTATCAACCTTCAAACTACATTTGAATTTGGTTTAATTGTTAATCAAATTGAGTTCTAATTCAGGTCAAACTTTAAAGTTTGTTGAAAATGAAAAAAAATATATTTTCAAATTTAATTGAACATAATTGAAGCCAAACTTACGAATTAACTAATAGTGCGAGCTTGACTAATTTATAATTTAGTCAAGTTCATACTAAGTATTTTTAATTAATTTCTAATTGAACATATTCAAACTCGAACTCACTTGAACTGAACATGTGATATTGATTCTTCAATTAATATAAATTAAATTACTTGTTTAGTTTAATTAAATATGATTATTAATATTATTATCACTTATTCTTAATATTTCATCATCATATAGCCTTAGAGTTAATTAAGGTATAATATGAAAATAGTAATATGATTATTATAACGTTATATTATGGCCAACAGGTCCAGTTTATTCACCTTTGATGTTTTAATACAATTATTAGCATTATTTTCTATCTTCAATAATTTACTTGTCGTAGTCCTAGCATAAAAAAGTTTCAATATAATTTAACTTTACTAATATAACTATACTAAACTATACTAGAAACCTTTATAATATTATAGATCTATTGCTGTTATCATTTATGTTATTACAGATGATACTATATAATTATGCTCTTAATTAAAATTAATTAATGATACAAGTAGGACAACATTTTCGTGCTTGGGGCCATATAAATTCTACAACTGTAACAAATCTCCGACTTTTGTGTGCTGTGACCACCAATTCCAACTCATCAACATATATAAGTCGTCCTATCACAATCAAAGATTTGTAAAAGGAAAGCCTTTTTAAACTTCTTGGAAATTAAGAGCCAAAGAGATATCGGAATCTTAAATATTATGGAGAATTTGGTGATGCTTTTGCTGTCTGTGGAATTAATATACATAGAAAGAAAAATGTTAAAACCAATTTTTGTATTATATGCAACTGTCAAATTCCACTGTTGCAAAAGAAAAGGTTTTTAATTTCCAAGTATTAAACGTAAGCAAAATTGCAATATATTGCATTTAAATAATTTTTGAATGGAGATTAATTTTGGTATTATTTATATCTTATTTTAGTTATATCTTATTTTTGAGGGTTAATATGATCCAGCCAATACAACAAGAGAAGTAAGGGCCCATTTGGTTTTATTTTTATTCTTATTTTTTATTTTTATTATTTTCAAATTTTGAAAAAGTTATTAGTGAAAATAAGTTGAAAATAAGTTTGTATTTGAATATGTTGGAAAAATGATGATTATGTTGGGTTTAGTATATTGTAGGTGGAGTGAAATAGTAATAACAAAATAAAAAGACAAGATATAAAGGTTATTGGAGAATGTGTTTTGAAAATAAAAATAAAAATGATGTTGGGTAAAAATATGTAAAAAATAATGTGTTTCAATTTTTAAATACTAGATAATGTGAAAATTAATTTTGAAAATGAAACCAGACGAGCCCTAAAGGTCCAGGGGTTTGATATGTGACTTTCAGTTTATACATGTAGCAATATTGCTCTCAAAGAAAACAACAACAACTATATTTTCCCGCCAAGTTACCTTACATAAAGTCTTCATGGACTTTAAGTATTGTACTCATCTTAACTAATAGTCTACTAATGTTTTCTTTTTCTTTTCTTTTTCTAGATAAAGAGCTTATTAGGTTTCAATTTGACATTGATATGGGATAACCCAAGAGGCCCAACCTAATAACATTCGACTAGGTAGACAACACAATATAAAATAACCTAATGGCTATTAGGCCCAAACCCTCAACAATTGACTAGGTGATCGATTGGGCCCAAGTCCTTGTTGGATCGTTTCGCCAGCACAAGCGTCGACACCTTACATGATCAACCAAAACATGGTTGATTAGCTTGAGAATGACCATCTAGCCCTCAACTAGAGAGACATTAGAATCCAGTAGAGCTCCATCACCTCGACCAAAGTATGCATAGATGATTGACAAATGAGGAGACATCTCAACCTTAAGAGGTCAATCGGAATGGTGTAGAGCAGTCTTGCACCACTAGTCACAGTTGCATTAAGTATGCCACTACCTCCTCACTGCCGCATTAAATGCTCTGATAAGCAGCGTGCCTCCGCATTAATGATGTATGCCACCTCCTATACCACCATGCTGCAGAACCAGAGTGGTGCGTGTCTCTCCTATACCACCATGTCCTAAAGAGTAAGGGAGGCGCCATCTAGAATAGTACATAGAAGGAAAAAGACCTAAAGGTCCTTAACTAAAGACAAAAGCCCTCTTTACATAAGCAAGGGCACCATTGATATATCAACCATCCAAGAGAGCCTATATGTACCTCATTGCCACCATCCAGCAAGGTATGCTTGTTATCACTTAAAGCCCTCACTCTGCCACTCTATCTTTTGGTCGATTAAGTACTAATTTGAGCATCGAAGTGCGCCATCGGCTAGCCTGACGTGTGCTGTTGATTGCAGAACTCAACCTAACTTCACATAAACACTCATTTTTTACTTTTCTTCTAGTCTATTGGATTAGATCAAGGCCCAAAATACTACTAAACTAATCTTACCATTATCATTTGGCGCCGTTTGTGAGTTCTAAAGTCTTAATTGAGAAAAAAATGATTAACACAAGGTGAGCCGTTTTTGAGAGAGAGGAGAACAGAAAGTTCCCAACCTCTCCTCCTGGTCCCTAGCAAGAACAAGCGTGGCTGGACCTAGTTCCTAGCCAGAACAAGTGGTAACTTCAACTATGCCTCAGCTTATACAGCTGATAAACGAGTAGATATCAACCCAGATTTCAACTCAACTGTCAGCTACCCTCAACAAGCACAACAACCACAACAACCACCTCGGGCTAGTCGCCAATGCCACCCCTCAACCTTCATAGTATGAGGAGGGGCCCTAAAGAAAGGATAAGGCAAACAAGAGATAAAATGCCGACATGTTCGACGTGAGGATAGCTTAGGTCGGTTTCCACGGGAACATACCTAACCAAAACCCCAGGTAGAAGTGGCTGACTCTGTAGATCATTTCTCTCGACCCATTCGAGCCCAGTAGCGCGATAGGGTCGACCGACAAAGACCTCAAACGAACAAAAATCTATCCCTAGCTAATTGAAAAGAATGGGAAGAAGTGTCACACAAAGTGCAACAACTGAACAGACGCTTCGAGGATATTTCTAGGAGGAACACTAAAAGGAACCCTCACATAATAGTACACCTCAACTTCACCACAAGCAAGAGTCACAATTTGTCTAGGAGATAATTGACGAGTGCATAGCTGGCAACGCCAAGGTTCTGATCGATTTGCCCAGATATGATGACTTATTCGACCCGAACGAACACTTACTCCAATTCGAACACATGATACCACTCCACGAGCATAATAAGTACATCCATGCAAAAATAGCGGTCACTATATTCCAAGGTGTTGCACTAGATTGGTTTGTTAAGTTGGAGCTAGTGCCTATTTACTCATATGACCAGCTTTGCGATAAGTTCCTCCGTCAGTTTGCCAGTCGAAGAAAAGCAAAACTCCTGCACACTCATTTTCATACAATTAAGCAAAATGAGGGAGAGTCACTTTGAGATTTTTTTCACTAGGTTTAACATGGAGATACTGAAGATTGACAGTCCTTGAATAGAATTTCTGATTGATGTACTGCTTCGGGTCTTCAACAAAAGGAGTATGCAAATGCATTGGTCAGAGAGAGACCGAGAACAATGGAAGAGCTATTCGACCTCACTGAGAGGTACATGACCCAAGACGACATAAACAACTGAAATATGGCAACCCAGACAATAACAAGAAGAAGACTAAGGAGACAGATGACAGAAAGCACAAGGATGGTCATCGATCTCCCATTTAAAGATTTCACAACTACACACAGCTAAACAATGCAAGGAATGAGGTGTTGTTTGTCATTTAGCATGATAACCTCCTCAAAAAGCCCAGGAAGTTGATTGAAACTGAGCCAATGAAGAGAGAAATAAATATTGTTACTTCCAAAGACAAAAAGGGCATGATACTAAGGACTGCTTTAACTTGAAAATGAGATCGAAAGGTTCATTCGACAAGGACACTTGAAGATATATGTCAATGAAAAAACCAGATAAAAGATGGACCGAACCGACCAGACTCAATGTAGAGAAAGTCGGTCAGCCTGAGAAAATAATACTAGGGAAACAAGCTAGTCAGTGATATGTGCCCACCCTTCAGGGGTATGATCGACACCATAGCAAGAGACCTAATAAGAGAAGACTCCAAGTCTGCCAAGAGACAGAATCAGATAAGGTTGGAATTGACTAAATCTTCCTTAGTCGAAATAATTTTCCAACTCTCCACTAGCAAAACGCATCTCTTTTTCTGACTTTGGCCTCTCACACATTGAGAACTAAGAAGTTGATAGTAAGCTGGATTGCCCTCTTGTTGTCTCTGTTGAGATTGCTAACTTTGAGGTCAGAAAGGTTCTAGTCGACAATGGTAGCTCTGCGAATATAATTTTCTTGTCAACATTAAAGATAATAAATATAGGAAAGTTAGAGTTTGAGCCAGTGTGCACCCCACTGGTCGGATTTGGAGGATCCGAGATCATTCCTGAAGGGTCCATAAGCCTACCTATCTCATTCAGTGAAGCACCCCGACGAAGGACGCTTGTGGTCAACTATCTAGTGGTTGATGCACCCTTTGCTTATAATGCTATAATTGGACAACTAGCACTAAATGATTTTAGGCCCATTGTCTCGACCTACAACATGAAGGTCAACTTTCCAATAGCTGGTGGGATTGGTGAACTGCTTTGTAATATGAAAGAAGCTTGGTGATGCTAAACTATCTCGGTCGAGGCGAATGAGTAGAAAACTTGACCAAAACTGAAACCTTCGGGGGATGTCCTAGTAACGAAACTCAAAGAGGTACAACAGAGCAAGAAGAAGAAGTTAGAGGAGACTAGGGTCAAATAGGTATGAGATTTCAAGACTATAGAACTCGAGCCTAGGAATCTCGATTAGGCCACAAGGATTAGGACGGACCTGGGAAGTAGTAAGGCATGCTTAATGGTCGATTTCCTCATAAAGAACATTGATGTTTTTGCCTAAAAAGCTATTGACCTCCAGGGAATTAACTCCAACATCATCGTCCACCACCTAAATGTGGACCCCTCATTCAAGCCAATTAAGCCGAAGACCAGGACCTTCAATGCAAAAAGATACCAGATCATCGAGAAAGAGGTCAACAAGCTCTTAGAGGCAAGCTACATTGTAGAGATTCAATATTCTAGTTGGCTTTGTAATGTAGTTCTTGTCCCTAAGAATGAGGAAAAATGGAGAATGTGTAATGACTTTACTGATTTGAATAAAGCTTGTCCTAAACACCCTTACCCACTGCCTCACATAGATTTATTAGTTGATTCTACTGTTGTTTGTGATCCTTCGAGTATGATGGATACATTCAAAGGTTATTATCAATTTTTTATGGCCCCCAAAGACAAGGATAAGACCTCATTTGTGGTCCCCAATGGTTTATACTGTTTTCTAGTCATGCCTTTCAGGCTCAAGAATGCAAGTGCAACCCACTAAAAACTTTGAACTTTATGTTCAAAAATAAGATCGGAAGGACCATGGAGGTCTACGTTTATGACATAATTGTTAAAAAATAAAAAGAGCAAAACCATTTGACCGACCTCAGTCATACATTTTCAATATTTAGAGCATTTGGTATGAAACTTAATCCCAACAAATGCATATTTGGTGTGAGATGGGGAAAGTTCTTGGGATATATGGTTAGTCATAGGGGTATAGAAGAAAAGCCACAAGAGATCCAAGCAATTTTGGACATCTCACCTCCTTAAACAATTAGAGATGTGCATCATTTGGTCGAAAGGATCATAGCTCTAGGGTGATTCATTGCTTGACTAGCACACAAAAGCTTACCATTCTTCAAAATCATCAGGAATGCACAAAAGTTTTAGTGGACGGAGCAATGTGACTAGGTCTTGGTCGAATTGAAACAATACTTGTCAGCACCACTGATGCTAACTAAGCCAGAGGTCGCAGAGGTCTTCCATATTTATTTGGCAATCTCGTCAGTAGTAACAAGCTCTGTGTTGGTATCAACTAGACATGGTGCCCATCGCTCTGTATACTACAGCAATAAACTGTTGCAAGGCCCAAAGCACAATTACCTTGAGATCAAAAAATTTGCTCTTGCTTTGGTCATAGTAGCTAGGAAGTTAAGGCCCTACTTTCAATCTCATTCTATTGTTGTCCTAACAAATCAGCCATTAAAACAAGTGCAGTTGAAACCAGACACGTTGGGAAAATTAATGAAACGGGCCATTGAGTTAGGGGAATTCGACATCACTTTCCAGCCTCGAACTGCCATAAAAGCCCAAGTGTTAGTAGACTTTGTAGCAGAATGACTCGACCTGCCCGAGGAACTCGACCAAAATTCCCTCATCTGGATTTTGCATATCGATGGTTCAACAATTTCCTCAAGAGGAGGAATAGATATTTCCCTATGCTCCCCACAGGTTGAGAAGTATGACTTCGCCATCAAACTCAGACTACCCCATCACCAATAATGAAACATAGTATAAGGCTCTTCTTGTTGGCATAAAGATGGCCATCGATAGGAGAGTCGAGCAGTTGGTAGCTATTACTGATTCACAGTTGGTTGTGGAGCAGTTCGAAAGGAATTTCTAGGCTAAGGAGGCTACAATGAGCAAATACTTCGTTGAGGTTAAGAAGTTGCAACAACAGTTCCAAAAGTTCACCCTCAACCAGTCCCTAGATCAGAAAAATAAAAGTGCATATGCCCTGTCAAAATTTGCTATCTCAACAGAAGAAACTAGGGATAGGACCATTACATTTTTGGTCTCCGACAGACCTACTATATGTGGTTTCGATGAGAGCCTAATTAGAAAAATCCAAAAATCAGCTCCCTCCTGGCAAGACCAAATAAAAGCTTACCTAAGGGAGGGCAGAGTGCCCGAGGATAAAGCAAAAACACGTAGACTTAGAGATCAAGCAGTAAAGTTTGCCCTCGACGAGTATAGCCAGCTCTATAGGAGGTCTCTTTCTGGACCACCATGGAGGTGCTTAACATCAGAGCAGGCTCTAGAGGTCTTATAGGAGGTCCATTCAGGTATTTGTGGTAATCACTCTAGAGGTGAGCATTGGCCCAAAGAGTAATCAAATATGGATATTTTTTGCCAACTTTGCTGAAAGACGCTGTCGATTTCACCTGGAAGTGCCCATCTTGCCAAGTCCACTCCAACATACCTCACCAGCCTATGTTAAAGCTAATGCTAGTTCAGATCACATGGCCATTCGACCAGTGAAGGATAGATATAGTTGCCTCCTTCCTGTTAACCCTTTTGATGATTTACATTGTTTTGATCATGATAAAATTACTCCTAGAAATATGCATTGGAAAGCATGCACATATTTGCATATTATTTGCTGGAATCTGTCACGTGCTGGAATTTACCTTCCATAAATAAAAGATCTTTTGCAGATTCTAATTTGATTTGCATCTTTGTATCTTAGGAAAGAAATCATTTTACGCTGAAATTATTGAATCATCCACTATTTTAGGAATAAATGCATAATTACCAAAGCTAACTTGTTTCCTTATTTTGTTCCAATGGATTCTTGCCTTAATGAGAACTTATAGCCATTGGACATACGCATATAAAAGAAAAACTATGCAGTAATTAAGAAAAACAAATCACTCAATCAAGAGAGAAATTTGTTGAGTGTTTTGAGGAGTAGTATGATACTCTCATACATGTTTTGTGCTTAATTGTTGCTAATTCCTTACTTTACATGTGTTTTCGAGGGACTTTATAGTGAAGAAGGTCAAGTGGAACTTACCTTTGATGGACCTTAGGAAGACAAGGACAAGGCAATTTGTGTCTCGAAGGACCTAGTGGTGAAGAGAGACGGAAGTTGTATTTGCTCTGGAGAGACCCCGTAAAGAGAATAAATCAACATTTGGTTTCTCTAAGGACCTCTAGGTGAAGAAACCAGTAAGGCGATATTGTCTGTAATCTTCTCCAGTGTTCTTGGTTTTAGTCTGGAAAAAGAGACTAGAGCTTGTCGTACGGAGTGGCAACAACTTGTGCATCAATGCACAGAGGTTGAGCAAATAAATCTAGCAAAAGTTTCCTTAGGCTTGTTCACAAATAGTGCTCTGGAATCTGCCTTATCTAGTCTAGGATTTCGGTGTAGCTCTTTGCGAAGAGTTAGTTTTTCATCTTACTGGGGTATTTCTGTTCCTTAACTTTCATTATGTCAAATTACTATTCTTTACTATAAAACATTCTTATATTCTTAATTAATTTGACAGGTTTAATATCCTAAGTGAAAACTTAGGTAGAGGATGTAGGCTTGTCAAACCTCTATAAATACCAATGTCTTTTTGCTTCTATTTTACTGATTTTCTTAACATTGGTTTGACTGGTATCTTAACTGGTATTTATAAATTCCAGTCAGTAACTAAAATTGTCTTTCTTTAAAAGACTTCAACAGTTTTTGAAAAGACTAAAAATTATTTTGAGTGATAAACTTCCACTGTTGAAATTTCTTTAGCCTAATTCACCCCCCCCTCCTCTCTTAGGCATATAATCACTCACAATTGGCATCGGAGCATTGGTTCTCTATATTATGGTGTAACTACCAGAGTAAAAGATCTTATGGTGACTAATACTCTTGATATCTTAGCATAAGGGCAATTACACAACCGGCCTCCACTATTTGTTGGTTCCAACTGTGCGATGTGGAAAAATCAGATGCAAGAATACATAATTTCCTTATATTTTCATTTATGGGACATGGTTAATGAAAGGCCGATGGTTCCAACGAAAGTAGTTGATGGATAGAAGTTATAAATGCTATGTTCATACTCAGTAGAACTATAAACGAGGATGAGCAAGTCCGGAAGATTCTTATATTGTTTCCAAAGGAATGGATGCCAAAAGTTACTGCTATTCAAGAAGCTCGTGACCTTAGCAGAATGACCATGGGTAAACTAATTGGATCTCTCACATCCCATGAGATAACGCTGCTAAATAAAGATGAAGGTTCAAAAATAAAGTTCAAAAAGAATATTATTTTTAATACCAATCATGATTCCAACTCAAAACTTCAAGAAGATCTTGATGAGGACCAAGTAGAGGATGAAATAATTCTAATTTCTTGAAGATTAAAGCAACTGATGAACCTTAAAAGAAAATTTTGAAACAATATATCAAAACTGAAAAGAACCAGTTCAGAAACTCCAAATACTAAGCCATCTCGCTGCTACGAATGCAATGAAATCGAACACAGAAAACCAGATTGTCCTCGATTGAAGAAATATGCAAAACAAGCAAAAGCTAAGGCAATGGCAACCGCATGAGACGAATATGAAGGTGAACAATTTGACAATAAAGAGAATTGCTTCATGGTAAATCAAGTAAGTACTTCTTCATGTTTTGATTATGATTCCAGTGATAAAATTGACATTGATGAGGATGTGCAAAAATTGCTTAAACTTTATGAAATTCGTGTCAAAATGCTTGATAATAAAAATAAAGCTTTGCAAGAAAAGTGGACCATTTGCAAGAAGAATTGAGTAGGGCTCATAAAGATAAATTTGAAGTGCAAATGGCAAAAAACAAAAAGACCCTTGATGCTGAATGCAAAAAGAAAATGAATGAGTGGCTCACTAAAGAGAATAATTCCTTGAAGAAGCAAATTGAAAATATAATCCATGAAATCAAAGGGAAAATGATCGTTGAAGAATGCTTGCATGTTGAGGATGATCTAGGTAAATGTTCCACAAGTGTCAAACACACACATATGCATGCTCTACCTAGACATAATATTAAGTAGGGTCGAAATTTTAACAACTTCCAAAATGAATTTCAAACCAGTTCGAAAAACCTACTTTACTTTTGGTAGAACTAGTCATATCAATTATAGATGTCCGATTGAGAAACTTATCGGTACCAAGTTTATTTGGGTAAGAAAATCGTCCTGCTACTAACCATGAAGGACTTAACATAGTTTGGGGACCTAAAACAAATTAATTTCCTATATGTACATGCCAAGGAACATTCCCAAAAATAGAAGTGGTATTTGGATAGCGGATGTTCCAGACATATGATAAGGGATGCGTCCAAATTTATTAAACTTAACAAGTGTTCTGCAGGAAATGTTCTTTATGTAGACAACATAAAATGACGTATAATAGGTAAAGGTATTATTGGTAAGCAAACTGGTACTTCTATTAATAATGTATGGCTTGAAGGCCTTAAGCATAACTTGCTTAGTATCAGTTAACTATGCGATGAAGGTTATGAGGTTAAATTCTATCCTTCTCACTGTGTTATCAAGCAAAAAGAAAAACTAGTTTTTATTACTACCAGGGATAGAAATATTTTATTATATAACCCTTGATGATTTAACTTGCCAAAATGTGAAGTGTTTAACTGTTTCAGATGTAGAATGTTGGAAATGGCATAGAAGAATAAACCACATAAATATGGAACTTATATCTCATCTCACAAAGAAAGATCTTGTCAAAGGGGTACCCAAGTTAAATTTCTCTAAGGATAGGATGTGTTATGCATGCCAAAAGAGAAGCAAATCTGAACATCTTTCAAACCAAAGAATGAGGTCACAACTTCCAGGCCACTAGAACTTCTGCAAATTAACCTATTCAGATCTATGAAAACCGCTTCCCTTGGAGGTAAAAAAATATGTGTTTGTCATAGTAGATGACTATACTCATTTTATGTAAGTTCTATTCCTTGCTCATAAAAACGATGCTTTAAATGCTTTCATTCCTCTCACTAAAAAGCTTCAAAATGAAAAGGTTATTTCATTAAGAAAATTCGAAGTGACCATGGAATTGAGTTTGATGAAATAAACTTTACTTTGTTTTGTGAAGAATATGGTTACATTCATGATTTTTCTGCTCAGATTGGTAGCAAAAGGCTATAGTCAGCAAGAGGGCATTGACTATGATGAAACATTCGCTCTAGTTGCAAGGTTAGAATCAATTAGAATGCTTCTTGCCTTTGCATCTCATAAAAAGTTTATGCTCTATCAAATGGACGTTAAAAGCGCTTTTCTAAATGGATTCATAAAAGAAGAAATTTACATAGAGCAACCGCCTAATTTTGAAAATCAAAGTTTTCCTCATCATGTTTTTAAATTGAAAAAGGCTTTATATAGATTAAAATAAGCCCCTAGGGCTTGGTATGATCGGTTGAGCAACTTTTTCATAAACAATGATTTTTCTATTGGAATCTTCGATACCACTTTATTCACCAAGCACCAAGAAAATGGTTCTCTCGTTGTTCAAATCTATGTTGATGATATTATTTCTGGTACTACTAATAATCTATTTTGTCAAGAGTTTGTCGAGAAAATGAAACAGAAATTTGAAATAAGCTTAATAGGAGAGCTCAATTTTCTTCTTGGGACTTCAAGTGAAGCAAACTCAGAAAGGGACATCCATCTCACAAGAAAAGTATACAAAGTAGCTTCTAAAGAAGTATGGAATGAGTGAATGCAACCTTAGAACCACTCCCATGAGTACAAATACCAAACTGAAATTTGATGAGGACCGTAAAAATGTAGACGAAAAGATCTACAAAGGTATGATTAGTAACTTGCTCTATTTACAGCTAGCCGTCTAGATATTATGTTTTCAAAATGCTTATGTGCTAGATTCCAGTCTAATCCAAAGGAATCCTATTTAAATGCAGCAAAAACAATATTGAGATATCTTAAGGGAACATCCAATTATGGCTTATGGTATTCACATTCTAAATCTTTTAATTTCATAAGCTATTCTGATGCGGATTATGTTGATTGCAAAATAGACAGGAAAAGTACCAGTGGTGGTTATCAACTGCTAGAAAATTGCCTAGTTTCATAGTGCAGTAAAAAGCAAAGTGTAGTTGCATTATCGACGACCGAGGCAGAATACATGGCTTTGGGCAATTACTGCACCCAAGTATTATGGATGAAACGCATACTACATGATTTTGATATTAATGTGCCTTGTGTGCCCATTTTATGTGATAGTTCTAGTGCTATTAGCATTTCTAAGAATTCAGTTCTACATTCACACACAAAACATATTGAGATCAAACATCATTTCCTGCATGATCATTTGAATAAAGGTGATATATCAATAGATTTTGTCTCCATTGAAAATTAGCTTGCAGATATCTTTCCCAAAGCTTTGGAAAAAAAGAAATTTGTGTGCATTAGAGATAAACTAGGAATTAAATCAAAATCTAATTTTGGCCAAATTAGTTAACATATTCAAATATGGAAGTTATCATGCACCAAAATTAACTATATCTCCTTCTTTTTCAATATCTAATTTTGCGTGCATCATACCAATCATTTATATCCTTTCTTTTTTCAAAAAATCCCATTTCAATAAAACTGTCAATTCCTTTTCCATCACAGAAAAGGGAAAAGCCCTTCCTCCTTCATTAAAATAAATTCTTTACATTTTCCATTCTCTCTTTAGCTAAAAAAAAAAAAAAAAAGAAAAAGGAAAAAGAAAACACCATGCCAAAACGAACAGTGAAATCAAATATTAGACCATCTTCCTCCAAGAAAAAATGTCCACCATCTCCCTTCGAGCCTATTCCTATTTAAGTTTCTGAAGCTCTAATGTTGTTGAAATGGTACGATGACTCCAGTGCTGATGAGGATGAGTCATCCTCCTCTAACTAACCAGTGTATCTTGGTAGTGAAGAAATGGGCAATAAGGATACCCCCATGGGTAGTCCTGAAAAACCCACTAGTTCTAAAGAAAACGTTTCTAGCCCTAGAACCCCTTCTCCTACTCATCCTAAAGAAATTGAGGACTGGAATTTTAGTAAGCTTCCATCCTCCTTAAAATTCCACTCTTCTGAAGCTTTAGCATGCTTTAACGAGAAAATTTCTGGTCGCAATTTGAATCGTGGTAAGGCTATCAAATTTGACTTTTTGCCAAACTCTAATGCTATCGACTGGGTCTGTGGTTTAAAGTAGGATAATTTAATGAAAATTGATGAGCATTCATATCCCACTTAGTCAAGCTATTTTACTCAAATTTCACTTTCATTGAATCTGATCTGATATCTCTGTGGAGTCTTATGTTCTTGACAAAAGGATTGTACTGACTCCTTTAAAGTTGAATTTTCTATTTGATATTCCAAATGATGGTGCAAAATTCTTCAATTTTGGTTATTTGTCTTATTCCGATGTTACTTATGATGAAATCTATCAACTCTTTTAGGGAGGAAAACAATATTCTTTTTCTGGAGGTGTTGGTTTGAACAAAATGAAAATTGAACATATATTGCTACATAAGTTGCTTAGTTGCTATGTTTTTCCTACCCCGATTCCAAGTGGAGGGCACACCACTTATCTGAATTCCATGAGCATTTATCTTATGGCCAAAGTTATCAAGCAAGAGCCTGTTAACCTTTGTTTATCTTTAAAAGTAGGGGAGTGTTTTTACCTGATGCCTGGATTGTGGGGAAACGTGACCATAAGATTTTGGATTTAGCCAGCCTGAGGAAAATGAGAATTCAATTTATGGATGGTGATGGATGGTTTAGATGGGTCGGATGAACTCCTACCAGTATTAAACTTCGGCCCCAAAAATCCAAAATTTCAATATCCATCAACTCAGAATCTGAACAATCTAGCCATGTTCGTCCTACTCCCATTAAGATACCAAGGAAAGCTTAAGGAGAAACTAGTAAAATGGGTGTTGGACTTGAAGTAAAAATTGGTGATTTTAGCAAAACAGTGGAAACCCTCCGTCTGGAAACACTTGTTGATTCCATGGACTACAAGCTCAAATGCCTTCTTCGCAAATCCAATTGTACCCATGCCAGTGTCATTCATCTGAAAGAGAAAGTTAGAGCCTATTTGAATGCTTCTTAGGCCTTTCTTTTTGATGAGGAAATGAGAGAAAGATAAACCTCTAAAATTTGAAATTCTTGTCTACTAAAAGTTTGCTGGAATTTTTTTGTTATTTTAACCAATTGTTGAACTAAACCTTTACTTACTTTTATCTGCTAGAAGTTTTTTGTACTTTTATGGGCCCGTATAACTTATTCTCATGGTGAGCAGTATTTCGATGAATGGGTTTACTATTGATACACTCTAATATCTAGTGTATGCTAGTACTTGTTAGTTCTCTGGTTTCTTAAGTATATGGATAGGAGAAACACACATTACTCTAATTAGGGGGAGCACAAGCTAGCAGAACCAGGCACATAGACATGAGGAGTTCAGGTGATATCTTTCCACTCTACTCAAATTTTGTCATCATAAAAAAAGAGGAGATTGTTAATCCTTTTAATGATTTGTATTATTTTGATCATGACAAAATTACTCCAAGCAATATGCGTTGGAAAGCATGCACATATTTACATTTTATCTGTTGTAATCAGTTTATGTGTTAACAGATGGAATTTACCTTCCATAAATAAAAGATAACCTGCAGATTCTAATTTGATTTACATCTTTGTATCTTTGGAAAGAAATCATTTTATGCTAAAATTATTAAATCATCCGTTGTTTTAAGAATACATGCATAATTACCAAAGTTAACTTGTTTCCTTATTTTGTTACAACGAATTCTTGCCTTAACGAGAACTTATAGCCATTGGACATAAGCATATAAAAGAAAAACTATGCAGCAATTAATAAGTGTGAATTACTAAGTCTGGAGAGAAATTTGTTAAGTGTCTTAAGGAGTTGTGTGATACTCTCATACACATTCTGTGCCTAATTCTTGCTAATTCCTTGCTCTACATGTGTTTTCGAAGGACCTTGTGATGAAAAAGGTCAAGTGGAACTTGCCTTCGACGAACCTTGGGGAAATAAGGACAAGGCAGTTTATGTCTCAAATAAGCTAGTGGTGAAGAGAGATGGGAGTCGTACCTGCTTTCGAGGAACCACGTGAAGAGAACAAATCGACGCTTGGTTACTCTAAGGACCTCTAGGTGAAGAAACCAATAAGGCGGTACTGTCTGGAATCTTCTGCAATGTTCTTGGTTCTGGTCTGGAAGAAAAGACTAGAGCTTACCGTACAGAGTGGCAGCAACTTGTGCATCAGTCCACAAATGTTGTGCAAGTGAATCTAGCAGAAGTTCCCCCGAGCCTCTTCACAAGCGGCTGGTTTCACAGTACTCTGGAATCTGTCTTGTCCCATCTGGGATTCCAATGTAGCTCTTTGCAAAGAGCTGGTTTTTAAGCTTACTACGGTGTTTCTGTTCCTTAACTTTCATTCTGTCAAATTACTATTCTTAACTATAAAACATTCTTATATTCTTAATTAATTTGACATGTTTAAAATCCTAAGTGAAGGCTTAGGTAGATGATATAAGCTTGCCAAACCTTTATAAATACTAGTGTGTTTTTACTTTTGTTTTACTGCTTTTCTTATCACTGGCCTAACTGGTATCTTAACTAATACTTACAAATTCCAATCAATAACTAAAATTATCTTTCTTTAAAAGATTTAAATAGTTTTTGAAAAGGCTAAAAATTATTTTGAGTTACAAACTTCCATTGCATTAAAATTTCTTTAGCCTAATTCACCTCACTCTTAGGCATATAATCACTCATACTTCCCAAAAACCACAGGTCAAAGAAAATTCATAATCGTTGCGGCCAAGTACTTCATGAAATGGGGTAAAGATGAGGCGATCCCGAAGATAACTGATGTGGCCATCAAAAGTTTCCTATAGAAAAATATTATATGCTGCTTCAGTTTGCCCAAAGTATTGATATCAGACAATTCTAAAGCAGGAGCACGAGGAACTGGTGCCAAATCTTGGGAATTTGATAATATTTCACCTTGGTATGGAACCTTTAGGCCAATGGGCAAATAAAAGTCACAAATAGGACTATCTTAGACCACATCAAGGCTTGACCTAAAGGATCTAGAGCAAGTTGGGTGGACGATCTCCCTAGGTTCCTATAGGTGTATAAAACCACTCCTAGAACCGCCACAGGCCACAGTCCTTACAGTCTGGTATGCGGTTCAGCAATCATGGCTTCTAGCCTAACTACTTGATAAAAAATAAAATCATTTAGGGTCGACCATAATTTCGATTTCAAATCGTAACAAAGGCTTCTAGCCCAATTACTTACTAAATAGGAAAAACGTTATAGTCAACCCAGTAGTTAACCATAATTTCAGTTTCAAACCTTGGACACGACTTCTGGCCTAACTTAATAAACGAGTAGTCGACCAAAGATTTAGTTTCAAACCGCAACTATAGCTTCTAGCCCAACTTAATAAGCGATAGAACCGTTTAAAGTCAACCATGTAGTTGCCTATTATATCTAATGTAACACAACAATTCGAACTCAATTCAATGAAGTCGACCATGATCTAAAAATAATTCAAAACTATTCATTTGATTATGACAATAACATCTTAAGTCGACCCAAATGTCGGCTATAAAGATATTTCAAAGTCAACTTTGAACTAATCCAATTAACATGAAAATTTTACATCTATTAAAGTAACTCTTTCTACAGTCGATCTTATAATCGACCACTGACCTGGTTCCAAACCAATTAAATACTACCAACTTTTTTATTAAAGGATTACACTATTCGACCACTTAATGGAAAGAAAAGTTCAACTTCTTTGTTCAATCAGGCAACCAAAATATAGAGATCGATGGGATGTGAACAAAAGTTGAGATTTTATAAATCACAAAGAAAATTCTGGATACATCGATCAGCAAAGTATTAACATTACATCAAGTTGCTTTAAATGCCTCGCAGGGTGAATAAATTTAAACAAAATAAAACAAAAACTGTTGCAGTCTTAGCTCGAACCCAGCTCCCTCCCCTCCACCCCTTTTAGCCGCCGCCACCTCGTCAGCAATGCGATCGAGCTCATCGTTGAAAGGCATGCAAACAACGATTGGGGGACCATCGACCTCCTGCTTAGGCTTTGGAGCAGGCACTGGCAAGATAGCAGCAGCAGGTTGAGAAAGCCCTGCCTCTTCGATCGAAAAAGAGATTTCGACGGGAGAGAAGTAGACAACAAGTCGACCTTGCCATCCTTAATTTCAAATGCAAAGTTGTCTGTGAAGTCGAACTCCCTCACCACCTCGACCACCCTTGGGTGAGCGGCAGCCACAGCTCCTACCACAGGTGCATTCTCATCGACAGGCAGGGGATCAAGATAATCCTTGAGCTGCTCACTTTAAAGTGGATTAAGGCACTCTTTGTCTTTGGGACGAAATTGATACCCCAAGAACTCTAATTGCTTCACAACCTTCTCAAAGGCTTCTATCCCATCGTCAATCGCAAAGACAATGCTGGCGTCTTGGATGAACACAGCATGAATCGCTATACCGCATCTTTTCTTATAATTGATAGCGCTCTGAAGAACTCATCTCGAGCATACTAGCTTGCGCTGCTACGCCCATGCACCCTACCAGTATTGTATGAGGCTTCAACCTCAAATCTAGCCTTCCACAACAACTCTTCCACGCTGCTCTTCTCAATCACAACAACTAACAGCTGTGTATCTTTCTCTTTGACCTGTTTGGTCAACTGGTCGATTCTTGACTGCATCGAATTGAGCTGAGTTTTAGTCACTTCAACATCTTCTTGCTCCTTTTGGAGCTCTTCTCAATCACCAAGGGCCAGTTCAGCCCTTCGATAAAAGTGGTAGCCCATTTGGTTGACCTAAGGCAAAAACAAGTTCGGTCAACAATTCTAAACGTAAACTTTGATAAAATAAGAAAAACTCGACTAGACACTTACCATGTTTGCGTGATATGCGAACCCTTTCAGGGCCTCCAGCTGGCTCATCTCCAACATCTTCCTCTTATAGGACATGAAAAGTTCATCCATCATCACTTTTAGGGGGCCAGCTCCAATCGACCCCGCTCTTATCATTGACGCCGTGTTTTAAACTAGGATGTCAATCCCGAATCTTGGAAAGGGAAAATTGGGCAACTAGAATAGTCATCATCTTGTTAGGCCCCAAAGAGCGAGGGCTCACCAGCATTTTCTTTTCCTTTCTCAGTAATGGTCTTCTTTTGAGGAAGGGCGGGCTGGTCGACAGGTGGCCTCTTCTGTTGAGACGTTGAACTACCTACCTCGACATGAGCTGGTCGAATAGGTTGAGGAGCAGGCGATAGTGCCTGGGGTTGTGCAGCAATCAGCGGGGACTGCCTGCCAGCGTTCTTGAACCCCCTACTGACGTGCTATCGCCTATTGACGAGTGTAGTTCATGATTTTAACTCAATTTGAGATAAACACGAAAACAAACGCATCAGCATTGAGTAGAAAGTTGAGCAAATAATTACTAAAAGTTAATAAGGGCATCTACCTAGTCGAGCATTAGTTAGTAAATCTGATTGGGCAAGCGATAAGCCTGCCAGCACCAAATTCCTCTACTCGATATACCCCAATACCTCCATTTGCCCAAATTGGACTAAGTCTCAAATGAACGTATTTGGCCAGGTAGGGTTCTCATTCCCCGGCATCTCTACAGGACCCCACAACCACCCCCTGGGTATGTTAAACCCGACCCTACGCAGAGCTCGAACAAAATAATAATAGCTTTTCCAAGCCTGACTGTGCGAGGATGAGGGAGTCACCAAAAACTTTCGACAAATGTGGGCTATGAGATAATAAAAGCCTGACTCCTTAGTGCTACCAACTTTGGAGACATCGGGAGGTGGAAAAGATTAGAAAAATTGGCAAAACCTGGGGGTTCGTCATGTATTAACATCAAAACAACAAAACTATAAAAAGTTGAGAAACAGTTCGGCAGAAGTTAGGTTATGCAGACCTGGAGACCAGTTAGGAGGTCGATTATAGGCTGTGCTAGGAGAAACCTAAGCCCATACTTCAGGGCATCCTAAAAAATTATAATGTACCCAACCGAAGGTCGATGCATCCTATCATTGAGGCCGAGGACGACCAACTCAAACCCTGGGGATTATAGTATAATTGCCTAATCAACTCGAGATCCCCATCTTTGATCTTAGATATAATTTTGCTATAGTGGTCGACCATAAATAACCGACCACGAGACACGGGGAAGTTAACTTGGCCCAACCCCACCCCCAACATCAACTTGAGTTTCACTCGAACTCTCAGAAGAACTAGAGCTATTGCTGGAAGATCGCTAGCCCCACTAGTCGAGTCACCCATCCCTCTGGTCGAATGCACACCCGATCGGGTTTCTTTACTATCAATTTTCCTACCGCTAACCTCACCAAAAACTCTTAGCATGTTTAATACGAGATATATAGTCAAAATAAAGAAGAATAAACTTTCTCAAGGTCGAAGAAGACTTACACAGTTAGCAAGATTAGAACTAACTCGACTAGCATAAAAAGTAGTAAAGTGCACAACTCGACCTCTCAAGATGTTGTAAATGTGAAAATGAAAAATTTTCACTGCGCCTATTTATAGGCCCCAATCAGCGAGTAACTCAATCGGCTAAAACGATCAACTATTGGGTAATTATTACACATCCATCGATTGACTCCCCGTGCTGCCCAATGTAACTGACGCATTAAATGCACTAAATGGTCGACTTTTGAAATTTAAACATTATCAATGCATTGAATCCCTCATCGAACGTATTCCAGTTTTCAAGTCAGCTACTCCCCATTCCTTCTAATAACCAACTCGATCAGGACTCAAGAGTGGGGGGGACTCATGTTATGGAATGACCCAATAAGCCTAATCCAATAAAACTCGACCAAGTAGACAACACAATATAAAATAACCCAATAGGTTATCAGGCCTAGCCTCTTAACAATCGATCGGGCCTAAGTCTTTGTCGGATCGTTTTGCGAGCACAAGCGTCGACACCTTACATGATCGACCAAAATGTGGTAGATCAGCTAGAGAATGACCATTCAGCCATCAACCAAAGAGACATTAGAATCCAACAAAGCTCCGTCACCTCGACCAAAGTATGCACAGATAACTGACAGACGAGGAAACATCTCAACCCTAAGAAGTCGATCGGAGCGGCTTAGAGCAGTCCTATGCCACTAGTCACAGTTGCATTAAATATGCTACTATCACCTCTCTATCGCATTAAATGCTCTGACAGGCATTAATGCGCAACCTTCTATACCACCATGCTGCAGAACTAAAGTAGTGCGCACCTCCCCCATACCACCATGTCCTGAAAAGCAGGAGGAGACACCACCTAGAATAGTACATAGAAGAGAGAAAACCTAAAGGTCATCAACTAAAGACAAAGGCCCTCTTTACATATAAGCAAGGGCACCATTAACATATCAACCATCCAAGAAAGCCTATAAATACCCTATTGCCACCATTTAGCTTAAAGCCCTCACTCTGCCGCTCTATCTTTTGGTTGATTAAGTATTGACTTGAGCGTTGAAATGCCTTAACCGAGGGCACCTCGGTTAGCCTAACGTGTGCTGTTGGTTGCAAGACTCGACCCGACTTCAGATAAACACTCTTTTTCGACCTCCCTTTTGATCGATTGAATTGGATCAAAGCCCAAAATACTACCAAACTAATCTTACCATTATCAGACATATAACGCCTGGATCACAGGATAAGCTGTTTTTTATGTTTTTAAATTCGAACAGTTACACATCTTGGCCAATTTCCACACTTGAATTATATAATAGTGTGATCGCATAATATATGTTTTCAAACTTTTACAGTATGGAATTAATAATGTTCATTTACTCTTTAATATGATATTATAACTTTTTAATTTCAATGTATTTATTTGAATGTTGAAAATAAGTTAAATGGAAAAGTAAAATAATTGAAGAATCAAATACTAAATGGTTTGACAGAAAAAAAAATTAGGGAAAAAAAAAAGGAGAAAAGAAAATTTAGTTTGTTATTATTTTTTAAATGGATATAATTTTGTAATTCATTAAAAACATATCCAATGAGCACTCAGTGTGTGCTTAAATTTTTAATATATATATATATATAAGTATTTTTAATTGATATTCATTTTCTCAATTATTAATTAATCTTATTTTCTATAATTTATTATGAGTGCATTTGATATGGAAGATTCAGATAATTAACCCCTTTAATTCATATTAGTAACAGATTTGATAAAAGAGATTATGGTGACGGGCTGCGCCAAGATTGACTTCGAGCCTGTACTAATCACGTGATTGGTGCCAATTGTCATTTCATGGTTAAATGTGAGATTGTAATCTGCCCAGATCAACTAAAAAACATAAGGACAAATTTACTCCTCATTTTGACGCAACTAATTTGTAGACATGGACAAATGACGGCAATAATGAAATTTAAGAAAATAGTCTTTCTCAATCTTTCAAATCAAACAGGAATGCAAGATGATGCAATTTATAACATTAACTACAATCTCCAATATCAAAAAGGTGTATTAATCCATTTAAATAACTCTTAATTTTATCGAACAAAAGTTAGATGCAATTAATAGTCTTTCGTATCAAATGCATCCTATGTAAAATAAGAGAGTGAAAAATAATTTAAAAAAAAAGTAAAGTTGAAAGAGAATAAATAATAAAATTGGAAAAGAAAACAAAAAACAGAAAAAGCATATTCGGAAAAGAATGATAAAAAATTTCTTTTTGATATTCTTTTTGGGTTTAAATAGAGTTTATTTGGTCAATATATCAAAAACACACGAAATAAATATTTTTAACACCCACATACTTTGAGTAATATAAATATTGACGTTTGCACCCGCATTACTTTTTGTTGGGTAAACGTCATCATTAGTAGCTCTTTGTTAGCCTTCAAATAGAAGCGACTGTTGTGATAAAATAAATCATTATTAATAAATATATAAAAGTACCTGCAGAATTAATGTCAAGTGAGCTTTCTACATCCTTGGTGTATATTAATTTAATTTTCATAATCAAATTATTAATTTGTCTTGTCTATTTGAATTCGACACGCATATGTCGTTTTTATAGACATAGGTAATTAAGCATGTACCTTGTATAAAAAGAATGTCATTGTTGCAGTTAATACCTAATGTCCAAACAAATTAATAGTGAATCGAAAACTATATATAGCGTAAATCAAATAATATAGTTTCAACTTCCAACAGTATAGTGTAAATTAAAATAATAATGAAATTCAAAAGTGGTTGGTACCACCATATTGTCAATTTATGTCGGATTACTCCATGCTAGTCCGCGTGTAATTCTTCAAAATGTCTTTTCTGACAAATGAAAGAAAATATCCAGATTCACTTTATAAATTTATGATGCATTTTTATAATAATTTTCATATTGATACTTAATATAACTTAAAAAAATATTATATTAGAAACAAAATTTTAAGTGACAATATAAAAATTACCACTAATGGTAAGTGACAATAGGTTTCATTTTATCATTAGTGATACTTTTTAGGTGACAATAATTTTTATTCCGTCACAATATGATTTAATAGTTACAAAAATTAATATTTTAAGTTGTATCCATTAACAATTAGTGACACTCCTATAGTGACAACATAGTGGCAATGAAATTTTGGTCACAAATTATAGTGGTAATTTTTATTGTCACTACGCTGTCACCATTGGGGTGTCACTAATTGTCAATTGTGATAATTTAAATACCATTATTATTACTATTTAGTTTGTAAATATCATTAACATGACAAAACAAAATTTTTTGTCACCTAATATATATAATTAGTGACAATTTTTGTATTGTCACTATTTGTTTTGTCACTAACTTATCTTCTTTATTTATTTTTTTTTTATTTTTTTGTGTGTGTGGATTTTGTCATTAATGGATTTAAGTGATATTAATATTAAAGCTGCGTATATGTATGAATCATGAATGCACGTATATAATGTATTTATGCTTTTAATGTGATAGAAGGTTTGACTTGAGGATCACAAGATGTGTTTGATAGAGTGATTATATAAAATTAAAAGGATTTGATGATCTTTTGATTTGCACCTTCAGTAGTCATTCAAGAGTACTTTCTCGTTAGACAGTGTAGCACCCTCACTCGGGATATAATCCAAATTTCATAATGCTACTCAAATTAATCCTATAGCATGCAGTAACATATTCAATAAATTCATAAAAAAATTTCCAAAACTCTTCAATAAACCACAGTGATCACAACTCACAACATGCTTTAACTTAATACAATAATATTAGAGTGCGGAAGTCATACTAATAACCCATCGTTATTCAAAATAGATATCAGCATAAGAAATATCATACATACATTCCAAAAGTCTCATACTCTTCCTGACATCTCACAACACTTTTAATATACATGCATATTACATGGTGAACTCACATATGAACATACATTCACCAAACTTAATACAAAATACCATGTCATAACTCTCAGTCTAAGCCTCCAACCTCATATCTGTCTGAAATGAAATAAATGGTACGAGGGTGAGTTATAAAGACTCGGTGAAGAATAAGGCAAAGCAATTGATGACTGTCTAAAGTCAATAATAACAATGAAGCTTGATAACACGAGACTATGGAAGCTCAGAACAAGCCAGAATAAAGATAATGAATATTTTTCAAACAATAATAATTGTCAGATCGGGATGTTGTAACTGTCAGCTCAAAAGGCCCGGGATTATTTCGACCGATGTTATTCGGGAGGTATAGAGCATCTCAACCGATCACGGTTGGAAAGAAATACAGACAGCTCAGTTGGCTTGGCTTCAGCCCGATCCAGACTGGGAACTCACTCTAGCCTTATTGCTTCACAAGCCAAAACAATTTAAGAGTACAAGCCCAACAAACTATGTATATCAAATAAAAACAATTATGCATATCAAATTATCCTTATGCCTCCATAACAATACAGTCGATCAATCAATAACAATTCAGTGGCACGAGCATGATAGCTCGGCAATAATAATAGTACAAGCATAACAGCTTGGCAACAACAGTGGCACAAGCACGACGGCTTGGCAAAACAATAGCACAAGCATAACATCTTGACAAGGCTCTCGGCCAAACAATTTTCCTGTATCATTTTCAATCAATATGTTGAACGATCAATTGTCAACATGGAAGAATAACTAAACAATAATGCCAACATGGCAAATCCACAATATACTACTGATCAATCAAGGAAATCAATATGATATTTGACACTCAAAACACCAATTCAACAAGAATGATATAGTAACACTATGAAGGTTCATGGCGCTAGAACAGTAAATCAATGCATTCATAATGATTTTAAAGAAAACACATGCCACTCGATCGTACAGTTCAGTTTCTAGAAAAAGAAATCAATTTTCACAAAGCTTCATAGAAACCGACCTGGACAGTCATTTTTAATAAAACAGATCAAATATCAATCAATTTCAAAACAAGATAACCACACAGGATTCGAGAATCAATAGCGAATCACGACAGATATCAAATCAACAAAACCTGACGGGTTCAACAAAAGACTTATATTAAGCTCAAACAAATCAATAACCAATTGATAGAACCCTCATAGGGGTAACAATAATCAACAGAGTACGATAATCAAAGCAATAATAACCCTCACGAGGGTTTATCAAGGAAACGATAGGTCCAAAGGTTTCCAGATTGGTAGATCCTCACCTTATCAATCTCGGTAAGAAGTCAGAACCTACTAATCTCCTGGGCCTAAATCCTCATCACCTATTCAAAAGAATAATTTACCAATCAAAACCCTCGTTCAATCCTGAATGTCTCTATCAATCATAGTCAATAGTCTTTGACTAACATAATGGTTAGGGTTTTGCTTTAGTATCATAGCTACATGATATACTATACGTACTATTGTATGAAATATTTACATATTTCAACCTATACCGGCAAAATAATATAATTGAATCCTTAACTTACCAATTTAACCTTCTAATGAAATACAAGGTCGATAATAACAACCCATTTTTTATAAATCCCAAATTTTGTCACTTAAGTTGCAGTAACATAAAATTAGGATTTTCTATACTTAATAAGCCATCTAATATAGTTCACATGAAATAATACCGTTCCAAATTCAATAAGCTTAATTATCTTACATGAGTGTTCCATTTTTATACAGGGTTGTTCAGATCAATCATTTCCTTTATTATCGTTCGAAATACAAGGTTTGAATGGAGAATGCATGTATACAAATACATATAACAAGCTTAATCCCAATTTTGGACATTTACCCAAATTTTGAATTATCAGCAAGGATAATCAACGATCTGCCCACATGCATGTAATCGTCTCGACGAGCCGAACAAACTGCACTTTCATTGCCGCCGCAAGCCGCCACTGGAGATGGCCACCGACACTCCAATAGATGCTCCTCAGCTCCAAAAATCAAACCCCTCAAACAATTTTGGATTTCACTCCTATTTGGCCGGTCAATTGGCCAGAAAATCAAAATCTCGCCACCAACACTGCCATATGATTTTTGTGCAAGTTCTCCTTCCACAGTGGTTCGTTCAACAATATGAAAGCTCCAGAGTAATCCTTGAGCTAAGCTCGTCAAGATGGTGCCTAAGTTCACCATGAAAAATTGCCAAACCGAAAACCCACCAAAAGCCCCACCATGGCCGAAATTTTCAGGCCTTTTTCCAGCCGTTCCACCAGTGGCTTATGCAAGAAATTGATACCTTTGTGTTCTAATCGAAGAGAGGAAAAGAATGGTATATAATTTGAGGTATTTCCATTGCCAGTGGAGGTCGCCAGAAAAGGAGAGGAAAAGGGAAAGAAGAAAGGAGAAAATAGAGAAGAAAATGGGGAAAAGAAATAGGAAGAAAAGTTGACCTGCAAATTAAAATGCAATTTTCAGAAATTACAATTCACCCCCAAAGCTTTTCCTCATCCTTTAATTAGGTCCTCTAAAAAATTGCAATAGTTCAATTCGGCTCTAAAAAATAGTTGGTGCATGATTAGACCCTTTGACCCAAAATAAATACCATGCAACCCCAAAGATTCTAAAATATGATCTAATTAAGTCTTGGCGAATTGAATTTTTACCCCAAAACTTTCAAATATTTTACAATTAAGTCATTTTCACTTATTTCGAGTCCTAAAATCCGACCAATCAATTTTCTTGATTTTTCCAATTCTTATTTTTCAAAATCTTGAATTTTAGGGGCGTTACAGAAAGCATCATATTAATAAAAACAAAATACAACATCTAATATTCATATTCAAAACAAGTGAAAACTACTGGACATGCAAGACTACATATTTAGGATAACTAATGTGGTAAGTAGTCTCAATACTATTTTCATGAACTTAACATGAAACTCATCAAATCGTAAAATTGAGAATCAAATGCGACCTATCAGTTTGTGATTCAACTTCTTTTCATTTACAGTAACCTCATTACTTTGAAGTTGTTCACGAAATCAGTGATTCATGATAGAAGTTTCTAGCAATAATTTCTTATTAATATCTGTACTGTATTAAAAAGAAAAATGGAAAGTCCTTACACCCACAAAATGATGATTTTTACTATGCTAGGTCCAATTAGTTGTAATTCTACGTAATAAGAGGAGATTAATGGGTTGACTCATAATTAAAGCTGGCCCTATTCGAGCAAAGGAAATAGGATTAAGGCCAAAAAAAATTATATATTTAAATATTTTTGCCAAAAGAGAGTGTCATTTACACTCGTAGAGGTGAGTGATTTTTGCCCCTGTATATATCCATCTATTCCTGTTTATTCTTATCTTGAAAAATGAACAGTGGTAGCTAGCTGTATATATCCTTGGCTATAACTTATGTTATATGTGCTATAAAAAAATTGTAATATTAATGACACAAAATTAATCTACAACGTCAAAGTTATTAGTAATGCTATGTATTAAGTGACAATAATATTTTGCTATGAAAATAATTAATTTTTATTTTACTATAATTTGATTTAATAGTAAAAAATTAATATATTTTAACTTGTTACTATTGATAAATTAGTGATATATATATATATATATATTTATAGTGAAAATTATCAATATGATTCTCCAACAAGATTTTTATTTCTATCAAACTTATAAAAATTATTATTAGACAAAACAAAGGGGAAAAACAAAAAAACCTTTTATTACTTAATGTATATTGGATACAATTTTCGTATGATCACTAATTTTCCTATTTCTGATATTGATACTCAATCTAAACATATTTTATTTATCATGGTGGATATACATAACAAGTCATTTAAACTGTGACTTATATATAATGTATATTGCTTATATATAACATAATGTAGTATATTCAAGGAATCAGAATTCTTTTTCTTTTTCATAGTTGATTGAACAAACAGAGGAAAGGGAAGGGAAATTTCATTCTACTTGAGTTCTATACGTTTAGCCAGAGAGAAGTATTAGAAAGAACATGCTGAAATTCTGTTTGTTTTCTATGTTATTGACTTATGAAGTTTATAGGTATTAAAATCCCATGAGATATATCCAAATTCTTTAAAAGAAACATCCATAAAATTGTCAAAATACTCAGAAATCCCCGGAATATTTTTCCAATTTACGCTATCTTCCTTGCACAAGCATAGGTTTAACTTAACATAAAAATTTTAAACATTTTGGATCATTTTACTTAAGGTATTGGTATAGAAAAAAAATCAATTGCACACGTTTACTTAAAAACAAAATATTAGTTAGACAAGGATAATTATGTGTGCACTACAAAAATAATACAGAAAAATTAGTTTGCAACAAATAAGGAAATCTTAGACTCGATTCTAGGTTATGGATGAAGGAACAAGCGAGCAGATCAATTGTGATCAAGAAAGTGACTTATATTTGTACAAGGAAAAATACACCATGCACTATTACCAATTCCAAAAAAGGAAATATCTTTATGGCACTATGATCCCCTTCACTATATTAATAGTCATGTTTAAATCAGACTAATAACTTCCTAAAACCATACTGTTTTCTAGGAATTTTGAGCAGGAGAAGTTTCATTACTGAGGCCTGTTCCATGAACTTCTTCCTCACCATGTTGTTCAATAACGTGTCCATCTGTGCCTTCTTCAGGAGAAGGACCAGTAACATTATTCTGCACAAGTTCAACATGACTATCCTCCCCTCTAGAACCTTCTGCTGAACCTCCACCCACACTACCATCCCCCATTGGATTAACGCTGGAACTACTCTCAAAAATATGGAAGCAATAGTGGATAAAATTTCCAGTCTTATCAGACAATTTTCGTCCAATTGGTGTCTCCGAGCAGAATAGAGAAAATATAGTTGCTGATCCTATAATAAGGAAAAGGCCTGCAAAATCATACAATGTAAGACTGGACGTCGGTTGTGAGATGGTCGAGGAAAGTGGATCCCGAGACGAGTATCCAGGTCCAAAATTTTTCTGTTCAATTGCTTTCATGTTTGGACCTTGAGTAACATCCAAGATTGCCTTTGAGAAATGTGGAGCCAAGGGAGAGCCCAGCGGAAAGGCCTAAATAAATTACGGCACACATCTCCCATCAGAACTAGATCATGTCTTATGAAACAAAAATTTCATGGCCACAATACCAGTTTATTACTTCATGTGACTGTGTCATTTTGTATTGTTCTATAGAAAGGATCTTTCTTGTTCTAGTGTGGGGTAATTGGCACTTTGCACTCTAAAAACACATTTAAAAGCCACTTTGCACCCTCAAGACACAAAAAATGGTAGAATGCACCCTGGAAATATATTTTCAGGGTGCATTCTGCCATTTTTGTATTTTGAGGGTGCAAAGTGGTTTTTAAATAAGTTTTTAGGGTGCAAAGTGCCAATTACCCTTCTAGCGTGAGTAGAAAATGCAAAGACTTACAAAGCCAAAACCGCCAGTCCTGTATGTTGGTCCGACCATTTTGTAATGAGAATCATATTTGTTGAGAAAGAGCTTCATGTAAGGAATCTCATCAAATATGGCATCAATCCCTTTATTCTTGCTTCCTAAGGACATAGCTTTATGGTATTCTTCTGCTGATGAGTAGTTCCTGAGCCTTGATGCACTAATATGTAGTTGTTCTTCCAAAAAATTTCTCATGAAGGAACCCTCCTGGAAACCAACATAGTAATTGTCTGAAAATGCGAACTTTAATTGATCCACCGTCAGAATGGCCGATAAGTTGGCTGTGTAGCTCTGCATTAGTATGAATGCCATGAACAACCAAACTACTAACACGAAAAGAGACCAGCGATTCGATACCATATTCCCTGTAGAAAGTATAACAGAGAAAAATGTTGTCAATTGAAAACAGAACATTTGTTCTATAAATTCTTTAAAGTAAGAATATTACTTTCAGGGAAGGCAAGAACAGCTACTGGAGACCAATAAATCATTCCGGGCGACTCCTTGTGTGCCCTTGTGGAATCTGCGCCATTGCTAGCCACTCGGTGTTCCAACACGCGAAGAACAATTCCCATCAATATGCAGGACAAAACAATGGCCAACCAGAGATCCCACCTCAAGGGCTTAATGAAAATCCACATGTCTAATGGCTTCTTATTTTTAACCACTAGAATGACCCCTGATTCAGAATAGGGGAGTGAAAAAACCACATTTGCTGCTCTTGGAGCCCAAATCGTTGTATCTCCCACTACCATATCAAATTTCTAGTTTGAAAAGAAAAAAGACAAGCTGAAGGAAAAAGATAGTTGATTCTTACATAAAATATAACTGATGCAGATTAAAAAAGAAAAGAAAATTGACATAAGTTGAAGACAAAATTACCTGAGGTATATGATCCAGCATATCATCATAACTCCAATTGATATTTTCTTTATCATTGTACTAATGAAATTCATAATTGACGGGGAAAGGTAGCACTCTCAGTGTAGCCAAGAAGATAGCTATTGAAAATCCAGTTGCATTTGTATGGTTTGTTGCAGGATCAATGCTCACATTAACAAATTCTCTGAAGCCATGCTTCCAGGGAATTCCAACTCTAAGTTGTCCAGTTAAAGGAATAGCCCGATCCTTTGGTTGTGTGCAAGAATCTCCTGGCCAGTTGACCTTTTTGAGTTCTTTTGTCGACGTTGAGTTATTGGTTTCACCAACTGAACTCAAATCCCTTATTATTCCTCTGTCTGGTGTCCAGAATCCTATAGTTTTCTCTCTACTTCCAATCACATTGAATATCTCAAACGCCGATGGCTTCAGTTTCCCGTCAACCACTTGAAAGTCCCCACTCAAGCCTCTAAATTTTGTGCTTGACAATTCGTCGAGAAGTTGGGGACCAAGTGTTGAGATTCTCAAATTTGTCTTCCCTGTTTCATCTCCAGTTGCGTTCAAATCGACCAAGGTAGAATTTGTTGGAACAATCTTCTCCATTGCAATTGCTAATGCAGTTACTGCATCATACGCCCACAGACCATAAACATTTAATTCCATAATTGGACCAGCAGTGTTGTTCAGAATCACATTTCTCTTCCACCTTTCTTGGAAACTTTCCAGGTCTTTTGAGCGGGACAAGTAAGGCCTTATTCCAAGAACTCCTTCCATAGAATCACGTGTAACAGAATCCACAGAATTCATGAATATGGACAAACTATTAGTTATCAGCCATGCATATCCTTCACTCATGACTCCTACTGTTTTAGCAAGAGTGAAGAAACGGTAACCAAGTGACGGATTCATGTGCACCACGAACACCCTCGTCTGCTTTTTTGTTAACTTTTCCAATTCTTTCGATATGAAAGTATTCTCAGCTGAATTGAGAATGGCAGTCATATATGCTAGTCCAATTTCAACCTCTTGGAATGCTTTATTCAAATAGGAAACAAATTGATTCCCATCATCTGTGTCTTCATACAGAACAGCAACCTCAGGCCATCCATATCCTCGACAAATGGCTGCAAGAGCCTGTGCTTGGACAGCATCATCTGGTGTTGTCCTGACAAAGTAGGGGTTCTCCGTATATGATAGAGCCGAACTTGTTGAAGTGAATGAGATGATCGGGACATGAACTTTTCCACCAAGTTCAGCAAAGAATGTTTCTTCTGTTGATCCTTGTGGCCCTATAATCCCATGCACTTCTTCATTCTCCAGTAACTCCAGAACTGCATAACAATCAAAGTATGAATTCATATAAATTAAATTAGATTTATATTGTATGCCTCAAATTCCTAATCTCATCCTATCTCACTCTTTAGCGATAGTTTTGACTAAATGATCACTTAAAGAACATGCCATATCCAGATTTGCAGTTAAAAAAATTTATTTACTATCGATCAGTTCAAATCTTGTATTTCAATTAACGATTCATTTTTTATTCTATAATATAAACAAAAACTTAGTATAATAATTATTTTTTAAAATAAAAACATGAACGTGAATCACATACATGCACTTGACATGTATTTATAAAGTAGAACAAAAGATGAAACGTTACAGTGATTGAAATACAAGATCCAAATGCATGTCTTTCAAAAGAGAAACATTTCAATGTATGATATTCTCATATATTGGTTCATATTAATTCACTTGATTTCACATTTTTGTGTTTGGATTTTGAAATTTATCAAAAATAGACCTTTGGCCTACTCATTCCAAAAGTTAGCTCAAGATGTGAGAATTGTTCAAAATCATATATAGAAATCACAACTCATTTATTTATACTGTTGTGAAATTCTAACGCACCCTGCACACGCTAAGAAATGAACATATGAGACATGAAACAGTATGAATGTGTGGCCTAACACCACAAATGGATAACTCTGATACCATATACCATATAGAAGAGTAGATTTTGGGGTTAATTCACCTCAAATACTAGCTCAAAATGTAAGGATCATCCAAAACCACACATAGAGACCACTACTTATTTACTTAATCAATATAGGAATCTAACAAAATTCGGATAAACCTAATTGCATGTATGCATGTGTGGAAAAAAGAAATTCACTTGGCTACGTATGAAACTTTCAGATATTGACATGAGACACTTAGAAAAAGTCAAGCAACATCCAGCATACGTGCTCAAATCCAACAAACATAAGCATCAATATTAGCAAGAGAAATTTAATACTTGTCTCAAGTTAAGGAATAAATTACCAGCAAAATTAGCATCAAGGGCAGTCTGTGCACTTTTGGTGTGTCGCTGCAACCTCGTGGTATAGTTTGGATGTGCTGCATAAAAATCTGAAACCGCCATTTTCATGCTTAAGTGGACCATGGAACCCAACGATGAGTTCAGGTCAAGAACTATGCCAATGGGGACGTCCTCCGCGGCCCGTCGTCCTTCTCCCGAGTTCTCACTAATATTCCTACCATCTGCGGCAGCATAGCAACAAGAACCGATGATGATGATAAAGAGAATAAGAATATGGATATCTACAAAGAAATATTGGGAGCGGTACTGCGTATTGTTTAGCATGCTTGTTAATTACTTGTCATAATTTCAAGTAGTTTTGTCCCTCCAGTTGCAGATTTTATAGACAAAAAAATAGGAGCAGCAATTTTCGACACGATCCCATGATATGAATCGACACGATGTTATTGGGTTTGGGTTGGGATTATTGGGTTGGGTCGATATCGGGTTGACACGATAAGCAATACAAAAATTTTGGATTGATTCGGGTTGGATTTTGAGTTATACAATAAACACCATAATTTTATCGAGTAATCCACCAACCTAATACAACACAACCCAACCTAATTCAATCCAAATATTTAAGAAAGAAAGAAAAAAATTATATATGTATGCATATGTTTTATGAATTAATACTTTTGCGTACTAATTTAATGTATCAAATCTCAATTGGAATAAGAGAATAATAATAGAGAGATATATTTGAAATTAAAAATTGAAATATGTTATATTTTTTGTATTTTTAATTAATGACTTGATGTTATTTTTAAATAATTTAATTCTTGATTGGTTTGTAATTAACTAAATATTACTATTCTTGATGTTGTATAGAAAATTACATAAAATCTAATAATCAAATTCCTTCACGATGCAATATGGGCTACCAGAATATAAGGTTGACTTTTTCTAAATTTTAGGATAAGTTGATTTATTTATTTTTTTAAATCTTGGTATAAGTTGATATTTTTATTAAAATTTAAATTGAATGTAAAATATCATATGTTTTTTAGATGAATAATTAATTATAAAAAAAATCACAAGTTGAAATTAGTTGAGTTCGGGTTGACACGAAAATTTTTGAATTGGATTTGGATTGAGGTTTATTGGGTTAAGTACTTTTTGGGTTAGGCTCAAATTGAGCAAAATTTTATAATATTTTTATTTCAACTCAATATAAAACAACCTAACACAACACGATTGTCACCTCTAAAAAAAAAAAAAACGTTGATGCTACGGTGCATTGAAAGTAACGTGTTGAATAATTCAATACAGAGGAATATTTTGTTTGGTCATGACATTTACACGTAAGGCTGTTTATTGGTTTTTATTTTTTATCCCATGTCCAGCTAACTACCAAACTCATTGTTTATGACAGTTGATAAAGACTCAGAAACTTCCAGGAAAAAGCTGAGATACTGGGAAAGGGGAATCTCAAGTACTGATCAATTGCTGGAGGCTGGAGCAAATACGATGGAGAAGTAGAATAAATTAGATCCTTTTTTCCTATGTCAGAAGTTGATACGATGACAAGATTAAGAGTGTGGTTAGTCAATTTTATTTAAGAAAATGTTATAAAATGTTTCTTAGAATCCTAATATATTACATCTTATTTTAATAAATAAATTTTCAAAGTGTTCGAATAAGTCAAGATTTTATAAAGATATTAGTAATGAAAATTTTCTACTTAAATGGATTAAATTAATAAAGTTTATTAAAATTTTATGATAAATTAGGACCTTATACATTTTTTTTTAAAAATAACTTTAAAAAAAATTTTTAGAGGTCTAATAGAGTCATTTTTTTGAAAAATTTCTTAGCTCTTAAAAGATATTTTACAAACTAATTCATAAACTTATCCAGACGCCATCTAAATACAAAAATGATGTTAATAATAGTATTGCTCGTAGTTCAGAAGGAAAATTTAAGTCCAAACTTGATTTTGGAGGATATGATCCAATTGATTATCTAACAATTGTATGTTACACTGTTTTAGCGGGAATCCACCAGCCTAACACAACACAATCCAACTTAACCCAATCCAAATATTTAAGAAAGAAAAAAAAATTATATATGTATGCATATGTTTTATGACTTAATACTTTTGCGTACTTATTCAACAGACCAAATCTCAATTAGAAGAAGAGAAAGATAATAAAAAGATATATCTGAAATTAGAAGTTAGAATATGTTATGCTTTTTGCATTTTTAATTAATGACTTAATGTTAGTTTTAAATAATTTAATTCTTAATTGGTTTGTAATGAACTAAATATTACTATTGTTGATGTTGTATAGAAAATTACATAAAGTCTAATAATCAAATTCCTTCATGATACAAAATATGGGCTACCAAAATATAAGGTTGACTTTTTTCTAAATTTTAGCATAAGTTGATTTTTTTTTTTTTTTTAAATCTTGGAATAAGTTGATTTTTTTATTAAAATTTTAATTGAATATAAAATATCATAGGTTTTTTAGATGAATAATTAATTAAAAAAATAATCACAAATTGAATTGGATTGGATTCGGGTTGAAACGAAAATTTTCAGATTGAGTTCGGGTTAAGGTTTATTGGGTTGAATATTTTTTGGGTTGGGTTCGAGTTTAGCAAATTTTATGATATTCTTAGTTCAACCCAATACAAAATAACCCAACACAACACAATTGCCACCCCTACAAATAAAGGTCGATTCTACAGTAGATTTGAAAGTAACGTGTTGAATAATTCAATATAGAGAAATATTTTGTTTGGTCATGACATTTACACGACTACAGGTTTTCCATAGAATCTTAGCTCGTAAGGCTGTTTATTGCATGGTTCTTATTTTTTTGTCCCATGTCTAGCTAACCACCAAACTTATTGTTTATGACAGTTGATGAAGACTCAGAAACTTCCTGGAAAAGCTGAGATACTAGGAAAGGGGAATCTCAAATACTGATCAATTGCTGGAGCAAATACGATGGAGAAGTAGAATAAATTAGATCCTTTTTTCCTATGTCCGAAGTTGATACGATGACAAGATTAAAAGTGTGGTTAGTCAATTTTATTTAAGAAAATGTTATAAAATGTTTCTTAGAATTCTAATATACTACATCTTATTTTAATAAATAAAATTTCAAAGTGTTTGAATAAGTCAAGATTTTAGAGTTTATAAAGATATTAGTAATGAAAATTTTATACTTCAATTGATTAAATTAATAAAGTTTATTAAAATTTTAAAATAAATTAGGACCTTATACATTTTTTAAAAAAATAATTTATAAAAAAAACTATTTAGAGGTCTAGTAGACTCATTTTTTTTTGAAAAATATATAAGCTTTTAAAGATATTTTATAAATTAATTTATAAGCTTATCCAAACGCCATCTAAATACAAAAATGATGTGAATAATAGTACTGCTTGTAGTTGGGAAGGAAAATTTTAGTCCAAAGTCAATTTTGGGGTATATGATCCAATTGATTATCTAACAATTGTATGTTACACTTATTTTAATTTTTCTTATAATGTGCCGAATGAATCATGTCACAAGTAATATCTAGGTAATACTAACTTGATCATATATTTGATATTTTCAATTATTCAGCACATATCTTGACTTTCAAGGTTCAATCTTTGATTCATTCAATAAGTGCTTCGAAAATGCCGAAACAGATCCGCCCTTCGAGTAAGAAATCATTTTTTGGCCACCACAGTGGGAGGAACCTGGAAGAAATGGAATGTTAATTTCGATGAAAAATACAAGCTAGGCAAACAATGCTGATATTTATTGTTTGACGAAACCAAGCATCTAGCAGCTCCTTCACGTAAAACTGTTCCGCTTGACTTTTGCCAAAAGAAAATAAAATAAAAGTCAACTTTATAGTACTTCTCTAGAGTTATCCTTTCTATTAAATAGGATTTTCCACAGTCATGTATTCATGAATTTAATTTAATGTTATGTAATCACTTTTTATTTATTAATATTGAGGTGATTTAATCTTCATCTTAAAACCATCACAAAACGAAAAATCAAGGTTCTTTATAAAAATCAATTGAATATAAACTTCATAGATAGTTTAATACAAGCATGCCCATCATAAAATTACAAATCAGCCCCCAAGTAATATTGTCATGTATGATTCTTGTGGATAAATTTATTTGCAAAACAAAAAAACAAAAAAAAAACTTATTCAACGGTATTTATCCTTAAAAAAATCAATACTATAACCTAAAATTAAATGACTTTCAAAAAATTTATCAAAATTGAATTGAACTCTTTTGTATTTTCAAACTCTCCACATTAATTATGAAAGGTTTTGAAAAATTCAACACAAAATCCTATAAAGGAAACCTTAGTGATTTGTAATTGTTATTTTTTGATGGGCATACTAGTATTAAATTATGTTTAAAGTTTATATTCCAATAGTTTTTCCAAAAGTTATGATTTTTTAATTTATGATGGTTTTAGGGTGGAGATTAAATCAACTCAATATTAATGATTGAAAATTAAGTAAATGACATCAAGTTAGAATTATGGATACATGACCCTAGAAGAATCCTCCTTAAATAACGAATTACGTGTGAATATTATAGTGACACATAAGAATAAAATAAATCATCTTTGTGGATTCCATGTTTAATAACTTCTCTAAATTTGAATGGAGTACTTGTAAATGAATTTAATTTGTTCAATCTGCAATTGAATCGAGTCAAGACAAGCCAAATACATCACTATTCAAGTCCGTTTGAATTATTTTCTACCTTCAAACAACGTTTGAATTTGATTTAATTGTTAATTAAATTGAGTTCTAATTTAGTTGAAGATGATTAGCTTGATATTTTTATACATATTTTCTATTAATTCAGGCCAAACTGTAAATTTTGGCGAAAATGAAAAATATATTTTCAAATTTAACTGTATATAATTGAAGCCAAGTTTATAAAATAACTTAAATTGAGCCTCATTTTAAAAGTATTTAGCGCAGTTTGTCTAATTAGTCAAACTCGTATTAAATATTTTTAATTAATTTCTAATGGAGCATATTCAAACTCTAACTCACCTAAGCTAAACGTTTAATATTGATTTTTCAATTAATATAAATTAAATTACTTGTTTAGTTTAATTAAATATAATCATTAACATTATTATAATCACGTATCCTTAATGTTTTATCATCATATAGTCTTATAGTTAATTAAGGTGTAATATGAAAATAGTAATTAATATGATTATTATAACATTGAATTATGGCCAACGGTTCCAGTTATTTCACCTTTGATGCTTTTAATACAATTGTTAGTGTCATTTTCTATCATCGATTATTTGCTTATCATATTCCTGCCATACGAAAAACATTTACACGACTACCAAACTTATGGTTCATGACAGTTGATAAAGGCTCAGAAACTTCCCGCAAAAAGCTGAGATACTGGGAAAGGGGAATCTCGGGTGATTAATTGCTAGAGCAAATACAAGGGAGAAGTAGAATAAATTAGGAGGGCGTTTGGCTAAATTTATTTAAAATATTTTATAAGCTCCTACATTTTATTAAATGTTATTGAAACTTATAAGTTGTTATATCATATTTTTAAAATAAGTAGTTGAATTATTGGGATAAAATAAGATTTCGGAACTTACAAGGTCTTAACAATAACAATTTTGTAATTAAAATGGTTAAAAATAAAGGAGCTTGGTAAGATTTTAAAAATAAGTTAGAGTCTCTTTATTTTTTTAAAAAAGTTTATAAGCTCCTAACATCTTATTTTATGATTTTATAAACTCTTAAAAAAAATTATCAAATATTTTTTATCAACGTATAAGCTCTTAAACATCCTATAAGATGTTTTGTGGAGTTTATAAGCTTACTCAAACACCCTCTAGATCCTTTTTTCCCATGTCAGAAGTTGATACAATGATTAGATTAAGAGGCCAGTTGGTTAATTTTATTTTAAAAAATGGTATAAAATATTTCTTAGAATTCGAATATATTACATTTTATTTTAATAAGTATTTGAATAAGACAAGATTCTAGAGTTTATAAAGATATTAGTAACGATAATTTTATAATTAAAACAATTTACATTAATAAAGTTTATTAAAATTTTAAAATTAGTTTTTAAAAAGATAACTTAAAAGAAATTTATTTAGATATCTAAGAGACTCATTTTTCAGAAAACTTATAGGCTCTCAATGTATTTCATAAACTGGCTATTAACATATTCAAATGCCCTCTAAATAGAGAAATGATGTTAATAATAGTACTGTTTGTACTAGGGAAGGAAAATTTTAGTCTAAACTCCATTTTGGGAGATTAATCCGATTGTATTTTATATTTATCTTATAATATTCATTTTTCTATTAATGTGCAGAATGAATCATGTCACAAGTAATATCTTGGTAATGCTAAGGGCCTATTTGGCTTTATTTTATTTTCATTTTTCATTTTCATTATTTTCAAAATTTAGAAAATCAATTAGTAAAAATGAGTTGAAAATGAGTTTGTATTTGAATAGATTGTTGGAAAAGTAATGACTATATTAAATTTAGTAGCTTGTAAGTGTTGCGACTTGCTCAATTATTGAGAGACCCAGTTTGACTAGAATTAGGGCTCCTTCTTGTATTAAGTTTTCTAGCTCTAACTAAGGTAGTCAAGTAATTTTCTATTATAAATAGAGGTGACAATACAAAAGGATAGAGTGAGTATCTCTTTAGTAGTTATGATAGTTGTTGTACAAGGAATTTTTGGCTTTATTTTGGACATGTCAAATTCAAGGATTGCCTTGTACTAGTGAAGTTCTATCATAACTGAAGAAATAAACTCCCTGGAGGTAGGAAAAATTTCCCAAACCATTTAAATCTGTGTTTGTTTTATTTTCCCATCTATTGGATATTAATTTTCCCATCAAATTTGTGAATGTAATTTGTAGATTCCTAATAAATTAAATCTCGTACCTAAATTGCTTCCGCTGTACTGCAACAAACTGGTATCAAAGAGAGTATATATAGGTTATTGGAAGAAGATATATAAGTTATTAGAAAATATGTTTTGAGAATGAAAATGAAAATATGCTAGATGAAAATGTATAAAAAGTGGATGTTTTCAATTTTTAAATAGTAGAAAATGTTAAAATAAGGTTTGAAAATGAAAACAGTTAATTTGGTTTTATTTTCATTTTCAATTTTCATTTCCGTCATTTTCAAAATTAGACTTGGCAAAATTCAACCCATACCCGCGGGTACCCAAAAAAACGCGAGTAATGGGCCTTGTTTTTCTTACCCAAAAAATTGCGGGTAATTTTACCTGTACCCAATTTACCTGCTATTTTTTGGCCCAACCCACGGGTAACCCGTAAATAACTTTATATATATATATATTATATATACATATGAATATATATTATATATTTATATATATATTTACATATAAATATTTTTAATCTAAATATAAATTTTTAATTTCATAAATTAAAAATCTATAGCAAATTAAATTAAATTATATTCTAAAACAACTTATTGTGCATATTCCTATAGATGCAACATCTTCTTCCACAAGAACAACAAAGTTTGATTGATATTTAAATTTTTAATTTAAAAAACTTTTGGCATGTAATGGAATTTAAGTTTGAACTTTTGAATGTGATGTACTTTAATATATATATATATATTATATACATATAAATATATATATTATATTTATATATATTTATATATAAATATTTTTAATCTAAATATTAATTTTTGATTTCATAAATTAAAAATCTAAAGCAAATTAAATTAAATTATATCCTAAAAAAATTTGTTGTACATATTCCTATGAATGCAATATCTTTTTCCACAAGAATAACAATATTTAATTGATATTTAAATTTTCAATTCAAAAAATTTTTAGCATATAATGTAATTTAAGTTTGAACTTTTGAATGCGTTGTAGTTTAAATTTTTTAGATTTTAAATACTTAAGATATAAGTTTTAAACTACGATATTATTAATATGCTTTAGGTATTTATTCAATTTAATATTTGAAATTTGTAGTCTCTTTTTTTTTTTTATTTAGTTAATATTTGAGTAACATCATGTTTACCTTTAAATATAAAAAATAAAAATAAAAAAATAAAAAAAATTTACGGGTCCCTACCTCGTACCCAATAAAAAATGAGCCCAACCTCTTCGTACCCATCATTGGGTTACCCATGGGTGCTCAATTGCCAGGTCTATTCAAAATATTGAAAAGTAGTTAATGGAAGCAAATTGAAAATGAGTTTGTATTTGATAGTTTGTTGGAAAAGTGAATGATTGTGATGGTTTTAGAAAATTGTAGGTGGAGATAGACATAAATAATATAATAGTGAGATAAGAAATATATATATATATATATAGGTTATTAGGGAATATATTTTGCAATAAAAATAAAAATGATGTCTGTTGAAAATGTGTAAAAAGTTATGTATTTTCATTTTTGATATAATAAAAATGTGAAAAGGGGTTTTAAAAATAAAACCAAACAGGCCCAAAGTTTACCATTAGATATTTTCAAATATTCTGCACATATCTTGACTATCAAGGTTTACTCTTCAATTCATTCAAACAAGTGCTTCAAAAATACCAAGACAAATCAACCCTCTGAGTAAGAGAGTGTTTGGGTGAGCTTATAAAACATTTAAGAGCTTATAAGTTGATTAAAAGTACTTGATCATATTTTTTTCAGAAAAGAGCTTATAAGATTCTAAAATAAAATGTTATGAGCTTATAAGCTCTTTTGAAAAAACTAAGGAGACCCTAACTTATTTTTAAAATCTTAACAAGCTCCTTTATTTTTAACTATTTTAATTACAAAATTTTCATTATTAACATCTTATAAGCTCTAATATCTTATTTTATCCAAATGCTTCAACAACTTATTTTAAAAATAAAATCTAACATCTAATAAGCTCCAAAATATTTTATAAGATATAAGAACTTATAAGATATTTTAAATAAGTAATCATTTTTCTATATCTTGAGATTATTTTTGCTGATTACTTACTGCAACACGTCACGAGGAAAAATACAGGTCTCTTCACCAATCTTGCAAATACGTTATGATATGTCATTATTGTGTAATGAAGCATAGTTCTATCATTATATGACTACATATGTTGTTTTATAGAAGTTACCAGAATTGATGTGCTTATAATCTTAAAGAAATTTCCCGGAAGAAATGGAATGTTAATTTCGATGAAAATACAATGCCGATATATTTATTGCTCAATGATGTTTAACGAATTCAAATTCAATATGTCAGTCTTTTTATTTTTTATTTTTTCGTTTTGGTTTGGAGGAAATCAAGCATCTGGCGGCTCCTTCACGTAAAATTACTTCGCTTGACTTTTGCTAAAAAATAAATAAAGGTCAACTTTATTGTACTTCTCTAGCGTTGTCCTTATTTTTCGATAAATGGGCTTTTTTAAAGTCATTTATTCATGAATTTAATTTGATATTATGTATTCACTTTTAATTCATTAATATTGAGTGACTTAATCTTCATCCTAAAATCATTACAAATTGGAAAATCAAGGTAATTTATAAAAATCATTTGAATATAAATTTCATGCATAGTTTAATATAAATATGCCTATCATACAATTACAAACCAACCCCCATGTAATATGGTCTTGTATGATTCTTGTGAATAAATTTATTTCCAAAAAATAAATAAATAAATAAAATGATAGAATAGTCACATATACAATAAATCTCTATTTTATAATAAGGCAATGAATATAATGAGACTTAAGAATAAAATAAATCATATCTTTGTGGATTCCATGTTTAATAACTTTTATTAGTTTTAAATAGGTTTGTAAATGAATTTAATTTGTTCAACCTTCAAATGAATTTAAGTCAAGCCAAGCCAAACTTCAAAATCTGTTGAAAATGAAAAAAATATTTTCAAATTTAATTGAATATAAATGAAGCTAAACTTACAAATTAACTAAAAGTGTGAGCTTGACTAATTTATAATTTAGTCAAGTTCATACTAAATATTTTTAAGTAATTTCTAATTGAACATATTCAAACTCGAACTTACTTAAACTGAACATGTGATATTGATTCGTCAATTAATGTAAATTAAATTACTTGTTTAGGTTAATTAAATATGATCATTAATATTGTTATCACTTGTCCTTAATATTTCATCATCATATAGCCTTATAGTTAATTAAGGTATAACATAAAAATAGTAATATGATTACTATAACAATATATTATGGTCAACAGACCTAGTTTATTAACCTTTGACGTTTTTAATACAATTATTAGTATTATTTTCTATCATCAATAATTTACTTATGGTAGTCCTAGCATAAAAAAAGTTTCAATATAATTTAACTTTACTAATACAACTATCCTATACTAGAAACCTTTATAATATTATAGATCTATTGCTGTTATCATTTATGTTATTGCACAATTACAGATAGCACTATATAATTATGCTCTTAATTAAAATTAATTTAATTAACTATATGAGTACTAGTATCTACAATTAGAACAACATTTTTGTGTACGAGGGCATATAGACTCTATAATTATAACAAACCCTGACTTTGTGGATGTTGTCACTATCATTTCCAACTCATCAACATATATAAGTCGTACCATCACAATCAAAGATTTGAAAAAGAAAAGCCCTTTTAAACTTCTTGGAAATTAAGAGCCAAAGAGATATTGGAATATCAAATATTACAAAAGTCGGCAGAGAAGAGAATATTATAGGTGAGGAGAATTTGGTGACGCTTTTGCTGTCTGCGGGATTAATATAAATAGAAAGAAAAATGTTAAAACCAATTTTTGTATTATATGCAACTGTCAAATTCCACTGTTGCTAAAGAATTTTTTTTTTAATTTCCAAGTATTAAACGTAAGCAAAATTGCAATATATTGCATTTAAATAATTTTTGAATGGAGATTAATTTTGATCTTATTGATATCTTATTTTAGATTAATTATACTCGCATTTAAATAGCATCTTTTAGGGTTAATATGATGCAGCCAATACAACAACAGAAGTAAGGCCCAGTTTGGTTTTCTTTTTATTCTTATTTTTTTTAATATTATTTTCAAATTTTGAAAGAGTAATTAATGAAAATAAGTTGAAATTAAGTTTGTATTTGGATATGTTGTTGGAAAATGATAATTATATTGGGTTTAGTAGATTGTAGATGAAAATAAATAGTAATAATGAAACAGAGAGACAAGATATATAAGTTATTGAAAAATATGTTTTGAAAATGAAAATAAAAATGATGTCGAGTAAAAATATGTAAAAAAATGATATATTTTAATATTCAAATAGTATATAATGTGAAAATAAAAGTTGAAAATGAAACCAGACGAGCCCTAAAAGTCCAAGGGTTTGATATGTGACTTTCAGTTTGAACATATATGTAGCAATATCGCTCTCAAAGACAGCAACAACAACTATATTTTTCCACAAAGTTACCTTTCATAAAGTCTTTATGGAACTTAATTAAGTATTGTACTCATCTTAACTAATAGTCTACTGGTTTTTTCTTTTTCTTTTCTTTTCTGGGTAAAGAGCTTATTAGGTTTCAATTTAACATATAACGCCGAATTACAGGATAAACTGTTTTTGATGTTTTTGAATTCGAACAGTTACACATCTTGGCCAATTTCTACACTTGATTTATATAATAGTGATCACATAAAAGATATGTTTTCAAACTTTTACAGTATAGAATTAACAATGTTCAATTACTCTTTAATATGATATTATAACTTTGTAATTAATTTCAATGTATTTATTTCAATATTGGGAATAAGTCAAATGAAAAAGTTAAATAAAGTAAAATAATTGAAGAATCAAAAAGTAAATAGTTTGACAGAAAAAAATTAGAAAAAAAAAAAGGATAAAAGAAAATTTAGTTTGTTATTATTTTTAAATGGATTTAATTTTGTAATTCATTAAAAACATATCTAATGAGGACTCAGTATGTTCTTAAATTTTTAATATATGAGTATTTTTAATTCATATTCATTTTGTCAATTATTAGTTGGTTTTATTTTCTATAATTTATTATGTAAACTGAGAGAGTGAAATTTAATTTAAAAAAAGGTAAAGTTGAAAGAGAATAGATAATGAAATTGGAAAAGAAAACAAAAGATAGAAAAAGCATATTCGGAATAGAAAGATTAAAAAAGTTTTTTTTTGATATTTTTTTGGGTTTAAATACAGCTTATTTGGTCAATATATGAAAAACACACGAAATAAATTTTTTTAACACCCACATACTTTGTGAATAACATATTTAGTTTACAAGTATTAATTGTTACTTTCTTTTTCAATTACCAGAGTTGACGAAGACTTAAACTCCACACACTTTGCATGCGGACATACCGGAAATTTTTGCAATATAGCTAGCAAGATACAAGGACAAGTTGATATAGTTAACATAGGCTTGAAGATTGGAGAGATCTTTTTCTGCTGGCATTGCTGCAGTTAATATCAAATGTCAAAACAAATTAATAGTGAATCAAAAAATTAAAATAATATATAGTGTAAATCAAAAAGTATAGTTTCAACTTCCAAAAGTATAGTGTAAATTAAAATAATAATAATTAGATTCAAAAGTAGTTGGTACTACCATATTTTCAATTTATGCCGGATTACTCCATGCCAGTCCACGTATAATTCTTCAAAATGTCTTTTCTAACAAATGAGAGAAAATATCCAGTTTCATCTTATAAATTAGAGTGTTTGTTGTAATTTATTATGCATTTTGATAATAATTTTCATATTGATACTTAATATAACTTAAAAAAATATTATATTAGTAACAAAATATTAAGTGACAATATAAAAATTATCAGTAATGATATGCGTTAAGTTATAATAGGTTTCATTAATATTATCACTAATGATACTTTTTAAGTGATAATAATTTTTGTTTCAGTTTAATAGTGATAAAAATTAATGTTTTAAGTTGTCATCATTAACCATTACTGACATGTTTGTAGTGACATAGTGATAATAAAAATTACAACTTAAACACTAATATTGTTATTATTTAGTTTGTAAATATAATTAACGTGACAAAATAAAATTTTTTGCACCTAATATATATAATTACTGACAATTTTTGTGCTGTCGCTACTTTTTTTTTTTGTAGTGTATTTTGTCATTAATGGATTTAAGTGATATTAATATTAAAGCTGTGTATATGTAGGAATGCCTGTGTATATATAGCGTATTTATATTTTCAATCTGATAGAGCTTAAAAAGTTTGACTTGAGGATCACAAGATGCGTTTGATAGAGTGACTATATAAAATTAAGGATGATATGATCTTTTAATTTGCACCTTCAATAGACATTCAAGAGTACTTTCTCGTTAAAAAGCTTCATAACAACATCAGCACTTGATAGAATTTCTCAGAAAGTTGCAAACATTATGGGGCCGGCTATTTAAGAATAAATTTTTTGATGAATATAATTAAAATGCAATTGATTGATTTCATAAGTTTAATTATTTGAAATGCTCTAACTCTGGAAAATATTTCAAAAAAAAAAAAAAAAAAAGATGTTAGGTCCTTTTTTTAATATATATATATATATATATTGAAGTATTTCAATAAAATGAAGTAGTTACTTAAATTTTTATAATTAAATTAAACAATAAAATTTATATAAAGAGTTTCTTAAATTAATACTATAATACTAAAACTTGGTTAGAGTGTAATTCACTTTTTTTTAAGGAGCTTTTGAATTTAAAATCTTACTTTGGATGATCCATATCTCCTTTTTTAAAATTTATCAAATATCCTACTACATCTTATAAATTCTTAAATTTGAAGTAGGTTTGACATTTTTAGGAAATTTCGTGAAACGTGGGAAAGTCACTATGTACCCGCACAAGACCCAAAAAATAAAAAAAATTAATAAAAGCGAAATACAACATCTAATATTCATAGCCAGAACTACTGGACATGCAAGACTATATATTTAATATAATTAACGTGGTAAGTAGTCTGAATACTATTTTCTTGAACTCAACATGAAACTCATCAAATCGTAAAATTGAGAACCAAAATGCGACTTTTCAGTTTGTGATTCAACTTCTTTTCATTTAAAGCAACCTCATTACTTTGAAGTTGTTGATGAAATCAGTGATTCATGATGGAAGTTTCCAACAATAATTTCTTATTAATATTTGTACTGTATTTATTAAATAAAAAATAAAAAAAATGTCCTTACATCCACAGAATGATGATTTTTACTCTACTAGATCAAATTAGTTGTAATTCTATGTTTCACTAATACATTCAAAGTCCACTATCTGTTAATTCTCTCTTGGATACTTATGTGATCAATCCTCTACTAAGACTCCTAAAATAATTGATATTTACTTTATACACACATAATCAACGTATCACAATGACTAATGATTTAATAATTGATCATTTAGTATCAATTGTCATATTTATGCCTTTGATCACTAGCTCACTGTAAATACTTTGATAAGCAAGTTGGTGATGTAGCCCTGAACAAGGATTCAATCCAGAGTTGTTGAGAATCCCATACTATTTGCTAATGTTAAACATTTGAAATGGTAAATGTTGATTAAATTCAATGAATACATTATGCACCATTAGTGAAACTATAAATTGTAAATTAGTAATTTCATGATCTGAAAAAATGATTAGAGAGATTCTGCGTGTTAACGTAACAAATTAGAGATTTTTGCTGAAAGAGAAAATAATTAACACATGGAAATCTTAAATGGCGCCAAAAATAATTAACATTAATTTTTCTAACACGATAAAATAATTAACATTAATTTTTGCTGATAGTATTTTTCTAACACGAGAAAATAATTAACATTAATTTTTCTAATTAACACATGTTCTTGAAATTAAATGATATTATACATAGATTCCGCGTATCAATCCACATGATTAACCGTCATTAACACTAATTAATTAGGTTGTCTAAAAATTCATATAAGAGAAAAATCTTGATTACAACTAACGAAATTGTGGGGATAGCACACTGCTACACTAGGGAATATGAGGGGGGAAATACCATTTTAAGAACGGTTTACTCATAATTTTAGGTGTCTCTATTCTAGCAAAAGGAAGTTGGATTAAGCCCAAAAAATTACGTTACATATTTAAATATTTTTGCTGAAAGAGTGTCATTTACATTGGTAGAGATTAGTGGTTTTTGCCACTGTATATATCCATCTATTCCGTTTATTCTTATCTTGAACACTAGTAGCGATATAACCTTGGCTATAACTTATGTTCATATATACTATAAAAAATTATAATATTAGTGGCACAAATTTAATCTACAACATCAAAATTATTAGCAACAATATGCATTAAGTGGCAATGATCTTTGTTATGAAAATATGACTTAATAGCAATAAATTACTATTCCAAATTGTTATTATTGACAAATTAGTGACATGTTCATAGAAAAATTATCACTATGATTCTCCACCAAAATTTTTATTTCTATTAAACTTATAAAAATTATTATTAGACAAAACCAAAAAAAGGAAAAACTTATATTTCTTAATGTTATATCCGTTACAATTTTCGTATTATCACTAATTTTCCTATTTCTATTATCGATACTCCATCTAAACATATTTTATTTATCATACATCGAAGTCATATGGAGCTACATAACAAGCCATTTAAAACATGACTTATATATGGTATGTATTGCTTATATATAACATAATGTAGTAAGTTCAAGAAATCAGAATTCTTTTCCTTTTCATAGTTGACTCAACAAAACAGAGGAGAGGGAAGGGAAATTTCGTTCTAGTTGAGTTCTATAGGTGTAGCCAAAGAAGTATTAGAAAGAACATGCTGAAATTCAGTTTGTCTGCTGCGTTATTGATTTATAAAATTTATAGATATTAAAATCTCATAAGATTTATCCAAATTCTTTAAAAGAAACAACCATAAAACTGTCAAAATACTCAGAAATCCCTTGAATATTTTTCCAATTAACGCTATGGGTATAAAACATTTTGAACTATTTTGAATTAAGATATGGGTATAAAAAAATCAAATGCACACATTTAATTAAAAATAAAAAATATTAGTTAGACAAGGATAATTATGTGTGCGCTACAAAAATAATAAAGAACAATTATTTTGCAATAAATATGGAAATCTTAGACTAGATTTTAACTTTTTTAAGTTATGGTAGAAGAACAAGCGAGTAATTTAATATAAGCTTTTATATATACGAACAGATCAATCGTGATCCAATAAAGTGTGATCAGCTTATATTTGTACAAGGAAAAATACACCGTACACTATTCCCAATTCCAAAGATGAAACATCTTTATGGCACTTTGATCCCCTTCACTACATTAACAGTCATGTTTAAATCAGACTAATAACTTCCTAAAATCATATTGTTTTCTAGGAATTTTGAGCGGCAGAAGTTTCATTACTCAGGCCTGTTCCATGAACTTCTTCCTCACCATGTTGTTCAATAACATGTCCATCTGTGCCTTCTTCCGGAGAAGGACCAGTCACATTATTCTGCACAAGTTCAACATTACTATCCTTCCCTCTAGAACCTTCTGCTGAACCTCCACCCACACTAGCATCCTCCATCGGATTAATGCTGGAACTACTCTCAAAAATATGGAAGCAATAGTGGATAAAATTTACAGTCTTATCAGACAATTTTCGTCCAATTGGCATCTCCGAGCAGAATAGAGAAAATATAGTTGCTGATCCTATAATAAGGAAAAGGCCCGCAAAATCATACAATGTAAGACTGGACGTCTGTTGTGAGATGGTCGAGGAAAGTGGATCCTGGGACGAGTATCCAGGTCCAAAATTTTTTTGTTCAATTGCTGTCATGTTTGGACCTTGAGTAACATCCAAGATTGCCTTTGAGAAATGTGCAGCCAAAGGAGAGCCCAGCGGAAAGCCCTAAATAAATTACAGCACACATCTCGCATCAGAACTAGATCATGTCATATGAAACAAAAATTTCATGGCCACAATACCAGTTATTATTTCATGTGACTTCGTCATTTTGTATTGTTCTATAGAAAGATCTTTCTTGTTCTAGCATAAGTAGAAAATGGAAAGACTTACAAAGCCAAAACCGCCAGTCCTGTATGTTGGTCCGACCATTTTGTATTGAGAATCATATTTGTTGAGAAAGAGCTTCATGTAAGGAATCTCATCAAATATGGCATCTATCCCTCCATTCTTGCTTCCTAAGGACATAGCTTTATGGTATTCTTTTGCTGATGAGTAGCTCTTGAGCCTTGATGTACTAATATGTAGTTGTTCTGTCAAAAATTCTCTCATGAAGGAACCCTCCTGGAAACCAACATAGTAATTGTCTGAAAATGCAAACTTTAATTGATCTACTGTCAGAATGGCTGATAAGTTGGCTGTGTAGCTCTGCATTAGTATGAATGCCATGAACAACCAAACTACTAACACAAAAAGAGACCAGTTATTCGATACCATATTCCCTGTAGAAAGTATAACAGAGAAAAATGTTGTCAAATGAAAACACAACATTTAGTTTTGTATATTCTATAAAGTAAGAATATTACTTTCAGGGAAAGCAAGAACAGCTATTGGAGACCAGTAAATCATTCCAGGCCGCTCATCGTGTGCCAATGTGGAATCTGCACCATTGCTAGCCACTCGGTGCTCCAATATGCGAAGAACGATTCCCATCAACATGCAGGCCAAAACTATTGCCAACCAGAGATCCCACCTCAAGGGCTTAATGAAAATCCACATGTCTAATGGCTTCTTATTTTTAACCACTAGAACGACCCCTGATTCAGAATAGGGGAGTGAAAAATCAACAGATGTTGCTCTTGGAGCCCAAATCGTTGTATCTCCCACTACCATATCATATTTCTAGTTTGACAAAAGAAAAAGATAGGCTGAATGAAAAATATAGCTGATTCAGCTTCACGTATGCACTTCTATAATAACTGATACAGATTATAAAGGAAAAGAAAATTGACAGAAGTTGAAGACAGAATTACCTGAGGTATCTGATGCAACATGTCGTCATAACTCCAATTGATATTTTCTGTATCATTATAATAATGAAATTCATAATTGACAGGGAAAGGTAGCATCCTCCGTGTAGCCAAGAAAATATCTATTGCAAATCCAGTTGGATTTGTACACTTTGTTGCAGGATCAATACTAACATTAACAAATTCTGTGAATCCAAGCTTCCAAGGAATTCCAACTCTGAGGTTCCCAGTTGAAGGAATAGCCCAACCCTTAGGTTGTGTGAAAGAATCTCCAGGCCAGTTGACCTTTTTGAGATCTGTTGTTGACGTTGAGAAATTCGTTTCACCAACTGAACTCAAATCCCTTACTATTCCTATGTCTGGTGTCCAGAATCCTATAGTTTTCTCTCCACTTCCAATCACATTGAATATCTCAAACGCCGATGGCTTCAGTTTCCCGTCAACCAATTGAAAGTCCCCACTCAATCCTCTAAATTTTGTGCTTGACAATTCGTTGAGAAGTTGGGGGCCAAATGTTGAGATTTTCAAATTTGTCTTCCCTGTTCCATTTCTAGTTGCGTTCAAATCGACCAAGGTAGAATTTGTTGGAACAATCTTCTCCACTGCAATGGCTAATGCAGTTACCGCGTCATATGCCCACAAACCATAAGCATTTAATTCCATAATTGAACCAGCAGTGTTGTTCAGAATCACATTTCTCTTCCACCTTTCTTGGAAACTTTCCAGGTCTTTTGAGCGGGTCAAGTAAGGCCTTATTCCAAGAACTCCTTCCATAGAATCATGTGTAACAGAATCCACAGAATTCATGACGATGGACAAACTATTAGTTATCAGCCATGCATATCCTTCACTCATGACTCCTACTGTTTTAGCAAGAGAAAAGAAACGGTAACCAAGTGACGGGTTCATGTGCACCAGGAACACCCTCGTCTGCTTTTTTGTTAACTTTTCCAATTCTTTCGATATGAAAGTATTCTCAGCTAAATTGGGAATGGCAATCATATATGCTAGTCCAATTTCAACCTCTTGGAATGCTTTATTCAAATAGGAAACAAATTGATTCCCATCATCTGTGTCTTCATACAGAACAGCAACCTCAGGCCATCCATATCCTCGACAAATGGCTGCAAGAGCCTGTGCTTGGACAGCATCATCTGGTGTTGTCCTGACAAAGTAGGGGTTCTCTGTATATGATAGAGCCGAACTTGTTGAAGTGAATGAGATGATCGGGACATGAACTTTTCCACCAAGTTCAGCAAAGAATGTTTCTTCTGTTGATCCTTGTGGCCCTATAATCCCATGCACTTCTTCATTCTCCAGTAACTCTAGAACTGCGTAACAATCAAAATATGAATTCATATAAATTAAATTAGATTAATGTATGCCTCAAATTCCTAATCTCATAGTGCCCGTTAGTTTCATTTTCAAAGCCCCTTTTCATATTTTCTACTATTTTAAAAATGAAACACATAACTTTTCACATATTTTCATCCAATATTATTTTTATTTTTATTTTTAAAATGCATTCCTCAATAACATATATATCTTCTCCAAATAACATATATATCTTTTCTCTCCATTTCATTATTTCTATTTCTCTCCACCTACAACCTACTAAACCCAACATAATCATTACTTTTCCAATAATTCATCCAAATATAAGCTCATTTTCAATTCATTTCCACTAACTACTTTCCAACATTTTTAAAATGATAAAAATTAAAATTAAAAATAAAAATAAAACCAAACGGGCTCATACTATCTCATTCTTTAGCGATGGTCTTTGTCATCGGGGATCTAACAGTCTTTAATATATGATCACTTAAAAAAAATGCCATATCCAGATTTGCAATTAGAAAAAGATTATTTACTACTAGTTCAAATCTTGTACTTCGATTAACGTTTTATTTTTTATTCTATATTATAAATAAATACCCAGTATAATAAATATTCTTCAAATAAAAACATGGACATGAATCACATACATACTCTTGAAATGTATTTGTAAAATAGAACAAAAGATAAAGCATAACAGTGATTGAAATACAAGATCCAAGTGCATGTCTTGCAAAAAAGAAACATTTCAATTATATTCTCGTATTCTTGTTTATTGATTCATAATTCACTTGGTTTCCACACTTGTATGTCTAGATTTTGAAATTTATCAAAAAATGAACATTGGGGTCAACTCGCCTCAAAATTAGCTCAAGATGTGAGAAGACTGTATATATAGATATCACTACTCATTAACTTAATCGATGTGGGAATCTAACTCTCCCCATGCACGCCAAAAAATGAATATGTAGATCGTGAAATAGTATGAATGGGTAGTCTAATACCAGGATCTGTCTGAGCATATAGCTCTAATACCATATGAAAAAATAGACTTTGAACCTAACTCATCCCAACTAGCTCAAAAGGTGAGAATTATCTAAAACCACATTAAGAAACCACTACTCATTTATTTAACTATTGTAGAAATCTAACAAAACTCGAATAAGCCTAAGTGCATGTATGTGCGTGTGGTAAAAAATTCACTGGGTTACGTATGAAATATTCACACATTGATATGAGGCACTTAGGAAAAGTCAAGCAACATGCAGCATGTATGCTCAGATCCAACAAACATAAGCATCAATAATAACAAGAGAAATCTAATACTTGTCTCAAGTTTAAGAATAAATTACCAGCAAAATTAGCATCAAGGAGAGTCTGTGCACTCTTGGTGCGTGGCTGCAACCTTGTTGTATAGTTAGGATGTGCTGCATAAAAATCTGAAACCGCCATTTTCATGCATAAGTCGACCATGGAACCCAACGATGAGTTGAGGTCAAGAACCATGCCAATAGGGACCTCCACCTCCCGTCGCCGTTCTCCCAAGTTCCCATTAATATTCCTATCATCTATGGCAGCATAGCAACAAGAATCGATGACGAAGAAGAACAGAATAAGAATATGGATATTTACAAAGAAATGGGAGCGGTACTGCGTATTGTTTAGCATGTTCGTTAATTACTTGTCATAATTTTCAAATAGTTTTGTCCCTCCACTTGCAGATTTTATTGACAAAAAATGTCGGATTGTACAGTACATTTGTAAGTAACGTGTTGAATAATTCAATATAGAGGACTATTTTTCTTGGTCGTGACATTTACACGACTACAGATTTTCCATTGAATCTTAGCTCGTAAGGCTGTTTGTTGCCTGGTTTTTATATTTTTGTCCCATGTCCAGCTAACTATAATTATTGTTTATGACAGTTGATAAAGACTCAGAAACTTCCTGGAAAAAGCTGAGATACACTCGGAAAGGGGAATCTCAAGTCATTAATTGCGGGAGCAACTACGATGGAGAAGTACAATAAATTAGATCCTTTTTTCCTATGTCAGAAGTTGATACAATGACGAGATTAAGAGACTACTTAGTCAATTTTATTTAAAAAATGTTACGTAATGTTTTTTAGAATTTTAATATATTAGATCTTATTTTAATAAACAAATTTTCAACGTGTTTGGATAGGATAAGATAAGATTTTTAGAATTTATAAAAATATTAGTAATGACAATTTTGTAATTTAAATAATTTACATTAATAAATTTTATTAAAATTTTAAAATTAATTTTTAAAAAGATATCTTAAAAGAAACTTATTTAGAGGTCTAAGAGACTCATTTTTTTAAAAACTTATAAGCTCTCAAAGTATTTTATAAACTAGTTATTATAAACTTATCCAAATGCCCTCTAAATACAAACATAAAGTTAATAATAGCACTGCTTGTGGTCGGGAAGGAAAATTTTAGACCAAACTCAATTTTGGGAGATTAATCCAATTATTTTTATACTTTAATTTTTTGTAATTATCATTTTTGTTATAATAATGTGCAGAATGACCGATCATGTCACAAGTAATATCTAGGTAATGCAAAGTTGACCATTTGATATTTTAAAATATTAGGCACATATCTTGACTTTCGAGGTTCAATCTTTGATTCATTCAAACCAGTGCTTAAAACATACCAAGACAATCAGCCCTTGGAGTAAGAAATTATTTTTCTAAGTTTCGAGAGATTATTTTTTCTGATTACGTACTGTAGCACGACACAAGAAAAATACAGTTGTCTTCACCAATCTTGCAAATACGTTATGATATGTCATTATAGTGTGATTAAGCATAGTTCTATCATTATATGACTACATAAGTTGTTCTATAGAAGTTACCAGAATTGATGTTTTTGTAATTTTAAAGAAATTCCCTGGAAGAAATGGAATGTTAATTTCGATCAGAAACACAAGCTAGGCAAACAATGCCGATATATTTACTGCTCAATGTTGTTTGACGAATTCAAATTCTTTATGTCAGTCTTTTTTATTTTTTATTTTTTCGTTTTAGTTTGAAGGAATAATGAGAATAGCATCTAGCGGCTCCTTCACGTAAAACTGTTCCGCTTGACTTTTGCTAAAAAAATAAATAAAAGTCAACTTTATAGTGCTTCTCTCTCTCCGTTTAGATTTTCTATTCTAATTTATGTTTCATCCTCTATTTTATTGCATGAATATATGATACGTGTATTAAATATTTTCTTATAAAAATAATTAATTAAAAATCAAATGTACTTGGCATATATACAATACATTGAAACAGAAGATGAAACACAAAATGAAATAGAGGATTCGAGGTGTCACTAGAGTTATCCTTCGTGTTAAATGCGATTTTCTAGAATCATTTATCCATGCATCTAACTTAATATCATGTCTTATTTTGTAACCATTAATATTAAGGTGATTTAATTTTTATCTAAAATGATCATAAACTGAAAAATTATAAAAAAAATTATTTGAGTATAAACTTCACACAAAATCTAATACAAATATGCCCATCATAAAATTACATATCAGTTCCCAAGTAGTATGGTCCTGTATGATCTTGTCAATGTTTTCAAAATCGGACCGAACAAAGAATCGGCGATGTTACTGGTTACTGGTTCAACTGGTTGGACCACTGGTTCGACTGGTATGACGTCATAATAACATAATAATTATAATTAATTTTATAAATATATATAATATTTTAATGTCAACAAAAAATAAAATTTTCAATGATATAGAAAGAATATTATTTGAAAAACTTTCAACTTACTTACTTTTAAGTACGTTTATTAGGGAGAAAAAATATTATTTCATAATTAGTCAACTATAAATAAATAAAAAATAATATTTTACATTAATTTAAGTAATAATTCATTTCATGCTTCTACTCCAAGTAAAAATAAATTCTTCTACGTTAAATATTCAACATAATCTAAGAGAGATTAAACAAAATAAAATAATAAATTAAACATAAGTATTTATATATAACTACCACTTCATTAAATTTCAAGAAAATAAATTCATGTTTCAAAAAATTACATATCCAAAATCTTTAATCATCATCTTTCAACTCATAATTTTTTTTCACATTTTTCATATTTTTTTAAAAATAATTTTAAATTTTCAAGAAAAAAAAGAAAAATAAGTGAACCGGTCAAAAACTGATTGAACCGGTACCCTTTTTGACCAATTTTGATTGGTCCAACCGATCACCGATTTTTATGCTTGAACCCGACCAAATTGATGTCTAGTCACCGGTCCGACCGATTGGACCGGCCGGTCCGGTACGGTTCTGAAAACACTAATTCTTGTGGATAAATTTATTTGCAAAAAAGGAATAAAAAAATACTTAGAGTCAGATTGTTTGTTTTTTAGAATAACATTTTCTCATTTTACACTATTCCAAAAATAAAAAACGCAATTGTTTGTAATATTTTCAATGAAAATACCATTCATTTTCATTCTCATACTTATAAAAAATCTATAATACCTGCTAATTTAAAGATAATTAAAATCCACTAACTAATTAAATATTAATTTTTTCTATCATTTCAAGATAAATGGGGGGACTCATGATACCGGCTACTTCCCAACGCTTATGTCGACCCCTCGTTCAACCTTGGGAAATGGGGAGACTCGTGATATGGGATGGCCCAAGCAGCTCGGCCCAAACCAAGTTGGTCCAAAGGTGCATCACTAGGCCCAGTCTTACATCCAAGGCCCATGGGCGCAGTCAACCTCGAGGTCGTTCGATCTGTGTTACTATTCCCTTCAGAAGAACGTTGTCAGGTCGAACTATTGATCGACCAGAGAAGTCGGTATAGTACAATACTCCTCTGCTGCATTAAATGCACTGGCAGGCAGCATGTCTCCGCATTAATAGCGTCTGCCGCCCCATTACGGTCTGACGCAGCAGGCGCTTCAACAGTGTACTACCATGCCCTAGAACCTGGGAAGACAGCCACCTAGAATGGCACAGGGATAGGAGTTGACCAATTGCCCCTCATGCAAGGACAAATGCTTTCTCTACACATCAAGGGCATCACAGACAAATCCCCAAGTAGAGAAGGCTATAAATACCCATATTCCAACCTTCTAAAGGTATGCTCTCATATATACAAAAAGCCCATACATTGCTGCTCATATTATCTAGTTGACATGTAGCCTGATGTTTGCTAGTGATTGCAGGATTCAGCCCACCTATATACATATATTGACCAGAGAGGTCGAGTCTCACCGAGTTTTCCAGTTGATCCAACATCCAACGATATTCAACCCTCATCATTTGGCGCCGTCTGTGGGAAACCTTTGAATCCGCTATCGATAATGGTAAACACCAGGCGAGCCCCCTCAGGAAGAGAAGAAAGCAAGAGATCCAGCTCTCCCCAACCTAGGCCTCACCAAGAGCCAGGAGCCCCAGGGTTCAGCACCCAGCCAAAGCCAGTGGTCACTTTGACCATAACCCAATTGATGCAGCTCATAAGTGAGCAGATTTCAGCTCAACTCTCGGCAGCCATGAATCGACAGTGCAACACCGCAACCCGCGGAGGGAAAACAGCTTGAAGCAAATTTTGAGCAACCAGAATTAAGTAGGCCACCATCGAGATGCGAAGTGAGCCCGGGCCATTTTTTGAGAGAGATTGCTCGACTTCTGCCGCGCGAGGAAGTGGCAGATTCAATCGACCACGATGTTCAACCCATTCGAGACCCGCAGCGGGATAGGGTCGAACGCTCGAGACACCGCACTAACAGAAATGCGTCCCAAGCGGATAAAGAAGAATGGGAGGAGGTATCGCACCAGGTGCAGCAACTGAACCGACGACTAGAGGAGATCTCGAGGAGAAACACGGGAAGATTGCCCCACCAAGAGGGACCGCAGATTTAACTTTTCTTATTGGGCCTTAAATAAAAAAATTGATTATCTAGATATATTGAATAAATTGATTGATTTTTAATTAACAATAAAAATTAAAATTAATTAATTTAATCTTTACCTATTTTAATTTTTTTTTAAAACTCAAAATAAAATTTTTAGTTTATATCCACAATCAAGTAATCGAATGAAAAAAATTAGGTTAGACTTGTTAGGGTACTTCATTTTATTTGCGTTAAAAAATGCTTGATATGGGATGGCCCAAGCAGCTCGGCCCAAACCAAGTTAGCCCAAAGATGCAGCGCCAAGCCCAGTCTTGCATCCGAGGCCCAGGGGCGCAATCGACCTTAGTCAACCTGTTGCTCGACCTGCGCTGCTAATCTGTTCCCCAGAACGTTGTCAGGTCGACCTCTTGATCGACCAGAGAGGTCGGTATAGTACAATACCCTTCTGCCGCATTAAATGCACTGATAGGCGGCATGCCTCCGCATTAATGGCGTATGCCGCCCCATTACCACCTGACGTAGCAGGCACTTCAACAGTGTACTACCCTGCCTTATAACCTGGGAAAACGGCCACCTGGAATAGCACAGAGAGGGGAGTTGACCAATTGCCCATCATTCAAGGACAAATGCCCTCTCTACACATCAAGGGCATTACAAACAAATTCCCAAGTAGAGAAGGCTATAAATACCCCAATTCCAACCTTCTAAAGGTATGCTCTCATATATACAAAAAGCCCATACTCTACTGCTCGTATTATCTAGTCGACCCGTATTGACTTGCGCGTCGGAGGGCCTAAGCCGAGGGCTCCTCGGCTAGCCTGACATTTGCTTGTAATTGCAGGATTCAGCCCACTTATATACGTATATCAACCAGAGAGGTCGAATCTCACCGAGTCTTCTAGTTGATCCAACATCCAACGGATTCTACCCTCATCATTCACTACAACAAATTGCACTTCGCGTAACAAAAATTTTAGTAACAAGGGTAAAATTCGTTACATATGTTAGATATATTGTAACAAAATTGATTTTTTGTTACAAATAACATTTTCTTGAGTAACAAAGTAAAAGTTTTGTTACCTTTAACTCAAATTCGTTACCTTAAATTTTTTATATTCGTAACTAAATAATAATTCTTTATGAAAAATGTTATTTTGTTACATATAACATTTTTCGTCATATAAGAAGATATATTTGTACAAAATTTGGTACCTTTTGTAACAACAAAATATTTGTTACAAATAAAAAATATTATAACAAAGTTTTTAGTTACTAAACTTTAAGTAACTTCCCTCCAAAATTCATTCCCTCCAAATATCAATTGTACACATATGGTAACAATGATTTTTGTTACTAATTATAAATGAATATTAAATTCAACTTTTACTAATACTTGTGAGTTGGGCTTTTGTTCAAAAAATGGACTTCACAATAATATAAAGAATTTGTTAATTGTGCTTAATCAATTTTTTAGTGAATTATTACTGAATCGAATTTTATTTTAAAGAATGAGCTTGAAGAAATTTGAAGTGAATAATCCATTACTTGGGGTAATTTCTTTAAAATATTAGGTGTTATAAATTTTTTGTGAATTATTCAATGAATTGGGAGTTTTCATTTATGAAATAGATTTGACCAAATTTATAGTGAATTAAGTGGCGAATTAGGCTTCATTTTAAGAGTTGGTCTTGAACAAATTTGAAGTGAGGTAAATGATGAATCAAGCTTTCTTCAAGGAACTGAGCTTATTTTTTATTAATTGGGCTTCACATTAGTTCAAATAATTGATTGCTTTTGAGTTGAACAACTTTTTTTTCTTTTTTAAACTAATTGGGCTTAACTAATATTTTAGTGAATTGGCAAATTGGACTTCATACTAATTTGAAAAATTCATTAATTGGGCTTTACCAACTTCCTTTTCATTAATTGAGCTTTACCAACTTCCTTTTCATTAATTGAGCTTTAATAATTCTCTTAGTAAATTAGTGAATTGAATTTCAAAATGAATTGGATCTGACACTAACCTAAAAAATTGATTAATTGTGCTTTTACAACTTTTCTTTTATTAATATGAGTTCACCAATTTTTTAGTAAATTAATATTATTTATTTTATTTTTTTTGGAGAAGCCGCCTCTACCATGGCGGGGGGTTTGGCATAGATCCCTACCATGTATATTAAAAGAAAGCCAAAGGTTTGCAACATTCAAGAAAGCGATAAACGAGGAGGACTCCTCCCTTACAAGGTTTTGAAAAGTAAAACTAACTGAAAAACTGCTGAAATTCTTGTAAAAGCGCCAAGTGTTGTGCCCTTCTCCTAATTTATGTTTTTACTTGTGTGTTTGAGTAGCAAATCAACATGAAGCCCGAATGGATAAAGTGTTGATGGTGTTTTGATAAGGCCCAGGTTCGAATTCTTCTTGGAGCATTTTTTGGACCAATATTAGTGGTGGCCCAATTTCTCCCATTTCAGCCCACAGATTCGGCCCACAAGATATTCTCCAATCTGCCCAACTTTTCAGGCATCCAGCCCGCGAGTAGGCCCCAAGTAGCGGCCCACCGCCGGTGGCCCAAATAGTGTCAATCAGCCCAGCCATACATCCTGGGCCCAAATCCGAAGCCCATTAAAATGGGCACAAAGGCCCAGGGGGGCTGAATTGCAACACCGGCAATCACAGCGCGACTCCCGAGGCCATGTAAGTCAAAATTTGGTAAATATTGGGTTGGACATCAAATTGCATAGTTTATTAATTGGGCTTTAGCAACTCTTTTTTTATTAATTGGGCTTCACTAATTTTATAATGAATTGGTGTCATTATAGAAGTGGCAATTTGGGTGGATCGTGTGAGTTCGGATTTGGTTGAAGTAAGGATATAATATTAATTTTCTCAACTCTATTCCAACCCAATTTGATAACAACTTAAAAATACTCAACACTAACCCAACCTAAATCGATTCAAGTCAGATTCGGGTCGACTTGATTTTTATTTGATCAACTCACCAAGTCAAATCCACCCAATCCAACCTGCCAATTTGATTTAAAATAATTATTTCAAATATTTGTTTTAATTTCAAAGCTTATTGTGAAAAAATATATATATATATACACACACACACAAAATAACTTTTTTATATTTTATAAAACCACGCACACCATCTCCCCTTTCATATTTGTTGCCCATTTAATATAATTTTAATAAAAAAAGACTAATTTACACTTAATCATTTCACATATTTACAATTCAATTTAAATAACTTTTTATCATCATTTTTATTATTTTTCTTTTTTTTTCTTCTTTCTTTTTCTTTTTATTCTCAATTTTCTCTTCTTCCATTATTTCATATATTTCTCATTTTATGCATATATATAAATTTCTCATTATTTCTCATTTCTCATTATTTCATATATATATATATCTATAAACTTTTAAATAATTTTTATTTTTATCTTTTTTCTTTCTAATTATTCATACATGTATACTTATTTTTTCTATTTATGCTTATTCACATATATATAATAACCATATATATTAATTTATAAATAAAATTTAAATTAATTGTATTTTATCTATTTTTTTCTATTTATTCATTCCGAATTAAATAATATTTAATATTTATAAAAATATATATAATATAATTTTTTATTCATACTTATATACATATATAGTATATATATACATATATATAAATTTCAATAAAATTTAAAGAAGATTCATCATATATTTCTAATTTTATACATATATAAATTTATCATTATTTCTCATTTCTCATTATTCCATATATTCTTATTTTATACATATGTATAAATTTATTTAATGAATTTGGATAGCAATGCAATTTTGTTTCCCTCCAACTTTGTATTCCCTCCAAAATTTGGGCCATAAAAAATGTTAACAATTGTTTTTATTATTAGTTTGACATAATAATTTAATTTGATTTCTTTCAAAAATTTGATTCCCACTAATAATAATGAATTCTCTTCATTTTTTCAATTCCTCTAAATTGTAGATCCTCCATTTTTTTTGTATAAATAATTTATAACAAACTTAATTTTTTTTATCTTAGATTATATGATGAATTGACATATAATTTTTTAAATTATTAAATGACTTTCTATTATAGTTAAAATAGTTAAATAACATATAATTTGGACTTGTAAATTTTGGTGCTTAAGAATTTAATTTTTTATTATAATTCATTACAATATTCTTTTAGAAAAATTCTAAAAGCTCCTTAAAATAAATAGTTAAAGGTTACATACTTGAATAGCAAAAGAAAAGAAAGAAATCTAGTTTACCATAATACTTAATGAAAAGAAAACAATCCATAAAGTTAGGCCTGTTAATGTTACATTTCAATTTTTAATCATTTTATTGGCCGGTTAAAGATTTTTATAACTTATAGATATCTATATGTTAATTGTGTGTATGTGTTTACTATATAAATTGCTAAAATGAAGATAACTTTCATGATCTAATATAGTATAAAAAAATATTAACATAAAGTATATTATTAAATTTAATGATTATTAACTTTTATGAATCTGAACAAGTTGTTTTTAAGAATTAGTTGGTCTATGAATTATATTTCCTTCAAAAAACAAGTTTTCCTCCAAAAATGAATTCCCCTATTATTTTTTTATTCCCTCCAAAATTTTGCTTCTCCCTCCATTTTGTGTCTAAATAGTATATACAAAAATTATTTATTTTATCTTATATTATAAGATGAATTATGACGTATTATTATGGGGGTTAAAATTTTAATTCTATTTTTTGTTATTATTTATTAGAACATTGTTTTTGAACAAAAAGATTTTAGAAAAATTATTTATAAATTCTAAAAACTTTAGTCTTTATGTGTAATTAATTTTATCTTAAAAATTAAAATATTTTGTACTAATAATATATTGATGTGGACAATTTGAACGTGCATTTAGTGAAAATTTTGTACACTTAATTAACGCAAATTGTTTTGAAATTGATCAACTTGTATAACTTTAATATGGTTGGAAATTTTAAAATTATTTTGAAATACTCATGACATTGTAATATAGTTATAAGTTTAATAAAATTATTTTTTATCCCCATATATTTAATTAAATATTTGAAGAACTATTAGTATCCTTAACAAATTTGTAGATATCGATGAAAATTTATATTAAAATTCAAAAATATCCTTTAAAAGCTGCTTTGATTATTTTTTAGTCAAAAATACCCCTGGACTTATTTATAACTTTAACATGGGGGTTTAACTTCAATATTATTTAAATTACTCAAAATAAATTTAAATAATTTTATTAATATCATGGGGGTTTAACTTCAATATTATTTAAATTACTCAAAATAAATTTAAATAATTTTATTAATATTTTTTTAAATATTTAATAATCTTTTAATTGAAGTTGAATTAAAAAAATAAAAATTTAAAATCATCAACATATCTAAAGTAATTTAATCAAATTTAATTAAACATATTTATTAGTTATAAAATAAGAATAAAAATCAAATCCATCTCTTAATTAAATATAATTTTGTTTTTAAATTACATCTCAATATTATTAAAAAATAATCGTATCTAAAACAATTTAATTAGATTAAGATGAATATATTTATTAAATATAAAAAATATTTATTAACTAAAATAAATAATTTAAAAATAAAAATAAGATCTAAAATATCATACTAACAATAGTAATTTCAAAATGTCAATTTCACCCTACCAACCTAATAAAAAAATTATTGATATGATATCTTATTCCCACCTAAAATACAAATAAATAAATAAAAAATTTCTCAATTTATTTTCTATCTGCGATCCAAAATTGTAACGACCCCGGAATTTCCGTATTTTCATAAGTAATTATTTTCATGGTTTATTTTAATTTTGATGTTATTATTAAATCTTTGGAATTTATTTGATTTGATTTGATTTATTATTGAGGACCTAATTGATAATTTCTTACCTTGTGGACTCAATCGTTTAGATTCCAAAAGTTGGGGACTCAATTGAAAATAATTGAAAATGATGCATGGAGTACAAGTGGCAGATTTTTGGTTCCAATTCACTTCATATTTTTCTTCACATTTCAGCAACCCATTTCATTTCTTCAAGTTGCACAACTTCTGTTTTCATTTTCCTTCACTCTCCGCGGCTCAACCATCACCACCGAGACCCATCTTCACCACTCAACCAAGCACCATTGTTGCTAACCAACATCACCATTCTCTTCTCCAGCACACTCCGGACACCAAACAGCCTCTATGCACGGCGGACGCGCGGCGGCAGGAGGAGTTTGAAGAAACCCATCTCACAGCCACCGGCGTATCTCCTTCTTCCGGCGACTGGAGCTGCATTTGAGGGTATCATTGGGTAGCAGGAGATGAAGGGAAGCTGGTTCAGCAGCGGCATGGGCGTTCCCAGCGACAAACGTCGGTGAACAGGTGCGGCGGAGCACGGCGGAGAAGAAGAGGTTGACCACTGTTTTTGGCGATTTCCGGCCAGTTGGGGCGCCAAAACTGAAATCTAATTGGAGATTCGTGATCAGCACGTTGCGAGGAAGAGAACCACGTAAAGTGCCCATATTCAGGCGGCGGCAGCACGGCGGCGGACGGTGGCCGGAGGTGGCGGCGATAGGGCAGTTTCTTCTACTCGATCCGACGATCACAACGGTATAATCCATATCTAATTCCGGGCATTCGTTATTGATTTGCAAATTTTGGGAGATTTATTAATTATGTCGTATTTGAATTTTGTATATATATATATGACATTGTATGTTGGAGCTAGGAATTGAATTTTAGTGATTATGGAATATTGTGGGGTGTGGTTAGTTGTTGGAAGGCTATACTTTGATATTTATGATTTTTGGGAATTATTGGAATAGTAATAATATATTATGAGATTTAATTAAGTTGGTAGAAATTAATTTCAGGATTTAAGAGTTATATTTTATAATGGATAATAATTGAATATGGTTAAGTTAAAATATTCGATTGTTGTAAAATTTGGCATGTCTAGGAGACTTGTAGTAGTTTTGGAAATTATAAGCTTAATTGATTATTGAGACCATTAAATCGACCGAGCTTTGATTATGAATTATTTTGGGAATAGGTGAAGAAGATTTGGGTGTTGATCGTCCATAGTTTGACGTTGGACTGAGTGGGAATTTCTACAACCAGGTGAGGATCTTTCCCTCTTGGTACTTGTTATACCTATGAGGCTCTGCCAATTTGGCACCTTATTGAGCTATCTGTTATTGAAATTAACCCCTGTGTGGGTTTACTGTTTCTGTACGTTACTCAGAACTGTGTTTGGATTCTGTTTGTTATTTGATTCTGTTCTGAATACCCCTGTGAGGGTTATGCCTGGTCTGTATCTGTTTTTGTTATTCTGTATCAGTTTCTGTCTGTTCTGGCGCCCAGAATTTTATCTGTTATCTGTTCGGTATTTTTCTGTCATTTGTTTCGCATCTGTAGCCTTGTCGGCTTTTCTATTATCAGTTTGATATATGTTGCCTGACTGGCATTATTTCTGTCTGCTTTGATTTGTTTATCTGAAACCGGCAATGTGCTAGGGATTTCCCCCTAGGCATCTGCATAAGCGGTAATTTGTTATATGTACGGAGATTGTATGGGCCAAGAGCCAATCTGAGCTATCTGTTTGGTTTGTGAGGCACGCTAGGGATTTCCCCTGGGTGTCCACGGCAATCTAGGGATTTCCCCCTGGGTATCGGCGGTACGCTAGGGATTTCCCCCTGGGTATCGGCGGTATGCTAGGGATTTCCCCCTGGGTATCGATGGTGTGCTAGGGATTTCCCCCTAGGCATCGGCGGTGCGCTATACGGACCGTATGGGCATCTGCAAATACCAAGTTGTTATGCTTAGGTGATCTGTTTGTTTGGTATAAGGTGAATCGACAATGCATGTTTCGATCATCCTTTGAATGTATATGCTTTGGGATTGATTTGTCTGACAGTCTGTATATTTGAAATCTGATCTTGGAGCAACAAGGCAGGAGAGTTTCCTGTTTGATTAATTGTGCTATCTGTTTTTGTATACACATTATCTGTTAGTTGCATTATGATTTGTCGAGTCGAGTTTTCCTCGATGAATCCTTTCTATAATCCTCACTAAGTCATTGGATTTAATCCCCATATTTGTGATATTACAGATAAGGAAGAGAATTGATCGAGACTGAGAAGAGGAATTAACAATACTTGGGTGTTCTTTTGCCGATTATATAGAATCCAAGTTATGATGTACTTTTGTATAAGATATGATCACCTTAGAAAGGTTGTAACATGTCGTTTTGTATTTTTAAGGTTATGATGTATTCAATAGTAAAAGATGAATGTTTTGAACTCTGTTGAGACCTAGTAAATATATATGTTGTTAATTCAGGTTTATAATTACTTGTTGAGGTTGAATTTTGAATTTTGGTGATGTACGCAACAGAACTATGGGCCTTCTGTTAGCTGTAACTCTGATATTGTAAGTCTGAATCTGTGTGGTACCTTGATTTGGGTGTTATCCTAAGGAGGGGTGCCACAAAAATACAAACAAATAATCATAATATTCCCTAACCCCACTTCTGAAAAATCATTTTGCTAAAATATTTTGATAAAATACTCCAATTCATAAATAAACAAGCCCTAATTTAAACTAATTTTATTAAATTTACTAATTAATAAAAAATAAATAAGTCAAGATATATATTTTTTTTATTTATACACACGCACATCAAGAGTCCATTAGGGCTCGAACTCTTGACCTCCCACATTATGTGAGAGAATAAGATGTGTGAGATCTAGAGTTTTAATCAAAATAAATAATTTAAATAAAAATAAAATCTAAAATTTTATCCTAACAATATAATTTTAATGATTTTAAATAAAAAAATATTTGTAATTATAATGTGTTAAAATGTATATATACATATATATATATATATTCTTGTTCCTCCTTCCCCCCACCCCCAGCCGCACCATAGCCGGCCATGGCCAAGCAGGCCGCAGCCCAGCGGCCAGATCTTGCCGCTGGGTTGCGGCTTGCCATGGCCGGCGGTGAGGGTTGGGGGAGGGGGTGGGTCATGTATATATATATTTATGTATTTATATGATATATATTGATATATAAAAATTTTAATTTTTCTAGGAGGATTTTGTTATATATTTTATAAAAAAAAATTTATTATTTTTTTAATGAAAATTGATTGGGCATTTCAAAATTTGTGGAATTTTTATAAATAAATTAAATTTTTGGGGCTGTTGGGTAATTAATTTATTTTAATATAACGGTTTATTCCAAACACTAACGGAAGTTGAGGTGCTATCTCAAATGTGTTAAAAAATTTAGAATTTGGTCTTATACGCCACAAGAACATAAATTAATCGTTCCATATACTTTGCGCTGGTTTTTCTAAACTGCCGCAATTAATAATATTATTTCTTTTACTTATTAGATTGCTCTTTATTTTTAACTTTAAAGGGTTTTGTCCACTATTTTTTAATACATATATACATATATATATGTAATGCCAATTATTTTTTAAAAATAATCTTATTTAATTTTAAGTTTTGATTAAAAATCAATTAAGTTAAGACAAAACTATGATAGTAAAGATAAAAAAAAAAGTAAAATAAATCAAAATAAATATATAAAATAATTATAAAGTTAAAATCAACATTAGTATAAAAGTTAATAGAAACTTTTAATTTGACTCATAACTTAGTTATCAAATAATTAAGTGAAGAAAAAAGTTTGGCATTAGTCATATAAAGTTAAAACTATAGTAAATTGATAAAATAATTATAAACTTCAAATTGATTTTAAAATATGAATTAGTGACAACATATGAGGATAAAATTATAATGTAAAATAAAATATAGAAAAAACAAATTATTGTATTCATTCTCAAATTTTTGTATAAATATAATTGGATACTCATATTATATTTTGCAAATAACAAAAAAACAGTGAATAACAAAAAAAGTTGTTAACCTTTCAAATAATGAAAATCAAAATTTCTCATTATTTCATATATTCTCATTTTATACATATATATATATATAAATTTATGTATAAAATTTTAAATAATTTTTATTTTTATCTTTTTTCTTTCGAATTATTCATACATGTATACTTATTTTTTCCATTTGTACTTATTCACATATATATAATATACATATATATAAATTTATCAATAAAATTTAAATTACTTTTATTTTTATCTATTTATTCATTTCGAATTAAATAATGTTTAATATTTGTAAATATGTATAATATAATTTTTTGTTCGTACTTATTTACATATATAATGTATATATATATATATATGCCACAAGAACATAAGTTAATCGCGGCATATATTTTGTGATGGTTTGTCTCAACCGCCGCAAAATATTAATTTGACTGTGGTTGAGCAACGATTTATCCAAACCGCCGCTAAATTAGCCATTTAGTGGCGGTTTTTTGAAACCTCCGCGGAATTCATAATAAATAGTGGCGATTAGTGTAACATTCCCTGAATGAATAATTTCGTGCTGATTTTTCTAAATTGCCAGAATTATTAATGTTGTTACTTTTGTTTGTTAGATTGCCCTTTGTTTTTTACTTTAAAGGGTTTTGCTCACAATTTTTTAATATTTATATATATGTAATGCCAATTATTGTTTATAAATATTTTTTTTATAAATTTCTAAAATAAAGTATTTTATATTATAAGCTCTTCTACAAAAATATTAAGCCTTTACTTAACAATTTATATATACATATATGTAATAAAATTTCTTTGCTTCATTCAGCTATGTTATATAATTATCTCACACTTTTTATTTATTTATTTTAATTAACTATTTGATACTCTTTTTTTATTTATTCAAATGACAATTATTATTTTGTTTTTAAAAATAAAATAATGTTTGCTTGATAACATGTGAAATTGCTTGAGAGCTTTATATGCAAGAGATGAATAAGTAATTGAGCAAATGCGAATATCAACTTTTGGACAGACAACCAAGATGATTAGGGGCTTGCCTGGTTTGAAACCTGCTACTAGCAGGTTGGGATGAATATGCGATGGGCCTGTGGGTGTAGGCTGGCGTGGGCGCTCGGGTGGGCCGGTGTGGCGCTGGGCCTGCGCCCGTGCTCGGGCAGGCCTGCAGGTGGGCTGGTGTGGTGTGGGCGGGCACCCTCGCCGGGTGGGCCTGTGGGTGTGGCGCTGAGCCGATGCCCGCGCTCAAGTGGGCCGGTGTGGCGTTGTTCCTGCGCTCGGTTGGGCCTGCGGGTGGGCCGGTCTTGCCGACATGAGGGGTAGGGTCTGGTGGGCCATGGGCTGGTGGGCGATGGGCTGCTTCATATGGGCCATTTAACATTAGACCTACACCTGTTGGGCCGCCGAACTCTGGGCTCGACCCGAACAGGAGCCCATGGGCACACATTTAGTAACAAAACTTTTAGTTATTTATTCCATTAGTAATAAAATGCTTATTTTTAAATTAAAATTTTATTTAACTATTTGTAACCAAATATTTTGTTACATAAACAATTAGTAACTATACTTAATTAAATAAATAATATCATTATATTATGCATTGATAACGAAAAAATAAAATGCAACAAAATTGTCAATATTTTAATAACTAAATATTTCGTTACGCTATAAAAATCTATTGTAACTAATACACTTTTTTGTTACCAATATCATATTTTGGTAACGATACATTGCGTCACCATAAGTCCATCATTTGTAACGAACCATAAATTTCGTTACGAAAACCTTTTGCAACGGGTTTTAGGGCACTAAACTTAATTAACGAAAAATTCGTTACCAATATTTTGGGAAACAGATTTCAACTTTATGGTAACAAAATTATTCGTTACTAAAAGTGTAATTTGTTGTAGTGATTTGGCGTCATCTGTGGAATCCTTTGAATCCACTATCGATAATGGTAAACACCAGGCGAGCCCCCTCAGGAAGGGAAGAAAGCAGGAGATCCAACTCTCCCCCGCCTAGGCCTCACCAAGAGCCAGGAGCCCCAAGGTCCAGCACCCAGCCAGAGTCAGTGGTCACTTTAACCATGCCTCAATTGGTGCAGCTCATCAGTGAGCAGATTTCAGTGCAGATTTCAGCTCAACTCTCGGTGGCCCTGAATCGACACACCACCCAACCGGAGCCGACAGCCAATGCAACACCACAACCCGCGGCCCCGGAGGGAAAACAACCCGAAGCAAATTTTAAGAGACCAGAATTGAGCAGGCCACCATCGAGGCGCGAAGTGAGTTCGGGCCGTTTTTCGAGAGAGATGGCTCAACCTATGCCGCAGGAGGAGGTGGAAAATTCAATCGACCACGATGTTCGACCTATTCGAGCCTCGCAACGCGATAGGGTCGAACGCTCGAGACACTGCACAAACAGAAATGTATCCCAGGCGGATAAAGAGGAATGATGGGAGGTGTCGCACCAGGTGCAACAATTGAACCGACGATTGAAGGAGATCTCGAGGAGAAACACGGGAAGGTTGCCCCACCAAGAGGGACCGCAGAGGTTCCGGAGAGAAAGAGACTCCCCCTTCTTCCAAGATATCATCGACGAGCGCATTGTTATCAATGCCAAGATTCCGACTGGCCTGCTGAGATACGATGGCTCGACCGACCCGAACGAACACTTAATACAATTTGAGCATATGATGTAGCTGCATGGACACAACGAGTACATCCATGCAAAAATGCTGGTGACTAGGGAATAGCACTCGACTGGTTTGTGAAACTGGAGCCGGCGTCGATATTCTCATATGACCAACTGTGCGACAAATTTTTACACCAGTTTGCGAGAAGAAGAAAAGCCAAGCTTCCCCATACACATTTGCACACAGTAAAGCAAGTCAAGGGAGAGTCCCTTTAGGACTTTTTCACCCGATTCAACACGGAGGTATTAAAGATCGATAGCCTGAGAATCGAATTCTTGATCGACGTGTTATTCCTGGGCCTTAGGCACAAGAAGTGTGCCAATGCATTGGTTCTGAGCAGCCCAGATCGATGGAGGAGCTCCTCGACCTCGCAGAGAGATACATGACCCAAGAAGAGATGAACAAGTTGAAATACGGTAATCTGGAAGTCGACAAGAGGAAAAACAAGGAAAGAGATGACCGTTAGGTCAGGGAGGGACGTCGATCCCCCATAAAACGCTTCCACGACCACACTCCACTCAACCTCCCGAGGAAGGAGGTGTTGTTCGCCATACAACACGAAAACCTGCTCAAAACACCCCGAAAGCTCACGGAAACAGAAGCCATGAAAAAATAAAAAAAATACTGTCATTTCCATAGGCATAAAGGACATGACGTAGAAGATTGCTTCAACTTACAGGATGAGATCGAAAGACTGATCAGGCAAGGCCATTTGAAAAAAATATGTCGAGGAGCAGGTCAGGCGAGAAGAGGGCAAGATCGACCGAACTTTTCATAGAGAAAGGTCGGCCAACCCGAGGAGAGAAGACAAAGGGAAAAAACCAACCCAAGACCATCACCCGCCCATTTGAGGGGTCATTGACATGATCGCAGGAGGTCCAACTGGGGGAGATTCCAGATCCGCGAGGAAGCAGACTCAAAGAAACCTTTGGTCGACCAAACCAATTAAGGTCGAGTCGATTTACCAGTTCTCGACCAGTACAGAACCAATCTCTTTCACAGACTCTGACCTTGACCATATGGAGAATAGGGGGGTTGACAAAAAAATAGATTGCCCCATGGTCGTAGCCCTCCAAATAGCCAACTTCGAGGTTAGGAAAATACTGGTCGATAATGACATCTCCGTGAACATAATATTCTTGTCTACTTTGAACAAGATAAAACTTGGAGAATTAAAGTTCGATCAAGTCAGGATGCCACTGGTCGGATTCGGAGGATCTGAAATCATTCCAGAAGGATCCATAAATCTTTCCATAACATTCGGATAGGGCCTACGGAGCAGAACTTTGATGATCAGTTATTTGGTGGTCGATGCTCCATTTGCTTACAATGTCATAATCGGTCAACCAGCCTTAAACGACTTCAAGGCCATTGTTTCCACATACCATATGAAGATCAAGCTCCCAACCTCAGCAGGTGTGGGAGAGCTCTTGTGCAATCTGCAGGATGCATGGCGCTGCTATACCATTTTCGTTGAGGCCAATGAGCAAAAGAAGCGACCTCCGCTGAAGCCCTCGGGGGACGCCCTGACAGCGAAACCCGAGGAGGGACCTGCATCAAAGAAGATAAAGTTTTAAGATACCAAGGTCGAGCTGGTCGGGGAATTTAAAACAATCGAGCTAGAGCTAGGAAACCCCGACAAGACCACCCGGGTCGGTAGTGATATGGGGGACCGCTTGGAATGCCTCATGGTCGAATTCCTCCGACGAAACATTGATGTATTCACGTGGAAAGCTTCCAACCTCCAGGGGATCGACCGAAATATCATTGTCCATCGGCTCAATGTGGATCCCGCTCATAAACCAGTCAGATAGAAGACCAGAACCTTCAATGCTGAGAGGACCCAAATTATCGAGGAAGAGGTCAACAAGCTCTTAGAGGTAGGATATGTTGTAGAAATTCAATACCCCTCTTGGCTTTGTAATGTTGTATTGGTCCCCAAGAATGAGGGAAAATGGCGCATGTGTAACGATTTCACTTATTTGAATAAAGCTTGTCCTAAGGATCCTTACCCCTTGCATCGTATAGATTTATTGGTGGATTCTACTGCCGGGTGCGAGTTGTTGAGCATGATGGATGCCTTCCAAAGCTATTATCAAATATTTATGGCACCCGAGGACCGAGACAAGACCTTTTTCGTCGTCCCCATAGGAGTTTATTGCTTTCTAGTAAGGCCCTTCGGGCTCAAAAATGCAGGAGCAACATACCAAAGATTGGTCAACTTTATATTCAAAAAATAAATCGGAAGGTCGATGGAGGTTTATGTCGATGATATGATTGTAAAAACTGATAAGGCTGAAGACCACCTCGTCGACCTCAACCACATCTTTTCCATACTTAGGGCCTTTGGCATGAAACTCAACCCCAATAAGTGCAAATTCGGAGTTTGTGGGGGCAAGTTCCTTGGATATATGGTCAGTTGGAGAGGAATTGAGGCAAACCCACATAAAATCCAAGCAATCTTGGAAGTTACCCCGCCCCGCCCCGCGCTGGTCGAGATGTTCAATGACTGATCGGTAGGATTATAGCCCTCGGCAGATTCATTGCAAGGCTGGCCGACATGAGCCTCATTTTTTTCAAAATACTCAGAAACGCAAAGAAATCAGGGTTTTAGTGGACTTAGCAATATGACCAGGCCTTGGTAGAACTCAAGTAATATTTGTCTTCGCCGCCTATGCTCGCCAAGCCCGACCTGGGAGAAGTGTTGCAGCTTTATACAGCTATGTCCACTGATTCGATCAGCTCAATTTTGACATCGACCAGAGACGGGACGCACCGTCCGGTGTATTATTGCAGCAAAGCTTTGCACGGTCCCGAACACAACTATCTTGAGATCGAGAAATTTGCTCTCGCCCTTGTTACTGCAGCATGAAAGCTCCGACCTTACTTTCAATCACATGGGATCGTGGTGTTGACGAACCAACCATTAAAACAGGTGTTGTCAAAGCCCGACACTTCAGGTCGACTCACCAAGTGGGCCATCGAACTCGGAGAGTTCTACATCACATTCCAACCGCGGACTGCCATAAAAGCACAAGTCTTGGCCGACTTCATTGTCAAAAGACTCGACCTACCGATCCAAAATGTCGAGAATGCCTCGGTATGGACATTGCATGTTGACGGTTCAGCAACCATATCAGGAGGGGGAATAGGTGTGTCCCTCCGTTCCCCACTCGCCGAGGAGTATGATTTTGCCATAAAACTTGACTTCCCAATCACCAACAACGAAGCAGAATATGAGTCTCTCATCGCAGGAATGCGCATAGCCGCAGCTCGCGGCGTCTAGCAGCTTGTAGCGATCACTGATTCTCAGCTAGTCGCGAAACAGGTCGAGGGCAATTTTGAGGCAAAGGAGGCCAAAATGACTCAGTATTTGATAGAAGGAAGACAATTACGACAATCATTCAGGAGTTTCACCCTGAGTCAGGTCCCCCGAGCAGAGAACGAACGAGCATACGCACTTTCAAAGCTAGCCAGCTCGACGAAAAGCACCAGGGAAAGAACCATAACATTTTTGGTGGCCAGCAAACCTTGTATTCAAGCCACCAAACATAGTCTCGTCGGGTTCGTCGAGAAGACAGCCCCTTCTTGGCAAGAGCCAATCAAGCTTTACTTGAGTCAAAGGACCATGCCCGTCGACGACAAGAAAGCCCGCAGGCTTAGAGGGCTTGCAACCAGGTTTGCACTAGATGAACATGGACAACTCTATAGGAGGTCAATATCAGGACCCCTACTGAAGTGCCTAGCACCCGAAGAGGTGAACAAAGTACTACAGGAGATACATGCCGGCATTTGCGGCAACCATTCCGGTGGTCGATCTTTAGCACACAAAGTTGTCCGTTACGGTTATTTTTGGCCTACCCTATTGCAAGACTCTGTTGACTTCGCCAGAAGATGCCCATTATGCCAGATCCACTCGAACATACCGCACCTACCAGCAGCGTCGATGGTCAATATTCAGATAACATGGCCATTCGACCAGTGGGGGATCGACATAGTTGGATCTCTCCCCAAGACATCCGGACAGTGCAAATTCATCATCGTGGTGGTCGAGTACTTTACTAAATGGGTAGAAGTTGAAGCAGTTCCAAAAATCACAGATGCGGCTATCAAGAGCTTTATTTGGAAGAACATAATATGTCGATTCGGTCTGCCTAAAGTCTTGATATCAGATAACGGCACTCAGTTTCAAAGTAAGAGCACGATAAAATGGTGCGAAGCCCTGGGAGTCAACCAACACTTTACATCAGTAGGAAACCCCCCAGGCCAACGGCCAGACAGAGGTCACGAACAGAACAATGCTCGATCACCTCAAGGCTCGATTAGCCGGCACAGAAGCCAGTTGGGCAGACGACCTCCTAGGAGTGTTGTGGGCATATAGGACCACATTGCAAATAGCCACGGGCCACAGCCCGTACAGCTTAGTCTACGGATCCGAAGCGGTAATCCCGTCCGAGCTAATCCAGCACGCAGCTCGAGTAATTCGCTATAATCTGGTCAAAAATGCAACGAAGAAGACACTTGACCTAATCACTGTCGACGAGTTGCGCCACACAGCCTACAACACGATGCAGCAATATCGGTCGAAAATGTCGAAACGCTATAACAGAACAGTGCAACACCGGAGCTTCAAAGTTGGCAACCTCGTCCTCAAGAAAGTTAGCTTCAAAAAATGTAGGAAAACTCGACCCAAAGTGGGAGGGGCTTTACTCAGTGATCAAAGTGTCCAAGAGCAATGCCTACCGACTAGCAGACGCGACAGGCCGCGAACTTCCACGACCTTGGAACACAGTAAACCTGAAAAAGTTTTATGTGTAAAAGGCCATTAGCCTCCTTTGTATCTCTCACCAGCAATAAAAGTTATAACACATTTTGACAATGCGAAATTTACAAAATCTCCTTTTCTTAGTCGACCCCGTAATCGACGAAGCAGGCTTCAAGCCATCAAGTCGAAGCTTCAATCCATATCAACTAGTCGGCCCTGTTGCCGGTAAATTGTTAGAAGTTTTTTATCCATTATTAGATCTTAACCACATAGTCCCAAAACTACTTATAAGTTTATCATCGAGTGATTACTTCACCTAACCGAACAATCGACACAGCGGGTGGTAGTCGTGCACGTTGTTAACTTTTTCAGTTAAATCGTGCCCATGAGGTAGCGACTTATTGTCTCTGATTCATCATGTTGTATATTACTTACAATTTACTCGACAAGGTCCTTGAATTAATCTTGGCTAAGTACCAAAGCCATATTTGCAACAAAATAAAGACAGTTAAGGTAAAAGATTAGCAAAATTTGCTACAAAGCGAAAAGCATTCGTTTATACATCATCAGAAATGAACCAAAGTACCACGCCTCATCAAGGTGGTTCCATTATACATCAAAAAAAAAAAAAAACTTGCTCCAACTGCCAAGGGACATCGGGCTCAGCTTGATCCGGCACCCTCATTGCCAGCCCCTCGAGCACCCTCCTCAATGGCCTGCTCGAGCTCCTCACTCGAGGGGATAGCTACCACCGCAAGCTCGGGCATAGCGACGGCAACAGGCACAGCGGTGGTCGCCGGCTGAGAGGGACCAGCCGCATCGTTGAGAAATCACCTGTCTGGAATAGGAAAATATGCTGTTGCGTCGACCTCTCCCTCCTTGACTTCGAACGCGAAGTCGCTGACGAACTCGAACTCTTGTGCAATTGCCTTCAACCTCTTATCGACCTCGGCCCACCTCTTCTGTTCATCTGTCAAAGGAGTCGATGGCGGAGCCTCGGCGACACCTTCCGCTACAGTAGCTTCGACGCCCCCATCCTCGGCCCCACCATCACCCTCGGGATAGGGCTGTAGCTGTTCGTCGAGCAAGTGGCTAAGGCGATGCCTATCTTATGGTATAAAGCATTAGCCCAAAAATTGCAGTTGTTTAAGGGCCTTCTCGAAGGAGTTTCGGGCGTCGTCGAGGGCGAACACAACGCTGGCATCTTGGAACGCCACACTCAACATGAACTGCTGCACTGCCTCCCGTCGCATCAGCGGCAATATCTGGTAGAACTCAATTTAGGCCTTGTCCAGGCCCGTATTTCGGCCCACAGTTCGACCAGAATTGAAGGCAGGATCCAACCTCAGCTTTTTCGGCAACTCATCCATCTTTGTCCTCTCCTGGACAGATGCGACCAGCTGCTCGTCCCTCAGTTGGAGTTGCTTGTTCAGCTCCTCGACCTGCTTATCGAGCTCATCGACCCTCATTTGTGAAGACTCGAGCTGAGCCTTAAGAGTCTCCACATCCCCGCCAGCCTTCAGCTGCTCCTGATCAGCCAGGGCCAGCTCCGACCTCCTGTAGAAGTTATACCCCAGCTGGCCGACCTGAAAAACAACGCTGTTTGAAAATCGACTAGCGCGCAATAACATAATAAGTGGGAAAAAACCTTACCATGTTGGCGTGATAAGCCAACGCTCGAAGAGCAAAGTCTTGGCTTAGCCCCATAAGCTTCTTCTGGTCGGCCAGGAACTACTCAACCATCAGCACTTTTAATAGGGCAGCCCCAGTCGGCCCCGCCGTCTCCATAGAGAGCGAGTTATGTACAGTCATGCCTGGCTCATTACCGAACTGGGGTGAGGGCAACTTGGGCAGATGGAACAGGATATCGTCCCCACAAGCACTGAACAGATCATCTCCCGTCGGTGGCTCAACCCCGCAGCTTTCCCCTTTCCCTTCTCGGCAGCAATCCTATTTGGAGGAGGTCCTGCCTGCTGTACCATTGCTCTCTTACCCCGACCTACAGGGCTGCCACCTGTCGTTGCGACTGGTCGAGCGGGTGATGGTATTGGCAAAGGTATAAGCGTCGCGGCTTCCTGGCGAGGTGCCTCGATCACAGCGGCAGCTCGACGAGCCGTAGTAGCCGTACGGCGCTTTTGGTTCCTCTCTGCACTCGCCAAAGCCTCAGCCCTTGAATGGTTCATGATCTCATCACGATCTGCCAAGGAGCAAATTAACAAAACTCAAAATCGAGCTCAAAGATGGAAAAATAATAAACTGAAAAAAGCACAGTCTACCTAGTCTGTCATCTGCAGAAAAATTTAGCGGAGCTGGTGATAACCCAGCCAATACGAAATTCCTCTCCTCGATAAACACCAAGGCCTCCATTTGGCTAAATTCGACTAGGTCCCAAACGAAGGTATTGGGCTAGGTCGGGGTAAGGTTACCTGGTATTTCGACATGCCCCATCCACCAGCCCCAAGGAATATTGAAACCCCCAGCCACCCGAACAAACAGATACCATTTTTTCCATTCTTGCCCGTAAGAGGAAGATGGGGATACAAGGAATTTACGGCGGGATCAAGCAGTTAAATAGTAGAAGCCCGACTCGTCGGTGCTACATGACTTGCGGGACATTGGAAGATGAAAAAGGTTTGAAAAGTTGTCAGAGTTGGCGGGCTGGTTGAATAGATGCATTAACACGATGAAGCTGCAGATGGTCGAGAAACAATTGGGAAGCAGCTGAGTTATACACACCTGCAGGCCCCGGAACAGGTCGACCATCTGGGCACTTAAAGGAAACCTAAGACCACATCTAAAGGCATCCTCGAAAACAATGATACAACCTACGGGAGGACAATGCATTCGACCAGAGGCCCCAGGGGTCAGTAGTTCGTATTCAACAGGAATATGGTATAACTGCCTAAGGCGTCTTAGGTCCACAAGGTTGATGGTTGATACGATCTCGCTATAATGGTCAGGGGTGAATAGTTAACCCCGTGAGGGAGGAACTTGACTGAGCCCCGCTTCATCGCCCCTGCAGTTGCCACTCGAGCTATTGGAGCTCGAGCTGCTAGAGCTGGAACTGTCACTCGAGGACTCATTTGACTCCCCCGATGAACCCTCACGCCTATCAGAATGGGTGGCCTCACTATCTCTCCCTCGACTACTCTCCAAAGCAGATAAACCCAACTTTATATCAATAAAGCTGAAGGGCGTTGAAAAGAAAGAAATGAAGCACTTACTGAATTGAAGAACTAGAAGCAGAAAAGTATTAGCAGCGAAAGCGGTTGACTAGGCGCTCGACCAGATGCTAGAGCAGTAAAAGTAAAAATTGTTATTTTAACAGTGGATATTTATAGCCATGAGTAGCGTAGGAATCCCAGCAGTTGCAATAATGTTGTAACCGCCGCGCCGCCCCACTCGCGCCATGACGTAACCGCTCATTTAATGCGCCAAACCTTGGTCGATTTTCAAAAAACCTAGTCGATTCTTCTAACTTTCCATCAAGCTACTTCCCAACGCTTCTTGCCGACCCCTCGTTCAGCCTTGGGAAATAGGGGGACTCATGATATGGGATGGCCTAAGCAGCTCGGCCCAAACCAAGTTGGCCCAAAGGTGCAGCGCCAGGCCCAATCTTGCATACAAGGCCCATGGCCGCAGTCGACCTCGAGGTCGTTTGACCTGCATTACTATTCCCTTCAGAAGAACGTTGTTAGGTCGAACTCTTGATCGACCAGGGAAGTCGGTATATTATAGTACTCCTCTGCCGCATTAAATGCACTGGCAAGCAGCATGCCTCCGCATTAATGGCGCCTGCTGCCCCATTACCGTCTGACGCAGCAGGCGCTTCAACAGTGTACTACCTTGCCCTAGAACCTGGGAAGACAGCCACCTAGAATGGCACATGGAGAGGAGTTGACCAATTGCCCCTCATGCAAGGACAAATGCCCTCTCTACACATCAAGGGCATCATAGACAAATCCCCAAGTAGAGAAGGCTATAAATACCCCCATTCCAACCTTCTAAAGGTATGCTCTCATATATACAAAAAGCCCATACTCTACTACTCATATTATCTAGTCGACCTGTATTGACTTGAGCGTCGGAGAGCCTAAGCCGAGGGCTCCTCTGCTAGCCTGACGTTTGCTAGTGATTACAGGATTCAGTCCACCTATATACGTATATTGACCAGAGAGGTCGAGTCTCACCGAGTCTTCCAGTTGATCCAAATCCAACGATATTCAACCCTCATCAGTCCGAAATTACTGTTAAACTAAAAACAGAACAAAGATGTCAAGATCATGTATGTCATGATTTTCAGTTAATTTATTTGATAGATTTTGATTATATAAAAAACTTCTTTCATTAAATAAAGCAATTGTGTAATGATAATGATGATTCATAACATTTTTAAATTATTAAATTGAATGGTAGAACAGTTAAGTATACAATAAATATCTACTTTATAATAAGCGATGAATATAGTGATACATAAGAATAAAATAAATCATCTTTATGGATTCCATGTTTAGTAACTTCTTTAAATTTTAATAGACTTGTAAATGAATTTAATTTGTTCAATCTACGAATGAATCAAGTCAAGTCAAGCCAAATACATCACTATTCAAGTTCGTTTGATTATTATCTACCTTCAAACTACATTTGAATTTGGTTTAGTTGTTAATTAATTCGAGTTCTAATTTAGTTGAAGATGATTAGCTTGATATTTTCATACATATTTTTCAATAATTCAGGCCAAACTTTAAATTTTGGCGAAAATGTAAAAATGTTTTCAGATTTAATTGAATATAATCGAAGCCAAACTTATAGATTAACTTAAATTGAACCTCATTTTAAAAGTATTTAGTGCGAGCTAATTAGTCAAGCTGTACTAAATATTTTAAATTAATTTCTAATTGAGCATATTCAAACTCTTAACTCAAATAAACTGAACGTGTAATACTGATTTTTCAATTAATATAAATTAAATTACTTGTTTAGTTTAATTAAATATAATCACTAACATTATTATCACTCATTAAATATATTCATTAACATTATTATCACTTGTCCTTAATATTTTATCATCATATAGTCTTACAGTTAATTAAGGTGTAATATGCAAATAGTAATAATATGATTATTATAACATTAAATTATGGCCAACAGTTCCAGTTAATTAACCTTTGATGCTTTTAGTACAATTATCAGTACCATTTTCTATCATCAACTATTTACTTATCATAGTGTAGGCGCAAATTTCTTTATCTGCAATAAATAAAATTACAAGACAAGAAAAATCATACAAATAAAATAAAAATTACAACTTATCAAATGTGGATTCAATATCTAATCTAATCATCTGATTATTTCCTTCTAAATATGATCTTGAATTTAATAAGCTCTGCGAAAAATGCCTTGAACGTCGTGGATCTCTTTAAATTTGATTTGAAGAAAAACAACGTCAATCCTAGGGTTTCGCACCTTAATCTCGAATCAAACGCCAAAATATATAAACTCCGCGAATAACGCTTTGAATGCCATGGATCTCCTTAAATTTGATTTGAAGAAAAATAACGTCAATTCGATGGCGCTGCACCTAACTCTTGAATCAAACATCAAAATATATGAGTTTCGCGAAAAACGCCTTGAACATTGTGGATCTCCTTGAATTTAATTGAGAGAATTGTTGGACTCCTTCAAAACTCCTCTCACTTGCTGGAATTTGTGTTGTGTGTTAAATGAGCTGGGATCACCATTTTATATAGGTGCTTGATAGGAGACTTCTAAATTGACTTGAACTCCTTCAACGGTTATCTCTTTGATAAGATAATATCAAATATTTTTTATTTGATTGGTCTATGGATACAGATACTCCATCTTTGACACTTGTCAATGTTTGATTTGAATATAAAATAAATACTAAATCATTAATTAAAATTAACTATTTATCTTTTGGAATTAAATTTAATATATTCCAAAATTTAAATAATTTTTTTTAATTAATATTTAGTATATTATTTTACATGTGTCACTTCTCAATTGATCAAAAATTGATATGTCTACACATAGTCCTACCATAAAAAGAAAATTTTAATACAATTTAACTTTACTAATATAACTATATTACACTAGAAAATTGTTATGCTGTTATCAATAAAACTATATTGTCGTCGTCATCATTATTATTATTTATTAATTAATTAAATTATAGAATATTTTAAAATACAGAAATAAATTAATTAATTAAAACTTCAGGAGTCCATGAACGGATATCTGTGCATTATCATATGATACTTTGGACTTGTTTAAGAGGGCCACGGCTCAGACCAACCACCTAGTCCAGTCCACTCATTACCATGGGCTCAGCATCACAGATCACACCATGTGCGTTGGGCTGAAGCCTTAGTCCGCATATGTATGGAATATGCTTCCTCTGTCTCACTATGGCAGGTCCAATTTGATCACTCTTCTAACTACTAAGAATTAATTGTTCCATGTTTGGAATTGTGTGAAAATGGTCGACGTTTTTCCTTTTTTTTTTTTTAAAAAAAAATATTTATACACAGTGAAACCAACCAAACGCCATTTGATTTCCCACCTCGCATTGAACTCAAGCTGGCCGGACCTCTCCATCGTAATGTAGTCGTCAGTCATGGGTTTCTATATGTATGTCAAGCCAAGACGTTGAGAAGTTTATATGTCAAAAGTTTGTTAGGTTCGAAGTTCTGATTTCATAACATATAAAATTCATACTAATACATCAAATGACCACTCCATATGCGAAATTTATATCATTGGATTAAATAATCACTCAACATAGTAAAACTTTAAAGTTGGTAGTTGCAGTTATCCCAAGAAAAAAAGTGGGAGCCAAAAAAAATCATGAGAGGTTTGATTGCAACAGGTGAGTAATCCAGGGTGTAGGAAGACAGTGACTTGCAGAAAATGAAGGACCCAGGTCGTTGGTGGATTCAATGTGGGTGGGAACTTTTGGGATTGTTGGCTCCTTTTTATTGGTAGTTTGCAAATTGTACAAATCATGTGTCCAGGGTCTGGGAAGCAACTGTTTTTGGCCTCTTCCCTCCTTTTTTTCATAGTGAGTAATGATTCTGATGGGCTGACTCATCCTCCACATATGTGTAATAAATACATATACATATACATATACATATATGGTACCTCCTCATTTGTGTATATGTAAGTGGCCGCGCTAATTTTCTGCTAAGATGCTACAATATAACATCATTTAAAAATTCAAATTATTGGATATAATACTATTTATTTTTGAAGTATTGTACTAAGAGTAATAAGCGAATGGGGATATGATTCAAGATGTTTTCCAATTTATTAATAATATCTGTGAAAAATTTTAAGGAAGAGCTTATAAATTCTTAAAATAAAATATTACAATATTATAAATTAAAAAAATAAAGAACCCGTAATTTATTCTTAAAATATTGGCAAACTCTTTTAATCTTAACTATATTAATTATAAAATTATCATTACTAGCTTAATATCTTGAATTTTAAATTTTTATATAATCTAAACAAATAAGAAGTTGTTTTTAAGATAAGATTTAGTATAAGTACCAATCATGAGAATATAAAATCTTTCAAATAAGTTTAACCAAAGAAAATATATTTGCATAAAACGCGCTTGCTTTTATTTTTCAAAATCTGTCCAAGAAGTCATTATGATATGTTGTTTGTCAATATATATAAAAGTAAGAGTAGCCCTGCCCCCAGGTTATGGAATAAGGTGTTTGAGATGAGGCCAAGATACAAAAACTCAGATACTCATCATTATTGTTGGATGCTTGAGCTACCATTTCTCTCGATGTGCTTTGCTGTTTCTTATCTTATTAGATAACTTGTGTGTGTGTGTGTGCGCGCGGGGGGGGGGGGGGGGGGGGGGAGAGAGAGAGAGAGAGAGAGATTTTATTAATTTATCAATGTTTTTTCATCTGACTTTATCTTCATTCAATATGTGAGAGATGGATTTAGAGTTGCAGAGGTATTTGATCTGCTGTATTTGTGCATGGTCTATACCTAAGTAAAGGGTGTTTCTTTTAATTTGCTGTCATTTTCTTTCTTAAGAATTTTCAAAATTTGCCTCGGCATACTGATTTTACATAAAATTTACTGCATCGAGCTGTAATATAAGTTGGTTCAGTACTATTTGCATAAAAGCTAGACATTAGTCTCTTAATTTATTTTTATTTTACCATATTTATTTCTTTTTAATATGCCCAAAATATGTTTTAATTTATTAAAATGATTTATTTTTATAATCTATCCTCTCTATTAAAATAGTAATGTGACAGCACTAGCTTTCAATCATTATTTTTAAGATAATATATAGTGTGAATAAATACAATGAAGGGAAGGAACAATTTGCTTTATAGAGACACTTTGAGTCATATACTAACTGTTTTTGGTATCTAAAAAGTTGGATTTCGTAGTGCAAATTGCGAAAGAACCTATCAATTAAGTTGCCACTATCATAGTGTTTTCTTGATTGTTGATGTCATGCATATAATAAAGTCTATAAAAATTCAACGAGTTAAATATTCAATACGTACCAATTAGTTACATATATGAGCAAATGATTCAAACTCATTCCTTTTGGATAACAAGTTCATAAATATAGTTTCTAAATAGAGGAAGCTTTCGTTCGTTCATTTTTGTGAATAAATCGATTGTGAATTTCAAGTTCCATAAGAAATAATTAGGAAACTAATGAAAAACTGTTTTCAAAATAAAAGTTCTGGATAAAAAAAGATAATTGCTTTGAGGTCAAAAGATTAGCTGGTGGTGTGTTTTTCTGGCCATCCCAACTATATGACAAATTATCAATAAATATGTCAGTCAAAGAAAATTTATTTTTCAAGTATTTTTCTAATATTATAGAATTAAAATGTTAAAAAATAGAGATACTTTAAAGAATAATTAGAGTTAATTTTACATATAAAGAAATTTAAAACTTCTCTCTGTTGTCCTTTGTTCTTTCAATTTTTATTTCCTATTTTCGTTTGTTTTCTTTTAAGCTCATCACTTTTCTTCCTTTTTTGAAGGTGAAAATAGAAAAGATGAAACAGGGAAGAATGAGGGGATAACAAATAATGGGATATGTATCTTTAAATTGTATTAAAATAACAAAAATTAAAATTGTCTTTTAGATAAATAAGTTCCATGTAGGGGTGTTCGTTCGGTTTTCATTTGGTTAACCGAAAAAATCGGTTTTTTAAAAACCAAAACCGAAACCGAACCGCTATTTTTTATTTTTATTTTTTTCTGTTTTTTCGGTTTTTTTTTTTTTTTTTGGTTTTTTCAGTTTTTTTGGTTTCAGTTTTAACCAAAACCGAATTTAAAAAAAATTATATTATTTTTTTACCAAGAAAGTGTTATAAAAGTTTGTTTGATAAAAGTAAGTTAGTTAATTAAAAATTTGAATTGGGTAACTTATTCTTTTAATACTAAAAAAATTATTTGATAAAAGTATATTGATTTAGATTACTGTTTTTTGTGTATTGAAAATATTTGTTGTGATTAAATTATAATTTATCTATTCTAAATAAATATATTTAAAATATTATAAATTTAAGAAGATAAATAAATATTTTAATTATTTTATATTATAAAAATTTTAGTTCATTGAGTATGCTAAAATTGCTAACTTATAATCACCAAGGCAAATGTATGTGATTTTTATATATTCAAACCTTAACTACTAAGATCGAATAGCGAATTAAATTTTAAACTAAATCTACTATAGTTAAATAGTTAATTGATTTAATGACATCATAATATAGATTGCAAACTTGTAAATTTTGTGAAAAATACAATTATAATCTTATTAAATCATCATTTCTAAAAGATAATTATGAAATATTGATAAAAAAAAAAAATATGTTAAATTATCCAATTTATACTTCAAACTATATTGTAAATTTATGTTGTTAAAATAATTAAAAGGACAAATTATGTAAATGAATAAAAATAACTTTTATTTTATATACAAAATGGCCTTTGTTTTTATAATAATATAGGTAAAATCTTTATTGATTAACAGATGCAATATACTATTAGTAGTACCATAGGAATAGCTGAATAATATTCAATCCCTTATCCCTTAGTTTGCAATTTAAATTGAAACTTTAATTTTGCTCATCAACATACCCTATAATATATATATAAGTTTAATTAATTAATTAATTAATTTTCTTTTAATTTAACATTTTTTGCTGTTTAAATCATAATCATTTTTTTTTTATATATATAACATATATTAGTTCATATAATAAAAAAATTATGTGATTGTACCATTTGAGTTTAGAAAAAAATATCATTTTTTTTTCTCTTTGTATCATAACTATTCATATTTCTATATGTCATATATTAATATCTATATTATTTACAAAACATAAGGTTTTTAATAATTCTTTTGATATATTATTTAATTCTTTTTCTGTCAATTATTTCACCTTATCACAAAAAAAAATTATTTATCCCAAAAATTTTGAAATATATTAACATTTACATTATTTAAAATTTTAGATTTATTTATCTTAAACTTAAAATTTTAATAAAAAATGTGAAATAAAAAACCGAATAAAAAAAAAAACCGAAAACCGAATTTTTTTGAAATGAAAAACCGAAACCGAACCGAAGCCTATTCGGTTCGGTTCGATTTTTTCGGTTTTCGGTGGGTTCGGTCGGTTTCGAATTTTTTTGAACACCCCTAGTTCCATGACCATACTGGGGAGGGTAACTAAGGAGGGGATACATTAAATGCAAAAAATGTTTATTCAATCACAAAATTAGTTGTTCAAATTGAGTCGAGCTGGCTAAACTCGAGCTTGAGGTTGCCAAACCTATTGAGTTCAAGCTTCAGGTAAAGTCAAGCTTAAACTCTATTACAGTGGCTTGAAGGCTCGTGAGTTCAAATACTTCTTAAAATAATAAATAAAAATAAAACTTCAAAAATTGTGTGCCACATATTAGAGTAACTTTTAAACTATAATTCATTATTATTAAAAATATATTAGATACAAATCTATAACTTGTAAAAATAAATAGCATGACAGATTTGAAGAAAAATATAAATTTTCTATTCAAATAATTTTTTAAATAAATCTATAGATATATAATAAAATTTGATTATATAATATGATTAAAGCATGTTTTTCAAATTAATAGTGCAATTATGAAAATTCATCATTAGCTTAGGTGTGCTGCTACATTGATGTGTATGGATTTTAGAAGTATTAGTTGCTTGTTGCTTTTGCTTTATTTTGAAGTTTAAAAATGTATTGATTTTGTTGGTTTTTTAGCATATATTTCATGATGACAATTGTGATACTGTAGTTTGTGAATATTTTATTTGAAGGTTGTAATATTAGAAAAAGCCTAAACGAAAAATTGAATGTTATTTGGGTCTATTAAAATATATTACTTCTCAAAAGTTTCACAAGGAATAATGGGGAAAAAAATTAATCATGACGAGGTTGAGCTTTGAGTGTGGCAAATGTCTAATGAACTTGAGTTCAAGCTTGATGTTGGCTCAATTGTTGATACAGATTGACTGATGAAATTGAGCTTGAGCCAAATTTTTGCTTGATGATTGACGTAGATCAATGTTTATTGAGCTCATGGAACTCGATATTGAGTTTAATGTTCATTAACGAGCTCAATTTTGAGTTGAGATTGTGGAGCTCGATGAACTCAAGCTCAAGTATGGAATTTTTAGTTGTGAAGTTTGGCTTGGCTCAAGCTCGACTCATTTGTAGTCCTATACAAAACATTAAAAGTATACCTTTTCAAAATATATAAATATTATCAATTGGACATGTAAGGACAGAGTTATTATATAATTTATAATTGATAATTATATATATATTCATTTAATTATTTTAATTTGTTTAAAAAATAGTCATTTATCACCTATATTTTTAATAGAACAAAGTTAGAATGTTTTCATGACAATGAAGAAAGAGAAAATGGAATTGACAATTTAATTAGTTCAGAAAGTGTAATTAAGTTTTGTATTTAATATTTTTAACACACACATGATGTGAAGAATGCAACCAAACATGTTAAGCTTTTTAATAGTTCTTTGACCGTAGGATTTAAGCTGCAGGAGATCTTTCTAATTAGTCAATCAACAATGAAAAATCAAAAAGTGAAAACAATATATATAGCAAATATCTTAAATTTTTCTTTACTGTAAATTTTACACCATTTTGATTTCAACTCATGGTGAAAATGGCAGATATAAATACACATATGTACTGAAACAACCCCAACAAGTACAATGAAGGCCAGCATTCTGTTATATTCTTACTTGACATAGTGAATATAGTACAAAAATATATATCTCATTCACATACAAACATTAGTGTCAAAGGACTGGAATTTATTATTACTCTCGTTTTAGCATAAAGCAATGTTGTAAAATTCAGACACCAATAATCTCTTTTGGAAGTGGTCCCAAAAGGTAATAAATATATAGAGGATGAACGGTTTGCAGATATTCGGTTCTATTATGGGTTGGTGCCAACACTAAAGTTGCTCTCTGTGACTCTGAGAGATATAGCTAGGCCTATATATACATATATATATATATATATGTGTGTGTGTGTGTGTGTGTGTGTGTACGTACGTGTTATGTCTGTAAGTGAACGTATGTGGTCTGCACAGGTCAAAGCCAGAGCACATGTTGTTCTGTTTGCATTTGTTGTCCGTCAAAATCAAACTTGAATGGCGGGGCAGGGAGTTTATTTCACCTTTAAATCTTCTATTTCACTCTCTATTTTATTTTCGATTCAATTTCATAAATATGTGACACATGTATTGAATATTTCTTTATAAAAATAGTTAACTAAAAATCAAATACACTTGGCATAAATTTAGTAAATTGGAATAGGAGATAGAATAAGGAATAGAATAGAAAATCCAAAGTGGTTTAGTTCATATGTACAAACAAAATCCATCGCAATCCATGTTAGTCATTTCCATTTTTTTTCCTTTTTGGGTTCATGTTTTTTGAGTTAATTTATACAAGCAAACCCAACTCTGGTATATATGCTTCTTACCTGAAATAGGATATTGGCCCGTTTGGATCAGTTGGGATTAAAATTCAAACCTCTTCTTAGCTGAAATAGAGAGATGCATGTAATGATGCTACTTTCAATTAAAATCAATAAAATATCGGTATTATTAATTAAGATTTTCGAAAAACAACACCCAAATGCTGAAATTTCATGTGAGTTGGGATTCGATCGGGTTCTTTTCAATATAGAGACATAGTGGAATTATAATTTTAAAAAATATATATTTGTTTTCGGGTTTGAATGTATATATGTATTCTCTTATTAATATTTCATAACAGACTAACATCAGCTATTTCTTTTGTCCAACAAGATGTGCACTAAAATGGAGGCACCAAATGGAGGGTCCAATTAAAAATGGATATATTGATCTAAATTCACGAGACATTAACCAAACTAAACATGTTATTAAGGAAACATGCAACGTCTGCGATCACGAGTTGACAATTATGGGCAAACATGACATTATTCTTGTCAAATTCAAATAAATGTATGACCATTTTGAATTTTTTTGACTTCATTTGTAAATGGAAGGAAATTGTCTATAATGTGAGACAGACACAACCACGGACGAAGATGAAAATTGATGTACATCCATCGACAAATAAAATAATTTCATTTATATATAGTATTGCTGACTATTAAAGAATGGAACTTGAACTTAACTCACCTCAAAAGCTAGCTCAAAATGTGAAGATTATCCAAAATCATATATAGATACCACTATTTATTTATTTCACCAACGTGGGATTCTAACACCGACGAATCAATTTGGCCATTTTTTTTCGCAATTTTGAAATAATTAAATAAATATTATCAAATAACATGATGGATATTAGGAATTAATTTAAAGAATTAAAAAAAAATAGATTTATACTATAGCAAAATAATCAATTATTTTGAGACCAACATATATTAAATTCCCTTGAAGTGAAAAGGAGCGGCCAACAGAAATGGGGTTTCATTTTGTTGGATTTATGGCCACCACGCAGTGGCCGCATGTTAAAGACTATGATAGGGGTGGCCTTTGCAGTTAGCGTGAATAGCTGAGAATGAATGGCTGGCCTGGCCTAGACAAATCAAATCAACGATAGTTCAGTGTTAATTACTGAAGGAGACGGATCAATCCATCTTTCCCCATCATTTAATTAATTTTAGGTCAAGTTAATTTTATCTGATACAATGAAGGTTCAAATAATTATTTAAAATATACAAATTTTAGGATGCATTCCGATATAACTATAATCCTGGTAATTTAATTTCAATAAACAGATGAGGGACATAGTATTTTTGTTTTTTTTTTATAAATATATTCTACAGTATAGGACTTTTATGTTATGTTTGGATCAAGAAAAACAATGAGGAAAAAAAATAGAAGGAAAATGCAAATATATAAATAGTAAGGCACAGAGTTACATCATTTGAAATACTAAAAAATTTTCCTTCAAATTTTCTATATTTGGATTCAAAGTCCAAACATAGAGTTTGGGGTTGTTCTTTGTGCTCATGAAAGCTTAAAAATTACCTTTTACTACATACAAAGGGGTTTGGACAAACAATCTTCATTGCAAATAAAGGCAATTTTTTATTCTTTATGTACAACTTTACTATCATATATGGGCTATTCTAATACATACAGTAATGCATAAGCCTCTAAAAATATGATAACACTTTATAAGAGCAATTAATAAATTGCGTGCTTGAATTATCATTGGTGATTGTTTTAAAAAATATATTTATTTATTGGCCTCTAATTTTTTAATTTTTTTGTGGTAAATGAAACATAAAAGACACTCAATGACTTTAATTAATTGTTATATCACAACTCTTGGATTGAATTCTTTGTCTAACATATTTTCCATTTTCGTGCCAAATCATACTTCCATAATGGATCAATTCTAACTATTTTCTCCTTGTGAACCTTAATCACTCTAAAAAAAATACTTAATTAACTTAAGCATAATAAAATATTCAAATATATTCTTCAACCTTTTTCACAAGAAGCCATGAGTAGCTATCCACCCAACCAGGCAACTACCGGATTAGTTGGGGTCTGTTTGTTTTTCTTATTACTTACATGATTTGGCAAATGTCAAAAGAGATTGATACATTGGTCTTGCTTGGTCGGGGTGGTCTCCCCAGTCACATGATCTTTGCTTCTTTGCCAAATGTTTACTTGTTATAGCTAATCCAAACAAGCCCAATTGCCACCTACTAATATTAAAGCTACAACCTCAGTGGATTGATACATTTTTTTTTATTAATTTATTATAATTTTTGTATAGTTTTGACAATAAAATTTGGCAAAAAGGTGCATTGTCATGATGGACGTTTGAAGTAATGTAAAAAATTTTATGATTATGCAAACCAGTTAAATTATATTTCTATTAAAAATAATTTAATAATTAAGAAGACACTACAAACAAAAATTAAACATCGAGTATGATCAATTTATAACCGATACTAAAAATTCGTATTTTAACTATGAAATTGACCTAACCAAATTTGAAGGTAAATGCACTCTTATCTAACCCTCAATATGGTCAATCTGCAACTAATGATTATTCTTTATATACATATATATATATATATTAATTTTTTCAACAATAATGCATAGCTAATGTGTTATGCTTCCAACAAACAATGCTATGAATTGCCAGCTAATGAATTATGTTGCTTGTTGTTAAAAAAATACATTTACTATGAAAAGTGTAATTATTATTTATAATTATAGCTACAAAATTAATTTTATAATATTTTTTTCATGACGAATACCTATTTTTTTGGTATTGAGAATGTATACTAATTGGACATTCAATCAAAAACACAATGCAATGTTATAATACAAGTAGTGCTCATAAAGGCTATAAATAATCTTCAATATATTGTGTTGCTTCCTTTGTTAAAATCACTTTAAAAATTATTAAAATAATATAGTTTTTGAAATGTAAAATAATTAAAAACCACATTTATATAGTCACCTTTCTAGGACTATGTATGCTAATCCTCCCTTTGGCTTTTACTTTAGTTATTGTCCTTGTGCCTACATATTCCAACATTATCCCATTGAAGTGTACTTGGAGGTTTTTTACTACTTTGCTTGCACTAAAATATGCATTAAGCTTTTGAGGCAAACCTCTACATTAGCCAATGTATCACCTTAAAGCCAAACCATTTCCATAGTGCTCTCTCCATTACAAGTCCTTACTCCTATTGTACTTTCTACTTTATTACTTTATAAATAAGAAATATTTATTTAAGATAAAAGATTTATTTTCTTTATAAGCTTAAAACGGTATAGTCTTCAACTGAATTGTCAATGAATCGACATTTTAATGTCTAATTCCTATTTCATATAATCCAATTATCTAATATTCACAAAATAATTAAAAAAGTTTGATCTAGCTAATTCAATACACGCACATACATAGTTATATATATTATTTGATTCGATTAGAAATATATTTAAATAAAATACGTACTAAGCTTCAATCTAAATCGATTCAAGCCCTAATTTTTAATACTTATTCTAAAATTAAAAAAGAGAAAGATAAAATTAATGTTATGATTGAATCAAAAAAAATAATGAAGAAAAAAAATATAAAAGTATAAATATTAAAACACGTAATTATATTATTTAAAACGTAAAAAAAAATCGTCTATTTTCCACGTTAAAATCCAAACATCAAACATAAGGTAAGAGTCGTCATTGTCTTACACAAGAAGTTTTAACGAATTTCTATGTAGACAATAATATAAATCCTTATTATAATGCTAGTGCTTACAATAATTATGGTGATAGATATGGGAAAGCTGCTAGGGAAAATGAGAGCAGCCAAAAATCATCATTATTGGTGGTAACCCACTTAATTATCAATTAGTTGAGCAGCCAAATTAAAGATTATCGGGTTAGTGGAAAACCCACTCCAATTCACATCTTAGTAAGATGGTTTTTGATATGCTATCCATTTAAGTAATCATTTACAGGTGGCTGGATTGATAATCACATTGTTTAATTCACTTGGCCCAGACGCCCAGTCAGGATTAAAGAGCTTCTTATACTAACGTTATTTAGATTAACTTATTTGATGCTCTATTCTTACTTCTTTTTTCGGACATTCTAATTCTTGGTTGTCTTGACGCATCTACTTTTAAATGGATTTTGTTGATAATTATAGAATTAAGCACAAGGGCTGTTTTAATTAATTAGGATTACGAACAAATTAATGAAATTAATGGCTACATCAAGTGTACTTTAACGAGGTTCAATTAATCTTAAGTGGGATTCGGTTTTGATTTGTTCGTCAATGGGCCTATGGTACTTTGATTATCTTGATCAACAAAGCTGATTATTTTTGCATAATTAAACATAGTGGTGGGCTTCGAAAAGTTTAAAATAATTCCATGGGTTGGAAACTCAGACGTATCGTTTGGGAATGGAATATGTAATTTGTCCGTTGCGTGTACGTTGGATTAGTAGTGGTGGTGGTGGTTGGTGGGAGCCACCGGACACGGCGACCATTAATCTAATACTCAGTACATAAGTACATACAATACTATGAATTACATGGAATACAATATTTTTTGTTAAAAATTGTATTGTATATAGATAAGGTTGGAACTTTTTTTTTTTATTTTACACATACAGATATACTTTGGAGTCCATTTGGATGTGTTTTCAAAGTTATTTTTTTGTTTTCTGTCATTTTTAAAAAGTGAAAAGTTAGTTATGAGTCTAGGTTTAAAAATAAAATGTTGTTTTGATGTTACATTTAAAATGAAATAATTGTGTACGGTTGAAAATAGAATATATTTGGATATTATGTATTTTTATATTAAAAGTTGTGAAAATGAGAGTAGGAAAAATAGGGTGTGAAAATAGCAAGAGAACGTAAAAGTGCGTGTGGAAAGATATTTTGAGAATACGGTAAAAGTTGGTAGCTTTCTATTTTTATTTTATGCCAAGTGAAAATAAAGCCAAATGGACACTTAAAATTATTTGAATATAAATTTCAAATCTCACACATATAAACATTAGTACAATGCTACTTAGCATATTGATCAGTTTAGGCATAATCTCATAATTTCACTATGTATAATTTTCTCCATCTTAGCAAATTGTTAGCTTTATATAAAAAGAAAAAGTCAAAATTTTTAATTTTTAATTTAAAATTTATTTTATCAATATTTGTTGTGATAATTAATTAATACATTGATCTGGTTTTTAGAAAATTGGGGCATAAAGTTGCAAATATTCCGAGGACAAAAAAAAGAGAAACGAAAAGGACACCTCCATACATTGACACTTGAAAGGTAAAATAATCTAAAGTTCGAACAAATTAAGTCGCAATTTCAATAATAAAAAGTTGTTACTTCCTTGGGCTTGAAGAAGACTAAGCTCCAATCCAAGAGAAGGAGCAAAAGTGCAAAACTATAACAACACGACAAACCCAAAACAAACCAAGCAGCTAAAAGAATAGCAAAAAGGACTGAAAAAGGTACTAAATTGAAAGTAAGAAAAGTATAGTTGGAAAAAAATATTGCGTCCATTAATGCATATGATGCATGTTTGTGGATCAGCTTTGAAATTGAAACCGTTTCGTGTCGTTTTACGCATTAATTTGTTACGTGTTATGTCATAAAACGGCAACCTTTAATTGACAAAATTCGAGAATTTGTATAAACACTCATTCAATATAAAATAAAATGTATTTTTTTTTTGGAGTTCTTTAGATAGAATTATGGGTAGCGATAGCAATAAAGCGAATTTCTTAAAATTTGGAATTCGTCTTGTCAAGATTTTTATGAACTCAAGAATCAAGATTCACCTTTCCTTCAACTCGAGGCTTGGCAGGTTGAACTTGCTAGGGCCATTAGTTGTAAGTTTACAAATATTAAAGAATATTTTCTTAAAAGATATCATCAAAACTTTTAAATATGAAAAAATAATATTATTACTAAATAAATAATTATTTAAAAATTTACATATGCATGTTTTAATTAATTTTAAAAAATTATAAATTGTAAACATTATTATCACTTATACATACATATTGAATGCATAAATTATTTGTTGTGACAATGATCGTGGATGGATTTAGGGGGCAAGTTGGGGCCATTGCCCCCCCCCCCCCCCCCCCAGCCCTTATATATATATCTTATGTATAAATATATATTTACAATAATTAATTTAAATAATTTATATTTCAAAAAAATAGATTAATAAATATTAATAAAAAATGATTAATTTTTTATTATCATTCATTAATTTTTAAAAGATTTAACTTTTCTTATTGGGCCTTAAATAAAAAAATTGATTATCTAGATATATTGAAGTAAATTGATTGATTTTTAATTAACAATAAAAATTAAAATTAATTAATTTAATTTTTACCTATTTTAATTTTTTTTTAAACTCAAAATAAAATTTTTAGTCTATATCCACAATCAAGTAATCGAACAAAAACAATTAGGTTAGACTTGTTAGGGTACTTCATTTTATTTGCGTGAAAAAATGTTATAGGTGTTTAGTAAAAAGGAAGCTTTAGAAATTTGCAAAACAACCAAAATTCATCCTTTTGACTTCAGCAAGATTGAAATAAAGAGATAAGAGTAAATGAATATTTTATAATTTTTTTTGAATTTTTTTGTCTTTCAATAGCTGCAAGTGAGAAAACTTTCTCCATTATAAATATTGTGAAAAAAAGGCTAAAAAATAAAATAGAAGATGACTTTTTTGCTGATTGTTTAATTATCTCTATTTAAAAAATATTAATAAAAGTCTATTGATTTGATTATCGATGAAACTTATGATATAAAAGTTTGTGTTCAACTTCAATGAAAATCATGTATTTCGAATTCATAAATTATAAAATTTGTCTTTGGACTTTCATATTTTTATAATTTTTGGCCCCCATACTCTTGTTTTTGGATCCGTACCTGACAACAATATTATATTTATATAAAATATATAATTATATACTTTATATATATATATATATCCAAATACACATCATATATATAAATATATCCATAATAAATTAAACTATATATTATATTATAATCGGGCGGGTTTAGAGCGAGTTCAATTTCAAAAATTAAGACTCGACAACCTATGTCCCAAAACTCATTTATACGTCAAGACCCACCCCACAATGGTGGATTAATAGCGATTTCGAATCTATTGTCATCAGCAAAAATAACGAGACACCATACGGACTCATTAATCATTATGGGGTCTACTAATAGTGCCTCTACACTCTTCAACGTTTTTATAATTAGAAGAAATATTAAAAATTAATAAGCATAAATAAATGGCTCAAAATCATAATATATACTAATACAGATGATGGTACTTCATCTCGTCTCAAATTAAGAATGTAATACTTGCATATTAGCACCTCTCTGTTATATACCTATGATCATGGTGCATTTATATAATAATAGGGAGAATTTGTAAATTAGTAATAAATTCGACAATAGTAATGCATGCAAGAATGACAATAGTTCTATACAGTTCACTTCCATATTTGTATAGATATGGTCATTATCATTAGCAACATTTATGGAAATAAGGGTTATGATTTTTTTCTCAAGTCATTCAATTGGAGACTAAAATAATATCGAAACTTATCTCCTAAGTCATAACGAGAAGTTAGAATGATTGTCATATATTTTTCTCAAATCCCTTAATTGAAAACTGCGATATTGCTGATTTTTATATCATGCTAAGAATTAAGTGGGAATGATGGTCATGTACTTTTTTCATGTTCCTCAGTTTTACACAACAATAATATCGAATTTTATCTAATACCAAAAAATCAGATTTGACAAAAAAATTGCATTTTAGATTTTTGTGCCTCACTCATCCTCTTTTTGAAGTGCATTTCTGAAGGACCAAACCCCAATGACTAGGGTTGTAAACGGATTGAACACACTATTTCTATATTCGTATTCGTTTAATTTTTTGAATATTCGAATAGGATACGATATGAATTTGACTGATATTTAAAAAATGATATCCGAATTCGTATCCATTGAATATCGGTCGAATTTGAATATATCTATATTCGATTATAATTATTCAAATTTATTCATATTTTATTAAATTTATTCGTATTTGAATTATTTTTTTATATTCATGTTCGATGATAATAATCTCAATATCTATTTACAAATATCTAAATATGTGAATCTATGAATTTATAACAAATAAATATTTTAATTAATAGAAAGAACTATATAATTTCATTTACAAGAAAGCGATCCAACAAATAGCATAATTAATTTTATAATTGATTATTAGTATTTATTAATAATAATGGCATTGGAGTATATTAATTATAAACTCAACCAACAATAATTATGTTGATTAACCTTATTCTTTAATTTTTTTTCTCTACATTATAATAATTTTTTAAATTTATTATTTTTTCTTCTCAATTCTTCAATTATAATTTATTTATACATATATGGATTATGAGACTTTTATTAAAAAATATAAATAATATATTATTTAATAAATTTATATTTGGAACGGATATTAAATAGATGCGTATCGGATCGGATACGTATTTACTATATTCGTATTCATTTATAATCGGATATGTATTAATCGAATATGGATAATATCCACTTTAAATGAATGAGAATAAATTTTGTATAAATGAATATTAATGCGAACGATAAATGAATTTTCGAATTTTCATTTACAGCCCTGCCGATGACTGTATATAAATGGGACAAGTACGTACCTCAATATTTGACTACATATATGTCTCATAATCATCACTACATGTGCTACAGTCATGATTTTTTTTTCATTTGAGTCCTAGGAATTAATTTAATGTATTTTTTACCCATAAAATGATAAAGAAAAATACAGTTAATTTGCTTGCATAAGACAAATTTGTGGCAGCCAAAACCATGTACCTGGAGAATTTCTCATAATCCATGCCTCCTTATATGTTGAACCTATTCCCCATGGGACCTTTTAGATGCCAACCGAAAAAAAGTACCAAGAAAAGCTGCTTTTATCCACTATATTTCAAGTTAAATATCCATTTAACTCAAATTAGAATTCTCGAATATTCTTCTTCATTTTCTTTTTCTTTTATTGGCTGTGTGTGTTTTTCATTTAATTATAGTTTCTAACATTCTTCAATTATCTTAAGGTCACACAATATGTCATGGTAATCAACTTACAAAGAATCTTCCAAGGCACAAAAATGTGAAAAATTCCTATGTGCACCCAATCACGTCATGTTTGCCGATAAGAATACAGCTTAAAGGACAAGATTAACCCTGCCACAAAAAAATATTCTATTCCAAACCTTTTAAAAATCTACATTTTCATACAATTTAGATTTAACGTGGCATGTAATCCAAATACAACTTGAAATTTGGATTAGGGGTGTAAATGAGTCGAGACGAGCGTAAATCTAATAGGCTCGTTTATTAATTCGTAAGTTGAAGCTCGGGCTCAAGCTTGATCATGGGAGCCTAAACAGCCGATCTCAAACTTGGCGCATTGGAATAAATGAAAGCTCAGGTGAGCCATATCGAGCTTGACTCGATAAGGATCATTAGGAAAATAAAAGAGATAGATTCTTATAAACTCAGATGAGCTCGAGTGCGTATAGGTTTGGATTGGGTCAATTTCATTTAGACTTAAAATAAAAACTATAATTATAAACTTTTCAAATAATTTTATTATTTTTATAAAAATAAAAAATAAAATATTATTATTATTATTATTATTATTATTATTATTATTATTATTATTATTATTATTGCTGCTGCTACTTATCTTGATGAATCTTATTACTTATTTTTATGGATCTAATTATAGGAGCCAATATTGTAACTATATGTATATATATAATAAAAATCTCATTTAGACTCGCAAGTTTTTCGAACCGAATACTATTGAACTTGGTTTGACTCGTTTGACTGGTGGCTAGGGCTCAACCTACTCAAGATCGTTTGACTAGATCAAATTCAATACGAGCTTTCATCGAGTTGAGTTCAAACTGTTCAAAATCATCTCACCTCATTTATATCCTTAATTTGGATCATTCAAATAATTGTCATTGTAGTACTTTAGAATTGTGAGAGGAAAATATGATATGATAGGTACAAAGCATCTGATAAATATCCTCAATCAATTAGAACAATGTATTTTATTATCCAAACATATTTGAGAATGATCTTAGTTAGCCCTTTTTTCCCAAAGTTACTGACCTGACCGAGAACTTTTGTCAGAATTACGAGCAACCAAACATTTGTTTTAGTCAATGTTTTAAAAATGGGATTGAATATTGAATCGATAGCCTTACTAATTATTGGTTCAATATGTTCAACTTATTTAACTATCGATTCAACCGGTGTAATGTCATAATGATACAATAATTATAAATTGTTTTATAAATATATATAATATTATTAATATATTGTAAAAAATAGAAAAATTTCAATAATATAGAAATAAAAAAAATAAATTCCTTCATATTTTAGTCATTTTTTTTCAAATGGTTTTTAAGAAAAATATCATTTCTCAATTAATCAATTACAAATATTTGGTCTAATTCAAATAGTATAGTACAACTATTTAACATTAATACAAATGGTCATTCTTTCAAGTTTCAAATTTAATATTTAATATAATAAAATAAGTTTTTTTAATATATTAAATTATTAACGTTTTTGGAATTTTTTAAAAGGACTGAAAAAATATAAAAAAAAAAATTAAATAATAGTGAATCGGTCAAGAACCGATCAAATCGGTATGTTCTTGACCCGTTTTTACCCATTCACATCTGGTTAACTTGTGGTCAATTTTCATGCTTGATTCAAACCGAACCAGCCACCGATCGAACCGACCGATTTGGTCTGATCTTTAAAACATTGATTTTAGTTTTATGTTAGAATCACCATAGCAATCCTGACTACTTCTCAAACATATAAGCAATCGACCTTATTAACTGTTTAAGGACAATATGCAGTCAATTTGAAATTGTCTGCAACTATAAATTTTATTAATAATTGATAAGAAGTGACTTTGGCTTTTTATATCTTACATTGTGGATACATATAAATTTTTTTTGAAATATAACTCCAAGAGAATGTCTTGGGAGAACTCTGCACAACTTCTTTACATTATTCTCTCACTTAAAAAGTCTCTTATGGAATGATATTATTACGCAATATGTAAAATGAAAAGGCACCTTAAAAAAAGAATGAGAGAGGGAATAATATATTAGACATATATCTTTTTTTAATTCTTTAATTGGGAGCACTAAGAAGAATATTAACGATAAGAAAAAAGGAATACTTTGAAGATTGTCACTAATGGTATATATTATGTGATAATAATTTTTTGTTACTAATTAATGATATTTTATTTAAAAGATCTTACATCTTATAAGATGTTTTTGGAGTTAGCTTATAAGTAGATTTTTAAAATAATTTATTGAAACATTTGGATAAAATAAAATAAGATTTTGGAGCTAATTATAAGATGTTAGTAATATCAATTTTATATTTACAATAATTAAAATTAAAGAAGTTTATTAAAGTCTTAAAAATAAGTTAGAATTTTTTTAACTTTTTTCTAAAAAGACTTATAAAATCTCACATCTTATGTAGGATTTTATAAGCTTCTTTTAAAAAAATTACCAAATACTTTTTACTATTTTATAAATTCTTAAATATCTTATAATATATTATAAGGAGTTATAAACTCATCCAAACATCCTCTAAGTTGATTTCAAAACAATCTAATCGCTTTTCAGAAGAGAAATATTCTTATGAAACGTCCACATTGAAAGTAATATATAATCAAAATCATGAAATGATACATTTTGAGTGGTTAGTTGATATGATGATATTGTACGTATCTTTGTATATATGAGATTCAAAGCATGAGGCTCAAAGTATATATATATATATATATATATAAATAATATACCAAAAAATAAAAGTAATATCCTACTAAAGTCACAAGTGCTTGCCCATTATATTTATTTGTTTAGACATAGAGGGAGGGCATAAAATATCGTAGGCCCCACTTTTGCTTTTTTATGCAAATGACGACATAATTCACCGAAAAAAAAACATAAAATCCACCTCTTCTCGAAATCCAATCTAACTTCTCACTCTCCTTTCTTCCTCTATAAATGCCCCCCTCAACACGTCTATCCACCCACTCCACCACCACCACCGCCGCCGCCGTTACAACCACCGTCCCACACCGTGACCTTTCTCATTTCTCAAAAATCACACTGAGCACAAAGAATTCACATTAATCTACCGAAGAAAGGACAAAAAAAGAAAACAATTGTAATATAAAACATGGCTACTTTTGAGGCATCAGCAGCACCCACATCGCCGGCAGCACTGCGGTCTCCGTGGCACTCTCCGGTTCCGTACCTCTTCGGCGGATTGGCAGCCATGCTGGGTCTCATTGCTTTCGCTCTCTTGATCCTGGCGTGCTCCTACTGGAAGCTCTCCGGGTATCTTGAAAACCGGGGAGACGGCGAGAGGGACCTTGAGGCAGGGGAGGCAGACGGTGGAGAAGGCGGCGCTAAGCCAGAGCCTCCGGTGATGGAAGAGAAGTTCCTGGTGATCATGGCTGGCCAAGAAAAGCCAACTTTCTTAGCCACTCCGATGTCGAGTCGGGCGTCGTCTTTTGGTAGTAAGAGTACCTGTAGTACCAGTAGTCGTAGTAGTGAAAATACTGTGTCATCCGTAGAAGATTGTGAAGAGAAAATTATGGGAAATGGTGGACAGGTTGAAATGGGAAACATAGCAACCCACGAATCTGCTGTTGCAGCAGCAGATCAGGTCCATTGACGTTTTTTTTTTTCTCTTTTTTTTTTTTTTCTCTTTTTTTTTGAAATTTCGATCACCTGGCTGTGGTGATTTTCTGGATTTAACCCCTTTTGGGAAGTTCGAAAATTTGGAAGGAGTTTGCATGTAGAATTTGGTAGAATTTATTTTGGTTTTTGTTAGGAATTTTACGGAAATGTAAATAATTTTTGGAGGAGAAATGGGAATTATATATATAGCATGTACGTATGTATAAAACTCTTATCTAAACATATGCTCTGGTGTTTAATTTCTTCTGTTTTTGATTTATTTTTGTTCTTATGGTCTGCACCTTGCAAGTTGAGTGATCCATGTTTCTCCTTGGAATCCTTCTTTATCCGATGGTTTGTATTATTTTATCCAGGATGTGAATGGAACTATCAGAAACTTAAGAGGAAAGTAAGAAATTCCACCAAGAACAAGAAATTTAAAAAGCCATTCATCTCAAACAAAGGATATACAAGATAATTTGGAAGATTATCCAATCTATGCAGTAAATTATTCGAGTAAAAAATGAATCATAAGACTCATAAAAAAGCTAGCATATTTATTGAATCTCACATACACCAAAGAAAAGGGGAGAAGGGGGGAGAGAGAGAGAGAGAGAGAGAGTTTTTCTTTTTTATATACTATATCTTTTATTTTTGCTTTTGTTGTTTGAAGTTTTTCTTTTTCACAAGTGGGTTGTAGTAAATTCATGGATTTGCAGCAGTCTGAAATCAGGTGCTTTGGTAGACAGTTCAGAACTTTAAATTTAATGAAACCAGAAACCAAGAAAAAAGGGCAAAAAACATCAGCATATTGCTGCATTGAAAGTTGGTTTGTTCTTCTGTGAAGTTGGTCACGTGACACATGGATCAACACGTGGTCGATCGCAAATAGAGTGACTCCCGTCGCGGCGAGCTGAAGCCTCAAACTTTGCTAAAACAGGTTTACAACGTTATAACTGCATATTTGATTAGATTTGAATATAAAATTTTTAATTAAATTGATTATGTTAGTTTTTTTACATCAATTTGAAAAAGGTGAAAAAAAAAAGTGAAGGCTTGAGCTGCCAAAATTAATGAAAACTGCCACCTTTTTTGGGAATGTAATTTTAGCCGTTGTCATTAATTACGAAGAAGAAATGAATTTGGGACATAACAGTAGTGCATTCTGTTAAGAATTGTGTCCAGATTCAAGAATTAAAGTTTGTTGGACAATTTGTGAATTCCTTAAACAGGAATGAGATGGGGGCATAATTCTGATTTCAAGAATTTTGGTGGGATTCAAGAGTAATTATATTAACTAATTAAATTCAGTGTGGAAGAAGTAATTTTGATGAATATATTCCACAACATTATATGGAGATGCAAAGTATGTTGGTTAGTTCATGTATGAGCATAATAATATTGATGGAATAAACTGTCTAGTCTTCACAAAATTAGAAGGTGTACACATAATTTTTTTAAAAGAAAAATTAATTATAATAGCATAAACTAATTATTAGTCTCATCATATCATTTCTTTAAGTTCTAGAGGATGTTCTTTTGAAATAACAAAAGTATTCAGTCTAGAAAATTAAATTTTATTTTGGACACGTCTGAAAAAGAACAAATGCAATAAATGTTGGACAAATGGAAAATTATATCAATCATAACTGAAAAATATTCTTGTAAAAACAGAATATAATTTTTCAATATTTCATCCACTAAAAAAATTAGGGTATCAACTACGGTTAATCCATAGCTGACATTAAAAGTTTGTAATTTTGACTATGAAATTGTCCTAACCAAGTTCAAAGATGATGCTTTCATAGCTAAATGTGTGTTTCGATCAATCCGTAGCTGATGAATATTTATATATATATACATATATATATTAATTTTTATATGGATAATGTAAACTAATATTTTACGCTCTGAAAGTATAATACTACGAGACGATAATTAATAGTTTTTGTTGATTATAATTTAAGAAATTATATTTGCTATAAAAAATTTGTATCTATATTTTGTAGCTATATATAGTTACAAAATTAATTTTGTAGCAAGCGGATACTTAGGTAATGTTTGGATATGAATTATGTGTTTTCGGAGAATGAGTTTTGGAAGTGGAGTTGGGGCATGTGAAATTTGTGTTGGGAAATATGATGTATGTTTGTTTATATTTTGAGAATAATAAAAAAATTATTTTGGAAAAAATTGGTATGTTTGTTTATGTTTTGGAATGAGACAAATTTTACTGTAGTAGTCAAATCAATGCCTTTTTGTTGGATTTTTGAGATGAAACTGGAATTGAGTGATTTTTTTTATTATTAGAATAATAATAAAATGTGTATGATATATATAATATATGTATGTATATATTAAAAAAGGGGACAATTTTGGGGATAATGAAGGTAAGAGAGGGTATTTTGAGAAATTTTATAATTTGGCATTTTGGAAGAAAATTTTTCGTATGTTTTGTTTTCCCAAAATGTAACCAAACATAGCCTTAACATTTTGATAGTGATATTCATAATATAGTTAATAAAAATATCAATTTTAGACTGAGATACACTAATAATAGCAAGGTCTTGGTCAAAACTCCCATAGTTCATCTCACGAAAAAAGAAGGGGCAATGTCTTCCTAAAGGTGAGGCAAATGGTGAACAAATGCAAATTTTGGTGTCGAAATAAAATATAAAGATGGTAACATCATGAAGCATAAGAGCCGTGGAAATGGGGAAGTAGTGGCAGATACTTGCTAGTGTAGTACACAACAGCATGCATTGTCGTCTTGAGTGGACTCCATTATGTATTTCCCACCTTAAAAATCATTGTGGATTCATATTAAAGTAAAAAGAATATTAATGATAAAATGTTAGCTGATAGTGTAAATATTATCACTAATTATATTTATTAAATAATAAAAATAATTTTTATAAATTTAATAATGATAATAATTGTACACATTCAAATTATCATCCAGAAGACAAATTTTATTGTTATTAGATTTGTCAATGTACATGCATCACTAATTATTAAAACAAAAATTTTAATATTCGTTATTTGTCCACAGTAATAAAAATCTCGTATAGCTTAAAAATAATAGATTTTTTAATTTGCCATTATTAAATTTACAATTATAATCTTAATTACTATATAAAATAATTATTATTATTATTATCACTTAATACATATATATTGTCACTGACAAATTTCATATTTTCATTTAATATTTTATTATATATATATATTTGTATATGTTTGAAAGCAAGTAATCCCATGGGTAGGTGTGATTGATTAATATTGTATATATAGAATTGACCTGTGGCCGTATCAAACAATCACAGGAGGGGTAAAGGGGATTATGATGAGGATTATATAGTGGGTGGAAGTGCATTCTTTATCATTTCATTTCACAACTTGTTAATGATTTGCTGACATAGAAAGAGAAAAAGGATTTTTTTTTTCCCTGCATTAATCAGTAGAGGAGCTAGTTATGATTTTTTATACGAAAAAAAGGGTTTTCTTTTTTTCCTGCGTTAATCAGTAGAGGAGCTAGTTATGATTTTTGATACATCCCCCAAAGTGTATGCCACTTAGACTACCTATTTTATATTCAATTTTAATGAAAAGATATTATATGATTTTTTTTGGGTTTGAATTTGAAGAAAAACATTAAACACCAGAAAAAAAAATATTTTAATTAGAGACGAAATTGTTTTAATCAAGTTTTACCTATTGCATGTTGCGTAATATTATATATATATATATATTTTATTTATTTATACATATATACATTAAGAATTCGAACTTTCAACCTCACACTTATATGTGTGAATGTGATATTATTTGATTAACTGACCACTTGATATACATATATAGGTCAATTTTCAATATGATTTTGGTTCTCATTTTTTATCATTTTCTGATACTATGATTTAAACCTCGTGCAATAAAGTTAATTTTAATCACAGGTTTATCTGCAATCTTGATTTCCTATCAATAACTTGACATCTTTTAGCTGTTGGATTGACCAATGACACCAAATGGGATGATTTCTACTCTTTTCCAAACAATAAGTCCTATAAAAAATCTGTTGCTTTAGACTTAAAATGCGCTTTATTTGAATGACCACTTTATGTTATTAGAAATGTCCCCTCGCGCATAGATCATATTTTTTGTTATGATAAGAATGTGAATTATTTTTAGTTCACCAATACTCTTTAACTTTGGCTACTCTAATATCATATGGCATTTTCAACTTATTAGATAAGAGCAATACTTATGAGCATCTAATTTATATATAATGTAAATGAAAAATGTTAGATTTTACCGACCATTGAATTTTGGGTTCTATCAAATCAATCCAAAATTTCTTTATTTATCATCTAATTCTTCTTCTTCTTCCTTTTTTTTTTTTGGGTTTTTTTGGGTTGTTATCTGTGTTGCGTCTTTCTTGAACAATCAATAGTTGAAAGAAATATAAAATACTTTACATGTTCCAAAAATTTTAATTTTTTTTTCTTTTAATTTTTGATGTTTCAAAATGCAGCTTCATTAATTATATTCTCTAAAATAAGAATTTTCTTTTACAAAATTATTCTTATTTTCAATGATAATATCGATCGTTATCACTAACAGTTAAAATATTCTCTTTTTCTTTCTCTTTATATGACGATAGGCCATTCATTTCAATTTTCAACCTGTTATGGAGCATTAATCAAGGAAAACTGGAAAACCATAGTGAGTGATGATGAGAGATGCGGCAACATGAAAATGCTGATGATCAATGCACAGTAGTACATTAATTGTACAGTACTGTACAATACAAGCTAGAAAGAGTTTGTGCTTACCATCTTTCTTATTGTTTATTATAACTATACTTTGAACGTACAGCATAGAAAGTAACGAATGACTACATCTGTACGAGGATACTATTCTTGCTTTATTGCAGCTCTTAACTGCCTTCCCTTTCTTCAATTCCAAGAGAAAGCAGATGCTGTTATATCTGCATGCACACATTTTCTTCTTTTCTGCAATACATTAATTTCCTTTCTTTTTTTAGTCTTTCAGAAGTGACTACCCTCAGAACTTGGCATCTTATAAAGCTCTGTTCCTGGGTACCTATCTTTTATAGAAATTAGGATAATGTACATCCAAATTTATATCTAATAATAATTTCAAAGTAGCTTTATTGGATCATATATACAATATATATATATATGTTACATGTAGCTAGCCTGACAAATTACTAAGTATTTTAATTACTGAATAATTAACTATGGATTCTTTTAAGAGTTTCGTGCCTATATATAGCTTTGTGATTTTATAATTTGCAAAAACATTAGAAGTTGGAATTGATGAAATGGATCACCTTTTCATCCCAAACGAGTTGGTATTTGGATAGGATTGAGATCGATATATTTTAAAAATAACTCCATTGAGAGCCGGTGGATCAATAGTACTAGAACGAACCACTAGGATGATGAGGTCACGCAAGTATGACCAATCATATTCATCTACTATATATAAATAGTTTTATAAGTGCCATTTTCTAGCTATTCTTCTTTAATGTTTTCACTTTTCAACCTTTATATTTGCCATACTTGCCTTCTTTATCAAACCCAATTCTAGCTCGATCTTCAAAGGATTTTCGTGAAATTCTCGAAGATCCTAACAGTATAGTACTTTATTAATTTCAGGAGCACGTGCAGTGAAAGAGACTCGCCTGATAGTTAAATTCCGATCCAAAGAGAAATTTTCCATTCTCACATTAGGTTCAAAAAGTGTTATAAGACCAAACCTACTCAATCAACTATTACAAGGAATTTGTGGCCAAGTTTTTAATTGAGGGCAAATCTGCTTACACATGAATAGCTCCATGATGATTTAAGTGCCACTACAGCAACATCCATTAGTCATATATATAAATTTATAAATATGTATATCATCAAACATTCCCTGCATTATTGCGCACTTGAGAGCTACAATTCAAGCTAATTCTTTTATTGCGCACTTGAGAGCTACAATTCAAGCTAATTCTTTCACTCCCTGACCTACCAATAATGGACCAAACTCCCTCTTCTATGGCTGATGAAAGCATTCATCCATGATCAAAGTCGAAAAATACTATATTCACGCACGCGGGTTTTACACACGTGTCTTAGACATGCGCCACAAATTACTTAATAAATAGTTGTATACTATGTTACAACTCCAATCTTATTAATTTGCATTGGAGAACTCGGGCCGGGCATATCCCATTACCAATTTCTTGTGGTTAAGGATAGGCCATAAAGACCCTGTGCAACCAGTGAAGATGGGGGCTTTTGTGTTTTCAATTATATGATTGTAATTAACCTGCAGCACTATATTTGCTTTGACGTCAGAAAAAGTATCATTTAATTTCATGATTAATATTATTTCAAAGATAAATGGTGATCATAGAAGCTGAAAGCTGCTGATATTATTGTTGCTGTAAAAGGTTTGAAAGTAACAAGTCTTAAGTCATCATAGGCTTCATTCTTATTGTTTTATGTGACTTTATATTTTATTTTTATTTTTATTTTTATTTTTTGGATTTTATGCTATTGCAAAATTTCATGTTCTATATACCTTCTCTTTAATTAATTATTATATGTTTAGGAATGGTATTTTGTATCACTAAATGAAACTAACGTTTCCAAATTCTGAAAGACCACTAGTTATTGCCACTATTTTACACCAAAATTGGAATGAATATATATGCACAATTCTTTTGCTTTTCAAGATATCTATATATAGAACAAAAATTTATTGCATAAGTTTGAAATGCAGTTTTCGGAGATCGATATCATGATTTGAACTTTGAATGATTTAATTCGTTTTAACCCTATATATAATAAGAGGACCTGCTGAGAATTTTGAGATGATTCAAAATGCTTGTGTTGCTTGGGTTGTTCATAATCCTATGTAACTTTATTCTAACGAAGCCCAATAGAATTACAAATCGGACCATTTGGCTCAAACCATTTCAGAGAAGTGGACTAGTCTTGAGTCTTCTATATAGATGAACTGTTACCAGCCCAGCATAGTAAATCCAGAAGCCATCTTCTTCTAACAAACCAATGTTTGTGCCACTAGCCATATACCTTCACGTCCAATAATTGCGAGTGAGAAAGTGCTTGAAAAGGGTGAAGTGGGCTTTTGAAACTTTTGACAGCACAATTCAGTATCTGTTGTTCTTGAAGAAATTGAGTTTCAAAGTGTAGATTCAATGAAAATGTAAATACTAAACAATGCATAACTCAAAGCTAAAAAACAGTAATATAGACTCAACAATTTGTATAGAATTTCATCTTATAAATAAATTCATGTACAACTTAAATTTTTATTAATTAAGGATTTAACCATCATTTGAATAATTGCTATACATCCAATATTAAATAGTAGATGGTGAGTGCTTTTTGGTTCGATGGTATTAGTTTCAATATAAAATGTGAGGTTAAAAGTTCGAACCTCTTAAACTCTCAATGTTTTATATATACAATTGATAAAAAGTAAATCATAGATTTACACACACTTTTGGTGCATGTTTTCCAATAAGCAACTCTACTTGATAAAGTATACTTCATGAGTTACAATGGATTAACACAAGTTCCACTAAATTGGTACAAGTGATACGGACTTGAGATAACTTCTCTTGAAAATAACTTCCTAAATCATATATACTCTAAAGTTTATTCTTTTATGTGTTGGATGACCACGAGCTATTCATTTCTCCTCTTCTCAAAATAGACGTCAAGAAAGGAAAAGACATCAATATTTTTACTCGAAGAAAATGTTTGACAAGATGTGACACGAAGCAATACATTCTTGTGCAATAAAGAGTGACCCCTTTTCTCAATATAGTTTTGTTGTAAGACATCTTAAAACATGCTTAAACTTTAATTGATAGTTCAAGTTATTTATACACTTCTAACTACGTCGACTTAGATTTCAATGGAGCCCATGAAGGACTAAAGTTGTGATACTTATTTTCTTTTAAATTCTTTTATTTCAATGTTAAAATGAATTATCCTGCTATCTATATACTGTCTCCATCTAATTTATGTATATTTCATGTTTTTTAGGTTCAACATGAAGAAACAAGTACTAACTATCAAGTTTGTGATTAGAAACACCAATGATACAAATAATTATCAATTTGCTTTGAACATTTGGAAATAGCATATAAAAGATTTAAATCGAATTGTTTTCAAAATCTTGACGAGGCTTCAGGGGCTAATGGTGCCTAATTGATAAATAATATTATATGAATGAAAAGTCAGAAAAATAAAGAACAAAATGAGCAATCTAATCATTTGATTAGAACTTGATCAATTTTTGTACAAGATACGTACTGTTGTAAGCATAAAATAAATAATGAATTAATACTCATTTATTAGCAGGCAATGCGATTGCCATATATAAAGAGTAAATTATTCTCTTGATAAAGATTTTCTTATTAAGCCATTCTCAAAGCTGGAGAAAGAAAATAGATAAAATTAAATTTTGAATAGAAAAGCTTGGGTTGCCCCTTCAGCTGTCAAAATTTGAATGGACACAAATGAACTTCCGCATCCTATTTATACCATTACTTTTTTAAATGAACTGTGGAGATCCACCTTGTAAAATGGTCCCAAACTCTGTAGAGTATTTCAAGAATTCTTTTCTAATTTGTAAAACAGATTTAAGAAGTTGGGAAGGTAAAACACATCATAGATTTGCTTTACTTCAGGTTGTTCATATAGAATGAAAAATATGGAAAATTCTAATTCAATTAGAAAAATAAAAAGATAAAGAATTTATTGGAGCAAAATGTCACATTTAAATTATTAATGTGGTTTAATATACTTTCAATAGTTTAAGTTTATCTATCAACTTATAACTTTAATTTCAGAACCTTTGTTTTTCATGCCATGAAATAAATATTTCATCAAGTAGTATATCTTATTTACTTTATTTTTTTTAAAGTCAATTCTAAGTTTTCATAAAGTAGCTTTCATCCTTGTTCTATTTTTGGACACTCAAATTTTTTAACAATTCTATTTTGTCAGTAATTCTTCAAGCTGCATACTTTATAAATCATAATTATAGTGTTATTGTATTTAATATGACTTATAGACTAAAATTTTGATCTTTCACTTATTTTTATAAAATTTATGCATTTCATAATCTAACTCTTAATTATTATTGTTGTTTCCTAATGTTACTGCAAAAAAAGAATATATATATATATATATATATGTTACTTATAATATCAATGATAAAAAAAAAAAAAAGTGATAGCATAAAAATCATCATTAATGATATATATTAAGTGATAATAATTTTTATTACCATTGGTAATACTTTCAGGTGATAACAATTTTTATTTTATCACAATATTACTTAACTAAATCAAGAACTAAAGTTTAAAATTATTATTATTGACAAGTGATATACATACCGATAATCTAGTATCTAATAATAATTGTTACTATAATTGGTAACAATAAAATGTTTTTATTGTTATTTATGCATGCATACTTACAACCTAGTGATAATAACAACTTGCACTACAATTTGCGACAAATTCTTATTTTTATTGTGAGATATGTCAATAATTATCAATAATTCTCAATATAGACAACTTGAACACAATAATTAATCACTTTTAAGTTTATAAAAATCATGTTGGACTGCCAATTGGCCTAATAACATTGCCATCGGAGTTCAAACTTTAACAAACTCTAGGTGTTGCATGTGTGTTTAAACAAAGAACTTATAAAAAATAATTACTATATGACAAAATCAATTTTTTTAATCACTTATATGAATTATTAAATATTAATTAACAAGTTTCTGATTGTCACATACTATTTCATCATAATTCATATTGTTGGAGATGGCCCTAAATTAAAGTATTAGTATCTTATGTTTACTCAAAACTTTATATTACTTTATTATATATTAATTTAATTTTTATATAATTGAAGAGAAATTCAAATTTTGAAGTTTGGTTTATGTTATTTTATTTTAAAAAATTACAATCAATTTTTTAAAAGTAGTGGGTTTTTCCCCATATATATTAAGTTGGGGGGTAGTTTTTATATAAAGTTGTGAGAAAACCTTTGATCAAGAAGTACTAAAAGGGATTCTTCTCAAAAACTCTCGAATTTTAATAAGGAGGTACGTGAATGTCAAAATTAAAGTCAAAATGTCAAGAGAAATGGATGTAAATAACCTTGTGAAAAGTGCGGAATAGTCATTTTCTGATTTAAAAATTAGTGTAAGCACGATATACATGAAATTATTGTAAAAATAAATGATCATATTATATATTAATTCCGGAACAATTTATTTACATTTATCCTTACTCCTACCACCAAAAGAAGCATAAATAGCAAAATTCATTATTCAGATTTCAGAGAACGTATATAACTTCATACATAAAGTTCTTCTTCCCTAATATCTTTTTTCCTGAAAATTTGTTTAGTTGCCAGAATTCCCTTGAGAGCAAATAACTCATTGAGACATAAAAAATAAAATATGCAAAATAATTTTTTTATAATCTAAAAGTAAGCGTAAGTATAATATCTATTTTATTAATATAGAAATAGACCTGTAAGCGCAAATTTTCTTGTCTGCAAAATAAAATTACAAGACAAGAAAAATTGTACAAATAAAATAAAATTCAAACTTATCAATTGTGGATTCAATCTCTAATCTAATCCTCTAATTCTTTCCTTCCAAATATAATCTTGAAATTTGATGAGCTTCGCAAAGAATGCCTTGAACGCCGTGGATCTCCTTAAATTTGATTTGAAGAAATAATGTCAATTCGATGGCTCCGCACCTTAATCTTGAATCAAACGCCAGAATATATAAGTTCCGCAATGAACGCCTTGAACGTCGTGGATCTCCTTGAATTTAATTTGAATAAAATAACGCCAATTCGAGGGCTCCGTACCTTAATCTCGAATCAAATGCTAAAATATGATGAGCTCTGTGAAGAACGCTTTGAACGCCATGGATCTCCTTAAATTTGATTGAGAGAATTGTTGGACTCTTCAAAATTCCTCTCACTTGCTGGAATTTGTGTTGTCTTGAATGAGCTTTGGTCACCTCATTTATATAGATGCTTGATGGGAGACTTTTAGATTGACTTGAACTTCTTTAATAGTTATCTTTTTGATAAGATAATATCAGATATCAAGATAATATCAAATATTTTTTATTTAATTGGCTCATAGATGTAGACACTTCATCTTTGACACTTGTCAATATTTTATTTGATCATAAAATAAATACTAGAGTATTAATTAAAATTAACTATTTATCTTTAGGAATTAAATTTAATAAATTTCAAAATAAATAGAAATTTTGAATTAATAACTAGCATATTATTTTATACGTGTCACTCTCCAATCGGACAAAATTAATATGTCTACAAATGTCCCCACTTCAAGGCTTGGCGAAAGATATTCCAACCATTCACGAAAGAGGCAAGACTTGAAGTATTTGAGATTTTTTTTCTTTTTCTCTCCAGTTTTTCACATATATTTGCAACAAGAACATCCTCCAAGCATTCCTCGAGCTACGATGTCCAATCAAAGGGTAAAGTCTTAACATAATTCAAGGTAAATATCCTTTTGATGGGTGTGCCATACACAATTTATACTCAAGTGGGTTAGGAGTAATATGCAGTTTAGGCTCATGCGTCAAGGAGCATATTTAATTTGAATAGACAATTTATACTCATGTCAAAGAGTTTACTTGAGTTTGACTTAATAGACAGTTTACACTCTTATCAAGGAGTACGTGGGGATAATTTGAAAATTTTAGATAGTTTATGCTCATACCTAGGAGCTATACTGAAAGTTTAAGCTCATATCAAGGGGAGCACATGGGGAGACTTTGAATATTTAGATAGTTTATGCTTGTATCTAGGAGCATTTGGACTTTGAAGATTTGAGTATTTGATTTTGAAACTTGAAGACTTGAGTATTGAATTTGAACATATGAAGACTTGAGTTGTGGATTTAGAGATTTGTAGACTTGAGTTTTGACTTTGAACACTTCGAAACTTGAGCTTTGACGTGGATACTTGGATGCTTGTATTTGAAGACTTGAAGACTTGAGTTTGAATTTGGAGACTTGAACATTTGAGTATTAAATTTGAAAACTTGGATACTTGAGTCATGGATTTGGAGACATGAAGACTTGAGAATTTTAGATAGTTTATACTCGTATCTAGGAGAAATATTGATAGTTTAAGCTCTTATCAAGGAGCACATAGAATTTGGAGATTTTAACTTTGAACTTAAGACTTGGAGACTTGAAATTTTGAGTTTTGGACTTGGAGATTTAGAGACTTGAAAATTTTAGATAGTTTATGCTCTTATCTGGGAGCATTTGGAATTTGAAGGTGAAAATTGATTGCCCCCAACATCTTCATCATCATCAGCATCACTTGAATTTTCTTGTTCATCAAAATTCATGCTCATTTCAATATTATGTGCACGAGTTGCCAAATCTTCAAAAGTTTTTGGTTTAATTCCTTGAAGTATGTAGTAAAGACTCTAATGCATTCCTTGGATACACATCTCCATTGTTGAAGCTTCTGACAATTGATCTTTGCTATTAAGACTCAAATTTCTCCAGCGATTGATGTAGTCAATGACTGACTCTTCTTCCCACTGGCGAGAGTTTGTGAGTTCAATCATACTGACAATCCTTCAAGTGCTATAGATGCGATTGAGGAACTCTTGTTCTAGTTGCCCCCAACTATCAATAGAGCCTACCTCCAAGTCAACATACCAATCAAAAGTATTGCCCTTTAATGATCGAACAAATTGCTTGACCAAATGATCTCCATATGTCCCAGCATTATTACAAGTCTCAATGAAATGAGCCACATACTGCTTTGGGTTGCCTTTGCCATCAAATTGTTGAAACTTTGGGGGTTGGTAACTGATCAGCATTTTCAAGTTATCAATTCTTTGAGTATATGGCTTAGAGTTAGTCATAGACGACTTAGAACTTCCATTAAGCTTATCTTTGATAGTCTCTATGATAAACTTCTTCAGTGAGTTGCTGGGAATTAATCCAATAGAAACTTCTAGTTTTTTTGTTGCAGTCTTTTCATTTTCGACTGGCTGTTTCTTTGTGGATGTTTCACTTTTGTCCCGAGCATAAATTTGTTTTTCCACCATGCAGCTTGCATCAAGATTATCCACTTTGCTCATCAATTTGGAGATTTGAAATCTCGCTCTTGGACATGTCTCATGAGTCCTTCAACAGCCTTCTTCAAATTTGCAATTTGTTCCTCCAAGGTTGTAGCACTTGTCACCATAGCCGTCGCCATGCTCAAGGAATTTGATGTTGAGTGGGGAATGGATGATGAGGATTCTTCCTTTGAGTCTCCACCATCTTTATTTATATCAATAAAATACAGCAACACCTTTTCCATAGCAAGTGAAGGAGCCACCTCTGAAGATGATTGAAACTTATTGGACATACTTCTTGTGATAACACCAACACTTTTTGCTCCAGCACTTGAGGAATTTGAGGTAGTAATTTTCAATGCAGCAGTCTTGTTGGCGGTCATTTAATACTTCAATCTTGATAAAGGAAAGAGATGAGAGGTAGAGATTGTCCCATTGGGCGTGCCAAAATTTGTAAGCGCAAATTATCTTGTCTTCAAAATAAAATTACAAGACAAGAAAAATTGTACAAATAAAATAAAATTCAAACTTATCAATTGTGGATTCAATCTCTAATTTAATCCTATGATTCTTTCCTTCCAAATATAATATTGAAATTTGATGAGCTCTGCAAAGAATGCCTTGAACATGGATCTCCTTAAATTTGATTTGAAGAAATAACGCCAATTCGATGGCTCCGCACTTTAATCTTGAATCAAACGCCAAAATATATAAGTTCCGCAAAGAATGCCTTGAACGTCGTGGATCTTCTTGAATTTAATTTGAATAAAATAACACCAATTGGAGGGCTCCGCACCTGAATCTCGAATCAAATGCCAGAATATGATGAGCTCTGTGAAGAACGCCTTGAACGTCGTGGATCTCCTTAAATTTGATTGAGAGAATTGCTGGACTCCTTCAAAGTTTCTCTCACTTGCTGGAATTTGTGATGTCTTGAATGAGCTTTGGTCACCTCATTTATATAGATGTTTGATGGGAGACTTCTAGATTGACTTGAACTTCTTTGATAGTTATCTCTTTGATAAGATAATATCATATATCAAGAAATAATATCAAATATCTTTGATTTAATTGGCCCATAGATGTAGACACTTCATCTTTGACACTTGTCAATATTTTATTTGATCATAAAATAAATATTTGAGTATTAATTAAAATTAACTATTTATCTTTAGGAATTAAATTTAATAAATTCCAAGATAAATAGAAAATTTGAATTAATAACCAGCATATTATTTTATACGTGTCACTCTTTAATTGGACAAAATTAATATGTCTACAAGACCATATACAATTTTAAGCACAAACATGAAACAACTATATATTCATTGGTACTTTACTCATAATGTCAAAAGAAACATAAATAGCAAACTTGTTATTCAGATTTCGGAGAACTTAAATATACCTTATATAAAGTTCTTCAATTTATTCACTAAGTTGAAGAATTTTATTGAGAGCACAACTTTATCCAACTTGTTTGGTAAAGAATCAGGGCATCTATAGTAATGCTAGTGCTGCACCATGCAACAGGTTTATTAAATTTCTGTTGGCAGATGGATGGATATAGTTTGACAGTAATTAGTAAATTTTTATTTCTACGAATAAATTGATTGTAGGTTTACCTCTTATAATTAAAAAGTAGTTGAGAAATTAGTTAGAATTCTTTCCGAAAGGGTAAAAAAAGTTTGTTTTGCTGGAAAGTTCACATAGTTGGATATTAATTATATACATACATACATATATATATTCCCTTTTTATCATTTTAACTTTTTTAGTATCAATTGTATTCTAGAATAATTAGATGTATCTAAATCTATCTATATGATAGTTTAATTTCATAGTATTACATAATTTATAAATGAATATCTTAAGCTCCATTAAAAAAATTAAGAACCATTAAATATTTCCAATTATTCATACTAGAGATATAGAAAATAGTGGGAGATCGATCTAGTATTCAACTCATAATGGGTGCGTTGTGTACTTCATGTGCTTTGTGTTTAGTTTGTACTTTGATTATTTAATTTGAGAATAGGAATATATTGTTTGGTTGACAGAATAATATTTTGTCATTTGTAATGCTCTATCTAAAAAATTAAATAAATAAAAATAGTGACAAATAGTAAGTGGAATATAAAACTGATTATTAATAATGTATAGTAAGTGGCAAAAGATTTTATTTCGCCATTTTAATGATTTTTATAGATTTAATAGTAATCAAAATGTGTTTAAGTTGTCATTATTGACAATTAGTAATATTATACTATAAATCTTAAATTATCACTCGACATTAGGTTTTCACTATGGGTGTATTACTAATCAATGATGACAGCTTAAAATATCCTTATCACTTTTAAGTTGTATCATGATAAAATAAAAAGTATTTATCATTTAAAAAGTATTTTTATTTTGTCATTAATTAATTACTAACAATTTTTGCATTGTTACTTATTTCTTCGCTACTAATATTACATGTTTTTATAGTATATCGTTGATGATAGTCAATTTTGCGGGTAAGCCAAACTCCATTCATCTCATACTTTGCAGTACAAAATTGAAAAAGTATATATGAATTTTTTTTGAGTCAATATGTTGCATTATAATTACATTGTGAATATTGATATCAACTACAATAATTGTCAATTATTTTTAACAATCAGCAACAATTTATAATCAACTAAGAATTACTATAAAAATAGATCAAAACCACATTTTCACGGAATACCAACTCAAAATCTCATTATTTTTTTCTTTTTGTATGTTTGACATCATTTCGGGTTGCTTATATACAATTAAAATTGATCCCCGAGACTCATTTTTTAAATATAAACGGCTGAACTTCCAAGCCTCGTGAAGCCAAATGGCATAACAACTCAATTTATGTATTGTTCCATTGAGTTTTAACATATATAAAATTGTGATTGTTTGAGAGCAAGCAGGCGCTTCAGATTTTGTCAAATACAGTTTTTGTATTGTAACTTCTATTATATTCACATCTAACAGTGACTCAATCTTATGTATCTCTTCTTGGCTTATTTCTTTTTCACGAATACAAATTCTTATGAAGTATGGTTACAGTTCCATATTTGGAACTGAAGTCATAGCATTCACAGTAATAGTAGAATTTTCGGCTAATTTAGTTTAGAGGGCAAAGTTGAGACCTAGAAATTTCGAAAGTCAAATACAATGGGACTAATGAAATTTATGAACTTATATAATAGTGCCCGTGGCCGTTGATAGTTGAACATTTCACTTTAAAATTTTAAAAAAAAAAAAAAAAAAAAAGAAAGAAAGAAATAAATAAAGAAAATGTATAATTGGCAACTTGGCCTAAGTATTTTATTACCTATTTGAAATACTTTGAAAAAACAATTGAGCCTGGTTTGAAATAAGCAAGTTATATTAACAAGAGCAGCCGGCTAAGGACGGCAGTGTCACCATATATAGAAAGTGACAAACTTTTTCATGTGTTAATGCTTTAAAGAACATCATCTTGGGCTCATTTGCCTGACTGAAAAAGTTCAAAAAAATCCAGTTTCTCAAGCTATGGGATCATCACTCAGCTGCTGTAGTTCCGAAAAAGTTGAAGAAGGGTATGTGAAAATAGCATAAATCTTAATTAATTAGAACACATTTTAGCAGCAATTTTTCATGTTAGTTTTTCATTTTGGCCATTTTTTCAGGTTGACAGTAGGGGGAGAGAACAACAGCACTTCATGGAGAATTTTCACGTACAAGGAGCTGCATGTCGCCACAAATGGATTCAGTGAGGACTACAAGCTTGGGGAAGGAGGTTTTGGAAGCGTTTATTGGGGCAAAACATCAGATGGTCTTCAGGTAAACAATGTTATTCCCTCTGTTTTCCAGAAATTAGACAAGAGTTGAAGAAAAGTGAAAGAATTTCAAGTTAAAATCAACTTTTTTCTTCTTTAGATTGCGGTTAAGAAATTGAAGTCCATGAATTCCAAGGCTGAAATGGAGTTTGCCGTCGAAGTTGAGGTCCTGGGAAGGGTGAGGCACAAGAATCTGTTAGGGCTGAGAGGCTATTGTGCTGGGAATGATCAACGTCTCATCGTCTATGATTACATGCCTAATCTCAGCTTGCTTTCTCATTTACATGGCCAATTTGCTGGTGAGGTTCAGCTTGATTGGAAGAAGAGAATGAAGATTGCACTGGGATCTGCTGAGGGCTTATTGTAAGACTCTTTTTTCATTCATATATAAGTAATTCTATTCCTGGTCCTACTGCTGTAGTAAGATGCTAGAAAAGCAACATTTATTTATGTATATAATAGATAATGCTCAAGCTTGCCAAAACAAAATTTGATTTTCATTGTCATGTTGGTGAAAAAAGTTCAGTATATTTTGAGATCCACCGGTGGATGGGTCTTCCAACAAGGGGAACACGCACCAAACCGAGAGGTCAACTATCCAGATGAAGTGGTCCAAAGTATTGAGTGGAAAGGCGAAGTTGAATAAATATGTGGAGATAAGGAATATAATGTACATAGGTAGGTAGTCACATAGGGATACGATTGCTGGTTCTCCTTTTATGTCACTCGTAGATCGGATGTTTTATTTCCAAATTTGGGTACTTATGATTAATGGCTGAGAATCCTAGTTATTGCTTAGGTGTCCTAGTACAATTTTGTCCTAAGTGGTGTCTTGAGACTTTGTACGTATTCTCATCCTAGAGCTGAAACTTCGGGTCATATGTAATTTTGGGTGGGGTCGAACATCGACTTGCGCAAAAAGACGTGGATCCTATAGAATGTTTAGTAATTTTTAATATATTTGAGGGCATGTGGTCCTTTTCTAACCTAATTCACATCACATTGGATAGATTCTATGCATCTGTTATTTAAATTTCCAGTTTTGCATATTGAAAGTGTATTGAAATAAACATATATCAATAGTACCTTAAGAACCTTCATTTTAAGAGGTCTTAATTAACATATTGGTTTGCTTGATGATGAATAGGTACTTGCACCATGAAGTGACACCCCATATTATTCACAGAGACATCAAAGCTAGCAATGTGCTTCTGGACTCCAATTTTGAACCACTAGTAGCTGATTTTGGGTTCGCCAAGCTGATCCCAGAAGGCGTTAGCCACATGACCACCCGTGTTAAAGGAACCTTAGGATACCTAGCACCAGAATATGCAATGTGGGGAAAAGTTTCAGGGAGTTGTGATGTCTACAGCTTTGGAATTCTTCTGCTAGAAATTGTTACTGGAAGGAAACCTATCGAGAAGCTCCCTGGTGGTGTTAAGAGGACCATCACGGAGTGGGCAGAACCACACATAACCAAAGGGAGACTTAAAGATCTCGTGGACCCAAAACTTCGTGGGAATTTTGATGAAAATCAGTTGACACAAACTGTAAATGTTGCTGCCTTGTGTGTTCAAAATGAGCCGGATAAGAGGCCTACGATGAAGGAAGTGGTTGTCCTTCTCAAAAGACAGGATCCAACTGCCAAAGGGATGAATACAAGGATCAAAAGTGCGAAGTATCGAGAAGATCTAATGGCTCTTGATCAGTCGAGTGATGATGAAAATAATGGCTATGAAGATGAGAGTAGTGTGTATGGTGTATTTGGTGCCTTGGAGACGCAGAAGATGCAAGATCCTTACAAACGTTATGGGGACAGGAGATAAGAGAAAATGTATGAGAGTTTACTTGTGTCTTTTCTTGGTTTATGTATGCTTGACTTCATACAAAATTCAGTGACAGTTCCTGAAGCAGGGAATTTGGTCTGTGAGAGGATTGCTTTAATTGTTTGATTCTTTTCCCATTTTCTTGGTTTGAACAAGTGCTAATTAATGTCATTTTCTTTGTGAATTCAATATATTAGTTAAAGTTCAGATATAAGAAATATCGTTAATACCCTAATCCCCTAACAGATCATGGCAACCATGCGAACGAAACTCCCATCGACATAATATTGTAATAATATTGAATTCCAGCAGCTTAATCATGGTTGTTGGGACATGCAATTGAATGCAGTTTGGTTGGAGAAAGATTTTCAGGTTTGTAGAAATAATGACAGCCCATCATAATCTTTTAGTCCCTAAAGAATTGTGTCCCAAGATTGTTGGGATTGCAGAGAAATTGCAAATGGGTAGTGTCCTTACAAAGTTTTGTTTCAAGATAAAGTAATAAGGAACACTTTTTGAGTGGCAAATGTAGTCCCACTCCCTTCCTACCAAACTCACCCAAGGACAACACTTTTTCTGCAGAAAGACAAAATGGAGAACTTCTTTCTTGGCTTATGTAACAAGACAAATCAAATGTATGACTTCACCTTTGCTTATCCCACAAAGCACACAACCAAAGTACTTAATTGTATCCCAAAAGTACCCAGCTCTGGGAGAACTATAAAATAATCAGCATTTTCACTTGCAATCGCGGAAGCCTTTTTGTTTTTATTTCTTATTTTGCTTGTCAAATAAGAATATTTCGTCATGCTGAAGGCTTTGTCATCCTTTTTTCCCTATATATAAATGAAGGCTGCCTGTGCTTTGTATATTTTTGATAGAACCAAACATCTCTAAACCAAATATAAATATCTGCGGCACCAGTTTTGAAGGGAACTTATTTGTGAGGTTAGATGGAATATAGAATTATTCCTTCATTGCCTGCTAAAATTCTAATAGGCATCTCTCTAGATGCTGATCAAAGTAAAGAGCTTCTGTGTTGGGCTATCAAGGTTCTAGCTCATCCAGGTGACACTGTGGTTGCATTGCATGTTATTGGTATGTCTTCTTCCTTTAATTCTAATGCATTTCCCTGCATTAGCAAGCTTATAACTAAAGGGACATCCTGCGGCTTTTTCCTTAAAATGTCAAGTGCTTGCTCTTTATGGTATGCAATATTCTTCACATGTTTGTGTGATGCAACAGCGGCTAAGCCAAACAAGAAAGCAACTGACCGAAGAAAAGAGGACAAAATCAGGAAACAATCAACTAGAAAGCATCTAAAACAAATTCGACAGGCAAAATCATTCGTAATATCCATATTGGGAGAACTTTCTAAGACCAGTCAGTCCAATCAGGCAAGCCATCCAAGGCAATTGTGACAATGTCATTTAATTTTTCCTCGCTAATGCTTTTTGAAAGTTCAATTCGTTTAAATTTTGCCATTTTATCAGGTAGATTTGGAGGCTAGAGTTGGTTTAAATACCAATGCTGGTAAAGGTCTAATTGAGGAAGCAAAAAGCACGGCAGCAGATTATCTCATCATTGGTGCCAAGAGGAACCGATCAAACAGGTCAGACTGCAACTCATTCTTAAAACATTTTGTGGAAGAAAATTTCAAGAATTACATTTGACCTTTTATCAACTAGAATGCCACCCGCAATTTCAAAGTATTGCTCTGAGCATGTCCCAGAAGGTTGTTCACTAGTCCTGCTCTGCAGAACTGATGTTCTGAAACAAGATTTTCAGACCAACTCGATATGCGTTCAAGGTTAGTCCATATGATGTCTTTTTCTCAACTGTTTGCAATTATATTGTGTATAATTGTCTTGATGTTGCAATGTGTATCAGAATTTGATCATGAATCCAGCTCCAGGTGGTCAGAAAAGTATTCTTCTTATACTGGAAACTCTTTCTCATCCGAGGAAAATGAAATTTCCTCAAACAGAAAGTGCAAAAAGCCATCACCAAGAATAGTTTTTGATATTTGTGAGGCAGAGTCAGAGAACAGCATTAATGAAGACAGTTCAAACTCAGGGGACTCATGGAGCACAAAAGGTACTTCTTTGGTGACCACAGAATTCCAAGGGAAACCAGAATCCAGGATGCCCGCAACCCCATTTAAGCGAATTTCATCTTTTTTTCGTTATTGGAACATTATGAGGAAGCAAAATGATGCCTTCTTCAACAATGAAAAGCAGCAGACTCTGCTGAGGAGCTTTAGCTATGAAGAAATTTCCAGTGCCACAAACAATTTCAACATAGGTACATACATCACAACATGGTTGTCAAATGGGTGGGTTGGGTGGATTTGGTTTGGGTTTACATGGGTTGGGTTTAAAATGAGTTGGGTTGGTTTTGAAATAGTTCCAATAGACAATAAAAAAAATTGATTTAATTTACTTATTCCAAAAAATTAATGCAAAAGACTATAATAATATTATTATACCTTCTACACTCTATTTAATATATAATTTTACAACATAATGAAATAATTTATTAAATTAATTAAATTTTTTGAATTGACCCATTTGGAATTCAAATTTGATACAATCCATCTAAAATTCAGTCCGCTCAAACCCATTTTTGAAATATCAAGCCCAACCCTACCCAAAACTATGTGGATTGGGTTGAGCCCATGGTTTCTGATCCAAATTGACACCCATAATCACAAATCCATTTTTTTTTTTAAAAAAAAAAAAGAGAGTATATTTATAATACTAATACTCAGAATGAGGAGGGAGCTACTAGTGACAGTCGCCTTTCCCCAAGTCTATATAATCTTACATTATACATATATTTTCATTAAAATTTAAAATTTTATCCTTTAGAAATAATAAAGTCATTCTTAATATTTCGTAAAAGTTCAATCTCGCTCCCCAAGTTCAAAAATTCTTGACTCTATCACTGCTAATACTTATTCCCTTTGCTCGTCTTGATATCAGCTAAAATGGCTATAAATAGACAAAATGACAGCATGTTGGTGCAGGAAATTTGGTGGGACAAGGAGGATATTCAGAGGTATACAAAGGAGATCTTGCAAATGGTTGCAGCATTGCGGTGAAACGTTTGGCCAAGGATAATAGCAATGCAAACAAGGAGAAAGACTTTCTTATGGAGTTGGGAATAATAGGACATGTCAATCATCCTAATACTGCTAAATGGGTTGGCTACTGCATTGAGAATGGACTCTATCTCATTTTCAAATTCTATCCCAATGGAACTCTTTCATCCGCATTGCATGGTATGTGCTGTACTTCATAGATAGATCATAGTTAGTAACTTGGGACCATCTTTATCAAGAATTTTGAGCTTGGCATTTTTCTTAGGGGCATTTGGCATAAAGGAACAGAAATTTTGTCGACTAATTGGGAATCTATGGGTAGAAGAACAAAAGGAGATTTAAGTGGAAAAAAGGAACAATTTATTACATTCCGATCTTAGAAATAAATGTCTGTGCATTATTAGATGGACATTGGGCTTAATTTAACCCCAAAAGTTAGCTTGTGATGTGAGGGTTGTCCAAACCCATATATCAAGTCCAGAACATATCTGTTCAACCGATGTGGACATGTAACAAAACTAAATGAAATAATTTGTAATAATTTGGCACGGCAGGTGAAAGATGCAAGCCTCTTGACTGGCCAACGAGGTACAGAATTGTCCAAGGAATTGCAAGAGGTTTACATTATCTTCACAAATGCTGCAAACATCGAATAATACATCGTGACATAAAAGCCTCCAATGTTCTTCTAGGTCCAGATTACGAGCCACAGGTTAAGTAACCCTTTTTCCTTTTTGTTTCTTTTTTTTTTAAGGAAAATTAATTACATTATATTAAAATAGTGGAAGGTTCCTCATAACTTTTCTCTTAATTAAGAATTGGCTTGAAAAATTATGGGTTGACAGATTTCTGACTTTGGGCTTGCAAAATGGCTGCCTAGCAAATGGACTCACCATGATGTTATTCCAATTGAGGGCACGTTTGGATACTTAGCTCCAGAGTACTTTATCCATGGGATTGTGGATGAGAAAACAGATGTTTTTGCATTTGGAATGCTGCTTTTGGAAATTATAACTGGCCGGAGGCCCATCGACTCATCCAAACAGAACCTGCTTCTATGGGTACTAAAGAAAATCTTGAGTTTTCTTTTATGGATGAATTATAACATATACTTTTGGGATTTCTTATGCAATCTGAAATAATTGTGAAAAATAAAATGCTTTACTACAAGATATTTTTACATACCTGCGAAATAACTTATTTTATTATTTATTTTGAGGCACAACTTCTAATAAATTTTAAATTTTCGCTCCTAATGCACGATTTACGACTTACAATTAAGCAAGTAATGAGTCCACTTGCCCAATTAAAATAAAATGAGTACTTCATAATACCCATGGAGTTGTTATTGGGATGGAAATTGAAGGAAAAAAAGGTATACTTTTACTTTATATTATTTTTCCCTGTTAGAATGCTTATTGTGAAACTTATATATGAGCAGGCAAGGCCCTTAATGGAATCTGGAAAATTAAGTGAAGTGGTGGATCCCAAATTGAACGGTAGATATGAAATGGACCAACTCTATAGAGTGGCTCTAACTGCTTCATACTGTGTAAGGCAATCTTCATTATGGAGGCCATCTATGACTGAGGTAATTTCTACATCATATTATTTTTTTATCTTAGTTTTTTTTTTTTTTTCCTTTTCATTTTTCTTTTTTCCATTTGGTCGTACTAGAATGTCCTTTATGTTCATTAAGGCAAGGAAGTATTTCCATTTCATTTAAAATTATACACTTATGATGTTTTGGAACAAAATTTGATCATTTTGAATATTAAAAGGAAAAGACTCAGTGAAAATGTATTAATTTACATTCCGAAAGTCACACAAATTATATCTATATATTAAGTGATGAAAAAACTATTTTGTCACAATAAAAATTTTATAAGCTTAGTGACAATAAAAAAATTTCATTAGAAATTATATTGATAAATTTTATTATCACTAAATTATCATTTTATAATCATACTTAAAGTATTGACATTTCAAAATGCTGATTTTTCTCGGTATTAAATTTTATTGTTATAAAATAAAATTAACTGTCACTTAATAAGTATTATTAATGATAAAATAAAAGTTATTGTCATTTAGTACGTACCGTTAGCGATAATTTTTACATTAACAATTAATTTTTCATAACCATGTACTGTGATATTTTTGTAGTGGCTATAAAATGGATTTATATTTGTTCAGGTAACAAACAAAAGAATAATATAATTTTTTACAAATTTTTGTAATTTAGATTCACAATGTGTTTATATGAGTTTATATACTTTTCAAATATAATATTGAATGTTTGAAAACTTATAAAATGTTATAATTTTTTAAAATGATGTTATGATATTATAAGTTCTTTTAAAAAGAAATATGAAGTTCCTAACTTATTTTTAAAATTTTATCAAACTCTTTTCATTTTAATTATATTGATTACAAATTATCATTATTAACATTTTATAAACTCCAAAATCTTACTATATATATCCAAATACTTCAAGTGTATATTTTTAGAATAAATCAAACATTTTATATAATTCAAAAGTATTTTATAAAACATAAGATTTTAAATAAGTTAAACCAATGACCCTCTTAATGTTTATAAAAGTGTTATTACAATAAATCAAAATTCTCATTATTCTTATACATCTGACTCTGTGTGACCAGGTGTTACAACTACTTACATACGGGCAAGACACAGAGTTAGCACGAAGTTGGAGAATACCAAGATTCACAAGTGATGAGATGGATGATTATTCTATGATCTACGGCTACCAACTTCCATCCGATTTAGCTTTGGAGGGCATGTGACACCTCAATTCTAGGGATTGAATTTTCTTCTTCTTCTGCTTCTTTTTTTTTAAATTTTTTGTCCTTTTCATGATTTTTACTTACATATTCACAAAGTAGAAATTGAGGTCCCTTCTAACATGAGAAGATAGGTAGAAAATGCCCAACTTTCTTTTTGACTAACTCAATCCAATGGTATCTACTTTGTTGATTTTGGTTTTGTCTCTGCAATTATGATATTGCCAATTTATTGTGATTAATTTGGAGATTATTTAAGATTTTTATGGACCCGTAATGGGCACATTGTACATTTTATGTACTTTTTGTATAGTTTATACTTTGATTATTTGATTGAATATATATTGCTTTGTTAAAAAGATAACATTTCGTCATTTGTAATGCTCTCTCAAAAAGAAAAAAAAATAGTATTTATCGATAAAATTATTTGATTTGGATCAAAGAAAAAAAGTAGTTCTGTAATTGTTATGATTATCATTGTTGATCATTTACTAGTATCAATTGTGAAAAAGTGTCACAATGTTGGCTAAGAGCTTTCTTCACACATGCTTCTTGGACTTTTCCTCTTTTCCCATCCAAAACTTGGGCATGCCTTTTCTGAGTATTGGTAAAGATAAAATCATAATAATGACAATAATCTAAAAAAATCATGGTGTGTAGTATGGATGTATGTTGGCTACGGATATAATGTGGATATGATATTTAACATATTCATATATTAAAAAGAATAAGAAAAAGGAAAATTTTAACACAACATCGTTATGCCAAAAAATGTAATATTGATGATCATAAGAAAACATGATTGATAGCGTGTTCAGTATATTTCATATATAATAACAAAACATGATTGATAGCGTGTTCAGTATATTTCATATATAACTAGATCTTTTTTCGTTATCATTTTAAACTTATAGTTATAACATAAATCAATTGAAAGATCAAAATTTTCTAAAAGATAATATCACTTCATCAAAATTCACATTCACTTTATTTTCTATCATTAGATTTTTTTTTTCCAAATACAATCTCATTATTCACATATTGAATTAAGGTAACATTCTAGCCGTTATTTGTTACTGTTGATTTTGCCTTGAAATTGAGGTAAGTTTGACAAGGAGATCAAGTTTGACTAGAATTAGGACTCCTTCTTTTATTGGGTTTTCTAGTCCTAGGTAAAGTAGTCTTTTTGACTATAAATATTAGTTGTTTCTTTCGAAGAAAATATCATGAACATAACACAAGGGCTTCTTTACTGCTTTTGAGTAATTCTCTCAAGACGGAGTTTAGAAGGAGGGTGTTAGGTGTTTTCGTGAGATTTGTGGGATTCAAGTTTGTACTTGCACTTTGATTTGAGATCAATAAAATTCCTTTTCTTTGTCGGGTGGATTAGGCACATCGCCGAACCACGTTAAATCTTGTTGTCACTTTACATTGAATTACTTTGCTATTATTTCATTGTTTCCGCAATAGATCCTCCTGGGTTTCAACAAACTGGTATCAGAGCAGGTTAGATCAGATGTCAGGAATGAAGTACGAGGTAGAGAAATTCGATGGGAAGAATGACTTTGGGCTGTGGAAGATGAAGGTTCACGCCCTCCTGTGTCAACAAAGATTACAGAGAGCGTTAAAGGGTAGAGATTTCTTGCCGGAAACACTGAAGGACGAGGAGAAGGATGAGTTCATGGTGAAGGCTTACGGTACTCTGGTGTTATCATTGGCGGATAACGTACTGAGAGAGGTCGCCACGGAAAGTACGCCAGCGGATTTATGGAAGAAGCTGGAGAGTCTATATATGACGAAGTCCCTAACAAATAGGTTGTATTTGAAACAGCGACTATATACATTGAGAATGAAGGAAGGTACATCTATTACTCAACATATTGATTTTTTCAATAAGGTGATTCTAGATCTCGCTAGTGTCGATGTTAAAATTGATGATGAGGATCAAGCTTTAATTCTCTTGTGTTCCCTGCCAAAATCTTTTGAGCACTTGGTTACTACTTTGTTGTATGGGAGAGATACGATTTCAATGGAGGATGTGAAGGCCTCATTGAATTCCAACGAGTTGAGAAAACATGTCTTGGGCAGCAACGATGGTGAAAGTGGGGAAGGATTGGTGGCAAGAGGGAGACCAAGAGAAAGGGGAAGGAGTAGAGGCCGATCGAAGTCCCGAACCAAGCCTAGAAATGGTGACAAATGTTTTAGGTGCGGTGGAACGGGGCATTGGAGACGGAATTGTCCAGAACGAGGAAAGGCGAAGGATGCAGGTGAAACTTCTGATCAGAAGCGGGATGATGTCGCAGGAATTGTTGAGGATGAGTCTGATGGTGGGCTTGTTCTCAACATTGCTGAAACTTTACTAAACTCTGAATGGATTTTGGATAGTGGCTGCTCCTACCACATGTGCCCAAGAGAAGATTGGTTTACCACATACCAAAAACTTGATGGTGGTAAGGTGCTTATGGGAAACGATGCTTCTTGCAGGGTTGTAGGAATTGGCTCAATTTGTATTAGGATGCATGATGGGATAGTAAGGACCCTAACAGATGTGCGTCATGTTCCAGATTTGAAGAAAAACCTGATATCGCTAGGTACTCTGGACAAGAATGGTTGTGAGTACAGAGCTCGAGATGGAGTTCTGCGGGTTTCCAAAGGTGCACTGCTTATCATGAATGGGAGAAAAGCGGAACGGCCTTTACATATTGCAGGGAAACACGATTTCTGGTACTGCAGCGGTTTCTTCATCAATCAATGATACTACGAGACTCTGGCATATGCGGCTTGGGCATATGAGTGAGAGGGGGATGTCAGAATTGAGCAAACGAGGTTTGCTTTGCGGAGAGAAGACTGGTGAACTGGATTTCTGCGAGCAGTGTGTGCTGGGCAAGCAACATAGGGTGAAATTCGGTACTGCAATTCATAGGACCAAAGGTACCTTGGATTACATTCACTCAGATCTTTGGGGGCCTTCTCAGGTTCCTTCAAAGGGAGGTGCAAGGTACATGCTGACATTCATAGATGATTTCTCACGTAGAGTATGGGTGTACCTGCTGAAGCATAAGGATGAGGTGTTTGTCAACTTCAAGCAATGGAAGACCTTAATTGAGAAGCAGACAGGAAAGGAAATCAAGCGCTTGAGGACTGACAACGGATTGGAGTTCTGCAACAAGGAATTTCAGGAATTCTGTGAGAAGGAAGGAATTGTGAGGAATCGCACAGTTGTACATTCACCACAGCAGAATGGAGTTGCAGAACGGATGAACAGGACTATCTTGGAAAGAGCTAGATGTATGCTCTTTAACGCCGGATTGTCCAAGGATTTTTGGGCAGAAGCAATTAACACTGCTTGTTATTTGGTGAATAGGTCACCATCAACCGCTTTGGACTGCAAGACACCAATGGAAGTTTGGTCTAGGTCTCCTGCTGATTACTCAAATCTGAGAGTATTTGGGTGTCCAGCCTATGCTCATGTCCGGGATGGGAAGCTTGAGCCAAGGGCTAGGAAGTGCATATTTCTAGGCTATGCAGATGGAGTCAAAGGTTATCGTTTGTGGTGTAATGATGACAAGGGCTCCAAGATGATTATCAGCAGGGACGTGACATTCGATGAGTCTGCAATGATGAAAAAGGTAGAGCAGCAAAAAAGCGGTCAACAGGGCGTTAAGGAGAAGGTGGAGATTCATATTGATCCTCCACAAGTTTCAAAAGGGAAACAGAATGTGGTAGATGAAGCTGGTGATAGCACATTACCACCTAATCAACAGCAGGAAAATGAACCACTACAAAATTATTGCTTGGCTCGCGATAAGGAGAGGAGGCAGATCAAACCACCACAGTGGCTTGCTTACTCAGATCTGGTAGCTTATGCTTTGAGTTCAGCTGAGGAGTTTATAGGAGATGATCCAGTCTCATACAAAGAGGCAATATCCAGGCCAGATTCTGATAAATGGATTACAGCTATGAGTGAAGAGATGGAGTCTCTACACAAGAATAGCACATGGGAACTGGTTGATGTACCCAAAGGGCAGAAAATTGTAGGTTACAAATGGATCTACAAGAAGAAAGAAGGAATTCCTGGTGTTGAAGATGCTAGATACAAGGCGCGATTGGTTGCTAAGGGTTTTACTCAGAGAAAGGGAGTTGACTTTCATGAAGTATTCTCCCAAGTTGTAAAACATACTTCCATTCGTGTTTTACTTGCCATGGTTGCTCTATTTGATATGGAATTAGAGCAGATGGATGTGAAAACAGCGTTTTTACATGGTGAGTTGGAGGAACAAATCTACATGAGTCAACCAGAAGGATTCGTTATTCCTGGGAAACAAAATCAAGCATGTCTTTTGAAGAGATCATTATATGGCTTGAAGCAGTCTCCCAGGCAGTGGTATAAAAGGTTTGATGCTTTTATTACCAAGATAGGATATACTAGAAATAAATTTGATTGTTGTGTATATTACAAAATTTGTAGTGATAGCCTTCTCGTATATTTGCTGTTGTACGTTGATGATATGTTGATTGCCTCTAGAAACATATCTGAGATCAACCAATTAAAAGCTCAGTTAAGTGAAGAATTTGAGATGAAGGATTTGGGCAGTGCAAAGAAGATTTTGGGCATGGAGATCATCCGGGATAGACAAGCAGGATTGTTGTACTTGTCTCAACAGCATTACATTGAGAAAGTACTTGAGCGATTTAGGATGAATAAGTCCAAGCCAGTAAGTACGCCACTTGCAGCTCATTTCAGGCTCTCATCAGATCTATCACCGAGTACTGAGGAGGAGGTGGAGCACATGTCAAATGTGCCATATGCTAGTGCAGTGGGTAGCTTGATGTATGTCATGGTGTGCACTAGGCCAGACATTTCACATGCAGTCAGTGTTGTGAGTAGGTATATGCACAAGCCAGGAAAGACTCATTGGCTGGCTGTGAAATGGATCATGAGGTATTTGAGAGGCTCTGCAGGCAGATGTTTGAGGTATAGTCAATCGAATTCTACTACAAGAATTATTGGCTATGTGGATGCAGACTATGCAGGAGATTTGGACAGCAGAAGGTCCATGACGGGCTATGTGTTTTGTGTATCAAGTTGTACGGTTAGCTGGAAGGCGACTTTCCAGTCATCAGTTGCATTGTCCACAACAGAAGCTGAGTACATGGCTTTGGCTGAAGGCGTTAAAGAAGGCATTTGGCTAAAGGGGCTTATCGATGATATGGGTATGACTTCTGAGATCACTAAGGTATTTTGTGACAGTCAGAGTGCCATACACTTGTCAAAAAATCAAGCATTTCATGAGAGAACAAAACACATAAATGTGAGGTATCACTTTGTTCGGGATATGGTGTCCCAAGGAGTCATGTTGGTTGACAAAGTTGGGACTAAGGATAATCCGGCAGACATGTTGACTAAGGCTGTTCCAGGAATCAAATTCGAGCATTGCTTGGATTTGATTAATATTTGCAGACTCAGATAAGAGGCCCCATTGGGGGCAGGGACAAAGAAGATGAATGGAAATTTCAAGTCAATGTGGAGAATTGTTGATTTTGCCTTGAAATTGAGGTAAGTTTGACAAGGAGATCAAGTTTGACTAGAATTAGGACTCCTTCTTTTATTGGGTTTTCTAGTCCTAGGTAAAGTAGTCTTTTTGACTATAAATATTAGTTGTTTCTTTCGAAAAAAATATCACAAATATAACACAAGGGCTTCTTTACTGCTTTTGAGTAATTCTCTCAAGACGGAGTTTAGAAGGAGGGTGTTAGGTGTTTTCGTGAGATTTGTGGGATTCAAGTTTGTACTTGCACTTTGATTTGAGATCAATAAAATTCATTTTCTTTGTCGGGTAGATTAGGCACATCGCCGAACCACATTAAATCTTGTTGTCACTTTACATTGAATTACTTTGCTATTATTTCATTGTTTCCGCAATAGATCCTCCTAGGTTTCAACAGTTACATGAATACCTTTCTCTTTATAATGTTTTATAAAATACGTCCATACATACATACATACATACATACATACATACATATACATATATATATTGTTGAACCCTTAATTGCATCAAATTTTAGAAAATTAATAATAATTAGTACATCACTATATTTATATTATGCTATATATATTCACATTGTACTTTCATCTTGGTGCATCATAAATAATATCTGATCTAAGGAAAAAGAAAAATCGAAAAGGCATGTGGTCACTAGAGGATATTTAAATTAATGTGACATATCATGTTCCAGACAAGTTGCTGAAGGAAATAGTCGTCCAATAAAGATGAATTCAATCAATTAATGGTCTCAGACAAACCCTATATTTACACAAAGACATGTCCGTAGGCACAAGACAAAGGCTGTCAAGGCACAATTATCATTAAAAGTCTCATGTCCAAGCCCGTAATTAGTAAAAGATATACACTTGTAACTCGACGTTTCTCGTACGTACACGGACGTATGAATTAGATATTGACAATATTTCAAAAAATTAAACCACATTTTATATGATGTATTCATGATTATTGTTCTTCATTTTCATAACAGAACTAAAAGTAAAAATCTTCTCCTTAAGAGAGAAAATTCAATTTTTTTTCTAGTTCAATATATACTGGATGATAGATCGATCTACCCAAATAAATATATAGTATTAAGAGAAAAATGAAAATAGTACTATACTGTTTTTCTCTTTGATTTCATTATTTAGACAAGATAAGAACGATTCAATTAAAACATCCAATAATATGCAAAATAAGCAAAATATGGAATTCAATCATCAATCCATTTCGGAGGTGGCTGTTATCATTTCTAATTATGTACTTTTCTGTAGGTTATTTTATTTTAACAGTTAAAATTCATTTGGATTTAAACTCGAACCTCGCACGTATAAATATGAGGGTAATATCATTCAATCAATTGATAAATTACGTTATTTTTGTTTTTATATCAAATTTATAAATCACACTAAGTTAGCTATTTGTAACTTCAAAAACTTTGAAAATTGGGTTCTATACAATAATTTCATCTATGATTTTCACATCAAATCTTGATTTGGATCCTCGGATTCTTTTTGGGACTCGATTGGATTGCAATATCTAGAACTATAATCAAATCGAAAATACTGTAATTTAGGCCTCAAACTTTCTCTAGTGGCCAAATTGTCCTATGCGGCGCAAAAGATCATGGAAAGGGCATAATTGTCATCTGAGTTGTGCAGTTCAATATGTAATGATAAACGTCAGTGCGGTCCTCGAACTTTTAAGTCATTGACATACTGACACTAATGATACTGGCAAAATTGACAACAGTATAGTTTTGCTCTCGTCATTTATATTTATTGATAAAATAGTTTAAAGTTCACGTTTTCTTTATATAAAATTGATTAATTAAATTGACTCGAATTTGACCCAAAAATTGAATTGTTTATTTAACTAACACGGCTCCTCATGATTTTTTTATTAAAATTTAACATTATAGATGCACCACCTATAACGCCCTGTAGATACCATTTTAAAATCAAAAAATTATTTAACGCATCTTATAGTCCCAAATTATTTAACGCTCATCTTAATTTCTCAACTCCTATTAACTAAACATCAAAAAATTATTTTCACTAAAATTATCCAACAACCTAAACATGTATTTTAAATTTCAAATTAAATCTCATCATTTAATATGTAAGCATAGAGCCAACTGTAAATAAGCATATAAACCCTTTTAACTGTCGATAGCAAATTACTAACCGACTTTGAAGAACATTATTATTTTTTCATAGAAACATTAATAAAATATCAATCAAATCCTTCCAAGTTATCTTTGTCACGAACAATTAATCTCACAGCTTAATAACTTACCTTGCAGGATTGAAATAGCTTTATTTGACCTTGAACTCTATTATTTGATGACTATTTGATATTGGATTTGCATATATATTGCTCAGCCAATAAAGATAAAACATTGAAGATATTTTCATCAATTTTTAGCATCATATTAACATTAAAAAAAAAACAAAAATCGACAAAAAAAACACCATAAAAGAAAAGACATTCCAAATCGACTAATCAACGCATGCATTGATGATTTCTTTTGGCAAAGAAGGGTAGTGACTAAATTGAATAGGACAAGATGTTTCACCCCCAAAAAAAAAAAAAAACAAAAGAAAAAAAGAAAAAATCCATTTGCAGGATAATCAACTACTTTGAAGCAGATGGTGCTGATGTTTATACCTTGAATTTTCTATGTTTTTGCAAGTCTTTCAATAGGACAAAAGTTAATAGATGGGAGAGCGCAAGTGGGCAGACTTTTTAGTGTTGGATTTGGGAAGTTGACTGGGCTGGGCCCACCAAAAGAAAGTAGTGCCAGATGAAAGAGGTCCCCCCATATGCAAAACCAATTGGGCCACACCGCACGTGAACTTCATGTGATCTTGGGACCATTTTTATTGAGGAGCCCACTTCTACTATTGTTATTGCTTGTACTTTTCCCAACTTATTAAATAAAAAATGCATGGATAAGATTTTATTTTTTAGTTATTTCTTAATCTATAGTTGAATTAATAAGAATACTTTTTAAGAAATCCAAAATCTTGACAATGGGACTACTTATTTGTAGAATATGATGCATGTCAAAGACATAAATGCTTTTCATAATTTCCCAACCTTAATATCTATTTGCAACACTTCTTGGATTTAAAATTTTTAATACAAAAATGCAGTTTTGTTTTGATTTTCTATATTAAAATAATTAATTTAGGGAAGTGCTAAATTTCACCGAATATGAAAGTATTTTATTTATTGAGAGAGTATAAATGAAATAAAAAATTCAAAATAATTGCATGTTATGATTTAATGGAACCCATTTAATTATAGGATTGATATATTACTTTCGCCATTAATCTTTTGAAATACGAGGATAACCCCCACAATAGTGCTATAACAATAACTTACCACTCATTGATATAATTTGATTACTTTGTATTTTGCACAATGATAATTTTAAGAAATATGAATTTAAACATTTAGACTATTCTAAGGTATTGAACTTAATCATTTAATCCTTATTTTGATAAAATAAAGTGGAACATTTCATAAAGAAATACAACAATTTTTCGGTGAAATATCCACTTTATTCTACCAAAATTATGATTTACTGAAAAAATACAACATTTTATAGTAGTTGATACAAATTTTTAAAAGTTCAAACAATAAAATGCAATACATTTAAAGTATTTCATCAGGGAATAGAACTAAAAGATATTTGGCCACATCTAAATAAATTTACGGATATTTGCAAATTTCAAAAGGTTAAAGAAAATAAAATCAACACAATAATTTAAAGTACCTATCAAATAGTTGATTGATTCAATAACATTATCCTTATACATAGAGTTTAAGGTTAAAGGTTCTAACTTTAACGAACATTTAATATATGTATGTATGTAATAATTAAAAAGAAAAAAAAAGAGAGAGAGAGAGAGAGAGAAACATATCTGCCTTTCATCCTAAATATAATAATCTTTGTTCTATAATTAATCACTCTCCTTGGATGTGAAGAAAATAATAATTGTGAATCTGCAACTACAAATTACAAAAGAAACTGAATTCGAACCTAATGTAAACTAGATATTCCCCCAATTTTTAACACCCACAAAATATTTGTACCTAATCCCCCTCGTCCCTAGTCATATTCAAGTATTAAGAAACTATACCTAGTGCATTCACTAAATCTTAACATACACAAAACCTCGTTTTCAAATTATATTTAAGCGGGAAAACAACGTTTTTAAATATGTCAAAAATTGTAACCTCTAATCTTAAAACTTCTCCTTTAATCGTAACCTCCTTTTTTCTCTAAAAAGAATAATGTACACATTCAGAAGATAGAAAGAAGGGCATGTCTACGGTGATATATACTAGTATTTACCTCATATGAGGTATCATTAAACTAAATGATATGTGTCCTTTTACAGCAGGTTATTGTTAATTCTACAACAAGTTGTTGGTTCATATTTTAAAACTTTGTACATTAAGTACTTGGTAAATATTTTAAAAAATAGTATAAAAATATTTTTCAAAAAATCAATTGTATTAAATAACATAATTTTATAATTTTGAATATTATATATTATAATATTAAAATAATAAATATATCTAAAATAATATAATTAAATATAATTATCTCATTTATTAACTAAAATAAAAAATTTAAGAATAAATATAAAATCAAAAACTATCATCCTAGTCGGTCAGCCACTCGGTCATGGCCAGATTCCGGACACAACAATCTAATTTGGGTGGTGATTGGGAGTGGGATGGGGTTTACATATATACATTTATATATATATGTATCTAGTTATATATATAATATATAGATGTGTAGATATATTCACATATATGTAAATATATATTATCTTAAAATATTTTTTGTGGAGGATTTTTGTGATATTTAATTTTTAGTATTTTTATTTTTTAATTTTTAAGTGATTATTAAATGGATATTTCATATTATGTGAGTTTTTTCATGAATAGATTAAGTTTAGGAATTTTTACATAAATAGATAACGATTTCAACCAAAATTTTAAACGAAAAATTGAACGAAGGACTAAAATTGATTAAAATTTTATAAAATTTAGACAAAATATTTAATACTATAAGTTTCGGATTAATAGTGCATACACAATTAAATTATGGGACAAAAAAGTAATTTTCTCATTTTATTAAATTAAATAAGTTTTTAATAATAAAATTTCATTATTAGTAGTCACTTTTTTAACACAATGAACCATTAAAATATGGTTATAATCAACCATTAACCAATCATACAGGTAACAGGTTAAATATACATATTATGTTGCCAACTAATCACTAAAATAAAAGGTTATGATTTCACATTTAAAATCAAACGGCTTAAATTAAGTACATTTGTGCATTCCTCACATGAGATATGTACAATCAAAATTGCATCATAGACTATTCCTAGAAACTAAAACTATTTCTATTAAGCCAAAGTCATAACACAATAGCGTTGCCATTTAATATAAGACAAACTGACAAAGCAAATCTTCTATAAAAGAGCTTATTAATTTTTATTTCCATGTACACTAAGTTGTTACTATATATATGTGTAACCAATTTCCAATAGCAACAATTTATGTAAACTTTTATATATACTAATTTCTAAAAGTAACTATTTAAGTACAAGTTTTGTTACTATTAAAATTGTGAGTTTTTTATAATAAAAGAAAAAAATTAGATATATTTTACTAATGGTATTTTTAAAACTATCATTTAACATTTTATCACTAATCTACTTTTTTCTTTCGTTGATATATTATCTTTGCTATATATCATTCATTTAGAGTTCGTTTGAATGCTTTGATATTGTATAATAGATACATAATTCAACTCAATTTTAATAGATACACAATTCAACTCAATTTTAATGTTTGGTTCATTTTTAGAAGCCCTTGATATAGTTATGGCTCGACATGCATTTAAGGTTAAACTTGGCTTGTGTACTAATGCCTTGCGGTGGGATATGCTTTCCAACTTAAATTAGAAATAAGTTGTAGTTTGTCAAAAGTTCCTTTTGCCCCTCACTTATAAATATGGGAAAATTTAGTTAATGTGAGGATAAGTTTGAAAATTGCATATATTATCTAATAGGATAACCATACCAATCAAACAATCAAAATTGGATATCGAATTATTTAAAGTATGCAAACAAATATTAGATATAATATACAATAATTTACTATTTATCTTAATCTTCTGTATGCCTAATCCACCACATCAAGTAAACTAGCTCGAAGAAAATTATTAAATTTGACTCGACAAGGAGAAATCAGTGATATTTCTAGAGTAAATAAAAATCAAAACGTACGTAAATGTTTTTCTAAATTTCATAATACATTATTAGTGAAAAATTGTATGTTTAAATCAACAAGCACATGTCCTTGATTGAGTATGTGCTCACCAACGTAGGCATACTTAAAAATCTTTACAGTTACTTTACATTATACTTCTTCTTTTTTTTTAAAGAAAAAAAGTGAGATGATACATATGTTTCAGGAGGGTTGGATACTAATTCTGTAGCCTCTCATTGTTATTTATACTTCTCTCATTGTTATTTATACTTAGGGGTGTAAATGGATATTAAACAAATCGAATATACTTTTTTCATATTCGTATCTGTTTAACTTTTCGAATATTTGAATACGGATACATATTTAACGGATGTTTAAGAATGATATCCAAATTTGTATCCATCAGATATCGGTTAAATTTGGATATATTTATATTTGATTATAATCATTCAAATACATTCATATTTGATTAAACTTATCCGTATTCGAATAATTTTTTTGATATTCATATTCAAAGATAATTATTTAGATATCTATTTACAAATATCAAAATAGTTGAATTTATGAACCTATAACAAATACATATTTTAATTAATAGAATGAACTATACAATTTCATTAAAAAGAAAGCAATCAAACAAATAGCATAATTTTTAATTAATAATTGACTTTATAGTTGATTATTAGTACTAATTAATATCAATAATAGCATTTAAGTATATTAATTACAAAGTCAACCAAAAATAATTATGTTGATTAACTTTATTGTTCAATTTTTTTCTCTATATTACAATAATTTTTTAAATTTATTTTTTTTCCTTCCCAATTCTTCAATTATAATTTATATATATACACACACATATATGGATTATTAGATTTTTATTAAAAAATATAAGTAATATATTATTTAATAAATATATATTTGGAACGAATATTAAACGGATCGGATACGCATTTACCATATCTGTATCCATTTATAATCGGATATCTACTAATCAAATACAGATAATATCCGTTTTAATCGGGATAATTTTGTACAAATAAATACAAATGCAAACGGTAAATAAATTTTTAAATATCTATTTACAACCCTATTTACACTTGTAAATGAGGTGAAAATATTGCTTCTTATTTCAAGAACCAAAGATTTTGTATGAAATGGAACAAAGATCATAACATGACCAAAATTATCTTTATGGATGCGAACATGCCGAACTAAGTTGGGCTAAACCATGTTTGTGGACAACATCGGACATGTTTGGCGACATCTTCTTTCTATCCCATAATGTTTGGCTAAATTTATTAAAATATTTTATAAAATATTTTTAAAATAAAAAGTTTTAACACTGACTTTTTAAAGTCTTAAAAATTGATTATAGATCTTGTTATTATTACTGAATAAGTTTATAGGATCCCAAGTGGGATTCTCTATTCCATTTCTTATTTCATCTTCTATCCAATTTAATATATATACATGCCCTATATCTTATTTGGTTATAACTTCAACCAAAATGTTGTTATTCTTAATTAATTCAAATCTGGATGGAGTCAATCAGCACCTAACCCTATGTTTTGCCTTACCAAACACCCTTTACGAATTAAAAGCCGAAAAAAATCACTTTTGAATTGAAAAGGACCCCCCAGCCAACCAGAAGCCAGATTTAGATCCACTCTGCCATACACCAAGAAAAATATTTGGGCACATCAATAAAATATTCCAGTTCTACATGTATAATTTCTAGATTGTTCTAATCTCCACACGTATTATATTATTCTAATTTTATATCCATAATTTTGATAATCTTTTATGCACATTATTGAATGTCTTCTTCCTATATGTTGCAAGGTAATACATTCTATATGTTGAATTAATGTTCATTTGTTACATATAAACAGCCAAATTATTTCATGTTTGAAATAATATACCCAAAATCGAATTGAAGAAGAATTAAATAACTTAGGAAAACATTTAAATTTAACAAATAACTGTATAACTTTTGAGACGAAAATAGAAACAGAACCTGCATCTTTGATTTTAATCCGCTAATGGCGCTGAACCAACTAATACATAATCACCAAATTGTTTCAAAGTAAGCTTAATGAAAATTGATATTTTTCAAAAGAAAATCAAAGAAAAAAGTCCATTAAAGTGAAAAACTAAATTCAAATAAAAGTTGACTGCTGAAAAGCCCTTCAACAAAAAGTAGCTGGGCTTTTCAGATCATTGCAGATACAGATACAATTACAGCAGTAGCATTTTGCCTGGAATTCCACAGTCAGATATATAGAAAAAAGTAGTAGATTTTTACTAATACTAATATAATCTGCCTTCAATTATTTCGCACGGCGTGGAGAAAGAGATCTGACTGAAAATTACTGATACAAACGACATTTTGATTCAATTTTCTTTTTCTTTTCCCCGTCAAAACGATGGGACGATGCCGAATCTTGCGTCGCCGATGAAATTAGCCGGGCCGGCGCCAAAAATCCGGTCGATATCAGACTCCGCGTCGGTTCTCTTCGCGAAGCGACCTTTGATTCTTGGCCGGGTTTCGGCGTAAGCCTTCCGAGAAGCGTAGCGAATTGTCTTCTCGAATTTCCGGTTCTTTCTCTTCTCCTTGTACCTTAAAACCCTGGCTTCCCTGTCCATCCCGACAACCTGGGAACCTTGATTTCCGATCAGATCAACGCTTGAATTGATGTTTCGCGCGAAAGGGTACGATATTTCCGACAGGGAGCCTCCGTCAGGCACGACCCCAACGTCAAGCGACGAGGAAGAAACCTGAAAATTTTGTGTGTAACCAGTTTAATTGATTGCAATAATTAATTAATTGGTGCATAATGGTAAGAAAAGAGAAATTATGAGTGGTATTTACACTGTGGCTGAGAGATGGTGTGGTGTAGCTGTTGTTGTAGGAATTGATGTTGGATCTTGTGAAATCGATCTCGAACCGGTTTTCCGATGAGTGATCATGAGTTAATCGAGCCGGGACAGGCGGTTTGATGGTTGCTTGCACAGGGACAACGCTGTCGCCGTAAGGTTGTGATGTAAGTTGGTAGTTATCAAAATCCAGGAACTGATCCGAGTCCTGGAACAATAATTCCATGGATTTTAAGTCAGGGGTCTCGGTAGGATGTTTGGCTGTAATAATTGGGCTCATGGAAATCCACGAATCAGGGATGTAGCCGCTCTGTGCTATGCTTGTGTCTAATTTCCTGTCATGGTCGCTCGGGGGAGCGGCAAATAAGTTAGTACTGCAGTCGCTGACTGGCGCCAAAAGGCTGGGCGCCGTGGACTTCATCACCACGGATTCCGCCGTGTCGTAGAAGGGAACCACCGGGACGCGCTCGTGGCGGCTGGCCAGGGGGTTGGCTGAGTGGATGTCGGTGTCGCAGGTGACACAGAGTGCAGCAGCGTCAGCCTTGCAGGTGAGGGCGGCAGGGGCCTGCTCGCAGACCTCGCACATCCACACTCGCTCGTGTTTAACACATACAACTTTGTCGTTCCCATTATGCACCTTCGCATCGCAAGCTATGCACATGAAGGCAGAGTCGGAACGGCAGAAGAGAAGCGCCGCCGTGGACTTGCAGTAGTCGCAGGGCTTGGCCACCACATTCAATCCCGCCGGAAAAAACTTGACCCTGGCAGCTCCACCTCCGTCTTGTGTAATTCCCATTTCCCAAAATATGATTTTTTTTATTTTTTTTTTGCTTCAACTCCCTCTGTTTCTTCAATACTATTTCGCTTGGTTTCTCTCCAATGATATTGGTGACTCGGCGTAACTAGTGGTGTGGGTGCCAATAAGCAGAGTTTTTGCATCTCTATCTATCTATCTATCCAACAAGTCAAGGGGGGGTGGGGGGGGGGGGGCGGGGGGAAGGGGAAATCTAGCTTCTGACAAGTATGGGTTGGACACGTGGATAGGGTTTGAGCCACATAAAAGGTTTGATGACACAAATGATATTTTGAGTAGTTGTCATTTGTCTGTGCCGACGTAGGGCCTACTGTTTTTTGGGAGTCTGGGGGGGGTGGATTGAATATGACAGAATGTCTCTTCATGAAACTAAGGTGAAATTTGGATGTTAAAAGTTGTAAAGGGTAACAAACAGTCCAGAGAGCCAGCCAGATCAGTGATCACGAGAAATCCACTCTTAGTTCCTTTCTAAGCCAAAAAGAAACCTTTTACAGCCCGCTTGATTTTGTATTTTGGGCTCATTTTCATTTTTTGCGATAAATGAAAATAGATAATCATCAACTTCTTTTCAATTTTTATTAATATTTTCATTCACAAAATATTCTTTCAAACAAATTCTTATATTTTCTTTCCATTTTCACTTTTCATTTTTTCCTCCTCATATTTGCACGATTTTTAATATAAAATACTATATTTTTCAAATACAATTCATTTTTAATCATACATAATTATTATATTTTAAACAAAACATGCAAATAACATTTCATTTTCAAAAACTTATTTTAACTAACTTTTCACTAGAAAATAAAAATACCTCCAAAAAATAAATCCAAACGGCCCCTTAGTAACCTGACTACTTTTTTGATGTTTCTTGTCTTCCCTGTTCACTACAATTTGCATAAGAATTTTCTATTTCATTTCATATTTTTCATTTTATAAATAGATATCATGTATATTAGATTTTTTTATAAAAATAATTTATTAAAGATTAAATGGATAATTAAATTGAAATAGAAAATGAGACACAAAATGCAATAGAGGATTCAAAGTGCTACAAAAAATGATTATTATAAGGATAATTACCAGCGTATTAAGAATGGAATGTAACGAGCTAACACCTCTAAGTTTTGTTGAAACATATGGATTCTCAAGAAAAGAAGAATTCTTAAAATTGTACATCAATCTGGATTTAATATCACTGACTGCATTCGGAAACAGAAATATCTAACAATTATTAGTTTTACTTTTTACTCACATTTGATTATTTCAATTGGTTGATATATACTTTCTCATACTATAGGACATTATCTATTACTTTGGTCCAAATAAGTATGCTTATTGTCAAATATTGTCTTGTTGTTTGTGTAGATTAAGCGCCTGAATGCTCTTGTCATAAACGCACTTTAATTTTTGAATTTTCAAATTTTATTTTAGGCAACGAAAGTCACTATGGAATATCAAGTACCAATCACATCTTTAATGCAAATAGGTGGTAATTGGTTAAGAAAAATAGATGAAATAATTCCAAAAACTAATAAATACTATACATAATTATATTCAACATTTGTTTTGAATTTTCACCCAAAACCAATATAAAAGAAATATATAGTTATGTATTTTCTTCACTAAAATCCAAGCTCAAAAACCTATTAAGTAGAGTGCGTATAATTGTCCTCTTCTTGCAAAGTAACATAGTTTATTAGATGGTGGTCATGCGAGCTTAGAAACTATTCAAACTTGAAAAGATGCTTAAAGGCAGTTTCAGAATTAACTATATAAAAAATTGATATTACTAACCTTTTTTAAACTCCAAATCTAATTATTTTATTCAAATATTTAAAAAATTTATTTATAAAATAAGATTTAGTACCTTATACATTTCAAAAATATTTTACAAGATGAAGGAATTTTATTTTTAAATAAATTTAGGCTTAATTTATTAAATTTGAGTCACTCCTCACCAATCCCCAATCTCTTTACACAGTTGGCTGACACGTACGCTTTTGCAAACACAACAAACAGATCAAAACCGACATCGGATTAGTTTAAACACATCATGGCTTGTCTTTATATTATTAAAAATAATTACAAAAGCCATTGGATTGATTAATTTATAGTAAACTGGTATATATTCATGCATGCGGCAGCATATGATTGGACCGCGCAACTGCCCTGGTTCACACGCCCGATCAATTCTACGACAGAGTTGAGGCTTAATTTTTTTTAATTTACACTCAGCAATTAAAGAATTAATCATATAGTTTTTTAGTGAATTATTTGCTAAATAGAATGATTCAATAATGTGAAGCATTACGGACTTATCAGCTTTTGCCATTAGTAGAAAGTGCCTCTGATGCAATTTGAAGATAGATAATTTGACTTTATGTCCAATGGTTAATTATGGCACGGCACACTCAAAAAAGTAAGGTCATGATCAAACTTCATGTAGAATAAACAACTATTTGTCTTGCATAATCTTTGAAGAATGCGCCCCCACCCCCACCCCACCCACCAGAAAATAAAAAATAAAAAAATCTTGCAGATTATCAAAAATATCAAAATTGCCACTGAGATCCACATTTTTTCTAATTGAGTCGAATAGTTAGATCCAATTATCCAAATAATTCAAAAGCATAATTGTTGAATTAATACACATGAAAACGAGATCTTCCTCCACCTAGAATGAATATGATATGGGATGGCCCAAACCAGCAAGGTCCAAGTGCTTTGGCCCAAACCAGCAAGGCCAAGGCCCAGCGGGGAATGCTGCCCAATTGTCTCATCGACTTTCACTCGACCAGACCTGCACAGGCCCAGCCAGGCTCCCTTGGCCCACGGAATTTCTCGACCTCAGTCAACCTGATCGAGGTCGAGTCCAAGGTCGAGACCAGTATAGTGCTCTGCCACCGCATGTATATAATACATATATATATATAAATAATATAATACATATATATAGAACATGTATTAATAATTTTTTTATTATATATAAAAAAAATGTAGTAGATGTTTATAATTAATATAGATGTGTTTTTATACTACATACTTGTTAATATATTATATAATGTTTATTTTGTATAAGTAGCTTATGCATACATTAATAAATTGTATATTTTATTATACTTTTTTAATATTTAATTTATTATATTTATAAAATTTAATCTAAATTTGCACTAATTTTTATTTTATATAAATAATTTTTTTAATTTTCCAGTTATATATTTCTAAGTAAGAATCACTATGCATAATATATTTTATATGTAGACCCTTAGGTGTATTTATAATTTATTTATTATATATAAATAACATATGTATTAAATATATAAACTTTAATATACAAGTTTTTATACCACACACTTGGTAAGCTAGAATATAACATTTAGTTCGTTTTAATAATTTTTGCCTAGATTCAAATATTGTATATTTTATTATTAATTTTTTTATATTCAATTTTTTATATTTATATATTCTAATTTAATTTTCTCATATCTTTTTTTTATTATTATTATACTCAGTTTATTGTATAAATTTCCATTCATATATTTATATGTATAATTCACTATAAATAACATATTACATATGTATATACAACGTGTATTAACGCCTATTTAATTTTATATTTATGTATAGTTTACATAGTTGTTATTATTCTATATTGTATTTCTTACTTTATTAATTATTATTTAGACTTATTCTACTTAGTCTAATACATTTTTATAATATTTTTTTATTTATGTTCAGTATATGATGGTAAAATATTTATACTTATCGATCGACCTAAATACACTGGTAGGCGCCATGCCTCCGCATTAATGGCGCATGCCATCCCCCTCACTGTCTGACACAGCAGGCGCCGCTACAGTGTACTATCTTGTCCTTGAAACCTGAAAGGACAATTGGCCGGAAGTATTCAAATAGGGGAAATGACCAATTACCCCCGACCCAAGGTTATGGGCTCCTGAAGGTACCCGAGGGCTTCCCAGACATTTCCTAGACAGAGGAAGGATATATATACCCTCAACCCAGCCTTCTAGAGGTACGCACTCATATACACTAAAAGGCCTTGACTCCTCTGCTCGATTCTTGAGGTCGATTTCTACTAACTTGAGCATCGGAGGGCCTAAGCCGAGGGCCTCTCGGCTAGCCTAATGTTTACTGTGATTGCAGGATTCTTCCCTAACCAAGCAAGAATATAAACCTCAGGACAAGTTCTGCCCATTGTCGAACCCGAATTCTTGTCCAAAGGGTCGAACCCTCATCATTTGGCGCCGTCTGTGGGAACCCCTGAATCCTGTATCGAAAATGGTAAACACTAGGCGAGCCCTATCTGGGAGAGAAGAAAATCGGAGGTCCAGCTCCCCTCCCCTTCAACAGAACCCAGAGTTGAGTGCACAAGGACCCAACGCTCAGCCTGAGCCTGTGGTCACACTCATAATGCCACAGTTAATGCAGCTCATCAGTGAGCAAATCTCTACACAGATTTCAGCCCAACTCTCCGCTGCATTAAACAGACATGTTGTGCAGCCGGAACTGGCAGTCAGCGCCACGCCACAGCCTGTGACCCCGGAACGGGCGCGGCTAGAAGAGCTGACCCAGCGACATGAGTCACTAAGGCACTAGTCCAGAAGACAACTAAGCCCGGGACGCTTTGCTAGGGAAGCAACCCGCCCCCCACTGAGAAAGGAGGTGGCAGACTCCATGGACCATGACATTCAGCCCCTTCGAGCCCCGCAGCGCGATAGGGCCGAACGTTCCAGACTCAGGCCCAGTAGGCATGTATCCCAGGCAGATCAGCAAGAGTGGGAGGAGGTATCCCACCAGGTGCAATAGCTGAACAAGCGCCTGGAGGAAATCTCAAAAAGGAACGCAGACAGAGCTGTTCAGCCAGACGGGCCACAAAGGTTCAGGAGGGAACGAGATTCGCCATTCGTGCAGAGATCATTGACGAGCGCATCGCTGTCGATGCAAAGATCCCAACAGGACTCCCGAGGTACGATAGCTCCACAGACCCGAACGGCACCTACTGCAGTTTGAACACATGATGCAGTTGCATGGGCACAACGAGTACATCCATGCAAAAATATTGGTGACCACGTTTCAAGGAGTGGCTTTGGATTGGTTTGTGAAGCTAGAGCCAGCGTCCATTTTCTCCTACGACCAGTTGTGTGACAAGTTTCTGCACCAGTTTGCGAGCAGGAGGAAAGCGAAACTCCCTCACACCCACCTGCATACGATGAGACAGTCTGAAGGAGAATCCATTTGGGATTTTTTCACAAGATTCAACACAGAAGTGCTGAAAATCGATAGCCCGAGGATTGAGTTCTTGATAGATGTACTTTCTTGGGCTTGAGACACAAAGAGTGCACCAATGCCTTGGTACGTGCACAACCTAGAATAATGGAGGAGCTCCTCGACCTCACAGAGAGGTACATGACCCAAGAAGAGATGAACATGATGAAATATGGCAGCATGGAAGGTGACAAGAAGAGAGGTAAGGATAAGGATGATAGACAAAACAAGGAGGAACGTCGTTCCCCGATCAAGCGCTTCCATGAATACACTTCGTTGAACCTGCCGAGGAGAGAAGTGTTGTTCTCCATTCAACACGACAACCTGCTCAAGAAGCCTAAAAAAATCACAGAAACCGAAGCCATGAAGAAGTCAAAAAAGTACTGCTATTTCCATAAGCAAAAAAGGCACAACACCGAGGAGTGCTTTAATCTGAAAGACGAAATCAAGAGGCTGATCAGACAAGGCCACTTGAAAAAATTCATCGAAGAGCAGGCCTGAAGAGAGGAGGGCGTGACCCATCGGACTCCCCGAAGAGAAAGGTCGGTCAGCCCGAGGAGAGAGGACAAAGGAAATAGACCGGCCCATGAACCCCACCCACCCATCAGGGGTGTTATTGACATGGTAGCCGGGGGGCCCACGGGAGGAGATTCCTGAAATACGAGAAAGCAGACACATAGGCAGCTCAACTCGACTAGGCAATCCAAGGTCGAAGTGGTTTTTCAGCTGACAACCAGTACCGAACCAATTTCTTTCACTAATGCAGACCTGGACCATATGGAAAATAGAGGAGATGACCGTAGAATAGATTGCCTCATGGTGGTCGCTCTGGAAATAGCAAATTTTGAGGTTCGGAAAGTGTTGGTCGATAACGGAAGCTCAGTGAATATCATTTTCCTATCAACTTTGAAAAGGATGGAGTTGGGACAGTTGAAGTTTGATTCGGTCAGGACACCCTTGGTGGGATTCGGGGGGTCAGAGATCATCCCAGTAGGGTCCATCAATCTTTCCACCACGTTCGGACAGGGCCAGCGCAGCCGAACATTGATGATCAGTTACCTGGTGGTCGACGCCCCATTTGCATACAATGTCATCATAGGTTGACCAACCCTCAATGATTTCAAAGCCATCGTGTCCACATATCACATGAAAATAAAATTTCCGACCCCAGCTGGAGTGGGCAAACTTTTATGCAATCTCAAGGACGTTTGGCGATGCTACACCATTTCTGTTGATTCTACCGACCAGAAGAAAAGACCTGAACTGAAGCCCTGGGGGGACGCCCTAGTAGCGAAACCCGAAGAGGGATCCTCGTAGAAGAAGAGAAAGTTGGAGGACACTAGGGTCGAGCCCGTCGGAGAGTTAAAAACGATCGAGCTCGAACCTGGGAACCCAGAGAAAACCACCAGGATTGGGACCGAGATGGGAGATAGACTAGAATGCCTTATGGTCGATTTCCTCCGGCAAAACGTCGATGTTTTCACATGGAAGGCTGCGGATCTTCAAGGCATTGATCCCAACATAATCGTCCACCACCTCAATGTGGATCCAGCCCACAAGCCAGTGTGGCAGAACAAAAGAACCTTCAATGCTGAGCGAACCCAGATTATCGAGGAGGAGTCGGCAAGCTTTTGCAAGCATGCTACATTGTAGAAATCCAATATTCCTCTTGGCTTTGTAATGTTGTACTTGTCCCCAACAATGAGGGAAAGTGAAGGATGTGTAATGATTTTACGGATTTGAATAAAGCTTGCCCTAAGGATCCTTACCCCTTGTCTCGTATTGACTTACATGTTGATTCTACTGCTGGTTGCAAATTGCTTAGCATGATAGATGCATTTCAAGGATATTATCAAATATTCATGAGACCCGAAGACAGAGAAAAAACCTCTTTTGTCGTTCCTAGTGGAGTGTATTGCTTCCTAGTTATGCCATTCGCACTCAAAAATGCAAGCGCAACTTACCAGAGATTGGTTAATTTCATGTTCAAGAATGAAATTGGGAAGTCAATGGAAGTATATGTGGATGGTATGATTGTAAAGACTGAAAGAGCCGAAGACCACTTGATCGACCTTAGCCACACCTTTTCCATTTTGAGAGCTTTTGGTATGAAGCTCAATCCTAGCAAATGTACCTTCGGGGTTCGAGGAGGTAAATTCCTTGGCTACATGGTTAGTCAGAGAGGCATTGAAGCCAACCCGCAGAAGATTCAAATAGTTTTGGACATCTCTTTGCCTCGCACGGTTCGTGAAGTCCAGCGCCTGGTCGGCAGGGCTATAGCCTTGGGCAGATTTATAGCTCGACTAGCAGACAAAAGCCTACCCTTCTTCAAAATCCTGAGAAACGCGAAGAAATCCAGATTCAAGTGGGATCAACAGTGTGATCAAGCCCTGCTCGACCTCAAGCAATACCTCTCTTCACCACCAATGCTCACCAAGCCCGAGCTGGGAGAAGTACCATAGATATACTTGGCAGTCTTTTCGGCCTCCATCAGTTCAGTGTTGACGACGATGAGAGCAGGAAACCCCCGTTCAGTATACTATTGCAGTAAAGCTCTCCAGGGGCCCAAGCACAATTATTTAGAGATCGAGAAGTTCACTCTGGCCCTAGTCACGTCGGCCAAGAAACTGCGGCCTTATTTTCAATCCCACACAATTTTGGTGTTGACGAATCAGCCGCTAAAATAGGTGTTGTCGAAGCCAGACACTTCAGGTCGGCTCACCAAATAGGCCATTGAGCTCGGGGAATTCGACATCCAATTTCAACCACGGACTGCCATTAAAGCACAGGTGTTGGCCGACTTCATCGTCGAAAGGCTCGACCTACCGACGCAGGATGCTGAGAGCACACCCTGGTGGACCTTGCACGTCGACGGTTCCACAACCTCATTCGGAGGAGGAAAAGGGATATCCCTCCGATCCCCAGTAGCCGAGGCCTATGATTTAGCGGTGAAACTCGACTTCCCGGTCACTAATAACGAAGTAGAATATGAGGCTCTTATTGCAGGAATGCGTATGGCTACAGACCGTAGGGTCGAACAACTAGTGGCATTCACGGACTCTCAGCTCGTTGCAGAACAGGTCGAAGGCAACTTTGAGGTAAAGGAGCATAGAATAGCACAGTATTTGGTAGAAGTGCACCAATTGAAACAAATGATCAGAAAATTTTCACTAAGCCAAGTCCCCCGATCAGAAAATGAGCGAGCAGACGCGCTCTCCAAGCTTGCCAGCTCTACGAAAGGCACCAGAGAAAGAACAATAACACTCCTTATCGCCGACCAGCCCTGTGTCCCTGCCCCTGGCCAGGTGCCTCGAGGAAACAACCATTTCTTGGCAGCACCCAATCAAACTTTATCTAAGTCGGGGTACCTTACCCGACGATGATAAGGAGGCCCGTTGACTCAAGGGTTTAGCACCTAAATACGCGCTGGACGAGCACGGACAACTGTACAAGAGATCGATAACATGACCGCCTCTCAGATGTCTGGATCCCGACCAGGCAAATGAAGTATTGCAGGAAGTACATGCCGGCATTTGGGGCAACCACTCTGGCGGTCGATCCCTGGCACATAAGGTCATTCGCTACGGATATTTTTGGCCGACTTTGTTGAGAGATTCTATCGACTTTGCCAAAAAATGCTCCTAATATCAAATTCATTCAAACATTCAGCACCAGCCCGCCGCACTAATGGCCAATGTTAACATCTCCTGGCCATTCGACCAGTGGGGGATTGACATAGTCGGATCACTCCCCAAAACTTCCGGCCAGAGAAAATTCATCATAGTGGCCGTCGAATACTTTACAAAATAGGTGGAAGCCGAGGCAGTCCCGAAGATCACCGACGCTGCCATTAAAAGTTTCATTTGGAAGAATATTGTATGCCGATTTGGGTTGCCTAAAGTACTAATCTCAGATAACGGCACCCAATTTCAGAGCAAAAACACGAGGAGGTGGTGCGAGACCTTGGGGATCGCCCAGCACTTTACTTCGGTGGAAAATCTGCAAGCTAACGGATAGATTGAGGTTACTAATAGGACTGTTCTCGACCACATCAAGAGTCGAATAGCGGGGACAGGTTCCAGCTGGGCAGATGACCTCCCTGGTGTCCTTGGGCTTACAGAACGACGCCTCGAACAGCTATAGGACACAGCCCGTACAGCCTAGTCTACGGATCTGAAGTAGTGATCCCGTCAGAATTAATCCAGCACACAGCGAGGGTGATCCACTACAACCCGATAACAAATACATCGGAAAGGACGCTAGATCTAATCACCGTCGACGAGCAACGCCATGCAACTTACAACACAATGCAACGATATCGTTCAAAGATGGCGGATCGTTATAATAGGTCGGTACGATCGCGGAGCTTCAAGGTGGGCGACCTCGTTCTCAAGAAAGTGGAAGTATCCAAGCCTGTCGGGAAACTTGACCCAAAATGGGAAGGACTGTACTCAGTGATCAAGGTGTCTAAAAATAATGCCTACCGATTAGCTGATGCATCAGGCCGCAAGTTACCTCGACCTTGGAATGCAGTAAACTTGAAAAAGTTTTTTGTATAATTGGTCACCGATAACCTTTGTATCGCCCAAAGAAATGAAATCGCAACATGTTCAAGCCATGTGAAACAAGGCCAATCTTTTCCCAAATAAGTCGACCCCGTAGTCAACCAATTAGGCTTCACGCCGCCAAGTCGAGGCCTTCGCGCCAAGATCACACAGTCGACCCCGTAGTCGACGAAAGGCTCAACGCCACGAAGTCGACGCATATGCGCTGATACCACAAAGTCGAGGCCTTCGCGCCGAGACCGCATACTCGACCTCGCAGTCGAAACCAAGCAACTGACCTCATAGTTGGCAAAGCAATGATGGTGAACCCATCCTACAATCGCAAAAGTTATTCCAAAGTTGAACATTAACTATTATGCTACAAGATTGATTACAACTTGCTCTATAAGAGTTGAAAATCAAGTCGGGAAAGCATAACTTCCATTCGACGCCAGACTTGAATGGAAATTACTTACCACATTCGTGGGCATCCATTCAGAAATTCCGACAAGAAGAACAACATTTTAACATTTCACAAATCTCATGCGTTTCATCAATCCAAACACAATTGCAATCAAGACACTTCATAGCAAAAGCAAAGACAGTTATGGTTAAAGTTGTAGTTGAGAAAAGGCCGAATCGCCATCTAATATTCGAAACAAAAAGCCTCATCGAGGCAACAATGCAACAATTGGATAAAAAATTTCAAAAGCCTCTTTGAGGCGTATACAAAACAAACAAGAGAACTAGGCCTAGCTGGAGTTACCGGTCTCTTCAACAGTGGGGGCGGCGGGGGTAAGAGCAGGCGCACGAGCTGCTGCACTAGATGGTTGGGGCTCAGGCGGCGCCATGGACACAGGTACAATGGAAGCCACGGGCCGAGAAGGGCCAACTGCATATTGTAAGAACAGCTGCTTGGAGGCCGGGAAGAAGGATGCCACATTAGCTCTTTCCTCTGATACATTGTAAGCGAGGTCGCCGGGAAACTCAAACTCCCGGGCTACTGCCTTCAGTCTTCTGTCGATCTCAGCCCGTTCTCTCTCTTCGGGCGTCAGTTTGACCTCTAGTGTGGCCTCGACAACAGGCTCCACCGCATCGACCTCTTCATCTGGATAAGGACGCAGCTGCTCGTCGAGAGCGTGGCTCATTCTGGAGTGGTCCTCAGCCCGAAGTGCATAGCCCAAAAACTGCATTTGCTAGATCGCTTTTTGAAAAGCATTCTGGGCGTCATCCAGAGCGAGCACAACACTAGCATCCTGGAAAGCTAGGCTCACCATAAATTGTTGCACAGCTTCCCGGTGCACTTCCGGCAACACTCGGGCAAATTCAGCCCTGGCCTCGGCCAGACGTTCATTTCGACCAGCAGCTCGACCAGACTCATAAGCAACTTGCACGTCCAGCTGCAGCTTCTTCAGCTTCTCGTCCATTTTGGTCCTCTCTGTAATAGCAAGGAGGACCTGCTCATCTTTCTCCTCGAGCTCATGGGCCTACTGGTTGACTTGCTTCTCCAGGTCATCGATCCGCATCTGAGAAGACTCCAGCTGAGCCTTCAATGTTTCGACATCCCCGCCACCCTCCAATTGCTCTCGATCAGCAAGGGCTAGCTCTGCTCGGAGGTAGAAATGGTAGCCCATCTGCCTGGCCTGACACATAAGGTTCATTACTTCCTGATTGAGGAAAAGGTAAACAAGCAGGAATAAAATATTAAGCCTTACCATGTTGGCGTGGTAGGCAAACTCACAAAGAGCTGCAGCCTGGCTCATCCCCATAAATCTCTTCTGGTCCGCCATAAGCTGACCCGCCATCAGCACCTTCAAAGGATCCATCCCGGTGGGCCCCGCCGTATGTATGCTGGAAGAATTATGCACAATGGGGCTTGACTCGGGCCCAAACCATGGAAATGGGAACTTCGCCAAGGTGAACAGCACATCGTCCCTTCGATCTCCGAAGAGATCGTTCCTGGTTAGTGGCCTCGACCCTGCTGCCTTCCCTTTGCCTTTTTTGGCAGCCGCTTTCTTGGGCGAAGGACTACCCTGCTCGACCATCACTCTTTTGCCCCGACCTGCGGGGCTCTCGCTCACGACTGTTGCAGCCTGACCGGGCGAAGGGGTCGGCGAAGGTGCAGTAATTCGACGAGGCTCCTCGGAGCCAGTTGGCTCTTGACGAGCAGCGCCTTGCCGTCGCTGTTGGTTTCTTTCTGCTCGTGCCAATGCTTCAGCTCTCGATCTGTTCATGATTTTGTTGCGGTTTACCAAACATCAAAATTAACAGAGACCAAAACAAAGAACCATGCACACCATCAAAGATAAACAAGTACCAAAACACACTTTATCTACCTATTTCATAATCCGCAGGAAAATCTACCGGGGCCGGTGACAGCCCAGCCAACACTAACTGCCTCTCCTCGATGAAGACAGAGGCCTCCATGGGGCCAAACTCGACCAAGTCCTGTACAAACGTGTTCGGCCAGGTCGGGGCGCTATTACCCGGCATCTCAACATGCCCCCTTAACCAGCCCCGAGGAATATTAAAACCCCCCTTCACTTGAACAAAGAGATAGCATTTTTTCCACCCCTAACCATACGAAGAACCATACGAGGTCGAGCAGTGAGGTAATAGAACCTCGACTCGTCGGCACTACCCGACTTGCGGGACATGGGAAGATGAAATAAATTGGAAAATTTTTCAAAACTAACGGGTTGGTTGAACAAACACATCAAAACTATAAAACTACAGAGGGTGGAAAAGCAGTTAGGCAGAAGTTGTGTTATACACACTTGAAGACCCCTAAGCAAATCTATCATGCTATCACTTAGAGGGAACCTGAGCCCACATCTAAATGCATCCTCGAACACAGTTATGCAACCCGCAGGAGCGCGATGCATTCGACCAGGGGGACCAGGAGTTAAAAACTGGTATTCAGGAGGAATATGATATAACTCTCTGAGGCGCCTCAAGTCCCCAGGGTTCATAGTAGATATTATTTCACTATAATGATCGGCAGTAAACAGTCGACCTCGCGATGAGGGTATCCGGCTTGGCCTTGCCTCTTCCCCCCCGCGGTTGCTACTCGAGCTACTGGAGCTCGAGCTGCTTGAACTAGAATCGTCCCACGAGGGATCATTAGGCGACGCAGGTGAATCCCTACGCCTTTCCGACTGGGTGGCCTCACTGTCCCTCCCCTGACTACCCTCAGAACTAGATAATCCCAACATGATTTTCAAAAGAAAAGCAGACGGCAGGAAGTAAAAACAGCGGAACACTTACTGAATATGGAAGTTAAACGCAGGAAACCTGGGGAGAGAATGCGAATGTTAGATTCAGAAAGTCTGGGCACCCAAGAGTTTTCTACAAGCACTCGCGCAGATTCAAAAGTGGTAAAAGTAAAAATGGCTAGAATTACAGTGGGTATTTATAGGGCAAGGGGCGCGGTAAACCAAACGTCTGCAATAATGACTGTAACCGCCACGCCGCCCCACACACGCCACGATGTAACCGCTCAATAAATGTGCCAAACCCTGGTCAATTTTCAAAAACCTGAGTCGACTATCATTAACACTGGTTTCGCTACTTCCCAATGCTTCTCGTCGATACCTCGTTCAGCCTTGCGAAGTGGGGGGACTCATGATATAGGATGGCCCAAACCAGCAAGGCCCAGGCCCAGCCAGGCTCCCTCGGCCCACGAAACTCCTCGACCTCAGTCGACCTGGTCGAGGTCAAGTCCGAGGTCGAGACCAGTACAGTGCTCTGCCACCGCATTAAATGCACTGGCAGGCGCCACGCCTCCGAATTAATGGCGCATGTCATCCCCCTCACCATTTGACACACCAAGCGCCGCTACAGTGTACTATCTTGTCCTTGAAACCTGGAAGGATAGTTGACCGGAAGTATTCAAATAGGGGAAATGACCAATTACCCCCGGCCCAAGGTTAGGGGCTCATGAAGGTACCCGAGGGCTTCCCAGACATTTCCTAGACGGAGGAAAGATATATATACCCTCAACCCAGCCTTCTAGAGGCCCTGACTCCTCTGCTCAATTCTTGAGGTCGATTTCTACTGACTTGAGCGTCGGAGGGCCTAGGCCGAGGGCCTATCGGCTAGCCTAACGTTTACCGTGATTGCAGGATTCTTCCCTAACCAAGCAAGAATATAAACTCCTCAAGACAAGTTCTGCCCATCGCCGAATCCGGATTCTTGTCCAAGGGGTCGAATTCTCATCAGAATAGTATTAAATCATCATATATGACACCCTCTATGAGTATTTCTGTCAACTTGATAGGAACCTACGCTAATTCATTATTCACATTAGAACTATTACATTGAATGCAAGACTTTTAAGACCCGACTTACTTAAACCTATGTACATACAAGAGGATACCCATTTATCGAGCTAAGCAAAACCTAACCCGTCGTTCTTACAGAACTACATCAAGCCTACTTATTCTTAGATTGACCAATTCAACCAACTGACCAAGACAAATAAATTGATATGAGTTTGACCCGTATCACCCTTCATATTTTATTCTTTTTTTGCTTTAAATATTATATAATTAAATAATTATTACATATCAATTTTGATGGTCGTAAGTAATGAGAATAATCAGAAAGATCGATTTGTCCTTGGGATTTAGCAAAATACCCCAATAGGATAAAGATCCGTGCATTTTTACTCGGGTCTTGAATTGACCCGGAAGAACCCAATTTGATCCAAGTTGTGACCCAGACTATTGACTGTCGATGGATCACAAATCTAAGGAACAACGATTTGCCACATCGATCCATACAGAAAAAGGACAACACCACACCTATAAAGCGGAGAAATTGCAAAGTAACATGTCATGTTATCTTTACCATCTTTTACTTGAATTCTTAATCTTACAATCAAGTTCCTAGTTAAACACCTAAACACTCACTAACTTAGGCATCGGAAGGTCTTAGCTGAGACGATCTCAGCTAGCCTGACGTGTGTTCTTGTGGTCAAGTCAGAAATCCAAATCACTTTGTAGAGCATGACCCAATTCGAGGTCGAGATCGTGAGCAGGGACTATTTGAACACTGAACTCGAGATCAAGACTTCAAGATCCCGTGCTGCATCAAACTTATAATTAATTCAATATAATCAACAATAGCTAATTTAATTATATGAAATAGTGACATATGTATATATATATAGTATATATACACATATATCAACTCACCTAAGTGAGAGAAAGAGTTTCTTACAAATCGTTAATGAATCGCTGGAATGCGAGACCAGGCAATTCTTAGTGAAAATGGGATTTTTAGGGAATGGAGAAAGATAAAAAATTATGTATGTCTTATTGTATTTGAATTTTAATTGTATATACCAGACGGAAGCTATTTTATTTACTTAATTTCACTAAAGGAGGTGCTTATGGTTTTGTCCTCCTAATAGACTTTCTAATTACTCATCTTCTCAGATTTAAATTTGATATATATCTCAAAAAATATATAATTATTGTTGACAATGAAAAAATCACTACATTATCACAAACAGTTCTGATTAATATAATTTCACTCGATTTTTCGTCGTTTCAAAGCAATTATATCTGCAAGAATCTATAACAATTCATCACATCTCATATATCATCAAACAGTAACAATTATGAGAAAAATGAAAAAAGAAAGAAAGAAAGAAAGAATAATCAGGGGACTAAAGATGAGTGAATTGACTATTATCAAATTTGTATTCAAGGATTGGAGAGCTAAGAATTTCAAGTCCACTGAATTTACTCAGATAATTTGAAGTCATAAAAGATTTTAAATCCTTCAATATTTATTCCATCTATGTTTTCAATTGTTAAAGTGAATTTCAAATTCTCACTATTTTCGAGTCTTTTAAAAATCTTAATTAATTCCAAATACTTCTCTGAAATTCAAATCAATCCATTGAAAAATTGACCTAAAAAGATATATTAAGTGATGAGCATTAGACAAATATCCATATCAAAGCAACTAATTAACTTTCGAATTTCGACTAATTTATCACACTGACTCTTTGATATTTTTGATTTGCTAAATTATTAAATTCAATATTCTTTAAAATCTTTCATTAATTATATTTAATAAAGTTAAATCAACCAATCAATTATAACTAAAAAGTTATTATTTTGGGAAAAAATCGGTGACCTGCGTATACATCAGGCAATGCGTCACCGTCTGGTGAAATGAGGAAAGTACCCTCAGAAGCCACCCGATCAGATATTGGCTCTGAATGCGATGAGAGAAAAGAATTCAGCGTTTGGCAGCTGACTTAACTGGCGTGGGGCATTTCCATTTCCGTGTGGCACTACTGACACAAAAAAGGCTGGATTCTTTGGTTTGACTGTAGATATTGTAAGGACATTTTGGGTAATACAGAGGAAATGTGGGTTCCACTGTGCACCATGATACACGGCACATCCAATCTGATATCACATGGTTCGATAGATTTTGAGGGGAGATAGAGACTGCCACACTCACAGCGGACGAATTATCTACAGTTTGGTGCACGGGACCATTATCCGTTTTTCTTTTATTTATTTTTTAATATTTCTTTTTGTTATTCGGTGAATTTTGATATTATGTATTCATTTTAACTTGATACTGTATTTTATATTGCAATTAAAGAAGTGAATATAATTATAAAAGCCGTGGAGAGGAAATGATGTTAATTATTATATTGCGTGAAAGGATATCTATAGATATTGAATTTTCATTTTGGAAAATAGAGTTTGTATTTTAGAAAGTTTTAAGAATAAATATGTGTCGTGAATTTGAGATAATAGAGTACTAGATATATAAGATGTGAAACAATTACGGAAAATATTTAGTATAAATAAAACTTTCTAAGATTGAGAATATGTAATAACATGATATCAAGTATGTTAAAGATTCAATTAAAGATTGATGTTTAAAAGTCATTTGAATTATTAAACATGTTAAATTGGTCAAATATTTTTCGAAATTCAAATAAAGATTGACGCTTAAAAAGTATTTGAATTTAATTTATTAAGCATATTATATCCGTTATGTATTTTTTAACCAATTCATGAGATATACCATCCTATGAAATAGAAAAATGACAAAAGATTTTCTTAATGGAAAAAAGCCCTATTTATAACAATCACGGAATCTTTCTATATTTATCGAGATAAACAATCTACATCTAATATTTGGTTAATTATAGCGGTTATGAACTTCTTTTTTATAAGTACTAGCTGTCATTTGCATTGCAATAAGATTTTCAATTTGGTTTGAACTTAATTGAATTAGGTGACAAAGATGAACTATGCATAAAAATATTAACAATTATATTTAAACTAATAAAAAAATATTTACATAAATTAAATCCAAGCAAAAATTTAAATTTGTTAAATAATCATACCAAACGTATGGGTGGCAATTTGGGTAGGTCAAGTGGGTTTGAGTTGGGTTGAAGTAGGGGAATAACATTAATTTTTTCAACCCGAACCAAACCTAACCTGATGACAACGTGAAAGTGCTCAATCCTAATCCATTCTGATTCATATCAGGTTAGGATCGAGTTGACTTGATTTTTAAAATATTTTTTTTGAATATTTGTTTTAATTTTAGAAACTTTATGGGATTTTTATTTTTTAATTTTGTGTATTTTTAATTATTAATAAATTAGAATAGAGTAAGGAGTTTTTATTATAACTTTACAAATGCACTCAAAATAATTTAAATTGAACCATATAATATATTGATTTTTAGGACTCTTTTCCTTTGATTTTCTAGTATCTATGGGTATCATAAAAATATTGAAATCACAAAGTGTTTTATTTTTAAAACTATCATACTTTTTTAAATTTTACTCACCCACTCTCTTTAAGTTTTGGATCTTTTTGTGTTGATTAAATTATCTCTTTTAACTTTTTAAAATTAATGGCATTATTTTTTAACTTTCTATTGATTCAATTAAACAACACATAAATTAATAAAAATATATCATAAAGCAAATAAGTAAAACAAATATTTTAAATTATCACATAATTTATTATAAAAACTTGCTTAAGTCTTTTGAATTTTTTATAACCTTTCAATAGAAAGAATTTTTATCTATTTATATATGCAAAATCTTGCGTTATATAAGGTCTAAGAAAAACTTCTAAAACAATTCAGTAGTTGAAGTAGTGTTTTGTTAACTCTTTGAAGTACAATTTTCATATCCACTTGGATACAAAAATAACTATTATAAGTAATTTAAAATTTTAATAATTCATCCTATATGGTTGTGAAAATAAATAAGATCAAAAAATGCCAAAGTAGTAATTTTGATATTGCTAAAGTTCAAATTTTCAAGCTTTATTTTGTTATTTTATATTTTTACTCCTAAAAAATTTAAATTTTATTTGTTTAAGTGGCCCACAATCAAATTTTGGATTGTTTGTGTAACCTGAAATTCAACCCAACCCAATCCATTTTTTTCGAGTTCTTATTTGTATCGACCTAGTTGGACCTGAACCCAAAATGGGTCAACCCAAACCCAGATTTTTTGTGTCGAACCTGTGTTGAGTTATTGTGTCGTATTAAAAACTGCCGCCCCTAATTAAATGGGCATGACGTTGTTTTGATTTTTTGGGCTTTATAATTAAATAAGGGCAGCAAGATGGAGCGTTTGGGCTCTGAACTTAGGGTAACAAGCTGGAAAAATTGGCCCATTAAACTTTAGGTTATTACGCAAGTTAGCTTGTAATAACTTTTTTTTTTGTTTATCAATTTTGTTCTATTCTTTTATTATAGTTTGAACAGTTGGCTTACACTACTTTTTCCCTATATATGCCATCTTAACAAAAATAAGTATTTTTTGAAGTTACATCCTCTGAACTTTGCCAGATGCAACAATATCCAAATATATTTTGGGATTCGTTTAAAATAAATTTTAATAATTATTCTAATTTTTATTTATTTTTAATACACACTAAGCTAAACTACATCCACACTCAAGAATTCTGAAATTAAAAGTACCCTAACCTCACAAATCTTTTTAATATAATGAATTCGTTATCTTTCATAACAAGATATATATAAAATTCTAACAGAATCTTCCGACAAAATTATGTTCATAGGAAAATTGCTCGTTGGAAATTTTTTCTGAAGAGTTCCTGTTAGAAAATTTCCAACGGAATTTCCCAAGAAACTTTTGTCAGAAAATTTTAATGAATTTTCCTAATAAATTTCGTCGGAAATATCCGTCGGAAATGAGTGTTTTCGTTGTAGTGTTGAATAATATACATATGCACACTTTTCAATTGAATCGAATCTCACAAATTGTATCATTAAATCATTTATTTCATTAATTTCGCATATTGTGGAGTTCATTTAAAACATCCCCATATTTACAGGATATACTACATTAGAGTTGACACCTAACCAATTAAATTACAAATTAAGTAGGTGGATACTATCCTTGGAGTCACCAATTATAGACAGGACAATGCGTGCAATATGTTTTGGGCTGAGCCCAGCTACCTCACTCTGGTCACTTTGAGCTCCATGCTCGATATATCTGTCCGGACGCAACATTGGCCTCCACTGCAGAATGATAAAAGTATTAAGTTAGAATGTCATCATAGAGGTGTAAACGGATATTAAATGGATCGAATACATTATTTTCATATTCGTATCCGTTTAACTTTTTGAATATTCGGATACAAATACGGATTTGACGGATATTTAAAAATAATATTCAAATTCTTATCTGTCGAATATTGGTTGGATTCAGATATATTCGTATTCGATTATAATTATTTAAATGCATTTATATTTTATTAAACTTATTCATATTCGAATTATTTTTTTATATTCATATTCGATGATAATTATTTAGATATCCGTTCACGAATATCCAAATATGTGAATCTATAAACCTATAACAAATACATATTTTAATTAATTGAATAACATAATTTCTAATCAGAAAAATAACATAATTTCTAATTAATAATTTACTTTATAATTAATTATTAGTACTTAATAATAATAATAATAATAATAATAATAATAATAATAATAATAATAATAATAATAATAATAATAATAATGGCATTTTAATATATTAATTATAAAGTCAACCAATAATAATTATGTTGATTAACTTTATTCTTTAGTTTTTTCTCTATATTACAATAATTTTTTAAATTTATTCTTTTTTCTTCCCAATTCTTCAATTATAATTTATATATATACATATATGGATTATGAGATTTTTATTGAAAAATATAATAATATATTATTTAATAAATATATATTCAAATCGGATATTAAATGGATCGGATACCTATTTACCATATCCGCATCCATTTATAATCAGATATCTATTAATCGAATACGGATAATATCCACTTTAAACGGATGCAAATAAATTTTGTATAAACGAATACAAATGTGAACGGTAAATGAATTTTTGAATATCCATTTACAGCCTTAGCCATCAAAACATTAGTAGCGTGAGTTTATGATACATAACTTTAGTTTTATCCTTTATCCATTTTGTACAAAATTATAAAAGTTTTACCTTAAGATTTCCACCAAGCAATCCATTTAAGCATAAGGAGTGGGAAACACGAGCACTGAACCCTCCAATGGAGCCTTCTTCAACTGTTATAAGTACCTCATGTTCTTGAGCCAGCTGCTTAATCAGATCACCATCAAGAGGCTTGCAGAATCTTGCATCAGCCACAGTAACAAATAGGCCATGGTCCTGAAGAATCTCTGCTGCTGATAAACAATTTTGCACTATAGTTCCAAAGCCCAAAATGGCTACTCTGCTTCCCTCCCTCAAGACCCTTCATATTGGAAATATTTAAGTGAGAATGAGATTACAATAATTGATACAAAAGTACCAAAAAAAAAATAAAAAAATGCTGACGTCATAAATTTTTAAACATTCTTCTTATTTCTCCATGTTCCTTACCATAACCACCCCGTACGATCATATCAAAAGAGAACATTAGCTTCTTTAATGCAATTGATATCTTATCCAGATTGATTAGATAACATAAATGGCTATTCTCAAATTCTCAAATGGCTATTGAAGAACTAATGTGATATATGAATTAATTAAAATATTAAATATTTTAACAAATGATGTATCAAAAGATTTGTGATGATTTGCTTGATTCAAGAAAACTATAAGATATATTAAAACATATACCAATCCTAAGGATCTACATTTTTAATTGTGGATCCAAGACAACAATAGGAACATTTGTACGTCTGATTTTCTATTCAAATCTTCTATACTTAAAGATATATTTATTTATCTAAAATACATATAATAGAATTTTTATGTTTGGTTCAATCCTTTTAGAAAAAGATTGAACTGAGTTTAATTGCAATTCAATTAAAAGAATAGAGTAATTATTTGTTATTTTACTTATGTAGAGTATCTACTGCTTTAAACTCAAATTTGATTTGTTTTCATAGCTCAAGACCCTACATGCTAGCCTCACGGAGAATTGAATTACTCTCAGCAGCAAGGCCACATTCTTTGTTACTACCTTGTACACATACTTGTAGAGCTACTTGGTTAGATGTGGCATGTGGTGCATTACCCTAAGGTTATAGTTGTGTTTTATATAGGATACAACAACCCAATCTTGAACTATAGTTCCACCGAGAACTTTTAATGTTAGGTAAAACAGAAGTCACACCAAACACTTTTAATTTAGCTCAAAGTATGGATAGAATATAAAATACCGAGAAGAATGAGTCTGTTGTGTGTTTTTAACAAGTGCCACAATCCCCCTTTATATAATCACAAAAAATGTGATTCTTACATTAGGAATTCAAATAAGATTATTTGTTACTTCTGTTCGAAGTTAAATTTATGAAATTATAAACTTATAATAGAAAAATATTAAATCAGATTTTCTATTATTGCTATTTAGACTTGAATTTATGAAGTTATAAAATTATAATAGATAAGTATTATATTTCAATTTTTTCAGAAATTTGTAACATCAGATAACAACTATCAATTTTCTTAAAAAATGTAACTTGAATCAATAAGCATTATTTTATATAATCAAAATAGGTAAGAAGCCTCTGTCCTTCCTACTTCCTTTTATTTCAAAGCTTATCTATATTATTAGATATTGCACAATATTTTTTTGTTGACTTTAATTGTGTAAATTTGACCAAATTATGAATTCTTAAAATTTTGAAATTTTAAATTAAATTAAAAAATCCTTATTAATTATTAATTTAATTTTAAATATTATTTTGATGTAACTAACCTATTTGTTATAACTACAATCTAATATTATATTTATCTAGAATTACAACATTAATCTTTATTTCATTGGATAATTGCTAATAGTCGTAATATTAAATTTTTTCATCATAAATTTTTTAAAATTTTTCATAATTATAGATTTAATATTTTATCTGATCATCACATAAATTTAAAATGTAAAACGTATTTGGCTATTGAATTTGTGTTATTACTTTTTTTACTGTAATTTTTTTTTCAATTTCTCTTATTTGTGTATGTTGTATGTTTGAATAATGAAGCCAAAGTAGTGCAATATTTTTTAAGTATATAAGTTTGCTAAGTAGTTGAAATTAATCTAATTTTTGTATCAAATGAATGAAGAATTTTTTTTTTATATGTAATTTACTTAATTAAATTTAATAAATATTTCAATTGCTTAAATATGTAAGTTTTTTGTGGGATTTACCTTATTATATTTGATATATATATATATATATTTCAATTTTAATATTTTTATAAAGATTATTTAATTTATCTATTATATGTAAAAAGAAGCTTATCACTACTAAATAATATATTGTTTTATATAATAAGTATATATTCCATATTTTAATAATTTATGCTTTGATAGTCTTAGTGATAAAAAATAATTGTATGTGTATTGGCATGTAACAAATGATGCACCAAGTAGATGCATTGAAACTATCTAATAAATGTATGTTTAAAGTTGAATAGTTTAATTAAATAAAATTAAGGCTATTTCTTTTACCAAGAAAAGATTAGATATTTTTATTTTTTAATTTAAATAAATATTTTTATTTTAGCTATAATTTAAAATTTATCTAAATAAAGTAGTTGATAATTTAAAATTACGTCGAAATAAACAAAGTAATTATTCATATTTACTAATCTTTTTGCATTTCAGAAATATAATTGCTTTATTTTTAATTGAAATATGCATTTGTGAATTACATTTATATTTTAATTAAATAATTGCCTCCTCAATAGTTTAAAATTTTAAATATATATACATTTTTTTTAAAGGATTTATATTCAATATATTTCTTGAGAGAAAAACAACTTAGCAACTATGATTATATTTTACATATTATAATTCATTTAAATTGTACAACTTACCCTTTAAGAAGTGTGGATAATACATCTATTTTATTGGAATATCAAAATATTGTTTTATTGGTAAAGGAGCATAAAAAAAATTGATAAATGAATAATTTTGCATTAGTTGTTATGTAAGTCCTAAACTTAACAAATTTTCTTTTCAAGTTGAGTTATTCTTAAATATGCAAAATATTTTTAGATAACATCACATACCCAATAACTAATATTTTAATATTATAAATATACGATATTACTTCCCATAATTTTTATAATTTCTCAATTTTGTTTTTACATTATCAAAATTTTCAATTAATTTTTTTTTTTTAGTTTTTTAGCAGTTAACAAAACAATAGAAAGTGAATTCTTAAAATCTCAAGCAAAGAAAATTTCTTCTAGGATACATAAATATATTATTGCTATAGTCAAAATTTTCAAGTGTTTGACACATGAACACCTAAAATACCCAATGGAATCAATTTTTATATTTTTTAAGTGTGTTTATTTGTAAATTTTTCATATTTATGTCATATACATTTATTTACACATTTTCTACTTAATAAGAATTCACAAAAAAATATTTTATATATGCATAATATATATTTGGTAGAAGTAGTGTTAGATCAATAAAATTCTTTTGAAACTAAGAATCATATTATTTGTACATTTTGTGTTTAATGAGATATTGTTATATATATTAAGTTAAATATTAAGAACTACTTATGATTTTACAATAATTTACATAACACGTAAAATATGTTATGATAATCTTAAAATGATAAAACAAATTCATAAATAAAAGTAAATAAATCTTACCATGTTGACAAATAATTAATAATATCTTAAATCCTCAAGTATTACAACAATTGTTACTATAATCTCTGTATTATTAATGAAATCATACTAAAGATTTGTTTATATTTTTAAAAAAAATAGTTTTGCTTATATATCATACTAAAATATATTTTTATGTAAAATTTAAAAGTGTATTAAATAAAAATAGTTTGCTCTATTGTTTATTATCCTTTCTTATTATCTTCTTAAACATTAACAATTTCAAGAATCTATGTATAATTCATAATTTTGAACTTACAACTTTTTATACTCTATAATTTAATAAAGTTATATAAATTATCTTCAACCTTTAAAATTTTCAAATGAAATCTCCACTTTATGTTATTAAATAATAAGTTTTCTCTTTCGAAATATTAAGAAGCTATTTTTTGTTATTAAAATATGAAGTAAAATGAATGTTACTAAAAGATAAAATATTTGAAAGATTGAACTTATTTTAAGTGGACCAAATACATAATGAGGGATTTTGTCTATTTGAAGAGACATTCAATGGTGAGACACTAGAACAATATATAATTTATTTTAAAATATTATTTGTGACACCCCACTTCGGGTAACCCAAAGTTGAGATATCAACTCAATTCAAACTTAAATTTTGAACCTTGTAATACAACCAATAATTCAAAAGCAGCGGAAAATAACATCGACTTAAATAATACTATTAACCATAACATTCGTACCAAGGTTTAAATCTTAAGTATACAACAAAATATATACACAAAATCAAGGTGCCTCGGCCCATTCTGACATATCATAACATCTCTATATTACCACCTATCCATCTAGCGATCCATATGCCAAAGAGAGACACCAAACTATTACAAAAGAAGCATCCCTATACTTCAAGTCAGAACTTTTCATTCTTAGGCCACTCTGTCTGCAAAAGTAATGAAAACGAGGGGGTAAGTCCAATGAACCTAGTGAGGGATAAATATCAAGCAATAATAGAACGTGTCAAAGGAAGAGCATCTCAACATATCTAGGATCAATAGCAATACAAGTACAATTACAATTTAGCAAGAACAATTGTAACAAACATGAAACTCTCCTGCCTTATTGCTCCAAGAACAATTCACAAGCAAGCAGAAATGAGTATGAGCAAGCAAACCCTTACAGAATATGCATTCCAACGAAATGAGTTTAGACATGCATATCAGATCATCTTATACCAATCAAACAAGTACTTTCATAGCGTGATAGCTTGATATACAATTGGTGTGCCCATATGAACTGTGTGGCGCATAGCAGATATCTAAGCGCACTGCTTAGCGTATTGCGGATACCTATGCGAACCGCATAGTGTACCCTGGACACCCAGGCAGACTGCAAGGCATGTCCCAAGTATCCCAGCATTCCGCGTAGGATTGGCACTCGGCCCAAGTACAATCTCCAAACAAGTACTAATCAAGTACAACAATCAAGTACATACAAGCCAATTGGCTAGATATTAGGATACAACAAACGAGTATGCCGGCAAGGCATCTGATAACGATTCAAACAGGAACAAACAAGTACAATCAAACAAGTACCAGACACGACAGACAGGAGTTCTGGGCGCCAGAACGAACAAGAATGATTGAAACAAGTGGGAACCCTCACAGGGGTATACAAGCCAATAACAAGTAACGAGCAAGTAAGAGTCAAACAATTTACGAACAAGTACAATCAAGCAAATTAACCCACACAGGGGTTATGCCACAAGAACAGATAGATAAATCAAGGCCAAAATGGCAGACTCGCACAGGGGTTCAACAATTAACGAATAACTGTAACCAAAACAATAATCCAAAGTGGGAGACCCTTACCTCCAAAATCTTCGATGGTACAAGTTCTGCAGACTGTCTATTGGTCCTTGTGACCCATTTCTTCGTCACCTGACCATATTGATATATATTTACTCAGAAACCACTTTAATTTCCTAATACATCTTTATCATATTTGTTCTTAACTCCAAAATTTGCTATTTATCCTATTAACATGATAACTTAAAATGACAACATTGATAAAATTCCAAGAATGACTACAAGACTAGTCTTGCTACAATAATCTTAATTCTCATATTGTTTCTCCTATCAATAAAGTCAAGTTTCTTAACCACATGATCTACGTATTGTCACTTAAATCATCAAGTTGTTTAATGTCTCATGCCTAGTCCTAGCAATTTCCAATACTATCCAATTTAGGTCCTCAATCCAAAATTTCAAGTTCAATTTTTCTTATCAAATTCATAATTTTCAATTTGTAACTTAATTTAAGGTCCAAGTCCACTATAATACCATCCATAGCATGGGAGAGTTCATCACATATATATACATGGCATATCATCATCCTCAAGTTCTATTCTTAGCATGGATACAACATTAAGTAGGAATATACATATGCATGTACATACATCTACATATATATAAATTTCTTCAATCTTTTACCACAACTCTGCAATGGAAGCTCGGATCCAAGAAAAACTATGCCACTACGATCGTCTCGATGAAAGGAAGATTCTGTCTTCCTACCGACGTGCCGCCGCCGGAAAATCTCAACGCCACCACCAATCTATTCCTTTCGACCTCCTGAATCCAATGCCACCTTCGGTTTCTTGTGTTAAGGCCTGTAGCCACTGGAAACGAGCTCAATAGCCCTCAATCCTCATTTCCTCTGCCGCGCTCCGATCTCCGTTTCTCGTCGTCTCCGCCGTGCCAAACCCACATGCAACACCGTATCCTGCTTCTCCTCGCCAAGAGCTACTCGAAACACCCTTCAACCATCCAAGTCGTCGTTGGAAAAGTGCAACCCCAGTTCACCCGTCCTTCGGTCCCTCAACTGCCACGGTGGCTCGCCGGTTTCCAACCATGCATGGGTGGAGGAAGGTGGTCAGAGGGTGGAGGGGAGTTGTTTGAGGGGGTTAGTGGTGGTTGATGGTCGCCGGTGAGAGGGTCACCGGTGGTGATGGTGCTCGCGGGAGAAGGAGAAAAGGAGAAAGAAAAAGAAACGAAGAAGAAAGGAAAAGAAAAAGAAGGAAAAAGGAAGGAAGAAAATGAGGAAACAATCTGCTGCTCGTTTGGTTTTAAAAATTTAATTTTCTCAAATTGCAATTTAGTCCTCCAGGTTTTCAATCAGCCCCAATTAGACCTTAAAATTTTTTAAAATTACAATTTAAACACTGTTGACCAAGACCCTCACATGCAAACCCCATCATTTTCAAAAAGTGTTCAATCAAGTTTTAATAAATTTCGAATTGACCCCAAACTTTTAATTATCATGAAATCAAGTTTATTGGTAATATATATATTGATTACAAAATTTCTAAAATACCGAATAATCATGGAAATTCATAAAGTAAATTAAAATGAATTATCCAAAAATTATACTATCATAATTTAAGAAAATTAGGGGTGTTACATTATTAGTAAAGAAATACTTCATAATTCATTTAAATTATTCATCTTTTATTCAAGTTTTTCGTTACTCATTCCTCAAGACATCAAAATCTAGCCCTTTGTCAGTCAGAAAGTACAATTTTCATGTCTCCATGAAAAATATCAAGAAAGGTGTTAAGAATAAAATAAATATATTTGTAATTAAAAATTTACAAAAATTAGAGTTTTAGTCCTAAATTTATTTAATAAAATTTATTTTGGTATATATATTTGTTTTGTAATTTCAATATTTATTTATTTGCGTAAATTTTTTTCTTAAATACTAGTTGAGAATCTCTATCTTCTTTCCCAAAAATTCTCTTGTCATTCTTTGCATCTCTACCTCGTCTCTTCCATCTTTCCTATTGCAGGTAGGTGAGTTTTTTTCCCCCCTCGCTAATAATATTTCAGCAGGAAGAAGAGCCTCATTTCTCTGTATTTTTTGCCCGATATAACAATATTTCATTTTGGTACTTGCCAATATGAGAAACAAAACAATCCCATTGTTTTCAATTTCAGAATGAAAAAAATGTCCGGAAAAGGAAACGATGCTAAATTCAGCAATTTGGCAGTTTTATCTGCAATGAGGAGCTCTAATCTAGTCAATTTTTGAAATTATGAGTTTGGTGGAGCTATACTTTTGAATTGAAAAAGGATAGTCCGAAACTAGTCCTCAATTAAGTACATTGCAAAATGTTAGTCTGAAACTAGTCCTCAATTCAATACATTAATTGTAATATCTCTTTTTCTATTGAAAATGTATATAATTTAGAATACTGATGATGATGTTTGCCATCCATGTGGTTTAACTGCATATATACCTAAAAATGACCATTATTCATATGATTACTTTGTGAAATAGAGGAGGATACCACAAGTCAAAATACTACGATCTCATAAATCTTTGTAATGCAATGAATTCATTATCTTCGATCATGGACGTAGATTTTCAATTGAATCGAGCACAAAATCGCGTAATTAAATTTTTTTATTTTCAATAATTTCATATATCGTGAAGTTCATTTGCAACTATATCTTCATATTTATGATATATTACATGAGAGTTGCCATGAATACTACAAGAAAGATAAATTAGTAACAAAATAATAAGTGATAATATAAAAGTTGCACTAACTGTACATATTAAGTGATAAGATATTATAGTATTTAAATTGTCACTATTGACAGTTAATGACATACCTATAGTGACAACTTAATGATAATGAAAATTTTGTCACTAGTGACAATTTTTAATGTCATTAAATGGTCATCATAGAGGTATTACGAATTGTCATTTGTTACAACTTAACACATCAATTTTTATAACTATTGAGCCATAATATGACAAAATAAAAATTATTATCAATTAATACATATTATTAGTGACAACTTTTACATTGTCACTTATTATTTTGTCATTAGTATTATATTTTTTGGTAGTGCAAGCTGAGCCTTTTGAAGCAATTAAAATCACAAATTGAGCAGAGTGAGACTATCCCTGCTTTCACCAATCCTTGACAGGACAGTGCGTGCAATATGATTTGGGCTGAACCCAGCTTCCTCAATCTGGTCACTTTGAGCTCCATGCTCAATATATCTGTCGGGAAGCAACATTGGCCTCCACTGCAAAATGACAAAAGTATGAAGTTAGAATGCCATCAAAACATTAGTGGCGTGAATGTATGATACATAACTTTAGTTTTATCCTTTATCCATTTTGTACAAAATAATAAAAGTTTTACCTTAAGATTTCCACCAAGCAATCCATTTAAGCATAAGAAGTGGGAAACACGAGCACTGAACCCTATAATGGAGCCTTATTCAACTGTTATAAGTACCTGATGTTCTTGAGCCAGCTGCTTAATCAGATCACCATAAAGAGGCTTGCAGAATCTTGCGTCAGCCACAGTAAAAATAGGCCATGGTCCTGAAGAATCTCTGCTGCTGATAAACAATTTTGCACTATAGTTCCAAAGCCCAAAATGGCTGCTCTGCTTCCCTCCCTCAAGACCCTTCCTTTCCCAATCTGTTTGGAAATATTTAAGTGAGAATGCATGAGGTTACAATAATTGATACAAAAGTACAAAAAAAAAACTTAGCCTCCTCTACCTTCAAAGGCGTTCCTTTATTGTTTGTTGGAAGAAGAGCACCAACGCTGTTTCCTCTGGGGTATCTGAGGCAACTAGGCCGGTCATCTATTGCTGCAGCTGTGGGAATCATGTGCATAAGCTCCGCTTCTTCTGATGGAGCCATGACCTCCCTGTCAATATTTTGTGGGCATACGCCTGTGAAACCACCAGTATTTTCAGTTATAAATATAAACAATACGCCATGCGATCAAAATATACACGAAGATTTCACTTTACATGTGATGGATATGTCGAAAATTTAAGAAAAAACAAAAGATTTGCACCTGGTGGCCAACATTCCATATAAGTTTATCCTCAGGTGTGTTGAATACTTGATGAAATGCAACAGTAAGCTCTGCGACGCCCAGGCTTGAACTAAATGCCCTCCTGTTTTTGACACTGTATAGACCACCTCTTCCCTTAATTCATCTGCCAATCTTTCTAGTTCCTGCAAAGAACAAAAACCGACAACCTTTGCAGTAAGAGTCTCGTTGTACATAAGATAAGAGAAAGTTTTGATAAAATCCCAGATATATACCTCCAGAGAAAGATTTTTCATGTGAATTGTATAATTTATAGTATCCAATATAGGAGTTGAGGGCTTTTCTCCCGTAAAATTGAGAGTTCTTGGCAGCTTCTGCCCTGTCAGATTCTCCGTCTTCAAAATGATATCGCTGTTCTCGCTGGTGCTGCTGTCCTGTTGGGCTGCTGCTATCCGAGAAAACTGAAACAAGAAAAAATGAGTTAACTTAGGCTTTCATGAATTGAAAACATGGAACTCCAAAAATGCCTGCAGTGATTCCAACACTCGACGAAAGCCAAACCATTTGCCTTCTGATAGGAAGAGTGGTAGTAGAAGAAGATAACCAGCTTGAACTGTCGTGAAATGGAGCAAACTAAAGAAACTGCTCCTGATAACTCTCTCTCTCTCTCTCTCTCTCTCTCCCAACAAAGCAGGCCAAAAAACCTTGAGGGAGAGAGGTAGCTCAAGCGTACCGTATTTAGTTCTTGCGATCAATTAATTAATTAGTTAGCTACATTTAAGAACACTTGCATATGGATCCAAGGGTTTGGTAGGTATTTCAAATCCATAACTATGAAAATGATTTATCTATAACTGATATTTAAATAAAATATTTAATACTCTTATGACCGTACTTTCTTATATCTCATAAACATATATCAATTTACTGATTAAGTATCTTTTGCAAATTTTCCTACTTATTCATTTAAAATTCATTACTAGTTTGAGCGTCTGAAAATTTTTTGTTACGTCAACTCTACTAATGATAATCATTAACTACACTTTTAAAAATCAAGGTGTTACCCTAAATATACATAACTCAAAAAAGTTCAACTTATCCAATTTTTACTCAATTCAATCAAATAAAATTTTCACTAATTGTTTGGAATTATTTTCATTTTATTAATCATAGATTCGAATTTCAAAATTTTCTATTAAATTAAAACTTTTCAATCGAAATATATATAGCCTAGGAAAGGTATTATTCCTGGCACCCGGTGAAACTTCTCATTTGTTTTCAAATGTCAAATTTCCATCACATTATGGTACTGATCAAGTGGTTACATTTCTTCACAGTGTTGTCCATTTACACATACGAAATTAATGCGTATTAATTGAGAGAACCAATTTGATCCATGGGTCAGAATTCTTCTCATTCCTCTGGCTGTTACCATTCATCCGTAGGATTTGAGGGCTAATTCAACTTTTCGGGGTTTTTCTCGGATTCACCACAAAAACAAAAGTTAATTCGACATATTAAACTCATTAAGCTCATCAAATACATTTGCTCCAAATTCGACCATTCAGAGAAAACTACGTTGGCTTTTCGAAAAATTAATTCATTAAGACTTTACCTGTTTGAAAAGATGCCACCAAATGAGTACATATAAAAATATTGGTATCGTATTTTAAAAATATTAGTACTGTGTTTTAAAATATCATCATATACACATAGTTGATTGTACCATTTAAGAAGCCTGGATAAAATTTTCTACAAAATTTAAATCTTTCCTAAAAAATCTAGATTCCAAATTATGAAATAATTACAATTGATTACGTGGTAAGGCCTATATAGCGTTTACCATATAAAAGACTCAGTGTTGGAAAATTTAAATTTTCAGATTACCAAACTATACAGGTAATCACAAGGCAGTCCAATAATCAGATTAGATATAATATTTGAAGGTGTGTATGCAAAATAACAGCGGATTCAATCCAGTTAAAAGAAACCAAAAGCAATCAATCAGAAGCAATAAACTAGTATTGGATAGAACAACATACTTGAATCAGTTTAAAGAATGAAAAAAAAAAAAAACATAAAGCAAGTAAAACTTTGCTACGTACCTTATATATCGTACATAGAATGATCGATTGAATTACCAGCAAAACTGGTTTGCGTTGAAGGAAACGTTGCCTCACTCACGGTGCACTGGGCACAACAACTTCTCTCCCAGGAGACAATATAGAAGTTGACTGTTACACTTTAAACCCAATTCACTCTAGCACATGACTTAGTCGTCGGAATAAAATAATATAACAATGTATAGGGAGAGTGGAGAGTGCAAAGAGAGCTTTCAAAATGTAGATTCTCAGTTGTGTGTATTTAGCATGCAACCAACAAGCTGTTTATGGGTGTGGGAAGAGGAGCAAAGCACGTCCATATTCATTCTGGACTAGGTGCATGGTACCTGTGATAACAAAACATTATGAAACGTATCTAAAATAGCAGAATGTAACGTTTCATATACACAGTTGATTGCTGGTGTAATTTTTTTTGCAAAATTTAAATCTTTCCTAAAATGTCTAGATTTTCAAATTATGAAATAATTATAATTATTGGCGAGGCAAGGCCAATATAGAATTTACCAAAATATAATGTTTTGTTGTAAAATCAGATTCAAAAAATTAAATTTGATTTTAAAGTTTCAAATTTCAAAAATTATCAACAAAAGAATTAACCAAAGAATTTGACTGAAGCTAGAGCTAAAGCCGAAGCCAAGCCCGAGCGAGCGAAGGCGGCTAGCTCCAGTAGCACACATGTGGTGCGCACCTTATTCATCCCTTATCAGTTATTTTGACTAATAACTACACTTAGGTTACATATAAAGTATGTCCCCTTTGGTTAAAATACCAATATGGTATAAAGGACTAATATATAAAGTGTAAAATTTTTATACTCCCGCAAGTCTCCACGTCTTTATCTCAAGTTCAATGTTGGATAATTTCTACTCACATAATTCATAATTATTGGTACTCCAACTTCACACGTTTATGAATTATAAACAAAATGGCACTAATCCAAAGAATTGAAGCATCTCTCTAATATGTAATTAACTTAAACGCCTAATTAATTTAGTGCCAATTACAACACTTAGTTATTAATACTGTTTCAATGCATATATATACTAAGCAAACTTTCAAATGCATGAATCAACATCGACAAAAATTAAGCTCTTAAATCAATATGACTGAAACTTGTTACGAAGAAAATTGACCATATAGGGAATTGTCTACAAGGTAATTACAGGTCCATATATATGTTTTAAGAAAGATCCCAATTGAAAATCACGTATACATATCAGTCATATATCTTAAAAGATTTCCTTATGAGAAATATTTCCTATTTCCCTTTCAAATACCACAATATAGTTACACTGATCAATCCCAATGTTGAAATATCAATTCTTTTGAGATAACAATATCGTATGGATCTCAATTGTAGGTATAAACCAAAATGCTAATTATCCCAAAATGATCTTTTGCTTCTCAAGTTCTATCACCACAAATGTGCCTGCACAACAATGCAATACTAAAAGTATTATTCCATCAAACTTTAATGAAGTCATATGCTTGACATTTCAAGAGTAGCAGACTAGATAATGGATGGTCACTCCAACACCAATCCTTTACTCTCTTAATATCAAGCAATATCCCAAAAGTTCGCATGGGCTAGATTTTCATATCGACCTTAGCCTCCACGAATCTCAATGTTCCATACTCCAAAGAGATTTGAGTTATCAACATACAATTTCCCAAGTAATCATATCTCAAGCCACAGTACACTCTTATGTCCAAACTCCAAAGTAATGATCTAATAAGATCCTTTGCCCATCAAATTCATCTTTACCTAAAACAATCATTAGCTCACATACCGGTTAAAAGGTTCCCAAACAAGTTCGTACTCATTGTAAGTTTGGTTTATTCATCAGTTAGCTGCCCAATCATAATCCTTCACATCCTACAGATCGACATTGTCCCAAAAATTCATATCCTAATCAAATTTTAGAGTCACGCTTAATCTCTACTAACCAAAACTTTCACATTTCGAGGATTATATCCTAGCGTAGCTCAGGTTTCCAAACCCAAGCTTTGATACCACCTCTGTAACGCCCTGATCGGGAGTTGCCTGCTCCTGTCCGAGGCGCTACTCAAATTTAAATCACAAACTCTCTAATTAAGAGAAAACACATCTTTTAAAAACCAAATATTTAATTCCCATAAGCGGCATTCATCTATAGTTTAAACTATAACCATAACATTTGACAACTCAGACCTACCGATCAAATCCACATTAGTAACTCATTAGGCTACAATTCGTAAATCTGTATGCACCAGGCTTAGCATCTCACGTGTCTCACTGTCTAATCTATCCTCATCGCTTCTTCTTATCTAGGATAAAGGATAGAAGAAACTGGTACAAACTATGTAAGTCCGAAGGACTTAGTAAGTTATTAACGAATGACTAACACAGATACACAGAGTAATAATAGGGGCACAAGTACTGAATCAACTGAGAATAAGCACAGCGTAGTCAATAATAGATCAGTAATATTTAGACAAGCTCATTGCCTGAGAATGTAGAAAGGTAGTAAAACAACAATTACCACCCCGACCGAGGATAATAGAGGCTATAGTGGATTCACCAGGTACAACCTAGATAAAGAAATACAACGACTATGAATAGTTATAAACATATGACATATCAGTAACATTTTAACAAAACCTACTGTCGGTAATTCTCCTACCTTATCCTTCCACTTTCAAAAACACATGAAAATTCTTATCCCTCTACTCCTGAGTGATTGACTCAAATAATTAAACATAACCAGTAGACATGGCTAGCTACATGCCTCATCCCCCTATAACCAGCTACCTCTAGCTGGCTATGAAGTCAGATGTACTCAAACGGGTATCAGCTGGAGATCGATCGCCGTCGGTCTGTTTCGCCTGGTACATCTCCTAAAGTCGATCCTAGGGTCCACCCCCAATGGTATCTAGTAAAACACATCTAATAGCATTTCACATAACACGTCATTCTGCCTTGACAAATAGTATCAGATGATCAACATCTGTCTCATTTCCAGATAACAGTCATAGCTATGACAACAAATGTATCTTGAAGATCCGTTTCTCAATAGTCACACAGCATCGCTAGATTTTGAATAAAATACGAGAGTTAGGAACCATGAGGGCGATGTGTGACAAATTTTGTGATCACTTAACTTTTATCAAAACTTGTATAAATAGGATATTTTATTCTGGATCACAATAGCTTGAGATAGATAGGAATTCAAACAATAATGGTTCAAAAACCATGCGCAAGGAAGAAGAGAAGTTAAAAGGGACCATGATTAGAATAAGAGCGATGAGTTGTGAATTTCACAAACAAGTCATTTTCCAAAACTCGCATAAATAGGAATTGATTGAGCTGTTTGAGCCAGGAGTCCAACATCTAAAATGGATAAGAGAATTTGAATAAGAGTGGCTCAGGAATCATGCGGTAAAGAAGGACAGAGCACGAACCAACTGTTAGGATTAACACCAGAACCGAAGATCAAAACCACATAGGTGAACAACAATCTTTAACATGAGAACAACCAAACAGTAATGGTATACTTACTAATATACATAAGATAAAAATTCGTATCATAGCAGACTTGGATTTCAAATAATCATGGCTCCACAATTTCGGTAAGAAAAACAGTTCAAACCAACTGTTGGATATAATAGAAGAGCCATGGAGCGACATAGAACAAATATCAAGAACCATTGTCTCTGTACAAAAGAATCAAGTAGCAATGGCATGATAATAAGTATTTGTGTTCTTTCCCCAGCAAAGAAATCAACTACCAACACACTTGGTAAGTGTAGAGAATCCCTAGTTGTATGGATGCTTGGGTCCTGACTTCCTAGTCAGATCAAGAACCATCATAAGATAACCGGAGTCACTATTCTATTAATCTTTCAAGTCTTAAATGTAAATATAATTAATGTCTTTATCAAACTTAAGGTTATTCTGATACAACTTCGTTAGTCTCTATTTCATACTTAAGACAATTAGATACGGTAATCCTTAACTAATCAATTGAAGAAGGGACTATCGCTACGATCTACATCATTATGATAATGTTTAGGGTTCTAATATTCAATAAGTATTTGTTGCTATAACCATCAAGTTCAATTATATCCCTTCTCAAATGACCTTAGTCTTTCGAATACACGATACTCTCAATATTACGAGGCTTTACTCACTTGGGCCCAATCATTCCCATTTTTATCATCTTAAAGCTCTAATTGTCTTAATATCTTTACTTGCTCAGGCCAACTCAATCCTCAAGCTACGCAGTCTACTTTATGAATATTTTACTCTATTTCATTCCATAACCATGGCCTTGCGAAATACTTGATTGTCTTATTCTAAGACTTTGAATTAGGGGTAGCAATCGTTTCGTGTTAGGTTGTTTTGTGTCGGGTTGAGGGGGGGATATTACAAAATTTCAACCCGAACCCAACCCAATAAGCACTCAACCCAATAAGCCTCAACCCGAACCCAACCTGAAAGTTTTCGTGTCAACCCAAACCCAACTTGTTTCAGCATATGATTATTTTTCATTAATAATTCATCTAAAAAACTTATATATTGTATGTTTAACTAGAATCTTAATAAAATAATCAATTTATACCAAAATTTTGAGAAAAGTCAACTTACGCCAATTTTTTTTTTAAAAAGTCAATATTATACTCTAGCAGCTCAACTTTTATACCATAGAGCAATTTGATAATTGGACTTCATTTAATTTTCACTACAACATCAATAATATACAAATTTTCATGTTAAACCAAAAGTTTTGCACAGCTTAATTTTAACAACAGTGAAGTCGAATTCTAGCAAAGAAGTATAATTCGTCCCATTCAATGATTAATAATCATCTCAACATCATCAAGTAGTCAAGATTTATGTAGTAAATAATAATCATTAATTCTTACAAATCAATCTAGAGTTAGATTGTTCAAAAATAACAAGTCATTACTTAAAAATACAAAAAACATAGGGTTATTATTGTGTTATCGGGTTGTTATCATGTAACCCGAAACCCAACCCAAACCAAACCAACCCATAATTTTAGTGTTGCTTACCGGGTCGACCCAATATTGACCCAACCCAATAACCCCCAAACCAAACCCAGTAATATCGTGTCGTGTTGAAAATTGCCACCCCTACTTTGAATCAGTTTAGTTATAGATTGTCAAAAACAACTCGTGGGTGGCTTCCCCAACAAACTCTGTCATCAGCTTACTTATTTCACAGTCACATAACAATGATCTGGGTTTCTAGATTAATTAGGTTCTCTGGATCTATCAGGTCTAAGTCTCATAATTAGTTCTCGTTCTAATATCCATATAACTTAAGCATTAGATTCAAAATCAATTTTGTCCAATGTTCATAAAATTAAGTATTATCTTGAATGAAATTATATTTAAGTAACCTTAACTTGATAAACATTTAATTAAGATTGTAATAATCAATTGAATTAACATTTGATATGAAATTTACGCAATTGGGTTGGATCGAGACCCAATCTCAAGTCGAAAACAGTCTAGATGAGTCCAGAATTTAAAACTATCCCTACTGTCATAAAGCCACCGCACGTGCCGCTGCCGGAGATGAAGTCCACCACCACCATCAAGTGTGCCTCACTAAGGCACGCAAAACACCCAAAATGATTTTCTAATTGGTTGTCGTTTGGCCGGCCAATTTCTCAAAAAATCATCGCGAAACCCTAACTCGCCAATGCCTTGCCACCACTTTAATTCCTCGTCCACCACCGGTTGAAACTCCAAATTGAGACCACCTTTATCTTGCCCATGTTGCCGCAACTAAAACCCTGTAAAGCTCATCCACTTTCTACTGCTGGAAGGGCGGAACCTCCAAACCTATCGTCACCTTCTTTTTCCAGCTATTGTTCGATGGTTTTAGGTCAATTTTGGTATGGTTTTGTTCACCTTGACGAAAGGGAGCTAACCACAATGTCAATATCGAGTTTCCCATCCGTTTTTCGGTCGTTCGCCATTGGGGCAAGGTTTAGTTGTTTTTTGAGAATTTGAATGTTTTTTGTCCTCAACCTATATATATAAAAGTATTTTGCAGCCCTTTCAATCTGACCCTAAAACTTTTGGCCGACTTCACTGTAGTCCAAAACATTTAAACCGCTTCACTTTGACCCCCAAAACTTCAATTTAGTCCTCTAATTTTTATTTCTTTCACTTTGACCCCTAACCTTTCTGTTTCTGGGTGATCAAGTCCAAATTTAATTATTCTGAAGTCCTCAGATTTTCAATTCACTCACATTGATCTCCTAAATTATATAATTTTTGACAATTAAGCCCTTCTCTTATTTATGATTAAATCCTTCAATTCTCAATATTCCTACCTAAACTTTAAGTAATTTAATTTTATCAGCTTTAATTTAAAATTCCAAAATTGGGGTGTTACAAATAATTTATTTTATAATAATATTTATTTTACTTCATCTGATTAAAACATGAATTGTAATTATTTTTAGTATTTAACGAAAGAAATCAATTACTAAGTAAATAAAATAATGTTTACATTTCAATTAAAAGTACTATATTTGAAGATAATTTATACTTAAATAAGTTATAGAATATCAAGAATTGCTAGCTCTAAGCTTACATAATTTATAAAATGATAAAATTTTAAAAAATAAATAAAAGAATTAAGAAAATAAAAATAGCGCAAAATATTTTACTAAATGTGCTTTTTAAGTTAGATATATGTTTGTATATATATATATATTTATACTTATATATTTTGATATGATAAATAAGTAAATAATTTTTTTTAAATATAAAGTTTTTTTGTAGGATTTTTTAATAATTTGGAAGTTACAGTTACATTTTCATAATATTTGAGAATTTTAAATGTTAATTCATTTTTGTTAGAATAAATATATAACCTATTTGTACTTTATCTATGAAAATAACTTACATTAGGTTATTAATTATTTGATAACTAACTCAATAAGTAGTTTGTAACATACAATTTTTATAAGCTAAAATATCTCTTAATATACCATATAACTCTGATAACTAAAATTTATTTATTTTTATTTCTATATGTAGTTATTTTATTACTTTTGAAATTACCAATTAACATATGTTATCTACATGAATAGTATAATAAGTAAATTTATAATATTCAATTCAAAATAAAATATCAATATTTCATAAGTTTCTTTTATTAGTATATAAAAGTATGTGAATAATTAAAGGGCTACTTACTTTCAGTCAAACTTTTTTAATCTCACATCAGTAATCCATGTAAAAGTATTTTTATGAATAATTATAAGCATAAATATTCAAACAAAAGCACGCTACATAATTATACAATAGGGTAATTAAATATTTTAAAAAATATAAAAAATGATACCATTTGCAATTTAAATGGTTATTTATCAAACTTTTAAAAATTTTCAACAATGTCAACTATATATATGTCCCATATAAAAGAATTTATTTAAAATAATTGAAAATGAGTTCTCCATTATTATATTGCCAAAAAACTAAAATGATTAAATAAATAATATAAAAATAAAGTTTAGAGTTTATAGTTGTTGTAGGAAGTAATTGTTTATACTTGAAACAAATTCTTTGTTGAAATTATTATATTCTATATATATAGTTTTATCTAAAATTATTTTACATATCTAAAAAATATTATTGTAAAAATAATTAAATTTTAAATACTTTGATAAGTTAAGGACTTATATATCAATTAATTTATAATTATTCATTTATCAAACTCCTAACTCTTCAATAAAGAAGTGATTATTTGATATTTTACATAAATATTTATTTATCTCTTTCATAAGCAACAAATAAGTTGTAAATTTTTTTAAATAAGTCATGATATTAAGAGATAATTATGATTGTTATGTATTTTAACTTTATTTCTAAAGTATATTTAATATAAATTATGCAAAAGGTGTGTGTGTGTGTGTGTGTGTATATAATTTCAAAGTTTTCTATAAAATAATTATTTAATTAAGAAATAAAAGAATTTATTTGATCAAATGATTGAATATTTTTTATTCATTTAATAATTTATTTTATTAGAAATAATTAAATATCATATTACTTCAACTAAAATTAAAGTGTTATATCTGTATAAATATAAAAGAATTTATTAAGTATGAAAAATTGTTTGTTGTTTGGAAATAACTTAGTTATCAACTACTATTTTTCAGATAAATTTTAAGTTCTTGGATAAAAATGTATAATTTAATTAAAAAAATCTTACTCTTTAAATATAAAAATAAGTTAATATTTATTAGAGCTTATATTTATTAGATAATTTCATTACTTCATATATCCATTTAATTTTTTATAGTTAATATTATCAAAGTGAATATAAATTACTAAATATGAAATATATCAATTGTGAAAAAGTATTTACACAACAATAAAATTTTGATTTTTAGTTGTATATACATAATTTTTTATAAATAATGTATTTATTAAAGAGAAATAAAATGATTTTCTTATAAAACTATTATAATAAGTAAAGATTCAACCAATCGAAATAAATTTATCAAAGCTCGTGATATCATATACAAAAAATAAAAAAATTCTTTCTTATATGCACATAACTAGAAATGGGTAAATCAAGTGCTAATAAATTTAATAAGTATTTTACAGAAACATGTATAGCATTTCTTCATTTGTTTGATAAGAAAATTAAAATAATTTCAATAATTTAATAAAATTATAATATTTTTAAATATTTCATTACATCACAATATTCGAGGTACATTACTCAAATATGAAGTATATATAATTTTTTTTATCTAGATAAATTGAGATAGCTGCAACTAAAATAATAATAAAATAAAAATTCAATATCAAAGATAAATTCTTATATGAACATACAGAAAAATATTAAAATAGTATTGAAAATAAATACAAAAAATATAATTAATTGAAATAAAAAATTACTGCATCTTGATGTTTTTAAGTAACATAAAAATTTCAATCCTAAGTTCGTCGTAAGAACTTTAATTTTAAATAAATATTGAGGAAATAATAAAGTAATAACATTGATAAAATATTTTAATATATCAGAAAGGTATCTAATTAATTTAGAATAAAAACAAAACAAAAACAATATAAAGATGTGTTTCAAAAAAATATTATAAATTTTGTTAACCCTTTTGATGATTTACATTGTTTTGATCATGACAAAATTATTCCTTGAATTATGTACCACTAGCATGCATATTATTTGTTGGAATCTGCTTACATGTTGTCTGCTGGAATCTGTGATGCGCTGAAATTTACTTTCCATAAATAAAAGATCTCCTGCAGATTATAGTTTGATTTGCATATTTGTAACTTAGGAAAGAAATCACATCATACTACAATTATTGAATCATCTGCTGCTTAAGGTATAAATGCATGATTACCAAAGTCAACTTGTTTCCTTATTTAATTCCAACGAATTCTTGCCTTAATGAGAACTTATAGCCGTTGGACAAAAGCATATAAAAGTGAAATTATGCAGCATTTTTGAAGGTGGTTAGGAGAGAACTTTGTTAAGTGCATTGAGAAGTTGTGTGATACTCTTTTGCATGTTTTTATACTTAATTGTTTCTAATTCCTTACTCTACGTGTGATTTCGAGGGACCATATGGTGAAGAAGGTCAAGTGGAGCTTGCTTTTGAAGGATCTTGGAGAGACGAGGACAAGGTGGTTTATGTCTCGAAGGACCTAGTGGTAAAGAGGGACGAGAGTCATACCTGCTCTCGAGGGAACCCATGAAGAGAACAAATCAGTACTTGGTTGCTCTAAGGACCTCTAGGTGAAAAAAATCAGTAGGGCGGTACTGTCTGGAATCTTCTATAGTGTTCCTACTTTTGGTCTAAAAGAAAAGACTAGAACTTGCCGTACAAAGTGGCATCAACTCGTGCATCAGTCCACAAAGGTTGTGCAAGTGAATCTAGCAGAAGTTCCTCCGGGAAGCAGCTGGTTTTACAGTGCTCTGGAATTTATCTCATCCCATTTAGGAATTTCAATTTAGCTCTTCACGAAGAGCTGGTTTTTCACCCTACTAGGGGTGTTTATGTTCCTTAAACTTTTCTTATTGTCAAATTACTATTCTCAATTGTAAAACATTCTTATATTCTTAATTAATTTGACAGGTTTAAAATTCTAAGTGAAAACTTAAATAGAGGATGTAGGCTTACTCAACCTCTATAAATACGAATGTCTATTTACTTCTACTTTTACTGCTTTTCTTATCACTAGTCTGACTAGCATTTTAACTGGTACTTACGAATTCTAGTTAATAACTAAAATTGCTTTTCTGGAAAAACCTTAAATAGTTTTTTTGAAAGGCCAAAAAGTATTCTGAGTGATAAACTTCTACTACATTAAAATCTCTTAAGCCTAATTCACCCCCTTTTAGGCATATAATCACTCACAAATTTTCTACAAAATGAACTTTACATTAATTAAAAAGAAATAAAAACATCATTATACTATGCTAATTGAGGAAAGAAATCCTATGATTAAAGATATAAAATTATACTATAAATAATGTAGAAAGAAATGTAAAAAGAATAATTGTAGAATAATAAAATTTAGATGTAGAATAAATGAAATATTTATCTATTAATCTTGTGACAAATTAAATTTATAAGATATAATTTGTGATAAGAGTGCTTAATATGATACTTATAAAATAATTTTTAAATTATAAATTTATTTAGTGAGATACGAATATAATAATAGATACTTTTTAAATTATTTGATGAGATAGAAATCTATATTGCAATTTTGGATAAGCACAATATGATATTTTAGTTATAATAAATAAGTTGATTGTATCAAAATGAAATATAAAAGTAAATAAACAACCCATGAAATTTTTTTAATTGAATTAAAATATTCAAAATTCTAAGAATTTGCCATTTGGCGAAAATTAAATAATCAGAATCAAAATTGCACAATTGCGGGTCTCACACCGTTGTACTACATATAATAGTATAAATAGATAGATTTGAATTTAATTTATTAAGCATATTAAATCAATTATGTATTTTTATAATCAATTCATGAGATATACCATCCTCTGAAATAGAAAAATGACAAAAGATTTTCTTAATGGAAAAAAAAGCCCTATTTATAACAACTACGAAATCTTTCTTAATTGGGATAAACAATCTATATCTAATAGCTTATATTACATACATTTTAGATATAATACAGCTTTTTAATTAAAATATTCATAAACAATGAGAGCAATGACATTTTAATTTTATGTTATAGAACCCGTGATTAAATTGACTAAATATAGCATGTATGAATTTTGTTTTTATAAGTACTAATAGACATTTGCATTGCAATAAGATTTTCAATTTGGTTTGAACTTAATTGAATTAGGTGACAAAGATGAACTATGTATAAAAATATTAACAATTATATTTAAACTAATAAAATTTTTTTTGCATAAATTAAATCCAAGCAATAATCATAACAAACTTCTCCATTCAATACATATACAAATTACTTTGTTTTAGCATATTAAATTCGCCCATATAATGGATCACATAAGCATTACTAATTTCTAGTGTTTGTGTAAGATGTTCGGAATAGTTATTTATAAGCATTTTCAGAATAAATTCTTGAAATTTAATCCGCAAGATCGATTAAACAGACATGACGTCGTTGTTTCGATATTTTGGGCTTTATAATTAAATTTGGGCAACAAGATGGAGCATTTGGGCCCCGAACTTAGGGTGAGAAGCTGGAAAAATTGGCCCATTAAACTTTAGGTTATTACGCAAGTTAGCTTGCAATAACTTTTTTTTGTGTATCAATTTTGCTCTATTCTTTTATTATAGTTTGAACGGTTGGCTTATACTACTTTTCCCCCTCTATCTGCCATCTTAACAAAAATTAGTATTTTTTGAAGTTACATCCTCTGGACTTTGCCAGATGAAACAATATCCAAATATATTTTGGGATTCGTTGAAAATAAATTTTAATAATAATTTTTATTTATTTTTAATACACACTAAGCTAAACTACATCCACTCTCAAGTATTCTGATATTAAAAGTACCCTAACCTCACAAATCTTTTTAATATAATGAATTCATTATCTTCCATAACAAGATATATATAAAATTCTAACAGAATCTTCCGACAAAATTATGTTCATTGGAAAATTGCTCGTTGGAAATTTTTTCGGACGAAATTTCTTTGGGAGCTCTCGTTAGAAGATTTCCCAAGCGAAAATTTCGAACGGAATTTCCCAGGGAATTTTTGTCGGAAATTTTTAATGGATTTATCTAATTAATTGCGTTGGAAATATCCGTCGTTAATAAGTGTTTTCTTTGTAGTGTTGGATAACATTAGAGTTGGCACCTAACCAATTAAAATCACAAATTGAGCAGAGTGAGACTATCCCTGCTTTCAGGACAGTGCGTGCAATATGATTTGGGCTGAGCCCAGCTTCCTCAATCTGGTCACTTTGAGCTCCATGCTCAATATATCTGTCAGGAAGCAACATTGGCCTCCACTGCAAAATGACAAATTACAACAAAAGTATAAGTTAGAATGCCATCAAAACATCAGTAGCATGAATGTGTGATACAAAAGTTTAGTTTTATCCATTTTGTACAAAATTATAAAAGTTTTACCTTAAGATTTCCATCAAGCAATCCATTTAAGCATAAGAAGTGGTAAACATGAGCACTGAACCCTGCAATTGAGCCTTCTTCAACTGTAATAAGTACCTCATGCTCATGAGCCAGCTGCTTAATCAGATCACCATCAAGAGGCTTGCAGAATCTTGCATCAGCCACAGTAACAAATAGGCCATGATCCTGAAGAATCTCTGCTGCTGCTAAACAATTCTGTACTATAGTTCCAAAGCCCAAAATGGCCACTCTGCTTCCCTCCCTCAAGACCCTTCCTTTCCCAATCTGTTTGGAAATATTTAAGTGAGAATGAGAATACAATATATAATTGATACAAAAGTTTGGAAAGGCTTAGTCTCATGCACCTCCAAAGGAGTTCCTTTATTGTTTGGTGGAAGAAGAGCACCAACGCCGTTTCCTCTGGGGTATCTGAGGCAACTAGGCCGGTCATCTATCTCTGCAACTGTGGCAATCATGTGCATAAGCTCCGCTTCGTCTGATGGAGCCATGACCACCATATTTGGCAAACAAGCCATGTAGGTGGTGTCAAAAGCTCCACAATGAGTCAGACCGTCTGCACCAATGAGCCCAGCCCTGTCCGTAAAAATCTCACAGGGAGCTTTTGAAGGTCCACATCATGAACCACCTGCATTTTATTCATTTCTAGTGAGATTTTGGAGCCAGTATATGCAAGAAGCTGACAAATAAAAAGATACTTTTAAGGTTTAAATCCTTTTCACCTGATCATAACCTCTCTGTAGAAAAGAAGAATAAATAGCACAGAAAGGCTTGAGTCCTTCAGTTGCTAGACCAGCAGCGAAGGTGACAGCATGTTGCTCTGCTATCCCAACATCAAAGCATCTTTTGGGAAAGCGTTTCTGGAAAAGATTAAGGCCGGTGCCCCCTCCCATAGCAGCATGAATAGCTACAATTTTTTCGTCCTGCTCAGCTTCAGCTATTAAGGACTCGGCAAAAGATTGAGTGTAAGAAAGCGCTTTCGACTTAGACTTCATTTGTTTCCCAGTTTTGGGATCAAACTTCACGACACCATGCATCTTGTCAGCAGCAGCTTCTGCCGGAGGATATCCTTTGCCCTTTTCAGTAAAAATATGAACCAAAATAGGGCCTGGCGTCGGCATTTCCTTAACTTTCTTGAAAATGTAAACAAGATCTTCTACACTATGGCCATCCACTGGACCAATATAATATACTCCAAGCTCCTCAAAGAGGGAAGCCCCGGGTCTCCCCATCATTCCTCTCACATAGGCATCCAGCTTAGCTGCCATTTCATGGCCCTGGTTTCCCATTTTCTTGGTGATGCCCTGTTGATTTACAAAGCTAAATTTATAAGACACTTTGTAATTAAATACATGCATAGTAAATTGATCCTTTGGATTACAAAAGAAAGATGAAAAGAGAAATTAATGTTATACCTTCGCTGCTTCACGAAGCCGGTGAAATTTCCTGCTTGCTTGTAGTCTTGTGAGGGCTTTGCTTAAAGCTCCAACAGGAGGAGCAGGGCCGTCGACAGTGGCCGTGGGCAGCGACACTTGTTTATTATCGTTTAAGACGATGACAATATTTGCGTCAAGAAAGCCTGCATTATTCAATGCTTCATATGCCATTCCGGCGGTCATGGCTCCATCTCCTATGACCGATATTACATGGTTATTCCTCCCAAGTAGGTCCCTTCCTACGGCCATTCCTGATAAACAAATGAACAGCTTAGAGGAAAGAAACTCTTATAATTGTGCAAGAATTTATATAAACTAATTTTAGGTTTAATAAACTAAAACAAAATAAATAAAATTGTTTTAAAAAAATTCCGACAAAATTTTGAGAGAAAATTCAATGGAAATAATATTAAATAATAAAAACAAAAATTAAGTCTTCTAAGGGAATTCCGAGGAAAATTTCCCTTGAAATATTTTTGACGAATTACCAATGGAAATCGATTTGAGTGTATTAAGACAAACACCAACCTCGAAAACAATATAATTTTCGTTTCAAACATTTAGAAGGAAATCGACGAACTTCCCTAGGAATTTCCTCGAAAAATTATACGACCATATTACCATGAAAACAATAAGTTTCGTCTCTAATTCGTCTGTAATCCAATGCAAAACTTTTACAAAAATCCCTCGGAAATTATTTTAATGCAACAAGGTTATTTTGACCACATTTTTCCGTCAGAAATCAGTCGAAAATTTTATTTTATTTTTTTTATCAAACTTCTTACGGAATCCATCAAAAAATTTCGTTGGTATTTACGATATTTGGAGAAATAAGTAGAAATGCAAAAATATTTGCACTTACCTAGACCTGCTGAAATACTTGTTGAGCCGGCTAGTCCAGACGTTTGTCTAATAGTATGCATTCTTGACCTCCTCCCTGTCAAAATTTTGTGGCCAGAGGCCTGTCCAACCACCACTTTTTTCAGTTATAAATATAAAGAACATGCCATAAGATGACAGTACGCATGAAGATCTCAATTTACATGTGATAGATATGTTGAAAATTTTAAGGAAAAAAAAAAAGAAACATGAATTTTGCACCTGATGATCGACATCCCATATAAGTTTATCCTCAGGCGTGTTGAATACATAATGAAGTGCAACAGTAAGCTCTGCGACACCTAGGCTTGAACTTAAACGCCCTCCTGTTTTCGACACCGTATAGACCATCTCTTCCCTTAATTCATTCACAAAAGCCGACAACCTTTGTAGTAAGACACTTCTTGTACTTAAGAGAGTTCTGATAAAATCCACAGATATATATATATATATATATATAGATAGATATAGATATATACCTCCAGAGAAAGATTTTTCATGTGAACGGGGTAGTTTATAGTATCCAGTATAGGAGTTGAGGGCTTTCCTCCAGTAAAATTAAGATGTCTTGGCGGCTTCCGCCCTGTCGGATTCTCTCTTGTGTTGCCGTCCTGTTGGACAGCTGCTATCCCAGAAAACTGAAACAAGAAGAATGAATTTTGTTTTAAGCCTTGTAAGAGTTAACAACATGGAATTCCAGGAATGCATGTGCTTCTAACATGTCCACGTATAAATGCCAAACCTTTTGCCTTTTGATAGGAGCAATGGAAGTTGAAGAAGATAACCAGCTTAAGCTGTCATGATCAGAACGGAACAAACAAAAGAAACTGTTCCTTACTACTCCAGAAGAAGCCATATCTCTCTTTGTTTACAAAGTAGTCCTGTGATTGGGGGAAAGAGTGTTGAGAAAAAGAGAGCTAGCAGAAGCCTTTTAAAGGTTGAAAAAGTTGATTTTAAAACAAGATTTTAGATTGTTGGACCATTTTATAGAAAATATTTACTACAAGAGTTGAATGCAAATTTGCCATAAGCAGCCTAAGGGATTTAGTTTGTTCTTGTGGTAAATTTAATTAGTTCTTATCCAAAAAAAATTGGTAAGCTAACAAAATTAAGAACATTTGGGTATGGATCCAAGGAGGATTAGGATTAGCTAGTTGGTAGTTTCTGAAAATATCATACCTGTAACGATATTAATGATACTGTCATAATTATGAAATAATTTATTTTTCATTGATATTTAAACAAAATAACGTGGGATTTTATAAACTATAACTCAGTCGCTAGAACGATCCTTTGAATGAGTTTGCATGTGTGGAAAAAAAAAAAAAAAAAAAAAAGGTAAAAGACATACATCTTATGAGATCTGACACGATTTGATCTAATCTGCAACTAACTTGAACCTTTGACACGTATTCAAGTTCCCTAAATTAATAAGACGCAAATGCTTCAAATTATGACTAAGACTGTAAACAGATATTAAACAGTATAAATACATTGTATCTGTATATATATCTATTTAAATTTTATAATATCGGTATCCATATCCGTATCTGTCCGATATTTTTTAATACATCCGAATTCGTATCCGGCGAATATTGAACAAATTCAGATATATTCGTATTTGATTATAATTATTAGGATACATTTATTTATAAATAACCAAATATTGGTTTATAAACATCCAAATATCCATTTACAAATATCCTAATATTTGAATCCGTTAACTTGTAATAGAATGCATATTTTTTCTAATAAGTTTCATTAAAAAAAAGTTTACTACTTTATTTTAGAATTAAAAAATTAATTATTCTTGATTTAGTTATTTTTTTCTAATTAATGATTGACTTTATGATTAATTAATATTAATAAAATGACACCAATATAAAATAATTATAAAGTCAAGCAACAATAATTTTATATTGATTAATTTTATCATTCATATATTGATTTTTTCAAATGTTTTTTATGATTTAGTAGTGTTTAATTATCATTACTATTGTCTATCGATTTTTCATAATTCTTAACTACTAATTTTTTTTATTAATTCTTTAATTACTAATTTATACTTATATTCATCTATATACATATTATGAGATTTCATATTGAAAAAATAAAAATAATCTATTACATGTAATAATATTATATATATATATATTTTATATATATAATAATTTTTTAAAATATTATTTATATATTAAAATACATGAAAAATTAGAATATATTCCATATCATAATTTTTTAAATATTATTTATCGAATACAAATAACGAATTTAATTAATTTATAAATAATCGAATATATAAATAGATATATCCAATGGATATGTATTTAGAGCGAATATTAAATGGATCGGATAAGCAATTACCATATTCGCATCCGTTTATAGTCGAATATCTACTAATTGAATATGGATAATATTCGCTTTAAACAAATACGAATAATATACCCTATAAACGGATTCGAATACGAACGGTAAACAATTTTTTTGAATATCCATTTACAGCCTTAATTATGACATCACTAACCTTGCTTGTGCTTTCAAGAATCAGGTTGTTGCTCTAGATACACATAACTTAGAAAGGGTTTAATTAACCAAATTTAATTAAATAATTTCTTTTTAGTTTGAAGAATTTTCCATTATTATAAAAATTCAAATCTTTAGCAATAAATGTGAATTAATTTTTATTTCATTATAATAGATTTAAAAATATGCTCAACAATAATGAAGTTACTCCAAATCATTAGCTCCAATAAATTATTTCTATCAAATTAAAAATTTTAAATCCAAACACAAATCGAAAGGTATGAATTCCTAGCCCATGCGAAAACAGTCATTTATTTACATTTGATGTCAATTATCAAATTTTCTTAGCATTATTGTAATCAAGTGATCACATTCGGATTCATCACAAAAACAAAAGTCACTAACTCATTAAAGACTTTTGCCTCCAAATTACTAAGAAGCACTATTTTATTTCACATCTCAATCTTCTCTCCTAAAATATATTAAGTGTATCCGATTTTCCATAAATCATTTTTATAAAGAATTATTTGTAAAAGCACTAAATAGTCCCTAATATTTACCTTTAAAAATATTTTAATTCTTAATGTTCAAGTTGCGACCTAACAATTCCTAAAGTTCTAATTAAGTTTTATGTTAGTCCCTAAAATGAGTTTCATGCGGAATTTGGACAATAATCTAATGGAATAAGGGGCAAAATGGTCAAACAAAGGTTTTCTTTTTTTGCATCTTAGTCTCTATTTTTTCCCTTTGGTCCCTAAATAGATACTCATATATTTTAAAATATTTTTATTTTATTTTTCTTCATTTTAATCAAAAAATAAATCAAAACAAATATAAAAACTTTTTCATTTTCTTTATTATTATTTTGTCTCTGTTTGTTCTTCTTGTTTCTCCATGTTCCATACCATAACCACCCCATGCGATCATATCAAAAAAGAAAGAGAGCATTAGCTTCTCTCATGCAATTCATATTTTATCCTGATTAATTAGATAACATAAATGGCTATTCTCATATTATCAAGATTTTAAGATTTAGTAATTTCAAAATTATTAAAAAAATTAATGTGGTATATGAATTAATTAAAATATTAAATATGTTAACAAATAATGGATCGAAAGATTTGTGATGATTTTCTTGATTCACGAAAACTATAGGATATATAATACACACACACACACACACACACACACCAATTAATCCTAAGGATTCATAGATTCAATTGTGGATCCAAGACAACAATAGCAACATTTGTGCTTCAGATTTTCTATTCAAATCTTCTATACTTAAAGATATATGTATTTATCCAAAATTCATACAATAGAATTTTTGTGTTTGGCTTAATCCTTTTAGTAAAATATTGAACTGAGTTTAATTGCAATGCAATTAAAAGAATAGACAGTAATTATTTGTTATTTTACTTATCTAGAGTATTGTTAATCCAGTAGTATAAATTTCTGTGATCAACAAGTAGTTTAGGCGAGAGTAGAGCTCTCTGTCTTTAAGACGAATTAGTCTCGCACTGGTGCAACGGCAAATGGCTATTGGAGGTGTCAAAATGGGCCGGGCCGATCGGCTCAACCTGCGGACCATGAAGGACCGTGGGCTACCCCACAATATTTTTTTAATTAAAATTATAAAAAATAATTTTCAAAAAGTTAGGAATTTATAATTTTTAATTACAAATTATAAATATTAATTTATAATTTTTAAATTGCAAATTATTAATTTTGAAAAATTATAAATTTATAATTATAAATTAAGAATGTATAAATCAATAATTAAGAATTTATAATTTTTAAATTATAAATTACAAATTTATAAAAATTATAAATTAAGAATTAAAATAAGAAGTTTTGTATTCTTTGGAAGGATTGGCTAGACCAAGAGTATAGAAATAAAAATTTGAAAAAGGATAAGACCATATTTCCTCCATTTGAAGAAGACGAAGAAGAATTGCTTGAAACTGCATCCACCACCGCATCTTAATCCGAGAGTGATTTAGATCACTTGAGTGAACGATCGGTTTATTATTGGGCATATTTAGATATTTAGATATTACAAAATTTTTTATTTCTTTTTATTATTATTATGTACTTTCATTTAGAGATTTGGTTATATTCACCTCTATGTAATTATTTTTTGTAAATTAATGATGGGTAAAGGGGCCATGCCAACACCCCCCCCCCCGCCCACCTTATTTGGTGGTGTTTTTGAAAAAATATAATTGATACAAAAAATTAATATAAGTATAAATTTTTATGTTTTTATAAAAATTAAAACTTTAAAATTTAAGTGTTGTAAAATATTAAAAATCACATAAATATATATTATTAAGTCTTTTAAAAGAGGACAAATGTTGAAAAAAAAACATTAATAATCACATAAATATAAAAAATTGAAAATTTTAAATTTATTTGAAAATTAAAAAAAAAAAAAACCTGCAGGCCAACCTATGAGTCGACCTGCCTAGCCCTGCTCATATATAAATCGGCTCACCTATATAGTGGGCTGGTTTTAAGTCGAATTGGATTTTTCAAATTTCAGCCCATCATGGTCCGGACCGTGAACCGCCCATGAGACGGCCCAACTCGGCTCAGGACCGTCATTAACCGTCTGTCAAATGGTCGGGGCTAGCTCGGCCTGGCCCATTTGACACTTCTATTGGCTATCGTCTCCCAAGATACAATGACTTTTCAAATAGTAGCAGCACTACAAACTATTTGATCACTTCAAACTCAAGCATACTGAACTCTCTTTTTAGACTCTGGGTTATGCATAAATGTTATAATTATATAAAGATGACTGATTGGAATGATGCAATTCAAGACAAATATACATAGAGCCAAAGAGTAGATGAAAGGTGGTCAAATCTGGCAACTATTTTCCAATGTTGTTGGAATTTTTCCAATGCAGCCAGTTTGAAGGTTGCTGTCTAGATTCATTAGCTGGTGTTGCTGATTTCATATTTCTAGATTTTTCCATATTTCTAAAATGCTGAAAAATTAATTTTCTAGCAGAAGTTTGGAGGCTTTGTTTGGCTCAGTAAAATCAGATTGAATTTGGTCTAACAAATTAATATTCGACTAAAGGCCCAATTCAATTTAATCCAAGCGCAAGCCCAAGCCTAGCTGAGCCGAGTCGACTGGACGGGCGGGCAACAACACACAAGTTAGATTGAACCCACTACTATGGAGGTCCTCTATTCTCTAAACAACTTTGGTACCCCCAATGGGTCCAACCCTTACGTTCATGCTTGAATTATTTATTTTAGTCTACCTTTAGTTCATCTTCTAATATGGGATGGATTTTCTCTCCTTCTATTCCTTTGGCTTATTTTATAGTTTTCTTAGTGAACTATCAAGTAGCTCACTTTAACCATTAATTTCTCATTCACTTAAAATTAGTTTTGGCCAATTAATCATATTATCACCATCTACACACGGCATAGTTTACGATAATCACTAATTTCTTAGAAATTAATGCTTTGAGCCCACTTAAAAATTTGGTCAGAGAAGACCAATTTCTAGCGTCCCCCACATGAATGGAAATTAATGCGACTGGTGATGCATATGTGTATGCAGACACAAGAGACTTTAGGCGAACAACGAATGCATAAGGATAGATAGCTTGTGGCTTTGAACGTTCCCCAGTGAAGTACTATAAGGTTAACTTGGTTAATCAGTAAATACGATGTTTTGAACTGTTTAGCCATTGGTGTAAACGAAGATAATAGTACCCACACAATAGTTGTCCTTACGCTTTTTAGTTCTTTTAAGTTGTGTCCGTTTTAGCCATGGACACCGATCTTGGATTCATAAGTGTTTACGCCAAAGTGACTTGTCTTTCACACTTATATAAGTGATCTCCCATAAGGAGTATACTGTCATACTCCGCTATAATAACTTTGGAAATCATTATGAGTGGAGACTTAACATTGTCCCCACTCAGTAGGCAGTACTTTTATGTCACATGAATAGGTTAAAGTGCTCACATGAACCTTCATAACTTAGTTGTCCCATTGAACCAAGTTATTGAGATCTCCAATCATCATGGTTGGGTGTCCACTATGTTGGTTTTTAAGCTTATGGGTTTTAGTTCCATTTCTCTCGACAAACGTTTTACTTTATCTCTGTGTAGGCCTTTAGTTAACGGATCTGCTAAATTCTCCTTAGACTTCACATAGTTAAGTGAGATTACCCCATTTGAGATTATTGTCTTATGGTATTGTGTCGTTGTCTGATATGACGAGATTTACCATTATATATACTATTCTAAGCCCTTCCGCTTGTTGATTGACTATCACAATGAATTGTGGTGGTAGAAATCGGTTTAGGCCAATAAGGAATATCCTTTAGGTAATTTCTGAGCCTTTCTAGTTCTTCTCTTGCTTTGTCTAAAGCAATAAACTCAGACTGCATTGTAGAACGAGCTATGCATGTCTGTTTAGAGGACTTCCAAGACACAACAACGCCATCTAAGGTGAAAACATACCTACTTGTGGACTTAGTGTCTTTTATATCAAATATCCAATTAGCATCACTGTAGCCTTCTAATACAACTGGATATCTGGTGTAGTGCATCTAATGTAGTGCAACCCGTAATCTATTGTGTACTTAAGAAATCTAAGTAAAATTATTAGTGTTGTCCAATGATCATTGTCAAGATTGCTCATGAATCTACTTAACTTATTTACCGAGCACGCAATGTCCGGGCGAGTACAGTTTGTGAGAAACATCAAACTGCCTATTATTCTCGAGTATTCTACTTGAGATACGAGTTCACCAATGTTTTTGCTCAGATATTGACTGGGATCCATGGGTGTTTTTACAAGAGTGTTGTCATACAAATTAAATTTCTTGAGAATTTTCTCAACATAATGGGATTGAGTTAAAATTAAACTGTCAGACATTCTAATTATTTTGATTCCTAGAATGACATCGGCGACATTTATATCTTTCATTTCAAAATTCTTCATAAGCATTTTCTTAGTAGTCAAGATGATATCTTTGGTGCTATCCTTTATCAGCATGTCGTCAACATACAAGCAAACCATAACAAATTCACTTTGAGTGCTTTTGAAGTAAACACATTTATTGCACTCCTTTATTTTAAAACCATTTAACACCATTACTTTGTCAAATTTTTCATTGCATTGATTCGGAGTCTGTTTGAGTCTATACAATGACTTAACAAGTCTATGCACTTTCTTTTCTTGTCCAGGAATAACAAATCCTTCGGGTTGTTTCATATAGATTTCTTCACCTAAGTCACCATTCAAGGAGGTTGTTTTCACATCCATTTGATATATTTCAAGATTATTTAGGGTTGCTATTGCAATAAGCACCTTGATGGATGTGATTCTTATCACTAGTGAATAAGTATCTAAGAAATCAAGTCATTCCCTTTGTTTGAACCCTTTTGCTACTAACCTAGCCTTGTATTTGTCTATAGAGCCATCTGCCTTGTACTTCTTTCGAAGAATCCACTCGCAGCCCAATGGTTTGTGGCCTGCTGAGAGATCAATGAGCTCCCACGTGTGATTTTGCATGATCAACTCTATTTCACTGTTGATAGCTTCTTTCCAGAAAGGTGCTTTTGGACTAGACAATACTTCACCAATTGTCCTAGGTTCATTTTCAAACACATAAGTTAGAAAGTCTGGGTCAAATGTCTTTTCCTTTCTGACCCTCTTGCTTCGTCTTGGTTCTTCATTCGTCTTAGAACTACTTGTTGATTCCAAAGATCTTTTATGAGAACTTGATGCTTCCTTATCTTTACAAGGAAAGATATTTTTGAAAAATACAACATTCCTGGATTCAATGATCATTCCTTCATTTATATTAGGAACTACTGATTTATGCACCAAGAATCAATAGGCACTACTGTTGTGTGCATATCCAATGAAAATGTGATCAACAGTTTTTGGCCCTATTTTTAGCTATTTTGGCTTAGGTACCTCCACCTTAGCCAAGCACTCCCGCACTTTCACATATTTGTAGGAAGGCTTGTGACCTTTTCGTAATTCATAAAGGGTTTCATCTTTACCTTTGTATGGTATTTTGTTCAAGATGTGGTTAGCCAAAATAATAGCTTCCCCCTACATGTTATAAGGTAACCCAGAATTAATCAACATAGCATTCATCATTCCCTTAAGAGTTCAATTTTTACATTCAGTAACTCCATTTAATTGGGGGTGAGTAAGGAGCCGTCGTTTGATGAATAATGCCAGAAGTTGAGCAGAATTCTTCAAACGGTGCTCAATGCTAAGTTAATTTTCAACCTCAGTTTTATAGCACTTGAATACTTCTAGTGCTTCACCTTTGCTTCGTAAAAGGAATACATAGTAAAACCTTATGCAATCATCTATAAAAGTAATGAAATACTTTTTCCCACCTCTAGTTTGCACAAACATCAAATCACAAATATTACTATAGATTAATTCTAGAGGCGCCGTGTTCTTTTCAACCAAGTGAAAAGGAGCTTTAGTCATTTTGACTTCAACACATATTTCACACGTATAAGTTGTGTTAATTTGAAATGAAGGCAATACTTCCTAATTCACTGATCTGCGGAAAGTGTTGAAATTTACATGTCCTAATCTAACATGCCATAGATCACCACACTCAATCAAGTAAGCAGAACCAGAGGCTTTATTATTATTCATTTGAATAGTTCTTACTACAGGCATGACATTGAACTTGAACTAACCAAGTTTGCTTTGGCCTCCATTATATTCTTGCATGTCTTAACATCAGACATCCGATTGTCCTCCTCAATCCTTAGTCAAACAATCAAATTTTCAAGACTTATATCATTTCTTTTGTGTTTGAGATAGTTCTTGAAATCCTTCCATGATGTCGGTAGCTTTTCAATAATTGCAGCTACTTGAAAGAATTCGCTTAAAATCATGTTTTCAGCATGAATTTCATACAAAATAATCTGTAATTCTTGGACTTGGCTCATGATGGATTTAGAGTCCACCATCTTACAGTCCAGAAATTTTGCCACCACAAATTTCTTCATACCGGCATCCTCTGCCAGGTATTTCTTATCAAGAGACTCCCACAGCTCTTTAGCTATTTTAATAGGGTTGTAAACATTATACAATGAGTCATCCAGTCCATTCAGAATATCGTTCTAGCATAGAAAATCGCTTTAATTCCAAGCATCCAAAGCTACCCATTTTTGGACATCAGTGTCCTCTTTAGATACAATAGGTGCATCTTCTTCTAGAAATCTAACAAGACTCAAAGTTGTGAGGTAAAGCAGCATTTTTTGCTGCCATCTCTTAAAATCAATCCCAGTAAATTTTTTTGGTCTTTTTCCTTGAACAGGAATAGGTACAATGATGGGAGTTGAAATATGGTTGGATGCCATGATCATAGAAACTGGTAATCTATCTTAAAATAATTAATCTAGTAGTATAAATTTCTATGACCAGTAGGTAGTCGAGGCGAGAGTGGAGTTTTGTGTTTTTAAGACAAATTAGCCTAGCACTGGTGCTAACGGCAAACTGGCTATCGTCTCATAAGATAGAACAACTTTTTAAACTATAGCAACACTACAAACTGTTTGATCACTTCAAACTCAAGTGTAATGAATTCTCTTTTTGGACTTTGGATTATGCAGGAATGTTATATGTACATGACGATGACCGATTGGAATGATGCAATTCGCAATTGATATATAGAGCCAAGGAGTAGTTGAAAGTTGGTCAAATCTAGCAGCCATTTTCCAATGTTGCTGCAATTTTTCCAATGCAGCCACTTTGAAGGTTGTTGTCTAGATTCATCTGCTGATGTTGCTAATTTCGTATTTCTAGATTTCCAAAATGCTGAGAAAGTAATTTTCTGGTAGAAGTTTGAAGGTTTTGTTGCGCCAAGTCAGATCAGATTGATTTTGGTCCCAAAAGTTAATACCGAACTAAAGGCTCAATTCAATTTAATCCAGGCCCAATCGAGCCAGCCAAACGGGCGGGCGGCAATGCGCACATGTGGGTTGGATTAAAGCCACTACCATGTAAGTCATTTCTCCTCCAAACACTTGTGGTACCCACAAAGGGCCCAACCCTTACCTCCACACTAAATTATTTATTTTAGTCCACCTTTAGTTCATCTTCCAATGGGGGATGGATTTTCTCTCCTTCCATTCTTTGGCTTATTCTCTAGTCCTCTTAGTCAATCATCGACTAGCTCATTTTGACCATTAATTTCTCATTCACCTAAAATTGGTTTTGGTCAATTAATCACATTATTATCATCTACCAACGGCGTAGTTTACAACGATCACCAATTTCTTAGAAATTAATGCTATGAGCCCACTTAAAAATTTGGTTAAAGAAGAACAATTTCCAAAAAGTATCTACTACTTTAAACTCAAATATGGTTTGTTTTCATACCTCACAAGCTGTTACCAGGACCTTATGTGCTAGCATCATAGATAATTGAATTACTCTCAGCAACAAGACCACATTCTTTGTTACCAACTTGTACACATACTTCTAGGGCTACTTGGCTAGCTGTGGCATGTGGCACTTTGCCCCAAGGTTATAGTTGTGTTTTATATAGGATACAACAACCCAACCTTGAATTGTAGTTCCACCAAGAACTTGTAATATTAGGTGGAACAAAAATTATACCAAACACTTTTAATTGAGCTCAATGGATGGATAGAATAGAAAATACAAAGAAGGAATCTATTGTGTGTTTCTAACAAGTGCCCCAATCCCCCTTTATATAATCACAAAAAATGTGATTGTTATATTGGGAATTCAAATCAAATTATTTGTTACTTCTATTCAAATTTAAGTTTATGAAGTTATAAAATTATATAGAAAAAATATTAAATCAGATTGTGTATTATTGCTATTCATACTTAATATATGAAGTTATAAAATTATAACAGAAAAATATTATATTTCAATTTTTTCGGAAATTTGTAACATCATATAACAACTATCTATTTTCTTAAAAAATGTAACTTGAATCAATAAGCATTATTTTGTATAATCAAAATAAGTAAGAAGCCTCTTTCCTTCCTACTTCCTTTTACTCCAAAGCTTATCTATTATTATGTAAAGCACAATATTTTTTTATCGACTTTAATTGTATAAGTTTGATCAAATTCTGAATTCTTAAAATTTTGAATTTTTATTGATTGTTAATTTAATTTTAAATATTATTTTGATGTAACTAACTTATCTGTTATAACTACAATCTAATGTTATATTTATCCAGAATTACAGCATTAATATTTATTTCATTGGATAATTGCAAATAGTCATAATAGTAAAAAAAAATTATCATGAAAAAGTTTAAAGTTTTTATAATTATAGATTTAATATTTTATCTAATCATCACATAAATATAAAATCCAAAACGTATTTGGTTATTGAATTTGTGTTATTACTTTTTTTACTGTAATTTTTTCAATTTCCCTTATTTGTGTATATCGTATGTTTGAGTAATGAAGCCAAAGTAGTGCAATACTTTTGAAGTATATAAGTTTGCTAAGTAGTTGGAATTAATCTAATTTTTCTATCAAATGAATGAAGAAAAAAATTATATGTTTTATATGTAATTCACTTAATTAAATTTAATAAATATTTCATTTACTTAAATATGTTTGTTTTTTGTGGGATTTACCTTATTATACATGGCGTGTGTGTGTGTGTGTGTGTACAGGGACGGATTTAGAGGAGGGGGGGGGGGGGGGGGGGGGGGGGGGCAAGCAGGGGCCACTGCCCCCCCAGCTTTTGTATATATCTTATGTATATATATACATATATAATAATTAATTTATATTTCAAAAGAATAGATGATTTAATATTAATTAAAAATAATTAATTTTTTATTGTCATTCATTAATTTTTGAAAGATTTAACTTTTCTTATTGGTTCTTAAATAAAAAATTAATTATTTAAATATATTGAATTAAATTGATTGATTTTGTTAATTAACAATAAAAATTAAAATGAATTAATTTAATCTTTACCTATTTTAATCTTTTAAAATGCAAAATAAAATTTTAAATCCATATGCACAATCAAGTAATCAAACGAAAACAATTAGGCTAAACTTGTTAGGGTACTTCATTTTATTTGCGTGAAAAAAAAATTATAAATGTTTAGTAAAAAAAAAAACTTGAGAAACTTGTAAAACAACCAAATCTATCTTTTTTACTTCAACAATATTGAAACAAAGACACAAGGGTAAGTGAATATTTTAGATTTTTTTTTTTAATTTTTTGTCTTTTAATGACTGTAAGTGAGTAAATTTTCTCCAATATAAAATTTGTGAAAAAGAGGCTAGAAACTAAAGTGGAAAATGACTTTTTATCCAATTTTAATTATTTATATTAAAAAAGATTTAATAAAAGTCCATTGATTTGATTATTGATGAACTTGTAATATAAAAGATCGTTGTACTCAACTTCAATGAAAATTATGTATTTTGAATTCATAAATTATAAAATTTCTATTTGAACTTTCATATTTTTTTATAATTTTTGGCCCCCCCAAATTCTTGTTTCTGGATCCATCCCTGTATATATATATATATATTTCAATTTTAATATTTTTATAAAAATTATTTAATTTATCTATTATATGTAAAAAGAAGCTTATCACTACTAAAAAATGTATTGTTTTTATATAATAAGTATATATTCCATATTTTAATAATTTATACTTTGATAATTTTAGTGATTAAAAATAATTGTAAGTGTATTAGCATGGTAACAAATGATACACCAAGTAGATGCATTGAAACTATCTAATAAATGTATGTTTAAAGTTGAATAGTTTTATTAAATAAAAATAAGGTTACTTTTTTTTACTAAAAAAACATTAGATATTTTTATTTTTTAATTTAAAAAAATATTTTTATTTAGCAATAATTTAAAATTTATCTAAACAAAGTAATTGATAATTTAAATTACAGCAAAATAAGCGAACTAATTATTCATATCTAGTAATCTTTTTGCTCAGAAATATAATTCATTATTTTTAATTGATATATACATTCTTGAATTATATTTATATTTTAGTTAAATAATCACCTCCTCAATAACTTAAAATTTTAAATATACATATAATTTTTTAAAGGATTTATATTTAATATATTTATTGAGACAAAAACAACTTAGCAACTATGATTATATTTTGCATATTATAAGTCACTTAAACTGTACAACTTGCCCTTTAAGAAGTGTGGATAACACATCTATTTCATTGGAATGTCAAATCATTATATTATTGGTGAGCGAGCATAAAAAATTTGATAAATGAATAATTTTGCATTAGTTGATACGAAAGTCCCAAACTTATCAAATTTTTTTTTTCAAGTTGAGTTATTCTTAAATAAGCAAAATATTTTTAGATAACATCACATACCCAAGAACTAATATTTTAATATTATAAATATATGATATTACAATTCCTATAACTTTTATAATCTCTCAATTTTATTTTTATATTTTCAAATTTTTCAATTAATTTTTTTTTAGTTTTTTAGCAGTTAAAAAATAATAGAAAGTGAATTCTTAAAATCTTAAGCAAAGAAAATTTCTTCTAGAGTACATAAATATATTATTGTTGTAGTCAAAAATTTCAAAAGTTTGATATATGAACACCTAAAATATCCAATGGCGTCAATTTTTATATTTTTGAGTGTGTTTATTTGTACATTTTTCATATTTATGTCATATAAATTTATTCACACATTTTCTGTTTAATACGACTTTACAAAAAAATATTTTATATATACATAATATATATTTGGTAGAAGTAGTGTTAGATCAATAACATTTTATTGAAACTAAGAATCATATTATTTGTATATTTTGTGTTTAATGAGATATTATTATATATATTAAGTTAAATTAATATTAAGAACTAATTATGATTTTATAATAATTTACATAACACGTAAAATATGTTGTGATAATCTTAAAAATGATAAAAACAAATTCATAAATAAAAGTAAATAAATCTCACCATGTTGACAAATAATTAATAATGTCTTAAATCCTCAGGTATTACGAAATTTATTACTATAACCCCTGTATTATTAATGAAATCATACTAAAGATTTGTTTATAATTAAAAAAAAAAATAGTTTTGCTTATATATCATACTAAAATATATTTTTAAATAAAATTTAAAAGTGTATTAAATAAAAATATTTTGTTATATTGTTTATTATCTTTTTAAACATTAACAATTTTAAGAATCTATGTATAATTGATAAATTTGAAGTAAGCAACTTTGATACTCTATAATTTAATCAAGTTATATAAATTATCTTCAACTTTTAAAATTTTCAAATGAAAACTCCACTTTATGTTATTAAATAATAAGTTTTCTTTTTTGAAATATTAAGAAGATATTTTTTGTTATTAAAATATGAAGTAAAATGAATGTTACTAAAAGATAAAATATTCAAATGATTGAACTTATTTTAAGTGGACTAAGTACATAATGAGGGATTTTATTTATTTGAAGAGACATTCAATGGTGAGACACAAGAATAATTTATAATTTATTTTAAAATATTATTGGTAAACAAATACTTCAAAATTCAGTTAAATTCTTCATCATTTATTCAAGTTCTTTGTTACTCATCCCTCAAGACATTGCAATATCACAATTCTATTAAAAATATATATTATTTTGAATACTGATGATGATGTTTGCCATATGATTCAAACTGCATATATACCTGAAAATGACCATTATTCATATGATTATTCTGTGAGATATATAGAGGAGGATACCACAATTCTAAATGCTACAATCTCATAAATCTTTGTAATATAATGATTTCATTATCTTTGATCATGGACGTAGACTTTTCAATTGAATTGAGCACAAAATTGCACTATTAAATTTTTTATTTTCAATAATTTCATATATTGTGAAGTTCATTTACAACAACACCTCCATATTTATGATATATTACATGAGAGTTGCCACCAATACTATAAGAAAGATAAATTAGTAACAAAATAATGAGTGGTAATATAAAAGTTGTCACTAACTACACATATTAAGTGACAAAAGATTTTGTTTTGTCACCTTAATGATTTTTACAAACTAAATAGTGATAAGAATAGTGCGTAAGTTGTTACAATTGACAATTAGTAATATATCTATGGTGACAACTTAATAACAACGAAAAATTTGTCACTAGTGACAATTTTGATTGTCACTAAGTGGTCACCGTAGAGGTATCACTAAGTGTTATTGATGACAACTTAAAATATCAATTTTTATTACTATTGAGCCATAATGTGACGAAACAAAAATTATTCTCACTTAATACATATCATCAGCGACAACTTTTATATTGTTACTTATTATTTTGTCACTAATATTATATTTTTTGGTAGTGCTAACCGAGCCTTTGGAAGCAATTAAAATTACAAATTGAGCAGAGCGAGACTCTCCCTGCCCTCACCAATTATTGACAAAACAGTGCGTGCAATATGCTTTGGGCTGAGCCCAGCTTCTTCAATCTGGTCACTCTGAGCTCCATGCTCAATGTATCTGTCAGGAAGCACCATTGGCCTCCACTACAGCATGACGAACAACAAAAGTGTAAGTTAGAATGCCATCAAAGCATGAGTAGCATAGCATGTATATCTGCTACAAAAACTGTCCTTTTATCCATCATGTGCATAGCAAGGGATTTATTTCAGTACATAATTATAGAAGTTTTACCTTAAGATTTCCGTCCAGCAATCCATTTAAGCATAAGAAATGGGAAACATGAGCACTGAATCCTCCAATGGAGCCTTCTTCAACAGTTATAAGTACCTCATGCTCTTGAGCCAACTGCCTAATCAGATCTCCATCAAGAGGCTTGCAGAACCTTGCATCAGCCACAGTAATAAATAGGCCATGATCCTGAAGAATCTCTGCTGCTGCTAAACAATTTTGCACTATAGTTCCGAAACCCAAAATGGCCACTCTACTTCCCTCCCTCAGGACTCTTCCTTTACCAATCTGTTTGGAAGTACTTGAGTGAGAATATGATTATAACTATTGATACAAAAGTTTGGAAAGGCTTAGTCTCATGTACCTCCAAAGGAGTTCCTTTATTGTTTGGTGGAAGAAAAGCACCAATGCCGTTTCCTCTGGGGTATCTGAGGCAACTAGGCCGGTCATCTATTGTCACAGCTGTGGCAATCATATGCATAAGCTCTGCTTCGTCTGATGGAGCCATGACCACCATATTAGGTAAACAAGCCATGTAGGTGGTGTCAAAGGCTCCACAATGGGTCGGGCCATCTGCACCAACCAGTCCAGCCCTGTCCATAATAAATCTCACAGGGAGCTTTTGAAGGTCCACATCATGAACCACCTGCAATTTATTGATTTCTATTGAGATTTTGGAGCCAGTATGCAAGAAGCTCATAAAAGATACTGTTTAACGTTTAAGTTTTTTTCACCTGATCAAAACCTCTCTGTAGAAAAGATGAATAAACAGCACAGAAAGGCTTGAGACCTTCAGTTGCTAGGCCAGCAGCAAAGGTGACAGCATGTTGCTCTGCTATCCCAACATCAAAGCATCTGTTGGGAAAGCGTTTCTGGAAAAGATTAAGGCCGGTGCCCCCTCCCATAGCAGCATGAATGGCTACTATCTTGTCATCCAGCTCAGCTTCAGCTATTAAGGACTCAGCAAAATATTGAGTGTATGAAAGCATGTTTGATTTAGATTTCATCTGTTTTCCAGTTTTGGGATCAAACTTCACCACACCATGCATCCTATCAGCAGCAGCTTCTGCTGGAGGATAACCTTTGCCCTTTTCAGTTATAATATGAACCAAAACAGGGCCTGGAGTCGGCATCTCCTTAACTTTCTTGAATATATGAACAAGATCTTCTATGCTATGGCCATCAACCGGACCAATATAATATATTCCAAGTTCCTCAAAAAGGCAAGCTCCAGGTCTCGCCATCATTCCTCTCACATATGTATCCACCTTAGCTGCCATTTCATGGGCCTGGTTTCCAATTTGCTTAGTCATGCCCTGTTGATATAGGAAGCTTAGCTTCCATGACATTCTGTAATTAAATACGAAAGAAAGATGAAAAAAGAAATGGTTTACTTTTGCTGCTTCACGAAGCTGACGAAATTTTCTGCTTGCTTGTAATCTTGTGAGGGCTTTGCTTAAAGCTCCAACGGGAGGAGCAGGGCCATCTACCGTGGCTGTGGGCAAGGACACTTGTTTGTTATCGTTTAAGACGATGATGAGATTTGAGTCAAGAAAGCCGGCATTGTTCATTGCTTCATATGCCTGTCCTGCTGTCATGGCTCCATCTCCTATCACTGATATCACATGGTTGTTTTCCCCTAATAGGTCCCTTGCTACCGCCATTCCTGATAAACAAATGACCATAAACATAAGTAAAACAGCTTTGTGAAGAAACAGCTTACAACTGTAAAAGAATTTGAAGATTTTCAGAAATTGTTCGGTGAAGAGAAAAACTAGAATGTGCAAAAATAATAATACATACCTAGACCTGCTGAAATACTTGTTGAGCTGTGACCAACTCCAAAGGCATCATGGACACTCTCTTCCCTTTTCGGGAAGCCGGCTAATCCAGAAGTCTGTCGAATAGTATGCATTCTTGACCTCCTTCCTGTCAATATTTTGTGGGCATACGCCTGTGAAACCACCAGTATTTTCAGTTATAAATATAAACAATATGCCATGTGATCAAAATATACATGAAGATTTCAATTTACATGTGATAGATATTTCGAAAAATTTAAGAAAAAACAAAAGATTTGCACCTGGTGGCCAACATCCCATATAAGTTTGTCCTCAGGTGTGTTGAATACGTGATGAAGTGCAACAGTAAGCTCTGTGACGCCCAGGCTTGAACTTAAATGCCCTCCTGTTTTTGACACTGTATAGACCATCTCTTCCCTTAATTCATCTGCCAATCTTTCTAGTTCCTGCAAAGAACAAAAACCGACAACCTTTGCAGTAAGAGTCTTGTTGTACATAAGATAAGAGAGTTTTGATAAAATCCAGATTATATATATATACCTCCAGAGAAAGATTTTTCAGGTGACTTGGATAATTTATAGTATCCAATATAGGAGTTGAGGGCTTTTCTCCCGTAAAATTGAGAGTTCTTGGCAGCTTCTGCCCTGTCAGATTCTCCGTCTTCAAAATGATGTCGCTGTTCTCGCTGGCTCTGCTGTCCTGTTGGGCAGCTGCTATCCGAGAAAACTGAAACAAGAAAAATGAGTTATCTTAGGCTTTCATGAATTAAAAACACGGAACTCTTGATTCTAACACACGTCGAAAGCCACACCTTTTGCCTTCTGATAGGAAGAGTGGTAGTAGAAGAAGATAACCAGTTTGAACTGTCGTGAAAATGGAGCAAAGTAAAGAAACTACTCCTGATAACACCACAAGAAGCCATATCTCTCTCTCTCTCTCTCTCTCTACAAAGCAGGCCAACGAACCTTGAGGGGCAGAGGGAACTAGCTCAAGTTTTTTGAAGGAGAAAAAATTAATGTTTGAAATAAGATGTAAGATTGTTGGACCATTTATAGAAAACATTTACCACATGGGGTGAATGCAAAGTTGGCATAAGCAGTGTACCGTATTTAGTTCTTGTGGTCGATTAATTAATTAATCAGTTAGCTGCAATTGCATATAGATCCAAGGGTTAGGTAGGTAGTCCAGAAAACTCAAATCAATAACTATGAAAATAATTTATAAGTAATTGATATTTAAATAAAATATAATAATATTCTTATGACCGTACTTTCTTATACCTCGTACAAATACATGAATTTACTTATTAAATATTTTTTTTATAAATTTTTTTACTTGCTCGTTTGAAATTCAATACTAATTTGAGTGTCTGAAAAGTTTTTTGTTACGTCAACTCTAGTAATGATAACCATAACTATACTTTTAAAAATTAAGGTGTTACCCAAAATATACAAAACTCAAAAAGGTTCAACTTATCCAACTTTCACCTAATTCAATCAAATAAATTTTTCACTAATCGTTTGGAATTATTATTGTTTTATTAATCATAGATTTCGAATTTCAAAATTTTCTATTAAATTAAAACTTTTCAATCAAGACATAACCTAGGAAATGTATTAATTAATATTCCTGGCACCCGGCCAAACTTCTCATTTGTTTTCAAATGTTAAATTTCCATCACGTTATGGGACTGAGCAAGTGGTTATATTTCTTCAAGGTGTTGTCCATTTACACCTACGAAATTAATGCGTATTAATTGAGAGAACCAATTTGTTCCATGAGTCAGAATTCTTCTCATTCCTCTGGCTGCTACCATTCATCCGTAGCATTTGAGGGCTAATTCAACTTTTTCGGAGTTTTACTCGGATTCACCGCAAAAACAAAAGCTAATTCGACATATTGAACTCATTAAGCTCATTACAGACATTTGCCCCAAATTCGACCAGTCACAGAAAACTACGTTGACTTTACGAAAAACTAATTCATTGAGGCTTCACCTATTTAAAGAAATGCCACCAAATGAGTACTAGTCGTTAGACTACATATAAAAATATTAATATTATATTTTATAATATCATCATATGCACATAGTTGATTGTACCATTTAAGTGGGCTGGATAAAATTTTCTCCAAAATTTAAATCTTTTCCTAAAAAATCTAGATTTAAAATTATGAAATAATTACAATTGATGACATAACAAGACCTATATAGCATTTACCCTTGTCCCCTCTTTGGCACTTTGGAAATTTTAATTTATCAGATTACCAAAATATACAGATAATCAAGAGGCAGTGCAATAAACAAATTAGATATAATATTTCAAGTTATGCAAAATAACAGTAGATTCAATCCAGTTAAAAGAAACCAAAAGCAATCAATCAAAAGCAATAAACTAGTTTTGGATAGAACATAATAGAATCAGTTTAAAGAATGAAAAAGAACATAAAGCAAGTAAAACTTTGCTACGTACTTTATATATCATACATAGAATGATCGATTGAATTACCAGCCAAACTGGTTTGCCTTGAAGGAAACGTTGCCTCACTCACAGTGCATTGGGCACAACAACTCCTCTCCCAAGATACAACCCAAAAGTTGACTGTTACACTTCAAACCAACTTCATTTTAGCACACGACTAGGGATGGCAATGGGGCGAGTCTGGGGCGGCCGGGCGGGTTTTGCAGGACCCGGGACCCGCCCCGCCTAAAAATTGAGAAACCCAGGACCCGCCCGCCCCGCCTCCTCTTTGGACCCGCCCCGGCTTACCTTTGGACCTGGACTCGACGGGTTGGACCCATCTAATCCGTTTTTTATTTTTTATTTTTTATTTTATTTATATTTTTGTGTATATATTTTTTACCTTCTTTTCTTCATAATCACTTGAATATACAGATTTTGCTCTAGTGAGTATTGGGTTTGAAAGAATAAAATTGAAACAAGTTAAAAAAAAAAAAAAAAAACCCTAATTTTCTAATATAGTATTATAACCTAATAAATACTTATACTTATATATAATATATATGTTATATGTATTATAATATATAATATAAATATATATTATATAATATAATATAGGATGGGACCGGGGCAAGTCCACCAAAACCCGTAACCCGCCCCGGACCCGGGCGGGTCTTGACTATCCGCCCCATCCCCATTTTTTTCACCCCAAACCCACCCCATCCGGGGCGGAGCCCCAGTTTACCCGAACCCATTGCCATCCCTACACACGACTCAATCACCTGAAGTAAATAATATAACAATGTATAGGGAGAGTGCAGAGAGAGCTTTTAGAATGTAGATTCTGAGTTGTGTGTATTTAGCCTGCAACCAACAGGCTGTTTATAGGTGCAGAAAGAGGAGCAAAACACATCCATATTTATTCTGGACTAGGTGCTTGGTACCTGTAATAATAAAACATTACGAAACGTATCTAAAATAGTAAAATGTAACGTTTCATATACACATAACTGATTGTACCATTTAACTAGCTGGCATAAAATTTTCTCCAAAATTTAAATCTTTTCTAAAAAGTCTAGATTTTCAAATTATGAAATAATTACAATTGTTGGCGAGGCAAAGGCCTATATAGCATTTACCAAAATATAATGTTTCTGTAATCATATTCAAAAAATTAAATTTGATTTTAAAGTTTCAAATTCTAAAAATCTTCAACAAAAGAATTAACATGAGACAATTTGCTTAAAGGTAGAGCCAAAGTTGAAATCAAAGTCAAAATAAATGAAGCAAATATGAATTTGACTCGATCAAATTCATTAATAATTCGAATTCGAATATATATATAGTATCATATATATATATAGTATTACATATATACACATAGGTTCCTATCACAATGTCAAAGTGGGTTTCGGATGAACTAATGAGCCTCATGCAATATATCAAGTTAAGTGATTTTCATATAAATTGTTAATGTCGAGCTTATCTGCGTCATAATTGCATAACTTGTTTCTCTATTTTTATAACAAAAAATTATGCGGGAATAATAATGAGGATGAGCAGAATGTCATGATATGACAATAATACAATACAAATCTCAATTTTATCAAAATGGATTTTTTTTTATTATAAAATTTAAGTCTATTATTAGTTGATTGAAGAATCATGTATAACTATGTACATGTAATGTCAAATAATACCATTATCAGCAACAGAACCTAAAATGCAATAATCTGGTGAATGAATGCGATTAAGTTATATTTTATTATTACTTTTAAATGATCAATATACTTGAAAATTTATTCATTAATTAGTTGTATATATGTCTTTTTAAGAATGAATATTTTGAATTTAGATTTTACTAAATTTCTAGAAAAATATATATATATGATGATTTGGGGAGTATTCGAATTTGATTTATTTTTTTTTTAGCTATTTCATTTTTATTTGAATTCGGATATAATTATATCAACCACAGATCTTATAGGATTTTGAATTGAATTCAAATATGATATATTACTGTTGAATTCGGATTTGAATACAACATAATTCAGTTCAAATCCGATCCATTAACAACCCTACTTGCAATGTTAAATACAATGTTTTAAACCCATTCAAACCCAATCCAACTTATTGTCAATCTAACCTATTTTCAATCCATAAATATAAACATATTTTAAACCAAATCCATTCTGAAGTTCAAACCCAATCCGTACACAACCCAAATACCCAATCTATCCTGTCCATAGTTATACCTTTTTACTTCAATAATAATTTTAAAAAGTCAAACTCCAGTAAACATTTCTTCTACAAGTTAAAAAGTTAAAAATATATTTTTGATATATTACATTAATGTCCCATCTACATAAAGGTATTAAATAGACCCCTTTGCATGGCTTGATGAAAAAAAAGTGTAATTACTTCATAAAATCTTTCTATAAATTTTAACTTTTTATTTAGAGATTCCATGGTATAAATATATCATTTTATTAGTTCTGTTTGGGTTTCTAAGCATAGACGCACCTTACGAGTTTACATGCATACGAACAATTTTTTGGATTCGACAAGGTAATTTCAAAAGAAATCGATAAAAATCTTGTTTAAATAACAAATTTTGTTATTAAAATTCACTAATATGTAGGAAATATCTATACTATTAATAAAGAGCCTAGTATTAACCACTAAATAACTCCTCTTTTTCAATTCTAATCACTAAATAATGTTGCAATATTAATTATTAAATATGTTGATTTTGCCTTAAAATTTTGGGTTAAATTGACGAGAACTGAAAGAAATAGAGCGAAACGAAGCAAAGCGGTCGAAATGGACAAGAGAAGAACACCCCGGCGCGCACCGATAGGACGCTGCGAGCCGGGGCATGGGACTGGCACGCCAAGGCGCTAAATCTAGGTAGGAAGCCCGCAACGCGTGCTTGGGCACGTAGTGCACTAGAACCACACACCCTAGCGCGCGCACACTATGACGCCACGCTAGGGCTCAACGCCCTGGCACGACAGTTTCTACCAAGACACATAAAAATTTGCAAAAACAGGAGATTGCGCGCTAGGGCGCGAGTCACACGCACCCCGGCACGCATCGCAAGGCCCATGGGCCTAAGACTCATTTTTGTATGTATAAATATGCGTTTTCTTTCAGAACAATTGAACATAGAGATAACACGAGGGTTTTTAGACTGTTTTTGAGATAGTTTCTCGACATGGAGTTTAGATCGAGGGTGTCAGATGTTCTCGTGAGATTTGTGGGACATAATTTTGTAATTGCTATCTTGATTGAAATCAATAAATTCCTTTCTTTGTTGGGTAGATTAGGCACATCATCGAACCACGTTACATATTGTTGTCAGTTTTCATTAAATTACTTTACTGTTATTTCATAGTTTTCACAATAGATCCTCTTGGACATCAACAAATTGTTATCAGAGCAGGTTGAATCAGATGTCAGCTATGAAGTACGAAGTAGAGAAATTCGATGGGAAGAACAACTTTGGACTATGAAAGATGAAGATTCACGTCCTCTTATGTAAACAAGGTTTACAAAGAGCATTAAATGGCAGAGATTCCTTGCCAAATCTGCTGACAGACAAAGAGAAGGACGAGTTTATGGCCAACGTTTACAGTACTCTGGTATTGTCATTGGCAGATAATGTACTCTAGTATTCTCAAGTTGAGGATGCTAGATACAAGGCACAATTGGTTGCTAAGGTATTTAATCAGAGAGAGAGAGTTGACTTTCATAAAGTGTTTTTCCCAGTTGTAAAACATACCTCCATTTGTGTTTTACTTGCCATTAGTGTTTTGAAAATTGGACCGGACCGGTGACCAGAGGCCAATCCAGTTCGATTGAAGCCTGAAAACCTATAAAAATTGGTTGAACCGGTCAAAACCAATTGAAAACAGGTCAAAACCGGACCGATTCAACAGGTTCACTTATTTTTTTTTTGAAGTTTTTAATTTTTTTTTTTAAAAAGTGAAAAAGAAAAGAGAAATTATGAGTTGAAGATGATGATTAAAGATTTTGGACATGTAATTTTTTAAAATATGAATTTATTTTCTTGAAATTTAATGAAGTTGTAGTTATATGTTAATGCTTATGTTTAATTTATTATTTTATTTTGTTTAATATCTCTTAAATTATGTTGAATATTTATCGTAGAAGAATTTATTTTTACTTGGAGTTGAAGCATGACACAAATGATTATTTAAATTAATGTGAAATATTATTTTTTTATTTATTTATAGTTGACTAATTGTGAAGTAGTATTATTTTCTAAAAAACATACTTAAAAATAAGTAAGTTGAATTTTTTTTCAAATCATATTCTTTCTATATCAATTGAAAGTTTTATTTTTTGGTAATATTAAAATATTATATATATTTATAAATTAAATATAATTATTATGTCATACCGATTCAACCAGTAGTCGAACCAATTGAACCAGTAACTAGTAGCCTTACCGGTTCATTGTCCGGTCCAGTTTTGAAAACATTGCTTGCCATGGTTGCTCTGTTTGATATAGAGCTTGAGCAGATGGATGTGAAAACAACGTTTCTGCATGGTGAGTTGGAAGAACAAATCTACATGAGCCAACCAGAGGGATTCGTTGTTTTTGAGAAAGAAAATCAAGCATGTCTCTTGTAGAGGTCTTTATATGGCTTGAACCAGTCTCTCAGGCAGTAGTATAAAAGGTTTGATGCTTTTATTACCAAATAGGATATACTAAAAGCATTTATGATTGCTGTGTATATTACAAAAAAAATGTAGTAATAGCCTTCTCGTATAATTGTTGTTGTACGTTGATAATATGTTGATTGCCTTTAGAAATATATCTGACATCAACAATTTAAAAGCTCATTTAAGTGAAGAATTTGAGATAAAGGATTTAGCTGTGCAAAGAAGATATTAGGTATGGAGATCATCCGGGACAGACACGCAGGATTGTTATACTTGTCTTAACAACATTATATTAAGAAAGTACTTGAGCGATTTGGGATAGATAAGTCCAAGCCAGTCAATACGCCACTTGCAGCTCATTTCAAGCTCTCATCAAATCTATCACCGAGTACTAAGGAGGAGGTGGAACACATCTAATATGTCGTATGCTAGTGCAGTGGACAACTTGATGTACTTTATGGTGTGCACTAGGCCAAACATTTTACATGTAGTTAGTGTTGTGAGTAGGTACATGCACGAGCCAGGAAAGACTCATTGGCAGGTTGTGAAATGAATCATGAGGTATCTGAGAGGCTCTGCAAACATATGTGTGAAGTATAGTCAATTGAATTCTACTGCTAGAATCATTGGCTATATAGATGCGAATTATTTAGGAAATTTGGATAGCAGAAAGTCCATGACTGGGTATGTGTTTTGTGTTTCGAGTTGTGCGGTTAACTGGAAGGCGACTTTGCAATCATCAGTTGCATTGTTCACAATAGAAGCTGAGCACATGGCTTTGGTTGAACGCATGAAGGAAGGCATTTGGCTAAAGGGGCTGATTGAGGATACGGGCTTAGATTCTAATATAACTTCAATATTTTGTGATAGCTTCAGAGTGATATACACTTGTCAAAGAATCAAGCTTTTTATTAGAGAACAAAGCACATTGACGTGAGATATCACTTTTTCTGGGATATAGTGTCTCAAGGTGTCATTCAAGTTGACAAGGTTGGGATTAAGGATAATTCGACAGACATGTTGACTAAAGCTATTCCAGGAATCAAATTTGAGCATTTAACATTTGCAGACTCAGATGATAGGCCCTTTTGGAGCAGGGATAAAGAAGATAGATGGTGAATTTCAAGTCAAGGTGGAAAATTGTTGATTTTGCCTTGAAATTTTGGGCTAAATTGACAAGAACTGGAGGAAATGGAGAGGACTGGGCACGCCAAGGCACTGAATCTGGGCAGGAGGCCCATGACGTGTGCCAAGGCGCATAGTGCACTGGACTACTCGCCCTTGGGCGCGGCACACTATGATGCCGTGCCAAGGCACGAGTTGTGCGCGCCCTGGCACGACAGTTTCTGCCAAGACACACAACAGTTTGCAAAAATAGGAGATTGTGTGTCCCGACGCGCGGCACAAGGCCCCTAGGGCTAGAACTCATTTTCGCAGGTATAAATACGCGTTTTCTTCTGGAATGATTGAACACAGACATAACGATGGTTTCTAGACTACTTTTGAGATAGTTTCTCGAGACGAAGTTTAGAACAAGAGTGTTAGGTGTTCTCGTAAGATTTGTGGGATATAATTTTGTACTTGCTATCTTGATTGAAATCAATAAATTCCTTTCTTTGTCGGGTGAATTAGGTACATCATTGAATCACATTAAATATTATTGTCAGTTTTCATTAAATTAACAATAGATCCTCCTAGACATCAACAAAATAACATTAACTTCAATTCTCTTTTACTATAAATCAAAGTTTTATTTCTTAAACTTTTTCTTTTATTCAGCTGGACGAAGTTTTTCAGAATTAAAACTAATAAAATTTGACCCTAGGTCAATAATATCTCTAGAAAAATAGAATAAATTAGCTATATTATCAATTGAAAATTAAATGTTGAAAGAAATTAATTATAAAAATTAACTAATAATTTTGCATCTAAAAAAAAACCATAAAATAAACTTTAGATAGTAATATTTTCTATGTGAATTTTTTTTCCTATAAAGTATGAAATTCTTACTATAAGAAAGACATATGCATTAAAAATTTAATAATTTTGTAAAATTAATTTTTATTGTATATTAAAAGGCCCCATGTTTATATTTCGTCTTAAACCTGTAATTTTATGGAATTAAACAACCCTATTGTCTATTGAACTTCTAGATATGTATTATAAAATTAGTAGGAAAGAAATTAGTATAATGTAATATTCTTACTAACTAGGAATAAAATTCCGAATAAATTGCTGAGTTAATAAAAAATTCCGGAAATTTTGTGACATGATTACTATTTATGTAATATATATACACGGGATTCCAAACATCATATTATGAGTATATGTTTCTCAAGTTTTTGTTTTTCCTTTTTTTACCTTTTTTCTTTTTTTTTTTTATTTGGTTTTTAAAGTTCGGAGAAATTTTTTATGTGTAATATTTTGAAGGGATAGGAGTTTTCTATAATTAGGCTCCACAGGGAAGGGAGTATCTGAAGCCACCGCTGAATTAATTCTCCATCGACAAAGCTATTATAATTTTGTACACGCGTGAAAGAGAGAACCTGGAAGTGACACCGCGTCAATTCTCCACTGATAGAGCTAGGATTTGGGGTTATTATTATTATTATTATTATTATTATTATTATTTGTTTATTGGTACCGATTTCAGCACTTGTACTTTGATCTATTCTCCATCCTGTGTTTCGTCTTCTATTTTAATATAATGTATATATATCAAATGTGTTTGATTATTAATTAATTATTTTATAAAAAAATTTAAAAAAAATAAAGATATTTTATAAAGACACTTGAAAACATACCAAAGGGGGAATAGATTCTTTATGAATAATTAGTGGTTGAGGCTCACTCGATACATGCGCAACTATTAATAAATAAAAATAATAAAATAATATAAATAAAAGATAACATAGTTGCAGAAAAATTGGAAAGAAGAAAAATTATGGAGAAATAAAAATATATACAATAGTCATGAATCATTGTGGAACGAAATGGTAGTAATGAGGTAAAAATGGGGTGGTAGTTAGTTATTTGTACTATTATAAAAAGAAATATTGTTTTGTATCTAAAGTAAAAGTTATTTGTGGTCTTTTACATAATTTACCCTTCAATTATTCCAACAACTAAAAGGGGTAATGTAGTTTAAAAAATAAAATGGACAATTTAGTATAAAAAGGTGGTTTGGATACCAAATTTATTAATATTTTAAATTTTTTCTTTAAGTTGCCTTTTAGAAGTGATGGTTCAATAAGGTCATAATTGTACTTTTCATAAAATTCACAAACTCACAAATTTGTATTGTCAAAATTTCATCTTCCATTATTTTCTTAATCATATCAAACATCTAATACAATCTTAACTTTACTCATTATTTAAATTATTTTATATATAATTTTAAATAATTCAAAAGGTAATTTTATGCATGCAATCGTGCAACCATTTTTAGTAGGAATAAAAATAAAAATAAGATTATTTTTAAAAAATATTTAAAAATAGACCAATAAGGGATAGATATAGGTAAAAAGAGGTCTAACGTTAGACCAATTTCACAACTTCTATGACAAACCTATTTTCGTCTGAGAGCATAAACATGTGTTCCCATGGTGTCCCCCAGATAGGATTCGAGACACATGGAGCTGACCGAGGTAACGTCCCCTTCGAATTTTTAAAAATCTGAAATATGATATAAAAACTTTACAAAATTTATAAATTTATTGTTTTCTAAATAATAAAATTATTCTTTATTTAATTAAAAATACATACTTTTTTTTCAAAATAAAAAAAATACTTAAATTTTTAATAATTTAATTTAACCCTTCTATAATATTAAAAATTCTGGTTTCGTTCCTGTCCCGAATTTTCAAATTAACATAGAGAAAATTCTGAAATTATTTCGGAGACATTGTGGTGGAATTAAATCTTGACTCATATATTTGAAATTCATAAAATTGTTTGTGCATTTTATAAATGTTGGAGAAGAAGAGATGTTTTAATAATCACTTTTTTTTAACTTTTTCGTTCAAGTAAATTACAGTGTATTGAAAGATTAAATTATTAATGATGATTAAAGGTTGATTATATATGGTGCTTAAAACACACACATGTATATATACATATATATAATCTTAATTCTCTTATATATATATATACGTACAAGATACAACCAAACATGAACATAAACTAGAGATGTTAGGATTGGAAATTCCCTTAGTAAAAATTTGTATTATATCTTTATGGTACACGTATCTATGAATAATTATAAAAAATCATTATTTTCCATTCATATACATTATGAATTTAACAAATAATGTTCATATTTTATAACGTTTAGCACACGTGTTATTCATGTTGTGCGTTATAGTTGATGAATAAAATTCTTTTTTTGGTAAATATTTGTTCCATTTATTAATATAAAACTTAAAAGATACTAGAATATTTATTAATTTATAAAATATCAATTGAATAAAAATAAAAATCCTAATAATTCATATAAGTATTAATCACATCATTAAATAGTTATCTCTATTATGTCATAATTGTTAAATTATTTAATGACACATATAAATAATTTTTCACATATATAATTTAAAAAAAATGACAACCACAACATATAAAAAACTATAATAATTTGTTAATATTTTAGAATAATTTTTTTTATGTTCATATTCTACTTGTATGTTTATGGACTTCTATTTGAACAAAACAAAATTTTATAAAATACTTATGTGTATTAAATGTTGAATATTTTGCAACATATATATTAACATATTGAATGGTCAATTGATTCAATAACATCGCTGTCACATTTATATATATGAAATTTAGAATTTAAAATTCTATATATATATATATATATATATGTGTGTGTGCGCGCACGCGCGTAGATATAAAATATATATTTTTATATATATTTCGCATAAAAGGTTGAAACCCATTGAGATATTTTCATTAATGTAGTTTAATACCGGTCACATCATTACATTGATAATTAAAAAAATGCTGAAGGAACTCCTCTCATTGAACTTCATTGATTCACCAATTTTACGAGTCATTCTATCCGTACTTTTATGTGAATTGCGATGTTAACATACGCATTGGTTGCCTTTGTTCCACGACATCTAACCCAGCCTCGAAATGAACAGTTCCCCCAAAAGAAAAACATGTAAATTGAAGTACTTCTCAAAGAATCTTTTTATCCATAGACGGAGCTAGGCAGCCGCCCCCAAAATATTAAAACTTAACCTTTTATATTAAAATTTTTTAAATATTATAATTTTATCATTCCTCAAATTATAAAATTATCTTTCCTTTTATTAAAAATATGCTCATTGTCATTGTCCTTCTTTATCTTTCTATTTTTCTTGTATCGATTGTTTTGAAACTATAAATTTTGAATGATTAGTATATATGATAAAATAAAAAAGAAAAAAAATTATATTTTTGATAATTTAAAATTTTGCCCCCTATAATAAGAAATTCTGGCTCCATCCCTATTTTCATTGAACATTGAGTCTTGTCATGTCAGGTCTTTGAAAATTTTTGTATCTACGGAAACAACAAATTCATGTGTTGATGCAAAAGTCATTTGCATATAGTTGATATGTTTTCGCATGTCTTTATTCTTACTATTTTCTTATGTTTTTGGCTATTTACGTTCATCACGCCACGTTATAACAACAAATCTCTGTCAATCTTGAAAGAAGTACACAATATAATTACTGCATCTTTTAAAATCTTTAGAATATTAATTATTGAGTTATCAATTTACGTAATGATACAATCATTCTCATATATATAAATGTAAAGTTTAATGTTCCGATCTTAAGAAACTCTTAATGTGCGTGGGGGCATTAAAGGAAAAAAAAATCCTTAAAATATTGTTCATATATCAACTATAGTTTTAGGCTAGACTTGGTGTTTTGCTATATTTTAAGAAACATATTCTACGGAAATATATTAGAGAATCTGAGAATGTGTGAAAAAATAAAAATAATTTTACAGCTAAAGAAAATATATTTTGAAAACAAAAAATGTTATAGAGGAATGAATATATTCCGCCAGCATAGCCATGATTCCATCCTTAGTATTTGCCGAACAGATTCAATGTTCCGTGAGTAATTCAAGCTTCGAAATACGAATTGATGTGGAAAATGTAATTTTTGTCCTTAATATTTGGCAAATATTAAAACAAATTTGGCCGCCATTTCTCATTGATTTGTTGAAAACTGTAATTTTTGTCCTTCCAAAAAATTTGGTCCACCATGTGAAACATTAAAACTATTGATTGACTCTTGGGAAAATGATGTTTGCCCGGTGTAACATATTTGGTCCGTGTTTCACGCATTAAAATTATTAATGGATTGTTAGCTAGAAAAAAAAAAAATGCAAGTGATTTTTGTCCTTAAAATTTGCCACTTCGAACAAATGTAATATTTACATTCAAATAGATTTGGTCCTCTGTGTCTCAACCCTTAAAATTATCAATTAGTTTTTAGAGGGTAAAAAAGTAAATTTCGTTCTTAATATTTGCCACTGGACCTGATTTGATTCTCCGTATTTTAGCCATTAAGTATCAATTGATTTTTAGGACAATTTCGATATTGTCCTTAACATTTTCCAATTAGACAATTTCGGGTCGTACTATGTTTCAGCCCTCAAGTTATAATTTATTTACAGGAAAAATGTCACTTTAATGATTAGTACTTAATACACGTCACTAAATAGACTGGTCCTTTGTATTTTTATGAAACACAACAGCTACATACACACGACAAATGTTGTTAGAAACAAACCAAATGAGATACACGTGACGGCGTGGCCTCTTATCATTCATTCACAGCTAGAAAGCTCAACTTTCCGACCACAAATTTGAAAATACTAGCAAGAAGAGTGTCAGTTTTTCTTCCTTCTTCTTCTTCCTTTTTTTTTTTTCCCTTAAAAAAAATCTCAATAAAACTCTTATATGGATAATATACACTCCAACATTGCGATTATCAATATTTTATAATCTCTTTTTATTCAAATATTTTATAATCTCATTTTATTCAAATATTTTAAGAATTGTTTCGTTCAAGCATTTGATTTTATGACTCATGCCATTCATATGATTATCAGTATAATAAATTGCAGTCTCAAGGCCCATCTCCTGGCTAGATAAAATTCATGACCAACTCCCGGCCTCATATCTGTTATCTATGAATAAATAGATTTTTAACATAAATAAAATGCTTAGAAATGAGAAAACAAAAGACGCGAAAAACAAATGAATCTGGATCAAGGCAATAACAATGTGGATTTGGAAGATTTAATTTCATGATTAGGAGAAGAGGACTGAGTGAAAAAATGATATTTATACTCATATTTCCGAAAATTTTTCTAAAAACAAGAGACAACAATGAAAGGAAACAACACTACAAAATATCGGAATGAGAAAAAATAGCTTAGATATTAGTTAATCTAGTAAAACTTCAAAATGTTATTTTTATATCCACTACTTGTTGAGCAAAATGTAACAAGACAACCTACTACTGGGATCTCAATACAAAACATATACCAGTAATTGTCAGACTTCTCTTGGATCAGCATTAACAGAACCACCAAAATCGTCTGATGCTTGTCCAAAAATTTAACTACCTCCAGATTTAAGTGTATTACTCAACCTGTTCAATTGACAACACAAACAGAAGTAAGGCGAGAGAACAGTAGGTGACAATACTCGCAAAAGTTGAACTTATAGGAAAGGAGAATGGCAACATATAATCTCATCAATGGTTCAATGATCTAAAGATATTGGAATAGTGCATGTGTATTAGAGAGATATACTGTTCAATTCTGCAAGGCAAATAATAAGTTCCTTCTCTCTCCTTATTTTTTAACCTTCTTCAAGAGAATAAGTGAAATCAAACATGATGGAGGTGCAGGATGTCAGGCACAGAATCAGAAGCTATGTAGACTAGAAGTAGCTTATAATTTCCTTCAGAAAGGGATAAAGGGCAATTCAACGGAATAAATGAGAAATAGCATATGGATATCAACTCAGTGCAGGAAATCCAAGCACATTCAGAAAGCTACTATTTTAAGACAAACAGATTATGCAAACATCATATTGAAATAGTTGGTCATGCTTACCAGTCCAAACCCTCAAAGAGGCCCTCTCCTTTTATAGCAGAAGTTTTAAAAATAGCCCATTGGCGGCTCTTAATCTTGTGCAACTCTAAGGCTTCAGTTATTGCAGCGTCATCAAGTGCCCCAGGAAGATCCTGTAAACCAGTCAGCATGAGAAAACATGTTTGCAAGATAGACGCACGTGTGTTTTCTGCTGGTTCTGAGTTCAGTTCTACAGCATCATTGATGAATCTTAAACATATTTTACTTAGAAAACAAAGCTAATTCATATACCAGCAGCAAAAAACATCATCCAATTACACAAACCTGTTTGTTCGCAAATAAGAGGACAACAGCACCTTTTAGCTCCTCCTCCTGAAAAGAGAACATTTATATTGCAAGTAAATGTCACAGCACCACAGGTAAGCATATTCACAGCTTGTACCACCTATACTAGCATGAAACCAAATACTAAAAGTTTGGCAGAGGAAAAAACAAGTAAAAATCACTAATACGCTAAATCATAAAATTTGAAAAAAGAAAAAAAGAAAGAAAGAAAGAAAGAAATCAATAAAAGCAAGAAGTTGGATACAACCCACAGCTGTAAAGGCTAACTACTATCTCCATGGCTACCTACTGAAGAGCTACAGAGCAATGATGAAGATGAACAAAATACATCAAGAAGGTCACATATTGATGCATGGTGGCCAAAATGTCATTTTTAAAGATTTCTGGAATGAAAAATACTGCTACCCATAATTCAGCCAAATTGTCCTTTCATGGGATTTGGCATGAACCATTTCTTAGTGGAGCATCCCATTGGAAATCTTTTGTGGTCAATCCTTCTATTATTTGTATGAACTATGATGTTTCCAATGATGCATGAATCAATTATCAAAAAAAGGAAAAACGAAATGATGAAGATGAAAAAAAGTTGGAGCACCTCCAATATTGCATGAAATTCTTCTTTGGCAACCACCAGCCTATCAGTATCACTTGAATCAACAACATATATTATAGCTTGAGTATTGGGAAAGTAGCACCTCCAGTACGGCCTAATAATAGCAGAAAATTAACCAAGCATGAATAAGTGTCAGCTAAAAAGGTGCTAGAAAAGATAATACCAAATACATCGTAGTGTAAGGCCTAATCAAGTGAAGTATCATCATAGCAAGGATTAAGTGAATATACGAATAAGTAGAACTCCTAGTTGCAGATATTTCTGGGAGAAAGGGAAAAAATTGCTAATAAAGGTTTGACCAGATACCTTTCAGAAACTATCTCCTCTACCTAGAACCATAACAAAAGATTTCGACTACTACAAAAATAATCTCCCAAATCTATTCTTTCACTTTGATCGTGAAAAAATTATCCTGCATGCTTTTTCTTGGAACCATCTCTCTATATATAGAAACTGCATCTGTTTACTTCACTCAAAGTAGGTGATGTGTTAATATTAGGTTAAAGTTGACAAGAGAGGATAAAACATATTTGTATACAAAAAAATAGGACAGGCACCTTTTAAGAGGAGCAGTGAGTATTGATGAAAGCTAAATTTTGTTCTGACAGAAGAAAGTAAAGAGAAGAATTGGGAAAAGAAACTATCTGGACAGAATTGAAGGATTTGGCCAAGGAGTTTGCCAGAGTCTCCCCTCATTCATTTCTTCCCCATGTTATATGGAAGCAGGCAAAACCTAAAGGTTCAACGAGAAATTCACGATATACAGCATTTGGATGCAATCAATTATCTCCTGAGAGTTAAACAAAGCCTATTATCCTATAACTCCAATATAGAAAGCAAGGAAACTACTACCACAAATTCATAGCTCTTTCACATCAAGGAAAAGAACCCAAGATGTTGAAGAACCAATAAAATATTGCAGAAAGAATAGATCGACTGATCTTGTCATGGAACTACAGGCCTCTCCTAAAGTTCCAAAAACTATAACCCTATCAGGAAAAAAGTTGAAAAGAAATGCAAAAAACAGAAAAGTCATTTTTACTATTTGACTTGTATTGATAAATTTAACTTCTCTATGCCTTATCAACACATTAATAAATGCGGTGCAATCCCCAATAAGTCCTTACTGTAAAATGAAAAAAATTAATATTATGCTTTATTAAACAGTTAGAAGTATATGAGGAACAAAACTTAATGATCAAGTTAACTAGAAGAAATGGTAGAATGACAGAAAATCAACAATTCTCTATCACTCAACAAAGAAGAAATTCCAATCAAAAAGTTTAATTGACAATAGAATACAGCACAAAATCAATCAGCAAACAACATATAGGCATATTTTTATCTTGTAAATGCAAGAAAAAACTGTTGAACCTGAAAAATAAGCACTACAACTGGCAGATGCAGAGAATCAAAAATAAGTTACCTGATACTAGTCTGCCCACCTGCCATCAGCAAAGAAAACCTCTATGTTAGGTATAAACTTCAGAGTGACTTCCATAGCAAAGAAATGATTAGCAAGAGTAAATTTAAAAATAATGACAAAACCAGAAGAAAATTGCACCCAAATTTGTGACGAACATCAGAAATTTCACAAAACCAAATAAGTGGAAACCGGTCAAAATATCAATTGCTTAAGAGGCAAGAATACAAAATCAAGCTAATGATGAATACTCATATATTTATACCACATGGAAAAAACAACGAAATATTTTTTAAATTATCCAAGAGAAGCCATTCACATAAAATCTGAAGATAAGCAAACTAATCCAATTTCCTACATAATGACAAAAAGCAATGACAGTACTAATAATAATCAGGCCCTATCAAATAATGACATCTAAGGAGCAATTAGGGTCACTGTCATAAATCATAGTGAGATGCTTTGAATGACTGGAACAATGTTTAAAGTGTTACTCAATCCTTACTAGAGGGTAATAAAGCAGCATGGTAGTTGGTGTAATCCAAATCCCAACTTCTCAAAGTATAGATCTTGACTCATGGAAAAAGCTATCTAACACTAACACAAGAATCTTCCAAACACATTTTCAAAAGTCAGCAAATCCAATTTAATTGAGACTATACTCCTAAAAAATCATTTAAAATTGCAGAGCTTAGATTGTCATATAGACCTTTACTCGCAAGATAATATGAATTCTGAACCATCCTTTCTCCTTCCAAGTCCAATTTACCGATGAGAAAGGTTAAGAGAGAAATGATAGTAAGAAGAAAACGGCGAATGTCGATATGATATATCTGGCGGGCAAAGAGGTAGTCCTTTCAAAAGAAAAGACTCAGCATCTTACATGTTCATGAGTTAAAGTTTGTGCACCAATTCAACAAATCCCCTCACTTGTCTTTCTATTTAAATTCATTCAATTCTTACGCTGCAATCATGATTATCTGTTGTGCTTCCCTTAAGCTCAATGAGACAATGAGCTAGATTCTTGCTGGAATCTTAAGTTTAAAAGCTTCCCTCAACCTCTCCGTGCTTAAGACTAAAGCAAAAAGACATACTATTCTGATAACACATGCAAATGAACCTTACTGAAAGCCCAGACAAAACCAAACACAACCAAATAATTCTCCAGTTTTGGCCAACAATACAATCATCAAAAAGTTTTATAACAAGGATAGTGAGATAGCTCTTGTAGTTCGCATCCCCTTAAACATTTAAGAATACAAGAAGATGCGAAAACCTACAATTTTCTACTTGGATGAACATAAATTTCATCAATAAGGAGAATGTCTTTGATATAATGGACAATGGTAAGAATGACCACGAAGTAACAGTCTTCAATAATCATTGTTAAGGCTTGCTCCACTGAGCTTCTATAAGACTAAATCACCCAGAGTAGTTGCTTTCCTCTTTATATTTCAGGCTTTGTTGAAACTTATAAATCCTTAAATCTCCACATGGTTTTGATGTATTTCACAGGTTGGCAAGAATTGTTACTTTGTCATGATGGTCACAACTCATGCACTCCCATGCCAGAGAAAATGAGAAGCTTCAGCTATACTTAGATGGAAAAAAATGCTATAAATCCAAGTAAAATAGCATAACTTCTACATGCTAAATAAATTCAGAAATATCATTCTGAGAAGGGTACAGAAACCTACCTAGATCCCAAACTTGAAACTTTATGTTGTTGTATTGCACCGTTTCCACATTGAAACCAATTGCTGTAAAGGAAAAATACTTGTTAACCAAAAGAAATACAAGTTCCATTTTGCTTTTTCCTACATACACAGTCTATGCATTCCATTTACACAAATCCATCCACATCAAAATTTATACAGTGAAATATGAGGTCAAGAGACGCCTTAACTGATGAAAATAAGATTAAGAGCATAGAACAAGTTCAAATAACAATTCAAAAGAATATAAGCGATCCAAAATCTGTCGTCCTAAATTTTCTTCACTGTCACGTTGCTAAAATAACACTTTGTCAAGATCACAGAAAAAGAAGCTATTTTGTTACCATCACATATTCTAATTCGCAAGGAAAGTGAAAAGTACAAACGAAAAATTCTTACTTGGGATAGTGGAGACTACTTCACCCATCTGAAGTCGATCTACAATAATAAAAATTACAAGACCAGTAAAATCATCACAAAGATATAAATCACATAAAGTGGGAAGGCAAAAGGATTAATTCATACAAAGAATGGTGGTCTTTCCGGCATTGTCAAGCCCAAGAACGAGGATCCGAGCTTCCTTGTTGCCAAACAGCGACGAAAACAGCCGCGTAAAAACTATTCCCATTTCTCCCTCCTTTCCCGCTTTAATATGATGTATTCAACAGTATACAGGAAAAAATACAAAATCCAGATCGGATCCAAGCAAAATATCAGAAACCTCTTACCCTTCCTGAAGAGGATTGAAACGAAAGTTACCACTAAACGCAATCAAAAAATGAAAATTAAGTATAAGAGCATCACGATTGAGCAGGGGAAGAGAAAAAGGAGGATCTACCTGAGAGGATAGATATAAATTTGGGGTTGATTTGATAATATGAGAAGTAATGGTGGTGGATTCCGAGAGATTCTTGACAACTGGGAGTAGAATTGGATTGTTTTGGAATATCGGAAAATTCTTTATACAAGACTGTAGTGCATGAGAAAAGGCAGGAGGGGAGAAAAACAAAAGGACGGGCGATCCCCGTAGAAAGGAGACCGAGCTACCCGACCCGCAAAGTATATGCAATGGATGAAAACGTTAAATTATTAATAATATAATATTATTTAATAGATATATAATATCTAAAAATATACAAATTATTAATATATAATAATTATTTGATTAATATATAATAAAAATAGAAAAAGCTCTCGAGCTTTCGAACAATTCAATCAGGATTTAAGTTTGGCTCATTATAAATTTCAAACTTGAATTGAGTTATAATGGAGTCCAGGAATGGATCCAAAACTAAAACTGTTTTTTCTTTTTCTTTTTCTTTTTCTTTTTTTGGGGGGGGGAGGTGCAAAATGATAAAATATAAGAGTCCAAATATAAATTATTTTCAATTGAAAGATATAATAAGTCGGTGATATATTTTATGTTACATGTAACCCGGGACACACAAAATATATATTTTGTGTGTTGGGTTACATGTAACATAAAATATATCATAAAATTAAATGAAGATAAAAATATATATATTATTCTTAGTCAAGAAAAGAGATAAATACATGCTAAAGACAAAGAAAATTTGAAAAAGCTTTTTTTCTAAAAAAATATTCACTTGTCTTTGTCTCTTTTTCTCAACATCGTTGAAGTAAAAAGAGAGAGATTTTAATTATTTTGTAAGTTTCTATAAAATCATAAAGGTTTTCTTTAATTAGATTCTCATAAATATATTTTCAAACAAATAAAATAAAAGTGTCCTAATGGGTCTAACTTAGTTGTAAATTATTTTATTGTAAATATGAGCCTAAAACTTTGTTTTAGACTTTTCAAAATTAAAATAATAAATAATTAAAAAATATTATTAAATTTTCAAAATTATATATACTAGAAATTATTATGAAAACTATATATATAAAATAATTGGAGAACAAATTATTACTAAAATTTTAAATATATATTAATATATAAGCTAAAATATTACAAAATTAAAGAAAGTGTACAAAATGTGTGTTGGGGAGGGGGGGGGTCCTTGATGGAGCTGCTCGTAAGGCTCACGAGCCGACTCAATTCATCTTGCTCTCCTAAATACATCTAATTTGCTTGGCTAACATAATTGGTTATATGTCCAAAGACTGTAGGAGCTTTTTTCTTTAAATAAGATATGAGATCTTAAAATTTTTATAAATATTTTATAAAATATAGGAATTCATAAAAAAATTTAAAGAGCAAGATATCCTTTTAACACTGATATAGTCGTGTTTGAAAGCTTTGTCGCTGAAGTCTTTAGTTGTGTTGCTAAAATCATGTTTCAAGTTCATCTAAAGCACATTGATATTTGATTTGTCGTTCTGTATAGATGAGAATATAGTGAATAATTTCGGTGATCAATCTGTTTGCTGTTGTTCATAAACTTATAATTCCTTCAATTTATGCATAATTTGAGACTGAAAATGTGTTGTGTGAGCCTACATCTGAAGTTCATAAACTAAAATTATTGCTATTTTTCCAAAAATACAAATTTGTTAAAAAAAAAAATATTATATATATATTTTATAGTATGTGATGCAATTTAGCAACAAATTTGGTTTCTGATATTGCACTGTGTGAGCTTTTTTAAATTATAATTTTGTGTATACTTATAATTTTTGTAGGGTTTGAATTCTAAACCTTAGACATACAAATATGAAAACAACATCATTGAACTAATCAACCATCCGATAAACAGTATTTGCAATGTGGTAATTATTTTGACATAACTAATATATGATATTTCATAAAACTTTATACAATCCTTGAAAGTGTAAGCGCATCTCAATTAAATGTGTCCAAATTGATTAAAGTTGTCTTCCCGCTGGATATAACAATGTTTAATCACAATTGAGTCATGGGGAAGTACTGCTGCCTTTTATAGAGCAGCTTGGAATATCATCTCCGCCAACTCCTGCAACATTCCAAAGAGACATTTTGTGTAAAAGATACACGAAAGAATAAATACAACAAAACTTCCGACTTTTTATATGTTAAAAACTTGTAGTTATGGTACAATCAGCGTTACCTGCTTAGCAGAAGCAACATTGGGTTCTCCCCATCCCGTAGCCTTCTTCTCCAGCAGTTCAAAATCAGCCCATCCGGCCTCTATCTGGGCCCCCAGTTCCGTGTCAAAACTTTGATACCTCTTGCGGACTAGCTCACTCAATGAACCATCCTGCTTCAACACAAAGGAGGAAAGAGTCTTGTTTACATTTCTGTGTTTTCTCGTTTACTTTTGGGGCATTAAGAGGAAGAGTTGTGAAAGAAACTATATATCGGACGGAGAAAAAAATATCACCTCAATCAGCTTGGCAGCATTTCTTAGTCCACGTGCTAGAGTATCCATACCAGCAATATGAGCAATAAAGATGTCCTCAACATCTGTGCTCTCTCTTCGCCTGTTAATTAAATCACCAACATGCATCAATATATATTAAGCTAAATATATGAGCAATGCATAAAGGCAAAACATAGGATGAAAAGAAACCTACAGTTTTGCATCAAAATTGAATCCTCCTGGTGCCAATCCTCCCTGTAATGAATGCATAGATAGAACAAAGAAACATTGTTTTATTAACTTGTTTTTTTTCATAATACACAGAAAATTAAAGGTTCTACATACATTTTTAATAACGGAAAGCATAACTAGTGTTGCTTCTCCTATATCCATCATGAACTGGTCTGTATCCCAACCTGCAACATGCCCGAAATCTCGTTATGATAACTTATTTTCATAAAAAAAGAAAAAGTGAGTTGTTTGAGTTTAGTAGGATAGCTTGGCAGAATCATGTATAGTTGAATACCAATTTGAGGGTCACCAGTGTTGGCGTCAATGTTTCCCAGTAGACCGTTAATTCTTGCAGTCTCAAGCTCATGATGGCAGCTGCAATGCAAAGGAGGGTATCAGGTGTAAAGCACGCTACTTAACTGAATTACTAGTTCTGGAACAGAATATGACAAACCTGTGGCCGGAAAGAGTTGCGTGGTTGCACTCAATGTTCAGTTTGAATTCATCTGCACAAGAGATGACGAAAAGGATAAATTCAAAATAAATCTGTCCAGCTGAACAGAATTACCAGAAAGTGTTTTATAATCCACGAAACCAATTTTCTTAAGTAATAACTACGTTTTAAGGATCATTTGAAGACAAACAATAAAGGTTAGAACAACTAATTGCGGTTACTTTGAAAAAATTACAGAGTTCTGCCAGAATTACCTATCAATCCATATTTACGAAGGAAATTAGCCGCTGTTGCAGCATCCCAGTCGTACCTGGCATCATTAACATACGTCACATAGTCTGAATATTTATGACAATGAATGCCAGAACAAAGTATTTAACAGTTGACAGAACCATACTGATGCTTTGTCGGCTCCTGCGGCTTAGGTTCAATAAGCAGTGTTCCTGAAGGAAAAAAAAAAAATGTCAATACCAACACATTGAATAATAAAAAAGATGAGTGTTCTTTTGAGTTGTTTATGCTGTCGACCATAATAGACAACGAGGGACTGAAATGAGAAACAGAGAACAAATGAAGCGATAGTAATGTGTAAGTTTTTCTTACAATGTATTAGACAAGCATTAGGCCAATTGTGTGTTATCATCGTATTACCATTACAACTAAGAAAATATTTCTCGCTGCCTACACAAAGTAGTATAGGAAAATACCATTGAATCCAATTTTCTTCTTATAGGCGACTGCGGCTTCAAAAAACCTTGCCTGCGAGGATATAGCAACCATATAACTCCAAGAATTTGAGAAAGACAAATTAGGAACATACTATGGTCTCATTATTCACTAAAAACCCATATTTCAGCATGGATCACTTGGTAAAATCATGTAATCAATTGTAAGTGCTCTACATATTACAAGAATAAACATGTCATTCACAAGCTTTAACCATATTTTAAGAAGCAAATAAACTACAATTCGACACGATATATTTCTCGTAAATTTAATATAAATACTAAGAAGCATGAATTCAGAAAGGTGTGTAATCTTACCATGTGGTTTAGCTCTCTTTCCATATCTGTGTTCAAAAGAGATTGATAACCCTCACGACCACCCCAGAAAACATAGTTTTCTCCACCTAGATAATGTGTGACCTATAGGCAAAAAGAGGACTTTGAAGCATAATACAAAGGCAGGAATTCAAGCAATCACATATGCATCTAATTTTTGTCCTAATAGATTATATCCATATCAGCCAACCACCAACCTCCATGGCTTTCTTGACCTGTGCTGCAGAATATACATATACTCCAAGTTCAGGGCTGTATGGCAACAAGTTCAGAATATCAGTCCAGCAGCACAGAAATTATGGATAATCACATTCAACCTAACATATAATGTCAGCTACCTAGTTGCAGCTCCATGCATGTATCTGGGGTGGTGGAACAACTGAGCCGTGCCCCATAAAGGACGAATCTTAGTCCCCTGATGTTCACACCGAGAAGAAGAGGAAAAACCATTATATGAGTCAGTACTAATTCATGTTCGTATAGTCTTATACATAAAAACTCCCCAACATGAAAAGACGGAAAGAGATAGATATAAAAATAAAAAAAAATTAAAAAAAAGAAGAAGATAACTTGCAATGATCTTCTCTTCCATGTTCATGACAATAAAACCAAATGGGAAAGCATTTCCTATTAAACTTCTTTTTCTTATCTTTTAAAAGTCAATATGGAACATCTCTTTAATCTTTATTTGCATGTAGTTACCTGAAGCTTCTTGGCGAGAGCTACCACTTCATCCAAGTTGGCATTAGATTCCTACAAAATTTACAGACAAATATCAACAAAGTGATATATATAAAGTTTACAGTTATTTGTATGCTAACGAGATACTATAGGGCTCCCTGATATCCAAAGACTAAGAGGAGTATTTCGATTTTATCTTTGTATTGTCTTGGACAGCAAGGGAGGAAATACTACGAATGACAATGACCTCCTGACTGCTAAAGATAAGCCATGAATATTACAAAAAGCCAGGCAATTGATATAACTGTTATGTATTTACACACCTCAATTGTTTTTCCATCTGGAGCAATATCCCTGTCATGGAAGCACCATCTGTCGACTCCAAGCTTTTCTATAAACTCAAAGTTTGCCCTCACTGGATCATCAACACATAAATCTTATAAGCAAGTTTATTCGCAAAAAATAACATCCAACACTGAGAATTTACAGACAGCCATACTTCTTCTCTTTGCCATTTCCAAAGAATTAGTGCCATCTTCCCATGGCCACATCTTTGTTGGTGCACCAAATGGATCAGCCCCTGTTCCACGGAATGTATGCCAAAATGCAACGCTGAACCTCATCCAATCCTACATTAAATTGGGGTTTTATAGGCTTCCACCCACATAATCCTCTGAAAATATACATTACCAACTAGAACTCTCACCTTCATCTTTTTTCCAAGAATCTCCTCTTCAGCATCATACCATTTAAAAGAGAGAGGATTCTTACTAGAAGGACCCTACATTGTCAAAAGAATTCCGCTCATAACAATTTCAAACCATAACCATCACGCAAACTACATTTGCATTTTCTTAGCCAAGTAATTTAAATTTGATAGTCTACACTACATGCCTACACAACTGTTCTTGGTTGGAAAGAACAAGGAGAAACTACACTTTACCTCATACTTAATCTTCGGAATGCCGGCGAAGAACTCCCCTTCCCATTCACCCGAACCAGTAGCACAATCACTTCCAATATCTGCAGGGCATGTTGGAGGCCCAGCAGCAGTCTGTGCATATTCAGTTCGAAAAACACACGTAAAAATAAATAAATCCCCACATAAACATGTATTATACATTATACAAAATTTTAACAATCATAAGAGATGAAAGATAGTATCTTTACCACTATATTAGAGACCGCATTTAGAGAAAGAAGCAATAACAAGAACTTGGCACTCTTCATTTCAATCTTCTCATACAAACAGAATCTCTGCAGCCAGAATTTGGAAAATTAGTATATATCATCAGTCCCTGATAATTGTTTGACAGACAACAGAAACCACAAAACAAATATGCAATTCTGTCAGTGGCCCATCATCAGACATAAGAATGAGGTCCTGACTATCAAATCAAATCTTTCAACATCCCATCACCCCAAATTTATTATAAAAACCATCATCAACAGCTATCTCTTCATATCTTATCAAATATAACTAGTATATACCAATTTAATCAAAACTTAGCATATTAAAAAAAACAAACACACACAAACACGTAGCCCTTCAATCATAAATCAGCATAAACAAGAAAATATGATACATACATACATGAATGTGTGTGAATTTACGTGCCTATTTGTATATGAACGGAAGAGCGAGAAAGAACTCACAGATAGAGATGGGTTGTTGAGACGTCAGACCAGAGACAAATAGACATATGAGAGTAGGCAACAGAGTTAGAATGCATATATAGAGCAGGAAAAAGTTTTTGGGTTGGTTTGGTAATTCTGGATAAAATTATCCCTGAAAAGAAGGGCATATCTTGATTTCGACTATGATTCTTCTTCCTTTTAGGCGTCAATTGTCATGTAAAACTTGTATACAATTTTTGGTACCCTGGGACAGATTTTGCTGTTCGTTGGTTGATCAATGCGAGGGTAGAATAGTTATTTCGGTATCTGATGAAAATCTTGTCCTAGAGGTTTTCAAGATTTGGTACGTTATGGTCAATAATTATTGCATAAGCAGTCAGCTTCAAAGGTTGTTTCCGATTAACGTAATAATTATTTATGATTGTCCCTATCCAATATCCATAGAAAGTGATGAGTTAAGAACGACGTGGCAGTCTTTCTATAAAGTCTATCCACTTTTCTTCTGTTGACCTTTCTTAGATAAAACTTCACCTGGCGATTAAAAGTTGGGACTTTAAACCAATGAACCGAATCAGACAATATATTATTTACCTTGGTTTGATTTTTTATTTATAATTGAATTTGTTGCAATAAAAAGTTAATTATATGTATCTAAACAATTAAATTATCAAGTAAAGATGTCTTAATTTGTAATATATTCAAATTATATGTATGGTGCAATGCGTCGAAACAATTTTAATCATTAAAATATTTAATTTATAATAATATTCATTTTATTCATATATTAAAAAATATTATTTTACATATAATATATATATATATATAAAAGGAAAACGTGTTCAAGTATGACTAATTTTGTTGTCAAAAAAATGATTATAAAAATTAAAAAATATATAACTTTCGATTATTAATATTAGGAAGGGGAAAAAATATAAGAAAATTTTATTATCTTAACCTACTATTATCCACAAATTATTGTTGCCTTCACCGATGTTTCATTATCCACAATTTGCATTTCTCTCTCTCTCTCTCTCTCTCTCTCTTTTTAAATCATATTACCAATTATTTGCATGTTTTGAAGAAACTCGCAAGATTTTTTAGTCTTTTTTAGGTATTTAAATGAGCGGTGTTCACATATATTTCGTGTAAATAAAAATAAATGTTGAAATTAAGGAACAAATATGTAAAACTAATTTTATTAAATAAAATTTAAGAATACACCTCTAATATCACTTTGATTTTTCAATTACAAAATATATTGTTCTAATTTTTAATTGTCCTCTCGTTTTTTGTTTTAATGATATGAAAATGTACTTCTCAATTGAATAAGTAGTTGAGAAATTAGTGTTCTTACGGATGGAAACTTTAGATTTTGAGGTGATAATTAACTATGCTATAACATTTGAATGAAATACCAAAAAAAAGACATCTTTTAATTTTAATTCTTTTTTTGAATAAAAGAACTTTTTAGATTTGGAGAATTTGAACTTGTAGAACTTTTACAATCTAGAAACTTGAAATCACATCTTGGAAATTTATAATAACTTGGAAGTTTGGTTGGATAAGGATCAGAAGCTTTTAGATGACTTAAAAGCTTAAAGTCCACATCTTAAATATTTATCAAACATAGAAGAATACTTGAAGAGATGTTTGATGATTTCTCATTTTTAAGTTGTGGAATTTACAAGACTTGAGAAAAACTATATGAAATTTGGATGTCTTTTCCTTCTTTGTATTGTATTTGAATTCCACCTCATTATATTTCTATGTAAATTTGAAAAATTTAAACTACTTAGATATCTTTGACATTATTTCATTAATATACATATCAAACTCTTTATTTGATATATATATATATATATATTTATCTATTTGGTTGACCATTATCTTATCAAACTATAAAAAGTCAAAAATCATTTGATTTGTTGGAATACTTCAATTCGATATTTGACTGTGTTTTACTTATTAATAAAATAAATATTAAAAATTAATTAAATTAATTATCTATGCTTAAAATTAGATTTGATATTTTCACAAAAATTATAAATAAAAAAATAAATTGATTATTAAAATATTTTTTTAAACAAATCTTTTTTAAACGGACCGTAAAATTAATGTTTTATTAAAAAAATAAATTCCATAGTCAAAAATGAAACATGCCCAAATTAACGATTAAAGATTAAAACGTTTTGTTGTTAAAAAGTTCTAATGAATAAGAAAACTTCCCATATTTTGAACTTAAGACTAAGATATCATTATATATTAATTAGAAATAAATAAAAAATTAATTTACTTCATCCAAAAAATATAGTTTCAGAAATCTAAGAACTTTTAATTAAAATATATAAATTAGAACTAATATCAAATGTAATAATTAACAACTAATGAGAACCTTAATTTAATTAAAATTCTAAAAATTCAAGATTTTGTCAAAGTACATAATTATAATCAAAAGACACTCCTCTTATACCATATATAATCTAGTTGAAAATATGTAACTTCTTTGCCTAACATGATAGGAGGAGAAAAGAACATAAAGGATTCAAAGTGACACTGAAATCACAGTAAGGATTCACACCCTATGAAGATTTAGTGGATACATAACCCATTACAGTTTCTATAAGGCATAATACTCACAATATAACATTATAGCCCCAAAGACAGCATCAGACCACATTGTTGAACTTGGAGCAGTAATAATATAGAAATCCATATGTCCTCTTGACAGTATATTTTCCTCATAAATCAAATCTCCAGACAGCAAAGTTTCAGACAATTTAGCATTTTGCTTCCAATTGGACAAACTAACAAAAATTGAGACAACAAATGCAAGCAAGGAGGGAAAAATAATATGATCCCACTAGCTAAATTACAAACTGGAAAAAGAAAATGATGAACATAAAACTACAGAAGGAAGTTATCTATCATATGTTGAACTACATCAGCACCATCAGAATTTAACCAGTAGCTCTTAACCTGAGGCAACAGTGGGTAAAGGGTATTAGAAATAAATTACTTGGAAATAAAAAATAAAAAATCAATGTGAATGCAGAAAGATTTCAATGAACCAATACAGATTACCACGTCGATATGATAAAAATATTAGGGATCGGCATCACATGAATATTCTGTTTGATCTCAACACAAATAGAACAGACATCTAGAACGAATATTCGGGTGTAAAAGCGGCTTAAGGTTTGAAATGGGAACCTTTTCATAAACCCAAATCTGTGCCAATCAGTGTCTTCTGCCTCACCAAGGGATCCACAAGAAGGGTGTTCTAGTTTTTCATTCTTTTTTTTTTTTTTTTTTTTCCTGATTCCATACCTGTTTTAGTACAATATCCTGCATATATCTTCATTCCTCGGAGTTTCTGAAGAACTCCTAGTTATCATAAATGTTTAGTATTACCAGTTTCAGATTCCACTAACTTCTTTGCGCCAATGCTTTGTCACCCTCACTGCTAACTTAGAGAAGGTTTAGAGAATATGAAAATCCAGTTATACAATTGAGAAACCAAATAAATAATGAAGCACAACCACTTTACACAGATGAAGACATAAATAAGAAGATTTTCAGGGCTTCTCAATCAGAAAATTTGGATCAGTTCACAACTAGTTGTGATGCTTATTGCTCTGCATTGAAATGCTTCAACGTTAGGGCATCATGGGCAGTGCAATAGGTAATGACATAATTGAATATGGTATCCGGTTTATGAAGAATTAAGGAACAAAATGAACCTAATTAACGTTGCATGTTTTGTCTGAAAGTCAAATGGCATTAAGGATAGATATATAGCACAGTGAATGCCATTTAAAAATTAGAGATCATAATTCTGGAGGGGTCAGAATTCAATGTAGGAATAACAACCTGAATCGTATTATGAGCAACATATCGTTGTCTGCTTTTATGGAAGCTAACATCAACACGTTCCCAAGATACTTGATTAAGACCTCTGATCATCTCCTCTGCACATATACATATATATATATATATATATAGTTGAAGTTCTTGTCAGACCTCTAAAATGAAATATTTTACATCAGCATAACTGAAAAATCAACTGTAACAAATTGGCACTGCAAATTAAAGGGCTTGACTGACCTTCCAAGTCGATAACTTGTGTTCCAATAGCAGAGGATGCTTTACTAGTACCATCTTCACTTGCTCCTCGTTCTATATGTACAATATGAGGATACTTCATGTCATTCACAAGAAGATTTGACTGTAGAAGAATAGAAAGAAAAATGATGCAGTGGACTTGCTATCACATGAAGTAAATGATAGAAAGAAGCTTTATCAGGAAAGTAATAACTAACCATCGGTAGTTCATTTTGACGGCGGATTGATGAAGTACTCCATCCCACCACATCTTAGGTATCAGTAAAGGCAAACATAAGTTCAAACGCTAGAGACCCAAATATTTTATGCTACAACAAAAGGAATCATGAACGCTTAAAGGATACAATCATAGTTTGCATTGGCGTATGCCACACGACGCTTAAAAGAACATAAAGCTGACCTGCATGTATGATGCTATATCGTCAGCAGATAAAAATAGTAAAAGACATTGTTTGTTAACATTAATATGTAAAGATCAGCTGCTGGAAGGATAATACTAACATGAAATACAGGTCATTATAGTCATTGACCATCCGCAACAGGAGAGGTGGTTTCCCATCATCATTATCAGTGAGGAAAAGATGCTTTCCTGATCTTCCAGCAATCCAGTGTGCCGTTTGTGATGCACTTTTTTCCAGAAAAGGAAGACCACAAAAGAGTGGGAGCTGAAAGTTTGTGAAAGATGACAAAAACAAAAAGAAAAAAGGACCTATAAGGTGCTTCGTTCTTTGATTAAGTAAATCCTCCATATCCCCAAGAAATATAGTTAAAGAATTAAAGCAGAAAATAATAGCATGTTCTAAAGAGTACCCAATTATCTAATCAGTCTAGAATTTTCAATTTTTCTTTTTTTCCAAAAAAAAAAAAAAAGGCAAAATCTAAAAGCAATTTAACGAGAATCTGAAAATCCCATCCCTCATTTGGTACGATGAAGAGTTCAACAACCAACTCACGATTATTCATAATGAAAATCTGATGTCTATGACCAAATGACACCCCAAAAGTAGCAACTATGATAGAACAGCGACTATAATAAATAATTTTTCATCTAGTAAAACAAAGAAAAAAACTCAGAGGCCATTTGGTTATGTTCTCATTTCCATTTCTCATTCAGCATTTTCAAATTTTGAAAAGGTAGTTAGAGAAAATGAATGAAAATGAGTTTGTATGTAGATAGGTTATTTGAAAAGTAATAATTGTATAGGATTTAGTGAGTTGTAGGTGGAGAGAAATAATAATAATAAAAATAGAGAGAATATATATAGGTTATTCGGAAAAGATACATATGTTATTGGGAAATGTGTTATAAGTTAAAAATGAGTTGGGATTTTGGCAAAATGGTGAGAACTTGTTGATAATTCATTTCAAATAGTGAAAATGAACTTGAAAATGAAACCAAATGGAGCCTCACCTGTTTATGTCCTCTTGAACCTAGATGCGGGGTTGCAAATGTCACAAAATTCATGGGTTCCAGTCCACCTATATTTGCTTCAGAAAAATGGTCAAGGTGTGGACCGGAAATGTTTGCTTCCCCACTTGAGCAATATCCAGGAGGACCTGCAGAATGTATTTTGGTTGAGAGTTTGTATAACCTTCCAATAGCATATCGTGCAACAAGTCCACCCAAGGAGTGAGCCACAAATGAAATCTTGGAAACTCCATGCCAACGCCTGATGACATCCATCACCTGCACTATGTAGTCAAAATCATATTAATTCACAAATTGATAGATTCAAATTTTCCAGGTAATTTCGCTAAACTGATAGACAAGATAAATATGCTATTACCAAAGTACCTCTTCAGCTAGCCTCTCACCCATTCTATCAACACCATCAAAAGTCAACCTTGAAGGATTGCACTCGCTACCTATTCACAAAAACACGTTTATAGTAAACGTTGTGGCAGTGACATTAGATTTTATATAGAAAACCCAAATCTTTACTGTAACATAGAAAGTCTGCCTTTAGGTAGTTTTGAAGAATAAAAGGAAAATTGACATTGTAGTATCTTATAAAGGAGTCCAAAAAAGCAACAGTCTTTTGCATAAGCAAGCATAAATAGCAAGAATGGGAATCTGGAATGAACATCCATTGAACTGGGGGAAAAAGCAGCTTATCTGTCTAAAAAGTTTGCTAATTAGCCAAAGGAAGTACATATCAGCCACTTCCTAGTATTCTCCACTAAGTGGATATTAATGTTTTCTTTTTTGCGACGTACAGTACAACAAGATAGCCTTTTCCTGTGTCTCCCCACTTCTTCCTCTTTCATATTCCATCAAAGTCAAAAATAGTTGCACAACTTAAGCTCTGGCAGAATAAGTGAGCATAATGAGAAATGTGTTTGTGCAACTTCTGGGATATTCTTTAATATAAATTCAGGTTAGTCTTGTGATTTTGACTATAATCTCCCAGACCACGTCTTTCAACAGAACTAAATATTGTCTGCTTATAGAAATGGTTCGATTTTCACTTCTACCACATAATAGGTGCTGATGCAAATGTGGGAAACAAAGAGGACTACAGTGAAAGTTAATTATGTATCATCAATAGGCAAGAGATATTTTTACATTATTCCAGAACTCAGGTGCCTTGGTTTCATAAATAAAACAATTTCTTTTGTCAAATAGTCTTCCCACATAGCCATAGCATTAGGGAATGATCAGTTCACTCACTGAATAGACCCCTTTGACATACATCGCCTAGGAAAGAGGTTTATTACTAAACAAGATCTCCAAAGTCAATATGGACTCAAAATTACTCTCTAGAATAGATAAGCATTTAGGTAGTTGAATTACATGAACATAAAAATTTCAGAGAGAGAAGAGGATCATCCAAAGCAAGTATTAGCTATGGTAAACCTCATATGTTTACATAAGCAAAAGATAATGCAAAGTTTTAACATCAAGGTTGCAGGATGACGCATGTGGAAAACCGTGAAAATTAATATTTTATTTGGCTCTCATTTAGTAAGCTAAGATGTTCAAGTGCATGAAAAAATAGGATCTTTGTAAAAAAGGTGTTCACTTGGTTTAGCCAACCTTATTTTCTAAAAGCAATCAACACAAAAGCATCCGGACATACAAGAATAAGAAGTTCCCTAGTGTAATAAGACCAAGCCAGAAATTACTTACGGTGGACAATGACTTTATCAGGAAGGTTCTTCACAAACTGTTCACCAGCATATCTCCAATCTGCAGCACTGGATATAGAAATACTAAGCAAGAATTTGGTAGCAACACATACTGAAGGCAAAGGTTATATTTGCATCACAATCCAACTTGAAAATACAGGTGTATCAGGTAATACACGAAGCTAACCAACAGTTATGAGGCCATATATTACAAGCCTAAATAATTATCTTGAATGAGTCCTGATATTAATATAAGGAGAAGCAAATTTTATATTTAAGTCGTGTAATCAAATCCTCTGTCCAATTACATCAAAAAGAGGGCAAGAAAGTACTTCAAGAATGATTCCTCCAATGGGATGGGTAACTCCATAGTTTCGTCTACTTGAAAATTCATTCATTAAGTAGACAAACATCCAACATCATCAAATCGAAAGATTAATAACGTGAAACAATGTCTTCATCTTCTCAAGTTAACAGATTTATTTGCATTATGCATGAAATCAAAACTCTATTCTACTATCGAGTTTCTTAAAGATTTATAGACTAGACGTAGTATGACTCAAAAACAGTCAATCCAATATCCAACTAGGAAGTTGGAGGGGCTTGTTGCATTAGAAGCCCTTGGTTTAAAGGGATTATGTAAATTAGATTGACAAGCTTCAATTTCATACAGTCTCATGTGAACATAACCGTCCTGCCCATCCCTTTATATTTTCAAAGTTGACCTGACCACCTCTCTTATTTGCCAGTCTACTACAGAGGAAAAAGGCAAAGATTACTAGGATTAAACACCTACTAATATTGGTATTAAGTTGCTTAAAATGGGGCTCAAGAAGAAGGCAGGGTAGAGCGTCAAAATTTGAAAACAGAAAAGTAGATCAATTTCCTTGAAATCCTAGTGTTCTACTTAATATCTAGAATACTTTCCTCTTACACTCCCGATTCTTTTCTCTCTTGCAGCAAAGGACATCCATAGTATGATACCATCCTATATCTTTCCTGCTGCTATCTTTCAACTACTTGTGCTTGCTATAGGCAATGGGAGCCGTGAGAAAATGTAGGTGTCCATTTAGATATGTTTTCAAAACCCATTTTCATTTTCAAGCATTTTCAAAAGTTGAAAAAGTGGTTATGGTTTGAACATGAAAAATAAAATTGTATTTGGATGTTTTATTGGAAAATAATTATTAGAGTAGGTATAGAGTTGAAAAAAAAAATTGGTTGATTTATATTTTTTATGCTTAAAAAAATAATTTTTTAAAAAAATATATTTTTTATTAATTTTAAAATGATGGTGGGTACTTTATGTTAAATTAAATTTAAATTTAAATTTAATTTATGTGATAGTAAAATGATAAGATAGGTTTAGAGAAAAATTGAAAATGAAAATGGTTTAAAAGTTGATAGTTTTGTATGTTTTAATTGTGTTGAAAATAGAAATGGACAGTGAAAACAAAAACAACGGGCTCTAAATATTTTACAAGGATCATTTGGTTAACTCCAGAATGGAATACAAAAATTATCAGAAGGCCTAAGGAGGACAATTCTGCTATCACTTCTCCAACTTTAGTCCCATTAGCAGAGTGCCCCCAAAGGGCATCCGTTCATGCCACACAACATTTGTTGTATTCCAAGTTCTAATACGATGAATTATCAGCAAAAAGTCATAAAGAACTCTTACCCACATTCAGTACATCAAAAAAATTGTAGCATCAACAATAAATATGCAGCAACAGTATATACCTTCCAATAATTCCATTAACCATGATGACAAGATGGTCAGGCTTCACTCTAGCCTCGGCGGCCTCCGCATCAAAAACATCCTCGCCGCCATTCGCAGATTCTACTTCCACCTTCCTCTCCTTCGAACTGCGCCCCGTGAAGCAACCCCTACTCAATTTTCTTATAAATTCCATTTCTCCACGCTTATCCACCCACCACAATCTACGACCACCTCTGTTTCTTGATCTTTTCGCAAATCCCAAGTTAAGGTTAACCACCACACTGAAAAACTGAAAATTCGAAGTGGGTTCTGGATTTGGAACAGTGCCTTGGAAAGGGATCTTGGCGGTGGTGATCATGGACGTTCGAGAATTTAAGAGAGGGAATCTGGGAGAAAAGTTCAGAGAGCGATAAAGGAAAAAGAGAACAGTGTGGCATCAGTAAGAATGGAGACTTTATGGGTTTTCACAGAGCAGAAAGACCGGTGAAAAGGGAAATAATCAGTTCGATTTCGAGTTTTATTTTTCAGTTTGGATTTTAAGTTGAGCGAAAATGAAAATAGTTGGGATTTCTTGTTCCAATTTAGAAGGAACTGCCAAAATATATTCAAAGTGTTTCAGACGTGATCCTGTTTGAATTTGACGCATGATTTCTTTCCTTCTCCTTTTCACTTTTAACCAGAAATATTTTTATAATTCTTGACCGTATTGCACGCAGAAGTAGATTATGATTAAAAAAAAAGGGTAAATAAATCAATAAATAAAGAATATATAGAAGTGTGAAGAATCTATTTGTCTCAGAGTGGAATTTCTTTCAATGAGAATAAAGAAATCATCCTTTGTCGATTTGATTCCTTTAGGATTAAGATTATTTTGGGGTGCAAGATGAATGATCACGTGTAAAATTGAACTTGAGTTTCTTTTAACCTTGAATTTGGAGTTTTTAGTTTTTTTATTTTATATTTTTCAAATATTTATTTTTAATTATAAAATTAGTAATATAATTGCTTTCATCAATAATGAAGTGGGATTTTCTTTAATAATTTTATATATAAATATTAAAATAAAAATATTATTCAAATATAAAATTGAAATAATTTAAAAATTATGAACATATAATAATAATAATAATAATAATAACAACAACAACAACAACTCAAAAAAATTAATTTAATTTAAATATTTTTTTTGGGTCAATTTGGCTTGATCTCAATATTTTCGACTTGAGCATATTAAACTTAAGTTTAAATGTACAGACTGATTAGCTTTAGTTCGAACTTGAATAATTTTTAAAGTTCAATTTGATTTGTCCTTCACAAATTATGCAAGTGATATATTGTCATTCTAAATTCTTAGTTTATATTATGATTTCTATTTTTTATTTTTTTTAATTATTTTGGTAAAGGACTTCATGCACAAAATGGTTTTCTATTAGAATTTGGTTATGGTGGTAAAATGAGGCCAATAGACTATTAAAGCTAAAACTGATAATTGGAGAAAAAATGCGAAGAGTTGGAGATAGAGAACTTTTCAAGACTAAGCTCAAATCTCTAGAGTCCATGGTCCAAGAGCTAACGAAGCAGATCGAGGAGAAGGACTTGGAGCTATTGGTTGCTGTGGAGGAGAAGAGTCACCTGGAGGAGTTGCTCAAGAAGTCGAGAGCCAAGATCGAGGAGGCTTCCCTTTCTAGTCAGGTGTTGTCACGTTGGGGTATGATAGCTATCTTCGGTATGCAAAAGTTGAGTTTTTTAAGGCATTGCCTGATATTCAAAGGAGGCAGTACAACATTTCAAGCTGAGCTTTGTTTTTACCGACACCAACATAGCATTTAGCATGGATGACGCTAAAGAGGAGTTCAAGAAGGTGATAAAAGCAGCTAGAGTTCCTGAGCTTATCTTCTGGTACCTTACCTTCCCTTAAGTAAGCTTTGATGTCATCTTGCCAACTAAGAGCAGATTCTTCGATTTTCCATATCTGGTTCTAATCAAGCCCTTTTATGGTAGTCTTATTTGTGACCAAGAACATAATGGTTCTTTCTTTGGTCCCTTTGATTGAACTGGCGAATTTAGATAGCGCATATACCCTTATTGCTTTTTGACATGTGGACCTGACTAAGCGTGAACTTCTTGAATTATTGCTACAATCTCTTAACCTCTGAAAGGTACCTAATTCATGGATGTTTCTTTGGCTCCAAAGTTGCCATCAAATTGCTTGATGACCAATTGGGAATCTGTGATAGCTGCCAAGTAATTGACTTCCCTATCAATTGCCATCTTCATACCTGCGATAAGTGCTTCGTACTCTGCTTCATTGTTGGTCATCGGGAAGTTGAGTTTGATGGCAAAGTCATATTATTTCGCTTGGGGAAAGCGTAAGGAAATCCCTGATCCTCATACTGATGATGTCAATGATCCGTCCACATACAGGGACCAAACTAATGGCTATTTCTCGATCACTGCGGGGAGGTCGATGCATTCAGCTACAAAGTCCACCAATACTCGGGCTTTGATGGCTATCCGAGGTTGGAACTTGACGTTAAACTTGCCCAACCAAATAGCTCATTAGGTTAATCTTTCGGATGTATCTAGCTTCAACAACACTATTTTAAGGCTGATTTGTCAGGACCACTATGGAATGAAATTGGAAATACGATCTTAACTTCCTTGCTGATGTGATCAAAGCGAGTGCAAATTTCTCAATCTCCAAGTAGTTGTGCTCGGGACTTTGTAAAGCTTGGCTAATATAATACACAAGTTGATGTGTGCTCTAGCTGAGTGACACGAGGACCCAGCTGACCGTCATTGTCGAGAAGGCTAGGTATAAGTACAAAACTTCCCAAACAGATAGCTTGGGTAGCATTGGATGAGTGGATAAGTACTGTTTTAATTCGACTAGGCCTTGGTCACATTCTTCTATCTACTAAAACTTTCTTACATTTATGAGAATTTTGAAGAAGGGTAAGCTTTTGTCTGCAAGTCGGGCAATGAATTGACTCAATGATATAATTCTTTCGACAAGTCTTTGCACTTCTGTAACCATCTTTAGCTGTGAAATGTCCTGAATAGCTTGAATCTTTTGAGGGTATTACCTCGATACTCCTCTAGCTGACCATATAATTGAGGAATTTACCTCATCTGACTCCGAACGTGCATTTGTTTGGGTTAAGTTTCATCCTAAAAGCTCTTATTATTGAGAATGAGTGGTTGAGGTCAGTTAGGTGGTCGGCTTCTCTTCTATCCTGACAATTATCTCATCAACGTAGACCTCCATTGTCTGACCAATCTCATTCTTGAACATAAAATTTACCAATCTTTGATATGCCGCCCCTATATTTTTGAGGTCGAATGACATGATAGAAATAAGCCATTTGGAACCACAAAAGAGGTTTTTTCCCTGTCCTTGGGGGCCATGAAAATTTGATAATGTTCCTTGAAAGCATCCATCAACTTAGGAGGTCACACCTACTATTGAGTCAACTAATAAATCTATTCGAAACGGTTGGTAATGGTCTTTAAGGCATGCTTTATTCAAATCAGTAAAATTATTACACATTTTTTATTTGCCCCAATTCTTAGGGACAAGGATTACATTACATAACCAGCTAGGGTATTGAATTTCTACAATGTGTCATGCCTCTAAGAGTTTGTTAACCTCCTCCTCGATGATCTGACATCTTTTCGCATTGAAGGTTCTGGTTTTTTGCTTCACTGATTTGTATTAAAGGTCCACATTGAGGTGATGGATAATGATCTAAAGATCTATGCCCTGTCAATCGGCAGCTTTCAAGGCAAAAAAATCAGCATCCCTTCTGAGGAAATCAATCAGCATACATTCCATATTGCTATCCAGGTGGGTGCTTATCCTTGTGGTCTTGTCGAGGTTCCCAAACTCCAGCTCTATGGTTTTGAATTCTTAAACTGGCTCGACCCTGGTCCCCTCTATTTTTCTCTTCTTGTTCATCTGTTCCCCTTTAGGTTCCATTACTGGGAAGTCCCCCGAGGGTTTTAGCTTCAGTTGAGGTCCCTGCTCATTTGTTTCCACTGAGATAGTGTAACATCGCCAGACTTCTTTTATGTTGTCGAGTAGTTCTCCGGTCCCCCCTATTGTTAGGAATTTAACTTTCTTATGATGGGTTGAAACAACTACACTGAAATCATTCAAAGTAAGTCTCCTGATTATAGCATTGTAAGCAAAGGGTACATCAACCACCAGGTAGTTGATCATCAAAGTTCATCTCTTGGATGCTTCACCCAACACAATAGACAAACTTATAGACCCCACTAGAATGATTTTTGATGCCCTAAATCCAACGAGGGGGGGTACTAACCTGCTCGAACTTCAAATTACCCATATTCATTCTTTTTAAGGTCAACAAGAAGATTATGTTGGTTGAGCTGCCGTTACCGATCAAGATCTTTCTCACTTTAAAATTTATAGTCTCGACAACAACAACTATAGGGCAATCCAATTTGTTGTTCAGTTCCTTATTATCCCAAGTGTGAGAGGTCAGAATCTAAAAAAGAGATAAGCTTCAAGCTTATGGAGACTTGAAGGACTGTGCCGATCGGCAAAGAGTTGGTTGACTCAAATCGTCACTGGACCTGCGTCTTTACTATTTTAGAGTTCCCTTCCCCCCTCCAATTAGTCCACCCTCAATGGTATCAATTATTCCTCACAGGGGGCATTCGTTCTCCACCTTCTTTTTTCCTTTATCATCTCTCCTTAGGTTGATTGACCTTTCTCTACAGGGAGTCTAGTCGATTACACCCTCATCATGTCGGGCCTTCTAATCAATGTATTTCTTTATGTGGCCTTATCAGATAAGCCGTTCAATTTCATCATAGAGGTTAAAGCAATCTTGTATGTCATGGCATCTCTGTTTATGAAAATGATAGTACTTCTTTGAATTTTTCATGTCGGCCATCTTATTGAGCTTTTTGGGCTTCTTGAAGAGGTTATCATTTTAGATGGGAAACAAAACCTCCTTTCTGGGTGTGTTCAATGGGGAATAATTGCGAAACCTCTCAATAGGAGATCGATAACCATCCCTTTGTTGCATGTTGTCCTTTTCCTTCCTTTTTTTTGTTGTTCTCTAGGTTCCCATATTTCATTTTGTTCATGTCCTCCTGAGTCGTGTACCTCTTTGTGAGGTCGAGAAGTTCCTCCATTGTTCGTGATCTTTCTTTGACCAGAGTATTGGCATATTCCTTATGCCTTAGTCTGAGGAACAACACATCGATCAAGAACTTAATTTTGGGGATGTCAATTTTTAACACTTTGGTACTGAATCTGGCAAAGAAATCATGAAGAGACTCTTCCTCATTTTGTTTTACTGTGTGGAGGTGAGTGTTGAGGAGCTTGGCTTTCCTCCTGCTAGCAAATTGATGGAGAAACTTGTCACACAACTGGACATAAGAGAAGATGGACGTGAGTTCCAACCTAACAAACTCAAACTATTCGAGAGCAATTCTTTGGAGCATAGTGACCAACATCTTGGCATGAATGTGCTCATTATGCCCATGAAGATGTATCATGTGCTCAAACTGCAGAAGCTATTCATTGGGGTCAGTGAATCGGGATTTTGGGGTCGATTGCTATGCACTCCTCTACTATTTCCTAAATGGTGATTCTCTCTCCCTGCGGAGTTGAGGAATGTTGTCGAGTTGCAAATTTCTTTCAGTGTTTCACCTCAATAGTTCCTTTAAGCATCTATTGAGCTATTGGACCTAATGTGATACATTTCACCCTATTGCGCTGCTGCGCTCGATGCCAAGTCAAATGTTCAACAGAATTAGCCATCTCATGGGGATGTTTGCAAGCCTCTTTTCGTGGAAGACGTCCCGGACTAACATTACGTCTGATAGGGTGGCGACGTACTTCATCTCTTTCTCTATCATCTTGTGGGGTCTTTTCCTCCTCATGGGAAGGGTGTGGGGTGGTGGTGGTGGTGGCCATGAGTTGATTATTGTGCCTTTGCAGTACTGCTAAGAATTATGCTGAGAGCTAAGCTGGTGACTTATTATCTGCATGAGCTGCGGAAATGTTAGAGTTACTATTTGCTATGGTTGAGAACTTAGTCCCATTGAGTCCTGGGCCTGCTGTGGCTGCGGAGACAGCAGGGTTGGTGGTGGTGATATGTGGCCACTTTGTTTTTCGAATGTGATACACCTAGTGTTTACCATTTTTGGGGTTGCGGATTCAAGATCCTATAGATGACGCCAAATGATAAGGTCTTTTTCAGTGAGTTGGGCTTTCTGTCAACCAGATGGGTTAGTCGACCAGAAAGTTGGGCACAATGAGAAGTAAAGAAGCAGGTCGAATCCTGCAACCAAGCAACACATGTTAGGCTAGCCGAGAAAGTTCTCGACAATGACCCTCTGATGCTTAAGCTAGTATATGATCGACTAGAAAGCAATTTGGCAAAGTAATAACTTAGTGAAAATGAAAAAACATACCTTTATCTCTTAAAGGAGGGTATTTATAGTACTTGCCACCTAGGAGGGAATGGTTGGAAAGACAGTATTCTCCCTACATATTTGACAATGCTCTTCTTTTATCTGTAGAGACATTACAGATCTTTTGAAATTGGTTGGCCGATATCCTTTTAACTGGCAGAAAATAAGGAGCGCCATTACCATCATTAAAGCAGAGGTAATGGACTGATGATGTCATTAATGCGGACATGATGGCGGTTCAGCCACATTAAATGCGGATGTGATCGGTGGCAGGCATTACAATTAATGTGGCAACCACTAAGGACAGCGCTACTGCGAATCCCGCTCGACTATACCTAGTCGAGAAGGCTGAAGCTATGAGCATCCATGAGGTTCTCATCAACTCTCCTTGAGGATGATATATCTCCTTTATGGTCAATACTGGGCGCTTGCACTTGGACTTGCCCAGTTGATTTGGGTCTAATAATGATGTTGAATACTGGGCCAACCATATTGGGCTTGTCCGTTGTACCTATATCAATATTATATTATATAATATGTACATATATTACATATATATACACTTATATATTAAAAGATATTTATTTAATATTACTAAAACCTTAACTCCCACCCACCCCTACCCGCGTGGACTGTTGAAAACTGAACAAAAAAAGGCTGGCCATGGCCAACCTTAAAAACCAATGGCCATGGAATGCTGGCCATGGCCACCGCGAAAAAACCAATAGCCATGACCGCTGAAAAAAATAATAACCAGTATATATATATGTATATATACATAATATATATATATATTGTAGAAAGTGTGTATATATATAAATATAAAGTATATATATATAAATATAATTTTAGACAGAAAAAAAAAGTCATCGGCCGGTTGCCATGGCGAAATGTGACTAGCCACGATGGCTGATGGCTGAACTTGGCTAGATCCAGATTTGGCCAAGTACGGCCAGCTTGCGAGCTGCCATGGCGCATGTTTTCTTGGGGGAGTGGGGATGGAGGGGTGTGCAATATAATATAATATATATTTTTATATATAATATGTATAATGTATGTATATAAATATATTTTTTATATTTTCCTTAGAAAAATATAAGTATGATTAATTTATATCATTCAATTTTAAAAATTGAACGGTTGATACGAAGAAGGGAGAAATCAATGAAAATTAAAAAAATAAGAAAGATAAAAGATAATAATAAAATAAAAATAAATAATTATTTAAATTTAAATTTTATTTAAGGATAATCCAGTCATTTTTAGTATTAAATGAGTAGCAAACAATAGGAGGGAGCCAGTGAGCTTCTCTTAGAAAACACTTAAAACTTTTTTTAATCATTTTTTTATAACAAGGAAATAAGCCGTTTGTTTCAAATTTCCCATGGGGTTAAAAGGGGTTAAAAGATTTTTTTCCTACAATTTATGTAGAGGACAACAAGGCCAAACCAATCTTAATGCATAGCAAGATAACCAATAAATACTTTGTACCCATACAAAGCCTCCATTTCTCTTCCACTCTCATTGAATTTAATTAGCTGGGTGTATAACTTGACCAAGAAACTAATTAACATGTGGACACTATTCTCAAAAGGTCATTCGAGATAATTTTTATTGGCTATTAATCCGCAAATTAAATTCAAAAACATGTAAAAATTCAAGAATTTAATTAGCCCAGTTCTCAACTTAATTTTGACTTTATAATTGCTATGGTTGATTGATCAATTCGTTCAATTACCTCGTCCTCACATATATATGTAAGGTTCGAGTTTCTAATCTTAATGAATTATAAATGCTTGTGTGCATATATAAATTTAAAAAAGAAAAAAAACTTAGCAATTGATATGTAAATTGATCTATATAGATAAGAGAAAGAAAGCATAATTACAGTTTATAGCGAATGTGCAATGTTTGATTACAATAATTTGTTCATGAAATTGTAGTCACAACTCACAATAAGGATTTCTAGAAGCAGAATATGGCCATGTTTGGTTGGTGGGATTAGGTAGAATTAGGGAAAATTATCATATTCAATTCAATGTTTGGTTTGTATGATTGTATACACACATGCCTGTGTTTTATCATCGAGTCCGTATATATAAACCCAATTCTTGATGTCAATAAACCCATCCCACCCCCTTGGATTAGTTATTCCATCTAATCCATTTCAGCAAAAAGTCCAATTGACCCTTAAATTTTTTTTGTTGCAAATTACTAGAATGCCTAAATTATAAAATAGTTTTTTTTGAGAAATTAAATTATTATAAATAATTTCATATTTTTCTGTAATTATAAAATTATGAAACTATTTTTGAATAGTTATGTGAAGAAAAATTATTATAAAATTAATTATTTTTTATTACTATCTTGGATAATTATAATATTATTTAAAAATTATAAAAAATAATTATGGATTACGAGAGTAAATTATAGATTAATAATCAATAAGGCCTTTCAATTTATAAAAATAAATTAATAATTAATAATTTTGGAAATTATAAGTAATAACTTGTTTATTTTAAATTAGTAATTTAAGAAAATTAACCAAATGAATTATATGTTATAATTTTATGAAATGAAATTAATGATTCTGAACTTACATTATAAATTAAAATTTAATAATTTTGAATAACATTAAAACAATTTAATTTATTCTGAATTAGTAATTTCGAAAAATTGGAAAAAAAAAAGTCAAGCTATTAATATTGAAAAATTATTAAACTGATCCAAATGTTATATTTACACATATCAAAACTATAAAAAAGTTAATTTATTTTTATTCTAATTTATTAATTTTATAAAGTAATGTTTTTGAAAAATTATAAAAATAAATTAAAAATTATGGGTTAGATTTCTTCTGTTGAAACTTTGGGAAGTGATTAAATCAATAAAAATAGGGAAGGAACATAATTTGAAAAAAGTGAACGTGTCTTCGCAACTATTCATTGCAAAACTAATTTGTGAACAAAAAAAAGAGAAGAGAAAGAATTGCTTGTCTTTTTTAAGTTAAAAGATAGCATAGTCATTTCATAAAACAATCAAATGATAAGGATTATTATACCTCAAACCAAACAACAATCAGGTGGATATATTTACAAATAATCATGCAAAACCAAATAAAACTACAATAGTTAATAATCATACAATTTATTATGAGATAAGTTATTAAGCATAAAATTAAAATCCAACCAAATTTGACCTATGTGTTTCATTGTGGATGTGTGAGAGTGAAGGCGATAAATAAAATCATGTTCCGCCAATTTAGGCGATGGTTTGAGAAAGCTCGTGAAATTTTTTCCTCAGGTCAACTTATTACGTGAATAATTGACAAAATCTATGTCTAGAAAAGCAAAGGGTTTGCCGAGACAAAGTGATGGTTTTAACCTTTAAATCGATGCCGCCAGAAAGTTATATGTACATACTATTCTTCAACATTTTCTGGTCTTGCCAAGTTGCTGATGGGAACTGGAGTTTTGTAAATTAATCAAAAGATTTTCTTTGAGGTAGGGCTTTTACCAAACTCATGCAATATTAGTTTTGAGGTGTTGGGATTTGATTCGATTGTTTGAAAATTAAGTTTGATTAAAATTAGGATCCTTTTTATATTAGGTTTTCTACTTTCAGGTGGAGCAGCAGGATAGTAGTCATGATCAATTCTAAATGTTGTGGGTTATAATCATGAGGTGTTAAAAAGATGACCTTGGCAGATGAGTTCTCTGAAATTATTATTTTTCTTTATGCATCTCAAAGCTTTGGGAATATTTCTTCAAAGTTTCACCTACAAAAGATCTCATCTAAGTCAGAAATGGAGAATACGTTTAGAGAGAAGTGGTAGAATAGTTTACTCTTATAAATAGAGGTGTTTATTTGATTATTTGAGTAAACACTCATGGAACTCATTGGTACTCATCGAGTAATTGTTCTGAGATCATGATAAGTTAGATCTCGTGCCTAAATTGCTTTTGCTATGCTCCAACACGAGGTTGACAAAATCAAAGTTGGCAGAATTTACAATTTGCAACTTAGGAAAACATCATTTGACTAGAAAACTCACAATTACGATAAAGAAAACAAAAAAGCTTAGATCTTGAATTCCATGTGAGAAAGAGAGATTGGTTGGTCTAGGGGACCAATATGGGAATATTGCTTGTGTTAAAGTGGAACACAAATTTCATGTGAATTAAATTTTTTTGGCAATAAATGCGACAACAAATTTCATGATTTTGATTAATACTAAGATGTATGTTATAACACTGCATCAATATATGCATCTTTCATGTATTTTAGTGCGCACATGGCTAAATTGCTACATTTCTTTATTAGGGACAAATGTTTGTGCATTCCAAAATTTTGCTTTCAAGAAATGAAATTGTTTTAGTCACAGAGCTAATTAATGAAGAAAAATGAATTGAATCATGTTGAGCCGAAGTAGAGAATGTTACTACGATATATTTGGCTCTCTTCTCCCTGTTAGTGTTTTAAATATACTAAGAATGATGATTATCTAGAGGCAATTTAGAACAGTAGAAGAAAGGGTGGCAAAATTAATCTACAAAAAATTACTATTACGTTTTGAGTAATTCACTACAAAAAAAATATAAATTAGTGACGAACAAAAGTCGTAACCAATTATCTGGTAAAAGATTTTATTTTGTCACTTTAAAGATTTGTACAAACTAAATAGTGATAAGAATATTGTTCAAGTTATTACCATTAACAATTTGGGACATACCTATGATCACAATCTAGTCACAGTGAAAATCTTGTCATAAATTACAGTAATAATTTTTATTATCACTAGGTTGTTATTATAGGAGTGTCACTAATTGTTAATGGTAACAACCTAAAATATTAATTTTTGTCACTATTGAGTTATATTGTGACTAAACAAAAATTATTGTCATTTTTTAATTTATCACGTATTATTTTGTCAATACTATACCATTTTTTTTTTGTAGTGTAACTTGATTATTAAATTTAGGAATATTATATGCATGAACTCATGATATTATTATGTCAAGGTAAAAATTGAACTAAGAGGGTATTTGGTAAGCTTATAAGCTCCTTATAACATCTTATAAGGTCTTTAAGAGTTGACAAGATATTATAAAGTGTTTGTTAATTTATTTTTTTTAGAAATTTTTTTTATAAGCTCCTAAATTAATATTTAGGTATCTTATAAACTCTATTTAAAAAAGTCAATAGTTCCTAACTTATTTCTAAAATTTTCAAAAGCTCCTTTAATTTTAACTATATCAATTACAAAATTGCCATTAGCATCTTGCAAACTCCAAATTCTTATTTTATCCAAAGAGTAATTCAAGATTTATTTTAAAAGGTCTAAAATTTTATAAACTTTCAAAAACATCTTATAAAATAATATAAAAACTTATAAATAAGTTTACACCAACATCCCTTGGAAAAAATTGATTTGGCAGCAAGATGAATCCATGGCCACAATTATTGGTGCATACCTACCGAGTTACTATAAATTGAACCTACAATCAACATTATCCTTCCTTCAATTAGTGAAATAAACTTCTACAAATACAATTTAATTTGATTTAATTATGGACAATAGTTAGATGAATCTACCCCTACTAGAGCACATAATCTATTATTGTTTCCTCTAGATGTACACCATCTTTGTCAAAATTATACGACTGATATGTATACAAGAATGTAATCTTAAGCAGCCCAATTCTACTTAATTAATTTCTTAAGTTGACATAATTATAATACCAAATAAATTAAGACAACAATAATAATTAAAAAAACCAAGAGTAGTTTGCTCTGGCTGAATATTTTGAGCTCCCCACAAGATGTGGCAATCATTATCGAACATGGGTGCCACCCCATAGTTTGACACTTTAAACTCCCTAATTTTCAACTACTTTATGCTCCCTCGTTATAAATGTTATTATGATAGTACATAAACTTAGCAGAATTTCCATGACCCATAATATCCAATGCTGCCCCTTCTGCAAATGGCCAACCCCGGCTATGGTTTCATTCTCATTTTTCTCTTCTTCCTCGCCTTAACCTCTGCTAATGCTGCCGCTATAACAACAGACGTGCAGCAGTTTTTAAGCGTGCAAAATGCGGCCCGGTCGGCGCTGAAGCTGCCGCCGTTGGTGTGGGATCCAACAATCGCGCGCTACGCGGCGGCATACGCGAACAAGCGGCGGGTTGACTGCGCGCTGAAGCATTCCAATGGGCCGTACGGGGAGAACATTTTCTGGGGCAGCGGCAATGGGTGGACGGCGGCGCAGGCGGCGGCGGCGTGGGTGTCGGAGCGGCGGGGGTACAACTACTGGTCCAATTCGTGCGCCTATGGACAGGAATGTGGGCATTATACTCAAATTGTGTGGAGGGGAACGAAGAGAATTGGGTGCGCCAGAGTGGTTTGTTATAGTGGTATGGGTGTTTTCATGATTTGTGACTATGATCCACCGGGGAATTACATTGGAGAGAGGCCCTACTGAGTGTTGTATCATTTTTATGGTATGGTTCCTTGGTGTTTCTTTCTTTCTTTCTTTCTTCCTTTTTTTTTTTTTTTTTTTTTTCTAAATTTTTTGGAAGGGGTTTGAACAACCTTTTTAATGAATCTGTATAAATAAAATTCACCTTGAAGTGCGTATAATGTTGTCCATTTTTTGATTCTAATATAATGTTCATAATTTTACATTTCTTGGAGAAAGTGGGGTGGCAATATTATGTTAATAACGAAAGAAGTATTGTTCATTTAGTAATTTCAAATTGAGTACTCTTTCTTGCTCCAAAGCACAGCAATTTAATGACAGGATAAGTTGTCGATATTTTTAATGGTTTAGCTCTTTATCCAAGGTCAAGATTGACTGTCATTCAAACTTTAATGCCATAGACAAATGTTGAAATGTACGACAACATTAAGGTTGCCCCATTACTATTGAAGAGTACTTGTGTAAAACCATGCCAAGGGATGGGCTCTAATCAATTTGTTTGTCAAATATGAGATGGACTCAAATCATTTTGGTCGTCAAATAACTCAAGTTTTTTTTTTAATGGATAAAAAAGGTAGGAAATGGATAGTTAGAACAGTTATTTTATTTGAACATGACTACTCTACTCTTACTACTATAAAACATAGCTATAAAATATTTTGATTAAATTATAATTATTGTTCAAAACTTAAGCCCGTCGTCACAATCTAACTAAAGCACCAATTAGAATGAAAGCCCTTCAATTAAATATAAGGATAGTTATTTACGGATTGCTGCCATAAATGAATTTGAACTTATGATTTTTTAGAAGAAGCTTTAGTTGTGAAGTAGAAAATGCCATAAAGCCTAAAGGTGGAACTTTACTTGGTCTTATGTGGATAAGATTATTAGATTTTCTATTCCATTCATTATTTCATCTCCCATTCATTTCATAAATATATAACACGCACATTAAATATTTTTTTATAAATAGTTAATTGAGAATCAAATACACTTGATATAAATACAACAAATTAGAATAAAAGAGATTAAATAGGGAATGAAATAGAGAATCCAAACTGAATTATTAGTTGAATTGGTATATTAGTTGTTATATGCTTAAATGATGTTTGACTAAGCCCAAATATATAGCCTCAATTCACTCCAAGCGTGCTAATTTTGCGAGACATGACGGAGTACCTCGTTCCGGATTTCCTTAGATTAGTCCCTATGACAAGATTATCACTATTCCAGAACTAAAAAATTCAATCCCACATTTAATTGATCAAACCCAATTAATCATACAACAATATTATTTTCTAGCTATTATGAGAATTCGTGGGTTTTATAACACAAATAGAGAATGCAAGATCGGGATCACTTTGCAACTCATACATCCAAGGTTTTAAAAACCGGACCGGACCGGCCGGTTCGACCGGTAATCGGTGGCTGGTCTGGTCCGAATCATCCCCAAAAACCGCTTATGCTCGGACCGATTGGGAACCGGTTCAAAATTTATTTATTTATTTTTCGATTTTCCAATTTCTGAATTCCCCTACCAGCTTTGACTATTACTGTTGACTGTTGACATTAGGTATTAATTGTTCCCAATTTTTTGAAAACCTAATTCACAAACTATTTTTGGTCTCTTTCCTTTCTCTTTCTTCCTCCCCGGCTGCTGCTACAGTGTTACTGCTCTCTGCTGCAATTGAAGAGAAAACAAGAAAATATTACAAGATCTTCTCTCCATAGTTCATCATCTTCAACATTTGAACAACAAAGGAATTACGTCATTGATGAAGATGATGACTAAAGACTTTGGGCAATAATGTAGTTTTTGAAACTTAAGTTTATTTATTTGAAGTCCAATGATGTGGTTATATTTTGGATAATTGATGGTTGAATTTGTTGTTGTTTTATTAATTTCTATTGGAATATATTGGACATTTAGTGTGAAAAAATATATTTTATTTTGTTAAATATTAAACTTGAAACCTGAAGGGATGGCCATTTGTATTAATATTAAATAGTTGTGTGTTACTATTTAAATTAGATTATATATTTGTAATTGATTAAGAGAGAAATGGTATTTTCTAAAGAACCATTTGAAGGGAAAAAAAATGACTAAAATATGGAGATTTTTTTTTTTTTATATTGTTGGAATTTTTCTATTTTTTACAATATATTAATTATATTATATATGTTTATAAAACTAAAAATAATTATTACGTCATTATGACGTCATACCGGTCGAACCGGTGGTTCAACCGGTCCAACTAGTTGAACCAGTAACCAGTAACGTCACCGATTCTTTGTCCGATTCGATTTTGAAAATATTGCATACATCAATACTAAAGTGTATCATCAGACATCAGCTTCCGAGTTAGGGAGTACAACTGGCATTTTCTAATACGAGGATTAGTATGGCTACTTATCATAAAGCATTGGTTATTATCACTCACCAATAATACAAAATGCTCCACAATCAATTAAATTAAGCTCTGCAACACTTTCTGTTGTTGCAATAGGAAAAAAACTTGGTCTGGGCCCTGCATCATTGTCACATATTGGCTGTCAGAAAATAGCAGTCCAAATCTGCCAACCTGCCACTTTTTTGAAATGCCTAAAGTGTTCAGCATCTATGTAGCTCACTTACAACACAACGTACTTTCTTTTTACTCATTTTCTTAACTAATTGAGACAGCTTTGGAAAGTAGTACAAGCTAGTTGTTCAGCTCTAGCTTACAACTTTTTCTAGTTTAATTTAAGAACTCATCCTAAAGAAGCATGTAATAAATCTTTTGAAAGAAAATTGCAGCAGCAAGATGAGTAAAATCGCAAATGTAGGTGGGATGAGGTGGGGGTCAAATCACTCTATTAAGGCTGTTTCATTGATATTTTCTCAAAACATTGATATAGTAAGATTAATATTCGTGTCGCTTATGAAATATAATAATCAAATCCTATATTATAACTCCACAAAAAATTTATACTATTTTGCGAAGGAGAAGCTATACTAGATATTTTCTATAGAGCTCAAAGTAAGGAGAGAATACGAAAAATATAGAGAGAAAAGTGAGAGTGTTATGTATTTTTGACAAACAATCAAACCCCCTTTATATAATATTGTTGTGTATTTTTCCTTTACTTTCCTTCCTCTTGCACGTGTCTGGTGGAGAATTCCTTTTATTTCAAAGCCTATGATGAGAGTAAGATAATATATATTGATTAATTAGTTTAAAGTTTAATATTCTATGTGGGACATATTCTTATTAAAATATCCAACAATCCCCCATTTATTTTAATAAAAATAACATTCAAATTAGAATATAAATAATTGAGCTTAATTAGAGTATTATGAATCATGAAATGGCAAATGCCTTTAAACCTTCACTTTATATAATACAATTCTCATACTAGAACTAAAATGGACTTAGTCTTTAAACAGTGATCCTCGAGGCATGTAGAATTACATTATACACGACACTCAAGTGATTGGAACCATCTCTCAAGCCACCACATTGAGGGGCATGTGTTTTACTCCATTTTTAGTGAGTGCACCAGAGAATCAGCCAAATTCCTATAGGAAGTGACCCATTGCCATACTCATATAGGCAAGTCTCTCATGAATGTACTCGTAAATCAAGCATCCCGCCCGTATGGGCTATAAAATTAACTTAGTTAATTTCTCAACCTCTCATCTCATTATACATGCACATATTGTACTATAGTGATGGACAATAACTAAGTTGTGCATTAGCTTGTTTTCAAGTAGCTCTATGACTTGTTTGTCTCATGCCTAATTCTCAAGATCTCCGGTCCCTTGGTAGTTATATATTTATAAGCAACTTATGCTTCTTTGGGCTTTAGTCCAATTCATTTCGATGCAATTCAAATCTTTTCTCTCATTAGAGATTTGTCGATGGATCTGCAAGATTATAACATGATTTCACAAATTTAATGAGTATTACACCAATGTTAATATGTGATCTCACAATTCTGCGTCTTGTAAATCTAGATTTCTCATTATAAAATTTATTATCCACTCTACCAATAGCAACTTTACTATCATAATTTATTAATATAGGTGGCACTAGTTTCTACCACATTAGAATCTCATATAATAAATGACATGGCAACTTACCTCTTCATTGGCTAAAGGCTAAAGCTAATGCAATCAACTTAGTCCTCAAGGCAGAATTAGTTGTAATATATTATTTTTTTTATCGCCAACAAATGAATCCTCAGATTTTGAATTACAATCAGGCCTGTGGTGAGAAGAATATTCAAAGCAGGGAAAAAGGGATGTGATGAAATGCAATTCTCTTCTTCATTCAACAATAAAAAATCTTCCATGATCTTTCTCAGGTAGTTTTCGAAGTCAACTAAACTCCCCACTGCATTCTGTGCTACATCATCAAAAGATTAATCCAGATCATTATTATAACCTTCAATAATATTGGATATTTTTTATATAAACCATAATTTTTTTTAATTTCATACATTTTTTATGTTGATGATTCTCTCAATTAGACTGATAGTTGGATCTATCTATCATGTGCTATTAAACTTTTGAAGAAGAGGGTATAATTTCTCAAACCTAAAAGGTTTTAGCTGTATTTGCACCAAACCTCAAGTAGATATTGTTGTAATTATCCCTAATGTCTTGTGTGTCCTTCACAATTTATTGACCAAATTCTGTACTTATTTAATTCCTAATTTGCCCTTTTCCTAAGCCGACCGACTCAAAAAATAGTTACAATCTTAAATAAACCCAGGCATTTTCTCTCTTGTTCGGAATGTAGGTTCCCTTCTTTTGCTTTCTCTTTGATTGATAGTATTAATTATTAGTTTGGAGTCCTTGATGAATTCTCCTAGACAAAAATAATTTTCACTAATTTGATATTCCCTGTAACCTTGGCTATACAGTTGCTATTTTGAGAAAACAACTTGATTAGAAGAAAATTATGTGCAGGTTGAATAATCACATATAACAAATTATAGACATTTTAATTATGTGCACGTAATCGTATTTCATGATGGAGATGATACTAAAACATTTTAAATTAAAATTTTCAGTTTCAATCTATATGTAAGATGTATAAGGTATTTTATGTTCATTTAGTACATTTTATTTTGAAGTCCGGAATTCATAGGACCACAAGCCGCTACTTAATTTATTGAAAAAGTACCACTCTTTCCTGACAAAAGAAAAGCCGTCCTATTTGATTTTATTTTTATATTTTTTATCATTTAAAAATTGAAACATATTATTTTATATACATTTTTATCTAACATATTTTTATTTTTGTTTTTAAAATACATTTCCCAATAACTTATATATCTTATCTCTTTATTGTCATTATTATTTCTATCCCTCTTTACCTACAACCTACTAAATCCAGTATAATTATTATTTTTAATAATTTATTCAAATGCAAACTCATTTTCATTAATTACTTTTTAAAAATTTTAAAATAATAAAAATAAAAATTGAAAATAAATATAAAACCAAACACCCCTTATATTCGAAACTAATTCCAGGACCATAAGGACATAACCTACACATACATAACCTCAACTCGTACTTTACTCATTACATAAAATGTTCTAGCTAGGTAGATACTAGATAGTAATGTTTAAATATGGCAAATTTTAAGATGAGAACGTTTTCACTACCCAAGTTTTTGTTTTAAAAATAAATAGTAGAAAAATTAATTGCTAAATATATTTTTGTTTCACATCAAAAAGAACTTAGTCTTAAAATATAAATAAGTAACTAGATTAATTAATAGCTAGATATACTATTGTTTCACATAAAAAGGTCAAAGCCAACATCTAATTGTGAACTCAAATTGTTGAACTTTTTCCTCAAAGGAAAAAGATATAAAATATATACAAAATAAAATTTTCCTATCTTCTCAAAGAAAAAATATGCAAGCATAATATTTGGATATCTTTTCCTTAATTGCTCTTTTTATCTTTCAATTTTTATTGACATACACAAAGTGTTGTGAACACAAATTATAAACAACACTTTATAACAAAATTATAAAACAATCTGTAATCAAAATGGTAGTGTTTGTAAAATCAGTATTATAAATATTTTGGAAAAATGCACTATCCTATCTTAGTAGGGTCATTGATTCCATCAACAGCTAAAGTATCAATTATCCTTTGAAGAGTCTCGGTTCGTGCATTCATTTGTTGTTGTTCTGTTCTATAATAATCTAACCTTTATGTTTAAATTTTGATGTAATAATCAATAGCATATTGATGACCTAATCTTTTCGCATGCAAAATACATGAATCCTCTCTATGTCGAATTAGATACCAAAACATATGTATTTTCGACATGAGAAATTTGTTCTCTTTTTCTTATTTTAAACGTGCACTGTAATATTATTATAGAATTTAATAAACAATTAGAAAGTAATTCATTTTCTTGAATTTAATAAATAGAATATATTATATTATAAGATAAATAAGTACCTTCTTGTTCAACATGCAATAAATTAGTGGACAGATATAGGCACAACAACCCTTTTTTGTCAGCTACAATACATTTTCCTTTTTTTTTTCTTTTTTTTTTTGGGAAACACGCTTTATTCCTGCATACCACCCAGGCTCGCCATATGGAAATAACAATGGATATTGTAATGGGTCATAACACCCATAATAGTATAAAATTGGATGTGATTGATTATTTGAACAATAAGCATGAATGTCCCTATTTAGATCCTCAAGATCATCCATTGTTTCATCTTATATGGCAGCCACTTGTTGTTCAATTGAAAGATTATGTGTTTTTTGATTAATATTGGGGGCTATTCGAAGCACAGTTGTGTAATTCATCAAGTTATCCTATGGTTTTAAATGCTTAAAAATACAAAAATAAGGATTATTTGCAAGGCACCTCAAAAGAATATTAAGAATATCAAGATCTAAATCAAATTTCTTTAATTCTTCTAAATCAACATTATCAGATGTGTCCAAGTAAGACAATTGCAATCTTTTGGGCAGTTCAACTGAAACACAAAATTGTTCAAGCCTATGTGAAACCTGGCCATTTACTTTTAAAGTATAAGTTCCTTGATTATTCCGATAATAAGTAGGATCAATTTTCATGCCAATAGAAGTTAGGGCAAGATTATTATTGTATATTTTGACTCTTCTGCGAAAGTGACGACCAATGTTAGAAAGATCAGAGGTGAATCGATCATAGAGGATTCCCTTGGAAGTTAAAGGAGCAAAGGACACCTCCCCAACAAAAACTTGGTGGTTCTCGATGAAGCTTAAAAGCACCAAAATAGATGCGAGATGGTGCATTGGGCAATTCCCAAGCAACTGAGGCAATGTTAAAAAGCCCAGCAAAACGCTTCAATTGACACATACTTTCAACATACTTCCCATTGACAAGAATACATGTAATGTCATCATCTACGAAATAAATTTTGAAATATTTAATTTAATAAACAACAATTCAATTATAATAAAGTATTTAATTCTTTAAATACATCAATAAAATAATAAAACATACCTAAGCATTCAACCCGACACAAATCATTAGTTACTGTTGCTGAGCAGCTCCTTAATTGATTTGCAAATGAAATAACTGGGGTGTCTGCTATCAAGTTTGAACAATTTCCATTAATTTACATATTCAATTATTTAACTGGATCAATGTGCAATGGAGAAGCATTTAGGATTATTGGATTAAACTTACCTATTGCACAATTCGCAGCATCTTTGGTGATTACAATATTGGATGAATTAATTGATGAAATATGTATTGAAGAAATAGTTGTGATGATTCCATTACAGTTATCTACTGCAATGGTTGCAACATTTTAATGAATTGAAATATTTGAGGATTCAACATGAGTATTATGATTAGAAGACACATATTTAGTTGCTGGACTGATGAAAGTTTGTTCATTTGTTAAAAGAATTCCATCATTTGCTATGATATTACTCCCTGATGTTGTTTCATGTGTATTTGACAAAACAACTTTTTTTACAATAGAAACACGCTACCTATATTTCTCCAGCCGTCTTTGAAGGAAGTGTCTCCTCTTCTTTAAACATTGATTTATAAGCAAATCTAGCCTTTTCCCTATGCACTTTTACCCTTCGCTCATCTCGCTCCATAGCTAATAGCAAAGCATATATAAAAGGCTAAAGTTTAAATAAACAAGAAGAAAATTTGGCAAATGCAATAGAATAGAAACTATTATGTTCTGACACTAATAGAGCACTACATCTAAAAAACCACATTAAATAACAAACCTCATTATAGCATACATTGTAGTACAAAATTTCAATATAAATGCAAAAAGTCAAAGCAACAGAATATTAAAACAATAAAATGAAAATCAATGCATCAAAGAAAAATTATTACGCCTTAGCAACATTTCTTAGAAAGTTAAATTAAATGCAGAATTATTTACCTATCTTAAAAACACAACATAGATACAAAAAGTTGACAATAAATAATAGAATTACAAACAAATAGAAAATAAAAGATTGGGCAATACCCCAAATAGAAGCAAGTTCAAAAAGAATAACCGCTTTTAGAGTCAAAATAAATAAAACCACATATAAACATCATTCATAAATATTACCTTAAAAAGTACAAATTCTCTTCACACAACGAAAGAAGTTGAAGACAATCCCTACATTTTTAAGGTAACAAAGAAAAATAAATCCAACAAACATAAACTAAACAAGGAAAAAAATTCAAACAAAATAAACACTATTAAGCATGAAACATATAAATACTCCACAAGTCATTACTTAATTATAAACCAATGCAACAACAAAATCTGAAAAATAAAATAAGCAAGAAGCTTGTCCAAGCAAAAGCAGATAACAATCTGACCAAGTTTTCAATTATTAAATACTCCAAGATTATCATTATTAAACTATACATCAACAATAAAGTCACAAAGAATAATCTATTTTGCATTCAAAATAGCAAAATTCAAGTAAAAAAAGTGTTGTACTATAATTTGTTAATATCCCAGCAAACAAACCAAAAACAGAAGCTCAAAACACCAAAAAGATGACTACTATGAAAGAATTCTTAAACACACTAAACTCTATAGTTGAGTTATAAAACAAGCTAAAAAACTCTAGAAATTTTTCTGTAAAGAAATAAGAAAGAAGACAATAACAATTGCAAGAATTCAAAATCATAAAAAGAAAAAATAACAATAATACATGGATGAGATACATATTACTGCAACATTGCAAGCAACAATTATTAAAAATATTAAAATCAATAACAATGAAGCAAAAGTTAAATTTTATTACCACCTCCTACAGAAAATTATTAGATTATTTCAAAAATCTCGCTAAAAGAAAATTTGAAAACCTTAAATTGGAAAAACAAAATTCTTGTACAGTAATTGTATAATTCATAAGCAATAAAAGATAGAAAGGCACCCTAAGCCTTTTTCTCAAAACAACAAAAACTGAGAAGTATATGAAAACTATAAGAATTCAAAAAAAAAAAAAAAAAAAAAAATGAGAATAGAAATCCTAAAGAAGTTTAAATTCAATAATATAAAAGTACAGTTGAAATCATTATTCATCAGCTTTTATAATAAAGGGCCATATTGTTAAACATAACATCCTAAACACAAACACTTACAAAGCATATATACATTTAATGCATCTTTAAAAAGAAAACTCATATACAAGTGACATCATAAACTCATAGGAAGACTAATAAAGATATTCTATATACTTTAATTCTACAAAGAAACTTTTCAAAATAATCATTAACATTTTGGAAGAAAGACTAACATAAATATTTAGAAGGAGAAACACACAAGATAGAAATATAAGAACTATTCAAGCAAACAAAACAAATTATCAAGATTAAGTCATAAAACAAGAATCTTTTTCTATATAAACAAATTCAAAATAGCCATCAAAAGTAGGAACATAACTTACTTGCCTGCGATGTAACAAAATATGTAATTTCTCTTAGAATGGTTAATTGAAAGTCAAAAGAGGGAATCTTAGTACAGATGAGAAAGACTCCTTCCACAGAGATGATAGCTAATATAGCATGAGCATACATATTTACCAACCTGTATAAGAAAGTCTATCGCATACTTATAGGTCAAAGCCAATTCAACCCTTGTGGGCTTGAAAATACATAAATGGCTTTCTGCTTCGTTCATTTTTGAGCTCTCTTACTCCCTCATTTAGAAAAAGAAATCCCCTGTCCCTTGCTTTCAAACTTTTTTTTGGAAAAAAAAAAATGATATTATACTACATTATTGACCATGTAGTATCAAAAATATTTGTTAAAGAAATTCTAATATCGAATTTATTTTTAATTTGCTGCAACCTTGCTCATCTTCATTTTCATAAATACTTAAAATTAATGTTTTTGTATTGTTATTATCACAAATATTATTAATATGTCCTAGGTAATTTAAGCTTCAATATCTTATTTTGCAACTGTCAAAGGCTATAGGGGAGCGTCAGTCTCACTTGAATCACTTTGACAATATTTTCAAGAAAATAAAAGAATAGATAGCACAGTAGAATGCAAATAGGAAATTAGAATAAACATCACTATCTCTGCTATGCTCATTTTAGCTCTGCATACCTGGGTTATACATAAATTTGTTTTAGAAAAACATAGGCATAAAATAGATACTCTAATCATTAGTTTTATCTATTCCACTCAAAACTTAACAAATTATTTTTATCGCATTTCTAAAAGAACATTTAAATGCTTAAAGCTCGATAACTATAATTCCATTGCAAAGAATGCACAATCCATAACTAATGAAGCACAGAACACTCAAAGGTTTTTTTGAAGGAAAATTATGGCAATTAAACAGAGCAAAACCGCAAATAGTTTAAAATAAAAATGGATAAAATAAATAGTCATACCTTGTTCAAATTAGCATTCTTTTCAAACAAATTGCAAATAACAATCCAAGTTAAAAATAAATACATAAAAAAAAAATAGAATCGAAGTTATTTTCTTATCAACTATCATAAAAATATATCATGTTGTTAAACATCATACTTAACATACAAATATATAGATATAAAAACAAAATTGATACTTCTTGAAAAGACAAGCTCATATCTAAGTTAAAATCTAAACCTCTAAGAACATCAACACAAGTTGTCTCCATGCATTCATTCTATAAACAAGTTGCTAAAAATCATCGCCAATATTATTGAAGAATAAAGATGAACAAGAATCTTTTAAAAAAGAAACCAAGAAAATAGAAATATAGCTAGAATTCAAGAAATCAAAAGGCGGGGAAATATCACTTTTGGTCCTATAACTTAGGGTCAGTTTCAATTGAGTCCCATTCATTTTGGAATTATCACATTGAGTCCATAATTTATAATTTTTCTCACATTTGGTCCCACCTCCCCTTTTCCGTCAAATAATTAATAGAAAGCGCACTTGCCATACGCATGGCTATTAACATGTGGGTTTTGGTGGGAAAATTGATGAGGCCTAAGTTATGGGACCAAAAGTGATATTTTTATTAAAAATTAAAAATTAATAAAAAATTAATTTTAAATTATATTTTATTAAACAAGTCATTTCTAAATTTAAATTATATTTTAAATTCTAATAATTTTAAATTATACTTAGAAATAATAAAATTACAAATAAATTTAAATTTAAATTTAAATTTGAATTGATTTTTCATCTTTGTAAGATGATATTAATTAATATAAAGTATCATAATTTTTTTTAATAATTTTCATAAATTTAAATTTAAAATATTTCTAAATTACATGAAATAAATATTCAATTTTTTAAACATTATATATTAATGAATATATTGTATAAAAAATTTCAAATCTTCAAAAGTATTTAAAAAATAAATTAAATAATTCTTCTCCAAACATGAGAGAACTTGTAATTTGTATTTATTAATTTTTTGTGTTTGGAAATTTATTTAGTTATTAACTTGTTAAATTTTTTTCTATTTCTAAAATTTAGTTAATTTGAAAATATATTTTAAAATTTATAATTTATAATTTCTCATTATAAATTAATATTTAAATTATGATTTTCGTAATTTTTAAAGTTTTCATTGTAATAATGAAAAATCAACTATTTGGAAATTTTAGATTTTAAATTTTCCATGCTTATTTCCAAATTAATATTTAGATTTAATTTTAAATTATATTTATTAAACATGTATTTTCTAAATATAAATTATACATTAAATTCTATTAATTTTCTAAATATAAATTATACATTAAATCTATTAATTTTAAATTATATTTAGAAATAATGAAATTAAAAATAATTTTTTAATTTAAGTTTTAGAATTAAAATAATAATTCCAAAATTAAAATATAATTAAAATATATTTAAATAAAAAATGTAATTTAAATTTTAAAATTTATTTAAAAATAAATTTTCAAAAAATAACAAAAAATTAACAAGTTAATAAGTAAATAAATTTCCAAACAAGAAAAATAAAAAAAATATAAATTATAATTTTTATCATGTTTGGAAAAGAATATTTAAAACTTTTGAATATTTAATTTTCAAAAAAAAATTCTAAAAATTTTTACACAATAAAAATAAATTATGTAATTTATAATAATTAAAAAAATAGATATTTATTTCATGTAATTTAGAATATCTTAATTTTAAATTTATAAAAATTATTAAAAAAATTTATAATGATTTTTTCCTCCCCCCCCCCCACCCTTTTTTTTTTCTCAATTTCCCTCCAAAACCTACTGTTGACGGCACACATGCTCTGCACGTGCGCTTTCCGTTAATTATTTAATGGAGGGGTGATGTGGGACCAAATGTCAGAAAAGTTTTAAATTATAGGACTCAATGTGATAATTCCAAAATGAATGGGACTCAATTGAAAATGGCCCTAAGTTTAGGGGACCAAAAGTGCGATTCTCCCCCAAAAGGCAGATCATAAACATCAACCGATAAAAGGCAATAATTCTTTAAAAAAAATTAAAATACATAGAAATCAGCCCTAACAAAGAGAAAAGTGGGGAAAAAAAATAAAAAATTCTATAGTCATCTCACACATGCTGTAAGCATGAAGAAGAATGAAAAAGTAGAATCCCAAAACTGATAAAAACTACACCACAAGAAACACTTAAAGCCCTCAAACCAAAATAGTTAATTTTTTCAGAAACTGAAACGTAATATTCAAAAAATGCAAGCTGACATTCCTCAACTTAACCATTTACAAGATTAGAGTAACAACAGATACTCATCAAAAGATACCCAAAAAAGAGCAAAATGTAGCAATTTTTTTGTAAGTGCAAAAAGATATATTAAAAAAAAAAAAAAAAGAATGGGCACTGAATAACCACCCCCCTATGCAGCAAAACTACAAAAATATTCACTCCGTACCCAGCATAGTAAGACTAAGAGAGGGCAATAGACATTTTTTTTTTTTTTCTTTTTTTCCTTTTTCCTTTTCTATCCTCGCACAGTAAGCCAGCCAAAAATCACTTTTTTGTGTATCCAGCTTGCAAGCACCCATCAACCACTCCCCCTAAATTAATATCCGTACACACCAAGCCTGGTGAGAAAAGCCCTAATTTCAGTGCCCTCTTCTCTCTATTTCCACATCGCGAAAGAAAGCCCCAAAAAAAGCAAATATGACCTATCCTCACAAACACAAAAAAAGAAGAAGAAAGAAACGTGATTCTTTCTGTCAAATTGCAAGAGTTGCGTTTCTTCTAACTTCCCATAAAGCCAGCATTTCTTAATGCCTTTAATCTCAGCAGTACAAATCCAACAGCAAAAAACACAACCAGCCACAACAGTGACAACCCAAAATAGCATCGTTTTGGAAACCCTGCAGGGGGAAAAAAAAAAAAAAAGTTCAACATGACCGAGAGAACTATTGCCACGAGCATTCACTTTTATAGATTAGAATAATACATGCATATATATTGATGAGGGTAAAAACTGTATATATCTGGATTGAGACGGAATCTGGGTGGATCGACCTGCCTAGTCGAGTAAATGAGCTCCACAGATACCTGTTGACTCCTACAACCACGAGTAAACGTCAGGCTAGCTGAAGTGCCCTCAGCTTAGGCTCTCCGACGCTCAAGTTAGTATGAGGTCGAGTATATAACGAGCAGTAGAGTGAGGGCTTTGTAGTATGGAATGTCATACCTTTAAAATGCTGGAATTGGGGTATTTATAGTCCCAAGTAGGAGATCAAAATGTCCATGGTATCCTTGCTCTTGTAGGGAGGACCTTTGTCATTGCATGAGGGTTTTTATGTCTTTTCCTTATCTGAAATCCTCTTTCCAGGTGGCACCCCTACATCCTTTTGGGATATGGTGGAGATCTCTCTATATTTAATGCAAGGCAAGCCGTCTGTCAGTGTATTTAATGTGGCAGAGTAGTGGTTGAGTGCGTTTAATGCGACAGCAACTGGTGGTGAGAGAAACCTTCATGTTTGGTAGGTCGACCTCTTCTGGTCGAGATATCTCCCCGACCGTGGGTCTCGTCGCCCACTCTGGTTGAATGCATGACCTCATCGGGTTGAGATGACTCTCTAGCAGTGGGCTTTTTGACCATAACCTGATCGATTGAAGGAAGACTGATAGCCTTTATTGATCAATTAGTCCAATGTATTCTTGGGCCTGGATGGTTCTATTAAGCCTGTTGGGCTCGTCTTACTTCCCCATATCATATATATATATATACCTTAGCCCCCAACCCAATCACACCTCCCTTATCGGGGCAGCCATGGCACGGCTGGCAGATCTGGCCCAGTGGCTGGCCATGCAGTAGGGGAGGTTTTAAGGGGAAGAGGAGATGGGGGAAAAATTTCAAGGCAGCTGCTAGCTAGTGGTAACCATGAGTTGGTGGGGGTGGGGGTTTGGGGCAAAAAAGGGAGAGGGGAGGGTAGGAAAATGCACATGCTTTTACTTTTCTTTCTTTCTTTCTTTTTTTTAAATATGTGATTCTTGTTATTATTATTTTTTAATTAATATATAAATTTATTTAAATATGTTTATGATTTAATATCATTAAAATATGTAATTTAGAATTATATACTATTGATTGTGTAATTTTAATTAATTAAATTATTTTGGATATGCTTATCATTTTTAATATTATTGAATACATCATTTATAATATTATATGTTCTAAGTTGATAGATTTGAATTTTGTATTCTCAATTTTCTTACTAATTCTATATCTTAAATAAATTCAATTAAATTTAATTAAATTATCTTAAATACGCTTATTATTTTAATATTATTAAATATATAATTCGAAATCATTAAAATCATAGTCTAAAGGGATAAATTAGATTTTAAAAAGAATCAGTGTGATAAATTTAATATAGAATAAATTCTTATAAATTTGGAGGATATATGACATTTTAATTTCTAATATATAATTAGTAGATCACATCATAATCCTCTTCTTTTTAATTTTTTATTGATTTTTTTATATTTTTAATTTGTGAGGTGTGTCTCTCTCTTTTTCTTTCTCTGTGTGTGTGTGTATTTTTAGGTGTCACTTTTAGGTTGACATGGCAAGAGGGATTGCCAAGTCATATGCCACATAGGAGAGAAGTAAATGTTTAGATTGACAGGGCACCATGTGGCGCCAAATCAACTGCCATGCAGACACAAGTTATTGACAATTGTAATTCAGGCTCAATTTGTCTTTAAATTATCAAATTTTTAAAAGTGATATATCAATTTTGCGCCCTGAAAAATTAAAATTAATATTTGCTATGAGGGCATAGGTAGGAAACCAATTTTGCAGTTTTTATTTAAATTTAATTTGATTAATCAAAATAATCGCTTTGAATTTAATATGCTCGAAATAAAGATATATCAAATTAAATATAAAATTAAACCACTCAGCACTGCAATTTCACTTACATCCTCGCCAAAAGGTATTTATGGAAAAAGATAATTGCACAGTAGATTAGGTGGGTAAATATCAATTGGCGAGAGGAACCTACCGGGGGTTATTGGAATGGACGACTCTCGACCGACAAACAAAAGCCGAAGCGACCAAGAAAAGCAAAATCAGAAGGGTGGTGGAGAATTAACTACATGTCAACCCTGAGTCCCTCCATGTCTATGAGGGAACAAGGACGAGCAGGAGACTTGTGGTAGTAATTAATAAACCATCAGCTGGTGCGCACTTTTAGTGTCCGTCTGATTTTGTTTTCAAAAATATATATATATATATATTTTTAAAATAAAAATAAAAAGTTATTAAATTTTCTTATATTTTCATAAATATTTTTATTTTCAGTACATTTTTCCAAACATACTCTTACACAATCTTTCCATTTTTGACTTTATTTTCTCATAATCTCATTTGTACGACTTTTAATATAAAAATACAACAATATCCAAATACAATTAATTTTCAACCCTATACAATCATTTTATTTTAAACAAAACATTCATATAATATGTCATTTTCAAAATCATATTTATAACTAACTTTTCACTAGAAAATTAAAATGCCTCCACAAAACAAAACCAAATGGGCTCTTAATTCATATGTATTTAGTAAAAAGGAAAACTAATTGTATTAAAGATATCTAACAATTTAAAAAATATTTGCTACAGTAAAAAAATCAATTAACATCAGATAAAAGCTCATCCATACAGTTTTATAAAAAATTATAGATATTAGTAAAAATATAATTTAGATGGAAAAAATCATACATATAAGAGAACTTGAGAATACAAAGAAGAAAATGCTCTAAAGAAATAAAAATATGTATAATCATTTACGACCTTCATGATAATATTATGTGAGATATAGTAGTACTGTAGCAGGGATGGTAGTGAATTAGTAGTTATTCTATGTTAACATAAGAGTATTTTCGAAAAAGTACTGGAAAACACACTTAAAGGAGGTAGTCTCTTTGCTAATAGTATAGGTTAAAGAAATTAATAACTAAATATACTTTTTTTTTCTCATAAAAAAATCCAAGCCATATTTAATTATGGATTGTGAGTGTTAATTTCCCTCAAAGGTAAAGCATACGTCATACCGGGGCCGTCACCACTGAATCTGTATGCTTATTACTTTCTCAAAGAAAATTAAAGATTGCAAGCACAATACTTGAATATATTCCTTATTCTAACTGTATTTCAAGAAACATAGTGGAGACAAGAAAAATACCCTTCATTTATTCTCTCAATTTTATCCAAAAACCATTCAATCCTCATCCACAACATTATTATTTATCCGATCATTATTATAGAATCTTAAAATATATCAAATCATTAATTATATTTTAAATATATATACATTTTAAAATATTGTTTATATTAAAATTATTTTAAAATTAAATTTCTTCATACTAACCAAACAAAAAAATAATTAATTTGAAATTTACAGTAAAAATTATTTCCACCAAAACATAACCAAACAATATTTTACTCCCCCAAACAATTTTGTTTACCATCCAAAGTATAACCAAAGTAAACATTTATCACAAATTCCCCACTTGACTATCATATTGCCCGGATCCACTTCATTTTTTCAGAACAAGCACCTAAAATATAACCAAACATTTGCCTCATTTTTAAATTTTTTTTTTTTTAATATATAGTTACATTGCAGCGGACTTCACGTGCAACTAAATTGAACACGTGATTGTACGATTGAAATAGAACACAACTACCAGAAGCTCAGAGCATGGCACTTTATGGCTAGCTACCTACCTAGCTTTTCCCATGGAAAACAAACAATTATCTGAATTTAATAATTCTATGATAGCAGAAATGCTATTAAATATCATCTTTCGAACGCTTTTAGGCACTACCAAACATGGTTTTTCACTCGCATATTGGGGTTTTAGCATTCCCTTTCGGCACACACGCTGCTCCTCTACTCACCCTAGTGCAGAGGCTAGCTGCCTCTGCCCCAGCCACCCAATTTTCTTTCTTCAACAGCACAACTTCTAATGGTAAGATTTTCAGCGAACGTGTGTTAGGCACGCATAACAACATACGCGCATATGATGTTTGGGATGGAACGCCCGAAGGTTTTTCTGGGAGTTTTATGGAGGCCGTCGGATTGTTCCTTGATGCAACACCAGGTAATTTTGAGAAGGTCATTAAAGAGGCAGAAGGAGAAACTGGTCAGAAAATCTGCTGCTTAATAACTGATGCCTTTTTTGGGTTTGCCTGTGATTTGGCTGAGAAAAGAAGGGTGCCATGGGTGGCCTTTTGGCTTGCGGGCTCATGCTCTCTGTCTGCGCATGTTTACACTGAGGAAATTATAAAAGCAGTGGGATCAACAGGTAATTAATTAGTAATGCTGCATATTGATGAAATCTTGAATGAGGGTGTGGGGCTAAATTTATTTAAGTGTAAATAGCATTTCACACCTCAAATTAATTATTTTGGCGTATTATTCTGAAAAACAATTAAAAGGCATGTCACCCCTTCAACTTAGAGTTATAGCACTTTGCCCCATAAATATAATTTTTGGCAAATTATATAATTGGAGAAAAATGTTATTTTTGTTATTTTTATTTTTTCCCACCTTCTTCAACATATTTGTGTGACACTCTACGCAATGTATTGTTTATATATTTCTTTAAGAGGACTATTAGTTTGTAAAGTGTACTTTTTCCTAAACTAATTAATTATATTTGTTATCAAAAGGATGAATTAGTTGTTAACCCAAAAAGGAAAAATAAATATGCAGTATGTGAGCACTTCTTATTCTTTCGTTCATAATCCGTATGATCAAAGTTTAGAGTAACGACAAAATTAATGATTCTAATTCTTTAAAAATAGATTAGATAATCTTAGTATTACTATAATGAAACATGAAGTTTACTATTTTTTAAAAATTTCTTTTGTATAGTAAGAAAAATTTGTTTTAGAGTAATATAAGGTAAGTCATTTTGCTTCTTTAATGTGGTTGGCAGAGCAATCTTACTAGATAACAAAATAAATTAATCATCTGAAAATGTTATTTACAATACAATCACCATTCCTGCCGTATGAATGAAAAATTACAAATACTTCTAACTAAAATTCATTCAGTTGTATTTCAATCAACAATTAGCTTCCTAAACAATATAAGAGGGCAAACGAGCTAATTGAATATAGGGGGAAAAAAAAATAAAAATAAGAACACCAGTATCCTATTATTCTTAATAGATGAGTTTTTTTGTTTTTGAGCTAAAAAATGTGGAAATGACAAGAGTAGTTGGGTTCTTTTTTTTTTTTCCCTGAGTGGAAAAAGGTGGAAAAAAATAAAAGTGACAAGAATAGTCATTTCTTCAACTATATAATCTGCTAGAAATTGTGTTTGGGGGGCAAAGTTCCAGTAACTCTAAATTGAGAAGGTGAAGTGTCTTTTATTTATTTTTTTGGGGATAATGTGCCAAAACAATTAAATTTAGGATGGTGAAGTGCCATTCACCCAACAAAATATTTGGGAATCGTTTTGCCAAATTGCAGCTTGAACAAATATTATTTTACTTGATCATTTCACCATTTTTATATTTCACATTAAATTAAAAACACTTAAAAATATTATTCTAATTATAAAAACTTATGATGATATTGTTATAATTATATAATTTTAGCTCTAATGATAACACGTACACTTAATAATATTTACATATTTCAATTAAAATTTTAACTTATTGCAATGTCATTAACTATTGCAAATCTACAATCATCATGCGTCATAAACATTATATAATGTTACATTTAATCTAAGGGTAAATGGTACTTCATCCCCCTAAATTTAATATTTTGGTATATTACCCTTCAAAAATAACTAAAAGACATTACCCCCAAAAATCTTGAATTACTTTACTATTTTTTTTTTTTTTTGTTGAAAGTTTTTTTAATTTAACACATCCATGGAAAGCAGATGTGACAGAAAGAGGAAAACAAGAAGAAGCCACCCTGTCAATTATTCCAGGGTTGGAAAGGGTACACGTCAGTGATCTTCCCCCGGAGATTTTCTTGGACAAAAATCCAACACCGCTGGAGCTAACAGTCAACAATATGGTCCAAAAGCTTCCAAAATCCACTGCCATTGTCCTTAATTCCTTTGAAGAAATCGACCCCATCATTACAAATGACCTGAAGTCAAAGTTCCAGCATTTTCTCAACGTTGGCCCCTCAATTCTTTCATCCCCCACCCCGCCGAACCCTGATGATAAAACTGGATGCCTTTCATGGCTAGAAAAGCAAAACAGGCCCAAATCAGTGGTATACATCAGCTTCGGCACGGTGATTATCCCCCCAGAAAATGAACTGGTAGCGCTGGCTGAAGCCCTGGAAACCTGTCAATTCCCATTTCTCTGGTCTCTAAACGACCAAGCAAAGAAATCCCTGCCAGAAAAATTTCTGGAGAGCACAGCTGAAATTGGAAAGATCGTTCCATGGGCTCCACAGTTGCAGGTCCTTGGACATAGTAGTGTGGGACTCTTTATCACTCACTGCGGCTGGAACTCCATCCTGGAAAGTATTTCCAACTCCGTGCCGATGATATGCAGGCCGTTTTTCGGGGATCAGAAGCTGAACGGAAGAATGGTGGAGGATTCGTGGAAAATTGGCGTGAGAGTTAAAGGTGGAGTCTTCACTAAAACTGGAACAGTTGAGGCTTTGAATCATTTGATGTCGAGCGAGGCTGGGAAGGCAATCAGGGATAATGTTCATCGGCTGAAAGAGAAAGCTGCAAATGCAGTTAAATTGGAGGGAAGTTCAACTAAGAATTTCAAAAAATTATTGGAAATTATCAGTGCCTAGAAGGACAGCTGATCTGGGAGAAGCAATTGAATTTATTAATGGCTGGAATGGATGCGTTGTGCTTTGGCATCTTTGTTGTTATTTGTAGCAGAAACTGTTGGAAATAAGTTTTAAATTTTCTTCAATTTATTTTATTTCCAACAAGTAATTTTATCATATGTCTTAACATGACAACTAATGTGTCTATGTGTTTTATCCATCTCAAATTTATGGCCTCAATATCATTTTATTTAATATGTTTGACCACTTTATTTTTTAATTATTGAGCCTAATTATAATTGAATTTATGGTAGTTTTATGATGCTTTTAGTGGCCCATTAATCCTTTTTAAATGGTCAAACTTTTACTATTATATAAAGGGGTCATAATCTTTCTTTGGCACATAGAGTTGGTGTGAGTTTAGATTGTTTTATTTTATACACTCCCCACAAGCTTTTGTGTTTTTGGCAACGTGACTATGGACTGGTTCCTAGTTTCCTTGTGGTCGTGCACATGGGATGAGACACCGCTGAGAGCTAATGGGTTTTATCTTGGAGTCATGATCAGCCACTAATACCCGCACGAAGGGAGGCAATAATGGCTTTAGGACAGCGACAAGTGTCGTGAGTCTCCATTGATCCAGCTCCAATTTCCTCATTATTTATGTGGTTTGGTTGATCACTTTCTTAATTATTATTTTATAAAATTATGATCATGTGAATTATTTTATTTTATTTTATATTTTAATACAAATCACACAATTATCCACAACAGAAACAATGGGAGGAAGCAAAGAGCAACGGCAGCCGCTATAGCATGAGCACTCTATGCAATACCTTAATTTTCTCAATATGAAACTTTTTTATAGTAATTGTTCAAGTTTATTGTTAAAGCTTGAATAATTTTGTAATGGGATAGATAACCGCTACCTTAGTTATCACTATTTTTTGTTGATATACCAGTTCTTTTTGCACTTACTCCGCCTGAAATTATAATCCTAATTTGGGTTGGTTAAGAAAGTTAAAAGTTAAAAATGATTTTAAATTTATGTCTTTTCCAATAGTAGTTTTATGTTAGCATTCTGATTTTAAATTGGGAGAGTGATCTTTAGTGGAAAAAGAAAAAGAAATAGGAGAAAACAATATTCTAAGATATAAATTCTTATTCTGAAACATGTTCAAGGAAATAGAAAAATAAAAACAAAATAGTGTAAATGGCACTTCACCCCAACCCCCCAACCCCCAAAAAATAAAAAAAATTAATTGTTTTCGCGCATTACCCTCCCAAAATAATTAAAAGGCATTTCACTCCCTCAACTTAGAGTTATTGAAACACTTGCCCCCCCCCCAAATGTAATTTCTGGTAGATTATGTGATTGGAGAAAAGGTTATTGTTGTCATTTTCACTTTTTCCCACCTTCATCAACATATTTGTGTGACACTTTATGCAATGTGTTATATATATATTCCCTTAAGAGGGCTATTAGTTTGTAAAGTGCATTTTTCACTAACTAATTATTTATGTTTGTAATCAGAAGATTGAATTAGTTGTTAACCCAAAAAAAATAAAAAATATGCAGTATGTGATAACTGCTTACTCTTTCCTTCATAATCAGCTTGACCATAGTTTAAAAGAATGGAAAAATTAATGACTCTGATTCTTTAAAGATGTATTAGATAAACTTAGTATTACTATAATGAAACATAAGTTTTACTATTTCCTAAAAATGTCGTTTATAAAGTAAGAATTTTTTTTTTAAAGTAAGTTAAAATTTTAAAAATAAATTAGAAACTCTCTACTTTTTTAAAAAGAGTCTAAAATCTAATTTTAAAAACTCAAGCTCTGTTTTAAAAAAACTAGCAATCCACACATGTGGTCCCCGTGGGCATAATTTTTTATATAAAATATGTTTTAAAAAATATGTAGAAATTTTTATTTATTTTTAAATGATAAAATTACAAATTGTTTTAAAAAGGAAGAATGACGGCAATCAAAAAATTCAATAAAAAAAATTATAAATTATACTACTCAAATATTATTGTGTTGAAATAGTATCAATTAATTAAAAATAAAAAAAATAGATCACTAAATCTACATTCAAACAAATTTTCAATAATTATTTTTTTCTTATAACTATATTTCAAATTTAGTCAAATGATTTGCATAAAAAATATTACTTGTAAATATGTAAAATATTACTAAAATAATTATAAAAAATATTATTTTTTCACATGTATTAGAAATATGGTTGTAAATATGGTGGTGCAAAAATAATTTCTGGTAATTCTTTTTGTATTTTACAGTTAAAACCCTATTGAGTAGTGCTTTTAAATATGGTTGTAAGACTAAATTTGGAATACCAAAATTTGGTATCACAACTACCTAATATCCATAATTTTTTCAATTTTACCCTTTACATGTCATTGTCTTTTTAAAGTTACGGAATATTGAAGGAAAATTAAGTAAAAACATAAAAATGGGAAAAAATGATTGTACCCCCTGTGAAAAGTGAAATAGGCAAAAGACCCCCCGCTGAAAAAAAAGGTCAAAAAACCTCCTCGTCATTTCTAAATCCTTGCAACGAGACTCCTTACGAGTGCAAGTGAAGCTCACTCGCGCATTTGTGCGAATTTTTGAAGGTTTTTATGTATAAAATGACTTTTCTACCTTATAATATCAACCCTTGGATGCTTTTGAGAAAATCAACGGTTCAAGTTAAATCTCACAAAATATATATATATATATATATAAATATAAAAAATAATATTATCATATATAAATATTATTTGTATATATATTTAATAAATATATATTATACATAATCCACCACCCCTACCCCCACATGCACCGCACAAACCCCCCTCAACAGTACATTATAACACACACACACACACACACATATATATATTATATGCATATTCATACCCACCCCCACCCCCAACCTTGGGGTTGCCATGGTCGCCGCAGAAAAAGGGTTGGCCATAGCATGGCCAACCTTAAATCAACGACCATGGCAGCCTATTTCACAATGGCTGGCCTGGCCAACCATGAAAAATGGCGACCATGGCCATAGCCGCGAAAAAGATGACTATGACCGTCAATAAATATATGCCATGGCAGCTATAGCTGTGGCTGCCATAGCTACCATGAAAATTTATGGCAAGAAGGGGTGGGAATAGTGGGGGTGGGGGAGTAGAGGGTGGGGGTGGGGTTAATATAATGTGTGTGTGTGTGTGTGTGTGTGTGTGTGTGTGTGTGATGAGGGTAAAAACTGTATATAATTGAATTGGGATGGAATTTGGGTGGATCGACCTGCTTGGTCGATTAAGTGAGCTCCACAGATACTTGGGCCGAGTCTTACAATCATGAGCAAATATCAGGCCAGTCGAGGTGCCCTCGACTATGGCACTCCGACACTCAAATCAATATGAGAATGACTAGATAAGATGAGCATCAGAGTGAGGACTTGGTAGTATAGAATGACATACCTTCAGTGAGGCTGGAAAAGAGGTATTTATAGCCTTCCCCAAGTGAGGGATTTGTCTGAGATGCCCTTAGCATGCAAGAAGGGCTCTTGTCCTTGCATAAGGGGCTTTAGGTCATCTCCCATTCCTGTACTATTCTAGGTGCCTTTATCTCCAGCTTTCATAGATAGAATAGTACACTGGAGGCGCGTCTCTGCATAGCACGACAGTATGGGGGGTACTGGGGCGGCACGCGCCATTAATGCAGAGGTATGCTGCTTGTCGGGGCATTTAATACTGTAGATATGAGATTCTACAGTAAGGCGACCTAACTAGTCAACATACAGATTGACCTCAAGGAGGGCTTGATGGCCGGTGGAAGAGGTAGTCGAACACTCTGGTCAAACGAGTCGAGCATCTGCTCTTGGCTCGCGGCCTAGTCCAATAACATCAGAGTTGCTTAGTGTGCTGTGGGAGAAAAGGTTGACAACGTGATTAGGCTCTGAAGATGAGATGGGCTTGATGATTTGCTCTTGGGTCGATAGTTTTTGGGTTAGGCCTATTGGGCCATCCTATATCATGAGTCCCCCCCACTTCTAAATTCTAAACGAGATGTTCGATGAGAAGGATTGAGGAGACTTTGTTGCAAAGATAGGAGGACCAGTCGACTTGGGTTTAGTGCATTTGATGCGCCAGTTACATCATGCCATGCAGAGCACCAAAAGATTATTATGCCATTATTACATACGCTTGGGGTTCCTGCACTTATATGACTATAAATGGGCATGGTTAAAGTCTTCACTTTTACTTTTACTGCTTTGCGTTTGGTTGAATTCTGAGCGAACTGCCTTTCCTGTGATTGTTTTGTGCCCTAGACTTCATCGAAACCATGTAAGTCATTTCCTCAGTTTTGTTTGAGTTTTTCCTTTGTTTAAGAAATGCAACACTTATATGATTCTGAGGATAGTTAGGGGGGATAGTGAGGCCACTTACTCTGATCAGGAAAGGGGATCGAAAAATGAGTTGAGTACCTCGTCGAGTGATAGCTCAAGCTCTAGCAGTTCGAGTAGTGATTGTGCTACTGAAGGGGGTGGTGTTGGGCTTAGCTAGGTCCTAGCATTGCGTGGTCGACTATACACCCTTGACCACTGTGGTGAGATAGTATCTATAATAACTCATGTCGATCTAGCACATGTTAGGTAGGCGTACCATGTCCCGCAGAGTATGAGCTCATAGCGCCTGGACCTTTTGATAGAATACATCGACCTCAGGTTGGATGCATAACTGTGTTTGAGGAGGCTTTTTGATGTGGCCTTAGGTTTCCCTTAGCTGGACCTATAATCGAGCTGCTAAGAGGTTTAGAAGTATGTATAACGCAGCTGTTGTCAAATTGCTTTTCTACGATACATAGTTTTGCTGTCTTAATGCACATATTCGACTAGCCATCTTCTTTTGCAAATTTTTCCAACCTGTTTCACCTCTAAATGTCCCGAAAGTCGGGTAGCACCGACAAGTCGGGTTTTTATTACCTCACTGCTGACCCTGCCAAAAATTTCTTGTCACCCCGGCCTCCTCTACGGCTAAAAGTGGAAAAAATATTATCTATATGTTCGAGTGGTTGGGGGCTTCAATATTTCGAAGGGGTGGTGGATAGGGCATGTCGAGATGCCGGGTAATTTAACTCTGACCTGGCCCAATACCTTCGTCCAGGACTTGGTTGAGTTTGGTTAGGTAGAGGCCTTGGTGTTTATTGAGGAAAAGAGTTTGGTGTTAGCTGGCTTATTGCCAGCTCAGCTATACTTGCCAGCAAATGATCTACTAGGTAGCTAGTGTTGTTGGTTCTTGATTAGTTTGTTTACTTGTATTCATCTTTTTGTTCAACTCTGATGTTTTGTTATTTGATTTGTTAGCAGATCAAGATGAGATCATGAACTGTTCATGAGCAGAAGCTTTGGCCAAGGCCTAAAGGAATGAGCAGCGTTGTCAAGCTGCAATAGCTCTACGAGGGGCTGCTTTGGTCTCGGTGGTGCAGCCCGAGGCGATGCGCCATCGCTGTCGCGACTGCTCAGCCTGTGGCAACTACCGGGAGCAACCCTACCGATCAAAGCAAGAGGCCGATGGTTGAGTAGGTTGGACCTGCTCCAAAGAAAACTGCAGTTGAGAAGGGCAAAGGGAAAGCTGCGGGGTCGGGCCAGCCCTCTGGATATGATTTGTTTGGGCAGTGTGGGGACAACGTGTTGTTCCACTTTCCAAAGCTACCATTGCCCCGATTCAGGATGGAGTTGAGTATGGTTGTGCACAACTCATACTCTATGGAGACGGTGAGTCAATTGGGGCTGTTCCTTTAAAGGTGATGATGGATGGACTGTTCGCGTCCGACCAAAAGAAACTTATGGAGCTGAGCCAGGACGCTGCACTCAGAGCTCTGGCGTATCACTCGAATATGGTAAGGGTCTGGTCGATAAGTTTGTCTCATTGATTTTTTGTTTATTTTTTATTTTTTATTTTTTTTGATTAAGTACTGTTCACTCATCAACAATTTTTTGTTTTCAGGTGAGCCAATTAGGCTACCATTTTTATGGGAGATCGGAGTTGGCTCTAGTTGACCATGAGCGCTTGCAGGAGGGCAAAGATTTGGAGATACTGAAAGCTCAGCTCGAGTCTTCCCAGGTAAGGGTCGAGGAGCTGACAAAGGAAGTTGAGGAGCTCAACATCCAACTCGAAACAAAAGATAATCAGCTGGTCGTTGCTATCACTAAAAAAATAATGATGGATGAGCTTTTGAATCAGGCCAGAGTGGATGCGCTGCATAGCTATGAGTCTAGTTAGACAGTCGGGCTTAATGCGGCGATTTAAGAAGCTTGAGCATAATTTTATAGGAAGTTGCCTCTGATGCGGTGAGAGGCTGTGCAACAGTTCATGTTGTGCTCAGCATTCCAGGATGCAAGCATTGTGCTTTCTTTGGATGATGCCAAGAACGCGTTTGATAAAGCGATTAAACAGTTGGAGTATTTGAGCTATGCTTTTCGAGAAGAGGATAAAGATCGAATTAGCCCCATCCTAGATGAACAACTACAGATATATCCTGAGCCCGACAAGGCCTATGCTGAAGAGCGGGCTGCAGAGACTCCTTTCGTCGAGGGAGCTGCAGAGGCTCCTCTTGTTGAGCCCATGATTGAGGCGTAGAAAAAGGCAGTCGAGGTGGCAAAGGAGTTTGCTTTTGCGAACGACTTTGTGTTCGAGATTCGAGATAGCATGGTCGATGCCGCTCAGTATCTTCCGTCGCTCAGGGGGTGATTTCTTGGTCGATAAGGCAGGGCTTTCTCGGCTAGCGACTACTGCTGTCCCACTTGCTATTGTGGTGCCCAAGTAGGGAGCGAATAGCTCTGGGGCAGTTCCCATCCCCTCGAGCGATGAACTCGACCAGGCGATCGAAGATGGTGCTTAAGGTTCGCATATTGTGGGCACGGGGTCGAGCAATCACTGAACTCCTTGCCTTTAATGTCTGATCACTCTGCATGGCGTTGTTCTTTAGATCATCATTTCATGTATTTTTGTTTTTGCTTTTGAAGGCTATAATCAAAAACTTCTGAATGAAATGAAAATTTTCTTATTGCTCATTGATGTATATTAATCTTTGATTTGATTTGAACGCTTTGGTTTCTGTCGAATGTTAATTATTGATGAGTAAACAATTCGATCTAACATATTTTGCTAGAATGAACACCTTCATTGAACGAATCATATTAACTCAATGCATCACATTGAATAGATTTCAAAGATAGGCTCGAGTTTTTATTTATTATTATTTTTTATTTGGACTGTACATCTTTGATTTGGCAGGTGGAAGCCTGCTTGGTCGACTTCCAGATCGATAGTAAACGATCAATTCATTTATTGATCTCGGCTGAGAAGCTTTAACTTGGCGGCTCGAAGCCTACTTGGTCGACTTTGGGGTCGACTATAGATGATCAATTCATTTATTGATCTTTGCTGAATAGCCTTGGCTTGGAGGCTGGAAGCCCGCTTAGTCAACTTTAGGGTTGATTGTAAACGATCAACTCATTTATTATCTCGGCTAAAAAGTCTTAAGTTGGTAGCTCAAAGCCTGCTTAGTCGACTTTGGGGTCGACTATAAACGATCAACTCGTTTATTGATCATGGTTGAAAAGCCTTGAGTTAGCGGCTCTAAGCCTACTTACTTGACTTCGGGGTCGACTCTGTGGTCATGCAATCAGATATTTATAGAAATGTCAAAAATTGCATTTTCATGAGGGAATACAACGAAAAAATAATGGCTTCTTTATACACAGAACTTCTTTAAATTTATAGCATTCTAAGGTCGTGGTAGTTCATTGCCGTGCAAGTCCGCTAATCGGTATGCATTGTGCTTTGACACCTTGACCACGAAATAAGGCCCATCCCATTTTAGCTCGAGTTTTCCTACGTTCCTTGACACATCAACTTTCTTGAGGACGAGATCTCCGACTTTGAAGCTACGCGGTTGAACTGCTTTGTTGTAATTTTTCTCATTTTTGACTTGTATCTTTGCGTTGTGTTGTAAGCTTTATGTCGCAGCTTATCGATGGTATCCAGGTTGAGTGTCCTTTCGCACACGTTTCTAGGTGGGTTATAATGGATCACCCGGGTCGAGTGCTGTATCAGCTCAGATGGGACGACTGATTCGGAGTTATAGACCAAACTATAAGGGCTACGGGCCTGTGGCTATTCGAGGGGTCGTTCTGTATGCCCACAGCACCCAAAGAGGTCGTCTGCCCAACTTGTTTCTATTTCTTCTAGTCGAGCTTTGATGTGGTCGATGAAAGTTCTATTCGTGACCTCTATCTAACCATTAACCTAGGGGTTTCTGACTGAGGTAAAGTGTTGGCAGATCCACAGAGTCTGGCACCAATTTCTTATGTTCTTGCTTTGAAATTGGGTTTCATTGTCTGAGATCAAAACCTTAGGTAAACCAAAACGACAGATTATGTTCTTCCAAATGAAGCTCTTGATGGTCACGTCAGTTATTTTTGAAACTACTTCCGCCTTGACCCATTTGATAAAGTATTCAATTACGATGATGATAAATTTTTGTTGGCCTGATGTTTTTGGTAAAGAACCAATTATGTCAATCCCTTATTGAGTGAATGGCTACGTGATGTGGACGTTTACTATTGATGTTGCGGGCTAATGTGGTGTGTTTGAGTGGAGCTGGTAGGGTGGACACATTCTAGCGAAGTCGATAGAGTTTTTAAACAGTGTGGGCCAGAAATATCCGTATTGGATAATTTTATACGCTAGGGATCGACCTCCAGAATGATTTCCACAAATGCATGCGTAGATTTCGTGAAGGACCTCACTGGCTTGATCGGGCGTTAAGCATCTCAGGGGTGGTCCTGCTATAGACCTCTTGTAAAGCTGTCCGTGCTCGTTGAAGGAAATTTAGTTGCTTAACCTCTGAGCCTGTGCACCTCATTTTTGTCTTCAGGGACTATCCATTGGCTTAGGTAGAGCTTGATTGGGTCTTGCCAAGAGGCAGGTGCTTCTTTGATGTTCCCAACCAAGTTCTGGTCGTGAGTATGTATGGAGGGTTTGCTAGTGACTAGAAACATTATAGTCTTTTCTCTGGTCCCTCTCGTCAAGCTTGCAAACTTAGATAAGGTATAAGCCTGTTCGTTTTCCGATCGAAGTACCTAGTTGAGGGTGAAATTCTTACACAACTATTGTAATTTTTTCACATCGGCCAGGTACTGACTCATTTTGGTTTCTTTGGCCTCGAAATTTCTTTCCACCTGCTCTGTGACCAGCTGGGAATCAGTGATCGTAGCTAGTTGCTTAACTCCATGAGCTACTGCCATGTTCATGCCAGCGACGAGGGCTTCATATTCTGCTTCATTGTTAGTAACTGGGAAGTCGACTTTGATTGTGAAATCATATTCCTTTGCGAGTGGGGAGCGGAGTGAGACACCAATTCCACCTCTTGAGGTGGTTGTTGACCCATCGACGTGTAAAGTCCATACAGAGGAGTTTTGGTCACGCTAGTCAGAGAGGTCAAACCTCTCAGCAATAAAATCAGCTAGAACTTGTGCTTTTATGGCCGTTCACAGTTGAAATGTGATGTCGAATTTGCCCAGCTCGATGGTCCACTTAGTTAGTCTTTTTGAGGTGTCTGGCTTCGACAACAATTGTTTTAACGTTTGATTTGTCAACATTATGATCGTATGAGACTGGAAGTAAGGTCATAGCTTTCATGCTGCTGTAACCAAGGCGAGGGCGAACTTCTCGATCTCAAGGTAATTGTGCTCGGCCCCCTATAGTGCTTTACTATAATAAGAGATAGGCTGATGAATGCTATCTCTAGTTGGGACCTAAACCGAGCTGATCGAGGCTGTGGACACAGCTAGGTAGAGGTGTAGAACTTCTCCCAACTCTAGTTTGGCGAGCATAGGTGGGGAGGAGAGGTATTACTTGAGATCGACCAGAGCCTGGTCGCACTACTCCGTCCATTGGAATCCCAATTTTTTTACATTCCTGAGTATTTTG